>CM064339.1:2400000-3762500 GCA_032595735.1 Pelochelys cantorii | reverse complement strand
TCCCCTCCCCCACCCCACGGCGCCCGGCCACAGCGCTGCAGATCTCCCCTCCCCTGCCCCACGGCGCCCGGGCATGGCGCTGCAGGCCTCCCCTCCCCTGCCCCACGGCGCCCGGCCACAGCGCTGCAGATCTCCCCTCCCTCTGCCCCACGGTGCCCGGGCATGGCGCTGCAGGCCTCCCCTCCCCTGCCCCACGGCGCCCGGCCACAGCGCTGCAGATCTCCCCTCCCCCACCCCACAGCGCTGTGAGCCTCCCCCACCCCACAGCGCCCGGGCCCTGAGGGGGGTCACAGCTCAGCAGGAGCAGCTGCTTGGGGAGAATTCGGCTGCTCTTTGGCTCTCTGGGGGGATCCACGTGGCCTCCGGGGCCTCACTTCCTACGTCCCAGCTGTCCCACGCGGAAACTGCCTCCAGCCACCCAGGGTCCTGCCCTCCGTCCTGCTCTCGTCCGGGCACATTCAGGGGCTGTGCCAAGGGGTGTGGCAATGTGAGGGCTGCTGCCCCTGCTCTTTGGGGGTGGCGTGGGGGTGCGCATGGCTGGGCGGGGACGGCGTCATGTTCTCAGAGCCTGGAACCTCCCCTGGGCAGGGCTGGAGCAGCGCGTCTGGCTGCCGTGGGCTGGCCCACCTGGACCCCAGGTGCTGGGGCACTAACCAGGACAAACTCGGGGGCCCTCAGAGCCGGGGCCAGTGATTGGAGGAATTCCCCCCGTCCAAGCAGCGCTCTGGCCGCTGCTCTCCCCGGGCAGCGCGGCCTGGGCAGGCGGGACCGAGGGCCGTCACTCAGCACCCTGGGGTGAGCCGGGGTGGGAGCTGTTCCCCACAAAGCCCCTACTGTCTGGCGGAGCCGGCTGCTGTCTGCCGGCCTGGTGCAGGATTGGCCTGAGTCACGTCAGCCCGGCGCGGTGGAGCGCCGCCTGCGCTGGCTCAGAGCTCGCCGCTCTTCCAGCTCCAGTTCCTGTGGCTTTGTGAGTCAGCAGCTGCGTGGAGGCTTTGGCTGGCCTGAGGCTGCGCCTGGCTGGTGGCTGGAGGGAGCGGGGCTGCAGGGCGCCAGACTTTCCCCCCGCCCCCCGTGGGGGTGCGTGTGGGGTGCAGGCCCAGGGCACACGCCCGGTGCATACGCAGCCCATGGAGACCCCAGGCCACCCCGCCGCGGTGTCAGCGCCAGCCCAAGAGCCCAGCACGTGTCAGGTGCTGTGCTTAGCACGTGGCGTGAGGGCTGGGAGATGCTGCTGCGGGCCGAGGGCCGCGTGGCCCTGTGCGGGCTGCTCACACTGCTGGGATTTAGGCCTCGCCAGCAGAGAAAATCCATTTCCCGGCCACATGTGCACACCCCTAAATGCCCCCCCACAGGGATTGGTTTAGCTAGGGGACGCGCAGGCTGCTTGAGAGGGGGTGGAAAGTCTCCTGACTCTCTGTGTCCCAGCTCTGCCGCCCCACCCCTCCTGCAGGCGCATCCCTAGCCAGCCTGCCCCTCCCCGCAGATGGTGCCAGCTGGGACTTGCCCCCACCCCGGGAAGCACGTCGGTTTCCTACATGGCTGAGAGGCGTGGGCTGCAGTTACAGTAGCCACTCTAAGCTCTTTGGGGCAGGCTCTGTCTCGTGCTAGCTACAGACAAAGGCCAGGGAGGGAAACTGAGGCACCGTGTAGTAACGTGACTTGCCTGGAATAGAACCGAGACTTTCCCAGGCCATGCCGGTCCCCTCTCGGCAGAATCACACTTACGGCTCCTGTGCAATCAGCCCCTAGTCAGCATCTCTGGTAGCGCTGCTGTGCAGAGTGGGGTCCAGCTTTTGCATGGGGACTGCTTCTGTTTATTGATCCCTGCAGGGGAATGGGTTATAACGCACTGCCCTCCTCGGAGCACCACCTCTCCCCCCGGCGAGGGGTCCCGCGCTGCGCCATCCTCGCCTCGGGGGTGCAGGTCTGAGGGCACAGAGCAGGAAGTGCCGGGTGCTCCCTGCGTGTTCGACAGGAACCGGCCTCAGGCTCACAGGGCCGCCTTGCAGACAGGGGAACTCACTGTGTTGCCGTCTCTCACGGCCCTCCAGACCCGTCGTGCCCAAGGAGACGTTCTCTCTGCCGTCAGCTGGCTGGAATGAGGCATTGCGGCGGCCATGTTTGTCATGGGCATGAAGGCGGGAGCGCCAGGGTTGCAGCAGTTGGCAAGCGGGTTGGCTCCGAGCTGCACAGCGGAGCCTTCGCCTTTGCCAACTCCCCGGATACGGCAATTAGTGCACCTCATAGCAATCGCTCTGGGATTTGCATATGCGCTATTGCTAGCTGCAGTCCAGATCGCGGCTCTCTGATTGGCTGGCTGCACGCTGGCTGCTGACAGTCCCAGCGCAGGAGTGTGCATCTCGGGGGCAGCCGGATGACAGGCAGCGAACGCCCCCCAGCCAGGCTGTTTGTTGGTAGTGGCCATTGACTTCGGTGGAATTGAACAGTAAGGTTCATTGGCCCCGGGAGACGAATATTGACACGTGCAAAGCTGAGGTCAGTGGCTGCTTGCACGAAACTCGCTGTTCACCGAGCACAAAGCCAGTGTCAGCACTAGCGCAGTCACAGGCGCCCGGAACGGAGTCACTGGGGGCCACGCTGTCACGGCCAGGACTGTCTCGGGAGGAGGAATCTGTGTTTTCAAATCAGTTTCCGGACAGGAGATGAAGCCCCAGGGGTCTGCAAAGCAGCATTGGTTGCCTCTGCCGGGCCAGTTGGGAAGGGGAGGTTTGCATGTGTGATCTGATTGCTCAGCGGGGATGGTGGTTAGGGTTGCACTCGGCTGTAGCCGGCCAGGCTGCTGTGCAGGTGTGACGGGCCGGGCTGGGTCTGGGCATAGCTGAGGGTGTCCGCTCAGGGCGAATTGCTCAAATTCGGGGCTCTCTATAGCCCCCAGACTGGAGACCTTTCCAAATAGGCCACAAACCAGTCCCACAGAGCACTTCAGCTGTCTGCCTGAAGCCTCACGAGCAAAACCCCTCCGACACCCCAGCAATATCCGTGCCCCAGATGGCCCCGGGCCTCATACACAGGTGAGGGGTTTTAGAGCCCAATCTCACCTTCCCCGAACAAGTTCTGTCCGGTTCCAAGAAACCAGCCACAGATCCCAGGTCAATTTACCCTCCGGATCTTACCCACAAATCACGCTGAGCCAATCCTTTAGAATCTAACATCTAAAGGTTTATTACTACGAGAAAGAAAAGCCTGAGAGTGAGGTTGTTAAAGTATCATACATTACATGCATCGAATCTCCCAGTTCTCGATGAAGGCTCGCAGCAGAGATGTTATAGCTGCTGGCTTAAAAGTCCTTGATGCACATCCTATGCCAGGATGGGTCCACAGTTCTTCCCGGCTCGTGAATCCCTGCGAGGCCGCATCTGGGGTCAGGAGCAGATCTGGAGACCAAGATGGAGTCGGCCACATGGCCTTATTTATATCTCCTTCCTGGCTTCTTCCAAGCTGGAGACAGTCACATGGTCTCTGACCAGGCACTTAGATTCCTTCATAGCTGGGTCTCTGGTACTTAAGAGACCTGTTGTCCCTGGAGCCTTGCTAATTAGCATGTCCATAGGCCGAGCCCATCGCTCAACCACATACAGAGAAACTCCCAGTCTCCATACAGAGTACATATGCATAACTCCACACCCAGACGTTATACAGATAGATGAAGAGCCTATACCGAACCAGTAGACAGTGAGCTTTTGTTTGACACCTCACATGGCCCCCCCCTTTGTCCCACTTTTGGGGCGAACCCCCCCATGGGTGCAGCAGTGACCTGGCTGCTCCCCTCAAAATCCAATAACGTAACAGCAGGCGTGTGCCGGACTGCGCTGGTCAGGTGGCCCACAGGCCTCTGCACGGCTCCCGTGTTTGCCTCCATGGTGTGCTTGGCTGTGGAGGGCCCCTCCGAACGGCTGCGTTGTAAACCGGGGCTCAGTCCCACCTCCCAGCCACCAGCTATACCCAGGCCAGCGTGTGCTCAGGCCCCAGGCCCTTTTGACTTGGGGGCCAAGCCCTGTCTGGCTGCATAGCGCAGTACGGACACGTTGGCACGACTGGGAACCCCAGGGCGTGGACCTGGAAACCTGGATGTGCCATGCAGCCTGGAAGGGCTCGCGATTGAAGACCCCTAAGCAAAGGGGGCTGCATGGTGCCAGCACCAAGCCAGCGGGGGCCGGGGGCGATGGACCCCGTGAGAGAGAGATGGGGCTCAAGGGCATAGCCAGGAGGGATCCCCAGCCTGTGGCCTCTGGCCTGGCTCCGTCTGCGCCCACCCCTGCTCTGGGAGACAGCCCAGAAGCTTATCGGTTAATGCTGTCGACAATGCACATCTCCCCCCCTTGCCGGGCCATTGTTTAGCAGGCGGGCGGGCAGCCCGGCTCAGACCCACCCTGGACAGCAGCTGCTGCCACCCGCGCTGTGGGGCGACAGGCAGCCGGTCCGCGAGGGGGGCTGGTCTTTAAACTGGCTCCCGCCTGGCCCCGCGCTGCTGCCTCTGGATGAGAGGCAGCGTGGGGTGACAGGCAGCCGGTCTGCAAGGGGGGCTGGTCTTTAAACTGGCTCCCGCCTGGCCCCGCGCTGCTGCCTCTGGATGAGAGGCAGCGTGGGGTGACAGGCAGCCGGTCTGCAAGGGGGGCTGATCTTTAAACTGGTTCCCGCCTGGCCCCGCGCTGCTGCCTCTGGATGAGAGGCAGCGTGGGGTGACAGGCAGCCGGTCTGCAAGGGGGGCTGGTCTTTAAACTGGCTCCCGCCTGGCCCCGCGCTGCTTCCTCTGGATGAGAGGCAGCGTGGGGCGACAGGCAGCCGGTCCGCGAGGGGGGCTGGTCTTTAAACTGGCTCCCGCCTGGCCCCGCGCTGCTTCCTCTGGATGAGAGGCAGCGTGGGGCGACAGGCAGCCGGTCCGCGAGGGGGGCTGGTCTTTAAACTGGCTCCCGCCTGGCCCCGCGCTGCTTCCTCTGGATGAGAGGCAGCGTGGGGCGACAGGCAGCTGGTCCGCGAGGGGGGCTGGTCTTTAAACTGGCTCCCACCTGGCCCCACGCTGCTGCCTCTGATAGATGGGCAGCAGCGCAGGGTGGCAGGGGCTGCCCTGGAGCGCGCTGGCTGCCGGCCCCCCCCTCTGGGGACTATGGAGTAGTCGAGGAACCAGTAGGAATTCCTGAGGTCACCCGACTAGTCAATTAACCGATGTCACACCCCTACCCCACCCCTCTCTCAGGTGAGGAGCCTGCTGTGCACCGTGGCTTGGCTCCTCTCCAGCTGTCCCCTCTGCTCGCCCGCCACCAGGCCCCGAGCAGCGGCGTTCGCCAGGTCCCAACCACCCCCCTCCAGCCCCCTTCCTGCTCCCTCCCCTGCAGCCTCCTGCTCCCCCAGGCTCGCCCTGGCTGGCCTTTCCCCACATTCATTTGCATCCTTCAGGGCTCTTCCCCAGGCCCTCTGTCTCCATTCTTCCTGCTCTCTGCTAGCCCCGGCCCATTCCCAGCCAGCTGGGTAGTCGGGCAAGTGCTGTTGCTGCTTCGCCCCGGCAGGGTCGCTTTCCAGCCCCTGCTCTCCGGGCCTCCTGTGCTTTGCACCCGGCGACTGTTGTGTGTCGGACACTAGAGCCTGCACCCGCCAGGCCCCTGGCCGGGGCTGTGCTGACACGGGGAGGGAGAGGCCCTGCCTCACGGAGCGAAGGTCTGGATGGGAACTAGCCACTGACCGAACGCCTGGATTTCAATGGGACGGAGGTGCCTGGCCAGCACCCAGGATCTGGGCTGTGGTTAGACGGAGGGGGGGAAGCAGGGACAGCTAGGGGTCATAGTGGACCACAAGCTGAATATGAGTCAACAGTGTGACGCTGTTGCAAAAAAAGCCAACATGATTCTGGGATGCATTAACAGGAGTATTGTGAGCAAGACACGAGAAGTCATTCTTCCGCTCTACCCTGCGCTGGTTAGGCCTCAGTTGGAGTAGTGTGTCCAGTTCTGGGCACCACATTTCAAGAAAGATGTGGAGAAATTGGAGAAGGTCCAGAGAAGAGCAACAAGAATGATTAAAGGTCTAGAGAACATGACTTATGAAGGAAGGCTGAAGGAACTGGGCTTGTTTAGTTTAGAAAAGAGAAGACTGAGAGGGGACATGATAGCCGTTTTCAGGTATCTAAAAGGGTGTCATAAGGAGGAGGGAGAAAAATTGTTCTCCTTGGCCTCTGAGGATAGGACAAGAAGCAATGGGGTTAAACTGCAGCAAGGGAGGTTTAGGTTGGACATTAGGAAAAAGTTCCTAACTGTCAGGGTAGTCAAACACTGGAATAAATTGCCCAGGGAGGTTGTGGAATCTCCATCTCTGGAGATATTTAAGAGCAGGTTAGATAAATGTCTATCAGGGATGGTCTAGACAGTGCTGGGTCCTGCCATGAGGGCAGGGGACTGGACTCAATGACCTCTCGAGGTCCCTTCCAGTTCTAGTATTCTATGATTCTATGAGTCACAGGCCAAACCAGGGCAGTGCACGTCTCTCCTGATCCCAGCCCAGCGCCCGGCCCACCAGCCCACGCTGCCCCCACGAGCCTCGCTCCTGCCACCTGCCACACAGCGTGCATGTTGGTTGGTATGTGGCATCATCCCTCTACTATTGCCAGGGAAACTGAGTCACGGCACAGCATGGAGCCTCCGTAAGTCAGAGGCAGAGCTGCAAATTAACCCTGGACTCCAGTGACTAGTCCCCAATTCCCTGGGCCAGGCGGGGGGCTGGGGGGGGCTTCGAAAGTCTGAAAGGACCCCCAAAACTAGGCTGCTTCTTTGCAGGGCAGGCTCGAGGCCCTGGCCATGTCTAGCCAGGTCAGCCCCGTCCCGGACACAGCCTGCCTGGCGGAGTGGGGGCGTGGGGACGGGAAAGGCCTGGGAAGAGGTTTAAGGGAGCGTGCCCGGCTGTGCTGGGCTAAGCGGGGCACTAGGACAGGCAGCTCGGTTGGGAGAGAGTGCAAGGCGCTTCGTACAGCCCCTCCCCCAGGCTTGCCCCGAAAGGCCCCATGGGCCAGCGCTACCACGGCCACGGGGCTGCATCGCCTGGGGCAGACCCGCACCTCTGGGGCACAGGCCTGCGTCTCCTGCCTACGGTCCCAGCGGCGGCAGCAGGCGCGTGGCTGGTTGGGGCCTGAGGTGCGGTTCTGCCCGGCTGCTGCAGCTCTGTGCAGGTCGAGGTGGGCCTGGCTGGGGACCAGCCCCGCCGGTGGGAGCGCAGCCGGTCAGTGAACCCCCGGGCGGCCGTTCCCGCCCCAGCCCCGCCGCAGGAAGCCCAAGTCTTGCTTAACCTCTCTCCTGTACTGGCAGCGCCCTCCCGGGAGCCCTCTCAGCGCGGCGCTCCGCACCTCAGAGCCAGGCTGCCGGCACGTCGCCGCGTTCTGGGGGCAGTGCGGGCCCTGTCCCAGCGCCGCCTGGCGACAGCCTCCGTCTCCTCCAGTCCCAGGGCTGCTGTGGGGCCAACCTCTGCCACCGTGGGCTGGGTGCAGGGGTGGGCAGCAGGCTGAGTCCACCACTGGCGCTGCCCTGTCCCACGAGGGGCTGGTGGCTCGGCCGCCTGGCGACTCCCCCTGCTCGTGGGGCAGCATTGGGGTCCCCTGGCATCACCCCACCGTGCAGAAGGGTCTGGCTTGCAGGGGCCGGAGCTCCCTCTGCTGGAAGATTGAATTATGACACGTCTGAGCCAAGAAAGCGGCTTGGGGGGCCGCAGGATGCAGAAGGGAAGCAAAAGGCAGAGGCCTGTTTGGAGCAGTGTCGGGAGCAGGCTCCTCACTCCTATCTTAGCTGCAGCCCGCCAAGGCGAGCGGAGGGGCGGCTTTGGGGCACGGTGGGGTTTGCGCTCCGGAGAGCGGAGGGGCGGCTTTGGGGCTCGGTGGGGTTTGCGCTCCGGAGAGCGGAGGGGCGGCTTTGGGGCACGGTGGGGTTTGCGCTCCGGAGAGCGGAGGGGCGGCTTTGGGGCTCGGTGGGGTTTGCGCTCCGGAGAGCGGAGGGGCGGCTTTGGGGCTCGGTGGGGTTTGCGCTCCGGAGAGCGGAGGGGCGGCTTTGGGGCTCGGTGGGGTTTGCGCTCCGGAGAGCGGAGGGGCGGCTTTGGGGCTCGGTGGGGTTTGCGCTCCGGAGAGCGGAGGGGCGGCTTTGGGGCTCGGTGGGGTTTGCGCTCCGGAGAGCGGAGGGGCGGCTTTGGGGCACGGTGGGGTTTGCGCTCCGGAGAGCGGAGGGGCGGCTTTGGGGCTCGGTGGGGTTTGCGCTCCGGAGAGCGGAGGGGCGGCTTTGGGGCACGGTGGGGTTTGCGCTCCGGAGAGCGGAGGGGCGGCTTTGGGGCTCGGTGGGGTTTGCGCTCCGGAGAGCGGAGGGGCGGCTTTGGGGCTCGGTGGGGTTTGCGCTCCGGAGAGCGGAGGGGCGGCTTTGGGGCTCGGTGGGGTTTGCGCTCCGGAGAGCGGAGGGGCGGCTTTGGGGCTCGGTGGGGTTTGCGCTCCGGAGAGCGGAGGGGCGGCTTTGGGGCTCGGTGGGGTTTGCGCTCCGGAGAGCGGAGGGGCGGCTTTGGGGCACGGTGGGGTTTGCGCTCCGGAGAGCGGAGGGGCGGCTTTGGGGCTCGGTGGGGTTTGCGCTCCGGAGAGCGGAGGGGCGGCTTTGGGGCTCGGTGGGGTTTGCGCTCCGGAGAGCGGAGGGGCGGCTTTGGGGCTCGGTGGGGTTTGCGCTCTGGCTCAGACCTGCCTCGAAGCTCTCCCCAGAGCTGGGCGGGGGGCTGATGATGCTCAGAGGAAGTGATCCATGTTCTCTTCAGAGGCCGGGGGGCAGATCCATCCTGACCCACAGGCAGGTGCAGGCCTGGCTTGGGGCTCACGCTGTTCGCCTCGGGGCTTGTGAGCAGCGGAGGTCGTGGGTGACTAGAGAGACCGGTTAAGTCTGAACCGCCAGGCCTGGGACAGCTGTGACCAAGCATGGCTGGGCTGGAGTGTGGTTGGCTGAGTCAGGGAGGCTCCAGGTGCCTCCCTCCCGGTAGCACATCAGGCAGGGTGTCTGGCCTCCTTCTGGCTGGCTCCGTGGGGGCTGGGGTGCGCTGAGTCTCAGCCCAGCACTTAGAGGGAAACCCATCACCTGTCCAAGTGAGTAGCCCTGTTGGAGGACTTATCAGAGAGGCTGTGGGGACTGCAGGCTGAATTTGGACCTGGGCTGAGGACCGGTTCTGCTCAATAACTTCTTCAATGATTTAGATATTGGCCTGGAGAGGACGCTTACTCAGTTTGCAGATGACACCAAGCTGGGAGGGGTGGCGACTGCTCTGGAGGGCAGGATCAAAATTCAAAATGATCTGGACAAACTGGAGAAATGGTCTGAGGTAAACAGGATGAAGTTCAATAAGGACAAATGCAAAGTGCTCCACTTAGGGACAAACAGTCAGTTTCTCACACACAGAATGGGAAGCGACTGCCTAGGAAGGAGTCCTGCAGAAAAGGATCTAGGGGTCATAGTGGATGACAAGTTAAACATGAGTCAACAGTGTGACGCCGTTGCAAAAAAAGCAAACATGATTCTGGGCTGCATTAACAGGTGTGCTGTGATCAAGACACGAGAAGACATTCTTCAGCTCTACCCTGCGCTGGTTAGGCCTCAGTTGGAGTAGTGTGTCCAGTTCTGGGCACCACATTTCAGGAAAGATGTGGAGAAATTGGAGAAGGTCCAAAGAAGAGCAACAAGAATGATTAACGGTCTAGGAACCACGATCTCTGAGGCAAGGCTGACAGAATGGGACTTGTTTAGTTTGGAAAGGAGAAGACTGAGAGGGGACAGGATAGCAGTTTTCAAGTATCTAAAGGGTGTCACAAGGAGGAGGGAGAAGAATTGTTCTCCTTGGCCTCTGAGGACAGGACAAGAAGCAATGGGCTTAAATTGCAGCAAGGGAGGTTTAGGTTGGACATTAGGAAAAACTTCCGAACTGTCAAACACTGGAATAAGTTGCCTGGGGCGGTTGTGGAATCTCCATCCCTGGAGATAGTTAAGAGCAGGTTGGACAGACGCCTGCCAGGGATGGTGTAGATGGTGCTTGGTCCTGCCATGAGGGCAGGAGACTGGACTCGACCTCTCGAGGTCCCTTCCAGTTCTAGTGTTGTATGATTCTGTGCTGTCCCTGTTAACCCTTGCCAAGCCATGCCTTCTGCCATTCCCAGAGCTGCACACAACCTAGTCAGGATTTTCTGGAGTCGGCTGGGTACAGTCAGTGCTCTCGGTCTCTCCCGCTCGCCGCGCTGTCTCTCTAGGCGCGGTCGGTGCTCACTGGTATCCCGAAATAACTTTGACGTACAGACATACCCTAGGGTGGGAGCTGCTGCGAGTGCCAGCATAGAGCAGGGCCTCTTGCCTGAGACTCTGGCCTCCTGGGTTCTTTTTCCTGCTTTCCGCTGGCTTCCTGTGCAACCCAGAGCAAGCCAGGGCCCCAGCCCATGCCTCGATTTCCCCGTCAGTAAAACAGGACTGCGACTCTGTGACAGGCGAGGTGCGGAGACAGAGCTCTAGGAATTCCGTAATTAACAGCTTCCTGGCCCCTTAGAACACATCGAGTTGCTTTCTCACATCGCAGCGGTTGGGCGTTTTGAACATACTAGTGGAAGTTTTTTACGAACCCTGCGTTTCTGCGCAGCCTCCTTTCCTGGCTGGCACAAGCTCCCACTTTCCTACGTTTGCACAGACGACCGCCTACCTCGGGGGCCTTGCGTTCCGGCATGTGTCAGACCGCCCATGCTCTGCGCAGAGCCGGCTCTGTGTCCGGCCACGGCATTTGCTTTTCCCTGGCGCCACGGCGCGTGCCAGCCCTGCGGCCGTCTCTAACAGAGAGTTACTTTTTTGCCTTTACCTTAATTGGATTGATTTAAAAAAAAAAAGCCCTAATGATCAGTGAATCGGTGGACTATTCCATGAGGCGCATAGAGCTGCCGGCTTTCCATGGAAAGGCTTGGAAAATATTTCTGTTGGCGGCGCTGCGGGTGAGGGTGGAATTCTCTGTAGTCCTTTTATTTGCCTTCCCTTGATTTTGTTGTTTTATTAGACTGGGCCAAATCCTGTATTGGAGAAAATAACTCCATTGCCGTCCCTTCAGCTGCTCTGGAACACCCCGGCGCGATGGGCCAGCTTCCTCTGTGCATTCACAGTGACCTGGGCCCGGCGGCCTGCTGGGGGAGGGTCCCATGCTGGCAGCAAGCGGGGGAAGCCGCAGCAGTCCCGGGCTGAGCTCACCCTGCTGGGCCTTTGCACTTTACATGTGGCAAGAGCCCCCTCAGGCCCGTATGACATTTACCATGCAGAGCCGCAGCGGGGTGAGCTCCCCTCCCCCTTAAAAACTGCCTCGTCGAGCAGTGGATGGAATTGAGTCGATTCACCAAGAGTTAACATCCCTGGTGTGCAGGGCGGTGTGTCCGTGTTTCCACGGCAGCCCGGTGCAGGCCAGGAAGCGGAGAGACTCGGGACCTAGTGGGCGCCTGCCCAGACTGGCTGCCCTGCAGGGCAAGGCCCGTCCCGTCCGTACAGCCCCTGGCGCCACGGGCCTGGGAGAGTGGATCGCAGTGCTGGCTCTGGCCGGTGCTGTCAGCCCTGCCTGGCCATGGCTGTGCTTGGCTCGCCAGAGCCCCGCGTTCCTTTGGCAGCCCTGCGCTGGCTGGCCGGCCAGCTGCAGCCAGGGGAGGGGGCTTTGTTCTTAGGAGCTCTGGGGAGCCTTTGCTGGGCTCCCCCTTGTAAATCACTGCTCTTGCTGTCCCCCTGTGTTCCCATCAGCCGTGTGACGGACTGAGCCAGGTCTGGGCACAGCTGAGGGCATCCGCTCAGGGCGATTTGCTCAAATTCGGGGCTCCTTACAGCCCCCAGACTGGAGACCTTCCCAAATAGGCCACAAACCAGTCCCACCGAGTGCTTCAGCTGCCTGCCTGAAGCCTCACGAGCAAAACCCCTCCGACACCCCAGCAATATCCGTGCCCCAGATGGCCCTGGGCCTCATACACAGGTGAGGGGTTTTAGAGCCCAATTTCACCTTCCCGGAACAAGTTCTGTCCGGTTCCAAGAAACCAGCCACAGATCCCAGGTCAATTTACACTCTGGATCTTACCCACAAACCACACTGAGCCAATCCTTTAGCATCTAACATCTAAAGGTTTATTACTAAGAGAAAGGACAGTATGAGAGTAAGGTTGTTAAAGTATCAGACATTACATGCATCGAATCTCCCAGTTCTCAATGCAGGCTCTAGCAGAGATGTTATAACTGCTGGCTTAAAAGTCCTTGGTGCACATCCTATGTCAGGATGGGTCCACAGTTCTTCCTGGCTCGTGATTCCCTGCGACACCACATCTGGGGTCAGGAGCAAATCTGGAGACCAAGATGGAGTCGGCCACATGGCCTTATTTATCCCTCCTTCCTGGCTTCTTCCAAGCTGGAGACAGTCACGTGGTCTCTGACCAGGCATCCTGATTCCTTCATAGCTGGGTCTCTGGTACTTAAGAGACCTATTGTCCCTGGAGCCTTGCTAATTAGCATGTCCATAGGCCGAGCCCATCGCTCAACCACATACAGAGAAACTCCCAGTCTCCATACAGAGTACATATTCATAACTCCACAGCCAGATATTATATAGATAGATGAAGAGCATATACAGAATCAGTAGAAGGTAAGCTTTTGTTTGACACCTCACATGGCCCCCTTTGTACCACTTTGGGGCAAACACCCCCCCCCCATGGGTGCAGCTGTGACCTGGCTGCTTCCCTTAAACTCCAGTAACGTGACAGGCCAGCCAGGCTGCTCTGCCGGGTTAGGCTGGGGGGAGTTTCTGCAGTGAGGGTGACACAGCCGCGCCTGAGATGGAGCGGGGTTCTGCTCTCCCAACCGGGAAGTCCTGGCTCATTCCAGCTTCAGGCCCTGTCCCTCCTGCAGCCTTGCCCTCGGGCGCCCCAGCAAGGCCCAGCCCTGCGCTCTGCTGGACGTTGGTATTGTCTGGCTTGGGGGCTGTGCGGGAACCCACTGGTGCTAGCTGTGCAGCACCCCAAGCAGGCAGCTGTTGGGGTGAAATCAGATTCTGGGGGGCACCTCTGGGGAGCACAGTGGGAGGCCCTGGGGTGACGGGATCCCTCTGAGACGGGGCTGCACCGTAGAGAGGAGACCCTGCATTCGGAATGGGGGTGGGGAAGGGACATGGCCCCAATGTGGCCATCTCTGCCACTGACGGAGCTTGGAGAGGGCAGCTGGGGCAGGGACATGCGGGAATGAGGCCTGTGAGCCAGGTGCTGGCTGTGTCACATTCCCCTGGGGGGGCCTCGTGGCCTGGCTCTGGAGAGGTCTGACTTCAGTTAGTGGCACCCTGTGCCTCCGTTTTCCCCTGTTCCCCGGGAGGTGTGAGCAGCTCTCCTGCAATGGGGCTGGAGTCCGGACGAGCCTCGTATCGCCCCTGCATGGCCAGGCTGTGTGGGTGCGGGGCGCAGCGCTCCAGAGTTAGGAGAGCTGCTCTTCGGGTTGTGTGTGGTGCCTGGCTCTGCCAGCGCCCCTAGGGTCAGGAACCGGGCAGCCCAGTGCGTCAGCGTGGAGCAGAGGGCATGTGCCCCCCCATTTGGGGGCTGGTGGGCCCTGGGGTGCACAGCAGTGAGGGTGTCTTCTCCCACCCTCTTCCTCAGCTGGCCAGTCCCCTTGCCTCTCCCCCCACGTCCTCGCCCACCCAGGAATGCCCCTGCCCCAGGGCTCACAGCTGGCCAGCAGCCCCTTCGCCCCCTGGCATCTGACCCTGCGAGCTCAGGCCATCGGTGCTGGAGCTGGGAGTGCTGCCCCCTCCGGCCTGCCGGGGCTCCATCCGACAGCACCCCCGTCTATGTGGGCCAGGCGAGGACGGCCAGCCAGTCGGGTTCCCCCTCTCCCCACCCAGGCTGGCCTTGAACAGGCAGACACTGCTGTGGCGCAGCAGCTGTGCGGAGGCAGCTCCCACCGTGGCCAGGGACATGTCAGAGTTTAGCTGCCGGGGCAGGGCTGGTATGAGGCTCTGGACGCACCCAGGAGCTCACCTGGTTCTTCACCGCTCTCTGTTCTCTCCTTCCAGAGCTCCTACCCCATCTGGGAAGACTTCAACTCCAAGGCAACGAAGCTGCACTCCCAGCTCAGGCAAGTGTCGCGGGACCCGCTGCAGGGAGGCCGGAGTGGGTGCCACTCGAGGGCCTTGCAGGCCTACGGTGCGATGGAGGGCAGTGTTGCTCTCCAGACAGCCGGGGCCAGTGGCTAGGTGCTTCGGATGGTGTCTGTAAGAGGAGAGCTGGCAAAGCCTCCCGGGGCATGGCTGAGTCAGGGCCCCCCAGGGCTGGCCACAGCTGTGTAGCTCACCGCGCCAGGCAGCCAGGGCAAGCTGCGTGGGATGCCAGCCGGGGCCCAACACTAGAGCTCCCGGTGTTTGCTGAGGCTGCGCCAGTGCCAGTAGCAAAGCAGGTGTGTGAACCGGCCAAGGATACAGAGCAAGGCTGCGGCAGAGGCAGGCTTAGTGCCAGGGACTTCCCCTCTCACGCCTCTGTGCCCCGCTCTATACTGTGGTCGTAAAGCCACTTAGCTGGCTGCAGGGCCAGTGCCATGGGCTGTTCCTGGAGGCAGGCCCTGGTGCAGAGAGGAGGGGGCAGGCCATGGCATCGCTGCTCCGGAGACTTTGAGCTGCTCCAGGTTGTGGAACTGCCCGTGGGTCGGTTGTGTGGGCGCTCCCGTGGGTTGGTTGCGTGGGCGCTCCCATGGGACAGTGCCCGGCATAGTCCTTACAAATCCCTCTCTTTCTACCTCAGGACCACGGTGCTGGCAGCAGTCGCTTTCCTGGATGCCTTCCAGAAAGTGGCAGACATGGCCACCAACACCCGAGGTAGGACTGTGGCTCAGAACCCCGCCGGCAGCGCGCTCTAGCCTGGAGAGGGGGCAGACCCGGCAGACTCCCTGCGCGGAGATTGGCTTCCATGGGGTTTTTCGCTGTGTGCGTGGGTGGGGGAGGGGGAGTGTCCATGGAAGATTGGTTGTGAAGCCTGGTCCCTGGGGGCCAGGGCGCGGAGCACCGAGGTGCTGAGAAATGAGAGGCGCCCAGGCGTTGTGCCTCAGCGGAGTGGGACGAAGAGAGGTCACCTGATGGACAGGCTGGGCAAAGTGGAGAGGAAGCAGATGGAGCGATGGGGGAGACTGGAGACGGAGTTGGGAGGGTTGCACGTCAGGGGAGAAGGGGCAAGACAGGCCAAAGGCCGGGCTGAAAGGAAAAGCCGTCTGAGGCAGGGTGTGAAATGTCGGTTACTTCAGTAGTCGAGTAACCTCAGGAATTCTTCTCGGTTAGTCGACTGGTCTGTAGTCCCCGGGGTGGGGCCGGCAGCCGGCGCGCCTCACTCCCAAGGAGCCCCCAGCCACTCCGTGCTGCTGCCTCTGTGTCAGGGGGCCAGGCAGGAGCTGCTTTGTGAGGGGAGCCAGTGGAAAAACCAGCCCCCTTCGCGGACCGGCTGCCTGTCGCCCTGTGCTGTTGCTCCTGAGGAAGAGGCAGCAGTGCAGGGCGGCAGCAGTCCCTTTCCGGGGGAGGGGGTCTGGGCTCCCGGGCCCGGTGCAGGCTGGAACTGAGCCGGGCTGCCTGCCCGCCTGCCCCCTAATACACTTTAAATGCAGAGCCGCAGCGGGGGTAGGTCCTGGACCCAGCACGAGCCAGGACTGAGCCGGGCTGCTGGCCAGCCTGCTAAAACATTTACAGATGGCCGGGGGGGAGAAATGCGTGTCGTCTGTGGCATGAATCTATGAGCTTTTGCTTATCGGTTAATCGACTGCACTATCACATCCCTCGTCTGTGTCAGTGTGTCTGAGCTTCTGCAGGGCTCCTCGGCCATGTGACGCGGACCCTGGCGAGCTCTGTCGGTGCTGGCTGCAGACACACAGCACTGCCTGTGCTCCTAGACTCGGGCAGAGTCCTAGAACTGGAAGGGACCTTGTGAAACCATCTAGTCCCATCCCCTGCCCTCACGGCAGGACCAAGCAGCCTCTAGACCAGGGGCGGCCAACCCATTAAACAAAGAGAGCTGAAACAGCAGCGGAAAAATGCGAAGAGCCGCACCAGAATTGTTGAGGAAGAGCTCCCCATCGGCCAGAGTTGTTGAACAAAAGAAAAAGAAAGGACGCTGCCCCTTTAAAAACCGCGGAGTTAGGCTTTTTGGCCACATGAGGCTCCCGCCAGCCGACGCCATCTTGGCGTGCCGGACGGTCCCCCTGCCGGGGGCCGTTTGTAAGGGCACATGGGGCGGCTTCGTGAGCCGTACTTGGAGGTGAAGAGCTGCATGCGGCTCGTGAGCTGCGGGCTGGCCACCCCTGACAGGCGTCTGTCCAGCCTGCTCTTGAATATCTCCAGGGATGGAGATTCCACAACCCCCCGGCAATTCATTCCAGTGTTTCACCCCCCCGGCAGGCAGGAAGCTTTTCCTCATGTCCAGCCTCTACCTCCCGTGCTGCAGCTTAAGCCCATTGCTGCTTGTCCTGCCCTCAGAGGCCCAGGAGAGCAGCCCCCCTCCTCCCTGTGAGGAAGCAGATGTGCCGTGGATTAGCGCACAGGAGATCGAAAGCAGGGCAGACCCATGCGGATAGGGAGGGCTGAGGCCAAAGCAGCTGCTCGCTGGCCCGTGGGTTGGGTGGGTCACTGGGCTGGTGTCCCCAGAACACAGAGCCCACGGTCTCTGCAGAGCACGTCTTGTTCTGGGTTGCCCCAGGGTCCACAGCTGGGCGTGTGATCCATGGGCTGAGCCAGTTTGGGCCAGGAGGGGAGAGGCCAGCGGGAGGAGGACGCCCCTGCCCCGTGACAACCCTGTGTGTTTTCCTCCTGCCCTGTGATGCTGTCCCTTTAATGCCACCGCGGGCAGCAGGCAGCGGGGTCCCTGCACTTCCCATGAGCTCCCTGACACCTGCCTGTGCCAGGGGCGGGCCTGGCAAAGTGCCTATGGGATGAGCATTTGCATATGCAAATGAGACATGTCCTTTTTCCTGCCAGTGGGGAAACGAGGTGGCTCCCGGCTCCGCCTCCTCACCCTGGCCTGTTCAGACCTGACTGGACGTGGCCTGTGTCTGAAGCCACCTGGCCGGGGACCCCGCTGCCCTCCGTGTGGCCAGCGAGAGGCCGAGCCCAGGAGGCAGGCTGCCCGGCCCAGGCGCTCGCCTTGGGGAACCGGACAGGACCGCGGCCGAGGACGGGGCTTCCCAGACCCAACAGCCTTGGCTGTGCCCAGCTGGGGTCCCGCTGCTTGGGGGGAGCCGGGCTGATCTGTGGGGTCTGGTGTGATGCACAGGAGTAGCCGTGGGGGGCGTGACGGCGGAGCAGCAGCTCCTCCCAGGCGCTGGACTCGGGCGGGCAGGGCTGGGCCGTTTTTCCCTGCGGCTCGTTAGCCTGGTGTGCCGGCTCCCGGAGCACAGCGCTTGGGTCTCGGTGGGCAGGAGGCGCTGCGATGCCCGATGGTGGCCGTAGGGACCGGGCAGAAGGCTTCCAGGCCAGCCTGTCTGACACACTCGCGCTTCACGAGACACTGCTAATGCCAGCGGCAGGGCGCTGTGCCTCACTCGCAGTCAGGCTGGTCCTACCCCCGGGCTGAATCTGGCCCCCGTCTTTGTCAACCCCGGGACAGAGGTGACACTTGGAGCTTGTGTCCAGTCTGCCCGCAGCTCTGCAGCTGCACCAGGGCTGGCTTTGGCCCACTGTGCTGTCGCTGTCACCGCTCAGTACGACGTTTGGCTCCGGGCATCTCCTCAAAGGGGAAGAGCATCCAGGTGGCTCGCCTGCGGCCATCACTGGGAGACCAGCTGCCCCGCGCAGACACTTCCCGCCCCCCTTCCTTCCTCGAAGGAGCGCAGCGGCCCCTCCCCCCGGTGCAGAGCAGGTGAAACGAGCCCGCGTGGGACCTGACCTGGCCTGGGGCAGGGTGAGCTCGCCCCACTCGGGGAGCTCCCTGGGGCCGGGCAGGGCTTGTAGAAAGATAGCTGCGGGGCAGCAGGCTCCTGGGAGGGGAGGCGGTGGAGACCAGGAGCCAGGCCGGCAGCCCCAGTGTAAGGAAGCGGCTCAGGGAAAGGCAGGAGGGAGCGGCCGGTGGAGGGTCCCTGGGTGGCCGTGAGGAGCAGGGCAGCAGGTGGGACAGACAGACGGACTTTGCTGCCAGGCCGGAGGGCCGAGTCACGCCGGGGCGCTGCAGTCCTGGAGCCAGAGGGGACAAGACGCGGGGTGGGGCGGCGGCACAGAGCTAATCCCGCGCACGGCCGGGGGAGGCACCGTCGTGCGGTGAGCCGAGCGCCAGGACCGGTCGCTAGCCCCACGCCTCGCTCCCGAGCCCCACCCGCGCCCTGTCGTGTTGATGCTCCGTGGGCCTCGTGCCAAGCTGAGCGAGACCAGGGCTCTGGTCCCTGCTGCAGAGGGTCGGTGGACGGCGCTGGCACGTGGAGCCATGGGGCTCTCCCGCCCCCGCCCTGCGGGCATCACAAAGCATCCTCCCCAACAGGAGCCAGGGTCCCGGTGCGTGGCTTGGCCCAGGAGACCGGAGCTCTGTGGGTGTGGCTGAAACGCACCGCATCACCCAGCAGCTGGGCCATGTTCATCTGCGCTGCAGTCTCCTCGCTCGGCTTCCCGGCCCCACGCAGGATCCACTCCTGGGCTCTCGTTCCCCTGCCTTGCGGGAGCTGCTGTCCTCTGCCCCCTTCCCTCATCACTCGCGTGGCTGTGTCTGCGCGCGCCACTCAGAGCCATGGCCAGACCCTTGGCTGTCAGCCAGGCTCTGTCCCCCCAGCAGGGGGTAGGGCTGTGGGCACGAGCATGCCCCGCTTCACAGGCACGGTGGGTGCTCTGCACCAGGCAGGATTAAACCCTGGGTCAGCAGCATAGGACAGAGGGGTGGTTCTCTGCCTTTGGCAACCTAGGCCCCAAACCATCAGGGCTGGCTTGCGGTGGCCAGCCGAACCCAGCGGTCCCGTGGGGCGCAGCGGGTCCTGGCCCTGGGGCACGGGGAGAGCTGATGTTCGCCTTTGGCGGGCTGTAGGGGGGTGCCAGATGGGGTGCGGGGCACATGGACGAGGTGCTGCTGGGACCAAATGGACACGGGCTGCTGCCTCTGGCGCGGGCCAGGCCAGGCCAGCCCCTTTCCTCTGGCAGGGCCGGGCACGGAGAGCCGCTTGGAGGCTTGTCGTGTGGAGCAGAAGAGCCGAGGTTCTGGGTTTGGCTTCCCTGGGTGGGGTGCAGCGGCCTGGCTGGCCACCATGGTCCCGTGATAATCGGTGTCTGGTCTCCACGGGTGTGACTGTTCTGAGGTGCTCAGCCTCCCAGGGGCTGGCGTGGGACCTCCTGAGGGGCCTTTTCTCCCCGGGCCCTGGGCCAGGTGCAGGCCGGCTCTGAGGAGACCAGTTCTCCCCTCAGTCCACCCGAAATGTCTCCCACAGGCAGTGAAACCCCTGTGAAACGCACAAGGCCTGTGCTGCAGGCTGCCCAGCATGGGGGATGGGCAGGCTGGGGCTCCCGCGTGGCGCACAGCAGCTGGCCCAGCCTGGTTTCCAGGCCATCTGGAGCTGAGCAGCAGGAATCGGATTTGCCTACAGACACACTGGCCTACTGCGCTGTTCTGGGTCAGGGCGGCCGCACGGGCCCAGAGCCTGCAGGGTGCCAGCCGCTGCCCTGGATTGCCGTGCGCTGCAGCCCTTTGCCCGGGGCACATTCTGCCCCCGGCTTGCAGCCATCGTGCCAGGCTGGCCCAGGGGCCGCACCAGGGATCAGGGAGGAGGCCTGGGTGGCATCCCCATCCAATGGCACCGCTTGTGTCTCCACAGGGGCCACGCGAGACATCGGCTCGGCCCTGACCCGCATGTGCATGCGGCACCGCAGCATCGAGGCCAAGCTGCGGCAGTTCACCAAGTAAGTGGGACGGGCCTCTGGGCAGCACCACGCCCCTCCTTGCATTCACAGGAGGGGAGGAGTCTCCCCACGGCGTGGTCCCGCAGCTAGCGCCCCTCCTTGCATTCACAGGAGGGGAGGAGTCTCCCCACGGCGTGGTCCCGCAGCTAGCGCCCTCCTTGCATTCACAGGAGGGGAGGAGTCTCCCCACGGCATGGTCCCGCAGCTAGCGCCCTCCTTGCATTCACAGGAGGGGAGGAGTCTCCCCACGGCGTGGTCCCGCAGCTAGCGCCCCTCCTTGCATTCACAGGAGGGGAGGAGTCTCCCCACGGCGTGGTCCCGCAGCTAGCGCCCTCCTCCAGGGCTGCCTGCTCAGTCTGCCCGGCTAGCGCCCCGCCCGGCAGGGATTCAGCTGCTGGCTCCTCACGGCCCCGCTCTGCTCTGCTCCCCTCACTGCAGTGCCCTGATGGAGAGTCTGGTCAACCCCCTGCAGGACAGGATCGAGGACTGGAAGAAAACAGCCACGCAGCTGGACAAGGACCATGCGAAAGGTACGGCCCAGGAGGGTGGCGGGGTCGCTGTGCTCTGGGGGGCGGGACCTGTACCAGAGGGGGCGGTGCTGGGGGAAGTGGTACTCTGTATCCATGGGGGATGCACTGTGCCTGGGGGACGTTATCCATGTGGGGAGGGGCTGGGCCATATCCCTGGGGGTGCTGTGCCTGGGGCAGGGGCCAGGCCCTGTGTCTGGGGGAGGAAGGGGCACACCTTATCCCTGGGGGATGTGGCATGCCGGGGGGCACACTGTGCCTGGCAGAGGCGGGTCGGGGCACATCTTGGTTCAGGGCAAGAGGAATCGTGGCTCAGAGAGGTGGAGGGAGCTGGTGTCCCAGTCGAGCTCATGGCCTGGTCCGTGTCTCCAGAGTACAAGCGAGCCCGCCACGAGATAAAGAAGAAATCCTCCGACACGCTGAAGCTGCAGAAGAAGGCCCGGAAAGGTAAGAGCCCTGTCTGCCCCCATGAGCTAAGGGCCTGCCCTCCTGGGGGGTCTGCTCTGCTCTCACACCCAGCAGCTGGGCTGGGTCAGGTGTGACCGGAGAGACTCTGGTCCCTGCGGTCTGGGGTCTCTGAGGGAGGAAGCAGGCAGGGCCCCAGCTCCCGGTCTCCCTTCCAAGGCAGGGCAGGAGCCTGGTGCCACCCGGGGAACCTTGCCCTGCTCAGTCTGTGCCACTAGCCTCCCTCGGGCCTTTCCACAGCTTGAGCTGGGACCAGGAATCTTCTTCCACCTCCTGCCCCAGGCTTGCAGCGTGTGGGCTGTGACACAGCCAGCCTGCTCCGCCCCAGAGCTGGCTGCATTCTGAGTGGCGGGCAGGCTGGTGTCTGCTGGAGCTCACCAGGCAGTGGGGGCAGAGGGGAGCAGAGCAGCCGCGTCCTTCGCCCCAGGCATTGGGACAGGGGCTTTGATGCTGACAGTGGGGATCCGTCGGGGGGGGGCTCAGCGACAGGGTTCAGAGGGTGAATGAGCCTGCTGTATTCATGGCACCCTGTGGCTGTGCCCCAGCTCCCATCAGGGGAACCCCCGGGGAGCAGCTGGAAATGAAATAGTATGCCTGCTCTCCTGCCAAAGCCACCCTGCGGGGTTCCAGTGGGCTGGGCTGGGCTGGGCTGGGCTGGGCTGGGCAGGCAGCGGAGGCGTCTCCGGCGCCGGGGATCTGGCAGGCGCCAGTGGGCTGGGCAGGCAGCGGAGGCATCTCTGGCGCCAGGGGTCTGGCAGGCGCCAGTGGGCTGGGCAGGCAGCGGAGGCGTCTCCGGCGCCAGGGGTCTGGCAGGCGCCAGTGGGCTGGGCAGGCAGCGGAGGCGTCTCCAGCGCCAAGGGTCTGGCAGGAGCCAGTGGGCTGGGCAGGCAGCGGAGGCGTCTCCAGCGCCAAGGGTCTGGCAGGAGCCAGTGGGCTGCACAGGCAAGGGAGGCGTCTCCGCATCAGGGGTCTGGCAGGAGCCAGTGGGCTGCACAGGCAAGGGAGGCGTCTCCGCATCAGGGATCTGGCAGGAGCCAGTGGGCTGGGCAGGCAGTGGAGGCGTCTCCGGCGCCAGTGGGCTGGGCAGGCAGCGGAGGCGTCTCCGGCGCCGGGGATCTGGCAGGCGCCAGTGGGCTGGGCAGGCAGCGGAGGCGTCTCCGGCGCCGGGGATCTGGCAGGCGCCAGTGGGCTGGGCAGGCAGCGGAGGCGTCTCCGGCGCCGGGGATCTGGCTGGCGCCAGTGGGCACGGCATGTGAGGAAGCTCCAGCTGGGTAGTCACAGGGCGCTGCAGGACGCGGTGAGAGGCATTTGCTGGGCATGACAGAACCTTGGACAGCAGCTCAGGGTACTGCAGGCTCTGCGGACGGGGACCCTGTGAGGTGCCGACCCCCAGTGGGCCCTGTGGGGCCACGGAGATCAAGCAGCGCCCCTAAAATGGCTCCCTCCAGGCCCCGGCCTCTCTCCGGGAGCCTGTATCCCCAGGCACCCAAAGTGAGCTGTGGGGGGGATCTCACACAGCCCCTCCCCTTGGCTCTCCTCAGTCCTCAGCCCGGCCCCAGGCGTTGCTGGGCAGTGCCGGGGCCCACGGGCGTCGGAGCCATGGCTGGGAGCACCCCAGGCAGAGTCAGGGTGTGGGAGGACGGTGAGCACGCTGCCGGGAAGGGGCGCCGAGGGGCTCTCCGATCATCAGCCTGCAGGGGGGGGCGCTGGGGCTCGCCGTCTGTCAGCCTGCGGGGGGGGGCTCTGGGGCTCTCCGTCTGTGAGCCTGCAGGGGGGGCGCTGGGGCTCTGTCCGTCAGCCTGTGGGGGGGGCTCTGGGGCTCTCCGTCTGTGAGCCTGCAGGGGGGGCGCTGGGGCTCTGTCCGTCAGCCTGTGGGGGGGGCGCTGGGGCTCTCTGATCATCAGCCTGCAGGGGGGGGGGGGCGGCGTGCTGGGGCTCTCTGTCCGTCAGCCTGCGGGGGGGGGCGCTGGGGCTCTGTCTGTCAGCCTGCGGGGGGGGGGGCGCTGGGGCTCTCTGTCCGTCAGCCTGCGGGGCGGGGCGCTGGGGCTCTGTCCGTCAGCCTGCGGGGGGGGCGCTGCGGCTCTGTCCGTCAGCCTGCGGGGGGGGCGCTGCGGCTCTGTCCGTCAGCCTGCAGGGGGGGGGCGTGCTGGGGCTCTCTGTCCGTCAGCCTGCGGGGGGGGGCGCTGGGGCTCTCTGTCCGTCAGCCTGCGGGGGGGGCTCTGGGGCTCTGTCCGTCAGCCTGTGGGGGGGGGCTCTGGGGCTCTCCGTCTGTGAGCCTGCAGGGGGGGCGCTGGGGCTCTGTCCGTCAGCCTGCGGGGGGGGACTCTGGGGCTCTGTCCGTCAGCCTGCGGGGGGGACTCTGGGGCTCTGTCCGTTAGCCTGCGGGGGGGGGGCGCTGGGGCTCTGTCCGTCAGCCTGCGGGGGGGACTCTGGGGCTCTGTCCGTCAGCCTGCGGGGGGGGACTCTGGGGCTCTCCGTCCGTCAGCCTGCGGGGGGGGGGGGGCGCTGGGGCTCTCTGTCCGTCAGCCTGCGGGGGGGGCGCTGGGGCTCTGTCCGTCAGCCTGCAGGGGGGGGCGCTGGGGCTCTCTGTCCGTCAGCCTGCAGGGGGGGACTCTGGGGCTCTGTCCGTCAGCCTGCGGGGGGGACTCTGGGGCTCTCCGTCCGTCAGCCTGCGGGGGGGGTGCTGGGGCTCTGTCCGTCAGCCTGCGGGGGGGACTCTGGGGCTCTGTCCGTCAGCCTGCGGGGGGGGACTCTGGGGCTCTCTGTCCGTCAGCCTGCGGGGGGGGCGCTGGGGCTCTGTCCGTCAGCCTGCGGGGGGGACTCTGGGGTTCTCCGTCCGTCAGCCTGCGGGGGGGGCGCTGGGGCTCTGTCCGTCAGCCTGCGGGGGGGGACTCTGGGGCTCTCCGTCCGTCAGCCTGCGGGGGGGGCGCTGGGGCTCTGTCCGTCAGCCTGCGGGGGGGACTCTGGGGCTCTCCGTCCGTCAGCCTGCGGGGGGGGCGCTGGGGCTCTGTCCGTCAGCCTGCGGGGGGGACTCTAGGGCTCTGTCCGTCAGCCTGCGGGGGGGGACTCTGGGGCTCTCTGTCCGTCAGCCTGCGGGGGGGACTCTGGGGCTCTGTCCGTCAGCCTGCGGGGGGGACTCTGGGGCTCTGTCCGTCAGCCTGCGGGGGAGGTGCTGGGGCTCTGTCCGTCAGCCTGCGGGGGGGACTCTGGGGCTCTGTCCGTCAGCCTGCGGGGGGGGGCGCTGGGGCTCTGTCCGTCAGCCTGCGGGGGGGGCGCTGGGGCTCTGTCCGTCAGCCTGCGGGGGGGACTCTGGGGCTCTGTCCGTCAGCCTGCGGGGGGGACTCTGGGGCTCTGTCCGTCAGCCTGCGGGGGGGACGCTGGGGCTCTGTCCGTCAGCCTGCGGGGGGGACGCTGGGGCTCTGTCTGTCAGCCTGCGGGGGGGACGCTGGGGCTCTGTCCGTCAGCCTGCGGGGGGGACTCTGGGGCTCTGTCCGTCAGCCTGCGGGGGGGGCGCTGGGGCTCCGTCCGTCAGCCTGCGGGGGGGGACTCTGGGGCTCTCCGTCCGTCAGCCTGCGGGGGGGGCGCTGGGGCTCTGTCCGTCAGCCTGCGGGGGGGACTCTGGGGCTCTGTCCGTCAGCCTGCGGGGGGGGGACTCTGGGGCTCTCCGTCCGTCAGCCTGCGGGGGGGATTCTGGGGCTCTGTCCGTCAGCCTGCAGGGGGGGACTCTGGGGCTCTGTCCGTTAGCCTGCGGGGGGGGGGCGCTGGGGCTCTGTCCGTCAGCCTGCGGGGGGGGGGGGCGCTGGGGCTCTGTCCGTCAGCCTGCGGGGGGGGGGGCGCTGGGGCTCTGTCCGTCAGCCTGCGGGGGGGACTCTGGGGCTCTGTCCGTCAGCCTGGGGGGGGGGGGGGGCGCTGGGGCTCTGTCCGTCAGCCTGCGGGGGGGGGGGCGCTGGGGCTCTGTCCGTCAGCCTGCGGGGGGGACTCTGGGGCTCTGTCCGTCAGCCTGCGGGGGGGGGGGCGCTGGGGCTCTGTCCGTTAGCCTGCGGGGGGGGGGGCGCTGGGGCTCTGTCCGTCAGCCTGCGGGGGGGACTCTGGGGCTCTCCGTCCGTCAGCCTGCGGGGGGGGGCGCTGGGGCTCTCGTCCGTTAGCCTGCGGGGGGGGGGGCGCTGGGGCTCTGTCCGTCAGCCTGCGGGGGGGGGGGGGGGGCGCTGGGGCTCTGTCCGTCAGCCTGCGGGGGGGGGGCGCTGGGGCTCTGTCCGTCAGCCTGCGGGGGGGACTCTGGGGCTCTGTCCGTCAGCCTGCGGGGGGGGACTCTGGGGCTCTCCGTCCGTCAGCCTGCGGGGGGGGGGGGCTGGGGCTCTCTGTCCGTCAGCCTGCGGGGGGGGCGCTGGGGCTCTGTCCGTCAGCCTGCGGGGGGGACTCTGGGGTCTCCGTCCGTCAGCCTGCGGGGGGGGCGCTGGGGCTCTGTCCGTCAGCCTGCGGGGGGGGACTCTGGGGCTCTCCGTCCGTCAGCCTGCGGGGGGGGCGCTGGGGCTCTGTCCGTCAGCCTGCGGGGGGGACTCTGGGGCTCTCCGTCCGTCAGCCTGCGGGGGGGGCGCTGGGGCTCTGTCCGTCAGCCTGCGGGGGGGGACTCTAGGGCTCTGTCCGTCAGCCTGCGGGGGGGGACTCTGGGGCTCTCTGTCCGTCAGCCTGCGGGGGGGACTCTGGGGCTCTGTCCGTCAGCCTGCGGGGGGGACTCTGGGGCTCTGTCCGTCAGCCTGCGGGGGAGGTGCTGGGGCTCTGTCCGTCAGCCTGCGGGGGGGACTCTGGGGCTCTGTCCGTCAGCCTGCGGGGGGGGCGCTGGGGCTCTGTCCGTCAGCCTGCGGGGGGGGCGCTGGGGCTCTGTCCGTCAGCCTGCGGGGGGGACTCTGGGGCTCTGTCCGTCAGCCTGCGGGGGGGGACGCTGGGGCTCTGTCCGTCAGCCTGCGGGGGGGACGCTGGGGCTCTGTCTGTCAGCCTGCGGGGGGGACGCTGGGGCTCTGTCCGTCAGCCTGCGGGGGGGACTCTGGGGCTCTGTCCGTCAGCCTGCGGGGGGGCGCTGGGGCTCCGTCCGTCAGCCTGCGGGGGGGACCTGGGGCTCTCGTCCGTCAGCCTGCGGGGGGGGCCTGGGGCTCTGTCCGTCAGCCTGCGGGGGGGCCTGGGGCTCCGTCCGTCAGCCTGCGGGGGGGGACTCTGGGGCTCTCCGTCCGTCAGCCTGCGGGGGGGGTCTGGGGCTCTGTCCGTCAGCCTGCGGGGGGGACTCTGGGGCTCTGTCCGTAGCCTGCGGGGGGGGGGGCCTGGGGCTCTCGTCCGTCAGCCTGCGGGGGGGGGGGGGGCTGGGGCTCTGTCCGTCAGCCTGCGGGGGGGACTCTGGGGCTCTGTCCGTTAGCCTGCGGGGGGGGCCTGGGGCTCTGTCCGTCAGCCTGCGGGGGGGGGGGGGGCGCTGGGGCTCTGTCCGTCAGCCTGCGGGGGGGGGGCGCTGGGGCTCTGTCCGTCAGCCTGCGGGGGGGACTCTGGGGCTCTGTCCGTCAGCCTGCGGGGGGGGGGGGCGCTGGGGCTCTGTCCGTCAGCCTGCGGGGGGGGGGCGCTGGGGCTCTGTCCGTCAGCCTGCGGGGGGGACTCTGGGGCTCTGTCCGTCAGCCTGCGGGGGGGGGGGCGCTGGGGCTCTGTCCGTTAGCCTGCGGGGGGGGGGGCGCTGGGGCTCTGTCCGTCAGCCTGCGGGGGGGACTCTGGGGCTCTCCGTCCGTCAGCCTGCGGGGGGGGGGGCGCTGGGGCTCTGTCCGTTAGCCTGCGGGGGGGGGGCGCTGGGGCTCTGTCCGTCAGCCTGCGGGGGGGGGGGGCGCTGGGGCTCTGTCCGTCAGCCTCCCTCTGTCCGTCAGCCTGCGGGGGGGACTCTGGGGCTCTGTCCGTCAGCCTGCGGGGGGGGACTCTGGGGCTCTCCGTCCGTCAGCCTGCGGGGGGGGGGGCGCTGGGGCTCTCTGTCCGTCAGCCTGCGGGGGGGGCGCTGGGGCTCTGTCCGTCAGCCTGCGGGGGGGGACTCTGGGGTTCTCCGTCCGTCAGCCTGCGGGGGGGGCGCTGGGGCTCTGTCCGTCAGCCTGCGGGGGGGGACTCTGGGGCTCTCCGTCCGTCAGCCTGCGGGGGGGGCGCTGGGGCTCTGTCCGTCAGCCTGCGGGGGGGACTCTGGGGCTCTCCGTCCGTCAGCCTGCGGGGGGGGGGCGCTGGGGCTCTGTCCGTCAGCCTGCGGGGGGGACTCTAGGGCTCTGTCCGTCAGCCTGCGGGGGGGGACTCTGGGGCTCTCTGTCCGTCAGCCTGCGGGGGGGACTCTGGGGCTCTGTCCGTCAGCCTGCGGGGGGGACTCTGGGGCTCTCGTCCGTCAGCCTGCGGGGGGAGGTGCTGGGGCTCTGTCCGTCAGCCTGCGGGGGGGACTCTGGGGCTCTGTCCGTCAGCCTGCGGGGGGGGCGCTGGGGCTCTGTCCGTCAGCCTGCGGGGGGGGGCGCTGGGGCTCTGTCCGTCAGCCTGCGGGGGGGACTCTGGGGTCTCTGTCCGTCAGCCTGCGGGGGGGACGCTGGGGCTCTGTCCGTCAGCCTGCGGGGGGGGACGCTGGGGCTCTCCGTCTGTCAGCCTGCGGGGGGGGACGCTGGGGCTCTGTCCGTCAGCCTGCGGGGGGGACTCTGGGGCTCTCGTCCGTCAGCCTGCGGGGGGGGCGCTGGGGCTCCGTCCGTCAGCCTGCGGGGGGGACTCTGGGGCTCTCCGTCCGTCAGCCTGCGGGGGGGGCGCTGGGGCTCTGTCCGTCAGCCTGCGGGGGGGACTCTGGGGCTCTGTCCGTCAGCCTGCGGGGGGGGACTCTGGGGCTCTCCGTCCGTCAGCCTGCGGGGGGGATTCTGGGGCTCTGTCCGTCAGCCTGCAGGGGGGGACTCTGGGGCTCTGTCCGTTAGCCTGCGGGGGGGGGGGGCGCTGGGGCTCTGTCCGTCAGCCTGCGGGGGGGGGGGGGGCGCTGGGGCTCTGTCCGTCAGCCTGCGGGGGGGGGGGGGCGCTGGGGCTCTGTCCGTCAGCCTGCGGGGGGGACTCTGGGGCTCTGTCCGTCAGCCTGCGGGGGGGGGGGGGGGGGGGGCGCTGGGGCTCTGTCCGTCAGCCTGCGGGGGGGGGGGCGCTGGGGCTCTGTCCGTCAGCCTGCGGGGGGGACTCTGGGGCTCTGTCCGTCAGCCTGCGGGGGGGGGGCGCTGGGGCTCTGTCCGTTAGCCTGCGGGGGGGGGGCGCTGGGGCTCTGTCCGTCAGCCTGCGGGGGGGACTCTGGGGCTCTCCGTCCGTCAGCCTGCGGGGGGGGGGGCGCTGGGGCTCTGTCCGTTAGCCTGCGGGGGGGGGGCGCTGGGGCTCTGTCCGTCAGCCTGCGGCGGGGGGGGGGGCGCTGGGGCTCTGTCCGTCAGCCTGCGGGGGGGGGGGCGCTGGGGCTCTGTCCGTCAGCGTGCGGGGGGGACTCTGGGGCTCTGTCCGTCAGCCTGCGGGGGGGGGGCGCTGGGGCTCTGTCCGTCAGCCTGCGGGGGGGGGGGGCGCTGGGGCTCTGTCCGTCAGCCTGCGGGGGGGACTCTGGGGCTCTCCGTCCGTCAGCCTGCGGGGGGGGCGCTGGGGCTCTGTCCGTCAGCCTGCGGGGGGGACTCTGGGGCTCTGTCCGTCAGCCTGTGGGGGGGGCGCTGGGGCTCTGTCCGTCAAGCTGCCTTTCACACATTCTCTGTCTCTCTCTCCTCTTCCCTCCTGTAGAGCTACTTGGTAAGTCAACCGTCCCGCCAGCTCCCCGCGGGACTGCGCTTCACTTCTCTGTCTCCCGGCCGGCTGGGCTCGAAATGGAACCACCCGAGTCAGCGGCACTGGCCCAGGCAGCTGCCACACCTGGGCCCCGGCCTCCCCTGCCAGCCACTGGGCCAGCAGGCTGGGGAGCCTCGAGCTACGTGTGGCTGCAGCAAGGCCCAGCGGGCTGCCTTCACCCGTGCCCTGTGCTCGCCTTGGAGCAGGCTGGAGCCCACTCAGGTTCCCGGCTGCAGGGCGGCCCCTTCCTTCCCCCGGCGCCTGCGCCCGGCTCAGCTTGCTCCCTGCCTCCCTGTGCTCTCCAGTGCCAGGGGCTGTGACTGGGGTCCAGTGGGAGCTGGGGGCCCCCCGCAGCCCTAGGGAAGAAGCACCATGCACAGGCGCAGATGAAGAACAGCACCCCCAGATTGCAGGGGTCCCTTCCTCCCCAACACCTGGGATCCTGCCCCCTGAGCTGGCTCTGCCCCATCCACGGGACGTCCCTCTGCCGGGGCCTAGCCTCCGCGGGGTGCACTAAAGACATGGGACATGGCAGCCTCCCTGGGTCAAAGCCCCATGTACCCCCAGCAAGCAAGGGTTTCATTTCAAGCCCTCCCGCCCTGGCTTTCTCCTGCTCTCGCTGTCTCTCTGCCCTGTTGCTCCAAGGCGCATGCTGCAAGCCATGTGGTGAGTGCTGAGATCTCCCTGTCGGGCCCGGTTCCCTCCTGCAGAGGGAGCCCGATTTCCAGCCCCAGCAGGGCATGGGGCAAGCCCCTTCCCCTTTTCTGCACTCCAGCTCCCGGCTGGCACTGTCCTGGCACTTGCTTCTCCCCCCAGGCTGGGCGTTCGACGTCACGGAGGCGTAATTCTTCCAGGGACGCCTGGCCTGTGCCAGCTGATGGGCTTGTGTGTCAGAACCGCCAGCCCTCCCAGCCAGGGCTCTGTTCTGGGCCCCCCAGACCAGCTCTTCCCCCCACCACAGTGCCCCCCTCCCGGGAAGAGGTCAGGCCCACGACGCTCCCCTTCCAATCTGCACGTGCCCGCCCCACGGCCTGGCTCTGCGTATGGGGCGGGCCAGATGGGAGATTGTCTGGGATCCTGGTCCAAAGTCCCCGCTGTCCCAAACGCGGCCTGGGGGCTGATTCGGCCCCGTCTCTCCTGCGCCCCTCTGCCTGGTGCCCCCATTGCGCAGCGCGGTCTCAGCACTCGCCCATCGCCAGCTGGCACCTCCCCACCTCACGGCCCGACTCGCCTCGTGGTGTGTCATCCCAGGAGCTGCCCCTGCCACCAGCTTCCCTCCCTTCCCTGGTCCTGCCAAGCCCCTCGCTTGTCCTGCTCCTCGGCATGAGGGTCGCCGGGGGGTCTGGAGTCCATGGAGTTGGGGTCCGTGTGGCCTGAGCACTGCACCAGGCCCTCCCGGCAGTGAGTGAGGGTGCGCAGTAGAGAGCCCCACAGCCCGTGTCAGCCGGGCCTGCTTGGGTCCAGCCTGCGCACTGCGGGCCGGATTGGTCTCCCCAGGCTGCCCCGCAGTGAAGCTGGAGCAGATGTCGTGTGCTGTGTTCGTGCAGGTGGCAGTGTGGCCCCTGAGCAGGGTGGCTGCCTCCCGGCTCCTCTCTGCTTTGCGTGCTCCACCCCTGCATGTGTGTGTCACCTGCCTGCCCTGGGCGAATGCCCGAGCACCCTGTGCCCGTCGCTCCACCTCACCCGCCCGGCCTCTGCACGGCATGGCCCTTCCGCCAGCCACAAGAGGAGCCAATTCCAGGCTTCGGCGGGGCTGCCCCAGGGGTGAATTTAGGCCCATGTGGGGGGAGCGGGGTGGCTCCTGCAAGGGAAACCCCAGCAAGGTGAGTGTGAAGGGGGCGGGGTGGGGCGGAGGAGGGCAGCGGGTTTGCTTGCGGAGCCGGCAGGGTGCTGTGCCCAGGTGGAGAGCACAGCAACGCTCTGTGTCTGCTGCCCCCAAGCCAAGGCCTTGGGCGGAGCTGGGGCCGGAAGTGGAGTCCGGCCACCCAGGGCGGGTGGGGCTTCGCCATGCGAGCAACCCGCCTCTGCCGGGGCCACACAGCTCCAGGCGCCGAGCTGGCGAAGGCAGAGCCGGGCTCAGGCTGCAGCTGGGATCCTCGTCGGCCACTGCCTCTGCTGAGGAACCCAGAGGAGACTGGCGCTCTCTGCCCCTGCCCGTTGGGCGGCTCTGTAGCTGAGCTTGCTGGCCGGTCCGTGTGGGTGCTGGTGAAGCGCCTACGGGGAGATGGGGGGGGGGGGCCACAGGCCCTGGGCTTTGCCCACAGTGCAGCGTCCCCCTGCCTGCCTCGGTCCCGCAGCAGCCGAGCCTGGCAGAGGGACGGTCGCTGGAGGCAGCAGGCACGAGGCCGGGGAGTGGAGAGGGGGTGATGTCTCCCTGTCCTTGTCTCCTTGCAGGGAAGGGGGACCTGCAGCCCCAGCTGGACAGCGCTCTCCAGGATGTCAATGACATGTACCTGCTCCTGGAAGAGACAGAGAAGCAGGCGGTCCGCAAGGCCCTCATTGAGGAGCGGGGCCGCTTCTGCACCTTCATCACCTTCCTGCAGCCCGTAGTGGTGAGTGCTGCTGCCCCAGGCCTCTGGCGCCCAGCAAGGCGGGTCAGTGAACCAGCCTGCCCAGGAGCCCAGCAGCAGGACGGGTCTGAGAACCAGCCTGCCCAGGAGCCCAGCAGCAGGGCGGGTCTGAGAACCAGCCTGCCCAGGAGCCCAGCAGCAGGGCGGGTCGGTGAACCAGCCTGCCCAGGAGCCCAGTAGCAGGGCGGGTCTGAGAACCAGCCTGCCCAGGAGCCCAGCAGCAGGGCGGGTCGGTGAACCAGGAGCCCAGTAGCAGGGCGGGTCTGAGAACCAGCCCGCCCAGGAGCCCAGCAGCAGGGCGGGTCGGTGAACCAGCCCCCCAGGAGCCCAGCAGCAGGGCGGGTCTGAGAACCAGCCTGCCCAGGAGCCCAGTAGCAGGGCGGGTCGGTGAACCAGCCTGCCCAGGAGCCCAGTAGCAGGGCGGGTCTGAGAACCAGCCTGCCCAGGAGCCCAGCAGCAGGGCGGGTCGGTGAACCAGGAGCCCAGTAGCAGGGCGGGTCTGAGAACCAGCCCGCCCAGGAGCCCAGCAGCAGGGCGGGTCGGTGAACCAGCCCCCCAGGAGCCCAGCAGCAGGGCGGGTCTGAGAACCAGCCCCCCAGGAGCCCAGCAGCAGGGCGGGTCTGAGAACCAGCCCCCCAGGAGCCCAGCAGCAGGGTGGGTCTGAGAACCAGCCCCCCAGGAGCCCAGCAGCAGGGCGGGTCGGTGAACCAGCCCCCCAGGAGCCCAGCAGCAGGGCGGGTCGGTGAACCAGCCCCCCAGGAGCCCAGCAGCAGGGCGGGTCGGTGAACCAGCCCCCCAGGAGCCCAGCAGCAGGGCGGGTCGGTGAACCAGCCCCCCAGGAGCCCAGCAGCAGGGCGGGTCGGAGAACCAGCCCCCCAGGAGCCCAGCAGCAGGGCGGGTCTGAGAACCAGCCCCCCCAGGAGCCCAGCAGCAGGGCGGGTCGGTGAACCAGCCCCCCCAGGAGCCCAGCAGCAGGGCGGGTCAGAGAACCAGCCCCCCAGGAGCCCAGCAGCAGGGCGGGTCGGTGAACCAGCCCCCCAGGAGCCCAGCAGCAGGGTGGGTCTGAGAACCAGCCTGCCCAGGAGCCCAGCAGCAGGGCGGGTCTGAGAACCAGCCCCCCAGGAGCCCAGTAGCAGCGCGGGTCTGAGAACCAGCCCCCCAGGAGCCCAGCAGCAGGGCGGGTCTGAGAACCAGCCCCCCAGGAGCCCAGCAGCAGGGCGGGTCGGTGAACCAGCCCCCCAGGAGCCCAGCAGCAGGGTGGGTCTGAGAACCAGCCCCCCAGGAGCCCAGCAGCAGGGCGGGTCTGAGAACCAGCCCCCCAGGAGCCCAGCAGCAGGGCGGGTCTGAGAACCAGCCTGCCCAGGAGCCCAGCAGCAGGGCGGGTCGGTGAACCAGCCCCCCAGGAGCCCAGCAGCAGGGCGGGTCTGAGAACCAGCCTGCCCAGGAGCCCAGCAGCAGGGCGGGTCTGAGAACCAGCCCCCCAGGAGCCCAGCAGCAGGGCGGGTCTGAGAACCAACCCCCCAGGAGCCCAGCAGCAGGGCGGGTCTGAGAACCAGCCCCCCAGGAGCCCAGCAGCAGGGCGGGTCTGAGAACCAGCCTGCCCAGGAGCCCAGCAGCAGGGCGGGTCTGAGAACCAGCCTGCCCAGGAGCCCAGCAGCAGGGCGGGTCTGAGAACCAGCCCCCCAGGAGCCCAGCAGCAGGGCGGGTCGGTGAACCAGCCCCCCAGGAGCCCAGCAGCAGGGCGGGTCTGAGAACCAGCCTGCCCAGGAGCCCAGCAGCAGGGCGGGTCTGAGAACCAGCCTGCCCAGGAGCCCAGCAGCAGGGCGGGTCTGAGAACCAGCCCCCCAGGAGCCCAGCAGCAGGGCGGGTCTGAGAACCAGCCCCCCAGGAGCCCAGCAGCAGGGCGGGTCTGAGAACCAACCCCCCAGGAGCCCAGCAGCAGGGCGGGTCTGAGAACCAGCCCCCCAGGAACCCAGCAGCAGGGCGGGTCGGTGAACCAGCCCCCCAGGAGCCCAGCAGCAGGGCGGGTCTGAGAACCAACCCCCCAGGAGCCCAGCAGCAGGGCGGGTCTGAGAACCAGCCCCCCAGGAACCCAGCAGCAGGGCGGGTCGGTGAACCAGCCCGCCTGGCCAGGCAGGAGCCCAGCAGCTCTTGCTTGGAGTCCCCGACAGCCACTGCCCCAGCTGCCTGCCCAGCAACAGCCTGCCTCGCATGGGGGGCGGAACCTGCAGGCTTCTGGAGACCCAGAGCGGGACAGTCCTGAGTCTCTAAGCCAGGGCTGGGGACCTTTTTTGGGTTGGGGGCCACAGACCCATAGGAAAATCAGTCGGGGGCTGCACAGAGGTGAGAAGCCAGAAACCCAGACCCCTCGCTGTCGTGGCCCTGACCCTCCCCGCATTCCCCTCGCACACCAGAGCCTGGAGGAGCCCAGGCTAGTAGATTTTGGGTCCTCCAGCCCTGCGGTGGGGCAGTGGGCACTGGAGCAGCAGTGTCAGGTCCCTAGTGCTGGGGGGAGCCCTGAACCGTGGGAGCCAGATCCCGGCCTCAGGTTCTGCACCCTGCTCTAAGGTGTCCCCTCCGCAGGCCCGTGGCTACTCAGGTTGGGCCTGTTGGCCTCGCTCTAGACAGCAGTGGAGAGGCAGCCATGCCAGCCACGCCGCTTAAGCCACGCCACTTACGGGGACTCTCCAAGGGTTTCCGGGACAAACTGCCCTTCACCCAGGGCAGGGTCTTTGGGAGTCTGGGGACGGGGGAAGGGTGTGACCAGCTCACACATGTGAAAGAGGGGGGTGCGGGGGAGGGCACTTAGAATGCTAGGACACGTTTCACACTCACGCGAATCAATGTCCCTCCCTTGGCATCTGTGGACTGGGGCAGGGCCTGGACTCTCTGCACCCTGCTGGGGCTTGGCCCAGGAGGGACTGCCAGGGATTGCAGAAGGCCTGCTCAGTGGTAGCTGGACACTCCGAGCCACCTGGCTGCAGGCAGAGAGGGTTTACCTGCGGCAGAGGTGGAGGAAGCCACACAGGGCAGAAGGGGAAGGGGAAGCCCTGGTTCCCACGTGCGGAGGCGAAGGTGGCCACGTGGGGTGGGGTGGGAAGGGGAAGCCCTGGTTCCCATGGGCGGAGGAGGAGGAAGCGGCCACGCGGGGCGGGAAGGGGAAGCCCTGGTTCCCATGGTGTGAAGGTAGAGAAGGCCACGCAGGGTGGGAAGGGGAAGCCTTGGTTCCCACGGCATGGAGGCGACCATGCAGGGTGAGAAGGGGAAGCCCTGGTTCCCATGGTGTGGAGGAGGCCACACAGGGTGGGAATGGTTAGCTCTGGTTCCCACGCGGGGAGGTGGAGGAGGCCACACAGGGCAGGGTGGGAAGGGGAAGCCCTGGTTCCCACAGCGTGGAGGCAGCCTTGCAGGGTGAGAATGGGAAGCCCTGGTTCCAATGGCATGGAGGAGGCCACGCAGGGTGGGAAGGGGAAGCCCTGGTTCCCACAGCGTGGAGGCGGCCTTGCAGGGTGAGAATGGGAAGCCCTGGTTCCAATGGCATGGAGGAGGCCACGCAGGGTGGGAATGGGAAGCCCTGGTTCCCACGTGCAGAGGAGGAGGAGGCAGCCACGCGGGGCGGGAAGGGGAAACCCTGGTTCCCACGACGTGGCAGTGAAGGTGGAGGAGGCCACGCAGGGTGGGAAGGGGAAGCCTTGGTTCCCATGGTGTGGCGGTGAAGGTGGAGGAGGCCACGCAGGGTGGGAAGCAGAAACCCTGGTTCCCACAACGTGGCAGTGAAGGTGGAGGAGGCCACGCAGGGTGGGAAGGGGAAGCCTTGGTTCCCACGCTGGGAGGTGGAGGAGGCCACACAGGGCAGGGTGGGAAGGGAAAGCCCTGGTTCCCACAGTGTGGCGGTGAAGGTGGAGGAGGCCACGCAGGGTGGGAAGGGGAAACCCTGGTTCCCACGACGTGGCGGTGAAGGTGGAGGAGGCCACGCAGGGTGGGACGGGGAAGCCCTGGTTCCCACGGCGTGGCGGTGAAGGTGGAGGAGGCCACGCAGGGTGGGAAGGGGAAGCCTTGGTTCCCACAGCCTGGAGGTGGTCATGCAGGATGAGAATGGGAAGCCCTGGATCCAATGGCATGGAGGAGGCCACACAGGGTGGGAATGGGAAGCCCTGGTTCCCACGTACAGAGGAGGAGGAGGCGGCCACGTGGGGCGGGAAGGGGAAACCCTGGTTCCCACGACGTGGCGGTGAAGGTGGAGGAGGCCACGCAGGGTGGGAAGGAGAAGCCTTGGTTCCCACGGCATGGAGGTGGCCATGCAGGGTGGGAATGGTTGGCCCTGGTTCCCACGGGCGGAGGCAGAGGAGGCAGGGAGGTGTGGGAAGGGGAAGCCCTGGTTCCCATGTGCGGAGGAGGAGGAGGAGGTGGCCACACAGGGCGGGGAGGGGAAATCCTGGTTCCCACGGTGTGGCGGTGAAGGTGGAGGAGGCCACACAGGGTGAGACTGGGAAGCCCTGGTTCCAATGGCATGGAGGAGGCCATGCAGGTTGGGAATGGGAAGCCCTGTGTGACAGACTGGGCCGGGTCTGGGCACCGCTGAGGACGGCTGCTTAGGGCGAATTGCTCAAATTTGGGGCTCCTTACAGCCCCCAGACTGGAGACCTTCCCAAATAGGCCACAAACCAGTCCCACAGAGCGCTTCAGCTGCCTGCCTGAAGCCTCATGAGCAAAACCCCTCTGACACCCCAGCAATATCCATGCCCCAGAGGGCCCCGGGCCTCATACACAGGTGAGGGGTCTTAGAGCCCAAACTCACCTTCCCCGAACAAGTTCTGTCTGGTTCCAAGAAACCAGCCGCAGATCCCAGGTCAATTTACACTCTGGATCTTACCCACAAACCACGCAGAGCCAATCCTTTAGCATCTAACATCTAAAGGTTTATTACTGCGAGAAAGAAAAGCCTGAGAGTAAGGTTGTTAAAGTATCAGACATGACATGCATCGAATCTCCCAGTTCTCGATGCAGGCTTGCAGCAGAGATGTTATAACTGCTGGCTTAAAAGGCTTTGATGTACATCCTACATCAGGATGGGTCCACAGTTCTTTCCAGCTCTTCGATCTCTGCACGGCTGCCTCTGGGATGAAGGGCTGAGCTGAGCACCCAGATGGAGTCAGCCACATGGCGTATTTATACCCCCTCCTGGCTTCTTCCAAGCTGGAGGGAGTCACATGGCCAGTGGCCAGGTGTGTCTTTGGCCTCCAGAGGTCCGTTGTTCCCTGGAGCTTCGCTCATTAGCATGTCCATGGGCAAACATTCCTGGTCCATTACTCAACTACATACAGAGAAACTTCCAGTCTCCATACAGAGCACATATTCATACTTCCACACAGATGTTATACAGATATATGAAGAGCATATACAGAATCAGTAGAAAGTAAGCTTTTGTTTGACACCTCACATGGCCCCCCCCCTTTGTACCAACTTTTGGGGCAAACACCCCCCCATGGGGGTTCAGCAGTGATATGGCTGCTCCCCTCTAAATCCAGTAACATGATACCACCATTGCAAAATTGATGCAGAAAGTGATGCTAGTACCATTACTGAGGGCATCACAGTGGTGCCCATGTTCTGGCTTTGTGTCATTATATGTTCCAATCCAATGTTAGAAACAACAGTACAGAGCTGGATGCGTGTATGAGAACCCAGTTTGCCTAACATAGGCTTCATTACTGCAAGGTCCGTCATAGCGGCAACCACGTCCTTGCACTGTCTTAGAATCCCAAGGCAAAACTTGGTAAAACCCCTAGCCAATTGGATCTGCTTTTGCAGCATAATCCCTATTTGTGTCAGGTGATCTTGCCAGAGCTAAGGAAAACAGTAAAGTTATCCAGGTCCACTCCGGCAACTGTCTGAAATTCAATTAACAGTGTGTTAATGTAGGTACTCTCACCCCTCATAGTGTAGGTATCTTTGCATTTAGCCACGGAAACAAAATGGTGGTGTGCCTCAGTTTCCCTTTTCATACAGCACCTTCTGGCCGGACCCTTCTTTGTGCTGTAAGAAGTTCCAAGACCAGTTACGAGCATTAACCATGAAATATCAACATCCCAAGGTCCTTTAACATGCATTTTGTCATCTGGTACATTTATTGACAAGTCACAAGGGCTGTGTCTACACTGGTGCGATCTTGCGCAAAAGCAGCCGCTCTTGCGCAAAAATTTGATGCCTGGCTACACTGGCCGCGTGTTCTTGCGCAAGTACACTGACGTTCTAATGTATGAACTCAGGGCTTCTTGCGCAAGAACTCTGCTGTTCCTGCTCAGGAATAAGCCCTTTTGTGCAACTGTTCTTGCGCAAGAGGCCAGTGTCGACAGGCAACATGAATTTCTTGCACAAGAAAGCCCGATGGTTCAAATGGCCATCAGAGCTTTCTTGCGCAAGAGAGCGTCTACACTGGCATGGATGCTTGTGTGCAAAAGCACATGCCAGTGTAGACGCTCTCTTCTGGAAGAGTTTTTGCAGAAGAACTCTTCCGCAAAAGAGTTTGCACGAGATTGCGCCAGTGTAGACGTAGCCAAGGTGTTTCCATAAGATCATGCATATCGTACATCTTTACAATTCTTGGTAACCACAGCACATTGGTTACAAAAGTTAACATCAGTAACAAGAACAATCCCATATCAGGTGTATATTGACAGCATTCTCCATCATGCCACGTCTTTGGATCCACACCATTGCAGTCTTGGGCCTCAGGTTTAAACTGCAAGGCTACGTCTACACTGGCATGATTTTGTGCAAGTACAGCTGTTCTTGTGCAAGAACCCACAGAGCATCCACACTGCCTGCCTGCTCTTGCGCAAGGAAATTTACAGCACGGAGTGGTAAGAGAGAGTGTCTTCCGCAAGAGCTATGCTCTTTTCTAACAGGTGTGAGCTCTCTTGTGCAAGAGGGCAGTGTGGATGCTCGGCAGGGATTTCTTGCGCAAGAAACCCCTATAGCCAAAATGGCCATTGGAGCTTTTTTGCGCAAGAGAGCGTCCACACTGCCATGGATGCTCTTGCGCAGAAGCACAGCTCGCACATACATGGCAGTGTGGACGTTTTCTTGTGCGAGATTTCTTGCACAAGCACCCTTGCACAAGATCTTCTTGCGCAAGAAGCTGCCAGGGTAGACATAGCCCAAGTCTTTTTTGCCAAAGCTAGTTCTGCCCATCCCCCTTCTCTTGTGGGCTCAAAACCTGGCCTAGCAGAGACAAAGGGCTGGCTGGGTGTGTCTTCCTGGCTCACAATAGCCCTGGAATTCTCTCCCGCCCCCCCACTCAGTGGGGTAACAACGATAAGCAACCCAGACCCCCTTCTGCTCCACTGCTTCCAGCTTCAATCGCTACTTCCACATGGAACCAGCTATCAAATTTCCTGACTGATTATGAATGTCCAGTGTCCAGAGATGGGAGCTTAACTGCCTTCTCCTGCATCCTAGAGAGAGTAACCGCACAGCTGTTCTGCTCTGCATACTTGGCTACCCAGTCTCTCTCTCCATGAATCTGACACACACACTTTCCACTCTCCTCATCCACCTGGGAATAATCCTGTCCCATACACACTGCCTTCCCAGCAAGCTGGTCACACACAGTCACTTGGTCATCAGACTGCTCCAATTCTCTGGTTGGTCCTGTCTCATTTGGAACAACCCTCAGTCCCTCTGAGACATCTCCACAACCACCCACACTGGATTTCTCTAAATCCAAGTCAGTGGAGTCACTGCTAACAGACAAATTCTGTCTGTCAGGCACTGAAACAAGTGCCTCACACATCAAGCTGCTGCCTTCTCCAAGCAAGGCTCTGTCACCTCTCAGTTACTGCAAACTGCTTGCTCAAAGCACTGCCAGGACTCTCTTCCCTATGAGCGTCCTTAAGCAACAGTTCACCCTTCTCTGGCCCTGCAGCAGCATCGCTCTGCTGAGCCACAGCCAACTCCTGCAATTCCTTTACGCCCTGAGTCATCTCTGGCCCATCCGGCGGATTCCTTAACAATACCCTTTCAGGCACACAGAGAGACTCACAAGTTACCAGGTCAGGGACATCTTCCTTCCCTTTGCAACTTCCCAGATGGCTGCAAGCTTTCACGCCGTCATTAGGCACCAGAGTTAACGTGCCCTCATTCTCTCCTTGTGCCCTGGCTAAGGGGTCACCCTGGTCCCACAGAGTCACTCCCCCATCTCCCAGCAACACACTAGCACCAGGCACAACATCAGCGCCACAACTGTCTGATCTCTGGGATCCTGGCAGAACACTGCCTGGATCTACCCAGGTCACAGCCTCCTTCTCCCCAGCAGACAGCAACCTTGAGCCACCCCCTTTCTGGGCCTTAGCTGTATCTAGAGCCAACTGTGGGACAACAGCCCTGCTCTCACCCATCACAGGCTGTGGGGCACCTTCCTCAGCCAGAGGAAGAAACTCTTCCCCACACACAGACAGGCAACCAGAGACAGTTTCTCCTTTGTCCCAACACCCCTGGCTAACCTCAGGCACACAGCTCTTGACAGAGACAGCTTCCTTCGCTGACCCACTGCTACTTCCACCAGCCAAATTGCCAGCTTGCACACCCTGTGCTTCTTCACACCACTCATTTTCAGCTTGTGCAGGTTCAATTGTACAGACCTCACCAGCCAACACCTCCTCATCCTCCAGAACTTTGTCTTTTTCCTTAGCTAAAAGTCCACTCTGGCCAGCCCCTCCAGACTGCCCCAGAGAAACACTTCCCTGATTTCTGGGCTCTTCCTGCCCCATTTCTGATTCCAGCCTCACCTCTGAGGCATCAGATAGGCCCTTAGAACCCTCATTCACAGGCTCACTGCCCCCCTGCACAGACACACAGCTATCTGCCACAGGCACACATTTGGAGACACTTTCCCCTTGGTTACAGTAAGATTGACCAGCCCCAGAAAACTTTCCAGAGCCACATGCACCCCCTTCACAAACCCCATACATGCTTTGGGACTGTGTTACCACATCAGCTGGGTTAAAAACATTTGCCATGTCATAATCATACCACATACCCACACGGTTATACATTGAACCCCCAGGAGGAGACAGTTTCTTTTCTTCTTCTAATCCCTTAAGCCGAAGTCTGGCAGTTTCCTCCTTGTCCTGTTTGATTCTTCTGGCCATCTCTGCCATCCTCTCTGCATATTCTGCCTTTTTCTTTTCACGCTCCCGATCCAGCTCCTGCTTTCTTTTAGCAATTTCTTCCTCTGTCTTCTGCCTCCTTTCAGCAGCTTCTTTGGCTCACTTATGCTCCCCTTCAGCCATATTGCTGGCTATTAACAACCATTCCAGTTCTGGTTTAGAGGCACTCTTTCTAAAGGCAATGCCTCTTCCCAAGCACAAATGCTTCAGAGAACTTTTGTCCAGACTCTCATATTGTCTCTGACTCATTGCAGCGGCTCTTTAACCAACCAACCTCTCAACACCAAAAATCAAATTTAGACAGCGTGGGGTCCTGATCCAAAGCTCAGTTGACCAAGATCTGTAGATCCTGCCGACTACGCCACTGTGACAGACCGGGCCAGGTCTGGGCACCGCTGAGGGCGTCCGCTTAGGGCAAATTGCTCAAATTTGGGGCTCCCTACAGCCCCCAGACTGGAGACCTTCCCAAATAAGCCACAAACCAGTCCCACAGAGCGCTTCAGCTGCCTGCCTGAAGCCTCATGAGCAAAACCCCTCTGACACCCCAGCAATATCCATGCCCCAGAGGGCCCTGGGCCTCATACACAGGTGAGGGGTCTTAGAGCCCAATCTCACCTTCCCCAAACACATTCTGTCCGGTTCCAAGAAACCAGCCACAGATCCCAGGTCAATTTATCCTCTGGCTCTTACCCACAAACCACACTGAGCCAATCCTTTAGAATCTAACATCTAAAGGTTTATTACTACAAGAAAGAAAAGCATGAGAGTAAGGTTGTTAAAATATCATAAATTACATGCATCAAATCTCCCAGTTCTCGATGCAGGCTTGCAGCAGAGATGTTATAACTGCTGGCTTAAAAGGCTTTGATGTACATCCTACGTCAGGACGGGTCCACAGTTCTTTCCAGCTCTTTGATCCCTGCACGGCTGCCTCTGGGATAAAGGGCTGAGCTGAGCACCCAGATGGAGTTGGCCACATGGCATATTTATATCCCTTCCTGGCTTCTTCCAAGCTGGAAGGAGTCACATGGCCAGTGGCCAGGTGTGTCTTTGGCCTCCAGCGGTCCATTGTTCCCTGGAGCTTTGCTCATTAGCATGTCCATGGGCAAACATTCCTGGCTCATTACTCAACTACATACAGAGAAACTTCCAGTCTCCATACAGCGTACATACTCATAACTCCACACAGAGATATTATACAATTACATGAAGAGCATATACAGAATCAGTAGAAAGTAAGCTTTTGTTTGACACCTCACATGGCCCCCTTTGTACCAACTTTTGGGGCAAACACCCCCCTCCCATGGGTGCAGCAGTGATCTGGCTGCTCCCCTCAAAATTCAGTGACGTGACACCCTGGTTCCCATGCGAGGAGGCAGGGTGGGGTGGGAAGGGGAAGCCCTGGTTCCCACGGTGTGGAGGAGGCCACGCAGGGTGGGAATGGGAAGCCCTGGTTCCCACGCTGGAGGCGGAGGAGGCCACACAGGATGGGGTGGGAATGGGAAGCCCTGATTCCCATGGTGCGGAGGTGGAGGAGGCCATGCAAGGTGGGAAGGGGAAGCCCTGGTTCCCACGGTGTGGTGGTGAAGGTGGAGGAGGCCACACAGGTTGGGAATGGGAAGCCCTGGTTCCCACGCGTGGAGGCAGAGGAGGCGGGGTGGAACGGGGAAGCGCTGGTTCCCATGCCATGGAGGAGGCCACGCAGGTTGGGAATGGGAAGCCCTGGTTCCCAAACGTGGAGGCTGACACTCCCTCCTCTGCCTGCCTCTCGTGCAGACTGGCGAGATCACCATGCTGGGGGAGATCACACACTTACAGGGCATCATGGAGGACCTGGTGGTGCTGACCGCAGAGCCGCACAAGCTGCCCGCAGCCAGCGAGCAGGTGAGGGTGCTGGGCCTGCTGGGGAGGGAGAGTGCATGGGGAATGGGGAGGGAATGTGGGGGGCACGTCCAGGCAGAGAGAGAGCAGCAAGTGTCCCCTGGTGGCAGAGAGCAGCTGGCCTGGGTGCTCTCCCCTAGATGCCCTTCCTGGGTTGTGCTGCAGGAAGGAAGCACTTAGTTATAAAGCAGCAGTTTCATCCATTCCCAGAGGCCGAGGCCAAGGCCTTGCTGCGGTCACCTAGCCTGAGTCCTGGCCCAGCGCTGGCCAGCCCCACCAGCCTTCCCAGGGGAGAAACAGCCCATCTGGACAGCAGAGTGCCAGCAAAAGTCTCCCCACGGCCCTTGGGGAGCTGGTCCTGTTCCCCTCCCTCCTAGGCCTTTAATGCCACATTCCCAGGCTCAGCACGTCCAGCTGCCTGACTCTTTCCTGCCAGGTGAAGGACCTGAGATTCCTTATCCCCCCCCGGAGGTACTCACAGACTGGGAGTGCCTGCCCCCCCGGAGGTACTTACAAGCTGGGAGTGTCACCCCTTCGCCTGCTCTTTGCTCAGCTGCCGAGCTGACCTGGCTCCTTCCTCCTGCAGGTGATCAAAGACCTGAAAGGCTCGGACTACAGCTGGTCCTATCAGACTCCACCCTCCTCTCCCAGCAGCTCTGGCTCCCGCAAGTCCAGCATGTGCAGGTGTGTACAGACGGTGGCAGGGCACGTCCCGGGCTGCTCGGGCTTGGAGCGAAGGTGTCCTGGTGTCAAGCGCACCACCCCAGTGTGCATGCAGGGCACCCCCGGTGAGCATGCGGGGCACCCCCGGTGAGCATGCAGGCCAGAACCTGTCCCAGAAGCACCCTGGGGTCCTGCTCCTCCCGGCCCGCTGCTCCACGTGTGGGGCAGGCAGAGCCAGGCATGGAGGGGCTCGGTGGTGCTCTTGGGGACAGAGAGGGCTCTGTGTGGGCCATCTGCGGGCGGGCAGGTGGCTCCGGGGGATCCAGATGCAGAGGAGCAGCAGGAATGGGCCTGTGAAGGGGGTTCCGAGTGAAGGCGTGGGGGATCAGCGGGAGGGGCCGTATGCTGGGGCAGTGGAGCTCCGTGGGATGAGGCTCCATGTGGGGCTGGTTGAGTCTTGGCAGGGTGGGGATCTGGGTGCAGGTGGTTCAGGCACAGGAGGAGCGGGGCTGTCGGCGGGTTCAGGGGAGACTCAGCAGGAGGGTCTGGGCATGAGGGTCTGGAAGTACAGGGGCGAGGGGGGGAGCCGCTCTGTGTTTAATGATTCCTCCCCCTGCAGCTGGGAAGATGCTGGGGAGGGGGATTTTCCAGAGCCTCTTACAGTAGGGGAGAGATTGGAGAGGGGGTCTGACACAGCTGAGACTAGGAGCTGAGCCCAGCACAAAGTAGGAGCCACCAGCTGGGTCTTCCCCAGTCCCACCCCTGCCCCACGGTGATTTACCTCTGCCAGCCTCCCGGGCGGGAGGGGCACGTGACTCTTCTTGTGGCTTCCCCATTAGAAAGCCATTTTTCTGCGGGGAAGCAAAGGGGACTGCGCTGGGCGTAAATTCTGCACGTCGGCCTGGAACTTCCCTGGGAGTAGCTAATTTGGCCATTACAGCACCTCCATGTCGCCTACATCAGCATGCATGGCCCAGGGCTGTCCCCCGTCAGATGAGCTGCTTTTCACAGGCAGTACCCTTGGTGCCCAGGTCATTCTGGTGCAAGCCCAGAGAGGCTGATGTGAGAACCCTAATACCCAGGAATACTGAGGGGCCCCCAGTGGAGGAAGGGTTGAGAGCACGTGGACGGGGGCAACGAATGGTTAAAAAGTGAATTGAGCTCCTGGAGCATGCGGTGGGACCCGCCCCACTGAGCAGTGCCTGGGCTTGGAGCCTCTGTCCGGCCCCAGGATTTCCACCCCCCAGTGACAGGCATTCCCCTGGAATTCTCCCTGTGCCCCCAAAGTGGGCTCCGGAATCTCAGCCTGGGGGGCTGCAAAGCAAAGCGTGAGAACACGGCGTCCCCTGGCATCCGTACCCCTGGGGATAGCAACACCGGCAGAGCCCAACGCCAGCCCGGCCCAGAACTGCCCGCAGTCAGCCCACAGCCACTCTGGGCTACACTGGGAATCAGCCAGATAGCTCTGGCCTGTGGTGGGTGCCCATCTGAGCTGAACCCCCTTGTGCATCTGCGCCAGCCAGGGCTAGAGAGGGGACACGCAGAATGAGTGTGCTCGGGGGTGCACGGGGGCAGAAACTGGCCTTCCCCAGAGATGGAAATGCAGGCATGCCCCCCCCTCCCGCCCTCTCCTCCCTCCTGGTCTGTAGCTCGAGTCTTGTCGTGTATAAATGTGTGTGCTGGGCCTTCGTCTGAAACTGTCTTTTCCTTCCTTTGCCCTTCTCGTAACTCTCTCACCCTGACAACATGCATCTCTCCTGATTGCCACCCGCCCCCTCATCCCGCCTTCCTGCCGCCCCTCAGCAGCGGTAACAGTGCGAAGGGGGGCGCCGCCTGGCCCAGCGGGTCCCAAACATACTCACCGGGTTCCACCTATCGCTACCGCAGCCTGGCGCAGCCGGTGAGTGCCAACACCCGCCTGTCCAGCGTCTCCTCCCACGACTCCGGCTTCATCTCCCAAGACGCCACCTACTCCAAGCCGCCTTCGCCGATGCCATCGGACATCACCAGCCAGGTAGGGGGCCGTGGCGTGGCTGCTGGGGGCCGCGCCCCTCAGAAAGAAAGGGAAGGTGCCACTGCGGTGCGCCATTGTGGCCATGCCTCCTGCGCGAGGCAGTGGAGTGTAGTGGGTAAAGCACCAGGACCAGAGACTCCTGGCTTCTAATCCTGCCACCAACTTGCCACGTAATCCTGGGCAAGCAGCGTCCTCTGGTCAGCGCATCGGCGTCCCCATCTGTAGGAGAGAGGGGGCCTAGCGAGGGTCAGTGCAGACGAGGCAGGAATGTGTCCGTGATTCGCACTGTGCCAGCCCCGGGGTGGGAGCTCACACCGCGGCAGGGACACCCTGGGCAATGACCCTGGTCCCAGGAGTCGTCTCTCCGGGGGTAGATGGGAAGTGCTTGGCGTGGCCGACGGCAGACGTGCACTGGGCTGGCTGCGCCCTCTCGCTCCAGCTCCGTGGCGGGCTGCCTAGGTTGGACTGAACCATGCGCCGAGCTGGCCTCTGCTCGCTGGAAATAACCCTGCCGCCAGCCAAAACCAGGGCGCCCGCACGGCCCTTTGCACTGGTGCCTCAGGAGAGACGGGAGCCTGCAGCCCAGCCAGACCTCTCTGGAGAGGATGCACACACCCCTGCCTTGGGCATGGAACTGCCAGGCTCCAAATGCCAGCAGCAGGGAGGGGTGAGACGGCTCAGGCACCTGCCCAGGCTCTGCCCGCAGGGTCCGGGCCCTCGGCCTGGCCCCTTGGACCAGCTGGGACTTGCAGAGGTGCACGGGATTCAGACACGGTGGCACTGAACAGCCGGCCTAGCGCCGGGCTTACCCGGGCATGGTCAGTCTGGAAAGCGCACAAGAGGGCCCTCAACCTGTGCGGGACACATCAGCAGCACGTGGCAGGGTGGTCTCTGGGCCGGCCCAGGGCAGCCAGGGGCCACGGGGCCCTCCACCCGGGCGGGACACATCAGCAGCACGCAGCAGGGTGGTCTCTGGGCCGGCCCAGGGCAGCCAGGCGCCACGGGGCCCTCCACCCGGGCGGGACACATCAGCAGCACGTGGCAGGGTGGTCTCTGGGCCGGCCCAGGGCAGCCAGGCGCCACGGGGCCCTCCACCCGGGCGGGACACATCAGCAGCACGTGGCAGGGTGGTCTCTGGGCCGGCCCAGGGCAGCCAGGCGCCACGGGGCCCTCCACCCGGGCGGGACACATCAGCAGCACACGGCAGGGCGGTCCCTGTGCTGGCTCAGGGCAGCCAGGCGCCACGGGGCCGTCCACCCGGGCGGGACACATCAGCAGCACACGGCAGGGCGGGTCCCTGTGCCGGCTCAGGGCAGCCAGGCGCCACGGGGCCCTCCACCCGGGCGGGACACATCGTCAGCAGCACGCCCAGGGCAGCCAGGCGCTAAGGGGCCCTGCTCCCACCCAGGCGTCGTGCTCTGCCCGCAGCCCGTGGCCGGTTTCTGCGCGTGGATGATGGCGGCCGGCCGCGGGTGGTTCCTTGGTTGGCTCATTCTCTGACCGCCCTGGCTGTGCAGCGACGTGGCCCCTGCAGGCTGGCTGGCCAGGCATCCGCAGGCTGCATGCTCGTCCCTCGCGGCCGCTCCCGCACCGGCTCTGGCTCTAACCCAGCTTGGTCCAGCAGAGCTCCCAGCTGGGGTGCTCCCACGTGGTGTGGATGTGCTAACCTGCCTCACTAACAGCAGGCAGCTGCTGGGGGCTGGGCCCGGGCTCAGTGAACAAGGCAGGAGCTGTCCGGGGAGGGAGCCTGGCTTTCGGCCTGTCCGGGGATCTGCTCTTGGCCACTGTAGCGCTCAGCAGCCTGGAGGGAAGGCAGCTGGTGGCAGGCCCCCCAGGCTGGCTGGGGCGGGGAGGGAGGCAGCGCTCAGGGAGAAGGGCTGAGTGGGCCAGTGCGGTAGGTGGCTGCTCCATCCCTCCCAGCACGCTGCGGCAGCAGGAGGGGCTCCTCGGAAAGAGACAGCAGCTGATACACCCTGCCCGCCCCTCAGCCAACATGGTGACTGGGCCACTGGGTCTAAGTCTGGGCAGGGTGGGAGGGGGAAGTACACGGCATTGAACAAGAGTGTGTGTGCGTACACAGGGAAGGAGGGCGTGCGGTTGTGTGTGCGTACACAGGGAAGGAGGGCGTGCGGTTGTGTGTGCGTACATAGGGAAGGAGGGCGTGTGCATGTGTGTGCGTACATAGGGAAGGAGTGTGTGCGTTTGTGTGTGCGTACACGGAATGAGGGCGTGTGTTTACATACACGGGGGGGTGTGCCCGCTGCATATGTACAGGGATGGAGTGTGTGCATGCCTGTGTACATACAGGGAAGGCGGGGGTGTGCCTGTGTACGTACAGGGAAGGAGGGTACACACGCCCATACATGTACAGGGATGGAGTGTGTGCGTGCCCGTGTATGTACAGGGAAGGCGGGGGCGCACCTGTGCACGTACAGGGAAGGCAGGGGCGTGCCCATGTACATACAGAGAAGGAGGGGGTGCACCCGTGTACGTACAGGGAAAGCGGGGGCGCACCCGTGCATGTACAGGGAAGGCGGGGGCGTGCCCATATACATACAGAGGAGGGGGCGTGCCCATGTACGTACAGGGAAGGAGGGTACACGCACCCATGCACGTACAGGGATGGAGTGTGTGCGTGCCCGTGTATGTATAGGGAAGGCGGGGGCACACCCGTGTACATACAGGGAAGGCAGGGGCGCGCCCGTGCACGTACAGGGAAGGCGGGGGCGTGCCCATGTACATACAGAGAAGGAGGGGGTGCACACGTGTACGTACAGGGGATGTGGGGGTGCGCCCGTGTACGTACAGGGAAGGAGGGTATGCACACCCGTGTACGTACAGGGAAGGCGGGAGGGCGTGCCCGTGTATGTACAGGGAAGGAGGGTACGCACGTCCGTGTACGTACAGGGGATGTGGGGGGGCGTGCCCGTGTACGTACAGGGAAGGAGGGTACGCACGTCCGTGTACGTACAGGGGATGTGGGGGTGCGCCCGTGTACGTACAGGGAAGGCGGGGGGGCGTGCCCGTGTATGTACAGGGAAGGAGGGTACGCATGTCCGTGTACGTACAGGGGATGTGGGGGGCGTGCCCGTGTACGTACAGGGAAGGAGGGTATGCACACCCGTGTACGTACAGGGAAGGCGGGAGGGCGTGCCCGTGTATGTACAGGGCAGGAGGGGACGCACGTCCATGTACGTACAGGGGATGTGGGGGGCGTGCCCGTGTACATACAGGGAAGGCGGGGGCGTGCCCGTGTACGTACAGGGAAGGAGGGTACGCACATCCGTGTACATACAGGGGATGTGGGGTGCGCCCGTGTACGTACAGGGAAGGAGGGTATGCACACCTGTGTACGTACAGGGGATGTGGGGGTGCGCCCGTGTACGTACAGGGAAGGAGGGTATGCACACCTGTGTACGTACAGGGAAGGCGGGAGGGCGTGCCCGTGTATGTACAGGGAAGGAGGGTACGCACGTCCGTGTATGTACAGGGGATGTGGGGGGCGTGCCCGTGTACGTACAGGGAAGGCGGGGGGGCGTGCCCGTGTACGTACAGGGAAGGAGGGTACGCACGTCCGTGTACGTACAGGGGATGTGGGGGTGCGCCCGTGTACGTACAGGGAAGGAGGGTATGCACACCCGTGTACGTACAGGGAAGGCGGGAGGGCGTGCCCGTGTATGTACAGGGAAGGAGGGTACGCACGTCCGTGTACGTACAGGGGATGTGGGGGTGCGCCCGTGTACGTACAGGGAAGGCGGGTACGCACGTCCGTGTACGTACAGGGGATGTGGGGGTGCGCCCGTGTACGTACAGGGAAGGCGGGGGGGCGTGCCCGTGTATGTACAGGGAAGGAGGGTACGCACGTCCATGTACGTACAGGGGATGTGGGGGGCGTGCCCGTGTACGTACAGGGAAGGCGGGGGCGTGCCCGTGTACGTACAGGGAAGGAGGGTACGCACGTCCGTGTACGTACAGGGGATGTGGGGGTGCGCCCGTGTACGTACAGGGAAGGCGGGAGGGCGTGCCCGTGTATGTACAGGGAAGGAGGGTACGCACGTCCGTGTACGTACAGGGGATGTGGGGGGCGTGCCCGTGTACGTACAGGGAAGGCGGGGGCGCACCCGTGTACATACAGAGAAGGCGGGGGTGCCCGCGTGTGCTTGCAGGCTGTCTGTATCTAACACTCGCCGGGACCCTCCAGCTGTCTCTGCTGCTGGCTGTGGTGCTAAGGTCGCGCTCTGGGCTGGGGGGCCTGCTGCATGCCTTTGGCTTTGTAACCCGGTTTCTTGTCTCTTCTCCGTGTGTGCCGCGGCGCGGACCGGCCGGCGGGCATGGCAGAAGTCCTCCAGCTCCGCATCCTCCGAGGCCTCGGAAACCTGCCAGTCAGTTAGCGAATGCAGCTCCCCCACCTCGGTTAGTTCTAGCTCCACCGCAGGGGCGTGCTCAGGCGGTGACAAGGTGAAGCTTCCTCAGCGAGGACCCTCTCTCTGCCCCTCCGCCTCACTGTCTCTTGCTTCACAGCTCACGTGTCCCACGCGGCTCCCCAGAAGCAGCACCGCGCCTGGGGGCCTCCTGGGAGACGCACCCTCCCATCCCATCGCATCCCCTCGCCCCCCCTCCCCGCCTCCCCTCCATCTGCCCTGGGCTGGCTTTGTGCTTGGCACCGAGCAGCCTTGGCTGCCAGGCTGGCCGAACGGGGTGTCGGGCACACGGCAGGGAGGGCAGCGCAGGCTTTTCTCACCGCGGTTTCTTGCTGTTTCAGCGGAAACCTAGGGCTGTAGCTCATGTGGCCAGGACTGAAGGAAGCTCCCGAAGAAGCCTGAGCCTGGTGTGTATCCCCCAGCGTGTCCTCCGGCAGGGCCCAGTCAGAGGCCTGCAGATGGGCCCCATCTCTCCTCCTCTGCCTGCCTTGCCCTTGGCCCCCAGGCTGGAGCTGGGCTGCGCTGAGCTGCCTGCACGGGGCGCTGCCGGAACGGCGCCAGCAGCCCCTCAGCGCCCCGTGGGGCGAGGCCGCCAGCCAGGCAATGGGCAGCCGTACCCACGGGGGTGGAGGGGCAGAGCCACGCCAGGCTTGCCACACTGTGTGTGTCTCAGCCACTCTCTCAGCGACCCCAGCACTGGAGGCCGACAGCCCCTCCCCGTGCCGTTGGCCCCCCACGGCCTGCCCCCCCAGCTTCCGGTGTGACACGGAGGGGGGCTGCTTTCCCCTCTCCCGCCCCGTGGCGCGCAGGGCCTCCTGGCCTGGGCAGCTCAGTGCTCATGGTGCGTGGGGCCAGGCCAACCTCTGCCCGGCCTCTCCAGGCTCTTGCAGGCAGGCGGGGGCTGCAGGACGCAGGTTGGCCTCCAAGGAGCCTGGAGCCTGGCGCCGCCCGCCGGGGTTCGTGCTGCAGGCTGTACAGACACTGGGACACCCTCTCCCCGGGCCTCCAGCCCAGCCACATGGGCACGGTTAGCTCCTGAGCCACAGACTGCAGGCCCGGTTAGGAGACCTGCTGCCACAGGCGGCTTCCCTCCTTCCAGCCACCCCTCAGCGCCTGCCACACACGCCCCCAGGATCCTCAGCTTAGCCACCGGCCCCTGGCGAGATGTGCTGGGCAGTTCCAGGCCAGCCCCAGCGGGAAGCTCAGAGCTGGGCGGGGGGCAGCCGTGGCTGGGACGCGGTGCCCAGGCGGCAGGGCGAGGGGGAGAGTCAGCCAGTGGCCTCATGGCCGGGGGCTGCGGCGCTGGGGAATGGGGGGAGCAGAGGTGAGGGGGGAGAGGCCAGGGAGGGGGATGGGTGGGACGGGATAGAAGGAGAGGAGAGGGCGATGGGCAGTGGCAGGAGGGCTGGGGTAGGTGTTTTGCTGAGGTGCTGGTGCGATGGGGTGCTGTTATCACGGGGCATTGGACTGAATGGCCCACGGTAGCTCCCCCTTGGGATCGCCTGTACACTCACGCTCACTGGCACACACACGCACTAGCACAAGCTCACACCGCCTGTGTGTAGTGTTCTGGCCAGAGAACACGGCTCCACGGCTGTAGCCAGCCGGCACTCAGCTCTGGCACCAGGCAGAGGCTCAGGCCCTGAGCCCCAGAGGAGCTGGGTTTGGTGCTGCCCGCAGACGGCCAGGCTCTGCCGGCGTGACACGCACGTGGCCTTCGAGCTCTGCGTGTGGCCAGGACAGAGGCCTTTGCGCCCACGGCAGCGCGACACTGGCTGAGTGGCCTGTCCACCCGTGGTGGCGGCAGGGCAGGCCATGCAGCCGCTGCCCCATGGTGCCCCCAAAGCCGCCAGCCAGCCATTCCTGTCACCATCCAGGCCCTCCCCTCCCCTCCACACTCCCTGTGTTTCCTCCCATGCTCATGACCCGTGCTACATGCTGGCCCCCGCTGCGGTCAGGCCCCCGCCTCACGGGCTGCCTTGCCTTTGCAGGATTGGTCCAAGGCCGGTCCTTACGACCAGCCCGTGGTCACCACGCTGCAGCGGAGGAAGGACCGCGTGGAGCACTTGCGGGAGGCCGAGATGGGCTCTGCCGGCATGGGCTATCCCGGCGTCCCCATGGAAGACGTGCCCAGGCCCAGGATGTCCCCAGCCACCATTGCCGCCAAGGTCGGCCCTTAAGCCAGCGGGGGGGTGGTGCGGGGCCCAGGGCACTGGCTACAGTACTGCGGTTCCTGTGACGGTTCCCTGGGAGTGCCTGTCCCCCCCGGCCGTGTGCTTCCAAACCCGCTGTGCAACAGCAAGGCCGTCCCCTGCTTCGGGCAGGGAATCCGCCCCGCCCCACCCCTCGCGCAGGCTCACGCCACTCGCTCCTGCCCTGGCTGTGCCCAGACACTCCTCTGGCTGGGAGCCCAGCGCGGGAAGTCACTTACAGTCCCGTGGGGGCAGAGGGGGCGGCTCCGGGCAGGGGCTGTAGAGGTAGAGGACAGTGCGGGGAGTGGTGCAGCACCCTTGGGCTCACAGTCAAGCACTCAGGGTCCCTGCTGCCGGCCCTGTCCCCGGGGTCCCTGCTGCCAGCCCTGTGCCCGGGGTTCCTGCTGCCAGCCCTGTCCCTGGGGTCCCTGCTGCCGGCCCTGTGCCCGGAGTCCCTGCTGCCAGCCCTGTCCCTGGGGTCCCTGCTGCCGGCCCCGCACGCTGACCGGGGTCCCTGCTGCCAGCCCCCTGTCCCTGGGGTCCCTGCTGCCGGCCCCGCACGCTGACCGGGGTCCCTGCTGCCGGCCCTGCCGGAGTCCCTGCTGCCGGCCCTGACCGGGGTCCCTGCTGCCGGCCCTGTCCCCGGAGTCCCTGCTGCCGGCCCTGTCCCTGGGGTCCCTGCTGCCGGCCCTGTCCCGGTCATGCTGCCAGCCTGTCCCGGGGTCCCTGCTGCCGGCCCCGCATGCTGACCGGGGTCCCTGCTGCCGGCCCTGTCCCCGGAGTCCCTGCTGCCGGCCCTGTCCCCGGGGTCCCTGCTGCCGGCCCTGTCCCCGGGGTCCCTGCTGCCAGCCCTGTCCCTGGGGTCCCTGCTGCCGGCCCTGTGCCCGGGGTTCCTGCTGCCAGCCCTGTCCCTGGGGTCCCTGCTGCCGGCCCCGCACGCTGACCGGGGTCCCTGCTGCCGGCCCTGCACGCTGACCGGGGTCCCTGCTGCCGGCCCTGTCCCTGGGGTCCCTGCTGCCGGCCCCACACGCTGACTGGGGTCCCTGCTGCCGGCCCCGCATGCTGACCGGGGTCCCTGCTGCCAGCCCCGCATGCTGACCGGGGTCCCTGCTGCCGGCCCCGCATGCTGACCGGGGTCCCTGCTGCCGGCCCCGCATGCTGACCGGGGTCCCTGCTGCCGGCCCCGCACCCCTCGCGCAGGCTCACGCCACTCGCTCCTGCCCTGGCTGTGCCCAGACACTCCTCTGGCTGGGAGCCCAGCGCGGGAAGTCACTTACCGAGGTCCCGTGCCGGCCCGCATGCAGAGGGTCTGCTGCCGGCCTCCGCTGCGCAGGGGTCCTGCAGCAGGCCCTAGTCCAGGAGCCAGTGCGGTGTCCCCGAGTGGTCTGCAGCCGCCCTGTCCGGGCTCACAGCTGCAAGCACTCAGGGTCCCTGCTGCCGGCCCTGTCCCCGGGGTTCCTGCTGCCAGCCCTGTGCCCGGGGTTCCTGCTGCCAGCCCTGTCCCTGGGGTCCCTGCTGCCGGCCCCGCACGCTGACCGGGGTCCCTGCTGCCAGCCCTGTCCCTGGGGTCCCTGCTGCCGGCCCCGCACGCTGACCGGGGTCCCTGCTGCCAGCCCTGTCCCTGGGGTCCCTGCTGCCGGCCCCGCACGCTGACCGGGGTCCCTGCTGCCGGCCCTGTGCCCGGGGTTCCTGCTGCCAGCCCTGTCCCTGGGGTCCCTGCTGCCGGCCCTGTGCCCGGGGTTCCTGCTGCCAGCCCTGTCCCTGGGGTCCCTGCTGCCGGCCCCGCACGCTGACCGGGGTCCCTGCTGCCAGCCCTGTCCCTGGGGTCCCTGCTGCCGGCCCTCCCGGGGCACTGCTGCCAGCCCGTCCCTGGGGTCCCTGCTGCCGGCCCTGCACGCTGACCGGGGTCCCTGCTGCCAGCCCTGTCCCCGGAGTCCCTGCTGCCGGCCCTGTCCGCTGCCGGGGTCCCTGCTGCCGCGTCCCCGGAGCCCTGCTGCACGGCCTGTACTGGGGTCCCTGCTGCCGGCCCCGACATGCTGACCGGGGTCCCTGCTGCCGGCCCCGCATGCTGACCGGGGTCCCTGCTGCCGGCCCCGCATGCTGACCGGGGTCCCTGCTGCCGGCCCCCTGCTCGCCCGGAGTCCCTGCTGCCGGCCCTGCCCCCGGGGTCCCTGCTGCCGCCCGGCTGTCCCCGGGGTCCCTGCTGGCCCAGCGGCCTCGTCCCGTGGGGTCCCTGGCTGCCGGCCCTGTGCCCGGGGTTCCTGCGGGTAGCCAGGCCAGTCGCCGGGGGTCGCGTGCATGCACCTGGCCTCCAGCAAGCTGACCGGGTCCCTGCTGCCAGCCCTGTCCCTGGGGTCCCTGCTGCCGGCCCGCACGCTGACCGGGGTCCCTGCTGCCGGCCCTGTCACGCTGACCGGGGTCCCTGCTGCCGGCCCTGCTCGCTGCCGGGAGTCCCTGCTGCCGGCCCTGTCCCTGGGGTCCCTGCTGCCGGCCCCGACACGCTGACCGGGGTCCCTGCTGCCGAGCCCCGCATGCTGACCGGGGTCCCTGCTGCCGGCCCCGCATGCTGACCGGGGTCCCTGCTGCCGGCCCCGCATGCTGACCGGGGTCCCTGCTGCCGGCCCTGTCCCCGGAGTCCCTGCTGCCGGCCCTGTCCCCGGGGTCCCTGCTGCCGGCCCTGTCCCCGGGGTCCCTGCTGCCAGCCCTGTCCCTGGGGTCCCTGCTGCCGGCCCTGTGCCCGGGGTTCCTGCTGCCAGCCCTGTCCCTGGGGTCCCTGCTGCCGGCCCCGCACGCTGACCGGGGTCCCTGCTGCCAGCCCTGTCCCTGGGGTCCCTGCTGCCGGCCCCGCACGCTGACCGGGGTCCCTGCTGCCGGCCCTGCACGCTGACCGGGGTCCCTGCTGCCGGCCCTGCACGCTGACCGGGGTCCCTGCTGCCAGCCCTGTCCCTGGGGTCCCTGCTGCCGGCCCCGCACGCTGACCGGGGTCCCTGCTGCCGGCCCTGCACGCTGACCGGGGTCCCTGCTGCCGGCCCTGTCCCCGGAGTCCCTGCTGCCGGCCCTGTCCCTGGGGTCCCTGCTGCCGGCCCCACACGCTGACCGGGGTCCCTGCTGCCGGCCCCGCATGCTGACCGGGGTCCCTGCTGCCGGCCCCGCATGCTGACCGGGGTCCCTGCTGCCGGCCCCGCATGCTGACCGGGGTCCCTGCTGCCGGCCCCTGTCCCGGAGTCCCTGCTGCCGGCCCCTGCCTCCGCCGGTCCGCCCTGTCCCTGCTGCCGGCCCTGCCTCCCTGCTGGGGTCCCATGCTGCGCAGTCCCTGTCCCGTGGGGTCCCTGCTGCCGGCAGGGGCCGTGGGCGTGCCGGGGTGGTCCTGCTGCACAGCCACTGTCCCGGGGTCCTGCTGGGCCTGTCCCGGCCCTGTGCCGGCCCGGGGTTCCTGCTGCCAGCCCTGTCCCTGGGGTCCCTGCTGCCGGCCCCGCACGCTGACCGGGGTCCCTGCTGCCAGCCCGCTGTCCCTGGGGTCCCTGCTGCCGGCCCCGCACGCTGACCGGGGTCCCTGCTGCCAGCCCCTGTGCACCTGGGGTCCCTGCTGCCGGCCCCTGCACGCTGACCGGGGTCCCTGCTGCCGGCCCTGTCCCCTGGGGTCCCTGCTGCCGCCCTGCCCCGGGCCCGCTGATGCCCGGGGTCCCTGCTGCCGGCCCTGTGCCCGGGGTTCCTGCTGCCAGCCCTGTGCCCGGGGTTCCCTGCTGCCAGCCCTGTCCCTGGGGTCCCTGCTGCCGGCCCGCTGCTGACCCGGGGTCCCTGCTGCCAGCCCTGTCCCTGCGGGGTCCCTGCTGCCGGCCCCGCACGCTGACCGGGGTCCCTGCTGCCAGCCCTGTCCCTGGGGTCCCTGCTGCCGGCCCCGCACGCTGACCGGGGTCCCTGCTGCCGGCCCTGCACGCTGACCGGGGTCCCTGCTGCCGGCCCTGTCCCCGGAGGTCCCTGCTGCCGGCCCTGTCCCCGGGGTCCCTGCTGCCGGCCCTCACACGCTGACTGGGGTCCCTGCTGCCGGCCCCGCATGCTGACCGGGGTCCCTGCTGCCAGGCCCCGCATGCTGACCTGGGGTCCCTGCTGCCGGCCCCGCACGCTGACCGGGGTCCCTGCTGCCGGCCCTGTCCCCGGGGTCCCTGCTGCCGGCCCTGTCCCCGGGGTCCCTGCTGCCGGCCCTGTCGCTGACCGGGGTCCCTGCTGCCAGGCCCTGTCCCTCGGGGTCCCTGCTGCCGGCCCTGTGCCCGGGGTTCCTGCTGCCAGCCCGGTCCCTGGGGTCCCTGCTGCCAGGCCCCGCACGCTGACCGGGGTCCCTGCTGCCAGGCCCGCATGCTGACCTGGGGTCCCTGCTGCCGGCCCCGCACGCTGACCGGGGTCTGCCTGGCTGCCGGGTCCCTGGGCACGCTGACCGGGGTCCCTGCTGCCGGCCCTGTCCCCGGAGTCCCTGCTGCCGGCCCTGTCCCTGGGGTCCCTGCTGCCGGCCCCGCACGCTGACCGGGGTCCCTGCTGCCGGCCCCGCATGCTGACCGGGGTCCCTGCTGCCGGCCCCGCATGCTGACCGGGGTCCCTGCTGCCGGCCCCGCAGCCTGACCGGGGTCCCTGCTGCCGGCCCTGTCCCCGGGGTCCCTGCTGCCGGCCCTGTCCCCGGGGTCCCTGCTGCCGGCCCTGTCCCCGGGGTCCCTGCTGCCAGCCCTGTCCCTGGGGTCCCTGCTGCCGGCCCTCACGCTGACCGGGGTTCCTGCTGCCAGGCCCTGTCCCTGGGGTCCCTGCTGCCGGCCCTGTGCCCGGGGTCCCTGCTGCCGGCCCTGTCCCTGGGGTCCCTGCTGCCGGCCCCGCACAGCTGACCGGGGTCCCTGCTGCCAGCCCTGTGCCCTGGGGTCCCTGCTGCCGGCCCCGCACGCTGACCGGGGTCCCTGCTGCCGGCCCCGTCACGCTGACCGGGGTCCCTGCTGCCGGCCCTGTCACGCTGACCGGGGTCCCTGCTGCCGGCCCTGTGCCCGGGGTTCCTGCTGCCAGCCCTGTGCCCGGGGTTCCTGCTGCCAGCCCTGTCCCTGGGGTCCCTGCTGCCGGCCCTGTGCCCGGGGTTCCTGCTGCCAGCCCTGTCCCCGGGGTCCCTGCTGCCGGCCCTGTGCCCGGGGTTCCTGCTGCCAGCCCTGTCCCTGGGGTCCCTGCTGCCGGCCCCGCACGCTGACCGGGGTCCCTGCTGCCAGCCCTGTCCCTGGGGTCCCTGCTGCCGGCCCCGCACGCTGACCGGGGTCCCTGCTGCCAGCCCTGTCCCTGGGGTCCCTGCTGCCGGCCCCGCACGCTGACCGGGGTCCCTGCTGCCGGCCCTGTCCCTGGGGTCCCTGCTGCCGGCCCCGCACGCTGACCGGGGTCCCTGCTGCCGGCCCTGTGCCCGGGGTTCCTGCTGCCAGCCCTGTGCCCGGGGTTCCTGCTGCCAGCCCTGTCCCTGGGGTCCCTGCTGCCGGCCCTGTGCCCGGGGTCCCTGCTGCCAGCCCTGTCCCTGGGGTCCCTGCTGCCGGCCCCGTCACGCTGACCGGGGTCCCTGCTGCCAGCCCTGTCCCTGGGGTCCCTGCTGCCGGCCCCGCACGCTGACCGGGGTCCCTGCTGCCGGCCCCGCACGCTGACCGGGGTCCCTGCTGCCGGCCCTGTCCCCGGAGGTCCCTGCTGCCGGCCCTGTCCCCGGGGTCCCTGCTGCCGGCCCCACACGCTGACTGGGGTCCCTGCTGCTGGCCTGTCCCTGGGCCCTGCTGCCGCCCCCATGCTGACCGGGGTCCCTGCTGCCGGCCCGCATGCTGACCGGGGTCCCTGCTGCCGGCCCCGCATGCTGACCGGGGTCCCTGCTGCCGGCCCTGTCGCTCCGGGTCCCTGCTGCCGGCCCTGTGCCCGGGGTCCCTGCTGCCGGCCCTGTCCCCTGGGGTCCCTGCTGCCAGCCCTGTCCCTGGGGTCCCTGCTGCCGGCCCTGTGCCCGGGGTCTCCTGCTGCCGGCCCTGTCCCTGGGGTCCCTGCTGCCAGCCCCGCACGCTGACCGGGGTCCCTGCTGCCAGGCCCTGTCCCTGGGGTCCCTGCTGCCGGCCCCGCACGCTGACCGGGGTCCCTGCTGCCGGCCCTGCACGCTGACCGGGGTCCCTGCTGCCGGCCCTGTCCCCGGAGTCCCTGCTGCCGGCCCTGTCCCTGGGGTCCCTGCTGCCGGCCCCACACGCTGACCGGGGTCCCTGCTGCCGGCCCCGCATGCTGACCGGGGTCCCTGCTGCCGGCCCCGCATGCTGACCGGGGTCCCTGCTGCCGGCCCCGCATGCTGACCGGGGTCCCTGCTGCCGGCCCTGTCCCCGGAGTCCCTGCTGCCGGCCCTGTCCCCGGGGTCCCTGCTGCCGGCCCTGTCCCCGGGGTCCCTGCTGCCAGCCCTGTCCCTGGGGTCCCTGCTGCCGGCCCTGTGCCCGGGGTTCCTGCTGCCAGCCCTGCACCTGACCGGGGTCCCTGCTGCCGGCCCTGTGCCCGGGGTCCCTGCTGCCAGGCCCTGTCCCTGGGGTCCCTGCTGCCTGGCCCCGCACGCTGACCGGGGTCCCTGCTGCCAGGCCCTGTGCCCTGGGGTCCCTGCTGCCGGCCCCGCACGCTGACCGGGGTCCCTGCTGCCGGCCCTGTCCCTGGGGTCCCTGCTGCCGGCCCTGTCCCTGGGGTTCCTGCTGCCGGCCCTGTCCCCGGAGTCCCTGCTGCCAGCCCTGTCCCTGGGGTCCCTGCTGCCGGCCCTGTCCCCGGAGTCCCTGCTGCCGGCCCTGTCCCCGGGGTCCCTGCTGCCGGCCCTGTCCCCGGGGTCCCTGCTGCCAGGCCCTGTCCCTGGGGTCCCTGCTGCCGGCCCTGTGCCCTGGGGTCCCTGCTGCCGGCCCTGTCACGCTGACCGGGGTCCCTGCTGCCGGCCCTGTGCCCTGGGGTCCCTGCTGCCGGCCCTGTCCCGGAGTCCCTGCTGCCAGCCCTGTCACGCTAGGGGTCCCTGCTGCCGGCCCTGTCCCCGGAGTCCCTGCTGCCGGCCCTGTGCCCGCTGGGGTGCCCTGCTGCCGGCCCTGTCCCCGGGGTCCCTGCTGCCAGCCCTGTCCCTGGGGGTCCCTGCTGCCGGCCCTGTGCCCGGGGTTCCTGCTGCCAGCCCTGTCCCTGGGGTCCCTGCTGCCGGCCCCGCACGCTGACCGGGGTCCCTGCTGCCAGCCCTGTCCCTGGGGTCCCTGCTGCCGGCCCCGCACGCTGACCGGGGTCCCTGCTGCCGGCCCTGCACGCTGACCGGGGTCCCTGCTGCCGGCCCATGTCGACCCGGAGTCCCTGCTGCCGGCCCTGTCCCTGGGGTCCCTGCTGCCGGCCCCAGCACGCTGACCGGGGTCCCTGCTGCCGGCCCGCATGCTGACCAGGGTCCCTGCTGCACGGCCCGCATGCTGACCGGGTCCCTGCTGCCGGCCCTGTGCCCGGGGTTCCTGCTGCCAGCCCTGTCCCTGGGGTCCTCTGCTAGCCAGCCCTGTCCCTGGGGTCCCTGCTGCCGGCCCCGCACGCTGACCGGGGTCCCTGCTGCCGGCCCTGCACGCTGACCGGGGTCCCTGCTGCCGGCCCTGTCCCCGGAGTCCCTGCTGCCGGCCCTGTCCCTGGGGTCCCTGCTGCCGGCCCCACACGCTGACTGGGGTCCCTGCTGCCGGCCCCGCATGCTGACCGGGGTTGTGCCTCTTGCTGCCGGCCCCGCATGCTGACCGGGGTCCCTGCTGCCGGCCCTCGCAGTTGCTGACCGGGGTCCCTGCTGCCGGCCCTGTCCGCCGTTGAGTCCCTGCTGCCGGCCCTGTCCCCGGGGTCCCTGCTGCCGGCCCTGTGCCCGGGGTCCCTGCTGCCAGCCCTGTCCCTGGGGTCCCTGCTGCCAGCCCTGTCCCTGGGGTCCCTGCTGCCGGCCCCGCACGCTGACCGGGGTCCCTGCTGCCGGCCCTGCACGCTGACCGGGGTCCCTGCTGCCGGCCCTGTCCCCGGAGTCCCTGCTGCCGGCCCTGTCCCTGGGGTCCCTGCTGCCGGCCCCACACGCTGACTGGGGTCCCTGCTGCCGGCCCCGCATGCTGACCGGGGTCCCTGCTGCCGGCCCCGCATGCTGACCGGGGTCCCTGCTGCCGGCCCCGCATGCTGACCGGGGTCCCTGCTGCCGGCCCCGCACACTGACCGGGGTCCCTGCTGCTGGCCCTGTTCCTGGGGTCCCTGCTGCCGGCCCTACATGCTGCCCGGGGTCCCTGCTGCCAGCCCTGTCCCCGGGGTCCCTGCTGCTGGCCCTGTCCCTGGGGTCCCTGCTGCCGGCCCTACATGCTGCCCGGGGTCCCTGCTGCCGGCCCTGTGCCCGGGGTCCCTGCTGCCGGCCCTGTCCCTGGGGTCCCTGCTGCTGGCCCTGCACACTGACCGGGGTCCCTGCTGCCGGCCCTGTGCCCGGGGTCCCTGCTGCCGGCCCCGCATGCTGACCGGGGTCCCTGCTGCCGGCCCTGTGCCCGGAGTCCCTGCTGTCAGCCCTGTCCCTGGGGTCCCTGCTGCCGGCCCTGCACGCTGACCGGGGTCCCTGCTGCTGGCCCTGTCCCTGGGGTTCCTGCTGCGAGCCCTGTCCCTGGGGTCCCTGCTGCCGGCCCTGTCCCTGGGGTCCCTGCTGCCGGCCCTGTCCCTGGGGTCCCTGCTGCCAGCCCCACATGCTGCCCGGGGTCCCTGCTGCCGGCCCTGTGCCCGGGGTTCCTGCTGCCAGCCCTGTCCCTGGGGTCCCTGCTGCTGGCCCTGCACACTGACCGGGGTCCCTGCTGCCGGCCCTGTGCCCGGGGTCCCTGCTGCCGGCCCTGTCCCTGGGGTCCCTGCTGCTGGCCCTGCACGCTGACCGGGGTCCCTGCTGCCGGCCCTGTGCCCGGGGTCCCTGCTGCCGGCCCTGTGCCTGGGGTCCCTGCTGCCGGCCCTGTCCCTGGGGTCCCTGCTGTCGGCCCCGCACGCTGACCGGGGTCCCTGCTGCTGGCCCTGTGCCGGGGTCCCTGCTGCCGGCCCTGTCCCTGGGGTCCCTGCTGCTGGCCCTGCACGCTGACCAGGGTCCCTGCTGCCGGCCCTGTGCCCGGGGTCCCTGCTGCCGGCCCTGTCCCTGGGGTCCCTGCTGCTGGCCCTGCACGCTGACCGGGGTCCCTGCTGCCGGCCCTGTGCCCGGGGTCCCTGCTGCCGGCCCTGTGCCTGGGGTCCCTGCTGCCGGCCCTGTCCCTGGGGTCCCTGCTGTCGGCCCCGCACGCTGACCGGGGTCCCTGCTGCCGGCCCTGTGCCCGGGGTCCCTGCTGCCGGCCCTGTCCCTGGGGTCCCTGCTGCTGGCCCTGCACACTGACCGGGGTCCCTGCTGCCGGCCCTGTGCCCGGGGTCCCTGCTGCCGGCCCTGTGCCTGGGGTCCCTGCTGCCGGCCCTGTCCCTGGGGTCCATGCTGCTGGCCCTGCACACTGACCGGGGTCCCTGCTGCCGGCCCCGCACGCTGACCGGGGTCCCTGCTGCTGGCCCTGTCCCGGGGGTCCCTGCTGCCGGCCCCACATGCTGCCCGGGGTCCCTGCTGCCGGCCCTGTGCCCGGGGTTCCTGCTGCCAGTCCTGTCCCTGGGGTCCCTGCTGCCGGCCCTGTCCCTGGGGTCCTTGCTGCTGGCCCTGCACACTGACCGGGGTCCCTGCTGCTGGCCCTGTGCCCGGGGTCCCTGCTGCCGGCCCTGTCCCTGGGGTCCCTGCTGCCGGCCCTGTCCCTGGGGTCCCTGCTGCCGGCCCTGTCCCTGGGGTCCCTGCTGTTGGCCCCGCACGCTGACCGGGGTCCCTGCTGCCGGCCCTGTGCCCGGGGTCCCTGCTACCGGCCCTGTGCCTGGGGTCCCTGCTGCCGGCCCTGCACGCTGACCGGGGTCCCTCTACCTCTCAGCGTGCCTGTGGCACTAATGCCTGCCCCATACCTGGCCAGAGCTTTGTTCCCGGCCTCAGCTAGAGGGTGGGCAGAGGATAGGGGGCTGCATTTCAGCCCCCAGTCCCCTCCCCCGGCCAGGAGCCCAGCTGGGAGCGTGCATGCCTCCCACAGCACGCCCCAGCCAGCCCCTGTAAGCTGCTTGGCTGCGTAGCACAGTGCGCAGGAGAGCCCGGCACTCGCTCCCCCTCCTGCAGCCTCGGCACTGGCCAGCTCCTTCGTACCCGAGCGGCACCTTGGGCCCCCTCCGGAGCCAGTTGTGACGGGCCCCTTGGTCATCCCCAGCACGGTGAGGAGGTGTCCCCCGCTGCCAGCGACCTGGCCATGGTGCTGACCCGCGGCCTGAGCCTGGAACACCAGAAGAGCAGCCGGGACTCCCTGCAGTACTCCAGCGGCTACAGCACGCAGACCACCACGCCATCCTGCTCGGAAGACACCATCCCCTCGCAAGGTACCCTCCCCACGGCCCGGCTCCCTGAGGGCACTGCTGCAGGCGTCCCAGGGGAGAGCCACTAGTCCTTTCTGCTGAAGGGGACCTCGAGCTAGCGTCCCCCTGCACGGAGGCCGAGACTAGCCCGCACAGGGGTTGCCTGCTAAGTTGGGGTTTTCTTGGAGAGCCTGGTACTGAATAAATAAAATCCGGCTCCTTGCACAACCTGGAGGATGCCACAACATCTGCTTTGTCCACATTTACTGCAAATAAAGAGGGCTCCACTTGTCCACCGCCTGTAGTTTGCCAGGTGGCTGTGGCTGTGGCATGGCGGAAGGGCTTTGGTCTGGTTTGCGCCTGTGCCTCTGGGGTAGGGGGTTGTGGCCATCTTGTAAGTGGTGTGTGTGTTGCGTGATTTTTGTGTTGTGCTTTATATCCTTATTCCTTTGGTGTTATGGTTGTGTCGTGTAGTGTGGTGGTTTGATTGTGAGGCATGAAATCTGGTTGTTTGTATTGTGGATTTATTTGTAGTCTGTTGCGCTTGTATTGTTTGTGATGGTATGTATTTTGGATCATGCTGATTGTGTGTCCTGGTGTTTTGGCTTTGGGATGTGTGGAAGTGGTTTTGTTGGTGCAAGTTCTGTTTATGTAGTGCAGTGGTGTTTGTCTTTCTGGTGGTTATGTGGCATGTTTTGAGGTGGTGCTGTGCATGGTGTGGCTGGTTGTGTAGGTGGAGGTCGTGGTTTGTGTGTCATGCTGACATTAGTGATTGTTGTGCATGTATTGTGGCTCTGGTTATGTTGCAACTTGTGGAGGTGTGATTGTGGCATGTGTGTGTCATGCTGATGCTATGTGTTGATTGTATTGTGGCTCTGGCTGAGTTGGTTCTGTGGTTGGTGATGGTAGTATTGTGGTTGTCATATGTGTGTCATGCTGATGCTACGTGTTGATTGTGTTACACATGTGGCTATGGTTGTGTTGCTGCTGGTGGTTTTATGGCCTGTGTGTGTCATGCTGATGCTATGTGTTGTTGGTGATTGTGTTACTTGTGTTGTGGCTGTGGTTGTGTTTTTACTGGTGATGTTGTGGCATGTGTATGTCACGCTGATGCTGTGAGGTGTTGATTGCACTGAATGTGATGGGTTTGTCTTGCTGGTGGATGTGTTGCACATATTGTGGCTTTGGTGATGTTGCTGATGGTGGTGGCATGGAATGTATGTGTCATGCTGATGCTATGTGGTGCTGATTGCCTTGCATGTGTTATGGTTGTGTTGCTGGTGGTCATATTGCACAGTTTGTTTTGCTGCTGGTGGTGTTGTGGTGTGTGTGCATTGCAGTGATGCTGTGTGTTATTGGTTGTGGCTGGGGTTATGTTGCCGGTGTGATTGTGTTGCTGTTGGGGGTATTGTGGCATGTGTCACACAGATGCTGCGTGTTGGTGTTGATTGCATTGCGTGTGTTGGCCTTATAATGTTGCCTCTATTGCGCTGACATTTCATTTGTTGTCATTGTGTTGCCCACGTTTCACTGATGCCACGTTGTGGTGTTCATTGTGTTGCGTGTATTGGCCTGGTGGTGTTGCCCATGTGCTGGTGCTGTGTGGTGGTGTTGCCTGCATTGCACCAATGTTGCATTTGTTGGCGTGGTGGTGTTGCCTATGTCGTGCTGATTGTGTGTGGTGGTATCGATTGTGTTGGTATGGTGGTGTTGCCTGTGATGCACTGATGCTACGTGGTGGTGTAGGTTGTGTTGCATGCCATAGTGTGGCGGTGTTGCCCATGTCACGCTGACACTGCATGGTGTTGTTGATTGCATTGCATGAGGTGGTGTGGCAGTGCTGCCTGTGTAGCACTGATGCTGCATGGTGTTGTTGATTGTGTTGCATGCAGTGGTGCGGCAGTGCTGCCCGTGTTGGTGTTGGTTGTGGTGTGGCGGTGTTGCCGGTGTTGCACTGACGCTGTGTGTTGGTGTTGGTTGTGTGGCATGCAGTGGTTTGGCGGTGTTGCCGGTGTCACGCTGACGCTGTGTGTTGGTGTTGGTTGTGTGACATGTGGCGGTGTTGCCAGTGTTCGCTGACGCTGTGTGTTGTCCCCAGGCTCGGATTACGACTGCTACTCGGTGAACGGTGACGTGGAGTGCGACAGCCAGAGCGAGTTTGACAAATCCTCCACCATCCCGCGCAACAGCAACATTGCGCAGAACTATCGCCGCATGATCCAGACCAAGCGCCCTGCCTCCACCGCCGGGCTGCCCACGGGAAGCCCCCTGCCGGCCAGTGCCACGCCTGGCGTGGCCACCATCCGCCGCACACCCTCCACCAAGCCTTCTGTGCGCCGCACCCTCTCCAACGCCGGGCCCATCCCCATCCGGCCCCCTATAGTCCCGGTGAAGACCCCCACGGTGCCCGACTCCCCTGGCTACGTGGGGCCCACCCGGGTGGGCAGCGAAGAGTGCGTGTTCTACGCCGACGACGCCTCGCCCAATGCCATGGACTTCGCCAAAGCCTCCCCCAAGAGGCTCAGCCTCCCGAACACGGCCTGGGGCAGCGGCGCCATGGAGATCTCGGTGTACCCAGGCGCCGCCGGGCAGCACCTCTCTGCTGAGGAAGAGGAGGACCAGCAGCTGGCCGCCAACCGGCACAGCCTGGTGGAGAAGATTGGTGAGCTGGTGGCCAGTGCCCATGCCCTGGGTGAAGGCCAATTCCCCTTCCCCACGGCTCTCTCTGTCCCCAGCCCCGGGGAGGAGACGCCCACTCCGCCACCAGCTGCCTCCAGCGAGCCCCCTGCTGAAGACATGCTGGTCGCCATCCGGCGCGGGGTGCGCCTGCGCAGGACCATCACCAACGACAGATCCGCCCCGCGGATCTTGTGATAAAACTCCCCCGCCTGCCCCTCCCGCCCACTGCAGCCGACGGGAAGAGAGAGAAACCAGGGTCCACAGGAGAGAAATCAGCCCAAGCGTCACGGAGGCAAAGCCACTTTATGGAGCTAGAGCCGAGTCTAGATTTTCAATGGAAATGAAAAGTCTTTGCTCACAGACTGGCAAGGCGCCTGGTTTGGGAGCCTATTTTATACTTCATTTCTCACACCCTCCTGCTCCTCCTCGTCTCCCAGCCCCTCCCCACCGCCCTCCTGGCCGGGACAGACCCTGCTGCCAGCCAGAGGCAGTGCTATAAGAGGGGCTGCCCAGTGTGTGGGGAGGGGCATGAACCTGGACCTGCATCGTGCATCTAAAGAACACACACAGACAGACACACACCCCACCCCAGGACTGCAGGCTGCTCTTCCCGCCGCGTCCCCTGGACGGAAGATGCGCTCTGTCCCGTGCTGAGCTCCGAGCACCCCCTCCGTCCCTCCCTGCCTCTCGCTGGATCTGCTGCAGTCAGGCGGCTTGCCAGACGGGTGGGGAGAGTCCCTGGCGCGCACACCCGTCCCCTGAGGTGCTGCTGGTGTGTCTGCCTCCCGGCTAGGCCCTCTGCTGGGAGCAGTTGCCCGTACGTGTGGCCCCCCCCTTGGAGTGGAATTGGGGGCTGGCACGTGAGTGGCCCTGTGAGAACAGCCAGGCGAGAGCCGCGGTGTGGAGGAGTCTGCAGCGTGCCCCGCTCTCGGGCGAGGGGCCGTGGTGGGCGTCTCTCGGGCGGTGGGACTGCTTGTGTGGGTCTCTGGCTGTGACGGGACAGCCAGCACACAGTGGTACGCAGGCCAGGGGCCCTGCTGCGCTGGGACCTGGGCTGGGAAGGGGCGGTAGGTGGGGGTGGAGATCGGCTGCTGCCGGGGCACCGTGGGGCGGTGGCAGGTGACAGGCTCTGAGTCTGTCCTGGGCACTGGTGCGATCGCGGGCCTGGGCTGCTGGTAGATTGGAGGGGGCCAGAGAGGTGCCGGGTGAAAGGGTCAGTCCCAGCCTTGGAGAGACGGGGACCAGCCAGGGACTGACGGGGCTGCAGATGAGCAGGGACAAGTGCAGACTGGGAACGGGTGGGACGTTCAGCAGGGAGTGATTAGTGCGGGGCAAGCTCCCAAAGTGCCAGGTGGGCTCTCCCCTGCCGGCAGTGCTAAAATCAGGGGGGCTGCCTCTCGCCAGCTCGGCTCTCGGGGTCACTGGGGGGCTGCCTCTCGCCAGCTTGGCTCTCGGGGTCACTGGGGGGCTGCCTCTCGCCAGCTCGGCTCTCGGGGTCACTGGGGGGCTGCCTCTCGCCAGCTCGGCTCTCGGGGTCACTGGGGGGTGTCTCAGAGCTTGGCTCTCGGGTCATTGGGGGGTGTCTCAGAGCTCGGCTCTCGGGGTCACTGGGGGGTGTCTCAGAGCTCGGCTCTCAGGGTCATTGGGGGGTGTCTCAGAGCTCGGCTCTCGCGGTCACTGGGGGCTGTGTCAGAGCTCGGTTCTAGGGGTCATTGGGGGAGGGTGTCTCAGAGCTCGGCTCTCGGGGTCACTGGGGGGGTGTCTCAGAGCTCGGCTCTCAGGGTCACTGGGGGGGTGTCTCAGAGCTCGGCTCTCGGGGTCATTGAAGGAGGCTGTCTCAGAGCTCGGCTCTTGGGGTCACTGGGGGGTGTCTCAGAGCTCAGCTCTCAGGGTCACTGGGGGGGGGTGTCTCAGAGCTCGGCTCTCGGGGTCATTGAGGGGTGTCGCAGAGCTCGGCTCTTGGGGTCACTGGGGGCTGTCTCAGAGCTCAGTTCTAGGGGTCACTGGGGGCTGTCTCAGAGCTCGGCTCTCTGGGTCACTGGGGGCTGTCTCAGAGCTCGGCTCTCGGGGTCATTGAGGGGTGTCTCAGAGCTCAGCTCTCGGGGTCACTGGCGGGTGTCTCAGAGCTCGGTTCTAGGGGTCACTGGCAGGTGTCTCAGAGTTCGGTTCTAGGGGTCACTGGGGGCTGTCTCAGAGCTCAGCTCTCGGGGTCACTGGGGGGCTGCCTCTCGCCAGCTCGGCTCTCGGGGTCACTGGCAAGGGGGATTCCTATGGCCGGTGCTGTGCTGGGGGGGGGCCCAGGCTAGGTGACCCCAGTGGAACCGTGAGGCCTCGGAGTCTCACTGTCGGCCCCTTCCATGCCTGTGGAGCCAGAAGAGCCAGGGTGCCCAAGCCCCCCCGTTTGTGCTGGCAAGGGGACGGTGCCGTGGGAAGGAGGCGGGATGGTGGCGAGTGGGTGGCGGGAAGGGAGCCGGGGCAGGGTGTCCTGGCAAATGGCAGCGGCCATGTGATCTGTGGGGTTTGGTGTGGAAAAGGGAGAGCGGGTCTCTCCCTGCAGCTGATTGGCTAGGAATGAATAGTACCAACCAGCTGGCTAGAGGCATGATGATGATTGGCTGAGAGCTGGTCTAATCCACCCCCCCCCCCCGGCCCTTAGGAGGCCAGAAGCGCTGGCCTTGCCCCCAGGGTCCCTCCCACCAACAGCTGAGAGGCGGCATGGTCCCGGGAGGCGAACCAGAGAGCCCCGCCATTGGACAGGAGCGCGCGGGGCACTGGGCCAGGCGGGAGCCCTGCTGTGTTTGGCACTGGACAGTAGCTGAGCCCATGGGAGCCGGGGGAGATGGGCGGGGCCAGGATTTCGGGGTGTTGCTCTGGGCTTGGTCTGGCTGTTCATCGCCCCTTAGCCTGCCCTCGCCCGGTGCTTTGCAAACGTTTCAGCCAGCAGAGCCCCTGCCTGCAGCAGCTGGGGGGGGGGGGGGCGCAGAGCTGGAGAGGGGCTGCAGTAAGAGTGCAGGCCAAGCGACAGCATGTACAATCCAGCGCTGATGTGAAATCAACAGTCTCTGCTCTGCAGGCGAGCTGCGTCCCTGGGCTCCAGCGGCCTGGCAGGCTTTGACAAATGTTTATTGTAAGGGTCTGTGAAAGGCCTTTGAGAAAGCACAACCCCCTCCTCCCTCCCTCCCTGCTCCACTCCTGCATTTGCAAAGCACAGCAGAAACCAGGATGTACATAGCTCTAAATGGGAGATCCCAGCCAAACCACCCCTCCAGCCCAGGTGTGTGTGTGTGTGTGTGTGTGTGTGTGTGTCGCATCGCAACCCTGTTGCCCTTACACTGTCTTAGTAATAATGATTTGTTATAACCTCTTTCCGTCCCGTCTCTCGGCCCCACTTATTGTGCCCACAGATGATAACGCGTGACAAATGTTTGGGTTTTTTGGTTTCATTTTTCATTTTGTACAGAGAAAAAATTTTCCTTTAAACAAAATGTCTTTCAACTGAAGTAACTTTTCTGGTGCTGTTGTTAACTTGTTCCTTTTTTTAATTTATTTCCCCCATGCTCCTGTCTCTCCCCCCTGCAACCCTTTCCTCCCCCTCTCTTTTTCTTTTCTTTTCCGGATAATTATCCTGTGCCCCACCCCACCCTTGATTTAAATAGTCACTGCTACAAGTAACGAATGCACTGTGAAGATTCCAGTATTAATAAAAGTTGTACTGTAATTAACACCCGGGCGGGGTGTGCGTGTGTGTTCTTGGTCCGTTCCCCAGGGAGGTGGCAGAGTCCTATTCGCAGAAAGGAGAACGGGTGCCGCTTGCTCTGGACACGCTGCCTTGAGCTGACTGCTCCTGCGTTTATAAGCTAGGTGATGCCCAAGCCTTCGCTGGGACAGTGTTACCAAGCCGATCGCTCGTTTGGCTAGTGCCCAGGGAACCAGCGGGTAAGACATTCTAACCGTGCATTACGGTCCAGTCAGGCAAGAGGTGCCTCTCAAAGATGAAATGAGGTAACTCGCTTTAGTTTTATTTTTGTATGTGTATGTGGTGCAGTATGCAGGCTCATCATTCAGACTGATCTGGAGAAATGGGCTGAGGTCAACAGGATGAAGTTCAATAAGGACAAATGCAAAGTGCTCCACTTAGGAAGGAACAGTCAGTGTCTCACACACAGAACGGGAAGCGACTGCCTAGGAAGGAGTCCTGCAGAAAGGGATCTAGCAGTCAGAGTGGCCCACAAGCTAAATATGAATGAACAGTGGGACGCTGTTGGACAAAAGGCAAACATGATTCTGGCCTGCATTAACAGGAGTGTTGTGAGCAAGACACGAGAAGTCGTTCTCCTGCTCTACTCTGAGCTGATTAGGCCTCAGTTGGAGTACTGTGTCCAGTTCTGGGCACCACATTTCAAGAAAGATGTGGAGAAATTGGAGAAGGTCTCAAGAAAAGCAACAAAAATGATGAAAGGTCTAGAAAACATGAGGGAAGACTGAAAGATTTGGGCTTGTTTAGATTAGAAAAGAGAAGACTGAGCAGGGGGACAGGATAGCGGTTTTCAAGTATCTAAAAGGTGTCACAAAGAGGAGGGAGAAGAATTGTTCTCCTTGGCCTCTGAGGACAGGACGAGAAGCAATGGGCTTAAATTTCAGTGAGGGAGGTTTAGGTTGGACATTAGGAAAAACTTCCTACCTGCCGGGGTGGTTAAACACGGGAATAAGTTGCCTGGGGGGGTTGTGGCATCTCCATCCCTGGAGATAGTTAAGAGCAGGTTGGACAGGCGCCTGGCAGGGATGGTCTAGACCAGGGGTGAGCAAAAGGGCGTCCGTGGGCCAGATCTGGCTGATCCGGCCTGCAGAGGCCCTGCCGTTCCCCCGCCCCCCCAGGCCAATTAGGACCTGGGAGTGGCGGCAAGTGCACAAAGTTTCCTCGCTCCTGGCAGAAGCGCATGGTGCTTAGAGGCGCCAGGCACTCCTGGGGGGCAGGAGGAGACTTCGCACGCTCCCCGCCCCCCAGGCCAGAAGGGCAGAAGGGGGAGCGCGTGAAGTCGCCTCAGGGGAACCTCTGGGGGGGGCAAAGGCTTCAATCATGGTCTGTGGGTGGGGAGGTATCCTGGCTCCGCCCCTTCCAGTGCAGCCAGTCTAGACGGTGGTTGGCCCTGCCGGGAGGGCAGGAGCCTGGACTCCTCTCGAGGCCCCTGCCAGTCCTAGGATTCTCTGCTGACTCTCATGGGAGCCCCTGCAGCGTGGTCAGTGCCCATGCAGCCGAGAGGAGCCGACTGTCCCCACGGCCACGTCTCTCCAAGCAGGACCCTGTCTCAGACAGCAAAAGCACTGGGGGACACCAATGGGTTGGGCTGTGTAACTAGCCCAGGGTACGGGGAGCTGCCCCTCTCCCACATGGACGGGCAGGGTCATTAAGGCCTGGTCCACCCAATCCAGAAGCCCCCTGCTCCAGGCCTTGCGGCACTGCTTTCTTCTCATGTCTCACCCTGGGGCCTGGGGTCTCTGGCCGCCCCCTCTCCGTGGCCTCACAACATGCCCACGCAGCAGCAGCAGGACGGGGAACCGCACCATGACGCTGCCGTGGCTGTGGCTGTGGCCAAGCCAGAGACAAGCCTGTCACCAGGCAGTCAGCGTGGGGGACGAGGGCCTAGTGCAGAGGGGCCGGCACAGCGGGGGGATGGTGCAGGTTTGGGCTAAGGATGTGAGGGGCCGGGGGTCCGAGCACACAGCGAGAGCCTGGGGATCAGGACCCAGGAAAACAGGCTGAGAGCTTTGGGGCCCTGTGTCGCTGCTGCCAAACAGCCGGGTTGGCAGCCGGTACGGGGGTGCTGAGCAGCGTGCGGGGGTGGCAGAGAGCTGCCTGGGGAAAGCTGGGAGTGGTGCGCACGCTGAACCCACGGCCCCTCGCAGCAGAGAAGCAAGGCTCACAGAGGGGACGTGGAGAACCCAGCTGGCTTGTCCAAACCCCCAGGGAGCTGGGTCTCTGCCTCCCTGGCACAGGGCCTGCAGGGCCTCACCAGGATACACCCCATAGCGCAGCTTGGGATGGCTTCAGTTCAGCAACCCTGTGAATTTCAGGCCCCAGATGGGAGCCTGATCTGCCCAGCTACATTCATAGAACCATAGAGCTGGAAGAGACCTCAGGAGGCATCAAGTCCAGCCCCCTGCCCAAGGCAGGACCAATCCCAACTAGATCAACCCAGCCAGGGCTTTGTCAAGCCGGGACTTAAACACCTCTAGGGATGGAGATTCCACCCCCTCCCTAGGTAACCCATCCCAGAGCTTCACCACCCTCCTAGGGAAATAGTTTGTCCTAATATACAACCTAGACCTCCCCCGCTGCAACTTGAGCCCATTGCTCCTTGTTCTGCCATCCGTCACTACTGAGAACAGCCTCTCTCCATCCTCTTTGGAACCTCCCTTCAGGAAGTTGAAGGCTGCTATCAAATCCCCCCTCACTCTGCTCTTCTGCAGACTAAACAAACCCAAATCCCTCAGCCTCTCCTCATAGGCCATATGTTCCAGCCCCCTAATCATTTTGGTCGTCCTCCGCTGGACCCTCTCCAATGCATCCACATCCTTTCTATAGTGGGGGGCCCAGAACTGGACACGATACTCCAGATGTGGCCTTACCAGAGCTGAATAAAGGGGAATAATCACTCCTCTGGATCGACTGGCAGTGCTCTTCCTAATGCAACCTAATATGCCATTAGCCTTCTTGGCTACAAGGGCACACTGTTGACTCAGCTCCAGCTTCTCATCCGTTGCAATCCCCAGGTCCTTTTCTGCAGAACTGCTACTTAGCCAGTCGGTCCCCAGCCTGTAACAGTTCTTGGGATTCTTCCGTCCCAAGGGCAGGACTCTGCACTTGTCCTTGCTGAACCTCATCAGATTTCTTTTGGCCCAATGCTCTAATCTGTCCAGGTCAATCTGGACCCTATCCCTGCCCTCCAGCGTATCTACCTCTCCCTCTAGCTTAGTGTCATCTGCAAACTTGCTGAGGGTGCAATCTATCCCCTCATACAGGTCATTAATAAAGATGTTGAACAAAACCAGCCCTAGAACCGAACCTTGGGGCACTCCACTAGAAACTGACCGCCAGCCTGACATCGAGCTGTTGATCACTACCCGCTGGGCCCGACACTCTAGCCAGCTTTCTATCCATCTTACCGTCCATTTATCCAATCCATGCTCCCTTAACTTGCTGGCAAGAATATTGTGGGAGACCGTATCAAAAGCCTTGCTAAAGTCAAGGTAGATCACATCCACCGACTTCCCCATGTCCACAGAGCCAGTGACCTCATCATAGAAACTAATCATTCCCTGGTCACCACTCCAGCTATGCAGGCCAGGCCCTGGCTGGGCGGCCTCATGGGGAGAGGGCAGCAGATTTATACTCGGCGCTTCTGGGGAGTCCTGGGAACCCTGCCGCTGGCGGAGGCCTCTGGGCTGGGAACTCACCAAAGACACTGGCCCAAGCAGCCCAGAGTCAGTGAAGGGGGGAGAAAAGAGCTGAGAGCCCCTGCCCCCCTTCCAGGCGCTTGGCTTGGCCCCTGCCCCAGGCTGGCTGCAGGCTAAGCTGCCAGGAGCGCAGAAGCAAGCATGTCCCCACACTTGCCCCGAGAGAGAGAGGGGCTAATTAACCCCGGGCTGGGGGCTCTGCCAGGGCCAGAGGGGGCCGGTGGGGTAGTCGGCAGCCACACTGGGGTGGGCAGGCACCCTCAGTTCTCCCTGTGGAGAGGAGCCCAGTGTGCCAGGTGGTAAGGGAGGGGAGGGCCCAGGGAACAGCGCTTGGTGTCTGCCTGGAGGGCCCCTAAGCCGGAGGGCCCAGGCTCCCTGCTCACTACTGAGGGGGCACCTGCGGTCCTGGGGCTGTGGAAACAAGTCCTTCGTTCCCTGGAGGGGCTGGGTCCTAAGCAGCTGCTGGCGTGAGTGGGGCTGCAGAGGGGGCACGGGCCTCATGAGGCTGAGCCCCAGCACTGCCAGGAGGAGCTGAGCACCTACATCTGAGGGCAGCCTCTGGCTGCCCCGTCACTGGCCCCATCGCAGGCTGCCCGGCGCCCAGGCCGGCCGCACAGTTCATGGGTCGCAAAGCCACCCTGCCAGTCACTGGCCAGCGAAACCGCTGGGGCTGAGCTGGGCCCTCCAGTAACGCTCCGGCTGCCCCAGGCCAGCGTCCCCCAGCTGGGGAATCGCTGCGCCAGCCCCACCGCCTGTTGCGCCTCTCTGGGCCGGCATGAGTTCAGTTAGCCAGGTGGCCACGGAGCATGGGTGTGGCCACGTCGCCCGTAGTCCCAGACAGTGTATTGACTGCCACCCGGCACGGCGCTCAGTGCTGCTGTGTAGCCCTGCTCAGAGGCCAGGGCGCAGCGGCAGTGTGGGCAATGCTGCTCGACAAGGCTGGCCTCTCGTGGGCCGGCAAACGCGCTGGCTCTGCACCGGTCAGGGCCCGAGGAGGCTGGACTAGAGAGGTGCCACCTGTACCGGGACCAGGCATTTCTAGCCAGTACGCTGGGGGCTTATTCCAACAGCTTCTGCTGCCCAGCAGCTGGCACCGGGAAGCTGAGCTGGTACCAAGGCGCGCCCCTCCCCCAGCAGCTTGGCAGCCTCTGGCCCTGAGCGGAGGCTGGTGAGCAGCCACGTTACTGCCTCTCTCCGTGGGCTCGGTGCCACCAGGGGACAGATCGCCGTCCCCTGCAGGGGTGTGGGTGCATGAGGGCCCAGGCTGGTGCTCCGTACAGCCCAGCCTCGCCAGGGATGGGCACCCCGTCTTGCCTGGATCTGACCCCCGAGTCTCATGGTCCGCCCCATCATAGTGGAGCCGCCCTGGTGCTCCAGACCCCCCTGCCGCCCGCCCCCCCCCACAGGGCTGGAGCGCACAAGATCTACTAGCCAAGGCCCGCGGCGCGGGTGTGTGAGGGGACGTGTTGCCCCCTTCCCGTGGCCGGGAGCTTGTTCTTGTCTTTTGCTTTGCACTTGAGTGCGGCCCCCACTGAGTTTTCTGTGCATTGGTGGCCCTGACCCGAGAAAGGTTCCCGCCTCTGTGCTAGAGCGTAGCCAGGCGCTTGTCACCAGGCCCATCCTCACCCCGCCTGCAGAGACCAAGAGGCTGCTGCAGTACAAGCCAAACCCTGCATGGGCCGAGGCGGGCAGCTGGCAGACCCAGGGGCAGACCACAGAGCGTCATGGAGCCAGGGGGCAGCCCAGGCTCTATATGGAGGCTCTAGACCTGGCTCCAGCTCGGCCTCATGTGACACCAAACATGATGCTGTCTCCAGCTGCACCTGCCTACCCAGTGCCAGGCAGCGGGAGGGGCCCCGATGCCTGGCTCTGCCGTTCCCGTGCCGCGGGCCTGGCTGGAAAGCAAGGCTGACGCACCCCTGCTGCGGGCTCCGTTCTGCCTGCAAAGGTGCTCAAGGCGGGCGTGTCCTGGTCCTGGGCACGGGCGCAGGGCTCCTCTTCTGTTAGCAGCGGCAGGGCTGGGTAGTTGGTGACAGCACCTGTGCAGAAAGCCCCCTGGCACGGCTCAGCCCTGGCCTGGCTGCCTGCAGGGCCCTGATTGCCTGATTCCTGCATTGCCCCACCGCGAGGAACCCGGCCCAAAGCCACCCAACCTAGCGCTGCCAAGGCCCCATGGCTGAGCTTCGCTGCGCAGGGCTCTGGGGCTGGCAAGTGGGTTCAAGGCCCACTCGTGCCCAACCCGTGCTCACGTACGGTGCAGTCGCACACACGTGTGATCTGAGTGTGAGGCTCACACCTGTCCCTGCACTCCAGTAGTTAACTGAGCCATGCTGCTGGCCTCAGCACCAAGGTGCCTTTCTAGCCCTCCCGGGGCAGGGGACAGCTGGAAAGCAGCAAGCGGAGGTGCTCCCTACTCAGACGGCAAATCTAAAGCGCCAAACGGATTATTGGTGCTAAACGGCGCCTGGTTTTGGCAGGCTTGTGCTTGTGTAGGGGCCAATGAGAACGCTGAAGGGCTAGTTAAACCAGCAAGCATCAACCCAACCCCCCCGCCCCCCCAACTCTTTTTGGACAAGGGGGCTGTCACTGCGCCCAGCCAGGTGCCTCCTGAGCTAGTGGGTGGGACGGCAAGGCACCGGCCACGCTGCCAGCCCCCTGCCCAGCAGGGATTGGCGCAAGGGGCTGTTTCTCTGCCAGCAGCGCGCCCCTGCCTGCAGCCCGGCCGTGTGCCCATCGATGACTAACCACTGAGCACAGGCGGGGACACCCAGCCGCGGCAGGCCGGGCACCTGTGACCAGAGGCCGAGGGTGGGGTGCTGGAGAAGGGGGCTGTGCTCTCTGCACAGGGGCGGCTTTGTGTGCGAGCTGCTGGCATGTGCAGGAGCAGGGCTGCTCACTGGCTGCTGGAGGGGGACCCAAGCCCCGGGGGGGGGCTACGCAGGTGGAGAATGGGGGGGGGGGCCCTCTCATAGTGATTCTGCCTTCGCCGGCTTGTGCCCTGCCCCAGAGCCCTTTCTCGCCCCCTCCCCTGGGCTGCCCCCAGCCAGCCTGAGGCGGGACCCCCCCGTGAGTCCGTGCGCTCCCCCCACCCCCAGCACACGCTGCCTGCCGGGTGCCCGGTGTGGGGCCGACGCCCTGGGCTAAGGGACCCTGGCAGCTCCGCTCAACAGGGCCCACAGGGCTGGTGCTGCAGGACGGAGGCAGGCGCCCTGGCTCCACCCTGCGCCCCCAGAGCAGCTGGCAGATCCAGCTCCTAGGTGGGGGGGGGCGGGTGTTCTGTGCTGCCCGGCCCCACGCACTGGCCCTCCACTCCCACGGCACTGGGCCTGCGCCCCCAGGGAACCAGCGAGCGGCTAAAAATCACTGAGCTGCGAGGGCAGCGGGTCTCAAACCCTAGCCACCCCCACAGGCGCCAGAGTCTCCCGGGGGGGCTCACCATACCCAGCTCCTGGCTCGCCCCTACTGGCCCCCCAACCTCCCTCTTGGGAGGCTGGTCCCATGGCACCACCTCTGCAACATGAGGCTGCCTGATGGTCCCACCCGCAGCGGGAACCCTAGGCCAGCCCAACCAGCTCCGCTGCAGGTTGGGGGGGGGGGGGGAACGCTGCCCAGCTCCAGCCCGGCCCCCGCTGCAGGTTGGGGGGGGGGCACGCTGCCCAGCTCCAGCCCGGCCCCCGCTGCAGGTTGGGGGGGGGGCGCGCTGCCCAGCTCCAGCCCGGCCCCCGCTGCAGGTTGGGGGGGGGGCACGCTGCCCAGCTCCAGCACGGCCCCCGCTGCAGGTTGGGGGGGGGGCGCGCTGCCCAGCTCCAGCCCGGCCCCCACTGCAGGTTGGGGGGGGGCACGCTGCCCAGCTCCAGCCCGGCCCCCGCTGCAGGTTGGGGGGGGGGGCGCGCTGCCCAGCTCCAGCCCGGCCCCCACTGCAGGTTGGGGGGGGGCCGCTGCCCAGCTCCAGCCCGGCCCCCGCTGCAGGTTGGGGGGGGGCACGCTGCCCAGCTCCAGCCCGGCCCCCGCTGCAGGTTGGGGGGGGGGGTGCGCTGCCCAGCTCCAGCCCGGCCCCCGCTGCAGGTTGGGGGGGGGGCGCGCTGCCCAGCTCCAGCCCGGCCCCCGCTGCAGGTTGGGGGGGGGGCACGCTGCCCAGCTCCAGCCCGGCCCCCGCTGCAGGTTGGGGGGGGGGGCGCGCTGCCCAGCTCCAGCCCGGCCCCCGCTGCAGGTTGGGGGGGCACGCTGCCCAGCTCCAGCCCGGCCCCCGCTGCAGGTTGGGGGGGGGGGCGCGCTGCCCAGCTCCAGCCCGGCCCCCGCTGCAGGTTGGGGGGGGGGGCACGCTGCCCAGCTCCAGCCCGGCCCCCCCTGCAGGTTGGGGGTGTGCGCTGCCCAGCTCCAGCCCGGCCCCCGCTGCAGGTTGGGGGGGGCACGCTGCCCAGCTCCAGACCGGCCCCCGCTGCAGGTTGGGGGGGGGGCGCGCTGCCCAGCTCCAGCCCGGCCCCCCGCTGCAGGTTGGGGGGGGGCGCGCTGCCCAGCTCCAGCCCGGCCCCTGCTGCAGGTTGGGGGTGTGCGCTGCCCAGCTCCAGACTGGCCCCTGCTGCAGGTTGGGGGGGTGCGCGCTGCCCAGCTCCAGCCCGGCCCCCGCTGCAGGTTGGGGGGGGTGCGCGCTGCCCAGCAGGCCTGTGAACTGCTTGCAAACAGGTGAGTGCTAACAGGGAGTTTAGCAAGGGAGGTCTCCAGGTAAAGAAGAAGCAGATACAGGCCTCTTGAGGGAAGTGTGTGTTGTTATTGGGGCTTTCTTACTGTGTGCTGAGCTTGTGTTTGTGAGTGTGGGTTGGTGTGTGGTGGTTTGTTTGGTGTTGTGTTGTGGGTTGTTTTTTTTTTTTTGTTAAATCCTTTTTCCAGGACAGCAGGGATGGATGGTGATAGGCCTGATGTTGTTACCTGCACAGCGTGTGCCATGTTTGTCTTCCTCCCGGAAGAAAGAAGGGATTTCATCTGCACGAGGTGCAAGCTGGTCGCCATTTTGGAAGAAAAAATTAGAGGACTGGAGGCCCAAGTGTCGACCCTATGCTCCATCAGAGAGGATGAAGACTTCCTCGACAGAAGGCAGCGGTTAATCCTAAAGCACGGCAGGCAGAAGAGCCAGAGAGGGTAGTATGGGACCAGGAAGAGAACCGGCAGCATGTAACTTCTAGAAGGGGAAAAAGGCCAGCACAGGAATCCCCCAATGCTATAGAGGTAAGTAATCGCTTTCAGGCTCTCTCCGCAGGCTCTGCAGTGATGAATGCTTTGGAAGGGACCTCACAAGGAAGAAACCGCAAGGGAACACCATCTACTGGAAGGCATGGGATGCATAGTCCTAGGGATGGGGGTTCCACGACCACCACCCCCAAAAGAAGACGACGGGTGGTGGTGGTCGGGGATTCCCTCCTAAGAGGGACTGAGCCATCCATCTGCCGTCCGGACCTGGAATCTCGAGAGGTGTGCTGCTTACCGGGAGCTCGCATTCAGGATGTGACTGAGAGGCTTACCAAACTGATCAAACCTTCGGATCGCTACCCCTTCCTGCTTCTCCACGTGGGAACTAACGATACGGCCAAGAATGACCTTGAGCGGGTTACTGCGGATTATGTAGCGCTGGGAAGAAGGATCCAAGAATTCGGAGCGCAAGTCGTGTTCTCGTCCATCCTCCCTGTTGAAGGGAAAGGACTGGGTAGGGATCGTCGAATTGAGGAAGTAAATGCGTGGTTGTGCAGGTGGTGTCGCAGAGAGGGCTTTGGTTTCTTCGACCATGGGACTCTGTTCCGGGCACGAGGATTGTTAGGAAGAGATGGGATCCACCTAACCAAGAGAGGAAGGAGCATCTTCGCGGGCAGGCTGGCAAACCTAGTGAGGAGGCTTTAAACTAGGTTCCTTGGGGGATGGGGATCAACACCCTGAGGGGAGTGGGAAAGTCGGATACCGGGAAGGAATGCAAGGAGGAACTAGCAAGAAAGGAGGACCCCTGATTCGAATGGAGAAGATGGGGCAATCAGCTGTTATCTGAGGTGTTTGTACACTTATGCGAGAAGCCTGGGCAACAAACAGGAAGAACTGGAGGCCCTGGCCCAGTCCAAGAAATATGATTTAATTGGGATAACAGAGACTTGCTGGGATGACTCGCATGACTGGAGCGCTGTCATGGAAGGGTATAAACTGTTCAGGAAGAACAGGCAGGGGAGAAAAGGAGAAGGAGTTGCACTATACGTAAGAGAGCACTATGATTGCTCTGAACTCCAGTATATAGAGGGAGAAAAACCTGTTGAGAGTCTATGGGTTAAGTTTAGAGGTGCAAACAACAGCAGTGATGTTGTGGTTGGTGTCTGCTACAGGCCACCGAATCAGGTGGATGAGGTAGATGAGGCTTTCTTCGAACAACTGAGAGAAGCTTCCAGATCACAGGCCCTGGTTCTCGTAGGGGACTTTAATCACCCTGACATCTGTTGGGAAACCCACACGGCAGTACACAGGCAATCCAGGAAGTTTTTGGAGAATGTTGGGGATAACTTCTTGGTACAAGTGCTGAAGGATCTGACCAGGGGCCGTGTGCAGCTTGACCTTCTGCTCACAAACAGGGAGGAACTAATAGGGGAAGTAGAGGTGGGTGACAACCTGGGAAGCAGTGATCATGAGATGGTAGATTTCAGGATCCTGACCAAAGGAAGAAAAGAGAGTAGTAAAATACACACCTTGGACTTCAGAAAAGCAGATTTTGACTCCCTCAGAGACCTGATGGGCAGAATCCCCTGGGATGCTAACATGAAGGGGAAAGGAGTCCAGGACAGCTGGCAGTATTTTAAAGTAGCCTTATTGAAGGCACAGAAAGAAACCATCCCGATGCGTAGCAAGAGAGGCAAACATGGTAGGAGACCGGATTGGCTTACGGGGGAAAACCTTGGTGAACTTAAGCACAAAAAGGAAGCTTACAAAAAGTGGAAACTTGGACAAATGACCAGGGAGGGGTTTAAATGTATAGCTCGAGAATGCCAGCGGGTTATCAGGAAGGCGAAAGCGCAAATGGAATTGCGACTGGCTAAGGATGTGAAGGATAACGAGAAAGGTTTCTACAGGCATGTTAACAAGAAGAAGGTGATCAGAGAGGGTGTGCGGCCCTTACTGGATGAAGGAGGTAACCTAGTGACAGATGATGTGGGGAAAACTGAAGTACTCAATGCTTTCTTTGCCTCTGTATTCACGGATAAGGTGGGCTCCCGGACTAATGCGCTAAGTGATGCAAGATGGGATGAAGATCGACAGCCCTTAGTGGGTAAAGAACAGGTTAGGAACTATTTAGAAAAGCTAAACGTACACAAAGCCATGGGTCCGGACTTCATGCATCCAAAGGTACTGAGGGAGTTGGCAAATGTCATTGAGGAGCCTTTGGCCATTATCTCTGAAAAGTCGTGGAGATCGGGAGAAATCCCGGATGATTGGAAAAAGGCAGATGTAGTGCCCATCTTCAAAAAAGGCAAGAAGGACGATCCAGGGAAGTATAGGCCGGTCAGTCTTACCTCGGTTCCTGGAAAAATCATGGAAGGGATCCTTAAGGAATCTGTTTTGAGGCACTTGGAGGAGAGGAAAGTGATTGGGAATAGTCAGCATGGATTCACAAAGGGCAAGTTGTGCCTGACCAATCTGATTAGCTTCTATGATGAGGTAACCGGCTCTGTGGACATGGGAAAGTCAGCGGATGTGATATACCTTGACTTTAGCAAGGCTTTTGATACGGTCTCCCACAATATTCTTGCCAGCAAGTTAAGGGAATGTGGATTGGATAAATGGATGGTAAGATGGATAGAAAGCTGGTAGAAGGCCGGGCCCAGCGGGTAGTGATCAACGGCTCGATGTCAGGATGGCGGTCGGTTTCTAGCAGAGTGCCCCAAGGTTCGGTTCTGAGACCGGTTTTGTTCAATATCTTTATTAATGACCTGGATGAGAGGATGGATTGCACCCTCAGCAAGTTTACAGATGACACTAAGCTAGGGGGAGAGGTAGATATGCTGGAGGGCAGGGATAGAGTCCAGAGTGACTTAGACAAATTGGAGGATTGGGCCACAAGAAATCTGATGAGGTTCAACAAGAACAAGTGCAGAGTCCTGCACTTGGGACGGAAGAATCCCAGGCATTGTTACAGGCTGGGGACCAACCAGCTAAGTAGTAGTTCTGCAGAAAAGGACCTGGGGGTTACAGTGGATGAGAAGCTGGATATGAGTCAACAGTGTGCCCTTGTAGCCAAGAAGGCTAATGGCATATTAGGTTGCATTAAGAGGAGCATTGCCAGCAGATCCAGAGATGTCATTATTCCCCTTTATTCGGCTCTGGTGAGGCCACATCTGGAGTATTGTGTCCAGTTCTGGGCCCCCCCACTACAAAAAGGATATGGAGGCATTGGAGAGGGTCCAGCGGAGGGCAACCAAAATGATTAGGGGGCTGGAGCATATGACTTATGAGGAGAGACTGAGGGATTTGGGTTTGTTTAGTCTGCAGAAGAGAAGAGTGAGCGGGGGATTTGATAGCAGCCTTCAACTTCCTGAAGGGAGGTTCCAAAGAGGATGGAGAGAGGCTGTTCACAGTAGTGACGGATGGCAGAACAAGGAGCAATGGTCTCAAGTTGTGGTGGGAGAGGTCCAGGTTGGATATTAGGAAAAACTATTTCACTAGGAGAGTGGTGAAACACTGGGATGGGCTCCCTCGGGAAGTAGTGGAGTCTCCATCCCTAGAGGTGTTTAAGTCTCAGCTTGACAAAGCCCTGACTGGATTGATCTAACTGGGATTGGTCCTGCCTAGAGCAGGGGGCTGGACTTGATGACCTCCTGAGGTCTCTTCCAGCTCTGTGGTTCTGTGGTTCTATGATTCTATGCACCAGATTCCCCCAGTGGATCGGCTGCAACAGCTCACCCCCTTGGTGAATCAGGAGGCCGCAGGGGTGCTTAACCAGCTGGAGGATCTGCAGCTGGGTGATTATGAACGGATCAAAGAGGCCCTGCTGCACAAGTTCTGGCTGACCCCAGAAACGTACAGGAAGAAGTTCTGGGGGGTGCAGAAGGGGCCACAGGAGACCTATATAGATATGGCCTCCCGCCAATACTGCCGCAAATGAGTATTCGGGGTCGGAGCCCAGACCTGCTTAAGCTGATGATGCTGGAACAGTTCTATGAAGCGTGCACACCCAGCCTGAGGCTGTGGCTCAAGGACCGGAGGCCAGAGAACCCCCAGGAGGCTGGGAGGCTGGCAGACGAGTTCACAGACAGCCGGTCCGGATGTGAACGGGAGTCCCGGAGAGAAAGGGAATCCCGGAGAGAAAGGGAATTGCGCAGAGACCGGTTCTCGGCTGAGCAATGGAGAAAATCACCTACGAGGCGAGCCCAAGAGACAAGGACCAACGGTCTGTGCCCTAGAGAACCAGCCAGGGCCCAGGCGGAGCCGGCCAGAAGGGACACGCAGGTACTAACTTGCCATCGCTGTGGGCAGCGGCCACAAGAAGGCTCAGTGCACCAGGCACCAGGACAGGTCCCATGACCTGGGACTTTCCAGGGTTAACTGGCTGGAGCTGAGAGAAGGGCAGGCAGCCCCAGAGGCAGGGGCCGGCAGGCAAACCTCAGCTCAGAGTGGGGGGAAGATGGCTCACCTCAGAGACCTGACGCTCTGGAGGCAGGTGTACCAGGTGGGGGCAGGGTGGTCCCTGCGGAGCGAGTGCCTCGTGCCCCTGGAGGTGGATGGTAGGAAGGTGATGGGTTTCTGGGACACGGGGGCGGAGGTGATGCTGGCCCAGCCCGACATAGTGGTCCCAGACCATATGGTGCCCAACACTCAGCTGACCCTGAGGGGCATAGATGGGACCCTGTTTAAGGTGCCCGTAGCCCGAGTGCATCTGAAATGGGGGGCCAAGGAGGGCCCCAAGGACGTGGGGGTGCACCCGCACTTGCCCATGGAGGTGCTGATGGGGAGGGACTAAGAGGACTGGCCAAGACAGGCCCCACAGGGCCCTGGTCACCGCCAGAGCCAGCAAGGGGCTGGCGACCCTGACCTAGGGGAGGGCTCCCAGCAGGGGGCTCGGGGCCCTATCCCAGCAGACACTGGCCAAGTGGGAACTCCGGACCCAAGCAGCGGGGAGGAACAGGTCCCCGTCCCTGCCCCAGCTGCTGAATTCCAGGTGGAGGTGCGGGCGGATCCCGCCTTGCGGACCCTGAGGGACCAGGCCGACCTGGGTGCAGCTCAATCCCTAGGGGGAGATTGCCAGGAGAAGTTCCGGTGGGAACGGGGATTCCTGTACCGGGAATGGCTCCCCCCTGGGAAGGTGGGGGAGTGGGGGCTCCAGCGGCAGCTGGTGGTTCCCCAAAGGTATCGCCGCAAGCTGCTGTACCTGGCCCATGACATCCCCTTCTTGGGACACCAGGGGATCCGGCGCACGCGGCTGAGGCTCCTCCAAAACTTCTACTGGCCGGGGATATTTGCGGCCGTGCAGCGGTACTGCCGGTCCTGCGACTCCTGCCAGCGGGTGGGGAAGGCCCAGGATAGGAGGAAAGCTGCTTTGAGACCCCTGCCCATCATAGAGGAGCCTTTCCAGAAGGTGGTGATGGCTATTGTGGGACCCTTCAGCAGAGCGACCCGGACGGGGAAGAAATACATCCTGGTGGTGGTGGACTTTGCCACCCGCTGCCCCGAGGCCGTGGCTCTGCCCTCTACTGAGGCAGACACGGTGGCAGACACACTGCTGGCCATTTTCAGCAGGGTGGGGTTCCCCCAGGAGGTCTTCACGGACCAGGGATCCAACTTCATGTTGGCCCTGCTCCGGTGCATGTGGGAGAAGTGTGGGGTCCAGCACACCTGGGCCTCGGCGTATCACCCCCAGATCAACAGGCTGGTAGAGAGATTCAATGGGACTCTGAAGCAAATGCTAAGGACCTTTATGCACCAGCACCCACAGGACTGGGACAAGTACCTACCCACCTGCTGTTCGCATACAGGGAGGTGCCCCAGGAGTCCACGGGGTTCTCCCCGTTCAAGCTGATGTACGGGAAGCGGGTGAGGGGACCCCTGGACTTACTAAGAGATGAGTGGGAGGGAAAGGCCTCTCCAGAGGGCGAGTCGGTGGTGGAGTACGTCCTGGCTTTCCGGGAAAGACTCGCTGAGCTCATGGGCCTGGCCAGAGAGAACCTGAGCAGGGCCCAGGGGAAGCAGAAGGTCTGGTATGACTGTGGCCTGGGGAAGTTCGGGCCACCCGCTACGGGCCAGCGCGTCGGCGATGATGTTGGCGCTCCCTTGACGTGGGTCACTTCCATGTCACAGTCCTGCAGGAGCAGGCTCCATCTCAGCAGCTTGGCGTTGGTCCCCTTCATCTGGTGCAGCCAGGTCGGGGGCAGTGGTCGGTTACACCGTGAAACGCCGGCCAGACAGGTACGGCTGCAGCTTTTGAAGGTAGTTAAGAGCAGGTTGGACAGACACCTGGCAGGGATGATCTAGACCAGGGGTGAGCAAAGGGGCCTTCAAGGGCCGAATCCAGCCTGCAAAGCGAGTTGATCCGGCCTGCGGAGGTCCTGCAGCTCCTCTGTCCCAAGGCCAGTTAGGGCCTGGGGGTGGGGGGAAGCACACAAAGTTTCCTCCGCCCTGCCAGGCTTCTAAGTGCCTCGCGTGCCTGGCAGGGCGAGGGCAGGGAAGAGGAAGCTTCGTGCGCTTCCCCCCGCCCAGGCTATGATTGGCCTGGGGCAGAAGAGGGAGCACATGAAGTCTCCTCCCACCCCAGAGGCATGGGCGCCTAGGGGGGACCTCGGCGGGGGGGCAAAGACTTCATGCGCTTCCCCCACCCCCAGACCAATCATGGTCTGTGGGTGGGGAAGTATCCTGGCCCCGCCCCTTCTGCTTGAGGTCCCGCCCCTTCCACTGCCGCCTGGGGCCACTTCAAACATTTCTGAAGTGGCCCCCGGCAAACTGTTGCCCACCCCTGGCCTAGACGGTGCTGGGTCCCGCCAGGAGGGACCTCTCGAGGCCCCTGCCAGGTCTGGGCTCGGTGAGACAAAGCAGCCCACCTCCAGGAGGAACAGGTCCAGTGTGGGTGGGGGCCCTCAGCTCCTCGCAGGGCCGCAGAGCCCCATCCCCGGGGGGCCCAGCAGGCACTGACTAGAGCACAGGCGGGGGGCACACATCTGTGTAGTGCAGCCCGGCGAAGAGGAATCGCACGGCTAGGCCCATTCACGAATCGCCCGTTGGGACGTGCCCGGCCCAGAGAGCCGGCCGCCGCCGCACAGGCCCCCCCGAAGGGGCACGCTCCAGCGGGCAGTGGGGCCCGCGCCAGGGTTGGGGGGAGGGCTGCCCGGGAGCTGTCTCTCCTGTCATGCGCTGGCGGAAGAGTCAGGGCAGAGCCATTACTCACCCGGCCCCCTTTTGTGGAGCTGCAGCAAAGCGCGCAAGCAGCCAGAGAGACACGTCCCGAGCCCGGCTGCGCTCGCCTGCCGCTCTGAAGAGCAGCAAAGCGCGCAAGCAGCCAGAGAGACACGTCCCGAGCCCGGCTGCGGGAGCCTGCCGCTCTGAAGAGCAGCAAAGCGCGCAAGCAGCCAGAGAGACACGTCCCGAGCCCGGCTGCGGGAGCCCAGGATCACTCTGGCCCATCTCCCCTGATTCATGGGGAGCCGCAGACGTGCGGCCAGAGCCAGCCGCATGAGGGAGACCGGGGTGCCAGCCTGCCAGCTCTTGGCCGTGGCCTGCAGCTTGCTGGGCACTGCAGTGGGCGCGTTCTGGGCACACCAGCGCCCTGAGACGCTGCCCCCCCCAGCACCGGCACAGCAAGGTAACCGGCCAGCCCCCCAAAGGACTGGCTCAGGCGGGGAGTCCGATCTCGGAGCGGGGGCCGGGGAGAACCCCCGATAGGTGCCTTGGCAGCCAGTGCTGGCAGGGATCACGGAGCCCCCCCAGCCGCCCCCCAAGAGCAGCTAATGGGAGCGGAGGGCTCAGTGCGCTCCAGCACCAGACCTCGGGCGGTGCCGCCGGGGGCGCCTGCCTGCACCAGCGGGGGCCTGCCAGCGCGGTCCTCGGCGTGGGGCCGTTGCGGGGCTGCCGAGTGCGGGAAGCAGCACGTGGGGCTGTCGCTGTGGCCAGGCCGAGCCACAGGCCTGCAGAGAGGCAGGGGAGAGGGGTGGGCCCCCTGGCCAGGGCACGGCAGGGTCTCTCAGGGCTGGAGGGAGCCCCCAGCCTGTCTCTCCACAGACAGCTCGTGGCTTCCAGTCGCTAGCACCGTCACTGGCCTGTGGCCCTCGCCGCGGCCGGCCCTGCGGGCAGTCGCCACGCGGCCAGGCCCAGCCCGTGGTGCCGCGGCCGGACCAGGCACCTCACCCCGCAGCTGTCACAAGAAAGGGCCCGGTTTCCGGCGGGTGCTGCCAGCCTGCCAGGACGCTGCCCGTGCCTGCGCTACAGCAGCCAGCAGGGATACGGGCGCCCTTCCGGGCACCTTGTGGTGGAGCCCAGACACCCCGGTAAATGCACGGGCAGAGCACACAAGGATGCCACCAGCGCGCCCCGTCTCTAGTTACCCCCCTTCATTGTGGGCTCCCGGGGCTCCAGCATCCAGGGAGCCGGAGTCTGGGGTGGCTCGCACCCTGCCTGTGCCCCAGCGACAAAGCAGGCCGGGCGCCCGCCGGCTTTGTCTTCCAAAGGCAGGCTTTCTCCTCTCCCTGGTCGCCATGGAGACCCGGATCCCTTCCTGGCTGCTCGCTGGCCGGGCTGGGCCGGGCTTCCCACGCTGCTGCGATGGAGCCCTGGGCTCCGGGCCCCATGCAGGACCCCAGCTCAGCTGCGCCCCGCCGGGGCAGCGGGGTTTGGGTCTGGGCCTTCGCTCATCTCCAGCTCCTGGTCCCCGACTCCCTGCTCTGCTCCCCCCGGCCAGCTCCAGGCCTGAAGGAAAGTTTCCTGCTGCTTTCGCTGCACAACAGACTGCGGAGCCACGTCCAGCCTCCTGCCGCCAACATGCAGAGAATGGTGAGTCCCCCCTGCCTGCCCCCGTGCTCCTCCCGCGCCAGAGTCCTGGGAAGGGGAGGGTGCGACTGCACCTGGGGGATCCTCTGGGAATGCAGGTGCAGGTCGGCCGGCGGCACCTCACGCCGGCGTCTGGGCTGGGCCATCTATGCTGCTTGTGCTCGCCCCTTCCCCATGAGCGTGGGCCGGAGCTGGGCAGTGGGCCTGCCAGTCTGCGGTCTGGGGGGGCAGGGCTGAGCCCCAGTGCGGGGCAAGGACAGGAACCAACCTTGCCCCTTGGCGCCTTGTGCCAGCTGCAGGGGGCTTCGTGGAGCTGTGGCTGAGCTGTTCACATGCCCCCCACATTGAACCCAGAGCTCCGGGCAGGCAGGGCAGGGCAGGGCAGTGGAAAGAGGGGCGTGTCTCTGTGCTGCATGGCGTGACCCCCCTCCCGCTCCCTTTAACTTCCACGGACATCCCCAAGGGTCTAGCCCACGGAGAGAAGTGACCTTCCCTGTGGGGCCAGCTTTAACCGCCTGGAACCAGATGTTCTGCCTGGGAAGAGACAAACGCTGATCTTCCTCCGGCCCGCTGCGTGCCATCCTCCCCTCCCACGCAGGCAGGGCTGCTGCAGCCAGCTCGCGGCGAGGGGCTGGGCGTTGAACTCCCTGACACCAGGGCCAGCCGCCGTCCCTGCCTGCTGCCCACGACCGCCCCCTGAAGCCACCCCGTGCAGCTCCAGCTGGCCCTGCTCTTCCCCCTGCCTGGGCACCTCCCTGACTCCAGCCCTGGCTGCTGTCCGCCTGGCGCTCCGAGCCCGCAGCGATGGCGGGGGCCCAGTGGGGCTGGCCGGCAAGTGCCAGGCCTGTGGGAGGTCCTGGTGCTCAGTGGCTGCTATGGGCGGCCCCTGCGCTGCTCTGGGCCTCGTCCCCAGCAGAGGCAGATGGGAACCCGGCCCCCCTCGTGGCCTGCGCTGAGGCCAGTGCGTTGGCAAGGGTGCCCCTGAGCCACTGAGGCCTGTTCTGCAGCGGGATGTGAACTGCTGACGTGGCCCTTCCCGGCCGACAGGACTGGAGCGAGGCGCTGGCCCAGCTGGCCCAGGAGCACGCGGCCAGCTGCCTGGTGGGGGCCCCGCCCCCCACCCAGCACGTGGGCTGGAACGCCCAGCTGCTCCCCACCGGGGCGGCCAGCTTCGCAGACGTGGTGGAGCTGTGGCACCGTGAGGGGCGGAGCTACGACTACCAGGCAGCACAGTGCACAGGGAATGCCACCTGCAGCCACTACACCCAGGTGAGCTACCACACCCAGGCCCTGGGGCACCCACGGAGAGCAGGGTCTAGACACCTCCAGTGCGTGGCCCCTGAGCATGGCTCCCTGCCCCCGCGTGGCACACAGAACTGCCCTCCCGTGGCTGGGGCCGCTCTGGGGAGCCCTGGGCTGGAAGAACAGGGGGTCTGCAGCCAGGATGGAGGCATATGGGCTGAGCTGTGCAGGGTGAGGCACCCGGGCACGGGGATTCATCCTGCCCAGAATCCGACTCTGCGGCTGCCACCTGCCCTGTCCAGCCCTGCCGGCTGCCCTGTGTCACACTGGCGATGCTGGGGCCAGCAAAGAGGCCCAGAGGACCCGTGGGAGTGAGTATCCTCCGTGCAGGTCCTGGGCCTCGTGTGTGCCCAGCTCACCCTGAGGCTGGGGTGACCCTCCAGCAAGCACCCTGCATGTGTGGGAGGGCCAGGCCCAGAGCTGAACCAGGCCACACACTCTGCCCCAGCCAGGGCATGGCACTGGCAGGTTTCCCAGGCTGGGGGGGCTTGGTGCTCTGTGCAACAAGCTGGGGTGCGGGGGGGGGGATCCAGTGTGTGACCAGTGGTCCCAATATTCGTGGTGCTGTCTTACCCTGGCAGCGATTACCCCGGTCCCTCCCCACTGGGCCCCTAGAGCCAGCTCCCTGCAGGGCATGGGGCGCAGACTCTGCCCTGCTGGTTTGTCAGTGGGTTTGGGGGAGCTCATCACAGACCTTTGCAGGGTGACTGGGGGCTGCGATCACCTGCCCTACAGCCAGCCCATGACAGCTGGCACCTTAATGCAGGAAACTGCCACCCCCGGCCCCTCACAACTGGCAGGTACCTGCAGCCGGGGGGCGGACACGTCCCAACGGGCACAGGGCTGGGCAGCGGGTGCTGAGCACTGCGCACTGGTCTCTTTGCAGCTGGTCTGGGCCACCTCCAGCCAGCTGGGCTGTGGGAAGCAGGTCTGCTCCGCGGGCCAGGAGAGGAGAGAGGCTTTCGTCTGTGCCTACTTCCCAGGGTAAGGCCTCTTGGTGGGCAGGGGTGCCGGCAGGCAGCCTCGCCAGGTCCCGCCGCCCTGCCCACTTGGCGGGCACCTGGGCCACATCCTCAGCCCTTGTCTCCCCCGGCAGTCCCAGTGAGCCCACACCACCAGCACTGCCACCCGCCCCACCCGGCTGCAGAGGGAGTGAAAGCATCTACCCGGGATGCCTGTAGGAATGTGGTGGGTGGGGCTTCTGGTGGAGGTGGGCGGGGCTTTGCAGAAAGCAGATGGAGCTTGTCATGGGTGTGGGAGGACCTGTGCCCCAGAGAAATAAAGGGGGGGGCTAACAAGGAAAGAGGTGTGTGTGCCTCTCAGTGGGCGGGGCTTGCGATAGTGGGCGGAGCTCGGCCCCACCCAAGTAGAAGGGGAGACTGGGATGTGGCCCCCGGGAGCAGAAGGTGGGTGGAAGGGTCTGAGGTAGAAAATGGTGGGGCTTAAAATGATAGCAAGCGGGGGTTGGGCAGGAGGAAGTAAAAAGTAGGTGGGGCTTACCATGAAAGCGGGTAAGACTTGGCCCTGGGGCGGGGCTTGGAAGCAGAAAGTGGGCGGGGCTAATCAGCCTGGGCAGCTCGCAGGCGGGGGGCTGTGGCTGAACCTCTGGCGGCGACAGAGCCAGCTGCCAGGCACGAGCCGTGGGCCCGGCTGGGAAGGCAGAGCACCCTGGGCCTACCTGCGACTGGGGCCGGCCCTGGCCCGGCAGCTCCAGGCCTGTCTCCTCTGCCCCCAGGGGGAACTGGCAGGTGAATGGGCAGACCATCGTGCCCTACAAGAAAGGAGCCTGGTGTTCGCTCTGCACCTCTGGCCATGCCGGCTGTTTCAAGTCGTGGGATCACAGTGGGGGGCTGTGTGGTGAGTGCCAGCTCCCCCCGCCCCACCCCCGCTTTCTCCACCAACCCCCGGGCCCCCACTCAAACGCCGATCCTGCCAGGCACCCACCTGGGCACCTGCCATCTCACTCTGCCTCATGCTTTTTGTGTGCTCAGAGGTCCCCAGGAACCCCTGCCGGATGAGCTGCAGGAACGGCGGGCGGCTGAACATAAGCACCTGCCACTGTGACTGCCCACCGGGGTACACAGGCCGCTACTGCCAAGGTGAGCGAGTGGCTGGCAGTCATTGGGGCAGGTGCCCAGGGCAGACTCTGGCTCATCGGCGCCGTGGGCAAGACAGCAGCATTGCACAATTGTTGTGTTGCATTACGAGCTAGCGTGCATAGTGCTGGGGGCCTGGCACGTGGGCACTGCGTGGATCTGGCACCCAGGCACTGCGTGGATCTGGCACCCAGGCACTGCGTGGGCCTGACACATGGGCACTGCGTGGGGCTGGCACCCGGGCACTGGTGGGGGCAAGGGGCTCACGGCAGTGCCAGGTGGGGCAGAGAGGAACCACCTGCGTGGGGGTGAGGGGCTCACAACAGCTCCGTAACCGCCTGCATGGGGGCGAGGGATTCGTGATGGTGCCAGGCAGGATGGAGAGGAACCACCTGCGTGGGGGAAGGGGCTCGCGACAGCTCCGTAACTGCCTGCGTGGGGGCGAGGGGTTCGCAGTGGTGCCATGCGGGATGGAGAGGAACCACCTGCGTGGGGGCGAGGGGCTCGCAGCGGCTCCATAACTGTCTGCGTGGGGGTGAGGGGCTCGCGGCGGCTCCATAACCGCCTGTGTGGGGCGAGGGGCTCGCGGTAGCGCCAGGCAGGGCAGAGAGGAACCGTCTGCCTGGGGGCGAGGGGCTCGCGGTGGCGCCAGGCGGGGCAGAGAGGAACCGCTTGCGTGGGGCGAGGGGCTCGCGGCAGCTCCGTAACCACCCATGTGTCTTGCAGTGAAATGCAGCATCCAGTGTCTCCACGGGCGGTTCCGGGAGGAGGAATGCTCCTGCCTCTGCGACATCGGCTACGGTGGCGCTGAGTGCGGCAGTGAGTCCATCTCCGTCCCTGGTGCCAGGCTGTGGGCAAGGGGGGCAGATTCCCACACATGCACCAGAAGGGGCAGCTGCAGGCCCAGCCCTGGGCGAGGGCTCCTGGCCCCCTCGCACACCCCTTTGCATGCTGTTCCAGGCTGGGCACAGGCAGCCCATGGGGTCTCTAAGGCTCCTCACTAGGGAAGGCTGCAGAGCAGACCAGCCTCTGCTTGCCGCCTTTGGCTTCTTGGCTGAGGGCCCTGAGCTCCCCCCAAACCCCTCCAGGCCTCAGGCAGCTCTGTCCTGGCCTCAGCTGTGCCCCTTTGTGGTTCTTCAATCCCAGACAGAGCATGGGACAGTCAGCCCACTGCACTGCGTCTGGCTTCTGGGCAGCGTCCGGACTGGGGGGCTGCCGATATTCAGCATTGGCCACACACAGCATCAGCCATAGCTCTGCCCCGAATCCAGGCCCTTTTCCAGCTTCTGTTTGCAGCCGCCCCCCCTGGGCCAGGCATGAGGCCCAGCAAAGGCCTTGCTGACCCACGCGGGAGGGGCCCAGTTAGGGTTGCCAGGTGTCCGGTTTTGAATCGGACAGTCCAGTATTTGAGCTTTCCGTTTGGGAAACAAATTGAGAAAATATCAATGAGAAAACAGAACTGTTGGGTATTTTCTAACTAAGATGGAATGTCATTTGTGACGTCATGTCAAGCGTGGCCGGGATTTTTGTTGAAACCATCTGGCAACCCTAGGCCTGATGGGCTCTGAGGGTACGTCTAGACGACAGGCTTTTGTCGACAAAGAGCGTCTAGACTACAGCCAGTTCTGTCGACAAAGCAAGCCGCTGTGTCGACATGAGAGTAGACGCAAAGGACAGTGTAGATGCAATAACACCTTCTGTCCACAGAACTCTGGCGACAAAAGGCGTTATTCCTCGCAGAATGAGGTTTACCGCCATCGACAAAACTGCCGAGTTCTGCCGACGTTATGGCGACAGAACTCGGCGGTAGTGTAGACACAGGTATAGTTTTGTCAACAAAAGGCCACTTTTGTCGACAAAACCCTGTAGTCTAGGCACACCCTGAGGGCCACAGAGCCTAGAGCTGCCCAAGCAACGGGCTGAACGGTGTGACACTTACTGGGAGCCTGAATGAACTTCCCCCAACCTGGGGATGCCAGTGCAGGCCCCTTTAAGAGTCACTGGCCTGCTTGGAGCCATGCCTGGTGCAACAGTGACACCCTGTGCAGGACCACGGCTGTGCGTGGTCCCCCTTCTGGTCCCACTCCCCACTCCTGCCGGGGGAGAGGCCTGGCTTATCTCTCCTGCAGGCAGAGTCCCTGGGCTTAACGCAGAGACTGATCCTTCCGTCTCTCGCCTCTCGCAGCCAAGGTCCAGTTCCCCTTCCACACCTGCGACCTGCGGATAGACGGGGACTGCTTCCTGGTTTCCTCTGAGGCAGACACGTACTACAGAGCCAAAGCTAAATGCCAGGTAACCCCCCTCAGCAGGGGTGCTGCAGGCGACACCCTGCACCTCCCAGTCCCAAAGCTCAGCCTGTCACTGCTTGGCCCAGCTGCCAGGAGTCATCCATCTCTGGCCTTTTCTCAGGCTGGCGGCTGTCCCCGAAGAGGGAAGCAAGTCCGGCTCTGGGCTCAGGCCCCCACTTGGTGCCAGCAGCAGCGTCCCAGCGCCTTTGCTCCCTGGGAAGGGGTGACACTGGGGACTGGGATGGATTTGGGACACGTCTTGAGGACTAGAGGCAGGGCATAAAAGGGGACTGTCCTGCCTGGGTACAGGGCCTGTTGCGCTGCTGCCCAGCTGATTGGTCTGGGCTGCCCGGCTCTGGTTCCCTGCAGGAGAAAGGAGCGATGCTGGCCCACATCAGAAATCAGAAAGTGCAGGACATCCTGGCCTTTTACCTGGGGAGGCTGGAGGTCACCAATGAGGTGACTGAGCCGGATTTCGAGACCCGGAACTTCTGGATCGGTGAGCGACTGCACCTTTGCTGCTGCAGGGCAGGCCCCAGGGGCCCCAGGGCTGGGCACAGGCTTCCCCAAGGGCCCGGAGCCTGCTCAGGCTGGGAGCAGCCCAGAGCAGTGTGCATCTGTCAGGGCGCTGCCAGCAGAGAGCAGGCTCACCCAGCCAGCCCCGGGCGTCTGAGTGCTCGGTGCTACGGCCGAAGGCTGGAGCCCATCTGGCCGGTATTGGAAAGCCTGCGCCTGAGGTTACAGCAGATGGCAGCCCTGCTTTGAGCGTCACAGGCCCCAACTGACACAGTCCTGGCATTTCCAGGGGGCTTTTCCTGTCCTCAGTGCTCTGCAGACAGGAGCTACTTTGTGCGCCCCATTGCTGCTGTTTCCTAGGGGCAGGGCTGCCCATGGGGCGCTACCTGGCACAGGGTTCTCCATCAGGCTGCTGCTGGAAACGCTGCTACATTCAGCAGAGCATTAACCCCCCCCACCTCCCCCCCAGTAGGGAGGTATCTGTGTTTGACAACTGGGGAAACTGAGGCACAGTGAGGCCAAGAGGGCCGGGGGTCACCCAGGGAGTTGGGATTAGTGCTCAGGCCATTCTGATCCCTCAGCCCGTAGTCAGTGGGAACGTGCTGCCTCGTGGCTAGTGTCTGGGTTGAAGGCTAGTCGCTGGCTGCCTTGGGAGAAGGAAGGGGCTGGAGGAGGAAATGTGTGTGAGCAGCAGGGACAGCAGCGGGCAGCTGCCCCATTGTGCCTGCCGTGGGGCTGGCCCGGGGGCATTCGCAGTGCAGTGTCTTCTGCATATGAGGGAGCTGGGCTGTGCCAGGGCTCAAGACGGGGAGGGGGAGCAAGCCCCATGCCACAGCTAGGGCCTGGCACCGGGCACCGCGCCTGGCCTGGAGGTGTTTGGCCCACCATAGGGCAACGAGCATGCAGCCCCTGCCGTTTGAGTCAGCAGAGCCCTGATGTGGCACCAGGAGCTGGCAAGCTCAGAACTGGGAGCATGGCTCAGTCTTCACTTCCTGGTGGCAGGAGGCTGATGGTGAATCGCTGCGGGCAGTATGGGGCTGATGACACACAGCTCAGCAGCTCTGACCCCAGCTAGCGGGGGCTCTGTGGCTGAGGCTGCTGACTCAAGTGGAAGGCTGCCCTGCTCCTCGGCAGAGCTGCAGCCCACAGGGACCCGTGGTGGCGCGTGGCTGTCGCTGCGCCGGTGTGGGAGGGAGCCCTGTGACATCAGCCACGCTCCCTCATGTAGGTCTGACCTACAAAACCTCCAAGGACCTGTTCCGCTGGGACACGGGGGTTCGGGACGCCTTCACCAGCTTCGCGTTTGGCCAGCCAGACAGCCGGCGGTAAGTGACCTGGCTGGGCACCACCAGGCCATTCCCGCTTGCTCCTGTGGCGGGGCGCCCACAGACCGCCGGCAGCGCCTGGCACACTGTGTCCCTGCCCCCACCCCTGCGGGCCGAGCGCTGTGCGGACAGAACAAACGGCGGGGCCCTGCCCCCGAATGCTGGTCCCATGGGGCAGGGCTGCCTGGGGGAAGCATGAGGGGGCTGGCGTGAAAATGGAGCAAGTGGGCAAGGGAGGCCGGTGTCACAGTCTGATCCCAGGCAAATGTCCACAGCTCCAGAGCGAGTGCAAGAGGCTAGGGCGGGCGGGCCGGAGGACAAGCGGCTGATGTTGGTGGGGGGAGGCTAGGGCGGGCGTGGGGGGCGGGCCGGAGGACAAGCGGCTGATGTTGGTGGGGGGAGGCTAGGGCGGGCGTGGGGGGCGGGCCGGAGGACAAGCGGCTGATGTTGGTGGGGGGAGGCTAGGGCGGGCGTGGGGGGCGGGCCGGAGGACAAGCGGCTGATGTTGGTGGGGGGAGGCTAGGGCGGGCGTGGGGGGCGGGCCGGAGGACAAGCAGCTGATGTTGGTGGGGGGAGGCTAGGGCGGGCGTGGGGGGCGGGCCGGAGGACAAGCGGCTGATGTTGGTGGGGGGAGGCTAGGGCGGGCGTGGGGGGCGGGCCGGAGGACAAGCGGCTGATGTTGGTGGGGGAGGCTAGGGCGGGCGGGCCGGAGGACAAGCGGCTGATGTTGGTGGGGGGAGGCTAGGGCGGGCGTGGGGGGCGGGCCGGAGGACAAGCGGCTGATGTTGGTGGGGGGAGGCTAGGGCGGGCGTGGGGGGCGGGCCGGAGGACAAGCGGCTGATGTTGGTGGGGGGAGGCTAGGGCGGGCGTGGGGGCGGGCCGGAGGACAAGCAGCTGATGTTGGTGGGGGGAGGCTAGGGCGGGCGTGGGGGGCGGGCCGGAGGACAAGCGGCTGATGTTGGTGGGGGGAGGCTAGGGCGGGCGTGGGGGGCGGGCCGGAGGACAAGCGGCTGATGTTGGTGGGGGGAGGCTAGGGCGGGCGTGGGGGGCGGGCCGGAGGACAAGCGGCTGATGTTGGTGGGGGGAGGCTAGGGCGGGCGTGGGGGGCGGGCCGGAGGACAAGCGGCTGATGTTGGTGGGGGGAGGCTAGGGCGGGCGTGGGGGGCGGGCCAGAGGACAAGCGGCTGATGTTGGTGGGGGGAGGCTAGGGCGGGCGTGGGGGGCGGGCCGGAGGACAAGCGGCTGATGTTGGTGGGGGCAGGCTAGGCGGGCATGGGGGGCGGGCCGTAGGACAAGCGGCTGATGTTGGTGGGGGGAGGCTAGGGCGGGCGTGGGGGGCGGGCCGGAGGACAAGCGGCTGATGTTGGTTGTGCTGGAGAAAGGTGCCAGGAGGCAGGTGAAGCCGCCGGGCTGGGGGCCGAGTGCCAGGCTGGCGGGATCTTTGCAGCACATTCAGACTGGGTCTGAGCAGGGCTGGGTGCTCTGGACAGAGCCAGCGTAAGGAGGCTGCAGTGACCCAGAGGGAAAGGGGGTGAGACCAGATGGGACCTTTCGCTGGTGGTGGCTGGGACAGGCTGAGGAGAAGTGATGCAGAAAGAATAAGCAAGACGTAGACACAGCCAGGGTGTGAGGCCCTCTGGCTCGGGGCCGTGCCCCATACCACAACCCTCATGTCCCCTGCACCCCAAGCACCCTCCCAGCCCTGGGAGCACTGTGCCCCCCCGCCCCGCCTCTCCGAGCGCTGTGTCCCCTGCGCTGAGACTCCTGCCCCCACCGCCCCTCCCGGCCCTGGGACTGCTGTCCTCTGCTTCGCCTCAGGTTTGGGAACTGCGTTGAGCTCCAGGCTTCGGCTGCCTTCAACTGGAACGACCAGCGCTGCAAGACCCGGAACCGTTACATCTGCCAGTTCGGTGAGCAGTGCCACTGCCTGCGCCCCTCACACCCTCGGCGAGGCCCTGAGCCTTCTGCCTGCGCCTTGCGCCCCTCACACCCTCGGCGAGGCCCTGAGCCTTCTGCCTGCGCCCCTCACACCCTCGGCGAGGCCCTGAGCCTTCTGCCTGCGCCTTGCGCCCCTCACACCCTCGGCGAGGCCCTGAGCCTTCTGCCTGCGCCTTGCGCCCCTCACACCCTCGGCGAGGCCCTGAGCCTTCTGCCTGCGCCTTGCGCCCCTCACACCCTCGGCGAGGCCCTGAGCCTTCTGCCTGCGCCTTGCGCCCCTCACACCCTCGGCGAGGCCCTGAGCCTTCTGCCTGCGCCTTGCGCCCCTCACACCCTCGGCGAGGCCCTGAGCCTTCTGCCTGCGCCTTGCGCCCCTCACACCCTCGGCGAGGCCCTGAGCCTTCTGCCTGCGCCCCTCACACCCTCGGCGAGGCCCTGAGCCTTCTGCCTGCGCCTTGCGCCCCTCACACCCTCGGCGAGGCCCTGAGCCTTCTGCCTGCGCCTTGCGCCCCTCACACCCTCGGCGAGGCCCTGAGCCTTCTGCCTGCGCCTTGCGCCCCTCACACCCTCGGCGAGGCCCTGAGCCTTCTGCCTGCGCCCCTCACACCCTCGGCGAGGCCCTGAGCCTTCTGCCTGCGCCCCTCACACCCTCGGCGAGGCCCTGAGCCTTCTGCCTGCGCCTTGCGCCCCTCACACCCTCGGCGAGGCCCTGAGCCTTCTGCCTGCGCCCCTCCCACCCTCGGCGAGGCCCTGAGACTTCTGCCTGCGCCTTGCGCCCCTCACACCCTCGGCGAGGCCCTGAGCCTTCTGCCTGCGCCCCTCACACCCTCGGCGAGGCCCTGAGCCTTCTGCCTGCGCCCTGCCTGCAGTGCCTGGTAGCTCTGTGCTCCCCCAGTCCCACAGGAGAGCCCCTGTGGGTCCTGTCCTGGGCTCTGCCGGTGCCCTTCTGTCCCACAGCCCAGAGCCGCTGCACTGCCAGCCCTGGGCTCCCCATGCAGCTCTGCCCATGCCCCTCTCCCGACCCGCAGCCCCTCTCGGCCAGGGTAGCTCCGGGCCGCACACTGGTTAGTGCTTGGGGCCGAGATTGAGCGTTCCCCGGGCCAGGGCGTGGCAGAGCGGCCAGGCGCATAGGAGCAGCTTGAATGGCTGCTGCCCTTCCCGTGCCCAGTCCGGGTCACAGGCCACTAGAGTCGGCTCTGGCCTCGCTGCCCAGCGCCTACCTCACCAACGGTTCACAGCCAAGTTTCTAAAGTGCCCTGCTCCGGACCCGACTGGCCTTGGGCAGGGCGGCACCTGGCTCGGTCAACGTGCCCATCGCACAAACTGTGCTGGCACCCTCGTGCCCACTTGCCCTTTTCTCTGGGGGAACGTGCACTCGGTGCCTCCTCTGGGGGAACAGCCTACTGCCGCTGCTCGCTCCTGGGATTAGCCCTCTGGCTCCCCACGCAAGGCTCTGTGCCTTGGTGCTGGCCCCCAGGCGGGCTGGCACCGGGCTGTGGTGCCCAGCCCCGGCCACGCAGCACTAACACTGGCTGTGACCCTTTGCAGCTCAGGAGCACGTCTCCTTGTGGCAGCCGGAGCCCTGAGCCTGCCCAGCTTCCTGCGTCCAGCTGAGCGTGGCGGGTGCGATGTGGCTGCGACTGCTCCGCCAGGGCCGCCACAGGACACAGCCCCCAGTCCCCCCAGCCATGCTGACACCAGGACCTGCTGTGCGCTCAGGGAGGGGCTGCTTCCCCGGCTGTCCTTGCAGCCGGAGTAGGGCATGGGGGTAGATCAACCTGCACAGCTGCCCTGGGGGATCTGACTCCACCACGTGGGGCTCCACGGAGCACTGCAGCCCCCCCTCGCGCGTGGCCGCTGGGGCAGGGGCAGCTGCTTTGTGTCCCCCCTTCCCTGGGGGAGTGCTGGGCCGGAGGGAGCAGGGTGCCACTGGGGGTTCCCTGAGCCCATACCTCCACGGCCAGGGCGGAATAGGGCCGCTTAGCAGAGCTGATAGCAAGTGGGTGACTGTCGGGCCTAAGGCTGCCCATGCTCCGACAGGGCTGGGGAGAGGCTGGGCCCCAGGAATCACAGCCAGGACGCACCTGCGAGGAGGCAACATAGGTCTTGGTGGCCCATTGCTGGCCAGGGCCATCCCGCTTCCCTCTGCGGCTCTGCTGGAGGAGGCAGCCTCCCCAGGGCAGCTCCCACGCCCCTCTGCGGCCAGTCAGTCCCACCACGGCCCAGCGCTAGGGGCAGGGCTCAGAGCTCCCCCGGGGGCCAGTTCCAGGTGATTCTGTTCAGGCTTCTCCTCTCGCCCTGTGTAGCCGGTGCTCCGGCGCGGGGCAGGACTGGCTCTTCCCACTGCGGAGCCGGGGCTGTGCTAATAAAGCCGCTGTCCCTCCCGCTGCTGCCTGCGTCCCTTTCTCCAGCCGCCGGGCTGTCCTAGGGAGGGCAGGTGGAGGAAAATGGAGACTGGGGAAAGCAAAAGCCCAGGGCCCGTCTCAGCCTGTGCCATGCTGCCTACTGCGGCCATCGCGCCTACCGCTTCCCACTGCATCCTGCGCTGGGCCCGGGCCCCCTCCAGCCGCTGGGCCTGCTCGCAGGCCCCCAGGAATCTGCTTCCCTCCCTCCTGTCCTGCAGCGTGTCTGCCCTCGATGGGCAGGGAACCACCCTGCAAGGAGGTGTGTGGGGCCAGGGCTAAGACCTGGGCCTCCCTGAGGAGCGGGGGGCTCCAGGCCTCAGTCCGACCGCCCAGATGGCAGAAAGCCAGGGGGCTGGGGCCACTTTCTGCTGCTTGGACTTACAATGGACATTCAGGGCCTGTCCGGCCAGGAAGACTCGCTGTTCTCCAGCCTAAAGAGCACCAAGGGGCCACCAGCCCGGGCTCAGCTCCCATGCAGGGACCAAGCGTGAGGTCGGCCTCCACAGGGTACCCACCTGTGGCGTAGTGGGGGGCTGTCTGCTCTGTATCCCGGTGGCCCCCCCCCACTGTGCTGTGTGATTCCCACTGACTCACCCACATGTTGTGATGTGGTGACACTTCCTTGCTGGTCACCGTGCTTCGGCTGTGGGTGACCCTACTGGCCTCTGCCTGTGAGCACGGCCCAGCGGGGGGGCTGCCTAGGTCAAAGACCCAACCGGTCAGAGGAGTGGGGGCAGCGAGGGAACTAGGGGAGTGAGTGTTCGGGGGAAGGGTCAGTCTGGGGCTGGAACCATGCGGGAGACAGACTGAGGTTGCTGGGGCTGAGGGTGTGATGGGCCCTAACCCAGGGCTCTGAACCACCCTGGCCCCGAATCCTGGAATCACCCCATGTCTGTGCTGGGCTGTACCCTGGAGGAGCAATAAACCCCCCTATTCTACTGCTGGCAGAACCTGTTCTTGCTGCTACGGGGGTGCAGGATCGGGGGGTCCCTGACTCGCCGTCACACCCCCTGCCTCAGTTTCCTGACAAAAGGAGCAGTCCCTCAGTGCCTCTCAAAGCCTCCCGGCTATAATCTATCCACATCCACCAGTGCAGGAATCCCCCTCACGGGCAGGAAAACCCTTCTTGACACACACAGTAATCCTATAAAGTACATCCCCCTCTTCAGGGCCAGCGCTGCCCGGTCCCCACGCCCCGGTGCCCCCAGTGCCTTGGGCCCCATCCAGACCCTCCCTCTCCAGGCCTCCTGACTCTACCCCAGCCCCACTGCAGGTCCCACCAAGAGAGCTCCCCTGGGTCTGCTCCCCAGCGAGCCCTGCCGTCCCCTGGCCAGCCTGGATCCTCCCTTGCCCAGGGCACTGTCCCGACCATCCACCCATCAGGGACCCAGCGTGGGGCTGCTCTCCCCAGCCCCTCTGAACCCCGCTCTCTCCGCCTGCTGGGGCCTTCCCAGGTCGCTCACCTGCCCCAGGCTGGCCCAGCCTCCTCCCTCTTCAGCCCAGCCGGGGCTCACCGGCTCAGTCACAGGGGTCTCCCTCTTTCCCAGCCCCTCCTCCCTGCAGTGAGCTGCCCTCCTGTGGGCAGAACAGGCCTTGATCTGGGGACCCGGCTGCACAGAGACCCAGGCCCTGTTTTGTTCCTGTGGGTCGCTAGCGCCAGGCTGCTGCGGCCTAGCAACAGTCGCACCTGGCACCGCCCGAGTTACCCTGAGGACATGGCGTCCCCCCATCGGCTGCCTGCCCAGTGCTGCTGCGCCCACACGCTGCCATGGCCCTGGCGTTTGTCAGCTGCCCCTGGCAAGAGCCCCTCTGCCTGTTGATGGGAAGGGTGGGACGGGAGGCTGTCCTCTCTCCAAATCCCCAGAGTGGGTGGGGTCGCTGGGATTCCCAGCCTCCCTGGGTCATGAAGCCACACTGTGATGGGAGAAGGGGTGGTCTGCAAGGCTGCCCAGCTGAATAGCAGAGTGCTCAGAGCCGAGAGCATGTGTTTCTAGGGGTGGTGCACATCTGCACAGGCTGCAATGCACACAACAAAATTTATTCCGCACAAGGATGGAAAGCTGCAAGGGTACACTGGAAATTGCCCTGGTTTTGATCAGGCTGCTGTGAATGTGGCTCTCTCAGCTGCGACCCACACAAGGCATGGTCCCAGTCCTGTTCTGCAGTCTCACGTGGCCAGCCCCTCCTTGTCCCTGAGCCCTGCTCACATGATGGGCAGCTTCCAGGGAGCCCGGCGTGGGCTGGCGTGGAACGGCTGGCCTACAGCAGAAGCTTCCGACACCAGCCTGCGACCTCACCAGACTGGCTGCTTGTCTCGTGGCTGTGGCTTTCCAGCCACCTCTGGTCTGAGCACAAAACCAGGCCAGTTCCATGGCAACCCTCTGCCCACCCCCTCTTGAGGCGCTCCGATTTCGATAATCATTTCACCTTGGAGCAGGGGGAGGGGTGGGGCGCGGCGCAGGCAGAGCCGGGGTTCCCCGACTGCAGGTAGTATTCCACTCGGAGCGTGGCTGGGGAAGCCAGCCCTGAGAGGCCAGCTGCTAGCTCCTGCATGGACCCAGATGGCGGCTGAGGAAGACGGATGCGTGGGCTGCCAGCTCTTCTCTTCGCAAAGCTCCACTGGCTTTTCATTTCTTTTGCCTTTTCAGTGCTGCTTTGTGTCTTGCTCAGCTGGGCTCGGCGGCGTCTCTGCACAGCGTGACCCCCGCTCTGCTTATAAGACGCACACGGGGCCCTTTCGGGGAAAAGGCAAGATGCTGTGTTTAGTGAAATACCGTAGCAAAAGCACCGCGTGTGTTTACATGCACACACGTCCTCAGATGATTTATGCTGCCAGTCTGTCCTGGCTCAAGTCGATATTACTGGCCAGGTAAGGAGTCGGGGTTCATCAATCACGATTCGAGGCTCCTCTGAGGCTCGGCTTGCAGGACCCAAAACGGGATCTAATGACAAAAGCCCCCGTTTTACATGTCAGTTCTCATTGGAGTTATGGGGTTTGCAGTGTCCTGCTGCAAACATTCATCCTTAAAAGGTGTGAACTCTCCGGGTTTCCCACCGTTGTCCTTTGCTGGCGATTCTCAGGCTGTCCATCCTTAGCTCTTGTTAGCCCTTGGGGTGTCCACCTGTCTCCAGGGGTCGTCAATGCTGCTAGTTCAATTCTAGCCTCCAGTACAAAGGCTGCGTCCTGGTTCTTTTCCAGCTTCTCCCCTCCTCTTGGACATTTGCAGTAGCTTTCCCCATTGCCCCGAGCTCCATATGCACCCTCCACTCATGCCAAACAAGTCCCAGAGACTTTCCTGCAGAGAGTGTCCGACAGGATTGCATACTAAAGGGATGATCAAAGTGATCTTACAGACTTAGGCTGCAACGCAGACCCGAGGCCCAACGTTATTTGTAGCGCTGACTAGAAGCGAGACCTTGCAGCAATGCTCGTCTAGTCAGGAGAGAGGAGCAAGAGCCGCCTGCAGCGAATCGCTGTACAGGCCTCACGTTCCTATGCCAACCTTTTGGCTACAGCCCCGCCCCGGGATGGCTTCCGTTGTGGCCTTCCAACCCCCTGGCTCTACAGCCCTGAGCTGGAGGCCGCTGCCCGCGCAAGGGGCCCAAGGTTCCCTGGGAGTCAGCCAGCAAAGGGGGGCACACAGCCTCAGAAGCAATGTACCCCTTGCACCAGGAGCATTTCCTGCTGAGGCAGGAGAACAAGAGCAGGTGGATTCCCGCTCCCCCCGCCCTGGGTCTGTGGCTCTGAGCCCCCGTCTTCCTCTTACTTCTCATGCCAGGAGGGGAGGGGCTGTCCAAATGTGAGGCTACAAAGCTGGCCTGTCTCTGCAAGGCCAGTGAGAACGAGAGGCTCCCCGGAGCTACACAGAGCACGGAGCCGCCCAGCCCAGCAAAGATCTGCATGTGACATCTCCTCTCTGCTCAGTGCAGGTTGGTTCCAGGGCCTGACGGGCCCCTTCCCCCTTGGAGGGGAAATCAGCCACAGGGCATCTGATAGACTCCTCGTGTCACCCACTTAGTCCTGCTGTGCCCACACCGGCCCAGGCCGGGCACAGCGGGGAGCACGCACGCAAGCCCTTTCAGAGGGATTTCGGGCCACACATCTGTGCTTAGTCCCACTGCCTCAAGAACTGACCCTAGTCAACGTCATCCTGCTGCTTGCTAGAGCTCCCCCCACCCCAACACAGCAGCTTCCTCCCCAAACCAACAACCACGCAGCATTTCCGCCAAGCTGAAAACTCCTTCGCATCTCACAGGTGGAGAAAAACCGGTGAGACGGCACCCCCTGGTGGCCACTGTCACAGCCGCCTGTAGCACAGGTCCAGCTCCCACAGGGGGATGGGAGAAAAGAGAGAACAGGTGTTTGTCTCGCTGTTTCATGCACCTCTGCAAGGACTTGAACAGAATCATCTGGGGCCCACGCCAGGGACAGGTCCTGCAAGAAGCCGATCTAAACCATTCCCCACGCCAGAGGCAAAGCCGCCGCCAGTGCGTGTGGTGAGGTGAAGGTTTGGGCCCCCAGTGACCGGGCAGAGGGAACAGCTGGTCCGAATGGTACCACTGAAAAGACAGAGCACTAGAAAGGAAGGGACTCAAACAGAGGCCAGGGCTCTTCAGCCCCTGATGTACCTGAGGACACGAGCTGTGTCCGATACGCCATACACACAGCAGAAAAGATTGCGTGCAGACGGCGCGTTGCCCAGGCGTTACAGCTAGGAGTGGCCATGTTCTTGGAGGACAGCAAGGGTGCGGTATCAGTACCCAGACTGCACAGCCAACTGCTCAAGGCTGGCAGACGTGTCTGCTGCTTGGGCCGGAGAAATTCTTTTTATGTTCGTTCAGCCTCTACTGCAATAGCGGGTGGTAATCACCTTCCTTTCAGGCTAACTGACAGAACAATTACACCTATCTTAGTTTAGGAATAGCTGAAACAGTGGAAACCAGGCACTGCCCAAAGACTAGGCTGCCTGCAAAAACGGGCTGAGAATCGGTTTGGTGGCAGTTGTGTGAGTACATCTGTGTGAGTCAGAAAAGCCAGACATTTAGAAAAGCAACAGCAAGGCAAGGAGACAGCATGAAATGCTTTTGGAGCATGACTCAGAGTGAAAACTAAGAGAAATGGACCAGCTGGATTAGACTTAAACATCTCTCTTCAGCCATGAAGTTTGTTCACAAGTTATTTGCAGTAAAAGCTACAGAACTGTGTACAGAAACACAAGCAGCATAATAGGAGAATGCCCAGATGAGTCCAAAGCCCTGAACATCTGTCAGAAGACCCATGTTGCGCCAGATATCTCAGGAATGCCAGTGACCCTGCCACTAATGGGAAAATGCAATTGTCCCACAGTGAAAAGAAAAACTGGAGTTGGTAAGATGCAAAAATGCAGAGATAATGAAAGGGAAGAAGCAGCTACAGTGTAGAATGGGTCAGGTCTGTGATCCGGACCGAAGGGCCAAATCCAGGGCAGATACTGATTGATCCATGTGACTGAAGTAAAGTCACCAAATGGGAACTTTATTCCATGGAAGATATTGAAGTGGCAGCTGAACAGCCAGACACAGCCCGACGGCGCAGCCCCAGGTGTTTACGTTTATTCACGTGAGCAGTGCCACGGGGCCGCTCACTGACACACAGGGACATGTCTGCACGATCGGCCCCAAACAGACAGCTTGTATGTAGGGTGCTTTCCAGAAGCCCCTGCCGCAGGTACTAAAGAAATGCACAGCCCCTGGCCTGCCCCCTGGCTACCTACTGCCAGCTGGCTGATTTCCTGTAGACCTTGTGGGCCTGCTGGCTCTGGCAGGGGGATCTGATGCTAGTGAGCAGAAATCCACAGCCACGGAAACCCACTGTGCCTAAACGGAAAGGTAGCTTTGCCCACAGAGACAGCAGAGCGAGGTGACAGATTGAGGTCACGTTGACTCTTTAGGGAAGTCATTAATAATAATATCCCCTAGGCCACGCAGGAACCCACCTCACCACCTTCCCATCAGGGCACCCCTCATCCCTCCTGCCCCAGGGCCACCTGGCTTCTGGCCATCCCATCCCGTGCTGTCCCGACAGAAGCAGAACTTGAACCCACAACCCTGTCCTCTCCAGGCAAGCGCCCTATCCCCTAGGCCACATGTGCTTCAACAGAAAACAGCTCATTCCAGAAAGGAAGTGCTCACTAAAATACCAGCCTCAATCCACTCCAGCCAGGAGGCCCTTCGGACAACTCACGCCAGGGCCTTTGCAAAGGGACCAAAGGCGAGAGACACTTTGCAAGCAGCTCCTGAGCGCTGGCTCTGTCTGGGCTCCTTGGCATGGCTGTATCTGCAGTGCAGATAACTCATGGAATCCGCGTCCTCCATTCCCTTGGGCAGCTGCGTTCCTCCGCGATGTCCCGCTCCTGGCTCTCCCTTTGCCCAAGCCCTCCTCCCGGAGCTGATGCTCCATCAAACGCTGCTGCTATTCCTGGAGTGAAAGCCAAGCTGGAAACAAATGCAACCCCTGCAACTGCCTTCCTACATCCCAGAAACTGTACAGGGCTCCCGTGACAGAGAGTGCCGCTTCCCCCACTCCTGGTGGCACCCGCTGGCGCTTGCCAGCTTGCCAGGCAGGTCTTCAGTGGTTCAGCCCTTTGGCCTCCCACCAGGATAGCAGAGAGTTCACCAAAGTGCCAGCCCTCACCATGTCTTCAGCCAGCTCTCTGAGCTGTACGCCCAGCTCAGGCTTCTAAAGGAGTCCTGTCTGCTGCTGTGGGGAACCCAGGCCCAGGATGCCTCCACACAACTGTTGCTCCCACCCCCTTTTAATACTTGCTGTTTTCCCTGGGCCGCTTCCCGCCTGGTTTCTGTATCTTCACCCATTGCCGTAGGGTTTCAGTTCTCTGGTGCACCCCCCTCCCAGCGCCACTAAATCAGCTCATGGCACAGCCCCCTAGCAGAGCCCCATCCCCCCCGGCATCCCAGCCAGGGCTGCCCCACTCAGCCCCGGCAGCACCTTTTGGATGAGCTGCCAGGCTCTGAGAGGCTGCATCCCTGTGTCTGGAGGACCCTCCTCTGCGGCTGCTTTCCTGGGCGTGGAGCCGTAGGACGGCAGGGCCTCCAGCCCGGGGCCACGAAGGACAGGCGTGCGCCATCACAGGCACACACAACACTGAGTTTTGCTTTGCTGTTCATCTTTCCATGGGACAACTGTGGGGTGCACACACCCAGTCAGTGGCTCACTCCACTTAACTCTAAGGCTTCCGAATGTACCCCCTGCCGTGCCACATCCAGGCCCACACAGACACTTCAGAGTAACACCGCACAGAACTCACCGAGAGCCTGGCCCTCTTCCTGGCCCCGATTCGTGGACTGCCCGTCGTCCCCTTCTCACAACTGCTCCGTGCAGACACTGCCCACCCCCGGGCACGGACACAGCCAGTGGATCTCGCTCTGAATGCTGAGGGCCGCCAGCTTATTCCGCAGGATACTCCAAATGGCCTGATGCTGTTACTCCAGGCTGGACAGGCCTCGCTGTTGGGCGAGTGTCCCAGGGCCCTCTCCTCGGTGGAATCAGAATCTTGCTGGTGGGTGGGTGGTGGGGTGGCTGTGTGAGAGAGGGAGGCAGAGAGAGCGACACCCCCCATACTGCTAGATTTCCCCCCCTTTGCTCAGATGGCCTGGGCCAGGAGGGGCTGAGTTTTGGTCCTGAGTTCATCCTGACATTCCCAGGGGCTATTCATTGTGTGCAGCACGGGGACAGCTGTGAAATTCCTAAAGGGTCACAGCTCTCTCACATGGTGATATAGTGAGGTCATGTTCCACCCTACCCTGCTCTGCTCCGTGTGGCTTCTCCCGCCACACTGTTGATACTGCGCTGGCCCGAAATCATTCCCAAGACTCTCTTGTATCAGTGCTCCCGCTAATGTTCTCCATCCTCGTGCAGAATACATTTTGTTAGGTGCACTGAGGTATGTGCAGAAACACCTGCTGCCGGTGCAGGTGCTTTGGGCACTCTGGATAACGTCCCTGCAGGCCTTGTTCTGAGGAACTGGACTGGGCCTCACAGGATGTGGCTGAGTCTCATGGTGGGCTCCAAACTGGCTGCCATAGCTGGCTTCTCGTGAGCTGAGTTCTCAGGCTGGAGCCCAGGGGTCTCCAAACTGGTGCTCTTGTTACAGGAGGCCTATTCCACAGGGGTGAACCTCCGTGGGCTCTGCCCAGAGAAGCACTCCGGGCCTCGGACACAAATTGTCCCATGGTTTGCTGCACTGGGAAATGGGAGATTCCAAAATCCTGCCAAGGTTTCTTCACAGCCCTGACCCCAAGACTCTGATGTCCCTTGGGCTGACTTGTACTTTAGGTATTTAAATAGATGGAGTAAGCACGGTGCAAAGGTGCTGGATGGGCGGGGTCTGGGCACGGCTCCTGTCCCAGCCAGAATCAGCCCCTCCGGAGCCAGAGGGAGCTCTGTCTCCAGGGCCAATGTGCACTCCAGCTGCCCATCCGTGAGACCTCCTCCTGGCTCTGGCGAAAGCTGCCATCTATAACACCAGGAGGAGGATGCTGTGACCGTGGGGCCTATTTCTGCTCCTCCCTGGTCTCACGCATCTGGGCAGTGTTCCTCTGGGCGGCGTCCACTGGCTCCATCCACAGCTTCGAGGAGCGGCAGGCGCTGTTAGGGGTTCTCTGCTCGGTGTCCCCTCGTTTCAACCCTCTGACCGTGCCCCTGACCCGGTTTTTCATTATTTGTCCCCCGGAATCAACTGAACCCTGGGTCCAGTCGTCCCTCCTGCAAGGCTGGGGGAGAGACTTTTAGAAGTGGGTGGGCTGGCACCCACCCACCCGCTTGGGTTTCAAATAGTTCAGGGGGAGGGGGGGGCGCCAAACAGACGTGCAAGTGGTTGCTGGTGTCTGTGTGAGTGCTTGGGATCTGTGGATGTTTGGGGGCGTGTCTGGGCCTAACCGTGGCAGATTTCCCTGTTTCACAAGTTGCAATAACTTGTTAGTGCAACTGAAGAGCTATTTGTCCACATCTGTAGCAGGCTGTGCTCAGAGGCCGGCAGGCTGGGGCTCGACCTGGTGGGTGCGGTCGACTTGCCGAGTAAGGGCTGAAACCGCAGCTTGTCGGTTCGGGTGCCCCAGCGTTCTCCCAGACGGACCGGCAGTGGAGGGCGAGCAGGCCCCGAGCCCTCCTGCTCCACTGGTCCCAGCCCAAGGCCCAAAGGAGAGAGGAGTGCAGTGTCTTGGACCCCTCCTCCTGCTGCCCCTGAGCAGCCTCTTCCGGGCCATTTCCTGGCCCTTGGGCCTTACGTCTCCCCCCTGGCTCACGTGGGGCTTCCAGCCTTTGGACAGCCTCTCTGGCCCCCTCCTCCCCGCTTGCCTGTCAGCATCCGCCATTACTGCTCCTTCCCTTCCCTAGGCCTGCAAAGCCCTCCCCTAAGGTCCCCTGACCTCCCCCACTCCCACCCCTCTTCCACCGCCTGGGCCCTGCCTGCCCCGGGGCCAAGCACCATCTAGCGCATCCCCGGCAGGCGCCTGTCTAACCTGCACTTAACCAGCTCCAGAGATGGAGACTCCGCAGCCTTCCTAGGCGACGTGTTCCAGTGTTTCAGCCCCTGGCAGGGCGCTGTTCCTAGTACCCGCCCCGCAATCTGGGCCCACTGCCTCCCTCCCAGGCTCAAGAGAGACCCTTTTGTGGCTCTCCTCTGGGCCTTCTCCCTGTTGTCCTGACCCAGCGCTGGGCCCCAGACTCCAGCGGAGGCCCAGTGGGGGACAGAGCCAAGCCCCACTTCTGGGGCCTTGCTTGGCTTTCCTGGCACGGCGCCACGCGGGGGGGGGTCTCCGGCAGGGAGCCAGCCTGACAGCCCTGCCCCCCGCCCCCCCACTGCCCTGAGCTCATGGTCCAGAAATACCCCGCCCCCCCACGATTTGCTTCGCGCGTAGCCCTGCCCGTAACCACTAGGGGAGCTGGTACGTTGCCGTGGCCCGGCCCAGCCCGCTCCATCGCGGCGCCTACGAGCCCCGAGCCCCCCGCTGCAGCAGCCTGGCCCGGGGCATGACGCTGTTCGGCGGCGAGGAGGCGCGCTGGAGATGTGAGTCGGGGCCCGCTGCCCCCGGGGCTGCAAACTGCGGGGGGCGGCTGGGAGCGGGGGGGCCTTCTCCGCGCGGGCTTCGCCCCCCCCCCGGCCTGCTGCGCTTTGTTTGCGGGAAGGAAGCGGCGCAGACCAGGTGTGGCGCAGGAAAGCGCGGTGGGAGGTTCACACGGGCTGGGTGATGCGGAGCGCAGGGCCCGTGGGAGCAGGGGGCAGGCCGGGGGGGGCTCGCCTCCCCCTCCCGCGTAGCCTTCCAGCTGGACTCGGGGGGGCGGGGGGGCTTGTTTACCTCCCTGCCGAAGGGCCTTTCCTGGGCACCCTGGATCCCGCTTCCCGGGCAAGCCCCGCGGCCGGCGCTGGGAAAATCCGCCCCCCGGTTGGCTTCGGAGGGCGCGTTCGCTGCCCGTCGGAGGCTGTAGCCATCTTGTGTGGGGCTGGGCCAGGCGCCCGCCGAGCGCGGCCCCTTGGCCTCCAAGCTGGGGGCCCCGCGGGGAATCGGGGAGGCGCCGTAAGAGGGGGACCCCGGAACAGAGATGCTGGCGGAAGGGGGTAAACTAAGGAGCAACAAGTCCCCTGGAGGAACGGAGGGGCTGCCCCCTCCCTATTACCGCTGCGTACTGCGCTGGAGGGAAGCCAGGGCAGTACCCTAAGAGGCAGGGGGAGATCTGGGGCCTTCCTTCTGTACCTGGTCGAAATAAGCATGAAACTAGAAGGCTAAAGCACCTCCATTCGCTTGACACCTAGGGGGCAATTCGCCTGGCTGCTTCATCAGCCTCTCCAGCCTCGTAGGGCTCAACACAAAGGAGAGGGGCCCCGGGGATTTGCTGGAGTTACGGAAAGCTTTTAGCAGAGGCCTTCGGGAGAGGCTACTAAGGAAGCCGGGGCAAAGCAGAGAGCTGGCCTGGGTCAGGCTGGCTAAGGGACAGCCGGAGCGTTTTCAACATGGCAAACCCGGTTGTGCACTGTGACCCCGGCTCTTCGTGTGTTACCAGTGATCTGGAAGAGGAGGGGGGGTGGCAGATGCTGTGGGTGACAGAATCATTCGGTGAGCTAGGAGGGGAGCGCCGTGAGGAACGTCACAGGACCCGGGGAGGGGAGTGGGCACCATGGCGGGCAGCAGTGTGGTGTGTTGAGACACGCAAGGTGCTGCACGTAGAAGGAAATCACTGGAGCGTCTCAGACACCTTGTGGGGTTGCAAATTAGCTGTAACAACTCAAGGGAAAGGTTGCGGGTGTTACAACCGCGCTGCAAGACCTATCTTGCAGTGTCACCACACAGCATGCCCAACAGCCGTGGCTGCCCCAGGCATTGTGTGACTCCTGAGGCATCTCCTCATAGTGGCCAGCTGGAGTCTGGATGCACCCAAATGCAAGGCACGGTCCTTGTGGGAGGGAGTTAGGAGGACTGGCTGAAGTGGGGCAGCTGCATGGCCTGTGGCTGCCCAGCCAAACTGGAGAGAATTTGTCGGAGGCTTTCCAGGTTCAGCTGGACCTGAGCTAACCGCCTCAGCCTACCCCCCCACTCTGGCCTGGGCTTGCAAAGTGACCGGGACAGCTTCTGTGCCGACACGCTCACGGTGCCCCTTCCTTAGCATGGCTGGGTGCAACCTGGAGCAGGCTAATCTGGGCCCACCCCCTCCCTGCCACAAAGGGGGAGAAACCAGAGAGTCCAGGCGCCTGTTGATTACAGGGCACAACAAAGGAGACAACAGGAATGGGGGTGAGGTCAGAGGTTGAAGTCAAGGCAGCAGGGTGGGATGCCAAGGAGGGAAACCAGACCCCACCCACTGCCCCTCAGAGGTGTTCAGGAAATCAGAGGCCGGGGCCCAGAGGAACTCTGCCCCGACGCATGAGCAGCAAGGCTCTAAGAACAGGCCCCCGTCACAGAGCATGCGCCCCCACCCCAGCTCACTTCCTTCTGCGGGGTGGAGGACCCTCCTGATGAGTGCCCAGGGGAAGGGCTCAGGGATAGAATCATAGAACCATAGAGCTGGCAGAGACCCCAGGAGGCCATCGAGTCCAGCCCCCTGCCCAAGGCAGGACCAATCCCAACTAAATCAACCCAGCCAGGGCTTGGTCAAGCTGAGACTTAAACACCTCTGGGGATGGAGACTCCACTACTTCCCTAGGGAACCCATCCCAGTGCTTCACCGCCCACCTAGTGAAATAGTTTTTCCTAATATCCAATCTGGACCTGTCCCACCACAACTTGAGACCATTGCTCCTTGTTCTGCCACCTGCCCCCACTGAGAACAGCCTCTCTCCAGCCTCTTTGGAACCTCCCTTCAGGAAGTTGCAGGCTGCTATCAAATCCCCCCTCACTCTTCTCTTCTGCAGACTAAACAGACCCAAATCCCTCAGCCTCTCCTCGTAGGTCATACGCTCCAGCCCCCTAATCTTTTTGGGATGGGGTTTGCTTTGAGTAGGAGGGAGGAGGAAAGGTGCAGCCACAACCTCGGTATCAGGCTCCCTCCCTACCAGGCCCGTGGCCCTGGAGGAGCTAACGAATGCCCCTGGCGTGAGTGGGGTGCAGGCTTGGCCAGCAGGGTTCCCTGCCACTTCAGGTGATGACAGGTCCCAGCACTTGGTGTAGAAGTGGGACAAGAGATTGAGGAGGTGCAAGCAGCAAAACCGTGTCACGGGGTATGAATGGGGCCCTGATCTCGGTCAGGAGCTCCAGAGTCTGGCTCCTAGTGTGACTTCTGAGGTAAAGGTCCAGCTGGCTCATCGCACAGGCGCGTCGGCCACGCTCTCACCAGGCCGGCCCCAGAGCTCAGTAGCATGGTGGCCTCGTCGCTGTGGTCAGCAGTGCCACGCCAGGCCGGCCTCGGTCAGGGCTCGTTCGTCCTGTCACAGGCAAAGCGAGGCTAATGGACAAGGCGCACCCCTCCTTCCATCCCTTCCCTGGCTCTGGGCTGGACTGCAGCACCCCCGGGCCAGGAGAGGCCGAGCGATTCCTAGCCTAGGCCACCACACTCAGGTGGGTCAGGGCTGGAGGGTTCTTAGGCCCGAGTCATTCCCTGGAGCCAGAGATTGTTCCCAGCTCTGCCCAAGCCCTGCGAGTGGGTTGTGCTTGCTCCTCAGCTTGGGGCTGACCGTGCAGGGGGCTCCCCGCTTGGCAGGCGCAGCGGCGGTGAAGCTGCAGGGTTGAGGTTTTGCTCTACATGGGGCCAGGAGGAGGTGGAAGGTAAGCAGAGAAATCCTTCAGTGCTCCAAAGCCAAGAGACGGTGGTTCTGAGAGTTCGCTCCCGTGCGTCACCGCAACAGGAGGAGTGGGCCCCTGTCAGCACCTCGGTGCCCGACTGCCACCGGTCCCCGCGACCCCTCAGTGCCCCCACGGCCCCTCAGTGCCCGACTGCCACCGGTTCCACGGCTCCTCAGTGCCCCCATCACCTCAGTGCCTGACTGCCACCGGCCCCACAGCCCCTCAGTGCCCCCATCACCTCAGTGCCCGACTGCCACTGGTCCCACGTTGCCTCAGTGCCGAATGCCACCGGCCCCACGTCGCCTCAGTGCCCCCATCACCTCAGTGCCCGACTGCCACTGGTCCCACGTCGCCTCAGTGCCCCCATCACCTCAGTGCCCGACTGCCACCGGCCCCACAGCCCCTCAGTGCCCCCATCACCTCAGTGCCCGACTGCCACCGGCCCCACAGCCCCTCAGTGCCCTCATCACCTCAGTGCCCGACTGCCACTGGTCCCACGTTGCCTCAGTGCCCAACTGCCACCGGCCCCACGTCGCCTCAGTGCCCCCATCACCTCAGTGCCTGACTGCCACTGGTCCCACGTCGCCTCAGTGCCCGACTGCCACCGGCCCCACGTCGCCTCAGTGCCCCCATCACCTCAGTGCCTGACTGCCACCGGCCCCACAGCCCCTCAGTGCCCCCATCACCTCAGTGCCCGACTGCCACTGGTCCCACGTTGCCTCAGTGCCCGACTGCCACCGGCCCCACGTCGCCTCAGTGCCCCCATCACCTCAGTGCCCGACTGCCACCGGCCCCACAGCCCCTCAGTGCCCCCATGCCCCTCAGTGCTTGACTGCCACTGGTCCCACGTCGCCTCAGTGCCCCCATCACCTCAGTGCCCGACTGCCACCGGCCCCACGTCGCCTCAGTGCCCCCATCGCCTCAGTGCCCGACTGCCACCGGCCCCACGTCGCCTCAGTGCCCCCATCGCCTCAGTGCCCGACTGCCACCGGCCCCACGTCGCCTCAGTGCCCCCATCGCCTCAGTGCCCGACTGCCACCGGTCCCACGTCGCCTCAGTGCCCCCATCACCTCAGTGCCCGACTGCCACCGGCCCCACAGCCCCTCAGTGCCCCCATCACCTCAGTGCCAGACTGCCACCGGCCCCACAGCCCTTCAGTGCCCCCATCACCTCAGTGCCCGACTGCCACCGGCCCCACAGCCCCTCAGTGCCCCCATCACCTCAGTGCCCGACTGCCACCGGTCCCACGTCGCCTCAGTGCCCGACTGCCACCGGCCCCACAGCCCCTCAGTGCCCCCATCGCCTCAGTGCCCGACTGCCACCGGCCCCACAGCCCCTCAGTGCCCCCATCGCCTCAGTGCCCGACTGCCACCGGCCCCCACCCCAGCCCCCTCGCCTCAGTGCCCGACTGCCACCGGCCCCACACCCTTCAGTGCCCCCATCGCCTCAGTGCCCGACGCCACCGGCCCACGCCCTCAGTGCCCCCATCGCCTCAGTGCCCGACTCCGCCCACCTCGGCCCCCCTCAGTGCCCGACTGCCACCGGCCCCACGCCCTCAGTGCCCCCATCCCTCAGTGCCCGACTGCCACCGCCCCACAGCCCCTCAGTGCCCCATCACCTCAGTGCCCGACTGCCACCGGCCCCACGTCGCCTCAGTGCCCCCATCACCTCAGTGCCCGACTGCCACCGGCCCCACAGCCCCTCAGTGCCCCCATCGCCTCAGTGCCCGACTGCCACCGGCCCCACAGCCCCTCAGTGCCCCCATCACCTCAGTGCCCGACTGCCACCTGGTGCCCACGTTGCCTCAGTGCCCGACTAGGTCACTCGGCCCCGAGGGGTCGTCGCCTCAGTGCCCCCATCACCTCAGTGCCCGACTGCCACCGGCCCCACAGCCCCTCAGTGCCCCCATGCCCCTCAGTGCTTGACTGCCACTGGTCCCACGTCGCCTCAGTGCCCCCATCACCTCAGTGCCCGACTGCCACGGTCCCACGTCGCCTCAGTGCCCCCATCGCCTCAGTGCCCGACTGCCACCGGCCCCACGTCGCCTCAGTGCCCCCATCGCCTCAGTGCCCGACTGCCACCGGCCCCACAGTCGCCTTCAGTGCCCCCATCGCCTCAGTGCCCGACTGCCACCGGCCCCACGTCGCCTCAGTGCCCCCATCACCTCAGTGCCCGACTGCCACCGGCCCCACAGCCCCTCAGTGCCCCCATCACCTCAGTGCCCGACTGCCACCGGCCCCACAGCCCCTCAGTGCCCCCATCACCTCAGTGCCCGACTGCCACCGGCCCCACAGCCCCTCAGTGCCCCCATCACCTCAGTGCCCGACTGCCACCGGTCCCACGTCGCCTCAGTGCCCGACTGCCACCGGCCCCACAGCCCCTCAGTGCCCCCATCGCCTCAGTGCCCGACTGCCACCGGCCCCACAGCCCCTCAGTGCCCCCATCGCCTCAGTGCCCGACTGCCACCGGCCCCACAGCCCCTCAGTGCCCCCATCGCCTCAGTGCCCGACTGCCACCGGCCCCACAGCCCTTCAGTGCCCCCATCGCCTCAGTGCCCGACTGCCACCGGCCCCACGTCGCCTCAGTGCCCCCATCGCCTCAGTGCCCGACTGCCACCGGCCCCTCAGTGCCCGACTGCCACCGGCCCCACGTCGCCTCAGTGCCCCCATCACCTCAGTGCCCGACTGCCACCAGCCCCACAGCCCCTCAGTGCCCCCATCACCTCAGTGCCCGACTGCCACCGGCCCCACGTCGCCTCAGTGCCCCCATCACCTCAGTGCCCGACTGCCACCGGCCCCACAGCCCCTCAGTGCCCCCATCGCCTCAGTGCCCGACTGCCACCGGCCCCACAGCCCCTCAGTGCCCCCATCGCCTCAGTGCCCGACTGCCACGCCCTGGCTGGCTCCTGAGCCAGTGCCTCTCACTAAGGCAGGTTTAGCTTGCTGGCCACGGAGGGGGTTTGTTGGCGGAGGGAGGACTCTAGTGTGTATGGGCTTGTCGATGAACGCTGCCTTTTGGGGATAAAGTCTGTATTGCAGACAAGGCCTCAGTGTTGCTCCCGGGCCGGCTCCAGAGTGTTCCTGTGAAATGCCAAGTCACTCCCGCAGCCCGCCCCAATGCCGGCAGACGTCCCACCAGACAGTGGGGCTGCCAGGTGTCCACTGTTCAACCCGACAGTCCGGTTTGTGGCCCTCTGGTAAAAAAATTCAGACAACACCGGAAACGTGTAGTGTCCGGTATTTTTTGGTTTTCCGGCTGGGTGCCTGAGGGAAGCCTGGTGGGGGCGGGGGGAGTGGTCGGGAGGGGGCACGATCGGCGCTGGGAGCCTCTGGTTGCGTCTGACGTAGGAGTGACGCCTTGGGGAGGAGGAGAAGCCCTGGCCGTGCTCCTGAGAGCTGCTCAAGCGCGTTGTGGAGCCGTAGCCGGACTCGCTCGTACTTCGCCGGGACCGTGCGCGGGACATCCAGCACTCTGGGCTCTGCATGTGCCCGGGTCAGTCCCGCTCCCCGCTGGACGATTCTGTCCGTCTCCCCCCCCCCCCCCCCCCCCCCGGCCAGCCCTGTTCCCCCCGACCCCCTCCTGGTCAGCCCTGCTTCCTGCCAGCTGGTTCTCCTCCTCCCGATCTCCCCCGGCCCACCCCCCCCCGCCCCCGACCAGTCCCACTCCCCACCGGCTGATTCTGTCTCCCAGCCAACCCTGCTTCCCCCCCCCGACCCCCTCCCTGCTTCCTGCTGGCTGGTTCTCCTCCCAATCTCCCCCAGCCAGCCCCCCCCCGACCAGTCCCGCTCCCCGCCGGCCGCTCCCCCAGCCAGCCCTGCTGCCCCTGACACCCCCCCCCCCCACCAGCCCTGCTTCCTGCCGGCCGTTCTCCTCCTCCCGATCTCCCCCGACCAGCCCCGCTGCCCCCGAACCCCCCCCCGATCAGTCCTGCTCCCCAGCGGCCGCCCCCCCATCTCCCGCAGCCAGCCCCGCTGCCCCCGCCCCGACCAGCCCTGCTTCCCGCTAGCTGCCAGCCCTGTGCCCTCCCTGCCCCCCCGCCAGCCCTGCTTCCCATTCTCCCCCCTCCCCCCCCCGGCCAGCCCCGCTCCCCCCCTGGCCTGTTCCCTCCCCCCCCCCGATCAAGTGTGTCCGGTATTTTTTCTGAAGCTACCTGGTAACCCTACCAGACAGAGAGTCCTTGGCTTTGCCACTGGTTGCCCGTTCTGTTGGGTACCATTGTGTGTGTGCTTGTGATATGCACACTTGCCCTCTGGGAACTAGAGTGAGAACCTAGAGACCAGTGTCAGCACCAACCTCTGCTGCAGTTCCAATAGGTAACTGTAGTTTTTGGAAGTCCTGGACAGTTAGAGCATGACCTGGTCGAGGAGGTAAAGTAAAATGTGGAATCATTGGATTCCAGTGGAGGGAAACCAAAATGATGAGGGGGCTGGAGCACATAACCTGTGAGGAGAGACTGAGGGATTTGGGTTTGTTCAGTCTGCAGAAGAGCAGAGTGAGGGGGGATTTGAGAGCAGCCTTCAACTTCCTGCGGGGGGGGGGGGGGGAGTTCCAAGGAGACTGGAGAGAGGCTGTTCTCAGTAGTGAGCGATGGCAGAACAAGGAGCAATGGTCTCAAGTTACAGTGGGGGAGGTCTAGGTCGGAGATTAGGACACACTGTTTCCCTAGGAGGGTGGGGAAGCACTGGGATGGGTTCCCTGGGAGGGGGGGAATCTCCATCCCTAGAGGTGTTTCAGTCCTGGCTTGACCAAGCCCTGGATGAGCTGATTGAGTTGGGGCTGGTCCTGCTTTGGGCAGGGGGTTGGACTCCATGGCTCCTGAGGTCTCTGCCAGCCCTGGATTCTAGGATTCAGAAAAGTAAGCAGGAGTGATCCTGGCTTTTCCTGCCCTGCACGTCTAATTTCTAACCCATGTAAATAGTAACCCACGTTTTGAAAGCAAAAGGAATGCACTAACCCTTGGAGGATAAAGGTACTATGAGCAATAATGAGGACAGCTTTAAAAAGATGAGCTCTAGCTCTGCCCCCCCCCCCCAAAAAAAATCTTGCTCCTGCTTTTAAACACAATTAGATCTGTTTAGAGGTTAGGAAAGTATTTGCCAGAGCGACTCACAAAATACAGATTCTGATTTGCTTTGATCTGGATATTACATGGACTAAAAACTGACTCTGAAACCCTAAAGAAAGGGTATTGAAATGCAGCAGTTGGAATTGGAGGTGGAGAGGTGGGGTTCCAGATGGCTAGGAGTTGAAGGTAAACCTCATGTGAGTTAAACGTTCCACAATCTGCCAGCCAATGAGACAGAGTAAGATGCTATTCAACATAAGAGTGGTCCAATCTGGCCTTAAATTTCCACAGGACGCTAAATTGGGATAGTTGCTTGCAGCAGCAATCAGAAATAATGCTGGTGAATCAGAGAGGCTGGAGATAGGGGCAGAACATACAATGAGATTCCATGTGGAATGCAATGCAGAGTGATTTGGGGAGTGAAAACCAGCGGGCAGGATTGCTGAAGGAGACTGAGAAGTGACATGGCAAATCAGTGTGGAGTGGCACAGCACTCTCTGGACAGAGGATGGCATTGTGCACATAGTCCCGATGTGCAGGCTGCACCTGGAATAGCATGTTCAGTTCCGGACACTTCGTTCCCAGAAGAGAGAGTGACAAACTGGAAGGGATTCGGAGAAGAGGAGCAGAAGTGTTGAGCCAGACAGGTCGTAGAAGAGCTAAATATATAGCGTGGCTAAGGTGGGACATGACAACAGCCCGCAAAAATGGAGCCTGGGGGAGGAAGAATTCTTGGCTGGTGCAGGGCAGAGAGATGGTGTGATAATGGTGTGGGGCAGGTTTCCTAGTGCAGGAAGGAACCTGTTGCTTCAAACCAAATGGGACAAAACCCTGGAGAATATGCTCTAGAGCAGAGCTACTCCACACATGGCCCGTGGGCTGTCTGTGGCCCGTGGGGCGGTTTGGGTTTACACGGGGCTCAACACGCGGCCCGCAGGTGGGATCCTTTGAACGTGGCCTCCACTGGGGACACGCTCCACAGCGGCGAGGCATCTCCCAGGCAGGGTGAGCACTGAGACACGCCAGTGGACGGGCTGGCTGGACCAGACGGGCACAGGGTGTCGGTGTTTCTAGCCCCCGGGGAGGAGGTGCCGGGAGCACTGGGGCATTGTGGGAAGTGCTGGCTGCCTGAGAGTTGTTGACTGGCTCCCACTGGCCACGTCTGGGTCCGGTGCTGCGTCTTAAGGCTTAATCTTTGTATTCATGCCCGTCAGTGTGAAAGAAGCTATTTGCATATATATTTGCATGTTTATGCAGCCACACTTCAGTTGCGGCCCTCGGCATGTGCTGTGAGTGTGGTTGTGGCCCCCGGGGCTTCCAAAGTTGAGCAGCCCTGCTCTAGAGGACAGTCCTGCCCTGCAGGGAAAGAGGCGAGATGGCCTGAGAAATGGGCCAGCATCAGGCACTCCAAAACTCGCATCCCAATCCCTGTTTTCACAGCTAGCCTTTCCTCTCCCATGGGCTGAGCCGAGGATCCCGAACGGTGGCTACGAATCTCACAGCTTTGCTTCGGTTTTTGTCAAGAAGATGGATGGTGATGGGTGCCTAACATCGTGAATGCTAGTGGGAAGGGGATAGGTTGAGAAGTTAAAATTTTTAAAAAAAGTTAAAAATTACTTAGAAAAGTGAGATGTCTGTAAATCACCAGGGCCTGATGAAATGTACCTAGAATACTCCGGGAGCTGATAGAGGTAGTATCTGAGCCTTTAGCTCTCATCTCTGAAAAATCATGGAAGACAGGAGAGATTCCAGAAGACTGGAAAAGGGCAAATCTAGTGCCCATGTATAAAAAGGGAAATAAGAACAACCCAGGAAACTACAGACCAGTCAGTTTAACTTCTGTGCCAGGGAAGATAATGGAGCATGTAATTAAGGAAATCCTCTGCAAACACCTGGAAGAAAATAAGGTGAGAGGGAACAGCCAGCATGGATTTGTAAAGAACATACCATGTTAAACCAATCTGATAGCTTTCTTTGATAACAAGCCTTGTGGATAAGGGAGAAGTGGCGGACGTGGTTTACCTAGACTTTAGTAAAGCATTGGACATGGTCTCGCATGACCTTCTTATCAATAAACTAGGGAAATGCAACCTAGATGGGGCTACTATAAGGTGGGTGAATAACTGGCTGGATAACCATTCACAGAGAGTAGCTATTAATGATTCACAATCCTGCTGGAACAAGTGGGGTTCTGTTTTGGGACTGGTTCTGTTTATGCCATCATCTAAATCATTGATGAAGATATTAGAGAGTATGCTTATTATGTTTGCAGATGGTACCAAGCTGGGAGGGGTGGCAAGTGCTTTGGAGGTTAGGGTCGTAATTCAAAATGATCTGGACAAACTGGAGAAATGGTCTGAGGTAAACAGGATGAAGTTCAATAAGGACAAATGCAAAGTGCTCCACTTAGGAAGGAACAGTCAGTGTCTCACACACAGAACGGGAAGTGATTGCCTAGGAAGAAGTACTGCTGAAAGGGATCTAGGGGTCATAGTGGATGACAAGTTAAACATGAGTCAGCAGTGTGATGCTGTTGCAAAAAAAGCAAACATGATTCTGGGCTGCATTAGCAGGAGTGCTGTGAGCAAGACACGAGAAGTCCTTCTTCCGCTCTACTCTGCGCTGAGTACTCCAACTGAGGCCTAGTGTGTCCAGTGCTGGGCACCACATTTCAAGAAAGATGTGGAGAAATTGGAGAAGGTCCAGAGAAGAGCAACAAAAATGATTAAAGGTCTAGAGAACATGACCTCTGAGGGAAGACTGAAAGACTTGGGTTTGTTTAGTTTGGAAAAGAGAAGACTGAGGGGGGACAGGATAGCAGTTTTCAGGTATCTAAAAGGGTGTCAAGGAGGAGGGAGAATTTGTTCTCCTTGGCCTCTGATGACAGGACAAGAAGCAATGGGCTTAAACTGCAGCAAGGGAGGTTTAGGTTGGACATTGGGAAAAACTTCCTGTTAGGGTGGTTAAACACTGGAATAAGTTGCCTGGGGAGGTTGTGGCATCTCCATCTCTGGAGATAGTTAAGAGCAGGTGAGACACACACCTGGCAGGGATGGTCTAGACCAGTGTTTCTCAACCTTTTTTGTATAAAGTACCCCGTTTAAAAAAAAAAAAAAAAAGTACCCCCAGTCCCTACAGATTTCAGACACACGCATTTTTTTTTTCTACTGTTGCAACACATTTGTTTAAACAACTTAATCATAGCCGGGTGGGTGATGCACTTTTTGGGTGTAAAAAGTCCACAAATAATAAAACGCTGTAAAACTTAAATCAAAAATTCAATTTTCTCCCAATGTCAGTTGTTGACGTGCCCCCCAGACATCTCTCGAGCGCCCCCAAGGGGACGCGCTCCCCTGGGTGAGGAACACTAGGCTAGACAGTGCTGGGTCCTGCCATGAGGGCAGGGGTTTGGACTCAGTGACCTTTCGAGGTCCCTTCTGGTTCTATGATCTTGGGGCCACCCGGGTTTCTTATTCAGAAGCATGTTGGCTAATCCCATGGCCGGTTCCCCAAGACAGCTCACACTTTACTGCCTCCCTGCTGTTGTGTGTGGCCATGGTGCTCATGCTGTCCAGACACAGAGATGCCGTCCCTGCCCCAAGGAGCATACAGTCTGCATTGACAAGGCAGTGGGGCTGTAACTTGCCAAAGGGGACAGAGAGCAGGAACAGAACCTAATTCTCCTGCGTCCCAGTCCACTGCCCTGCTGGGATGAGAGTCTGGGAGCAGCAGCACTGGAAGGCAGTGAGGAGTCCCGTGGGGCTTGCCCGAATGCCACAGCCACAGCTCCTGGTTGCCCGAGGCTGTGGGGAGGGACGCCCAGGCCTCCCGCTGCACCAGGCTCCAAACCAGTCGTCTGGCAACCAAAGCTGCTCCAGGCTGTTAGCAAAACGGCCCTGTCCCAGGAGAGCATCTTGGTGATGGCAGCCTGCAGCCCACAGCGATGGAGGCGGCGGCTGCAGCCCCTGGCTAGCCTCACTCGGCCTTCGCTGGCTTAGTCCCAGGAGTTCCCCCGGCAAGGGACAGGGTCACTTCCCTCTCTGGAGCTCGGGCTGCCAGACAGCTGGCCCCCGAGAGCGAGTGGGTCGCGCACATGGAGTGTTTGCTGCAGTTGTGCAGGGCGGGGCTGGCTCGCCCCACTAGCCCTTTGCTGCCCAGTGTGGGGTGCCTCCCGCACGCAGGCACATGGCTGGGTTCAGCGGAAGCTCGGCCCAGCCCGTTCCTTCTCAGTTCTGCCAAGGTGCGGCGGGGGGATCCGGGCTCCGCCTGGGAACACGGGCCGGTGCTCCGAGAGCACCTCGTGCAGCTGGTGCCTGCGCTCCAGAAGACATGTCCCAGGCAATGGGCCCCGGAGACAGCGAGCAGTGAAGGGCTGAGGGGCAGCAGGTGCAAATGGAGGGCCAGAGAGAGGAGGGGCTGGCAGCAACATGAAGCACATCTGCTTGGCTGGCCCTGCTGGCCGTCCCCCATCCCAGGCCTGCTGGGTGGGGTGTGGGCCCGTCTGAGCTGAGCTCTGCAGGGCGCTGCACGTGGCTCTGCAGCAGGACAGTCGGTGGAGCCCACCGGAGCAGCAGCCGCGGGGCGGCGCAGGGACTCTGGGGAGGCGTGCGTAGATCTCCAGCCGGGTGGGTGGCTGGGGCGGGCGAAGGTGGCTGGAGAGCTCTGAGTCTGGGCTTTACTGCGACTGCGCGTAGCCCCCGCGGGTCTGTGTGCACAAGGGTGCCCCGTTGCTCATTCTCTCGGCTGTGGGAAGGCAGGGCCGCTTTCACCTCCATCCCCCTGCCGCCTCTGAGCCTCTGCACCCCGACATTGACCCCCCGGATTCCCAGCACTTATGGGGGCTGACATGCAGCGTGGGGGCATCGGGCCCCAGCGCCTTGAGTGGAGGTGGACCCGTGAGGGGCGGACTTGCATGGAAGGTCATTGTATCCTCCCCAGGCTGTGCTGGGCCAAAGTGCCCCCTTTGGCAGGACCATTGCTAGGGAGCTTCCTTCTGTGGGGCGGGAGAGCATCCACGGCCCACCCTGCAAGGCGGCAGGGATTGGCTGTCCAAGGCCAGCGGCGTGACGTCCTGCCAGCCTGCCTCGGCCTGCTTGTCCTCTGCCATGGTTGTTTCCACACAGCCTCCTGGGCCTGTCGGCGCAGCACGCCCTGGGCTGTCCCTCGCCAGGCGGGGGCTAGCGGCACCGGGAGCGGGCAGGGCTACTGTGCCGTGGGCTCGACGACAGCTCAAAACGTTTTCGGCCCTGATCCCGCAACGCCCGCACTGCACCGGGGCTCCAGCCTTGTGCAGTTGGGGCCGCGGCATCAGGAGTCTCTGGCCAACGCCTGGTCCCTGCGGTTGGCCGCTGTACGCACCCTGCCAAGGGCTGTCGCAGCCCCAGCGAGCTGCCCTGAGGCATCTTCACTTGACCACTAGAATCGCTCCTTCACGTGCAGCTTGTTTGAGGGCGGCTGGCGGGGTCCAAGGTAGTTAGGCACCTGAGTTCCATTGAAATCAGGGGAAATTAGGCGCTGAGGTGATTCCTGAAAGCCAGTGGTTTGGGCACCTGATTCCCTGAGGTGTTTTTGGAACCCCCACCCTACGGCCATTTCGTCTCACAGCCCCCTTCTTTGTGTCCTCTGCCGGCCTGTCTCACTCCGGCTGTCTCTTCCCTAGACTTGGACATGGCCAGAGAACCCAAGCCGAGCCGAGCCAGGCCTGGCCAGAAGCGGCAGCATGGCGGCGCCCTCTACCAGTGAGTCCGTGTGGCGCGGGCGGAGGGGCGCGGGCGGAGGGGCGCGGGCGGAGGGGCGCTTGCTTCTGGACTTGGGGATTGTCCTCTTGAGTGTTGGCAGAGCCTTGCGAGACAAAACACCCTCCCACTGGTCTCTCCTCTCCCACCCCCCACTGCTCCCCCGCTCCCCCAAGCCTGTCTCTCCTCTCCCCCCCCACCCCCCGCTCTGGTCTCTCCCCCCCCCCCCCCCGGTCTCTCCTCCTCCACTGCCCCTGCTCCCCGGAGCCCCTCGTCTTCCTGCTCTTTGTTCCGCCAGCTCCTGCTCACGTCCCGGCGCTCAGGCCCTCCTCCCACAGCCCACCAGGCACCTGCACTCCGCCCGCGCCAGCCGTGGGGGGCAGCTCTGGGCTCGGGGTGGTGCCTCTTGTCAAGCCACGCTGGGGGGGCGGGTGCCAGCTGAGCCGGTGAAACGCGCCGCGGGGGCTCAGTCGCACCTCAGCGTCACGTTTTCCAGCCTCAGATGAAGCGTCCTAATTCCCCACGATCCTCTGCAGCAGGGTTCTCAGCCTCACTGCACCGCCCGGCGTTCTGACAGCAGACGTTGGCGTGGGGTCCCAGCGGGTGGGAGCCGGGCCCCAGGGGGAGGGGAGCCAGTTTCCTCACGCTGCTCTCCCTGGGGTGGGGGTGGGGGGTTCCTCGTGCTGCGGGCCCTGGGGTGGGGGTGGGCGGGTTTCCTCGTGCCGCTCTTCCCTACGAGTCAGTGGCAGAGCAGGGTTAGCATCCAGTGGCTCAGACTGGCTCCCTGCTGCATGTGCATGGGGTGGTGTGGCTGGGACCCAGGTTTGGGTGCTGCTGGCCCAGCCTGTGGCCGAGCCGCGGCCTGTTCCCTGCGCACAGCCGGTCTGCGCGGACGGGACGCTCGCTGGAGCTGGGCCTCCCCTCGGAGTTTGTGCAGCGCCTGGTGGGACCGGGTCCCTGGATGCCGTTGCAATACAGCGGGTAAATCCTGTGCTGGCTGCGGCCAGCCCCCATTGCTGCGCCCCAGCAGGTGTTCCGAACTCTGCACTGTCCTGCCGTCGCCACTGGCCCACGCGCTTCCCTCTCTGTGGCCGTGAGGGGCCTGGGGACAGCGTGCGTGAGGGGCTTAGGCGCTGCCGGCACCTGCCAGCCTCTCCCTCGGGGAGCTCCAGAGCCATGGCAGGCAGGCAGGCAGCTCGCTGGGGGCCCCTGGTGAAGCCCGGCCTTGCTCTCCTGCTCTCTGCGGGCGAATGCTGTTGGCAGCATGAAGCTGAACAAACCAAAGTCCAGGGGGAGCCTCTCAAATCCGGGAGTCTCTGGCCTGGCAACATCCGTGGTCCAGCAGGGTTGTGGCTGTTGCTGGGCCAGAGACCTGGCGGCTAGAAGTGGGAGCCATTCGGGAGTCCAGCGGCCGGGAGCCCTGGTGGGAGTGAGGTCAGCAACCCCGGGGAGCTCTGGCTGGGCCAGCGGCAGTGGGGTTGATGGTCAGCAGGGGAGCATTGAGGTCCCCCAGTCCAGCAAAACCCTGCTTTAGGGACTGCTCAGATCCCAAGGGTGCCGGAGCAGGGAGGTTCAACTGTATTTTGGTGAGGGGGGTGGGAAAAATCACTGTTGCATTGGCTGGGAATTGAACCCGGGCCTCCCGCGTGGCAGGCGAGAATTCTACCACTGAACCACCAATGCTGCCCCCCCCCCTGCCTGTTCCACCTCACCCGGCCATGTCCCTAGCCCTGGCACAAGTCCACTCCTGCGCAGAGCAGAGGGAGTGGCGTGTGGGCGCCGGTGGGGAGAAAAGAAGGCCTGGAGCGCCGGTGAGACTGGAGTGAGCCATGTAGCTCGACCGTGCTCCCGCTCGGAGAGGGTGCCAGCTCCCTGCCCCCTCCCCCGGTCAGGAGTGGGGGGGGGCTGCTGCAGTGTGCAGAGCTACCCCAGGCTGCGGCAATACTCCCCACGCCCCGATGTGTCAGGCAAGGAGGCCCTGCCAAATCCCCAGTGCTCCCTGCCAAACACCCCCTGCTTCTGGGGGCTGTTCTCACGAGCTCCAGGAACAACCCCCCACGCCTTACCCTCTGCCCAGACTCTCCCAATGTCCCCTTCCTTGGGTTCCTCGCCCACCTCTCCGCCCTTGGGCCGGGTCTTGTGTCTGTTGCTTCGCAAGCCTCTTGTCCCATTGAAAAGCCTCTTCAGACGCTGTCACCAGACACAGCCAACTTTCCTCCTGCCTGTCTACAAAATTAATTGGGTTGGAAAAAACCAGCCCGGGGATTGGCTGGGAACCAAACCACTGCAGGGGCCAGCTACACCAGGGCTTAGCTGGGAGGCTGTCAGTTTGCAGTTCTCCTGTTGCTCAGGTGCAGTGATGCTGCCTCCCCCCTGCAAGGCATGGGGCCAGGCTGTCTGGGAGGGGAGGGAATGTATCATCCCCTTTGAAATCTCCTGCTTTGCTTGGGCTGGTTGGTCTCAAGGCCGCAGGCTGCTTGGCACAGCTTGCTCTGGGGGAGCTGGCGTCGCGGTGAGGAGTCCAGCGACTGGCGGATTCTGCCCAGGTTACTGCGGCTTGACACGGCCGAGTTGGGATTACAAAGAGCTCTTGTCGGGGGGGCCGATTAGGAGGGTTAGCTTTTTGATGGGAATGATTTGGCTGCAGAGCAGCTGGTCTGGGAGGACGAGGCAGGGGCCAGAGGGTGGGTTTGCTGTACACGTCCAGATTGCAGGCTGCGTGCGCCATCTCCAGCCAGCTGCCAGCTAATCACACGGCAAATGGAACAGCTGGCAGGGCCCGGCCTGGGCCGCTCCCTGGTATCGCTGCTGCCAGAGCTGTTTCCACACGGCGCTGCGAGGGCCGGCGTGGCCAGGGGCTCCGTCAGGCCAACCGTTTGTCAAGGGGCAGGACTGGCTGTGTCTAACCAGTGCCTCCCAACCCGTGGGCCCCGGGGCCCACACGGAGCCAGCACATCCTTCAACTCACAGCTTCCTCAGCGCGGGCTGAGCGACGTGCAGGCTGCCGGCCCAGCTCTGTTGTCTAGGGGGGCTCGTAACATTGTAATAGACTGAAAAGGGGCCGGTTGCCTCAAAGGTTGGGAGTCGCTGCTGGGTTGGGAGCCAGTGGTCCCAGCGCCCCAGGAGAATGCAGGGTTCTTTGGGAAGACTTGGAAGTACCAGTGACAGAGCTGATTAAAACCAGTGATTTACACTGAGGCTTCCACGCGGTGCCGATTTCCATTCCCTTGATTTAAATCCGCCCACTCAGTGCAGGCCTCTGCATGTCCTAGAACTACTCCCCCGGTGTCAGAGGAACCTTTGCTTCCCCATCCTCCCCCCTTTCGTTCCCCATCCTTCCCCCCTTTGCCTCCCCATCCTTCCCCCCCTCGTGCTTCCCTGCCCCCTTGGTTGTCACAGAGCCAGTGTTCCCTTGGGAACCCAAACCTCCCTGCTCCACCTGAGTCTCTTTCTCCGGAGCCTTCACAGCTCCGTTCTGAATCTAGCCTGAGATGCCTGGCAGAATGCAGACATGACAGCCCCGGCCCAGGACTAGCTCCCTGTGTGCATCTGGGCACTGGGTGCCCCCTCTTCATGCAGCCCCCCTTTGAACCTCCAAAACTCCCCAGTTCCTCCCAGGGGCTTGAAGCCTCAGCCACCACCAGCTTCCCCAGCCCTGCTTTCCAAGGGTGCCAGCTCTGTCCCTCCGGAAGCTGGTGGTGGCGGCTGCCCCCCAGGCCAGCGGACTCCAACTCCCGGTGGCCTGGTGCCCTGGAGTTTCCGGTCTGGGTGGGAGATCTCGGGCCGCAGCTTCTTGGCCCTCTTCCCTTGAGCACGGTGTGGTCACTGTGACCACATGCTGCCTGCACTGGGTAGCTCCTGATGGGCTTTCTGGCCAGCCCTGAGCACTCAGGCGCTGGTCCTGCCGATGGAGCCCTCGGGCACTGCTGCGGCAATGGAGAGTGGAACAGTGGCAGATCAGCCTAACGGAGCCTGCAGGGAATGAGGAGCCCCGGGGTGCACGGGCGCACCTGGCCGATCAGCCCCAATCCTGCAGCCTCTGGGCAGGGCGCTGGCCGGGAGGCGGGACGGATGTGTGGTGGAGTTGGATGCCGTTGGCATGGAGCCGAGGGACTAACTGTCCCTGTAAGAACCGGCCAGAGAGAAGGGAGCAGCAGTTCCCACCATGGAAACTTGGAAAACAAAAGGGCTGAACAAAGCCCCCTGAAATAACTCCAGGTGCAAACAAGAGCAGCAGGGCAGCATTTCCTGCATTCCTGGCCACCGCTCTGCGCCCTGCTGCCAGCAGCAGCTGCGCCCTGCCTTTAAAAGGAGGGCTGGGGGCCCAGCACAGACCATCCCTGCAACCCTGGAAAATACCGCAGCCTCCTGGAATCCAGAGCCAGCCACGGCCTGAGCCAGGCGGGAAGGATGTCCTGCCGCGCCCGCCTGGCCAGTGTGCAGCCTGCTCCTCCGCTCTGTGCTCAGAGCAGCTGGTCCCCTGGCTGGGCTCCAGCCATCGTCCCCCACAGGACCAAACCTGCTCCCCCCCGCCCCAGGCAGGTAGGGGCTGCTGGAGATGCTGTCAGCTGGGCCTGCTCGTCCCCACTTGGGATGCCCAGAGTCCCTGTGACACTTTTCCTGGCAGTCTCAGGGACCAGGCCAAAAACCAGGACCACAATAACTGGCCCTTACATGGGCTGTTGTCCCCCAAAGGCCTCCATGCATTCGACAAGGGGGAAGATTGTTTGACAAGTGGGGACAGAGGCCTGGAGTGGGGACAGAGCCCCTGGGCCGCTCAGGACCTCTGGGACCGAGCAAAGAGCAGAACCCAGCCCCCGGCCACCTACTTCTGTCATCTCCCCACACGACCAGGGATGGGCAACGGGGGACCCAGGGGCTGTCGCTGGCTCCCATGTTGTTTGCCTCCCCGGAGGTTCCTATTAATCCGACAGCGACTGACTTGGCGAGAGCTGGAGCAGCACGATGAGCTTTTACAGAATATTTTATTGCAGCCTTCACCCAGACCCCAAACTTCTGGTGCATGATGCATGATTCATCCCAAGCCTTCTGGCTTCTCGCATGGGGGAGGCTCTGGGGGACAGATCGCTTCAGCGGGAGCTGAAATTGGCAGCCTGCGCACAAAGTCAGGAACTGTGAAATTTACCATCAGGAAGCTGCCACTTGAAAGAGCACCAAGGGGACTCTGCATCTAAACGTCCTGCTCAGGCACAGTGAGAAACTTCCTGCAGGGAGCAGAGGTGCTGTCCCATGCAAGTGCCCTGAGAAACCAGAGTGCTCCTGCTGGTCTCCCACCCAGCCTGTCTCACCCGCCAGTGCCAGGCTCTGATGGCTCTTCCTTTGCAGGGTTTACTGATGTGTACTGGAAGATTCCTGGGTTCGACAAAAGCCATTCTTCCATTTCTGCTGATTTTCACCCTCCTTTGGCAAGCGCAGGACTCTAGCTCCAGCTGCCCGCTCCGGCAGGCGAGAGGGGTGTGCCAGGCGGCCTAGCTTCCATCTCGCCTTCCGGAGCGAAGGACCGGGCTGACGCGCGCGCCGGTGGACGTCGTGTGCTCACCACACACGCGCGCTGTACCAGCTTTGCGGCAGCCTGGAGCCGTGTCCGTGCCGAAAGGGGCTGCAGACGGATGCCGGAAGCCGACTGTGTTTCGGAACGCTGGGCCTTTTCTGAGAGTTCCAGAACCGCAGCCAGCAGAAGAGAGCAGTGTCCCCCGTGCTCAGCCAGGAACAGGGCTTCTGGCCCCAGTCGTCGTAATGTTTATAATCAAAACGGATAAATTCCCAGGAAATTTTAGCCCCTCCCCCCCCCCCCAACAAAAGGCCTGATAGCCCAGCCCAGCCCAGCCCAGCCCAGCCCCGCCCCCCCCGTACAGTTCTTCCCAGCTAATCCAGAGGCACCATAATTGTGAACATCAGCATCCTGCTGAGCCCTCCCCCCCTCAGCACCCCATGGTAACCCCCCCATGCAGAGAAATCGCACACATTATGGGAGTCCCTCGGTGCGGAGGGCATCGGGGGGGCACGGCTACCCTTATGTCAATCGCTGCAGGTAACTCGCTCTCACCTCCCTTGCTTCTTCTCTTCCCTTCCGCAGCAGTAACTGGGACCTGGACTACGAGCTCTACCGGGACGATTTCCCTTACAGGTACCCTCGGCCCCTGTTGGCTCTTTGCCCTTTGGCGTGTAGGGGGGAGGACTGATGAAGGCTGTAGGTGAATTTCTTCTTGCTGAGTGCCCCAGGTCAGAGGGGATGTGCTGTGGGGTTGCTGGCCTGTGTGGCCGCGTGTTTGCTGTTCTTGCTGCCGGGCTAGCTGCATGAGAGCTGGGCCAGTCCACGCTGCAGAGGCACCGTCCACACAAACTGTCCGCCAGCACCTGGGAGCCGGAGCGGAGCCCCAGGCACCAGCCAGGCAAACCGGGACTAGCAGCTCGGGGCAGGGAGCCAAGCTGGCACCCATCGCCCCAGGCTCCGTGCCAGACCAGTGCAGCAGGACGGAAAGGAACGGGCTGATGGGAAATGCACGCTAGCAGGGCGTGGAAGGGGAGAGCAGCAGGACGGCCAGTCAGCTGGTGTCAGCAGAGGCGGCTGCTTTGAAGTCAGTCCCCCTCGTGCTGATTTGCATTGACTGCGATCTGGCCCTGCTCGCATTACGCCTTTAGTTACAGTTGCTGAGCAGTAGGGCGTCCTTGGGGCCTAATCTCTACCGAGCCAGCTTGTTTTGCTGTTCTGGTGGGGAGCGTCCGTCCCTCTGTACTGACAGCAGCAGCAAAGTGCATGTGGGGCTGGGCTGAGGGCCCCCTGCAGGGCGGGGAGGGGCTGGGCTGAGGGCCCCCTGCAGGGCAGGGAGGGGTGGGATGAGGGTCCCCCCCACCCCAGCCATCACAGCTGCAGAGCTCCCGGGAACACTCCAGGAGTGAAAGAGCAGCGGGATGCCCACTCAAAGGAGCAGCTATGGCCCCACCCTGGTGCGAGACCCCCGCTGAGATCCGTGGGGCCAGGTGGTTTGGAGATTAGCCTGGGGCAGCACATTTCACCCATCTCTGAGCCCCATGGGCAGCTCACCAGGACCCTTGCCGCAGCTCTTTGGTAGCACAGCAGGGCATTGGCATTGGCAGGTGTCATGTCCCCAGCCGTTGGGGCTGGGTCTCCAGGCACCTGGAAACAGCGCTCCCAGGGGAGGGAGGAATTGAGCGGCAGGGGGGCTTGTGCCAGACCACTGGCCCCCACCACATCCCGTTCTCAGGCACTCAGGGTAGCAGCCCCTCAGCTCCCTGCTCCTCCTGCAGACCCCTTCAGCCCCCATGACAGCGTGGGGCCTGGGAGGGTTTGTGGGGCTCACGGCCCCCTCTCCCCCTTGCAGGGTGTACGAGTACCAGAAGATCCCACCCCTTATTAATCGTATCCCGGTCAAGACCAGACGAGCCCACCTGGGCACCGGAGGCAAGAGCCGCCTGAGCCCGCCCCCAGGGCCGAGAGGCAGCAGCACCGCAGCCGTGGGCCGGACCAAGTGTAAGTGTGATGCATTGTGGGGGGCGGGAGGCTGGGGGCTGGCTGGGCCCTGTGGCGTGTGTCTGGGGAGGGTGAGACCCAAGGACAGCATGGCTCAGGCAGCCATGTGAGTCTGACACATACAGCGCTTGCATGGGCCAGGCCCTCCCAATGTGCCAAGGCATTTGGGGAGCCCAAACCCTAAGGGCCTCCCTTTGGAAAAGCTTCCCCCCCCCCCCGCCCCCCAGCAGAAATCTACAGCATGAGCAACAGAGGCAGGGAGCCCGCAGCTCAGCGGTTCGGGCGGCACTCCCAGCACTTAGCTGATGCTTAGCCACTGAGACCCGCGTGTGCAGAACGGCGCTGGGATGCATGGGAAGCGGCTCTGGATGGGCTGCCCAGCCAGGCTGCGACCCTGCTGGGGTCACTGGGTCAGGTCTCCCGGCCTAACGGCCTCTCCTCCTCCTGGGGGCAGTGCGTGCGGAGGAGCTGCATTCCATCAAGGGAGAGCTGAGCCAGATCAAGGCCCAAGTGGACAGTCTGCTGGAGAGCCTGGAGCGGATGGACCAGCGGCGGGAGCGGCTGCCTGGGGAGAGAGGTGAGCAGGGCAGGGCTGTGGTGTTACCTGGTAGCCGGCGCGCAGAGGCCCCACGCAGACACAAAGGCTGGGCAGTGCCCGCGCCCCATGAGCCCATACGTGGGGCTGCCCCATTGCTTAGGAGGATGCAGCCATGTGCGCTAGGTGTGATGCTGCCCCGCTAAGCCGGCTGGGTCTGTGGCCTCCTAGGAACTGCCCCTGCAAGGATGCTGCGGCCTGCTCCTTTGGGAGGCTTAGGGGGTGACTGTTGGGCTTCTGGCTGGCTGTCCCATGGCCCGTTTGGCCCTTGCAGCCTCCCACGGCCTCTGCTGTCAAGGGGCTGCTCTGTTCTGGCAGGTTCCAAGGAGGGCGAGAAGAAGAAGGCTCAAGGGAGCGAAGAGCCCTCTGCAGGGGACCCGCGCGGGAAGGAGAGCCCGGCTGCCGATGCCCAGAGTGACCTGAGGGACATCGACAGTGCGGAGGAGAGCACAGACACCGAGGAGACGGTAGGTCCCAGCAGTTCTAGGAGTCTGCATGCAAGACCAAAGGTCTCGTACAGGACTCTCAGGCTAGTGGTGTGCACGTATGAGCAGGGTCTGTGCACAGAGACCTGCAGTAGCCACGCGTACGCACGAGTGGGGCTGTGCCCATGACCTGGGGGCAGTCATGTGCAGACAAGCTGAGGTCTGTGCACAGAGCCCTGCAGTAGCCATGCGTACGCACGAGTGGGGCTGTGCCCATGACCTGGGGGCAGTCATGTGCAGACAAGCTGAGGTCTGAGCACAGAGCCCTGCAGTAGCCACGTGTACGCACGAGTGGGGCTGTGCCCATGACCTGGGGGCAGTCATGTGCAGACAAGCTGAGGTCTGAGCACAGAGCCCTGCAGTAGCCACGCGTACGCACGAGTGGGGCTGTGCCCATGACCTGGGGGCAGTCATGTGCAGACAAGCTGAGGTCTGAGCACAGAGCCCTGCAGTAGCCATGCGTACGCACGAGCGGGGCTGTGCCCAGGATCCCTGGATAGTCTCATACATCTTTTGGTACGTGTGGCTGGTGCTGGAAACGTGGGCCACAAGGATGAATGATAAAGTAGCAGTGTAATCTCTTTGCAGATGAAAAACCACACGTCAGAGCCGGAGGGCAGCCAGTAAATGGACTGGGACCCTGCAGCCTCCCCCAGGTTGGCTAGCATTTCCTTTCCTGTGTTTGTATTTCTGTCAAGGCTGCCAGCTGGTGCGGCACATGTCATGAGTGTACCCGGTCTCAGCACTAGCGCAACGGACGCTGTGTCCCCCACTAGCACCTGTCAGTTCTGCCAGCACGAGACCTACCTATGCTGAGGGAAATCTCTGTTTCTGCGTGTTCCTTTTAGTGGGGGGGGGATGTAGTGAAGGGGAAAAGCAGGTAGAAACCCCTGTGGAGCTGGGCTGTCTGAACACTGTTGGAGCAGGAGGGCTGTGTCACTCTGTTGGCCTGGCCATGCCATTGCTGTTCACAGCCATGTACCATGCAGGGGGCCCACTGGGTCCCACTGCCAGGCTCCCCCTCCCAGGCTCTTAGCCCTCTCCTACCCAGGCCCCATTCAGCCTGGGGGTAGCCAGAACTTCCATGGCTCCAGTTTCTGTGTGTCTTAGTGGGGGGGTTTGCCCTACCTACGGACCTCAGTGGTTGAGAGGTGCACGGTCCTGCAGGCAAATATCATGGCTTTGGCCCCGGCCCCTCTGCTTGAACTCTGGCTTCATCTGACAAAGAACAGAGACCCCCTGGGAACCCTGCCCATCACCTCTCTGCACACCCACCTCCCCCTGGCTGCCAAACACAGATCAGTGAACCTTGAAATGGAGCACATCTAGGGAGAGCTAAAATGGGACCTAATCATAGGCATCGCAAGCTGATGCTGACTTGGGTGAGTGCATTTAAGGCCCTGTGGTCTCTGCTCCCACCATTCAGACCCAGGGGCCCAGGCCCCGCGAGGGACAGCCAGTCTCTTGCTGAAGAGCGAGCAGAAAAGCAGCTGGCATTTGTTTCTACCAGAAGAGAGCAAGGGCCGTGGCTTGTTGGCCTGCAGAGCCTTTCACACAAAATGCTCCCAGACTAGACTCGCTGCTCCCTTGTGGTGCTCCTGGAAACCTCACAGACGCAGCGCTAGGAGGGGACAGAATTAGATTCAATCAGCTACAGCATGTACCCTGGCCTCATCCACAGGCCCAGCTCAGTCCCCCAGCGGAGCCTGCACCAGCTACCAGAATCACTGCTCAAGCCACAGTGATGTGGCTCTTAGCCAAGGGGGATCCCTTCCCAGCAGGGCTGCTCAAGTAACAAACATCCCCCCCCCTTCTGTGGGGGCACAAGGTGGCCAGAGCGATCTGTCCTTTCCATGTGCCAGTGCTTCCTGGCCTGGAGATTTCACATCTAAATCTCAAGGTTAGAGGCCAGCATGGGGAAGTAGGTATGAGCTCCACTCCCCACTCTGACACTGGCCTGCTGGATAACCTTGGGCTAGTCACTCTCCTGAGTCTCTTGTGTCTCTGTTTCCCCATCTGCAAAAGAGGGGTGCTATGCAAACCACTGCACGGCCTCACCGGGACACATCAGCAGGTGACCCGTACGTGCAATATTTGGAGCTGACCTTCAATAGGGAAAAAGGCATTAATCTCCAGAACACACCTATTGTAAACACAGCAGCTGTTAACCTGGCTTCCCCCCCGTGCTCTGGCTCCAGGACCCCATATTGGTGAGCACCCACCCACAGAGCTCACGGTCCAAGAACCAGAGCTGGAGCCAGGCAGGGAGCAACAGGACAGCATGGGTCAGTAGGACAGGCCAAGGACTCAGCCCACCAGCAGCTGCAGCAAAGGAGAGAGTGGAGGTGGCTAACGAGGCAGCTCAGGATGCTTATGAGGTGTGCCTACCATCCGGCAGGGGCAGCCTGGGGAAAGCACAGAGGGCCTTGCTGGAAGATGTAATGAGTGATGGAGGCTGGGCTCATGGTCTAGTCAGAGGAGGAGTCGGCATCTCGCTAGTGAACAAGAAACAGTAGGCTGGGTGGGGACAGGCTATGAAGGCCACAGAAGTGAAGACAGGGCTGTGCGATGCATGAGGAGGGGGGCTGGTCAGAGTAAACACAAGGGGTTCCCCTGGGCCAGCTACAACTTGCCTTGTCTACACAAGTGAAACTCACAGCTTGATTCCTAGTGAAGACACGGCTTGGAGGCCCACCCATGGAAAGGGCTTCAAGGGCTGGGTGCTGCCATTATCACATGGATGCTGGTAACAACCCAAGTCCTGCTGGCCCAGGCAGTGTGGCTGAGAAACTGCCATGAAGCCAGCTCCCCTAGAAGCTGGAGCTGCTTGCAAATGGAATGGCTTTGATTTTCCACTAGCTCACAAAAGGTTTTTCCTTCCCAGTCTCACATGGCTGCTATGTACTGTGCTATGGGACACGGCTCATAGCCGCTTACCAGGAATTCCATGAGCAGCTCTACTAGAAATAAAAGGAGTGTATTATTTCCCAGCAGTCTAGTCCGGCTATGTGAACAATAACATGCCAGTGCTTTGGGTTGTTTCCCCTTCACCCACAGAACTTGCATCCCCCTCATCCCCCATACTATGGGGTCCTGAACAATTCTAGCTCATTTCTGTGCCCCTCATTTCAAGGTACTCTCGTGTGCGCTGGTAGGAAATTGTGTCTGTATTTCTAATTTGCTCTGGGAAGAGAGTGTATTTGTGCTGGAAGGAAAAATAATAAATTTGTTTATTCCTTTTCTCTGGTTATTCAGGAGTCTGATGTGTCTTTTCCCTCTTACATGCAGCTGTGATTTTCACATCTGAGAGAACAGCCTTTGTCAAACTGCAGTCAGACATGTGCCTGAGTCCAGTCTGCAGGGAAAGGCTGGATTTGGTTTAGAGAGCACCCGTCTAGCCAAGTATGCTAGATGCCTAACAACATGAATAAGGACCTAAAGCCAGCTGTAATTAAAACCATCAGTGAAATCAACATGCCTCACACCACAGACCTCTGGGAATGAACCAGAGCTTTGAAAAGGGCACCATGGAACTGGCTGCCTCTTACAGGGAGGAAATGATGTGGCCACAAGGCCCTGACTTCTGGGCCCCCATGCCGTGGCCGCAGGACACAGGACTGTGTGGGCAGGGAGAAAGGTAACTTGGACACGGCCCATTTCAGTCTCCGCCAGAGGCAGCTGGTGGGAGTGAAATGAATGCATCAGGAGATAAGGCGAATCACAGCAATTAGAGAGTGAAAAGATTTATTGGGCTAGGCCATTTAGACTTACCTCCTGCTAACACAGGATGGTTCCTGCACAAGAGTATTTTGTGCACTGTGCAGTTTCATTTAAATGGCCGATTGATGGGATGCCAGAAAGGCCATTACGCAGTGAGGTGATTGCTCCTGTCTGCATTAGAAGCAGGTCATGGCTGTTTCATACTACAGGTTTATAGGGCCTAGCACACAGGGAGACCTGCTCTCAATGAATGGGTATGTTTGGAAGTGGGAATCTACTGACACCTGCTCCAGGATTTTAAAAATTCTTCTTAGAAGCTATCAGGGAAGGAAGGGTAATAACTGTGCTGCCTCTGCCCAGCCCTGGCACAGGAGCCCTGCCTGAGCAGTTTCACTCTGGCACCCAGGGAGGTGCCAAAGGGGAATACTGTTATTGGTGAGGACTGAATCCGTTTCACTCCAGCTGCTCCCATGACACAAGCTGAATGAAGGGGTGAAAGGGCAGAGGACTCGGAATGGGAAGGGGGGGAAGCAGAGGAGTGCAGGGCATGGAAGTTGTGTCACCAAAAGGCAAGCACGCTCCAGTTAAACTTAGAAGGACCAGATCTCAAAGGGGACTAAGGGAGAATAAAATGGCAGAATTTCTTCTTTTTAGAATAGAGGATGTATCTGAGTTTGTGTCAATTACCAGCCTAGTTAATTGTGATAGTGAACTGGGTTGGAAGATGAAAACCGTTATCAGAAATTAGACATCCTTGCCTACAATGTCTGAAACCCATCTGAAAAGTATGCACAGAAATTCCCTGACAAACAACTGCAGAGCTAATTGCTGGAGTCTATCAATGAACACCTCACTAGCTGCTAAACTCTTACCTTCAGGGAGAAATCTCCACCCCAGTGGTATCAACACCAAAACAAAACCCACACCCATTGCTGACAGTGGAGCCAGAGTATCACCTAGTAAACATATGGCTACCAGAGGCTGGTGTTTGGTAGCCCGCTGGGCTGCTATATCATCAATAGGCAAAACGTGTATAACTTTACTGAGCCTGGAGAGCTAGAGGAGAAGGTAGGTAAGCGTGATACTGAGTGCAACAGTTACCCTGTAATACTTAGTTGAGAGAATAGCATAGAGTGGTTTTGGCCCAAGGAAGGAAACACTTGTGCTCCAATGTTTGTGTATAAGTTGTTTTCCACTCTAATTAGATGCTGTTCACTACCTTCCTTGTCCACCTATAGCTTTAGAAATGGCTCGCTTTGGTTTGTTCATGTGTGACTAGAAATTGAGCTGGGACCTACTCTATTATGGAGATTTGCAGACAAACTTTAGGGATGCAGCAGCCAGACTGTCAGACGGAACAGAATATAGCCTGTGGCTACGTTTTCTTAAAACCTGACAAGCAGTGTTATCTTAGTGTCCTCTTCCTGTTCTCTCCCTATGGCACAGATAACCATCCTCCTTTGCTGAACAGAGGAGGCAAGAGTGTCATCTGCCAAACCTTCAACATCCCCATCAGCTAGGACTTGGCTAATCATATGCTTCACTTCCATCACAAAGGTGTTTAGAGGTTTAATTTCCTATGGCCTGTTAAGTGCTTTGAGATCCTCCAATGAACTGTGCTACACAACAAAGCATTATTTATTGTCTTATCAACTGGCCTTCCTGCTTCAAGAGGGCCTCCTGTGGTTTGGCAAATTCTCTGGTTTGGCACTGGTCAGGTCCTGTGCCCCTCACTCAAAGCGTCCTGCCTGCTGCAGCTCTGCTCAATGTCAGGGACTAGTTATAGCTCACCGCAGGGAGAGAAATTCAGACCACTTTAAATCTTCTTGCCTCCCTGTCTGATCCACATTCACACACAGTACCCTCTAGCTTCTTTATAGCCCAAAGCTACAACCAAGAGGGGCTATAACTAAAGATCAGCAAATAACTTACAAGGCTACGTCTACCCTACAAGGTTTTTGCGCAAAAACAGCCATTTTTGCGCAAAAACTGGCGGAGCGTCCACACCTCAAGCACGCTTTTGTGCAAGGAAATCGGCAGAAGAGAAGGCTTTTTGTGGTACAGTTAATTCCTCTCCCCACAAAGAATAACTCCTTTTTGCGCTACAGCTCTTGCGCAAAAGGCTTCTTCTGCAAAAACCCTGCAGTGTAGACATAGCCCAAGAGTTTTGAACAAGCCTTGGGCTATGTGTGTAGCTATGTCTGCACACATAGCCCAAGAGTTTTGAACAAGCCTTCTCTGTTATTACAGGCTGAACCTCTCTAGTCCGGCACCATCCATGATCTGACATGATTTGAGTTTGCCAGATGTTCACTTATGGGTGTGTCCAAGTTTCCCATGGTCCCATAAAGTTTGTTTACAGCCACCAGCCCTGGTTCTCAGTGTTTTGGACTGTTATTTAGTTCTAATTTACCCCCAACTGTCTTCTAGGAGCCCAGCAAGCAATGGCAGTGTTAGTAATGCTGGTAGACAATACTGACCCCCCGTGGTCCGGCAAATTCTCTGGTTCAGCACAAGTCAGGTCCTGAGTGCTGGACTAGAGAGGGTCAACCTGTACCTCCGTGTCCAACCAATAATCGACCATCCTGGAGGACAGCTGTAAATGGCACATAGAGGGAACTGGTGATGGTACTAGCCGGCATCAAAGATGTCTCCCTTCTCAACCCAAACAAAGCCTTTCATAAAGTCAGTGTTGTCCTGGCATTCTACTTTGTAAGCCTTTGCCTGTGATAACTCAGCATGCTGTTCTGCCAGAGAGGAACAGCAGGATGGCCTAATGGTGATGTCATCCAGGACACCTGGATTCAATTCCCTGCTCCACTAGACTCACTTTAGGGCTAGGTCTTCACTGCAAAAACAGACTATTTTTCCACTGAGATCACTACTCCACTTTGCTCCCTCCATGTAACAGCTTAGGAGACAAAACCCAGCTTCGTTCATACCTCAACCTAGCCAGTCAGGATGAACCCAATAGCCCTGCACCAGGAGACTGACCATAGCTAGCTAGCTACATCAAGGTAAAACTCCAGTGCCTGCCCTACCCTAGGATTTCATACCAAAACAGCTCTCTCAATGGAAAAACACGCCTTTCTCACAGCGAAGCCTGGTTTTGTTCTTGAGGCCTCCATTCCAGCCTGTACAAAGGAGATAAGCGCATTTCCCTGTCCCCTGTGAAGACAAGAGTGTTAAAGATTGTAGAGTACTCAAATATTACCAGGATGGGGGCTCGTGAATATCGAAGAGAGACTGAAACATCTACCCCTCTGGAACAACACTAACAGCTGTAATGCCTTCCCTTCTAGGATAAGACTCAAATCCAGCCCAGCTGTTACCATGTGCTTGCTGTTCAGTCATTATGGTGAAACTGTTGCCTTCAGTCCAGTTTCTAAAGCAAAGACTTACATAACTGGCCCCTTTACATATGAGTAGAGCTGTTATGCACAAAGCTATCCTCTCCACAATAGGGGAACTCAGAGCTGGAGAGTGGGCAGTAAAAGAAAGCTAGCCCTGCTAGTATGGATTTTTAGTCTGTGGGACATCTGGTGACATCACGGATTTCACTTTGAGAGTTTTCTAATCAAGGGGCCCATTACAGAGGAGAGGACCCACATGGATCGAAGCCAGGAAAACATGAATTTCCCAGTACGAAAATTTATTGTAATATAAAAATGTTCTCCAGTCAGTCAATTCTCTTTGGTGGAGAGTTACAAATGGGTCATATATATTAACTAGATTTCACTGGGAAGTGATTTCTGACTGGTGCTCAGATTTTAGTCACCAAAGGATACAACCAAACCTTTCCATCATCACTTCTGTCGGGAACCCATCCTCCAAATCAAAACAAACCAGGGGCTGGGTGAGTTACACATTACAGCAGATTCAGCATAAAGGATCTCATTATCAATTTCTCCAGTTGTAGTCAAGTAATAACATTTAAATTAACCCCAGAGAAAGAAAAAAACTGCATTGGTACCTGTCCATTGTATTGAGAATTTGAGTTAACTGGCCTCTTTGGAAATTAAACATTGACATGCAATAAAGAACACATGCTGAGCAGAGCAGCAACCAAAGAGGAAATGGAAGGGCCAGATCAAATCAAAATAATTACACTAGCAGATCTCTCTCCATTTTTAGGGAAAGTGAACTGAAAACCAGGAAAAATGCAGTCTTGATTTTTCTGGGGGAGAATTAAGATATAATCAACATGTCACCCAAAAAAAAAAAAAAAAAATCACTGAGAAACATTTCAAACCATTAATAAAACAGACTGCCTGCTGGTCAACAGTATTTCTTGCCATTTCCTAGGAATCAGTTGGAAGTCAATGGAAACCATTTAAAATCTCAGGCAAGAGAGGTAGGGTTTTCCCCCCTCCCCCTGGAGCACATACCAAATACATTTTGTGCACACCAACAAATCAAGGAAGTCTATCCTACCAATGGAAAGATTTAACTGCCTCACATTGTTGCATGCAGCCGACCACCTGCAAAACAGTTTACCTCTCATCTGCTGAATTGTGTTAACCATAAAGTACAAACCCCATTTCTATTATACTTAAAAAGCCGCTTAAACAGTTGTATGGCGGATGGTAGCTGCCATGGGCACCGTGTGCCATTGGATGGGAAGGACTTGCCCTAAAAGGTTTGCCACAGTTTCTGTCAGTTCTGCAGTGCTGACTTGCATCTATAAAGTCTCTTCTACAAGACATCTCCAGCTCACCCCACCTGGTGCTAGAGTAGAGAAGAAAGGCCACAAGAAGATCTCCTGCATATGTTCAGTCTCCAGATTCCGCCTTTGTTTTCAGTCCTGATATTGGTTGAAATGTTCACAATTTTGCCATCATGCTGGTGAATTTTCCTCTGGGTGCTGGGGCTGGTGGGGCACTCTATGCAAAAGTCCATGATACGTTCCTCCTTGGTAGAGAGGCCCCCATTGGGCTCATTTTCCCTTGCAGGGTGGAGCAATGTCTGGGCTCTGGTCAATGCTGCCTCGTGGGGCTTTCCAGAAAGTGGCTACTCCGTGGATCAGGCTCGTTAGCAGTCCAGTAGCAGGGGGGTGACCTTGCCGCGCTGCTCCCCACACTGGCGATGGGGCAGGTCTTGGGCTAGCTTGGAGGGGCTGCTGCCCAGCAGCAAAGGGGACCTGATCTCATCACAGATTTACTGGTGGGAGGCTGTGCCGCTGAGACCTGCATTACCTCCCGGAAGGGGGCCTGCCCCATAGTCTGCATTAGAGAATCAGCTAATTGGATTTGAAAGGGGAGAGCTGCTGGCACCTGTTGGGGGACCGTTCAGGGAAGGGGGCCGGTCGGGGGGGGGGGGCGAGCGAGGCCCCTCAGGGCCGGTTGGGGGAGGGGCAGCGAGGCCCCTCAGGGCCGGGCCGGTCCGGAAGGGGGGGGGGCAGCGAGGCCCCTCAGGGCCGGGCCGGTCCGGGGGGGGGGCAGCGAGGCCCCTCAGGGCCGGGCCGGTCGGGGGGGGGCAGCGAGGCCCCTCAGGGCCGGGCCGGTCCGGGGGGGGGGCAGCGAGGCCCCTCAGGGCCGGGCCGGTCCGGGGGGGGCAGCGAGGCCCCTCAGGGCCGGGCCGGTCCGGGGGGGGGCAGCGAGGCCCCTCAGGGCCGGGCCGGTCGGGGGGGGGGGGCAAGCGAGGCCCCTCAGGGCCGGGCCGGGCCGGTCGGGGGGGGGGGGGGGCAGCGAGGCCCCTCAGGGCCGGGCCGGTCGGGGGGGGGGGGCAGCGAGGCCCCTCAGGGCCGGGCCGGGCCGGAAGGGGGGGGGGCAGCGAGGCCCCTCAGGGCCGGGCCGGGCCGGAAGGGGGGGGGGCAGCGAGGCCCCTCAGGGCCGGGCCGGCGCGCCGCGCTGCGGGGGGTCGCGCTCGGGGGGCGGCAGGCCCCGCGGGAGCCCGGCCCGGCGCTCGGCGGCGCGCAGCAGGCTGCGGCGCAGCAGCGGGTAGAGGCGCTGGCAGCCCTCCACGCCGAGGCGCACGGCCTGGGCCCAGCTCTCGGGCGGGCCGCCCTGGCCGCTGCCCAGCAGCCCCGCCACCTGGCCCAGGCCCGGCAGCAGCGCCACGGTGAGGCGGGCGGCGGCCGCGCGCTCCTGGGCCGCGCTGGGCTGCAGGCGCCAGGCGGCGGCGGGCCCGGGCGCGCGGCACAGGCCGCAGCCCACCACCAGGTCGAACATCTCCACGCCCGCGTCGGCCAGGGCCAGCGCGGCGGCGCAGAGCGCGGCGGCCAGGCCCGCGCCGCCGTCCTGCAGCAGCAGGGCCGTCAGCTCGAGGCGCGCGCGCGGGTAGCGCGCCAGGCGCACGGCCGGCGCCAGCGCCTCCTGCAGCGCCAGCCCCAGCTCGCGCTCGCGGGCGGCGGCGGCGGGGCCGGGGCGCGGGCGCGCGCCGCGGGCGCAGAAGGGCGCGCGGCGGAAGTCGCAGAGCAGGCGGCCGCGGCCCTCGGCGGCCTCGCGCGGCCCGCGCACGGCGCACAGCACCTTGGTGCCGCCGGCCAGCTCCACGTAGGCCGAGCCCTCGGCCTGGCTCAGCAGCCCGGCGCGCGCCAGCAGCGGCCGCAGCGCCCCCGCCCCCTCCTCCGCCGCCTGGCCCGGCGCCGCGTACAGCAGCGGCGGCTGCGACTCCTCGGGGCCCGGCACGCGCCGCGGGTCCAGCGGCATGGCGGCACGAGGACGCTGTCAGGGGGCGGGGCCAGCCGTAACGGCCCGGGAGGGATTAGCGAGGGGGCAGGGCCCACAGTGACAGCAGGGGCGGGGCTAGCGAGGGGGCAGGGCCCAGTGACAGCAGGGGCGGGGCTAGCGAGGGGGCAGGGCCCACAGTAACAGCAGGGGGCGGGGCTAGCGAGGGGGCAGGGCCCACAGTGACAGCAGGGGGCGGGGCTAGCGAGGGGGCAGGGCCCACAGTAACAGCAGGGGCGGGGCTAGCGAGGGGGCAGGGCCCACAGTGACAGCAGGGGGCGGGGCTAGCGAGGGGGCAGGGCCCACAGTGACAGCAGGGGGCGGGGCTAGCGAGGGGGCAGGGCCCACAGTAACAGCAGGGGCGGGGCTAGCGAGGGGGCAGGGCCCACAGTAACAGCAGGGGGCGGGGCTAGCGAGGGGGCAGGGCCCACAGTGACAGCAGGGGGCGGGGCTAGCGAGGGGGCAGGGCCCACAGTAACAGCAGGGGCGGGGCAGCGAGGGGGCAGGGCCCACAGTGACAGCAGGGGGCGGGGCTAGCGAGGGGGCAGGGCCCACAGTAACAGCAGGGGCGGGGCTAGCGAGGGGGCAGGGCCCACAGTAACAGCAGGGGGCGGGGCTAGCGAGGGGGCAGGGCCCACAGTGACAGCAGGGGCGGGGCTAGCGAGGGGGCAGGGCCCACAGTAACAGCAGGGGGCGGGGCTAGCGAGGGGGCAGGGCCCACAGTGACAGCAGGGGGCGGGGCTAGCGAGGGGGCAGGGCCCACAGTAACAGCAGGGGGCGGGGCTAGCGAGGGGGCAGGGCCCACAGTAACAGCAGGGGCGGGGCTAGCGAGGGGGCAGGGCCCACAGTAACAGCAGGGGGCGGGGCTAGCGAGGGGGCAGGGCCCACAGTAACAGCAGGGGCGGGGCCCACAGTAACAGCAGGGGCGGGGCCAGCGAGGGGGCAGGGCCCACAGTAACAGCAGGGGCGGGGCTAGCGAGGGGGCAGGGCCCACAGTGACAGCAGGGGGCGGGGCTAGTGAGGGGGCAGGGCCCACAGTGACAGCAGGGGGTGGGGAAAAAACCACCACTGGTCTGGTCGCACTTTACAGACTAACCAAACATGGAGGTGGGCTCATGCGCTCTGGTGGGCACAGCCCCGGTAACAGCAGGGCCCAGGTTCCTCTGACGCCCCTGAAAGCTCATGAGCCCATCTACGTGCTTGGTTAGTCTCTAAGGTGTTATCAGATTAGTCCTTGTTTTTCAAGTTTTTCCAGCAGGGGAGGAGTTAGTGGGGGGCAGGGCCAACAGTAAAAGCAGGGAAGGTTGGCAGGGGAGAGGGGGGAGTTAGCAAAGGGGCAGATAATGGCAGAGTGGGGAGGGCTAATGGGGGGGCAGGGGTAACAGGAGGCAGGTTTGGCAGGGAGCTAGTGAGGGGGTCCAGCAGCAGGGGAGGAGGTTAGCAAGGGGGCCCAGTGGTAATGGTGGGCAGGGCTATTTGGGGGCTAGCAGTAATACCAGGTGGGGTTGGCAGAAGTTAGCAATCCTATCACTTGCAAACTTTCTATTTAATGCTGAACACCCTTGCCTCACTCCCTGCTCCCCCACTCACTTCATGCCCCCTCCTGGTGCTCACTCCCCCTCTTCCTCCTCACACGCTCTCATTTTCACAAGGCTAGGGCAGGAGAGGAGGGCTGTGGCTGGGGATGCAGACTGGGATGGGGCAGGGGTGAGGGATTTGGGTTGCAGAAGGGTGCTCTGGGTAGGATGTAGGGCAGCAGGGAGATCAGGTTCCTGACAGCATTTACCGCAAGTAGCTCCCAGAAGCAGAGCCGTCTCCCCACTGGTGCCTAGGCAGAGGCAGAGGCACAGCGAAGTAGCTCTGCACCCTACCCTATTCACAAGCCCCATCCCCCACTTGGAGCTGCAGAGCCAGCACCTGAGGTGGGCATGGGGTGTGAAGGGCCCTGGCTGCCCTTAAATGTAGACACCAAAGTGGGGAACAGAGTGCTGCTTCTGGGAGCCACACAAGAGTCAAGGCATTAGCCCCCCTGCACAACTGCCCAGACTTTTAATGGCTGGTCAGCAGCACTGAGTGGTGCCAGGATGGTTCCTTTTCAGCAGGGTATTCCAGTCAAAATCTGGACACCTGACAACCCTAGTTGGCAGGGGGGCTTGAGTGGTAATGGAAGGGGAGGAGGCTCACATGGGGCTAGGAGGAGGGCTAGGAGGAGAGCAGATTAATGAGAGGCCAAACTCCTCCTGAGGCTCCTGAGTGGGAACAGTGGCCCCTGCACCCTGGGGGTCAGGCTCCCAGTTGAGGAAGCATGAGGCTGACCCTGTTCCTACAGTGCCCTCCCTGGAGATTCAAGGTTACTGGGCACTCCCTGAGGTAGGGTGTGTGAAGCCCCCACTGACAGAAGGCACCCTTGCAGTAGCTGCAGGCCAAGGGTCAGTGTAGGCCAGTGCTCCCACGTGCCTTGTCTCTGGCTTTTGCTCCCATGCAGAGTAACTCAGCCCTGTCACCTCTGACCATCCCAAGGCCAGCACTTCAGAGAATTACAGGGAATTTGGTACCAGTCACGCCTCTGCAAACTTCCTGCATTATCAACAGATGGTAACAGTGGTGAGGTTCAAAATACTCTAGTTGGATCCCCACCTTCGACACCCAGCCTCACTGCAGCTTATGCTTCCAGTGCAGTAACGCAGGGGTGGGGGCAGTAAGCACAGACTCTTGGCTTTGATGCATGTTAATTTATTGAAGTGTGACAGTATTTACTAACAATTAGCACCTTGGACTGTGCTCTGCAGACTTTACACCATTAGCTAGTTAATCCTCATAGTAGCCTGGGAAGTAGGTCAGTACTGTCAGCTTGCTTTTAGACAAAGAACAGACACAGAGGGGATGAAAGTGACGTGATTCAACCCAGGCTACCGCAGGAGACCTCAGAGCTGGATTAGGACACACAAGCTGTTGGCTCTCTATTCCTTGTTTTCATCACTAAGACATGATTCTGCTTTTAGTCTGCTAATGCCTCAAGCAAATGGATTCAGAAGGAATGAGGAGCGGTATCCATCTCCACAAGTCCCACACACTGTAACCTATCAGACAGGCTGAGGAAAGTTGAGGGCATTCCTTGATGTGTTATGAGTCAGTGCAGGGGCATTAGGTCAGTTCTTCAGCTCACCAAGGTGGAGCTTGGCAAAGTCTGTGGCCAGTTTCAGAGCCTCCTCTAGGCAGTCAACATTCTTGCCTGTAGCTTGGGCAGATACATCTTTCCCACCGCCTTTGCCATCCATCAGACCCGTCACCTCCTGCACCCACTGGTTTGCCTTCAGGCCCTTGTTGGCTAGCTCCTGGAAAGCAAGAATTCAGATTCTTTTAAAGACAGCAAGGTTCGCCCTCAATTGGAGTGAGTGCTGGGGAAGGCAGGATTTCCAGGCTCTGTGCTGTGGCTGACAATGCCAGGGAAGGAAGAAAATGTCTTTTCCAGGCAGGTGAGTGGGTTTGCATCAGTGGCTCTCAACCTTTCAAGATCACTGCCTACTGTGACAGCAATAGCCTCAAGGGGTCTTTCATGATTGCACCCCCATCTTACCCTTTCAGGAGTCTAATTTGTCTTGTGTACCCCATGATTCACCTCTCAAATATTATTTGCTTCCAAAATCAGAGCTACAAGAGTCAAGGCCAAGCCCCGCACTCACAGCAGTAACCGAACAAAACCCACCGACCCCACCAGAGGAATGTGCCATTGGACATGTGGTGTAAGGCTGAAGGGGCAGTCAGAGATAGAACAGGAATCAGAGGAAACACAGGGTAATGCTTCTTCACAGCCCCTCTCTTCAGTGGAAGCTGCCCATTTTATGTTTCTATCTCTGTCTCCACACCCCCTCCCCAGGGTCAGGGTCAGGAGCAGGGCTACCACTACTGGAGGGGGGGATGCAGATAGGGAAGAGCGCTGGAAGGTGGAGTTCCCTGTGCATGGGGGTGCAAGAATCCTGCAGTATGCCCCCCCACCAGTCTAACACTCCATCTGAATGGCTGCAGGGCAGCACAAGGAAGGGCACACACACAGTACTACCTGAGGTACTTGGCATAAGCAAGTGATCTTCCCAGCTTCGCTATCCACAGAGAAGAGCATGGCCGCAGTCTGAGGGGAGTAAGCCTTGAACAGCTTCAGAGATTCATTCAGGGCCTGTGGAGACACCCGCACACCAAGTCATGGCAAGAACCAGCCCATCCCAGCTCCTGACACTGCACATTGCAGGCTCCCACAGGTCTCTCTGCAGCCACAGCCAGGACAGTCCCCAGTGGCCCTGAAGGTATGAACTGCATAAATTGGTGAAATGGTCTAAAAATCAACAGGATGAAATTAAATAAAGGAGAGAAGTGCTCCACTTAGGAAGGAACAATCATTCCACACATACAAAATGGGAAATGACTGCCCAGGAAGGAGTACTGCAGAAAGGGATAGGGGTCATAGTAGATCACAAGCTAAATATGAGTGAACAGTGTTGCAAAAAAGCATCATTCTGGGATGTATCACCAGGAGTTTTATAAGCAAAACACAAGAAGTAATTCTGCTCTACTATGAGCTGATTAGGTCTCAACTGGAGTAGTGGGTCCAGTTCTGGACACATTTCAGGAAACGTGGATATACTGGAGAAAATCCAGAGCAAAAAAATATTAAAAATCTAGAAACCAACTATGAGGCAAGACTGAACAATAGGCTTGTTTAGTCTGGAGAAGAGAAGACAGAGGACCTGATAACAGTTTTCAAATAAATAAAAAATTGTTACAAAGACTGTAGAAAAATAGTTCTCCTTAACCTGAGGACAGGACAAGAAGCAATGGGCTTAAACTGCAGCAAGGGAGGTTTAAATTGGACATTAGGAAAAACGTCCTACCTGTCAGGGTGGTTAAACGCTGGAATAAATTGCCTAGGGAGGTTGTGGAATCTCCATCCTTGGAGATATTTAAGAGCAGGTTAGATACAAACCTGTCAGGGATGATCTAGGTAATACCCTGCACTCATGGCAGGACTGAGCATCGGACTAGATAACCTCTCAAGGCCCTGTCCAGTGAACAGAAATGGGCTGCAAGTAAGGTGAAGGTGGAGGGGCTTCACTGACTGGGAAGAAGTAAGTCCCTAAGCACCAGGCACATAATCTTCCCAAAAAGAGATGGAGCTCCCTCGTTCAGAGAAAGAACTGGTGCAGTTACACAACTCCCAGGACAGGCTGTGCGGGTGTGAATAAGCTGATGCACATGACTCCAGCCACAATCCCCTGGGGCACCTCCAGCAGCACCACACAGAAAAGCACCTGGACTCTGGAGCTAGAATGCAGATGCAGCATTTGTGCAGACTGCAGTAATGGCCCCAAAAGAGAATTCTAGAGTGGTGGTTCTCAAACTGGGTCAGACCCCCACTTCCATGGGGTCACCAGAGCTGCTTAGACTTGCTGGGGCCAGAGACTGAAGTTCAAGGGATCCCCATCCTCTGCCAGACTGGAAGTGGAGATGAGAGAGCTAGAAGGGCAAGTTCTGGAGCTCCTCCCAGTTAAAGCAGCAGGAGGGGTGCAGAGACCCAGGCTGTGAACAGTAGCACACACCACCCCCTGGTCTGTGCCCCGGATGGAGGCTCTCAAACAGGCTGTGCTTGGAGTACGCTGTGGGAGCATGAATTCAGAGGCAAGGTTCCAAGTTCCCATGTGTATGGAGGGAGCCGAGGAGGCCGCTCTGCCTGATAGCTGGGTTACCTTTGCTGAAGCGCCACTCTCCAATTCCAGCACCACCAGTGGCTGGTTAGGGTGGCTGTCAATGAGCTGCTTGGTCTTGTCCAGCACCTGCAAGAGCAAGTAGAGTCACACGGGAATACTGGGTATCGCTCAGACACGGGAGGCTTGCTAGTGACAGGGAGAGACTTCAAACTCCCCACCTTCCCCATTCCTCTGCCCAATCCTGCACGGACCACAACAGTAGGTCAGCCCAGCGTGTGGCCAGCTCACTTTTCTGGCCGGGGGCGGGGAGGGGGGGGGTTACTGAGTTTCAACGGGCACACCATTTGTGCAACACACCCCTGGGGTCAGCTGAAAACCTTTGTTACTGTTACAGAAGGCTGTCCAATCTCACTGCCCGGAGCAAGCTGCTGAGGCCTGGGGGAAGAAAGAGCAGACTGCACAGGGGAAAAGAGACCTTGATTAGAAAGGCTGGGTACCAGCTAACCACCCCCTCATTTAGGCAACGCAGACCCCTTCCAAAGGGAGAAGAGCAGCATCCATTTGTTTGGGTTGGGAGCAGGAAGCAGAGCGCACACAGATGGCCACAGGACCCTCCCATCCCACTAGCATTATCCAGCAGGGCTCATGGACTTACTCGTTTCTGGACATCTGCTTTGCTTGTACGGTCCAGGTCGTCCATAACCTTCTTCAGCGCTCTGAGAGCCTCTCTCAGCTCATCCTTCCGCCACTGTGGGATCACTGCGGTAGCCAGCACCTGGAAGCAGAAGAAGGGTTTAGTCTCTTGGCCTACCACAACAGACAGCCGTTTCTGTGCTCCCAACCCCAGCAAACTGGCTTTCAACCCAAAAAGCTTCTCGACTGGAGCACCCAGCAAGAAGGCCCCTTCCCAATGCCACGAGACAGAGCAAATGCTACCTTGTTCCCTATCTGCAATGCACAGTCCACCTGGCATACTTCAGGGGCCTCCACCACCTTAGTGTCCAAGTGCCACCCAGCCTCTTAGCTCCCAACACCCATGTGAGGCAGGACAGGGTGACTGCCGCTAGTGGACAGGCACAGAGATCCTGTGACTTGCCTAAGGTCACACAGGAACCCACATTTTCCCAGCAGCACTGGACACATGTCCCCCACACCCTGGGTCCTAACTCCTAAGTGACTTGCTTCAATTTAAGGACTCAAGCTAAGGCATCGCACTAGTTTCTGCTCCGCTCATCTGATGCAGTGCTCTGGGGGATGGGGGGGGGGGGGCGGGCGGCGGCTGGGGTCTCACCCCTACCTCACTGAGGTCTGCAATCTCCTTCTGCACGTCCTTATTGGGAGCAGTCTGGACCTTCACTTTGGCCTCCAGGGCAGAGAGCGATGTCACGAGGCTGTCCGCTTTCCTTAGGGCCTGAGAGAGCAGAATGGAGGGTTACTGCGTGCTGGGCTGCTCAACACCCCACAGCCAGGGACAGAAACAAGACACACACACACACACACACACACACACACACTCCCCCAGGGAGCAGCACAGCTCAAGAAGGCAGTGCTTGTTCAATCTTACACTCAGTACAGGCCACTCCCCTCTTGATCCTGTCAATGTCAGATGCTGAAGAGAAAGCCATGAAACCCCACAAAGATACCCCTCATGGACCCTGGGGAAAACCCCCTCTTCTTGAACCCAGCCAGGGACCAGTTTACAACCCGCAGCATGAGGACTCCGTCGTTTGTGATGTCTAGTCTTTGTTCACATAATACAATACAGTGAGCGTCCCAAGAGATCTGTCCCTGCGTCCGGGTTCTTTGTGCCATTTGCTCAGTAAGTACAGAAGAAAGAGGACACTTGCAGATCTATTGTGCCAAGAGCTGGGAAAGCATTGTCCCCAAGAACGGAAGTGCAGCCGCCACCAGGCCAGCAGGAAGCAGTTCTACCCCTTTCACTGGCCTTCCTCCCATCACCCTGGCTTGGCATGGCCCGAGTGCAGACCCTGGCACTGGTCTGCAGTCTCCCCCCGCTGGAGGACGTGCCATGTTACTCAGATGGCTCCCCAGCCCTCTGACTGCAGGCCTGGCCAGGGAACCTCCCACACAGCTCTCCTCACTCATTGGACCTGCAGCTCTGAAGCTGTAAATGCTGCTGGCACGTGGGGTCAAGGGCTCAGCTGATGTAAAGTGGAGTCAGTGGCATAAAGACCATGTAATGCAGTGGAGGGTCTGGCTCAGTCTTTAATGAATATGAAAATCTCTTGTCTGTGATGGGGTTGCCACATCCACATGCTCCAGGATTTCACAGTGACCCCCCCCTTTTCTCTCCACTTACCTTCAGTGCCTCAGCACCAGTGACTGCAACTATCCTTCGGATGCCTTTAGCAATTGCTTCTTCAGAGACTATGGCAAAAGGGCCAGCATGGCTGGAGTTCTGCAGGTGTCTTTGGAAACAACAGACATGAGCCCCAAGGTGAGATGGCTAAAGCCCTATCACTGCTCCCCCATCCTCCTCCTGGTCAGACACTCACGTTCCTCCGCAGAACTCAACAGACGTGATGGAGCCAGCTGCGCTGGAGGGGTCGGCCAACATGTCCTCCACAGGGATGCCGACGGAAACGACTCGCACAGGATCGGGGTAGGTCTCATCAAACACAGCCCGCAGGCCTTGGATGGCTTTGGCTGCTGCCAGAGGACAATCCTTGGCATACACTGTCTGGGGAGGGCGAAGCAAAGGGGATCAGCTGGGCAGTGGCCAGAGCCAGCACAGACGGAAATGCAGATACAGGTTAACAGCTGTAACCAAATCATCAGAACTCTTCGCCTCACTTTCAATAAGCCACAGTTCCATTTGCCTCAACTCTTTCTCCTCCAAGATGCCCCCCGGTTCTGTGCTAACCGCTGCATAGAGAGTTCAAGTCATAGTCTGGCAGATTTCAGCTCCCAAAGTAGCCCACAGCTAATAGCTCATCAGTGATCCAGCAACACCTGTGTGCTTTTCCAAACCAGAAAACAGTTACCGCCAGTAAATCTACTGGCCATCCCACCAAAGAGAGGTCATGCACACTGAAAACAGGGCAGGGAATACAGGCCAATTTTGATTCTGGGAAATGTTGCTTATCAATGAGGCTCAAAGTTCACTTTAACTCTGTATTTTCCAGTGAAAAATAAGGCCACATCTCAGCAGGAAATCTCAGTTTATACCAAAAGAGGCCAACAAAGAGCAGCTCCTCATACTCCCAGCTTTTCAGTATCACTACATCCCCCCTCAGGTCAAAGCCATATTACAGGCCCACACCAGTCACCTCTGGACCTAATCCAAAAAGAGGGGCATGCAGCTAGAAGCAGAGAGTCAGTTCCCCAGCAGGAGATATTCAGGGCATGTCTGAGATGAAACCTGGGCAGAGCCATGCAGGTGAGCTGCTGCCAGGAGACCATGGGGATCCTCACTCTGCTTCCACCCAGCAATTTCACACTTGCTAACGACAGACAATAAGGAACAATCAGGGCTGTCGATGCAGCATGTGTCGGTCTGCCTGACCCCCCTCAACATCAACCTTGCATTCTCTTGGCCAACGATGCCCACTTGGCCCAGGGCTAGGGGTGGAGATGGAGTGTGTGTGTGAAGTAGGGATGTGAACAACTAGTCGAATATCTGATAAGCAAATGCTTATTGAATAGTCGAGTTGACTAGTCACCCCCCTCCCTACCTTGCTGCCTCTATCAGAAAGAGGCAGCAAGCGGGGAAGGGGAGGAAGAGGAGGGGGTACTTCAAAGCGGCAGCACCGTGTGGAACCTGGGGCCAGACTGCATGCCCCAGGCTGCATGCGGCGTTTCAAAGTGGCAGTGCCATGAGGAGCCTGGGATCAGCTGGGGATTCCCTCGCTGACCCAGGCTCCATGCAGTGCTGCCGCTTTGAAATGCTGTGAGGAGCATGGGTCAGCGAGAGACTGCCCTGCTGGTCCCATGGTCCCCACAGCACTTTCGCTTTCCATGTGTAGCAACAGCCCTAGAGCTGTTGCTACACTTCAAAGGCAGCGCACCCTTACTGACTAATCAAACTACTCGATTAGTCAGTTACTCGAAATTTAACATCCCTAGTGTGTAGAAGCATCCCCCCAGGGGAGGGTTAACACCAGGGACTGAGCACAGTGGCAAGCTGAGCCTGCAGCTCCCAGCATGCCAGAGGTGGTGCCTCTGCTCAGACGCACCTTGGCTTCCTGTATCATTTGGTTGGCAATCTCTTCTGTTTTCTTGATCTCCTGTGTGGACATGGCTCCCCTGGCAGTGAAGTCAAATCGCAGCCTGTCTGGGGCAACCAGGGACCCTCTCTGGTCTGCGTCCCCCAGCACCGAGCGCAGGGCAAAGTTGAGGATGTGGGTGGCAGTGTGGTTGCTCATGATGGGTCTCCGCCTGGGCTGCAAGGAGCAGAGGGAAAGCAACTGTTGAAGGGCTTGGTGTGGGAAGAGCTGCCATGCGCCTCCTGCTCACACACCCCTGGCCTAACCAGTGAGCCCTGACTGTATGTGGGACAGGGTAGGAGGAGGTTACAGTTACAGATTAGTTCTGCTTCAGGAGAAATCTGGGTCAATGCAGGAGGGAGAGAACGAAAGCAGCTTCTGTCTGAGACTTCTTTGGGGCCAACAACCAGGAAAAGTCTCAATCTAGTTCCCAGCCCCCCTCATATCCCCAGCTGATTGGCTGTACTTGGCGAGAGGCCAGAGCACCCCAGACCTGAAACTGCCCTTTGGAGGGGACAAGGCACAGTGGCAGGTGTCCAGGGAGTGGTAGGCTGCCTGTCTACAGCAGAGAAGTAGAAGATTTTACAGTCTACGGTTCAGCCAAGCTTCTTCTGCTAACACTGATGTCACCTGAGAGAGAAAAACTGAAACCTCGTAGACAGCAGGGCAGCTGGCCAGGATTTCACTTGTGCCCCAGTCTAACCTACAGCACATTAACCCTTTAGGACAGCGCACCAATTCCATCTGCCAGCTCCCAGGGGACTCTTGGCTGAACCCCAGCTCTGCTAAAGGACATCTGCAAGCCAATGACTGCATTCCAAGGCTCTCTGGGAGGCAGGGGTTGCCAGCCACATAGCATGGAACCACTGCACATTGGGAGAGAAAGACCCAGATCTTCTGCTGGGATGCAGTGGTGGGAGCAGGCATCGGCTGCCTGCTAGTGGAAGAAAAGGAGCTGTCAATCTCTCACCGAAAAGAGAGAGTCACCAGCACAGCATGACTAACTCACCTCGTCAATATACAGACAGACTTGGTCTCCCACTTTCAGGCTCCCATAAACGGTTCCCATGTGAAGCACATAGCCCCCCCGGATCTGCACATTCTTCACCGTGAACTCCGTTTTCTGTAGCAGATGGGGGAGAGCACAGACAGAGGTAACTGCTGTTATTATTCCACCCAGCCCCCTGGATGGCAACGAAGACCCCGGAAGAGTAAACTCCAGGAACACAGGCCCCTCTGGCAGCATGAGTGGGTCGGCCACCACCTCTCTTTGCTTTGGCCGGGGGGGGGGGGGGGGGGGGGGGAGAAATCAAACGTCCAGCTACAAAGCGGGGCCCCTGCCCAGTCAGTTGTCTTGCGGGAAAGCGTCTAGGGAGGGTTAGTGGATCACAAACGGAATCTGAATCAGGAACATGATGCACTTGCAGAAGTGTTGCACGTAAAACGTGGGAGGGAGCTTTCCTGTACTCAGCTCTGCCGAGGCCCCAGCTGGGAACACTGTCCTATTCTGGGCACCATGCTTTAAGAAAGATGCGGGCACATTGGAAAGAGTCCAGAGGAGAGCAACAACAGTGATCAACTGTTCAGAAAGCCTGGCCTATGAGGAAAGCCGGGGGAGGGGAGGGGAGGGGAGGGTTTGATAACTGTCAGGTATGTCAAGGGACAGTACAAAGGGAATGAAGATCAGTTGTGCTCCATCTTCCCTGGAGGTAAGACAAGAAGTAAAGGGCTTAAACTGCAGCCAGGGAGATGTAGGTTCAACATCAGGAAAAGCTTTCTAAGGGTAACAAAACTCTGGGATAGTGTCTAAGGTTGGTTGTGGAATCCCCATCACTGGAGGATTTGAAGAATGGGTTGGACAGACACCTATCTGGGCTGGTCTACGTTTAACGGCCCTGCCTCAGTACGGGGATCTCAGACGGCCTCCAGCCTGACATTTCTAGGTGCCTACGACTGTAAAGGTGGGGAACAGAGCCTAAACGACTTGTCCGTGGTCAAGGAATTGAACCTTGGTTTCCCACAGCCCAAGTCCAAGCACTATCCATTGCTCCACCTTTCCTTCCCCAGCCCTCACTGCCTCTTCACCCCTCCTCCCCCAGGAACGGCACTCAGGAGTGGTTCTGTTTGTATGTTAGCACACAAGTGCCTGGTCCCACTTACGTCCTCGCTGCTGTCGTCATCCTTGACCAGGTAGCCCTCATCGTAGATCTGCCCGCCCTGCTCAGCGTAGAAGCAGCTCTTGTCCAGCACTATGCCGCACTCCTGGCCCGTGGACACTTCCTCCACAAACCTCTTCTCCCGGCGGATTGCTTGCACCGTGGCCACTGGGCTCTCAAACACTATTGCGGGGGGAGAGGCAGGTCAGTCCCAGCCTTTACACACAGTCAGACACACGTGTCCAGCAGCCACCTCTGGAGTGGATGCTTCAGTTTCAGACAAGAAGTGAGGAAAGAAAACTGCCAGTGGAAACCCCAGGGGGATATTTAACTGGAGAGGAAAAGCCGCTGAGCTCATCAGCTCTGAGGGGCAGGGAAGCCTCTCTGTGTTGGTACAGCACAGAGCACAAGGCTCAGATCCGTGAGCAGGGCACCACAACGAGAGTAATCAGGGAGCAGGCCAAGGTACCAGGGAAAGCCCAGATACACGGCAGGAGTGAAAAAGAACCACTACAGTCCCTCTGGCCAGGCAGGGAGCAAATGAACTGGACAATCGCTAGAGCACCAGTTTCTCTGGCTCCAAATTATTAATAACTTCTCCTGCCAGGCAGTGGATTTGCTCCTCTGATTTGCACTGTCCTCCACTGGCAGCAGCCAGCCCATGTATGGCTCTCCCCTCTTCTTCCCCCCAAAGGTCATCAGCTGATCACCAGGCTGGGGAAAGGGGTGAGATGCAGGAAGACAAAGGCGCCCTCGCTCAGCTGTATTGCAAGTCACGGCAGAGTCTGCAGACTAGCCTCCAGGCCTGACTCAACATAAGACCTGCAACGCAAGGCTGGGGGAGGGGAATCACGCAGAGAGCAGCATCACATACCGTAGGTACCACTAGGATTCGACGTGTAGTTGTATTTGGGCGAGTCATCTGTCACCTCCAGTCCCCGGGTGCGGAGCTCATCAATAGCATAGATGTCTAGCATGAGGAGATCTTCCTCACCGGCTCCCTTGCCCTGAGACTTCAGCTGAGAATGGCAACAGGTGGAAGCGTTAGGGACAGGGAAAAGACCCCTCAGTACTGCCAAAGGGATCCCACTCTTGTAGATCGACTGGTTGGGCTTTAGCAGCACATTTGGGGCTGGAGGCGACTGCGGCAGAATGGACACCAACATCCTGGACCAAGTTGAGTCTACGTTGTAGACCCACATCAATCACACAGATATTCACAACGAATCTGCCAACAAACCAAGGAGGTGAGGGATGGCTCCGGTGGGTGGCAGGGATCCACCATATGCCTCCCTGGAGCACTCTTTAAGGGTCTTAGGCGAGAGATACTCTGAAGCAGGGTGACTGGTAGCACTTGGGCAGCAATCCCGTCCTATCCCCCCACTCTCTGCACCTCTACTTAGCTTCTGCTATAGGAAAGGGCTGGTGAGGGCTCTGCTCCTACCACAGCTGTTCTACAGCAATCTGGCTGCCATGCAGAGCAGGCAAGCTGAGAGCTCTAACCCCGCATGGGATGTGTGTGGCCCAGCTGTGTGCGAATGGAGCACTCCAAACCTGCTCAGTGGGTGGCATGAGGAACGTAGCTGGATTTTAGGGGGTGTGTCTAAACAAGTGATTGGCGATCCTCTTTGCCCCGTGCAGCGCCCATGCTGATTGCAATGACAGTGGAAGGCTAGGGTTCTACAACAGCTAGCTCAGCTGCATTCCAAGCATGCCTAGATCACACCACGCTGCCTGAAGCCGGACTACACCAGTGCTCCCACAAGCAAGGCGACACCGGGGTAAACAAGGCTGTTACTGTAGGGTAGACTAAAACCATGGCCTCCTGGATCGTTCTTCAGGAGGCAGGAGCTCTGTTGGACTGGACACTGCAGAACTGAAGAGCTGTGTTTCTCCTTTCCCCCTTCATGCAGAGACAGGCTCTGGCATGATGACCCAGGTGGCTTCCCAGTCCCACAAACGCAGCATTACATGGTACGAGTCCCAGAAACCACTTAGAGCAGCAGTTCTCAACCAGGGGGCCAGGAGCTAGTTTCAACGGGTCCCTGAACCATAGGGCTTCTGCCTTGCAGGGGGCCAAGTGCAAGCACCCTGAGGCCCCACCCTCTCTGGCTGGGGCCTGGAATTTTTCTCGCATGTTGGAGCGCCTCAAAGTAGAGACCCTCTACCCAGAGATTGCTATTGGCTACACTTTCACTGCTGCCTACTCGCTGAAGAAGCCTTAGCCCAGCCTAAAGAAATACAGTCAGTGAGTCTGGGGCAGGTGTTCATCCAATGGCTGCACACTAGAGGGCAAAGTTTCAGAAGAACCTGTGAAGTGGCAAAGACAGAACCCAGGGGAGACACTCGCCAGCACAGATGCAAAGGCAGGTGTCCCACGGAAACAAGAATCTTTGGAGTCTCTGTGGACAACATGGTGCTCCTGACTGCTGTGTTCTCGGGAAGCAAGGAAGGAAAGCAACATCTGCACAGACCCCGGTGGCAGACAGCAGGGCTGGTTCTCATGCAACCTGCTCACTTTGGGGAACCCAGCCTTCCCAAGAGGGTAGTGGGGTAAAAGCTCCATGTGAGCTGGCAAGAAGCTATGCACCCTACTAGGAGAAGAAGTGCCCAGTGCTTCACCATGCAAACAAGGCCTGGACTCTCAGGGCCTGCCCTCCATCCAGACTTACTGTGCTTTGCCCCAGCCTGCCCTGGCCCTGCAACATGGCCCAGGGTGCTCAATGTCAGATCTCCCAGGAGACACTTTTGTAAAGGAGCTGTGTCCTTTCTTCAAGCCAATAACAAAGGAGTCCTCCCACAACAGTGCCCTCTGCCCACTCCTGGTAGGGTCAATGCAAAGGGGCTGTCTTTACCTGAGCCATCTTCCGCTCTTCCTCGAAGCCTTCCATGTCCACGGTGAGGCCCTTCTCCTCAGCAATTAGTCCAGTGAGATCCACAGGAAAGCCATAGGTGTCATACAGCAGCCAAGCAGTGTCCCCTTGAGAGGAGAAATGGATCAATCAGGTCTCCCTGCAGTGGACCTTGGAGATGTGCATGGCTAACAGGCACTGGCAGTCAGGGGTCGCAGTCTGCAGGTGACTCTCAATCCAGGCCCTAGTGACCAGCTCTCCAGTAAGGGTGTGTCTAGACTACAGGGTTTTTTTGGAAAAACTGTACCTGCGTCTAGACTACTGCCGCGTTCTGTCGACAGTAAATCGAAAGAACACGGCGGTAAACCCCATTCTACGAGGAATAACGCCTTTTGTCAAAAGTCATCTTTTGAAAAAAGGCGCTATTGCATGAAAACAGGGCTTTTTTGAAAGAGTGTCTAGACTCTTTCAAAAAAGCAAGCCGCTTTTTCAAAAAACCTTCTTCTTGTCTAGACGCTCTTTTTCGAAAGAGGCTTGCAGTCTAGACGTACCTAAGAGATCACCACTCAACCAGAACAGGAACTATCAGACAGCCCAAGGACAGAACTTGCAGTGAGAGCTAAGGCAGCGACAGGCTGGTGCATGGGGAATGGCTGCTCTCACTGTGCACAGAGGGCTTCCCCTGCTAAATGCACAGGCAGCCCAGCCGAGCCCTGAAAGACTCCCAGATGGCAAATGCTGTTCACTGCAGGACACAGCTGGTGTGTTAGGACAGGATTCCTGGAAGCCTCCTTCAGCATAAAAGGAGTTAAAACAAACCTTACCAGGGATCCTTTTACTGTCCCCCAAAGTCTGGATCTTCCTGTCCAGGATGCGGCGACCTCTGCTGAGGGTTTTCAGGAACTGAACCTCTTCTTCATTGATAATATCCTTCACCATAGCCGGGTCCTTCTTTAGCTCGGGGAACGCGTCCCCCTGAGGACACAGAAATAGCAACTATTAAGAGCAGAGACCCGCATCAGCCAGGGGATCCTGCCATGCATGACCAAGGAGTCTCATGCAGTTACTGTGCAGCAGAGGGACCTACCAGTGACTGCACCACAACATCAACCAGAGAGGCGAAGAAGCCCTTGGGGGCACTGAGCTTCTCGTGGGAGTAGCGCACAGCCCGCCGCAGAATCCTTCTCAGCACATACCTGCGGGAACAGCACCAAGAGTGGGATCCTCACGTGACATCCCCACACCTCTCCCTTCTGCCAATGGGACCCACCAGCAGCTAACCACGGGCAATACAAACACCAAGGACTCTTCCCTAGCTAGCTCCTGTCACCTAGCTTTGGAATCCACCACACAGCATCCGTGGGTCGGAGATGAGGGGCGCTGGCAGAGTGCTGGGGGTGGGGAGCAGAACTAGAGCAGCAGAGGGGCTGTGCGTCAGGACTGAGGGGCATCAGCACAGCTGTGAGAGGGTACGTCTACACTACAAAGTTAATTCGAACTAACAGCTGTTAGTTCGAATTAACTTTCATAGGCGCTACACATGCAAACCGCTAGTTCGAACTTAATTCGAACTAGCGGAGCGCTTAATTCGAACTAGGTAAACCTCATTCTACGAGGACTAACGCCTAGTTCGAATTAAGTAGTTTGAATTAAGGGCTGTGTGGCCACTTAATTCGAACTAGTGGGAGGCTAGCCCTTCCCAGGTTGCCCTGGTGGCCACTCTGGGCCAAGCCAGGGAAACTCGTCTGCCCCCCTCCTGGCCCTGGGGCCCGTAAAGGGCCACGGTCTGGCTACGGTGCCCATGCCAGGTGCAAGCCTGCCAGCACCCAGACAGCAGACCCTGCACCTGGCACAGCACGAGCCAACCACCCGCTGCCACCCAGCCCTCCCCCTCTTCCCAGGACCAGGCTGGTGGCTCCCAGGAGCCTGCCCGGGGCCGCAAGAGGCGGACGCCTGCCTGGTCTAGTGCAGAGATCGTGGACCTCATCCAGGTTTGGGGGGAGGCCTCCAACGTCCACAATCTCCGCACTAGGCACAGGAAAGTGGCCATCTAGGGCAGGATAGCTGCCAGCCTGGCCACCAAAAGCCACATGCGAACTTAGGAGCAGGGTTGCATGAAAATCAAGTTGGTCCAGTGAGACCCCCGACCCTGAGCTTAGAACATATGAACATAAGAACGGCCGTACTGGGTCAGACCAAAGGTCCATCTCGCCCAGTAGCCTGTCTGCCAACAGCGGCCAACACCAGGTACCCCGGAGGGGATGGACCAAAGACAACGGCCAAGCCATTTGTCTCGTGCCATCCATCTTCAGCCTTCCACAAACAGAGGCCAGGGACACCATTCCTACCCCCTGGCTAATAGCACTCCATGGACCCAACCTCCATGACTTTATCTAACTTCTCTTTAAACTCTGTTCTAGTTCTCACCTTCACAGCCTCATGTGGCAAGGAGTTCCACAGGTTGACTATTTGCTTTGTGAAGAACTTTCTTTTATTAGTTTGAAGCCTGCTACCCATTCATTTCATTTGGTGTCCTCTAGTCCTTCTATTATGGGAACTAATGAAGAACTTTTCTTTATGCACCCTCTCCACACCACTTATGATTTTATAGACCTCTATCATATCCCCCCTCAGTCTCCTTTCTTCTAAGCTCAAAAGTCCCAGTCTCTTTAGCCTCTCTTCATATGGGACCAGTTCCAAACCCCTAATCATTTTAGTTGCCCTTTTCTGAACCCTTTCCAAGGCCAAAATATCTTTTTTGAGGTGAGGAGACCCCATCTCTACACAATACTGAAGATATGGCGTACCATAGTTTTAGACTTCCCCTCCTCCTTCCCCTGGCTTCCCCCTTCCAGCTCCCTCCTCCCAGGTTTCCACCTCCCCTCTCCCACCCTCTCTCTTCCCCTTTCCCACCTCCTTTTCCCAGTCTCCCCAGAGGTTAATCCCCCCTCCCCCCCTCAGTTTTGTTAAATAAAGAGAGTTTCCATTTTTGAACACACATGTCCTTTATTTTTTACATCAGGAAGGGGGGCTAGGGAAGGGTAAGTGGAAGGAGGTGAGGGAGGAATGGGGCACGAGCCCCCGATGGGGAGGACTGGGGTGGCTCTGCGGGCTCCTCGGGGTGGAAGCTCTCCTGCAGGGCCTCCTGGATCCTGACAGCCCCCCGAATGACCCCCCAGATGGTAGCCTGCGGCAAGTGCAGCCGGGCTGATGGCCGAGTGCTGTAATGTGCCGAGGGTGGGCACTCCAAGTCAGGACTGCTTTGCTGTCCCTCATCGAGGTAGACAAGCAAGCGGGGAACCCTGAGAACTGTCTGTCCGGGGTGGGGGTCGGGTCCCTTTAAGCACAGCCCTCGGCTAGCCTGGGGCAGCAGCTCCACACTCTAAGTCCTAAGCTGATGCCCTGCCGGCACTGGTTCCAGCCAGCCTTAACTTCGGTTCATGGTCCACTCAATGTGGACATGCTAGTTCGAATTAGCAAAACGCTAATTCGAACTAGTTTAAGTCTAGATGCGCTAATTCGAATTAGCTTAGTTTGAATTAACTAATTCGAACTAAGTTAGTTCGAATTAGTGCTGTAGTGTAGACATACCCAGAGAGAGGAACATATGCAGGCTGCATCAGACCCAAGGTCCATCAGAGGAAGGTGTAAAACCACATAGCAGCAGATGTGGGACAATCTGCCCCCAGATTAGGTCTCACACTGACCTCGGTTAGTTAGAAACTGGCTTGCACACCCAGCACCATAAGGTTTCATATCCCTTCCAGAAATGTTGTGATCAGTAATTATGAGAATTTAGACTATTTTCGATATCTGCATAAGCAGGGCTTGACAAACGGCGGCGAAATCTACTTGCCAGCCCCGCACTGCGCATGCGCGCGCCGCCGGTAAACGGGGCGACCAGCTGAAATCTACTTGCCACGGGCGAGTAGAAACAGTGATTTATCGAGCCCTGTGCATAAGCATCCAATGTCTGACTCTTCCTAAATTACTAGCCTCAGACTTCCCATCAGTGAGCTCCACAGTCTAATTATGCATTGTGTAGAAAAGTATTTCCTTATATTGGTTCTGAATTTCCCTCCTTTTAATTTTACTCAGTGTCCTCTTGTTCTTCATGTTTCAGAGAAACACTAGAACTTTGGGCTCTATCTTCTCCAGAACAGTTCTTGTATCATGTGCCCTTTTATCTATCTCTTTGCTAAGATACCAAGCCCAATTTTTCAATCATTTGTCACAAGAGTTTTTCCGGGCCACTGATCATCTCATGACTCTTCTCTGAGCACACCCCAGTTCTGCAATAAGATGGTGTGACTGGTGACAGACAAGGCCACACCTTTCATTTGTATCAAGGCATTTTAATACTTTCAGTGTTATTCTCCACCCCAGTTCTGACATCCTAAATCTAGTTGCTTTGATGCCAAGGTCTCTTTCTAGGGCTGACACCTCTAGTTTACCTCCTTTATTTTTATTTGGGACCTTTCTGACTAATCATCTGATCCCTAAAGGTTAACATTGCTGTGTCACTTCTTGTAGCCTCCCTGTCCCTTGGACACTGTTTGAGTGGCTTCTTGAGCTGGTGCCTGCATGCCCACACAAAGCTGAGCCAAGAACAGCCTCGCCTCTTGTGCCCTAGAACTCAATGTTCCAAGCAGCAGCCACTTAGTGTCAAGAAACTGTGGCTTTAAACTCGGCCCTATTTTGCCATGGGACCAGTTCATGTAGCTAGTGGGAGTCTCCAATTACCACCATCTTGCTGCCCTGACCTCACTCCATCTCCTTTCCTTGACCCAGAGGCCTGAAGTACAGTCCTACTCATAGATTTACATTCTTGCAGCTTGGGAACTGTCCCCATGTGGAGCAGCTGCAGGTCAGTATTGGCTAAGGCACGGGCATGGGAAACCAGAGCTGGAATAGCCGGGGCAGAGCTGCAGCTCAGGTCTGAGATGCACTGACAGCACTGTGTGGAAAGTTTGCAGTTACCCAAGCCACAATCAGCCCGGCTCCAAACACTGCCACTGACCCATTCCAGCTTCCTCCCTTACAAGGAACCCAGTGCCTTGCATGAGGAGGTGGCTCAGATGAGGGCTCTCCACGTGCCCAAAGGAGTGAGAAGTTCTCAGAGCCCCTGGAGTGGTGGGGGACAACATACCACCTGTTTCCCAGATCAGGAGGTCAATGGCTGTAACCTTCACATGCATCTAAGTGGTGGAATTTCAGCATCACCAAGCCTGCTCCGCAGCCTCTGCGCACACATGTAACCTTCCTGGTTCAGTAATGTATAGTTGGACCACCTGCATTCTTACCCTCTGCCCGTGTTGTCAGGTCTCCCTCCATCAGCGAGGGCCACAGTGATAGTTCGGGCGTGGTCTGCCAGGACTCGGTATGCCATGTCTATGCCATCTTCATCCTCTGCACCAACCTTCCCCGTGTACGGCCTGGCCCCAGTGCCCTTTGCAGAGAGAGATGAGACGGTGGGTATGGAGAACCTGGCTGTTTTGTCTGACTATCGGGGGGTGGGGGGGGGGGGGGTGGAGAGGAGGACACATACAGTTAGCTACCTGAGTCTGCTCAGCAGCACGGCCTGGGGAACCGCTTCCAGAGCTGGCCTTGCTCAGGGCCAGTGGCGGCTGGGAATGTTATGGAAGCAGCAAACTCCTCACTGTCCCCCACCCTCTCAGATAAAAGCAAGTGGCTCTGGAAGGAGCCATGCTCAGCTCTCCCTGATCAGAAGGGAACGTGCAAAGTGAAACTGATCAACTCTGGCAGTTGGAGTGAGCCCAGGCCAGCAAAGAATGATAGATGAAGAATCCAACGCCATCTGGAGCGAGAGCTGGGGCAGGGGCCCAACTGATTTTACTGTGTTGGGTCACACTCCAGCCAGACATAACCAATACAGCCAACAAGTCTGCAGTGCCCATTCTATTTGCCATGCTCTATTGCTGCTTTCAGGGCCTGGCTTCTTCTTTCCCTGACAAAGCCAGTGTTCAGGGAAAGCCGCCTGAAAGGCAACTTGCAAAGAGAAACTTGTTTGTGGACTTTTCTTTGTTCCTTTATGGTGGATAGAGATGGCCTGGGAAGGCTCTTCAGAAAGAAGCACCCAAAATGCAGCTTTTCTGCTTGTTTTTTAACACTGGAAATACTGATCCTGTCAAGTCATTTGCAAAAAGGACTCAATGGATTACTGGGGGACTGGTAGGAGATGGCGATCAGAAACACCCAGTAAGTGAAAGCCTACTGACAGATGAGAGAAGGGATTTTTAGTCAGTGAAATCCTGTGGTAACATCTATTCAATTCCAACACTGGAGAAACATTCAGGAGAAAGGAGGTCTTTGTTGAGATTCAACACCCCCACCCTCCGGGCTAAGACTGCTCACAATTCACATTTCAGAGTCTTCCAGCAAAATCAAGATGATCATGTGGGATATTCTGAATGGGAAAAGCAAGCAGAAAAACAACTTTTTCAAGAAACATCTTTTCAGGTTCTATTTATCCAACATAAAGAAGCAAAAAGAGCCTGAATCCACCCTATTCTGCTGCGCACCTGTCAGATACCATCCTGCAAACAGGTGGATTCTCAAAGTCAAGCTACATAGCCTTGCAGGCCTTGGAGCAGGGGGTTTCAAGGCAGGTGACTGGCTGCTGAAGTTTGGCTTTGGACCAGTTTCATCACCTAGATCCCCCCCACTAGGTCCACCCATCTTTCCAGGTGAGGAGAGCTGGAGATGGCACCCTGCAGAGCACCAAGACTTCCCTTGGTATTTGGAGAGGTGGAGGCCCTCTTCACCAAGATTTCCAAAGGAGGGACGTGCTGCTTCTGTAAAGTTCCCAGCCTCTGCTGACCCAGAACATGATAAATGGAGCTCGGCTTGACCACAGAACTGTGCCATCTTAACCCTATGATCAACACCATTTGTTTACACTGTAAATCCCTTTGAGTCAGGCTTCCTAGGACCCTGCATGAGGGAGGCAGCTATACAGAGGGGAGGGCAGAGTCTCCTACTTCCAAAGGCACCCAAACGGTGCATGGCCAGCACAGGCCACAGGGAAACATCCCTGTGAGCTGCTCTGATCAGCTCTCCCCTGATTCACTCCTAAAGTAGCAGCTACAGAACAGGCTAGTCTTCTATCCTTGTCAAGACACAAGTCTGCAGTGCTTTTGGGTTCATGACAGGTCGTTCTCACAGCCACTAGGATGTCACCATGGTCACCACCTCTGGGACAGCTTCCTGGCTGCCTGTCCACCCACAAGACTATGCACAAGAGAGTAAACAGAGGAATTCTGATCAGGTTCAATGGCTCAGGCACGGATCTATACCTTCTGGATGGCTTCAAAGTAGGGAATGAAGAGATCAGTGTCATAGTTGGACATCTTGTTTTGCAGCACAGACACCAGCCTTTCCAGACCCAACCCAGTATCAATGTTCTTCTTGGGAAGAGGTTTGAGGATCCCGTCAGCCTCCCTGCCCAACACGAGGGAGAAAGAAAGTTGACGACTGGGTTGCTACAGGGAGCTTGCGATCTCTTCCCTCCTCCCCACGAGACTTTAAATGATCCCATTGGGCTTACAAGGCAGGCACACACATGGGCCACTAGGAGCCTTATTAAGAGGGCAATTACCAAGACACTCAAGAGCAAACTAGAGTCAGCATAAATAAATCCTCCCCCACCCTAGAAAAAGGGACTGCATGTCTGCAGGCACAGATTAACTCGTGCATGTGGGGGCTGCAGAATGGCCTTCCTTCCAGAGCTATAAGGAGGGAACTGGTGAGCAACCTCAACCCCGCTGATCAAGAGCAGTGATGGGAGACAGCAGAAGTCAGCCCAGTGGGGAGTGGAGCCAAGTGTTCAGCCCGAAGGACTCTCTCTAATTCCAGGCAACGGTCTCAGCCTGTGAGCTTTCTGCTCTCTCACTGCTCCATAACAGCCGCCCTTTCCTCTCAGTAGCAGGGCTCGGTTATTTGCTCCCAATGGCTGCTGGGGAGGATGGTTAACACACATGGGGTGCTGGGAGCTCAGTGTAGCTGCTGAGGTGCGGAGGGTGAAGAATAAGCAGTCTTATTAGGGTCCCCGTGTGTCTGACGAGCAAAAGCCATGGGGGGGCACTAGTAAGGAGCCCCATGAGCGGTTCTAGAGGCAAGTCACAGGACATAGGTGTTACCTCCCACTGTGTGTGACTGCAGGTGAACTACAACCTCCCTCTTCCTAGACTTCACAGTTTGACCATATTCCTCCCAACACCCATTGGGGCAGCTGTGGGGTAGGCGAGAATGATTCGCTCTGGAGAACAGAGGCTCCCAAGCCTACTGCCACTTGGTGCTACTGCTTTACAAGCTGGCTTTGCCTCAGAGCAGAGCTCTCATTCTCCCTCCAACAAGGAAAGCCTGGAGGCAGCAGGCTCTTGGCTCACCTGTTAAACTGTATGAACACCAGGTTCCAGATCTCCAAGACATTGGGGTCATCTTGATTGACGAGGTGCGAGGCATCCCGGCCCCCAATCCGGTCATAATGAATCTCACTGCAAGGCCCGCAGGGGCCTGTGTCCCCCATTTCCCAGAAGTTATCCTTCATGCTGCCAGGCAGGATCCTGCTCTCAGCCAATCTGTACCATGACAGTGCCCATTAAATCAGAGAGGTGAGAGCACAACACAACCCCGCTCCTCCCAGCTCAGGTGCAAACAAAGAAGCCATCTTTTGCCTGTTAAAACTCATGGAATGGGCTGGAAGAGTTTACAAGGGTTTTATTAGTGTAGTCGATTAATTGATTAACCAATAAGCAAAAGCTTATAGGTTAACATTATCGACTACACGCATTCCCCCCGCTGCACTTTTCCAGTACATTTTTTAGCAGGCTAACCAGCATCCTGGCTCAGTCCTGGCTTGCACCCAGCCCGGGAGCTCAGACCCTCGTCCTGGACAGGTGCTGCTGCCACCCCCTGCTGCTGCCTCTGTCTCAAAGGCTGCAGTGTGGGGTGGCAGGCAGCCAGTCCACCAGGTGGGCTGCTTTTTAAACTGACTCCCCTCCTGGACCAGCTCCTGCCTGGCACCCCATGCTGCCGCCTCAGAGATGCAGCAGCGTGGGGTGACAGGGGACTCCCCAGAAGTGGGGCTGGAGCATGCTGGCTGCCAGCCACACCCCTTGGGACTAGAGAATAGTCGACTAACCAATAAGAATTCACAAGGTTAATCAACTATTCAATTAACCGCTATTTAACATCCCTAGAGCTCACAGGCTTTTGAGAGAAAGGCCTGCTTTCTAACACCTACCAGTTGGACGTCCCATTCTAGCAGGGCCAAACAAAGACCACCTCAACTGACACATTCACAAGCAGCTTGTCTCCTCTGGGGAGAGGACTAGTGCACATAATATATTCTTAAAATGCCACCATGTCTTTCAGAACAGAAAGTCATCCCTTTTTACATCTTTCTGTGCACAGGGAGAAGGCCAGGAATGCTGCAGCTAGACCATTGGACTTGGTGAGGTTCCATGAGATTTCTCTTATGCAGAATGCCCAGGCTTTATTCAAACAAAGATACACCGGGATGCACCTTTCAATGAGTCACCTCAACACCCTGGGCTCTGCCACCCCAAGAGCGTGAGCTGTGATCTGCTGCCACAGTGAAAACCCAGCTATCTCCTCTGTTCCCATTACAAAACATACGGGATTTGGGCCAAGTGTGCGAAGGGGTTTGTGATTCCCTTTCAGGGGTTTATGGTTAATTCTCTTTCAGCAGTAAGCGATGGCCAGTGCTGCTGTACGAGAATTTGCACATCCTGAGTCTGTTCAGTAGCCCTGTGCTGTAGGAATCTTCAGCGATTCCTCCTTCACGGGTGCACCTACAGAAGATCCCACTTTCTAACTGAGCAGGGAGTGTATAGTTAAGGTTGGTCAATATTTTACCTAGTTCAATCTAATCTCTCAGGCTCAGCTGCTGCTGGGAATCCAATCTGTGACTACAGAACAAAGCAACAGATCCCAGCTCTTGTAAACAGAAGGAAATGGAATTAAAATAATCATTAAATGGAAACCAACCTTCCCCCCAATTTCCCCAGCCATTCCTCGTTCCAAACACCCATTCGAAAAGACGGCCATTGCAGCATGCCCTAGAAATCAGCAGAACCAGACTATTTCAAAGCCAAGAGGAAATCAATCCCACAGTCACAGGCTCCTTGGGGAGAACACCATGTCAGCAGCTCCCATGCTGGCAAGCCAAAGCAGTTTGTCCTTGAATACTTTCACTGAGCACTACCGCAGCAGGATGGCATAGGAATGCTCTGTCAAGCAGGTCCATCCCAGACCATTTAGGGCTTTACTACTCAAAGCCTACACCTTTACCTTCATCTGGAAACCATCAGGCAGCCACTGCAGAGCACAGAGCATTAGGGCCATGTGCTCACTGGAAGATCCTGCACTTAAGCTCCTTGAGAGTCACCTCAGCAGAGAGGTCAAAGATGGACTGATGAGACCACAAGAAGCTTATTCTGCCTCAACCATGCCACGGGCAAACAAGGGACTCCAAGCCGCAAGACTGTCAGGCCTGCACCTATCACCAGCACTGGTTTTGCAAGAACCATTATATTTTTAAATGCCTTACCCCAAATCCCGCCAGATCTGTTTGCACTCAAGGTCTGGCTCTAATCCAGCTGCCTCATTGCCACCAAAGTAAGTGACATAGAGTCTTTCAATGGGGATGCCGAACTCGTTGGTGAGAAGGTCCAGAGCCAGTTTACAAGCCAGTTCCTGAACCAGGAAAGACAAGATGAGCGAGGAAGAACAAATGGATTTTTTTAGCCATACAATACAGCCCCAAACCAGAGCAGGCAAGGATTGCAGGGACAGGCTGTAATGCCTCAGAACAGGCTTTGCACACAGTAAACGGAAGAGGAAGCACATGTAACACAGAACACATGAAAGATCTCCTCACTGACTCCACTTGTGTGCAAAAGAATGGAGGCCTAGAACATATACAGTGGATTGCCTGTCTCTCGAGGCCCACTGCAGATAATCCCTGGAGTTGCCAGCTCTGTGAAACACCAGCCCCTCAGAACCTGGTATGAGCTAGTCTCAGATTCTTAGATGACAAATAAGGTGACGAACCCGAGTCTTTAACTAACAACAGCTGAAACAGGCAGGCCAACATTTGCAGGGGCCAGAAAGTTCCTTGGATGGCTTCATACAAGCAGCAGAATAAAAAATTTATTTAGCAGGTTCCATTGCGATTTTCTTTCCTCATTAAAATAACAATGGAACCAAAAATCAACCACATTGACACACTTTATCATTTTTTAACATCCCCCTTCAGGAAGTTCAGTAGCATAGTATTCACTCTTGAACTAAGCCAACTGCAAGATCACCACATCACACTTCCTCATTTTATGCTCATACATCCTCAGCAAGTGCTTCTCGCTAACTTCAGCTGGAACCCTGCCTCCGAAGTTCTACAGATTGCAGCCCAAGCCACTTACAAATGAAGGGCTGCAGAAAGATCATTGGAAAATGACTGTTGTGTGTGAAAGCCTGCTCAGACACTAGACCCTGAAACAAGGAATTGCTTTGCCTTTCTTAGCCTACTGGACTTCACTCCAATTGAAAACTGCTGGCTTATTTGTATTTATTTATTGAATCCCTGTTATAAGCAGGGCTCGCCAAGCAGTGGTGAGCCACGCTCGCCAGCCGTGCGGTTCTGCGAGCTGCGCATGCACAGATCGCGCGGTGCCGGCTGTGCCGGCTTGTAATCTACTCGCCACAGGAGAGTAGATTACATGATTTGTCGAGCCCTGGTTATAAGAATGACTGTTAGTCACACTACGGTAGTCCTAACAATGTGTTCAGGTAGCACGCTGTAAGAGCTATACACGTACAGAGATTAAACAGACAAGAACACATTTCTACTGAGAGCTTTTCACATTTTAAGTGCTTTACAAATGTTAGCAAATTTATCCAGACAACATCCATGCGAAGCAGGGAGGCAGCTAGGGGCTTTTTCCATCCAGAAGGGTCCCAAGTGTTTTACTATCCAAATGCTCAGATGCAAAAATGAAGGAGAATGTATTTTTACTTTTTATCAATGACCCCACTGTTGTGAGGAAGTCCACAGAATTTTTTGGCTTAGGCAACTGACTTGCGTGTCTTGCTACCATACTCAGGGTCTACCTGATTGCCAGATTTGGGGTCTGGAAGGAATCTTCCTTCAGGTCAGACAGGCTGGCACTTTTGGGGCTTTTCATGTTCCTTTGCAGCATGGGGTGCAGAGAGTTTGCCAGGATCATCTGGGCACAACCAACCTAATCAATTCCCTGCCATCACAGGGAACTTGGGCATTAGTGGCACCTCAGTCTCTCCCATTCTCTGCCTACAGTGCACAACCATTAGCCTCCCAAAGACCGAAATCTTTTGTTTTCACTGGGGTCACCAGGTTCAACATAGAGATATTTGGATGAAGTTCAGTGGCCTGGAGATCAGGCTAGATGATTTAATGGTCCCTTCTGGCCTTAAACGTGATAAAAGCTCTGCTTAGGTTCCAGATTCCCTTTTCCCCTAGCTTACCTTGAAGTAATCTCCAAATGACCAGGACCCCAGCATCTCAAAGAAGGTGTGGTGGTAGACATCTTTCCCCACATCATCCAGGTCATTGTGTTTGCCCCCAGCTCGGATGCACTTTTGGGTATTGGCAGCTCTGGTCAGTTTAGCCATGGGATGGGATGGGTCCAAGGTATTGAGGAAGATGGGTTTGAACTGGGAGGAAACAGAAGCAGGATGATTTAAACACAAGAACCCACCCAGGCGGCAAGTATCCTGTGGGCTTAATGCATGTATTAGGAAATGCTGACATTGTCACTCCACCAGCAGGGCATCTTTCCCATCACTCCTGCCCAGCCCTCAGCAGTACTGCTGGACTCTGTGCCCGGAAGGAGGACAGGTATGGCCCCACTCCCAATTCAACACCACCAGGGTTTTTCCTAAACAAGAGTGTTTGCTTGGTGCAACAGGACTGATCCAAACCCTGCTAGAGTCTTTTCATTAACTACTTTGGGATCAGGCCCCTAGTGAGGGATTCAGAAGAACGAAGGGGAATGAGGAAAACACTGTCTGTGCACAGATCTGAAGTGTCCAATGAGCCCTCTGTGACTGATGACAATCCCCTACGGAACAGCAAGCAGCCTGCACCATTCCCCAAGAATTCCATATGGGGAGGCAGGCTTTAAAGTCTAAGCAGGGCTTGGCTTAGAATCATTGTGGCAAAACTCAGGGATGTGCTGATTTAGTACATTCCTCAGGTGCCATGGCCGGACTCCATTCCCAGCCTGTCCCGCCCCCACTCTGGGTCCTCCAGTGATCACGGACATCTTAACTTGTGTGATCACATCACAATCCTGGGAGCCCATAGCCAGGAGTCTGACAGTGGAATCAATGGAGCAATTCAGGCCTGTTATATCTCACCAGACTGAATCTCAGTGTGATACTAGGGATGTAAAGCGTTAACCAGTTACCCAATATGCATGCACTTTATCGACATGCTTACTGGGGTAAACTGTTAATCAGTGGGAGGCTGCTCACTGTGCCACAGGATGCTCCAGACAGGCGACAGTAGCCCCATGCCATGGCAGGATGGGCCCAACCACACTGGAGCAACACCTCATCCACAGGGCGCACTGGGCCCTGCTCAGCCCAGCCAAAACAGCTCCCCGCCTCTGATGGGCCTGGCCAGGCTGCAGCAGCTTCCTGCTGCAGGAATCACTGTTAACAGGTTAAACAGTCTGTTTAACTGGTTAACTTTATAACTGGGATTTTACATCCCTAATAAATACTAGCCACATGGCTAAGCACTCCTTCATTCTTTGCTCCTGCAGAAAGCACAAAACAAGTTGTAACAGTCCTAGTGAGAGTCCTACCTGATTCATGCCAGCATTGGCAAAGAGCAGCGTAGGATCATCCAAGGGGATAGTAGCAGATGAGTGCACGTAGGTGTGCTGGTGCACTCTGAAGAAGTCAATGAACTTCTGACGGATCTGCCTCGCTGAGAGTGTCTCTTCCATCTTGAGATCACCACGCAAAGCTGGCAAAAGAGAAGGGAAAAGAAAGCAGACAGGTGAGGGATACATTCTACTCAGTTAATGGGACGATAACAAATAAGGATCCCGGGGAAGGGGCAAATGGGACGTAACTCACCCAATTCTTTTGCTTGGGTCTAATGAAAATTAGGTTAGAAATTAATATCTGAAAACCTAACTTGTTTTCAAGAGTGATAAGAGTTTCATTCTGCCATATTGGGCTAAAGGGTCACAGATTCTTCAGCTTTTAAGGCAAAGTGAAAGTATTCTCACACTCCTAGCAGCATTCTACACCCCAAAATTATCAATTCTGCAAATGTTGTGTCAAAAATCACACCACTTTCAATTAGTCGAGTAATACATTTCAAAATACCTGTCAACAAGTATGTCTGTATTTTTAGACACACACAAAATTTCTGCCAGGAGCAGAGAGTTAAAGAAACCCTTCTGATCCCCCCAAAGCACTGGCAGGGGGCAAGGCACCCACACCTCCTCCTCCAGAGCCCGGCTGTGGCCCCCTCAGCCCAAATACTTGGACCCCCCCAAATCCCAGCTGTGGGGACCTTCCCTTGCCTAGACACCTACTCTTTTCTTCCACAGAACCTTGAGATCCAGAGGACAAGACAACCTGATGCTTGACAGACTTATATGGAATTCCCTGTGAGCTATTCTCTTCTTCCCTCGAGGTGTATTCAGAACTGCAGCTGCCTGCAACCCTCTAACTCCCACCTCCTTCCCCCAGCAGTGACTGTCTGAGCTGGGCTCTGTGGGCTCCAGCATCCCTTGGTGGTGGCAAGCAGCAATGCAGGCCATTTTGGGGGTGGTGGGAAGAGATCCTGTGCACACAATGTCTGCAAAATTCTGCATTGCGCAGTGGTGCACCATTTCCCCAGGAGTAATCCCCTCAAAATGTGTGTGGTGGATACCAAACAGTTAAGTCAAACTGAGCATGGCATACAACAGCTCTCTGGAAGGAGCCCTGAATCACAGACACAAAGGCCTGCAGTACTGGAGAGTCTATGCTGCGGCTCATGAATGCCAGCCAAGGATCACATTGCCTCCCAAATAGAACAGACAGAACATGAGTTTCAAGTAATCATTGCTTGATTAGCTTTCGTTAACATAAGCAGCTTTTTCCTTATATATACCCTTGCTTCTGGGAGAAATTGGAGAAGGTCCAGAGAAGAGCAACAAAAATGATTAAAGGTCTAGAGAACATGACCTATGGGGCAAGGCTGAAGGAATTGGGTTTGTTTAGTTTGGAAAAGAGAAGACTGAGAGGGGACAGGATAGCAGTTTTCAGGTATCTAAAAGGGTGTCACAGGGAGGAGGGGGGAAAATTGTTCTTCTTGGCCTCTGATGATAGGACAAGAAGCAATGGGGTTAAACTGCAGCAAGGGAGGTTTAGGTTGGACATTAGGAAAAAGTTCCTGTCAGGGTGGTTAAACACTGGAATAAATTGCCTAGGGAGGTTGTGGAATCTCCATCTCTGGAGATATTTAAGAGCAGGTTAGACAGACACCTGTCAGAGATTATGTAGACTATGCTTGGTCTTGCCTTGAGGAGAGGGGACTGGGCTTGATGATCTCTCGAGGTCCCTTCCAGTTCAAGTATTCTATGATTCTGTAACTTCCACTCCAATGCATCTGATGAAGTGAGTTTTACTCACAAAAGCTTATGTCCTAATAAATCTGTTAAGTCTCTAAGGTGCCACGGGACTCCTTATTGTTTTTGCAGATACAGACTAACATGACTACTCCTCTGAGATTACAAATCTGCAGTTAGGGCTGACAATATAGTAATTCACTTAGCAGGAAAAAACAGAACATGCTATTATAATTTTAAAAAACCCTAAACACCATGATGCGAGACAATCAGAATCAAGAATCCTGCATCAATCATCACTATCCTACAGCAAACTGACAACCAGCCCCTCTCCCCAGCGAGCGCTGGCTGCTTCCCACTGCCTCTCAAAATACAAGCGGACTGGGAAAATGGTGCTGTCCATGAAAGTGTGTATGGGAGAAGTGATAAGCAAGGTCTACTACAGCAGACAGAAGTAGGAAAGGGATCTAGATGGCTTTTTTCTAGTTGCTTTTCCAGAGCCACAGGAGCAGCAGCATGATTGTCAGTGCAACCCCTTTCAACAGCCTACACCTATGTCAGTTCCATCATCCAGATCCACAAAAGCAGTTAGGCACCTGGCTCCCACCAAAATCAATGGAAATGAGGTATCTACATATCCTAGATTAGAGGGTCTGAGTCTCCAAGTCCATTCTGGAACCCTCCAGCAGAACAGAGAGAAAGAAGTGTCCTGTTTCACAAACAAAAGACTGAGCAGAGAATCTGCCTCTTCACCATGCAAGTCATTGGGACAGCTGCCTCTCTCTGAGCAAGAGAAGAGTCTGGGGCTGCAAGGGAGGGGAAAAAGCAAAATTTTAAAACCACAGAATCATTTTTGAAGGGTACTAAAAACTCTACTGGCATTTTAGCTGTCAGGCCTTTTCACTTTCCCCAGAGCAGGCATTTTGGCAAGAATCAGAATCATGCATCTGACGAAGTGGGTCTTTGCCCACGAAAGCTTATGCTCCAACACTTCAGTTAGTCTATAAGGTGCCACAGGACTCCTCGCCACTTTTGCAGATTCAGACTAACACGGCTACCCCTCTGATACCTGACATCTTGGTGACTTGGCCAAAGGTCACATGCAGTGCAGCTGAGCCAAGAATTGAAGCCAGGAGATTTGACTTGCTGTCCCGTTCCAACCACAGCATGTCCAGATGGAAAACAGGCTGTGTGTTTTTAAGCAGGGCTAGGATGGTACAACAAGACTCCAAACCATTACATAGAGGGAACAGGCCCAAAGCACCTGGCTGGCATTGGCTACAGTCGGAAGACAGGATTCCAAGCTAGACAGATCACTGGGCAGACCCAGTATGGCCATTATGTTCTTACAAAATGTTCTGAAAACAGGCCCATGGGGCCTGACACTGGGAGGTCTGGTTTAAAACTGCACTCAGATCTATCTCCAGCATGTCATGGACACATTACCAGAGCCACACCATGCGCAACCCTAATAATACATGCTCGCTGTATGCCAGGAGGGCCTCACACTCGCACTCCAAAGCACAACTCCCCCTCCCCACCCCGCCCCTCCCGCGTGGGGCTCCCCCGTTCCCACCCCGCAGCACGACCCCCCCGCCCCGCCCCTCCCGCGTGGGCTCCCCCGCAGCACGACCCCCCCGCCCCGCCCCTCCCGCGTGGGGCTCCCCCGCAGCACGACCCCCCGCCCCGCCCCTCCCGCGTGGGGCTCCCCCGCAGCACGACCCCCCCGCCCCGCCCCTCCCGCGTGGGGCTCCCCGCTCCCACCCCGCCCCACGACTCCCCCGCCCTGCCCCTCCCGCGTGGGGCTCCCCCGCCCCCACCCCGCAGCATGACCCCCCCCACCCCGCCCCGCCCCTCCCGCGTGGGGCTCCCCCGCCCCGCAGCACGACCCCCCCACCCCGCCCCTCCCGCGTGGGGCTCCCCCACCCCCAACCGGCAGCACAACCCCCCCACCCCGCCCCTCCCGCGTGGGGCTCCCCCGCCCCCAACCGGCAGCACGACCCCCCCACCCCGCCCCGCCCCGCCCCTCCCGCGTGGGGCTCCCCCGTTACCACCCCGCAGCACGACCCCCCCGCCCCGCAGCACGACCCCCCCGCCCCGCCCCTCCCGCGTGGGGCTCCCCCGCAGCACGACCCCCCCGCCCCGCCCCTCCCGCGTGGGGCTCCCCCGCAGCACGACCCCCCCCGCCCCGCCCCTCCCGCGTGGGGCTCCCCGCTCCCACCCCGCCCCACGACTCCCCCGCCCTGCCCCTCCCGCGTGGGGCTCCCCCGCCCCCACCCCGCAGCATGACCCCCCCACCCCACCCCGCCCCTCCCGCGTGGGGCTCCCCCGCCCCGCAGCACGACCCCCCCACCCCGCCCCTCCCGCGTGGGGCTCCCCCACCCCCAACCGGCAGCACAACCCCCCCACCCCGCCCCTCCCGCGTGGGGCTCCCCCGCCCCCAACCGGCAGCACGACCCCCCCACCCCGCCCCGCCCCGCCCCTCCCGCGTGGGGCTCCCCCGTTACCACCCCGCAGCACGACCCCCCCGCCCCGCAGCACGACCCCCCCGCCCCGCCCCTCCCGCGTGGGGCTCCCCCGCAGCACGACCCCCCCGCCCCGCCCCTCCCGCGTGGGGCTCCCCCGCAGCACGACCCCCCCCGCCCCGCCCCTCCCGCGTGGGGCTCCCCGCTCCCACCCCGCCCCACGACTCCCCCGCCCTGCCCCTCCCGCGTGGGGCTCCCCCGCCCCCACCCCGCAGCATGACCCCCCCACCCCACCCGCCCCTCCCGCGTGGGGCTCCCCCGCCCCGCAGCACGACCCCCCCACCCCGCCCCTCCCGCGTGGGGCTCCCCCGCCCCGCAGCACGACCCCCCACCCCGCCCCTCCCGCGTGGGGCTCCCCCACCCCCAACCGGCAGCACGACCCCCCCCCCGCCCCGCCCCTCCCGCGTGGGGCTCCCCCGCCCCCACCCGGCAGCACGACCCCCCCCCCCGCCCCGCCCCTCCCGCGTGGGGCTCCCCCGCCCCCACCCGGCAGCACGACCCCCCCACCCCGCGCCTCCCGCGTGGGGCTCCCCCGCAGCACGACCCCCCCCCCACCGCAGGGCATGCCGGGAGCGATGGGGGACACGCGGCACGAGGCGGCTCAGGACCCTCCTCACTGCTGGCCGTTACCTCTGCACTGCACCGCCACCTGTCCCGACCTCACGCCTCGCGGCGCGCAACCTAAAGCCGGCAACTTCCGCCCCGCCCCACGCCAAGCGGCCGGCCGCTGATTGGTCAAGGCCGCTGACAGTCACCGCGCGGCGCGGAGGTAGCCCGCTTGTGACGTCAGGCGGCTGATGCAACGGCCGCAAAACGGCCTGTCAGGGAGGGCGGAGCTAGTCGCCGCCATCTTAGGTACGCGCGGGGCGGGGCGGGGCGGGGCGGGGCGGCCGTCGGCCTCTTCCCGGGATCTGTGGCGCCGCCCCGCGCTCTGCTGCCCCCGGGCGGCGGCCCCGCGCCTCTCCCGCAGCAGCAGCCCGAGCTGCTCCTCGGCGCCCCTCGGCCCGGCAGCCGGCCCGGCTCCGCTCTCGGCGGGGGGCACAACCGACGCCCCCACCGCCCCTGCGCCAGAGCCCGGGGGCCCCGCCCGTGGGGGGAGCCGAGCGGATTCTGGGGGCCCCGCCCGTGGGGGGAGCCGAGCGGAGTCTGGGGGCCCCGCCCGTGGGGGGAGCCGAGCGGATTCTGGGGGCCCCGCCCTGGGGGGGGGAGCCGAGCGGATTTTGGGGGGCCCGCCCGTGGGGGGGGGAGCCGAGCGGATTCTGGGGGCCCCGCCCGTGGGGGGGGGGGAGCCGAGTGGATTCTGGGGGCCCAGCCCCGTGGGGGCAGCCGAGTGGATTCTGGGGGGCCCGCCCGTGGGGGGGGGAGCCGAGTGGATTCTGGGGGCCCAGCCCCGTGGGGGGAGCCGAGCGGATTTTGGGGGGCCCGCCCGTGGGGGGGGGGAGCCGAGCGGATTCTGGGGGCCCCGCCCGTGGGGGGGGAGCCGAGCGGATTCTGGGGGCCCCGCCCGTGGGGGGAGCCGAGCGGATTTTGGGGGGCCCGCCCGTGGGGGGGGGAGCCGAGCGGATTCTGGGGGCCCCGCCCGTGGGGGGAGCCGAGCGGATTCTGGGGGCCCAGCCCGTGGGGGGGGGGGAGCCGAGTGGATTCTGGGGGCCCCGCCCGTGGGGGGAGCCGAGCGGATTTTGGGGGGCCCGCCCGTGGGGGGGGGGAGCCGAGCGGATTCTGGGGGCCCCGCCCGTGGGGGAGCCGAGCGGATTCTGGGGGCCCAGTCCCATGGGGGGGGGGAGCCGAGTGGATTCTGGGGGCCCCGCCCGTGGGGGCAGCCGAGTGGATTCTGGGGGCCCAGCCCCGTGGGGGGAGCCGAGCGGATTTTGGGGGCCCAGCCCCGTGGGGGGAGCCGAGTGGATTCTGGGGGCCCAGCCCCGTGGGGGCAGCCGAGTGGATTCTGGGGGCCCCGCCCGTGGGGGGGGGAACCGAGTGGATTCTGGGGGGCCCAGCCCGTGGGGGGAGCCGAGTGGATTCTGGGGGCCCCGCCCGTGGGGGGGGGGAGCCGAGCGGATTCTGGGGGCCCCGCCCGTGGGGGGAGCCGAGCGGATTCTGGGGGCCCCGCCCGTGGGGGGGGGAGCCGAGCGGATTTTGGGGGGCCCGCCCGTGGGGGGGGGAGCCGAGCGGATTCTGGGGGCCCCGCCCGTGGGGGGGGGGAGCCGAGCGGATTCTGGGGGCCCCGCCCGTGGGGGGAGCCGAGCGGATTCTGGGGGCCCCGCCCGTGGGGTGAGCCGAGCGGATTTTGGGGGGCCCGCCCGTGGGGGGGGGAGCCGAGCGGATTCTGGGGGCCCCGCCCGTGGGGGGAGCCGTGCGGATTTTGGGGGGCCCGCCCGTGGGGGGGGGGAGCCGAGCGGATTCTGGGGGCCCCGCCCGTGGGGGGAGCCGAGCGGATTCTGGGGGCCCAGCCCGTGGGGGGGGGGAGCCGAGTGGATTCTGGGGGCCCAGCCCCGTGGGGGCAGCCGAGTGGATTCTGGGGGGCCCAGCCCCGGTGGGGGGAGCCGAGTGGATTCTGGGGGGCCCCGCCCGTGGGGGGAGCCGAGTGGATTCTGGGGGCCCAGCCCGTGGGGGGAGCCGAGTGGATTCTGGGGGCCCCGCCCGTGGGGGGGGGAGCCGAGTGGATTCTGGGGGCCCCGCCCGTGGGGGGGGGGAGCCGTGTGGATTCTGGGGGCCCAGCCTGTGGGGGGAGCCGAGCGGATTCTGGGGGCCCCGCCCGTGGGGGGGGAGCCGAGCGGATTCTGGGGGCCCCGCCCGTGGGGGTGGGGAGCCGAGCGGATTCTGGGGGCCCCGCCCGTGGGGGGAGCCGAGCGGATTCTGGGGGGCCAGCCCGTGGGGGGAGCCGAGCGGATTCTGGGGGCCCTGCCCGTGGGGGGAGCCGAGCGGATTCTGGGGGCCCCGCCCGTGGGGGGGGGGAGCCGAGTGGATTCTGGGGGCCCCGCCCGTGGGGGGGGGAGCCGAGTGGATTCTGGGGGCCCAGCCCTGGGGGGGGGAGCCGAGTGGATTCTGGGGGCCCCGCCCGTGGGGGGGGGGGGCCGAGTGGATTCTGGGGGGCCCAGCCCGTGGGGGGAGCCGAGTGGTTCTGGGGGCCCAGCCCTGGGGGGGGGAGCCGAGTGGATTCTGGGGGCCCAGCCCGTGGGGGGAGCCGAGTGGATTCTGGGGGCCCGCCCGGGGGGGGGGGAGCCGAGCTGGATTCTGGGGGCCCGCCCGTGGGGGGAGCCGAGGGATTCTGGGGGCCCAGCCCTGGGGGGGGGAGCCGAGGGATTCTGGGGGCCCAGCCGCGTGGGGGGGGAGCCGAGCGGATTCTGGGGGCCCGCCCGTGGGGGGAGCCGAGCGGATTCTGGGGGCCCCGCCCGTGGGGGGGAGCCGAGGGATTCTGGGGGCCCGCCCGGGGGGGGGAGCCGAGGGATTTGGGGGCCCCGCCCTGGGGGGGGAGCCGAGGGATTCTGGGGGCCCCGCCCGTGGGGGGAGCCGGCGGATTTGGGGGCCGCCCGGGGGGGGGGCCGGTTGGGGGCGCGGGGGGGAGCCGAGGGATTCTGGGGGCCCCGCCCGGGGGGGAGCCGAGCGGATTCTGGGGGCCCAGCCCGTGGGGGGGGGGAGCCGAGGGATTCTGGGGGCCCAGCCCGTGGGGGGAGCCGAGTGGATTCTGGGGGCCCAGCCCGTGGGGGGAGGCCGAGGGCCATTCTGGGGGGCCCAGCCCGTGGGGGGAGCCGAGTGGATTCTGGGGGCCCAGCCCGTGGGGGAGCCTGAGTGGATTCTGTGGGGCCCGCCCGTGGGGGGGAGGACCGAGTGGATTCTGGGGGCCCGCCCAGGGGGGGGGAGCCGGCTGGATTCTGGGGGCCCGCCCGTGGGGGGAGCCGAGCGGATTCTGGGGGCCCCAGCCCGTGGGGGGGGAGCCGAGCGGATTCTGGGGGCCCCGCCCGTGGGGGGGGGAGCCGAGCGGATTCTGGGGGGCCCGCCCGTGGGGGGGGAGCCGAGCGGATTCTGGGGGCCAGCCCGTGGGGGGGGGAGCCGAGCGGATTCTGGGGGCCCCGCCCGTGGGGGGGGAGCCGAGCGGATTCTGGGGGCCCCGCCCGTGGGGGGGGGGAGCCCGCCGTGGGGGGAGCCGAGCGGATTCTGGGGGGCCCAGCCCCGGTGGGGGGAGCCGAGCGGATTCTGGGGGCCAGCCCCGTCGGGGGGAGCCGAGCGGATTTTGGGGCCCCAGCCCTGGTGGGGGGAGCCGAGCGGATTCTGGGGGCCCCGCCCGTGGGGGGGGAGCAGAGCGGATTCTGGGGGCCCCGCCCGTGGGGGGAGCCGAGTGGATTCTGGAGGCCCAGCCCCGTGGGGGGAGCCGAGCGGATTCTGGGGGCCCCGCCCGTGGGGGGAGCTGAGCGGATTCTGGGGGCCCCGCCCGTGGGGGGAGCCGAGTAGATTCGGGGGGCCCAGCCCCGTGGGGGGGGGAACTGAGTGGATTCTGGGGGCCCAGCCGGGGCCGATGGGGCGCCGGGGGGAACCGAGTGGATTGTGGGGGCCCAGCCCGTGGGGGGAGCCGAGTGGATTCTGGGGGCCCAGTCCCATGGGGGGGGGAGCCGAGTGGATTCTGGGGGGCCCAGCCCGTGGGGGGAGCCGAGTGGATTCTGGGGGCCCAGCCCCATGGGGGGGGGAGCCGAGTGGATTCTGGGGGGCCCCGCCCGTGGGGGGGGGAGCCGAGTGGATTCTGGGGGCCCAGTCCCATGGGGGGGGGAGCCGAGTGGATTCTGGGGGCCCCGCCTGTGGGGGGAGCCGAGTGGATTCTGGGGGGCCCAGCCCGTGGGGGGAGCCGAGTGGGTTCGGGGGGCCCAGCCCCGTGGGGGGGGGAGCCGAGTGGATTCTGGGGGCCCAGCCCCGTGGGGGGAGCCAAGTGGATTCTGGGGGCCCAGCCCCATCGGGGGGAACCGAGTGGATTGTGGGGGCCCAGCCCGTGGGGGGAGCCGAGTGGATTCTGGGGGCCCAGTCCCATGGGGGGGGGAGCCGAGTGGATTCTGGGGGCCCAGCCCGTGGGGGGAGCCGAGCGGATTCTGGGGGCCCAGCCCGTGGGGGGAGCCGAGCGGATTCTGGGGGCCCAGCCCGTGGGGGGGGGGAGCCGAGTGGATTCTGGGGGCCCAGTCCCATGGGGGGGGGGAGCCGAGTGGATTCTGGGGGCCCCGCCTGTGGGGGGAGCCGAGTGGATTCTGGGGGGCCCAGCCCGTGGGGGGAGCCGAGTGGATTCTGGGGGCCCAGTCCCATGGGGGGGGGGAGCCGAGTGGATTCTGGGGGCCCAGCCCGTGGGGGGAGCCGAGTGGATTCTGGGGGCCCAGTCCCATGGGGGGGGGAGCCGAGTGGATTCTGGGGGCCCAGCCCGTGGGGGGAGCCGAGCGGATTCTGGGGGCCCAGCCCGTGGGGGGAGCCGAGCGGATTCTGGGGGCCCAGCCCGTGGGGGGGAGGTGCGCCAGCAGGCTCCCAGTGCTGGGGGGGGCCAAGCCTCAGGGGTGCGTGCGGATGGAAGTGGGGGCAGGAGGGGTCACTTGGTGGCTCCTGTTCCGTTCCCTGCCTCTGGGCACCTGGCTCTTCGGAGTCACCCCGCCTCCCTGGAGCTGGCTGCTGCCTTCCAAGGGGGCGGGGACGCCCGGCCCTGGCACTGCTCTACAACATCAACCTTCGCTCAAGAAATGGCCCTTCCCAGTGGGATCAGGCAGTTGCTCCCCATTTTCAACACCTTTTCCTTTAATCTTTTTCCTTATCTGGACACGTTAACTATTACTCGCGGCAACGCTGCCAGGATTCCTGGACTGTGGCCTGTGTACCAGACTTAGGCCAGAGCAGGGCTTCCGTCATCGGCATTTCGTTAAAATACTGTTTCAACTTGAGCATGTAATTTTGCAGTCAGGGTGGAGGCTCTCTGCTCAGGCATTTCAGGGACTTCACCCAGCATTTGAGAACCAGCTGAGGGCTTGTGGGTGCAATCTGTCTCTGGAGGGCATGCTGGGTCCACATTGGGAGCCCTGGAATTGAAAGGAGATGGTGGTGGCACTGGGGCCTGGTTTCTATCTGTACTAGTGGGTGCATCTGCTCTTTGTCCTTTTCCTCAGCCTCTTTGGCTTTCAGCTCCATGATTTTCTCATGTCAGTTCACACCTGTTTGTGAGCTCCTTCTTCCAATGCAGCTGCTGCTGCTGCTTTTTCTTGTGGCTCCACTTCCTTTTCTTTCATTCTCGGTTTCTGATTTCTAATGTTCGCATTCCTCCCTTTTTCTCCTCTTGGACTTCAATTTGGCCAGCTCTAACTGTGCTTCATGACAGCTCATTTTTATGTTTTTCTCTTTCTATTTCTCTATCCCAAAAGAAGCAAACAGAAAATAAAGAAATAGTAAGGTCTCTGCTGTTTTCAGCCCCAACACTTGGTCTTCACTTCAAATGACCCCACCAGTGTTTAAAGTGCACATTTCACTGGGAACCACATGCTGTGTGGTTAGGCTGAGGGTCCAGTCTGGGCTGTTGAACTGCTGTGTTCCCTTAGTCCCCTAGCCTGGCATGCCTTTGACACTGCTTTGCTGCCAGAACATCCACTCCTACTGGTCTGTTTGCAGAGCTTGTAGAATGCAAAATCACGCCCAGCTAAGTATATGAGCATGCTAACCAGTCACTCACAAGTTACATAGAGGGCAACACACACAATGCTCTGAGTGAAGTTAGCTGATTAAGAGACACAAAACCATGCTTATAAATTAGTCCTTTTAAGAGAAGGAATATATTACAAGCAAAAATTCTATCAGACTTCACCATTTTCTCCATATTTCTACGCTATGTAAACATTCTTGTCTCCTCTTAGAAAAAAATGCCTTCAGAGTAGTGCGTTAGAACCATGGTGTCCAACCAGTTCTGAAGCAGTAGCCACTATAGCAGCTACTGCTATAGCAAACTAGCCACATTATTCTGAAAATGTAAATAATTTTGTGAGACTCTCCAAACATTGTCTTTTAATGTCAACAGAACGCTTCAATGTTTGTTTTAAGCAACAGAAATCAACACGTTTCGCAGAAATTCAATCAATGGGACACTTGACAATTTTGTGTCACTGCTAAACCTCTGAAATCAGGCAAAAACTTTTCACTAACAACACAGCTAAACTCGGCCTCCATATTTTCATCCAGTAACCATGACCAATACTTCAACTTGATGTAGGTCATGAGAGAAAATGATGCTTCACAAAGCTATGTTGAACCAAACATGGAAAAAAGTTTGGCAACTGCAGTTTTCAAAATAGCAAACTGAATCTGTTGCAAAAGTGTATCCCAGATTGTCAAAAACAATTCATTTTTTTTGACTGATCGAGCGAGCTTTGAAGTGTGAGCATATCTTCCTCAAACAAATGTTTGTCCAGGCCAAGCAAATTGACAAGGTCTTGAGACTTAGCAATGTCGAACTGAAATGGGTTTTTCATGAATTGAAATGCCACCATGAAGCTTTCAAAATCTGCAAAACGCTGGCTGAATTTCATTGTCAGGTTTTCAAGTCATCGCACATACCACTGACAATCAAGGTCATCATGCTCAAATTCACTATTTCCAGCAATTTTCTGCAAATTTGGGAAGTGGGTGAATTCTCCTGCCTTCATTTGAATAAAGAATAGCTGTAGCACTGGGCCTGTGTGTAGGGTTTTCTGATTTGGGCTTTGTTTTTCGGTTTTTGTAAATAGTTCTGTCCTTGTGGGATTATCACAGCCAGTTGATACGCTGCCCGTAACTAAGCAACCGCACAGTCAGTGCAAACAACGTTCAGAAGCGGGTTGCAGTAGGAGTGAAAGCCAGGTGCTTGGTGAGGCCATGAATAACCAATGCAGTAGCCACACAACAACACCCCTGGGTTTTGTCACCAGCCTCCAGTGGACCTGCGCACACTCGCGCACACACCCTTGCGCACACACACACCCTTGCCCACGCATGCGCATGCTCATGCACACACGCCCTTGCGCACACTCAGGCGCACACACCCTTGCGCACACACACACCCTTGCGCGCACACGCGCACGCTCATGCACACACACGCCCTTGCGCACACACACACCCTTGCGCACACACACGACCTTGCGTGCACACGCTCATGCTCACACACACACACACCCTTGCGCGCACACACACCCTTGCGCACACACGCTCATGCTCACGCACACACACACCCTTGCGCACACACGCACCCTTGCGCACACACGCTCATGCTCACGCACACACACACCCTTGCGCACACATGCTCATGCTCACACACACACACGCCCTTGCGCACACACGCTCATGCTCACACACACACACGCCCTTGCGCACACACACACCCTTGGGCGCACACACGCCCTTGCGCACACACGCTCATGCTCACGCACACACACGCCCTTGCGCGCACACACACCATTGGGCGCACACGCTCATGCTCACGCACACACACGCCCTTGCGCACACACACACACTTGCACACACATGCGCATGCTCATGCACACATACGCCCTTGCGCACACACACGCCCTTGCGCGCACACAGTCATGCTCACACACACACACGCCCTTGCGCACACACACACCCTTGCGCACACACGCTCATGCTCACGCACACACATGCCCTTGCGCACACACACACCCTTGCACACACACACACCCTTGCGCATACACGCTCATGCTCACGCACACAGACGCCCTTGCGCACACCTACACCCTTGCGCGCACACACGCCCTTGCGCACACACGCTCATGCTCACACACACATACGCCCTTGCACACACACGCTCATGCTCATGCACACACATGCCCTTGCAGGCACACACGCCCTTGCGCACACACACGCCCTTGCGCACACACGCTCATGCTCACGCACACGCACACCCTTGCGCGCACACACAACCTTGCGCACACATACACCCTTGCGTGCACACATGCCCTTGTGCACATACACACCCTTGTGCGCACACGCTCATGCTCATGCACACTTACACCCTTGCGCACACACGCACACCCTTGCGCGCACAAGCTTATGCTCATGCACACGCACGCCCTTGCGCGCACACGCTCATACTCACACACACACACACCCTTGGGCGCACACACGCCCTTGCACACACACACACACGCCCTTGCGCACACATACACCCTTGCGCGCACACAAGCCCTTGCGCACACACACTCCCTTGCGCGCACACGCTCATGCTCACGCACACACACGCTCTTGCGCGCACACACGCCCTTGCGCGCACACACACCCTTGCGCGCACACGCTCCTGCTCACACACACACACCCCCTTGCGCACACATGCTCATGCTCACGCACACACACGCTCATGCTCATGCACACACATGCCCTTTCGCGCACACACAACCTTGCGCACACATACACCCTTGTGCGCACACACGCCCTTGCGCGCACACACGCCTTTGCGCGCACACGCTCATGCTCACACACACACACGCCCTTGCGCACACACACACCCTTGCGCACACATGCTCATGCTCACGCACACACACGCCCTTTCGCGCACACACCCTTGCGCGCACACACACCCTTGCGCGCACACACACCCTTGCGCGCACACGCTCATGCTCACGCACACACATACCCTTGCGCGCACACGCTCATGCTCACGCACACACACGCCCTTGCGCACACATACACCCTTGCGCACACACGCTCATGCTCATGCACACACACGCCCTTGCGCACACACGCCCTTGCGCGCACACACACCTTTGCGCACACACACGCCCTTGCGCGCACACGCCCTTGCGCACACATACACCCTTGCGCACACACGCTCATGCTCATGCACACACACGCCCTTGCGCGCACACGCCCTTGCGCACACACACTCATGCTCATGCACACACACGCCCTTGAGCACACACACCCTTGCGCGCACACACCCTTGCGCACACACATGCCCTTGCGCACACACGCCCTTGCACACACACGCTCATGCTCATGCACACACACGCCCTTGCGCACACACACCCTTGCGCGCACACACGCCCTTGCGCAGACATACACTCTTGTGCGCACACATGCCCTTGCGCACACATACACCCTTGCGCGCACAGACACCCTTGCGCACACACACGCCCTTGCGCACACACGCTCATGCTCACACACACACACGCCCTTGCGCGCACCCATGCCCTTGCGCGCACATGCTCATGCTCACGCACACACATGCCCTTGCGCACACATACACCCTTGCGCGCACACACGCCCTTGCGCACACATGCTCATGCTCACGCACACACACGCCCTTGTGCACACACACGCCCTTGCGCACACATACACCCTTGTGCGCACACATGCCCTTGCGCACACATACACCCTTGCGCGCACACACACCCTTGCGTACACACACGCCCTTGCGCACACACGCTCATGCTCACACACACCCCCTTGCGCACACATGCTCATGCTCACGCACACACACGCTCATGCTCATGCACACACATGCCCTTTCGCGCACACACAACCTTGCGCACACATACACCCTTGCGCACACATACACCCTTGCACACACATGCTCATGCTCACGCACACACACGCCCTTGCGCACACACACTCATGCTCACGCACACACACTCCCTTGTGCGCACACACGCCCTTGCGCACACACGCTCATGCTCACACACACACATACACACACACACACACACACACACACACACACACATTTCAGGCTGAGCCATCAGCGGGTGCAGAAACACCCCTTGCTCCCCAGGTGCTTAGCTGGAGACTCCACCTGCCTTCTCCCGCCTCACACTGGGGCCCCGCCCCGCCCCTGCCTCTTGCGGTCTGGGCCCAGCAGCCTCATCTCCCCACACTCCCTCCCAGCTCTGGCCTGGCCCCCCCACCCCAGGCCTTTGCCTAACCCTCAGCCCCCCTCCTGCAGGAGTACGGCCTGGTGGGTCAGGCACAGGTCCTTCTCACCCACAGTGGGAACAGGACATGTGCTTGCAAAAGCCATGGGGGCCCTGGTGCAACGCTGGGGAAGGAGGAAATAACATTTCCTTCTTCACGTGGGGTCCCTGTGGGCAGCTCCACTCAGGCCTTGGGGCGTCCTCGCGCCGCTGATGGGAGATCTCTGCCCAGCAGTGCCCCTCGTGCTGCATCCGCACACTCGCCGTCTCGCGCCGTTGCTGTCCGCTGGGCGCATGGCGCGAGGCTCCCTCGGTTCCGTGTCTGCCGCCCTCAGCTGAAATGGAGTCATGGCAGCACGCTTCTTCCTGACCGGAAACAGGCAACCAGCACAGCGAGTGCAGCAACAGCTGATACGTTTACTTAGTTCACAGGGCGTTTCGCCGAGGCCACCAGTTAAAAACCCCAAATCCGCGGCGGTGGCTCTTTTTCCTTTCTCCGCCCGCCAGGCTCTCCCAGCTCTAGGAACTGTGATGCACGCCAGGAGTCAGAGCCAGTTTGGGGCAGGCACGCGTCCCGTGTGAGATGTCTGGGCAGCCGTCACGCGGCACAGAAGTGCCAGCAGTGCTGAAACATTCAGCCAGACTGCAAAATGCGGCTGAAAAACCGTTGGGAGAAATCCCTCCAGCCATCGGGGGAGAAGTCCCTGGAGATACGGGGCAGCCGAGGCCCCGTGACAGGGCTGGCTCATTGCCCCAGAGGGGCTTATGAGTGCTGCGGGCTTCCCCAGCATGACCGCTGCCTGAGCTGCCCGGTCCCCGATGCCTTCAGTCTCCAGCACCGCGGAGAAACATAAATCAACCTCAGTCAGGACAGCTGAGTCCGAAGTGAAAGGCTCAGCTCCCACCGGTGCAACCAATCTCCTGGTGCCGACAAAGCCACGCGTGCCACCACTGATGGCTCCCGCAGGCGCCTCAGCACCGCCTGAACAAGCTGCTCCCAGAGCAAAGAATGCATCTAGCAAGATGCGCCATTTACAAAAATCCCCTCAGCCGGGTGCACCACGCTCCCCAGTGTTGCCTCATGGTGGCCTGTACAGTCAAGCGACAGAAACTCTCCCCAACCACGGTCACCATGAACTGAACAGGGCAGCGGGCAGGGGAGTAGAGTCTCATCTTGCCGTTCATCCCCCACAGAGTAAGTGGCTTTCTGGCATTCCACCCAAAATCATCCTTTTCATCAACCTCCACGACTCCCGTGGCTTAACCAGCCATGGCTGTATCCTCCACAACACCTTCAGCCTCAGTGGTCTCTCTGGGAGCCATGGTGCAGGTATCGTCCCTGCTCCTCCCATCGCTATCGCTCACGAGATGCACCGCCCACTACGCCACCGCATACAGCTACACGCTCCCCGGCTCCCACGGGGCAATTCTCACCATCTCACCCCTCGGCAATAGCCCAGGCACATTCAGCAGTGAGGATAACAACTTACCTTGCTCCGCCTCAGCGAGCTCTTCACATGCTCCGCGCTGTTCGGCTGCTCTAGACGAAGCAGTTTTCCAGGTATCGCCCTCTCCACCGGCAGGCGACCTGAAACAATTCCAAGACTATTCAAACGGGTGGCTCGATCGCCGGACGTTACACTCCAAGAGGTACAAGACAAAGAATACAAATTACTCAATAGTGCAACCGACGGCATCCTCAGAGATAGCCATCCTTGTCGATGGGTATCTTGGAGCTCCCCTCCTGTACGCCTTCCCACCAGTCCCACTGCTCTCCAGAGTAATCAACAAGAACCGCTCTGACCAGGCCACAGTAACTCTGATATCTCCCACCTGGCTGAGACATCCCCATCTACGTTACCTTCCAATAAGCCAACAGATCCCCCTCCCCACGACTCTCCGCCTGCTAACTCAACACCAGGGCAAAACCTGCCTCCTGAACATAAGAAACTCACAGCATGGCTTCTCCATGGCTCCAAAATGAAGAACCTACCTGCTCAGAGAGAGTCAAGTGCACCCTATGGAATAGTCGACGTCCCTCCATGAGATGCACCTACCAAAACAAATGGAAACGTTTTCCGCAGTGGTGCACCATTCGTCAGTCACACCCCAAGGCTGCCCCCATACCGACCATACTAGAGTACCTGATGGACCTCAGTGATGCAGCCTCTCCACCAGCTCCATTCGGGTCCATCTGGCGGCAGTCATGACTTTCCACGAACCAGTCGCTGACTTCTCTCTCTTTGCGCACCCGATGACGAAGCGGTTCCTTACAGGCTTGCAGAAAACACACCCAAACTTACGACCCCCAGTACCACCTTGGGACCTAAATCTTGTTCTTGGGGGTTCACCAGGCCGCCCTTTGAGCCACGAGCCACAGCCCTACCACAATACCTATCCACGAAAGTGGCCTTCATAGTGGCAATAACTATTTTCCTAAGCCTCACACCTTGAGAGAACCCATCTCACACACGCTGGACACAAGACGAGCCCTCATGTTCTACTTAGAGAGAACCAAGGGGACCAGGAAGTCAGACAGGCTCTTCACCTCTTGGTTCAGGCCCATAAGAGAACAGCCGTCTCCACGCAGCGTGTTTCCAAGTGGACTGCGAGCTGCATAGACACGGCTTACCAGCTTCATGGAGAACGGCCTCCACAGATTCAGGGCTCACTCCACACGTGGGATGGCCACAGCAATGGCTTTCCTGCATAATGTACCACTGGCGGACATTTGTAGAGCAGCGACATGGTCCTCCCATCACACCTTCGCACAGCATTACGCACTACAGAGAGGACCCAAGCCTGCCACCTCTCCAGCAGACGTGGTCCTTCCTCCTCAACATAAATGACCCCACCGCCCACCACCGTCTGGTGGGTACTGCTACTGAGTCACCGAGCGAGCACCCCCCAGGACACCACTCGACGGAGGAGAAGTTACTCCCCTTGTGCAGTAACGATGGTTCTTTGAGATGTGTGTCCCCGTGGGTGCTCCTCTACCCGCCCTCCTCCCCTCTGCGTGGAGTCCTTTAAGGGACGCCTGGTAGAAAAGAGGCAGAAGGAGCCTTGCGCTGCACGCACCGAGCAGACAAGAGCAGCACAACACGGCGAGTGCGCAGGCGCGGCGCAAGGGGCACTGCTAGGCAAAATCTCCCATCAGTGGCGTGAGGACGCCCCGAGACCTGAGAGGAGCACCCACAGGGAACCCCATCTCAGAGGACCATCGTTACTGCACAGGGCGAGTAACTTCTTCTGCAGATTTTCTATCCCCTCGGCCTTCAGCCTTCTCTTTGCCAGGCTGACAAGTCCCTGGCTTGTCACTCGTTCCTCAGATGGAAGCTGTGCCCAACCACCAGTCCTTTCCGTTGCCCTTTCTGCTCCATTTCCACCCAAAGCAGCTTTCTAAGATGAGGAGACCAGATCTGCACCCCGTGGGCGAGCTGTCAGCTGACCATGGCTCTATCCAGAGGCAGGAGGATATTCTGTCTGATTGGCTGTTCCTTGCCTAGCGATTCCCAGGTTTGGCTTAGCCTTTCAGACTGCCCCTCCCATGGAGCAGATGTTTCCAGGGAGCTAGCCACCAGGGTTCCAGGACCTTGTCTGGTGGTAACAGCTGTTTTAGCCCCATCCCTTTTGTGTAGCTGGGATTCTGTGTTCCCGTGCGCACGACTTTGCATATGCCTCTGCGCTGAATTCCATCTGCCCTTGTTTTGCCTGGTCGCCCAGTTTTGTGAGATCCCTTGGAACTCCTTGCCGTCAGCTTTTGGGGGGGTCTCAAGCGTCCTGGGGTGCTGGCCCAGGCAGAGGCGGTGGGGGCAGGAGGGAGCCTACCAGCCAGGCTGCTGGTGAGGTGAATGCATCGGCCAGGGCTGGTTCTCCCTACAGCGCCGGGAGCGGGACGTGCCCGCGGGGGGACAGGGAGCAGCAGCAGGCGAGTGGATGGAGAGGTCAGTGAGAGGAGGAGCGTGTAACGGGCCGACGGGCGGGCAGCAGAGGCGACATGTAACTGTCCCGCACTCCCCCACTGGCTAGAAACAGGGTGGGGCCGCCCAGCTGGCTGGGGACGAGCAGGGGGAGCAGCTGGCTATGTGGACTGAATCTTCACCCCGCCACCAGCTGTGCACCCCCACCCCCATCACTGGCCTCTGGACCCCAGAGCATCCCCAGGAGTTCTGGTGCCCTGCGCAGCGCCCCTGGGGGCGGGCCCCCTTGCAGCAGTGGGGGTCTGTGCTCGGGGGCTGCGGGGGGCAGGACAGAGCAGAGCAGGGAGGCAGCAGGGGACCGGCTTGTCCCCGCACTCACCCAGGCTCCAGTCACAGTGCTCCGGTGGCCGGGCAGCATGGTCACTGTGTCCCCGCCACCCGGGTAGCTCCCCGTCCCGAGCGCCCATCTCAACCCCCAGCCCTGCCTCCCGACCCCCCTCCTGCAGCCCCCGCACTCCATCCCACACTTCAGCTTCTTACAAGCACTGTCCCATTCCAGCACCCCAAACCTCAGTCCCGAGACACCCCACGGGGCAGCAATACGACAGAACCTCGACAGAATTCAAGCTCCTTTCATCCCTGCACCGGCCCCCACATCCTCCTGCACCCCCTCAGCCTCCCTCACGCCCCCACATCCTCCTGCGCCCCCTCAGCCTCCCTGATGCCCCCACATCCTCCTGCGCCCCCTCAGCCTCCCTCACGCCCCCACATCCTCCTGCACCCCCTCAGCCTCCCTCACGCCCCCACATCCTCCTGCACCCCCTCAGCCTCCCTCACACCCCCACATCCTCCTGCACCCCCTCAGCCTCCCTCACACCCCCACATCCTCCTGCGCCCCCATGCCCCCCATCCTCCCGTACCCCCTCAGCCTCCCTCATGCCCCCCATCCTCCTGCACCCCCTCAGCCTCCCTCACACCCCCACATCCTCCTGCACCCCCTCATGCCCCCATCCTCCTGTACCCCTCATCCTCCTTCACGCCCCCCATTCTCCTGTACCCCCTCAGCTTCCCTCACACCCTCCTGTACCTCCTCAGCCTCCCTCACACCCCCACATCCTCCTGCGCCCCCTCAGCCTTCCTCACACACCCCCATTCTCCTGTACCCCCTCAGCCTCCCTCACGCCCCCCATCCTCCTGCACCCCCTCAGCCTCCCTCATGCCCCCACATCCTCCTGCACCCCCTCAGCCTCCCTCACGCCCCCACATCCTCCTGCACCCCCTCATGCTCCCATCCTCCTGTACCCCTCATCCTCCTTCACGCCCCCCATTCTCCTGCACCCCCTCAGCCTCCCTCACACCCTCCTGTACCTCCTCAGCCTCCCTCACGCCCCCACATCCTCCTGCGCCCCCTCATGCCCCCCATCCTCCTGTACCCCCTCAGCCTCCCTCACACCCCCATCCTCCTGTACCCCCTCAGCCTCCCTCACGCCCCCCATTCTCCTGCGCCCCCTCAGCCTCCCTCACACCCCCACATCCTCCTGCGCCCCCCATGCCCCATCCTCCTGTACCCCCTCAGCCTCCCTCACGCCCCCCATCCTCCTGCACCCCCTCAGCCTCCCTCACGCCCCCACATCCTCCTCCACCCCCTCAGCCTCCCTCACGCCCCCACATCCTCCTGCACCCCCTCAGCCTCCCTCACACCCCCACATCCTCCTGCACCCCCTCATGCCCCCATCCTCCTGTACCCCTCATCCTCCTTCACGCCCCCCATACTCTTGTGCCCCCTCAGCCTTCCTCACACACCCCCATTCTCCTGCACCCCCTCAGCCTCCCTCACACCCTCCTGTACCTCCTCAGCCTCCCTCACGCCCCCACATCCTCCTGCGCCCCCTCATGCCCTCCATCCTCCTGTACCCCCTCAGCCTCCCTCACACTCCCACATCCTCCTGCGCCCCCTCAGCCTCCCTCACACCCCCACATCCTCCTGCACCCCCTCAGCCTCCCTCACACCCCCATCCTCCTGTACCCCCTCAGCCTCCCTCACACCCCCCATCCTCCTGCGCCCCCTCAGCCTCCCTCACACCCCCACATCCTCCTGCGCCCCCTCAGCCTCCCTCACACCCCCACATCCTCCTGCGCCCCCTCAGCCTCCCTCACACCCCCACATCCTCCTGCGCCCCCTCAGCCTCCCTCACTCCCCACATCCTCCTGCACTCTCAGCCTCCCTCACTCCCACATCCTCCTGCGCCCCCTCAGCCTCCCTCACTCCCCCACATCCTCCTGCGCCCCCTCAGCCTCCCTCACACCCCCCATTCTCCTGCACCCCCTCAGCTTCCCTCACACCCCCCCATCCTCCTGCGTCCCTTCAGCCTCTCTCTAGCTTGCCCAGTGCCCTGCCCCTCCCCAGACTGGGTGTCTCTGCTCCTCCTCATAGACCCCCGGGCGCAGGTCTCACTGAACACTAGGGAAGGGGGCAGCCACATGCAGGGGTGGGGCTAGCGCCTCTGTCACTGACCGGTCACTTTACTCTGTTCCAGCAGCTGCAGGACTTGGTGTCCAGGCATCCAAACCTGGTGATCGTGGCGCTAGGTGGGTGCCCCGCCCCGGGCCCAGCGCCCAGGTTCCCTTGCCTGGGGGCAGGTTCTTCCCCATTCCTGCCCCCCCCCAGAGCGCTGCGGGGGGACAGGACAGAGCCCATTGGGCCAGACCCAGAGTGTGTGTGGGGGGGGGCCAGCTGGGCTGGGAAGTCCCAGGGCCACCACGGGCCAGGCCCCTTGTGTGAGACCGGCCCCTGGTGGCTCTGCCCAGGGGGATGGAGCCGCTCGCTCCCCGCTGGGCAGCACAAGGGCTCTCAGCTGCTGCTGGGTCCCAGGTTGGCTGCCAGAGTGAGCAGTGCCGTCTGCCCCAGCAGCCTGGCCCCTCCGCTCCCTGTCGCAGTGGGACGGCAGCCCAGAGGCGGGGGAATGGGAGGGTGGGAGTGGCAGCAGTGGCAGGGAAAGGGAAGGTCCCAGCTGCTCCAGGTTCCCCCAGGATAGGCGCCCTCACACCCAGACTGCAGCCCAACCAGCCCTGCACACCGGGGGTCCTGGCTCCTGCAGAGATCCCACCCACAGACACCCCACTCCTCCTGAGACTGGCCCTGAACACAGCACGCCGGGGCAGCCTCCTTCCATCTCAGCTCCCCTTGGGCCCGGCGGTGGGGCATTGCAGCAGGCACAGCCCCTCCCCCTGCTCCCCTGGAGAGAGAGGAACAGCTCCGCGCCCTCCTGCTGTTTTAACGTGCCCCTCTAGATCCCACCAACCCCCGTGCCTCCTGGCAGTGACATGAGCAGGCAATCCAACCCCCGTGGCTCCGGGCAGTGACATGGAGCAGGCAACCCAACCCCCGTGGCTCCGGGCAGTGACATGGAGCAGGCAACCCAACCCCCGTGGCTCCCTGTGGCTCCGGCCAGTGGCATGGAGCAGGCAACCAACCCCCGTGCCTCCTGGCAGTGACATGGAGCAGGCAACCAACCCCCGTGGCTCCGGGCAGTGACATGGAGCAGGCAACCAACCCCCGTGGCTCCAGGCAGTGACATGGAGCAGGCAACCCAACCCCTGTGGCTCCGGGCAGTGACATGGAGCAGGCAACCCAACCCCCGTGGCTCCCTGTGGCTCCGGCCAGTGGCATGGAGCAGGCAACCAACCCCCGTGGCTCCCTGTGGCTCCGGCCAGTGACGTGGAGCAGGCAAACCAGCATCCAGGAAGCACTAAGTAGCTGCCCTCTGTACCAGGTTTGCCGAGCAGTAATGGTTTATGTCTGTGTAGGCAGTCGGCTCGGAGTTTTTATTTCAGTTCTTCTTCCCTGCAGCTGCCCCTGCACAGCTCCACTTCTGTGGGTCCCGCAGCAGTGTCCCCTGAATTGCCCCACCCGTAAGTGCTGCGGAGCGAAGCCCCGAGCTCGAGGAGAGGGGTGTGTTGGGGGTGACATGAGGAGGGTGGAATCACGCACCTGACCCCTGTGCTGGCTCTGCAGACGTTACCCCCCCGGGCAGCATCCAGGCGGCCGCAGCCAGAGTGCAGCAGCACCTGAAAGGCTCAGGGCTCACCCTGCTGATTAACAACGCTGGCACCGTGACACTGAACACGCTGGAGTCTGAGACGCCGGAGGGCATGGCCCTGGTGTATGCAACCAACGTGACGGGGCCCCTGCTGGTGAGCCAGGTAAGGGCCCCGCCCGGGGCAGGTCTCTGGTTGCACTGGACTTTGGGACAACTTCCCTTCCCTTCTGGAGCTGGAATGCGTGTCCCCTTCGGGTCCACGGGGCATGAGGGCCACCAGTGGCTGTTGGCTCCCTTCCAAATCAAACCGTGCAACAAGTTCCACATCTCACTTGCAGCCTTTCCCTCAGCCCAGGGCCGGCTGCAGAGAGCTGGCTACCCCAATGGGCTTTCTGCCCACGCCCCCTGTGCCACCTGCTCGGCCTCTCCTCCTTCCCAGCAGCGCTGTGCTTTCCCTGCCACAGCCACCCGCCGGCCCAGTCAGGACCAGGGATCTCCAAGCTGCCTCTTCTCTGCCCACAGCTGCAGCAGTGAGGCAGCTGGGCCAGTTCCTGCAGCCACCCCACGCCCGTGACAGCTCCTTTCCCCTAAGCCTGGCTGCTCCTTTCTCCCCCTGCCCAGGCCTTCCTGCCCTTGCTGAAGAAGGCTGCCCAGGAGAGCCCCCAGACAGGACTGAGCTGCAGCCGGGCGGCCATTGTCAACATGTCCAGCGAGGCCGGCTCCATCCAGAACGTCTTTCTCTGGCATTTGGGGCAAGTCGTCTCCTATCGCTGCAGCAAGGTACAGGGCATGCGCCGCAGGGCCTGAATTCTGCCGGCTCTCTGCTTGCACAGGCGTGCACTTTGCCCAGCCCTTCTAGCCTCCCCGCGGCGCCGGGCCGGCTGCTGTTCGGCTGCCGGGAATTCCCGTCGGCTCCGTGTCCGAGTTCCCATTCAGCGGGGAACTTTCCACGGCGCCTGTATCCCGTCAGGGAAATCCCCGTCCGGGGCCAGGCGTGGGGTTGTCCGGCTCTCGTCCAGCCAGTCTCGGTGGGGGGTGGAGCTATTAGTTCTGGCCCTTCTGAGGGGCAAATCCCCCCAGTTCAGAGAACAAGGGCCCAGCTCCTCAGCCTCCCCCGGGATGAAAGTGGAGGGGGGAACAAAGGCGAATCGATGCCTCGTTACACTCCCCCCTCCCGCCCCGCCCCTGCATGACCCAGAGCAGCCTCGGCATTGCTCTACGTTGTGCTCAGCTGAGACAGAGCCCTGCGACCGCTCAGTAGCTGTGGCTCTTTGGAGTACAGCTACAGCCCCTTCTCCACGCCCTGCCCGAGACCACCCTGTGAGCACCTCCAGCTCCACGCCCTGCCCGAGCGCCTCTGACTGCAGCTCCGCCCGGGTCCTCACCCCTTGTCCGGCTCCCTCGGGACCTGGGCTCATTTCCTGCAGGGCCCTGCCCTCCCCCGGCTGCTGCCTCTGCTCATGGCGTCTCCCCGCAGGCTGCGCTGAACATGCTCACCAAGTGCCAGGCCTTGGTGCACGGCGGGGACGGGGTCCTGAGCGTGGCTCTCCACCCGGGCTGGGTGCAGACGGACATGGCGAGTGCATCCCACAAGGTAGGCGCCTGCTGGGCGAGGCCGGTCAGAGCCGCAGGGCAGGGCTCATGGCTCCATTCGGGCCCACCAATGCGGGGGTGGGGGAGCAAACGATTGCCACGGGGCTCGGGGATTCAGAGGGACCTGGGACTCCGGCCATCTCCACTGCTGCTGCAGTAGCTGTGGGGGGAGCCGGAACCCCAGGCCTTTTAAATCATTGCCAAGCAACGCACCACGCACTAGGGCAATGCTGAGGTGTGGGGGGTGCTGAGGGAGAGTGCCCTTGGCCCTGTCCTTTCAGCCCTCCCCTTACGGGGCATAGAGCCACCCCACCACACCTTACAAAGGGACCCACGGAGGCCACTGGCTCCACTGGAACCCACCAGCCCCCCCCCCCGGCTCCACCCTGTCCAGAGGGGAGTGTCCCAGCGAGTCCGTCATCAGACCCCCGGGGCTCAGCTCTGTCCTGGGCACTGAGCTCCATGGTGCCGCTTCAACTCACAGAGCCCCAGGGCTGGCAGAGCCCTCGGGAGGCATCGCATCCAGCCCCCTGCCCAAAGCAGGACCAGCCCCGACTCAATCAGCCCAGCCAGGGCTGGGTCAAGCCAGGACTTAAACACCTCTAGGGATGGAGATTCCACCCCCTCCCTAGGGAACCCAGCCCAGGGCTTCCCCACCCGCCTAGGGAAATAGTTTTCCCTAATATCCAACCTAGACCTCCCCCACTGCCACTTGAGCCCACTGCTCCTTGTTCTGCCATCTGCCCCCACTGAGAACAGCCTCTCTCCAGCCTCTTTGGAACCTCCCTTCAGGAAGTTGAAGGCTGCTACCAAATCCCCGCTCACTCTGCTCTTCTGCAGACTAAACAAACCCAAATCCCTCAGCCTCTCCTCATAGGTGATGTGTTCCAGCCCCCTAATCAATTTGGTCACCCTCTGCTGGACCCTCTCCAATGTGTCCACGTCCTTTCTATAGTGGGGGCCCCAGAACTGGACACGATACTCCAGATGTGGCCTCCCCAGAGCCGAATAAAGGGGAATAATTACTTCTCTAGATCTGCTGGCAATGCTCCTCCTAATGCACCGCTATGTGCCATTAGACCACTTGGCTACCAGGGCACCCTAATGACTCATCTCCAGCTTCTCATCCACTGTCACCCCCAGATCCTTGGTTCCTCCTGCTTCTGGCATCACAAAGCGAAATGTCAGCAAGGTACCCGCAGAGGAATCCTGCCCCAGGTCCCCACCCAATATCGGGTTAACAGTGACCTGGGCTGGCCCTAAGGAAGACCCTGGCCTGCCCCACCCCAGCTCTTGGTGCCTTGGGTCACCCCTGGGGCAGGCTCCCCCCCTCACTCTCCTTCTCCCCTGCAGGCCCCCCGGCGGTGGACTCGAGCGTCCGAGGGATCCTGGACGTGCTGCCCACGCTCTCCGAGAAGGACAACGGGGCCTTTGTGAGCTGGGAAGGGAAAGTTCTTCCCTGGTGAGACGCCCCCCGGCCCTGTGACAGGAGCCCTGGGCCAGGCCGACCCAGCGACCGCGCCGTCAGCCGAGCAGTGTCCTCAATAAACCCACTGTCGGAACGCAGCAGCCCTGCCTGCCCGGCCCGCGCCAGAGGAGCTGGGGGGTGGGGAGCGGGCTGGGGGTGGCAGCCGGGCCGAGAAGAACACCAGGCTGCTCATGGCCCCAGGGCACATTGGGGGACGGTGTCTCAGGCCCACTGCGGCTGGGTCTCCTGAGCGGCGGGGGGGTCAGGCGCTGTTAAGGGGTCTCCTTGTCCCAAGCCCTGAACCTCTGACTGAGTCGCAGCCTGTAGGCCCAGCCCCCCAGCAGTCACTGCCGCAGGGCAGGGAGCCCAGGGAGACCCCCGCCCCCGTGCCCGCGCAGTGTACTGAGTTCGCCAGGCCGAGCGCTCCCGGCCGGCGCGGCTACCTGCCGAGACGCCCCTTTCCCCACAGCAGCAGAGGGCGCTGGGAGGGGGCGGCCAGGAGCCTCGGGGTACCTTGGGTGTTTCTATCGGTGGGGCTGGGCCCACTTGGGGGCGGGGAGGGCCACGCTTCCCTGGGCGTGGGGGGGAGGAAGGGGACAAGCTCAAGTCTTTGCTGACACCAAGAGAGTGAGTGTGAGATCTTCACATGCAGCTCAGTGTGGCTGGCTGTGGAGAATGGTCTCGGTCCAGAAACCCATCAGCCAGGTTCACCTGCCCGGCGCTCCCTTGGCCTGGCTTGGCCTCAGCTTTCCATCCGTCCGTCCGTCCGTCCGTCCACCTTCTCATGGCATCAAAAGCCAAGTCTGGGACATTCCCGCCCACTCACATTTGCCCTGGGCCTACAGCTGACGCGTGACCCTCCTCCCTTAGCCTGAGCCCCCCTTTTTTCTCCCCTCGAGACCCTCTCGTCTTGCCCACCAACCCTCAGATCCTCCCCGGGTTTGTGAGTCTAGGAGGTGCCACAGGACTGCGCCTCTTCCGACGTAGGGCGGTAAGGCCAAGGACCTGAGCGGGCCGGGGAAATCTTGTAGCACTTCGCACTGCAGGGTGCAAAGATCGGGCCGGGCCGGGCCGGGCCGGGCCGGGCGCACAGGGCAGAGACCTGCAGCCACCACAACGTTTTCAACCCGGGGTCCAACCAGCTCTGAAGCAAGAGCCACCACTGCTGGAGCGGACGAGCAGCCAAGGGGCCAAAGAGCCACGTTCGGCTAGCGTTTGGGGCACCGGTCTGAAATCCGACCTTCCCAGATGCTTTCTGCATAAGATAGCTGGGGTTATGCATATTCAGCAGCAGCTTTGCATAAAGAACAGGCGCCACCCCACGCGTGAGGTCCCGGCCCCACGCAGCGGGGCCAAGCCCAGCCCCTCCCCAGGCGCCAGACCGTTCCCCTGGCCGGGCGGGCTCGGTTCCCACGCAAAGCGCAGCTGGAGCGCGCCGCGCCGCGCCGCGCGCGCCCCGTGTAAACGCAAGTCGGCTCCACCCCCGCCCCCGCCCGGCCATCTTTCTGTGGGCGGCCCCGCGGCCGTTTCCTTCCTGGGTCACGGGCGGCTCCTCCCCAGCTGCAGCAGCCGCGGCGGGCAAAAGTTTCGTCGGGGTTTGCTGCTGCCCGCCCGGCCCGCGGGCCATGCGTAGCGCCGCGCCCGGCCCCTCGCACCCCGGCCCCCGCGCCGCCAGTGAGCGGGGCTCGGCTCCGGGATGAGGGAGCAGGACCCGCCGCCCGGGCTGCCGGAAAGGTAAAAGGGGGGAGAGAAAGGGGGCCCCGCAGCCAGCCCAGCCCAGCCCAGCCCGGGGGTGACTCCCCCGGTCCTTGCGCGGGGCCCTCGCTGCCGGATCTCTGCAGCCAGCAAGGTGGGTAAGTGCCTGCCCCAGACCCCGGGCTCTGCCTGCGCCCCTCGGAGCCCAGGCGGCCTGGCTTCCAGTCCGCCCCAGTGGCCCCCTTTTCTCAGCTACCCGCTGGCCCCACGGCTTGGCCCCCCTTTGTCTTTGCTGCCAGCTGCCGTCAGCCCCCACTGGCGTGCGGCACCCCGGCCGTGGCCCGCCAGTCTGTGGCTGCAAACACCCTGGAGTCTGGGGCACCTTGGAGACCAACAGCTGTATCTGGGCTCATGCCTCTGACAAGCGGGTTTGACCCGCGGATGCTGACGCCCTAAGAAATCAGTTGGCCTCTGAGGTGCCGCCGGATTCTTCCTGGTTTTTCCTTTTCAAGGCATTTGACACAATCTTCAGGTGTGGCTGGAACAGCTCTCTGCTTCCCTGTCCCCGCCGGAGCCTGCAGCATGGCCAGGGTTGGAGGGACGGCTCCCGTGCGTCCCGCCAGCGCTGCAGGGCATCCCAGCAGCTTGGCACTCCCGCCGGACATGCTGCCTGTGGTGCCGTCCGGCCGGCCTCCCCCGTGTGGGCCTGCTACAGCCAGTGACAGGAATCCGGCTCTTCTCCAACAGGGCCGGGAAACAAAGGCGTTTCCCGCACCCAGCTAAGGGGGGACAGGTTAATTGCAGGGTGGCTATAGTTCTGTAGTCCCAGAACGCTAGCCAGACGAGGTGGGCTGATACCTCTTAGTGGACCAACTTCTGTTGGGGGATGGGAGGAGCTTTTGAGCTTCACAGAGTTTTCTTCTGGCCTGGCGGAGGTGCCCCGAGTTGTGGGTTAAAGACCTGGTGGGGCAGATTGTTTTGCCTACTGGCTCAGAGCTGGAGGCTGCTGTCCCACTCCAGCTACCTTCCCCACACCTGACAGAGGACTCCATAGCGTCTCCTTTCCTCCCACACGAGTTGGTCCATGAAGTACCCCTGGCCTTCCTGCTCTCTCTCCTGGCGGTTGCAGGCACGTCAGCGGTTTGAGTGTGCGCTACCTTCCGAGGGCCGCGATCTTCCAAGCAAAGAGCCCAGACCGAATCCCAGAGCAGGCAGGAATGCAGCGGTAAGGCCGTAGGTCCCACACCAGGCACCTCGCCCGCGCCCTGGGAAAGGGGCTTCCTGGCTTTGCATGCAGAACGTGGGCGCTCACGCCCACGTCTCAGCCACTGCCGTGCTGCTCTGACGCCGCGCTGGCCTTCCCTAGGTGCTTGCCCCTTGCCATGCGGCCCGAGTGAAGAGGGTTTCCTACCCTCCCGTGCAGTCAGTCGCTGCAGGGCCCCTGGCCACCGCAAACCACAGCTCTGGAGCTGTCCAGCGGCTTGCTCTGTGGCTTTCCTTGCTCCAAGGATGGATGCTTTGGGGGGAAGCCTGGGAAGTTGCCCTGTAGTAGCCACAGAGGGACAGCAAACAGCTGTAGGCAGTAGGGATGCAACTGGCCTGCCCGGGCAGCCAGGGAAGGTTTGCTGGGGAGAGCCGCGTGGAGGGCCCTGCCCCAGGAAGGGAACTGATCCGCCTTTCCTAAGGGGTGCTGAGCAGCTGGCCAGCATCTGCCTCCAGCTCCTGCTGGCCTGTCCGCTGCTTGCTACGTGCCGTGGTGTGGTGTGGAAGCTGCAGACTTCCCTGTCCTCAGCCTGACCCCTGCTCCTCCTCACTCAGGGTAGAGGATGAAAGAAGGCAGCTGTCAGTCCCGAAAGTCTACGTCCTCCAGCCTTGGATTTTGAACCTCCTGACGAAGTACAGACAGTTGGACTCCAGAGAGACCCACGTGCCTGGGCATATCTTGAAAGTAAGCGCCTGGGACTTGTGCATCTCCTGCCTCTTCCCAGCGCCCTGCTGGCGGCCGTCTTGGGCCTTTCCGCAGGGTGCCCCTCGTGCAGCTGCCCGCTGGCTGGAGGAGGGCACGTTGCTGTATCAGCTAATTTAGGCCCCATCCTTGGAAATGTCTGGCTGGGATCGTGTGTTCCAAGAGGCGTCGCTCTGCATTTATCAGCACGGGACTTCCTCTGCCCTTTTGTGGCCCAGTCTTGTGAGCTCAAAGCCATGTTGGCTCTGCCCCACCAGATGCAATTCATCTGTCTTACAATTCTCTTCGCTGCAGCCAGCCCACCTGGCGCTGCAGTTAAGCTAAGCAGCCTGACGATTTTTCACAGCCAGCGTTCGCTCCCCTCCAGACATTGTGTGCATCTGGCCCAGGTGTGGTGTTTGCTGTTTGTCCCAAAACCTCAGTCTGGAACAGCTCCTCAGATTGGTCCTTGGAAAACAATGGTGCATGGGGGGGAGGGTCTCCCCCACGCCCTCTGTAGTGAAGACCAATGGAAAGAACTTATTTAATTTCTCTGAAATGGTCTTGTTGTTCGAGAGCTACTCTGGCATCTTGATTGTCCGCTGGTTGCTTAGCAGGCTCCCTGCTTCTGACTTCCTGGGTTTTTTTCTTTTGTCATTTGCTAGCTGCTCTTTACAGTCCTTGTTATTTTTATTTTTTTCTTGCTTAGGTATACTTTCAACTTGCTGGAATTTCTACTCCTTTCTGTTTTCCTCAGTGTGATTTAACTTCCAGTGTTTTTGTTGTGATCTGCCTCTTTTATTCTGTCCTTTGGCCATGATAGCATTTTTTTTTTAGTGGGCTTGCTGTTTATATTTTGTGTTTTTCTTCTTTTGGCGTATATATTTAATTTAAGCCTCTTATGGTGTGTTTATACAGCCGGCATGCATTTCACTGGTGTGGCTGTGTCTCTTTTTAATAGCCAGTTAACTAGCTTTCTTGTGTGCATGTCATTGCCTTTTTGAAGTTAAATGCTACTGTGGTGGGTTTCGTGGCTGGCTGTCCCTCTGCACAGATGTTAAACTCCACTCCTGGCAGTTGCAGGCACATCAGCGGTTTGAGTGTGTGCTACCTTCCGAGGGCCACGATCTTCCAAGCAAAGAGCCCAGAGTCACTTGTTACTGCTCAGTGGTGGTAATCTCAAAATTGTTTGGGGGATGGAAAAATGTTTCCTTCCCAGCTTCAGCGAAGCTCCTTCCTCTGCCCGGGTTCCCAAAGTCTCTTTCTTTGCTGGTGCCAGTCATCTGCTCCCTCTTTCCATCCGTCCTGAGTTAGTTCCCTGTCACCTCCTGAGTGGGACTCTTCCCCGCCCCCACCTCTTTTCGGCGTGCCCCCTCCCTCTGGGACCCGTCTCCCTCTGCTGCTCATTTCAGGGGAGTAAATGAGCCCAGCAAGTCAAAGGCGCTAACGTGATTCCCACTGTCCTATGGTAAACATCAGGCACAGCCGGGGGCTTCAAGGAGGCGACCTGATCCGTCCAGGCAGCAACAGCCAGTAGGTTTGTTTTAGCCCCGGGGCTGTTCCCTGCAGGCAGGCCAGCTGGCCCCGGGGCTCTGATCACCTCCAAAGCCTGCTTCTAGGGAGCCCACGAGGGAGTGGTGGGCACAACAGCCCCTCCCTTCACTTCTGGGACCGCCCTGAGGCTGAGTTTCCGACATTGCAGATTCCAATTCCCATCGTTACCCTAGCGCTGTCCCTCGGCGGGATCAGGCCTCTGTGTCCAGGCTGAGCCGGGCTGCCAGCCCTGAGTGTTCGCTGGCCCTCTGATAAATGCAGGGAACGTGGTAGTTGGGAGTCCCCGGTGTCCTGCTCCATGGTGAAGATCGCCGCTTGGCTGCGTGCATGCGTGCTCCTCTGGCTTGGATGTGCTGCCTTCCTGGGGAGTGATTGTGGAGGGGGTCCTGGCGGCTGCGGCATCCCCAGGCCCTCCAGCTGGGCGAGGTGCCGACACCGGCAGGCTGGGAGAGTCTGGCTCAGGGTTGCTTTCTCCCCGATCGCTTGACAGGTTGTGAGCGACCTGAAGGCCACCGACCCAGCCCCTGCTGCCGTGCTGTGGATCTCAGACGGGTCCTACTACGTCCGGGCGGTCGTATCCCCGGAAGCTGTGCGCATGGCGGACTGGTGGGTTTCGCCGGGTCTGTCGAATCTGGCCGCTGCCCGCCCGCTTGGGCTGGGCGGGGCTAACAGCAGCGGGGCAGGAGGCGGCGTGGGAAGCCCAGGTGCTGCTGTCCCAGCACAAGGCCTGGAAGTGGGGTGCTGCCTTTCCAAACACCCCGGACCTCAGCCAAAGCAGAACGGAATCGTTAAAGGTCCAGTGGCCCTGCGCAGGAGTCGGCGTTTGGCCAAGGCCCGGGGCTGGTTGTGTTCTGCCTTTCTGACTTCACTCTGCAGGGTCACTTGTCCCTGGTGTCCTTCGCTTCCTGACCCAAAGTCTGTCGGGGGAAGGTCAGGCTGGCCAGTAACCCTCCGGGGGCCTCAGCTGGCTACCAGCTGTACACGGAGCTGTGGCTCAGCATGTCGATTTTTGAAAGTCGCCCCAGGCCCCGCTTTCTTGTTCAAAGGCAGAACTACACTTTGAGTGGAAACCGTGGGGATTGGCCCGCTAGGTCGCGGTGTGGCCCATGCTACACGGCTCCGTGCTGCTCCTGGGTGGTGCTCGCTGCCCGGCCTCGCCAGCTGGCGCGTGCCTGCTCACGCACAGGAGGCCGTTGGTTGCTCACACGCCTCTGGCTGCTCCCTCTTCCCAGTGCTCAGCTGCAGACTGGCTTCGCCAGCATCCTTGGCAGGATCATCATCTTGCAGAAGTACACGGTGTGCTTCCAGGAGGAGACCAAAGCGGTAAGGCTCTGGCCGTGGGGGGCTGTGCTCTTGGGCTGACCCCTGGGCCGCCGCCTTGTGTCTTGGGTGGCCTGGAGGGGGAGAAGGCTCGGGACGGGGCGGGGGGGTGAGAAGAGACTCGAGCTAGCTGGGCTCGCGCTGGGGAAGGGAAGGAACGTGAGCCTCCCCACACAGCCAAGGCTCATTCCCTTGGCTCCGGTGGTGCGGGTGTAAACTGGCTCGGCACGGCTGAGTGAGCTGTGCTCAGCTGGGGCTTTGCCTGGGAGCGCAGAACTAGCGCGAGGGCCTTCCCAGGAGGACTTCTCCAGGGCTGGTGCTTCCAGCTGGGTGGTCAACAGTGGCCCCCACGCTCGGGGCAGGCACCTCGCGCGGTTCCTGGCCTGCTGAGCTCTCTGCAGCATGTCGCCCCTCTGCGCTGGCAGCCCCCGCACCTCTGGGGTGGGTCCTGCCCCATGGAGCGGCGCTGAGCCCACGCACAGAGTTTGCTCTGCAGCCGGAGCTGGGAGCCAGCCGCCTTGTAGCTTGTGCGGGAGAGGCTCCTGCACTAAGCTCCAGAGGTCCCAGGTTCGGTTCTGCCGGCTGGCGTTACATGGGCACCTCCCTGAAAGGACCCTGACACCCCTTCCCCCCGCCGTTCCTAGCCAGACAGCTCCTGGGGGAAGCCTCCCAAGGGAATACAGCCCTCCTTGCTTGGGCCTGCCCCCCCTGCTGTCCCTCTGGCTCTGCCTGTCTGCCGGGGCTTGTCTCACGTGGTGCCTCCAGGCCACCCACCCCTGTGTGATGTGGTTGGGGCCTGGGCACTGCAGGGCCTGCGCCTGGGCCCAGGCTGCTGCCCAGAGGTTGGGTTCAGCACCGTGGGCCCCTCCGGCCTGCCGACATGTTCGTTGAGGCCCCCATGCCGGGGGGGGGGAGCAGCTGGGCATGGGATATTGTGCGGGACGGGGGCAGGAGCCCTGTTGCCCACTGTGCTGGGTGGCGGTCACGGCCTCCTAACACAGAGTACTCTGCAGGCGCCACTGGGCAGAGAGAGCCCGGGGGAGTGTGACAGCTGCGGGCGAAGGGCACAGCTTTTGGCTAGCGGCTGCTGCTCTCCAACTGCCCAGCCCCCCCCACCCCCAAATCTCGCCCCCCAGCCCCCTATGCACAGCTCCTTTGGGGCCAGCACCCCCACAGCTCCAACACTCGGAGTGAAAGGGCGGCAGTCGTGAAACATGGCTTGGAAATGGACCAGAAATTTGGGCCGAATGATGGATGGGCCTGGCCCTGGGGGCTGGGTGGGCATGGGATTGAGGGGAGCGTGGGGATGCGTGGGGGATGGGCGAGCCATGGGTGCCGTGTGTGGGATTGAGGGGAGCTGGCATGTGGGGGACGGACAGGTGGCTGGTACATGGGAAATTGAGGGGCCAGCATGTGGGGGATTGGCGGGAGGGGGCTGGGATTTGAAAGATTGGGGGGCTGGCATGTGGGGGAGATATGGGAGATGGGCACATGGGGGATTGAGAGGGCTGGGGATTGAGGGGGTCACCTTGTGGGGAAAGTTCAGCGCTGGGGGCTGCCAAGTGGGGGCATTGAGGGGGCTGACACATGGGGGAAGAGGGGAGCAGAGAGCAGGCATGTGGTAGGTGGGGACCTGACAGGTGGAGGAGATGGGGGAGGGGACAGGCACATGGGGAGATTGAGGGGAGGGTCAGCAGGTACTGGGGGTGGAGACCTGGCATGTGGGAGGGATTTGGGGGGCTGGCATGTGAGGGGAGTGGTGGATTTGGGGGGCTGGCGTGGGAGGTGGATCTGGGGGTCTGGTGTGTGAGGGGAGTGGTGGATTTGGGGGGTTGGCGTGTGAGGGGAGTGGTGGATTTGGGGGCTGGTGTGTGAGGCAGATATAGGGGCTGGTGTGGGAGGGCGATTTGGGGGCTGGCGTGGGAGGGGAGTGGTGCATTTGGGGGGTTGGCGTGTGAGGGGAGTGGTGGATTTGGGGGCTGGTGTGTGAGGCGGATATAGGGGCTGGTGTGGGAGGGGAGTGGTGGATTTGGGGGGCTGGCGTGATTTGTGGGGGAATGGTGGATTTGGGGGGCTGGCGTGTGAGGTGGATTTGGGGGCTGGCGTGGGAGGGGAGTGGTGCATTTGGGGGGCTGGCGTGGGAGGGCGATTTGGGGGGCTGGCGTGGGAGGGGAGTGGTGCATTTGGGGGGCTGGCGTGGGAGGGCGATTTGGGGGGCTGGCGTGGGAGGGGAGTGGTGCATTTGGGGGGCTGGTGTGTGAGGGCGATTTGGGGGGCTGGCGTGTGGGAGGGGAGTGGTGCATTTGGGGGGCTGGCGTGGGAGGTGCATTTGGGGGGCTGGCGTGGGAGGTGCATTTGGGGGCTGGCGTGGGAGGGCGATTTGGGGGGCGGTGCATTTGGGGGCTGGTGTGTGAGGGCGATTTGGGGGCTGGCGTGTGAGGGGGATTTCAGGGGCTGTGTGGGGGTGGTGGGAGTGGTGGATTTGGGGGGCTGGCGTGGGAGGGGAGTGGTGGATTTGGGGGGCTGGCATGTGAGGTGGATTTGGGGGGCTGGTGTGGGAGGTGGATTGGGGGCTGGTGTGTGAGGGGAGTGGTGGATTTGGGGGCTGGCGTGTGAGGGCGATTTGGGGGCTGGCGTGTGAGGGGAGTGGTGGATTTGGGGGGCTGGCGTGTGAGGACGATTTGGGGGGCTGGCGTGTGAGGGGAGTGGTGGATTTGGGGGCTGGCGTGTGAGGGGAGTGGGGGATTTGGGGGCTGGCGTGTGAGGCGTGAGGCGGATTTGGGGGGCTGGCGTGAGGTGGATTTGGGGGCTGGCGTGTGAGGGGAGTGGGGGATTTGGGGGCTGGCGTGTGAGGCGGATTTGGGGGGCTGGCGTGAGGTGGATTTGGGGGCTGGCGTGTGAGGGGAGTGGTGGATTTGGGGGCTGGCGTGTGAGGGAGGTGGGGGATTTGGGGGCTGGCGTGTGAGGTGTGAGGCGGATTTGGGGGCTGGCGTGAGGTGGATTTGGGGGCTGGCGTGTGAGGCGTGAGGCGGATTTGGGGGGCTGGCGTGTGAGGGCGGATTTGGGGGGCTGGCGTGAGGCGGATTTGGGGGCTGGCGTGTGAGGGGAGTGGGGGATTTGGGGGCTGGCGTGTGAGGCGTGAGGCGGATTTGGGGGCTGGCGTGTGAGGGCGATTGGGGGGCTGGCGTGTGAGGGGTGTGGCGGATTTGGGGGCTGGCGTGTGAGGCCTGTGAGGGCGATTGGGGGGCTGGCGTGTGAGGGGTGTGGCGGATTGGGGGGCTGGCGTGGTGAGGGCGATTTGGGGGGCTGGCGTGTGAGGGGTGTGGCGGATTTGGGGGCTGGCGTGAGGGCGATTGGGGGCTGCTGGCGTGTGAGGGGGTGGTGGCGGATTTGGGGGCTGGCGTGAGGGCGATTGGGGGGCTGGCGTGTGAGGAGTGTGGCGGATTTGGGGGCTGGCATGTGAGGGCGGATTTGGGGGCTGGCATGTGAGGGCGGATTTGGGGGCTGGCGTGTGAGGCCTGTGAGGGCGATTGGGGGGCTGGCGTGTGAGGGCGATTGGGGGGCTGGCGTGTGAGGGGTGTGGCGGATTGGGGGGCTGGCGTGTGAGGGCGATTGGGGGCTGGCGTGTGAGGGGTGTGGCGGATTTGGGGGCTGGCGTGTGAGGGCGGATTTGGGGGCTGGCGTGTGAGGGGTGTGGCGGATTTGGGGGCTGGCGTGTGAGGCCTGTGAGGGCGATTGGGGGGCTGGCGTGTGAGGGGTGTGGCGGATTGGGGGGCTGGCGTGTGAGGGCGATTGGGGGGCTGGCGTGTGAGGGGTGTGGCGGATTTGGGGGCTGGCGTGAGGGCGATTGGGGGGCTGGCGTGTGAGGGGTGTGGCGGATTTGGGGGCTGGCGTGTGAGGGCGATTGGGGGGCTGGCGTGTGAGGGGTGTGGCGGATTTGGGGGCTGGCGTGTGAGGGCGGATTTGGGGGCTGGCGTGTGAGGGGTGTGGCGGATTTGGGGGCTGGCGTGTGAGGCCTGTGAGGGCGATTGGGGGGCTGGCGTGTGAGGGGTGTGAGCGGATTGGGGGCTGGCGTGTGAGGGCGATTGGGGGGCTGGCGTGTGAGGGGTGTGGCGGATTTGGGGGCTGGCGTGAGGGCGATTGGGGGGCTGGCGTGTGAGGGGTGTGGCGGATTTGGGGGCTGGCATGTGAGGGCGGATTTGGGGGCTGGCATGTGAGGGCGGATTTGGGGGCTGGCGTGTGAGGGCGATTGGGGGCTGGCGTGTGAGGGCGGATTTGGGGGCTGGCGTGTGAGGGGTGTGGCGGATTTGGGGGCTGGCATGTGAGGGCGGATTTGGGGGCTGGCGTGTGAGGGCGATTGGGGGGCTGGCGTGTGAGGGGTGTGGCGGATTGGGGGGCTGGCGTGTGAGGCGTGTGAGGGCGATTGGGGGGCTGGCGTGTGAGGGGGAGTGGTGGATTTGGGGGGCTGGCGTGTGAGGTGGATTTGGGGGCTGGTGTGGGAGGGGAGTGGTGGATTTGGGGGGCTGGCGTGGGAGGGCGATTTGGGGGGCTGGCGTGGGAGGGAAGTGGTGCATTTGGGGGGCTGGCGTGGGAGGGGAGTGGTGCATTTGGGGGCTGGCGTGGGAGGGCGATTTGGGGGGCTGGCGTGGGAGGGGAGTGGTGGATTTGGGGGCTGGCGTGGGAGGGCGATTTGGGGGGCTGGCGTGTGAGGGGGATTTGGGGGGCTGGCGTGGGAGGGGAGTGGTGGATTTGGGGGGCTGGCGTGGGAGGGGAGTGGTGGATTTGGGGGCTGGCGTGTGAGGGCGATTTGGGGGGCTGGCATGTGAGGTGGATTTGGGGGGCTGGTGTGGGAGGGCGATTTGGGGGGCTGGCGTGTGAGGTGGATTGGGGGGCTGGTGTGTGAGGGGAGTGGTGGATTTGGGGGCTGGCGTGTGAGGGCGATTTGGGGGCTGGCATGTGAGGGGAGTGGTGGATTTGGGGGCTGGCGTGTGAGGGCGATTTGGGGGCTGGCATGTGAGGGGAGTGGTGGATTTGGGGGGCTGGCGTGTGAGGTGGATTTGGGGGCTGGCGTGTAAGGGGTGTGGCGGATTTGGGGGCTGGCGTGTGAGGGGTGTGGCGGATTTGGGGGGCTGGCGTGTGAGGGGAGTGGTGGATAGGGGGGCTGGCGTGTGAGGTGTATTGGGGGGCTGGCGTGAGGTGGATTTGGGGGCTGGCGTGTGAGGGGTGTGGCGGATTTGGGGGCTGGCGTGAGGGCGGATTTGGGGGCTGGCGTGTGAGGGGTGTGGCGGATTTGGGGGCTGGCGTGTGAGGCCTGTGAGGGCGATTGGGGGGCTGGTGTGTGAGGGGTGTGGCGGATTGGGGGGCTGGCGTGTGAGGGCGATTGGGGGGCTGGCGTGTGAGGGGTGTGGCGGATTTGGGGGCTGGCGTGTGAGGGCGGATTTGGGGGCTGGCGTGTGAGGCCTGTGAGGGCGATTGGGGGGCTGGTGTGTGAGGGGTGTGGCGGATTTGGGGGCTGGCGTGTGAGGTGGATTTGGGGGCTGGTGTGGGAGGGCGATTGGGGGGCTGGCGTGTGAGGGCGATTGGGGGGCTGGCGTGTGAGGGGTGTGGCGGATTTGGGGGGCTGGCGTGTGAGGGCGATTTGGGGGCTGGCGTGTGAGGGGGATTTGGGGGCTGGCGTGTGAGGGCGGATTTGGGGGCTGGCGTGTGAGGGGTGTGGCGGATTTGGGGGGCTGGCGTGGAGGGCGATTGGGGGCTGGGTGGGAGGGGGTGGGATTTGGGGGCTGGCGTGTGAGGGGAGTGGCGATTGGGGGCTGGGTGGGAGGGCGATTGGGGGGCTGGCGTGTGAGGGGCGATTGGGGGGCTGGCGTGTGAGGGGTGTGGCGGATTTGGGGGGCTGGCGTGTGGAGGCCTGTGAGGGTCGGATTTGGGGGCTGGTGTGTGAGGGCGATTGGGGGGCTGGCGTGTGAGGGTGTGGCGGATTGGGGGGCTGGCGTGTGAGGGGTGTGGCGGATTGGGGGGCTGGCGTGTGAGGTGGATTGGGGGGCTGGCGTGTGAGGGGTGTGGCGGATTTGGGGGCTGGGTGTGAGGGCGATTGGGGGGCTGGCGTGGGAGGGGTGTGGCGGATTGGGGGGCTGGCGTGGGAGGGGTGTGGCGGATTTGGGGGGCTGGCGTGTGAGGTGGATTGGGGGGCTGGCGTGTGTGAGGGGGTGTGGCGGATTTGGGGGCTGGAGTGTGAGGGCGATGGTGGGATTTGGGGGCTGGCGTGGGAGGGGTGTGGCGGATTGGGGGGCTGGCGTGGGAGGGGTGTGGCGGATTGGGGGGCTGGCGTGTGAGGGGTGTGGCGGATTTGGGGGGCTGGCGTGTGAGGGGTGTGGCGGATTTGGGGGGCTGGCGTGTGAGGGCGATTGGGGGGCTGGCGTGGGAGGGGTGTGGCGGATTGGGGGGCTGGCGTGTGAGGGCGATTGGGGGGCTGGCGTGGAGGGGTGTGGCGGATTTGGGGGCTGGCGTGGTGAGGGGTGTGGCGGATTTGGGGGGCTGGCGTGTGAGGGCGATTTGGGGGCTGCGTGTGAGGGGTTGGGGGGCTGGTGCGTGTGAGGCCTGGTGAGGGCGATTGGGGGGCTGGTGTGGAGGGGTGTGGCGGATTTGGGGGCTGGCGTGTGGGCCTGGAGGGCGATTGGGGGGCTGGCGTGGGAGGGGTGTGGCGGATTTGGGGGCTGGCGTGGGAGGGCGATTGGGGGGCTGGCGTGGGAGGGGTGTGGCGGATTGGGGGGCTGGCGTGGGAGGTGCGATTGGGGGGCTGGCGTGGGAGGGGTGTGGCGGATTGGGGGGCTGGCGTGTGAGGGCGATTGGGGGGCTGGCGTGTGAGGGGTGTGCGGATTGGGGGGCTGGCGTGGGAGGGGTGTGGCGGATTGGGGGGCTGGCGTGGAGGTGGATTGGGGGGCTGGCGTGTGAGGTGGTTGGGGGGCTGGTGTGGGAGGGGAGTGGTGGATTTGGGGGGCTGGCGTGGGAGGGCGATTTGGGGGCTGGCGTGGGAGGGAGTGGGATTGGGGGGCTGGCGTGGGAGGGGTGTGGCGGATTTGGGGGCTGGCGTGGGAGGGCGATTTGGGGGCTGGCGTGGGAGGGGTGTGGCGGATTTGGGGGCTGGCGTGGGAGGGCGATTGGGGGCTGGCGTGTGAGGGGATTGGGGGCTGGCGTGGGAGGGAGTGGGGATTTGGGGGGCTGGCGTGGAGGGAGTGGTGGATTTGGGGGCTGGCGTGTGAGGTGGATTGGGGGGCTGGCTGTGAGGTGGATTTGGGGGCTGGTGTGGAGGGCGATTTGGGGGGCTGGCGTGTGAGGTGGATTGGGGGGCTGGGTGTGAGGGGGTGGCGGATTTGGGGGCTGGCGTGTGAGGGCGATTGGGGGCTGGCGTGTGAGGGGAGTGGTGGATTTGGGGGCTGGCGTGTGAGGGCGATTTGGGGGCTGGCTGTGAGGGGAGTGGTGGATATTGGGGGGCTGGCGTGTGAGGCGATTGGGGGGCTGGCGTGTAGGGGTGTGGCGGATTTGGGGGCTGGCTGTGAGGGGTGTGGCGGATTTGGGGGGCTGGCGTGTGAGGGGAGTGGTGGATGGGGGCTGGCGTGTGAGGGGTGTGGCGGATTGGGGGGCTGGCGTGAGGGCGGATTTGGGGGCTGGCGTGTGAGGGGAGTGTGGCGGATTTGGGGGCTGGCGTGTGAGGCCTGTGAGGGCGATTGGGGGCTGGCGTGTGAGGGCGATTGGGGGCTGGCGTGTGAGGGGTGTGGCGGATTGGGGGGCTGGCGTGTGAGGGTGTGGCGGATTGGGGGGCTGGCGTGTGAGGTGGATTGGGGGGCTGGCGTGTGAGGGGTGTGGCGGATTTGGGGGCTGGCGTGTGAGGGCGATTGGGGGGCTGGCGTGTGAGGGCGATTGGGGGGCTGGCGTGGGAGGGGTGTGGCGGATTTGGGGGCTGGCGTGTGAGGGTGTGGCGGATTGGGGGGCTGGCGTGTGAGGGGTGTGGCGGATTCGGGGGGTGGCGTGTGAGGCCTGTGAGGGCGATTGGGGGGCTGGTGTGTGAGGGGTGTGGCGGATTTGGGGGCTGGCGTGTGAGGCCTGTGAGGGCGATTGGGGGGCTGGTGTGTGAGGGCGATTGGGGGGCTGGCGTGTGAGGGGTGTGGCGGATTGGGGGGCTGGCGTGTGAGGGGTGTGGCGGATTGGGGGGCTGGCGTGTGAGGTGGATTGGGGGGCTGGCGTGTGAGGGGTGTGGCGGATTTGGGGGCTGGCGTGTGAGGGCGGATTGGGGGGCTGGCGTGTGAGGGGTGTGGCGGATTTGGGGGCTGGCGTGTGAGGGCGATTGGGGGCTGGCGTGTGAGGGGTGTGGCGGATTTGGGGGGCTGGCGTGTGAGGGCGATTGGGGGGCTGGCGTGTGAGGGGTGTGGCGGATTTGGGGGCTGGCGTGTGAGGCGTGGGCGATTGGGGGGCTGGCGTGTGAGGGGTGTGGCGGATTGGGGGGCTGGCGTGTGAGGGGTGTGGCGGATTTGGGGGCTGGCGTGTGAGGGGTGGGCGGATTGGGGGGCTGGCGTGTGAGGGCGATTGGGGGGGCTGGCGTGGGAGGGGTGTGGCGGATTTGGGGGCTGGCGTGGGAGGGCGATTGGGGGGCTGGCGTGGGAGGGGTGTGGCGGATTGGGGGGCTGGCGTGGGAGGGGTGGCGGATTGGGGGGCTGGCGTGTGAGGTGCGATTGGGGGGCTGGCGTGTGAGGGCGATTGGGGGCTGGCGTGTGAGGGGTGAGGGCGATTGGGGGGCTGGCGTGTGAGGGGTGAGGGCGATTGGGGGGCTGGCGTGGAGGGCGATTGGGGGGCTGGCGTGGGAGGGGTGTGGCGGATTTGGGGGCTGGCGTGGGAGGGCGATTGGGGGGCTGGCGTGGGAGGGGTGTGGCGGATTGGGGGCTGGCGTGTGGGCGATTGGGGGGCTGCGTGTGAGGGGATTGGGGGGCTGGCGTGGGAGGGGTGTGGCGGATTGGGGGCTGGCGTGGGAGGGCGATTGGGGGGCTGGCGTGGGAGGGGTGTGGCGGATTTGGGGGCTGGCGTGGGAGGGCGATTGGGGGGCTGGCGTGGGAGGGCGGATTTGGGGGGCTGGCGTGGGAGGGGGCGATTTGGGGCTGGCGTGGGAGGGCGATTTGGGGGCTGGCGTGGGAGGGCGATTGGGGGGCTGGCGTGGGAGGGGTGTGGCGGATTGGGGGGCTGGCGTGGGAGGGGATTGGGGGGGCTGGCGTGTGAGGGCGATTTGGGGGGCTGGCGTGGGAGGGGTGTGGCGGATTTGGGGGCTGGCGTGGGAGGGCGATGGGGGGCTGGCGTGGGAGGGGTGTGGCGGATTTGGGGGCTGGCGTGGGAGGGCGATTGGGGGGCTGGCGTGGGGAGGGGTGTGGCGGATTTGGGGGCTGGCGTGGGAGGGCGATGTGGGGGGCTGGCGTGGGAGGGGTGTGGCGGATTTGGGGGCTGGCGTGTGAGGGCGGATTTGGGGGCTGGCGTGTGAGGGGTGTGGCGGATTTGGGGGCTGGCGTGTGAGGCCTGTGAGGGCGATTGGGGGCTGGCGTGTGAGGGCGATTGGGGGGCTGGCGTGGGAGGGGTGTGGCGGATTTGGGGGCTGGCGTGTGAGGGCGATTGGGGGGCTGGCGTGGGGAGGGGTGTGGCGGATTGGGGGGCTGGCGTGGGAGGGGTGTGGCGGATTGGGGGGCTGGCGTGTGAGCTGGATTGGGGGGCTGGCGTGTGAGGGGTGAGGGCGATTGGGGGGCTGGCGTGTGAGGGCAATTGGGGGGCTGGCGTGTGAGGGGTGTGGCGGATTGGGGAGCTGGCGTGGGAGGGCGATTGGGGGGCTGGCGTGTGAGGGCGGATTGGGGGGCTGGCGTGGGAGGGGTGTGGCGGATTTGGGGGCTGGCGTGTGAGGGCGATTGGGGGGCTGGCGTGGGAGGGGTGTGGCGGATTGGGGGGCTGGCGTGGGAGGGCGATTGGGGGGGCTGGCGTGGGTGAGGGCGATTTGGGGGGCTGGCGTGGGAGGGTGGGCGGATTTGGGGGCTGGCGTGGGAGGGCGATTGGGGGGCTGGCGTGGGAGGGGTGTGGCGGATTTGGGGGCTGGCGTGGGAGGGCGATTGGGGGGCTGGCGTGGGAGGGGTGTGGCGGATTTGGGGGCTGGCGTGGGAGGGCGATTGGGGGGCTGGCGTGGGAGGGGTGTGGCGGATTTGGGGGCTGGCGTGTGAGGGCGGATTTGGGGGCTGGCGTGTGAGGGGTGTGGCGGATTTGGGGGCTGGCGTGTGGAGGGCGATTGGGGGGGCTGGCGTGGGAGGGCGATTGGGGGGCTGGCGTGGGAGGGGTGTGGCGGATTGGGGGCTGGCGTGGGAGGGTGTGGCGGATTGGGGGGGCTGGCGTGTGGAGGGCGATTGGGGGGCTGGCGTGGGAGGGGTGTGGCGGATTGGGGGGCTGGCGTGGGAGGGGTGGGCGATGGGGGGGCTGGCGTGTGAGGGCGGATTTGGGGGGCTGGCGTGGGAGGCGTGAGGTGGATTTGGGGGCTGGCGTGGGAGGGCGATGGGGGGGCTGGCGTGGGAGGGGTGTGGCGGATTTGGGGGCTGGCGTGGGAGGGCGATTGGGGGGCTGGCGTGGGAGGGGTGTGGCGGATTTGGGGGCTGGCGTGGGAGGGCGATTGGGGGGCTGGCGTGGGAGGGCGATTGGGGCTGGCGTGGGAGGGGTGTGGCGGATTTGGGGGCTGGCGTGGGAGGGCGATTGGGGGGGCTGACGTGGGAGGGCGATTGGGGGGCTGGCGTGGGAGGGGTGTGGCGGATTGGGGGCTGGCGTGGGAGGGCGGATGGGGGGGCTGGCGTGTGAGGGCGGATTTGGGGGGCTGGCGTGGGAGGCGTGAGGTGGATTTGGGGGCTGGCGTGGGAGGGCGATGGGGGGCTGGCGTGGGAGGGGTGTGGCGGATTTGGGGGCTGGCGTGGGAGGGCGATTGGGGGGCTGGCGTGGGAGGGGTGTGGCGGATTTGGGGGCTGGCGTGGGAGGGCGATTGGGGGGCTGGCGTGGGAGGGGTGTGGCGGATTGGGGGGCTGGCGTGTGAGGGCGATTGGGGGGGCTGGCGTGTGAGGGGTGTGGCGGATTTGGGGGCTGGCGTGGGAGGGCGATGGGGGGGCTGGCGTGGGAGGGGTGTGGCGGATTGGTGGGGGCTGGCGTGGGAGGGCGATTGGGGGGCTGGCGTGGGAGGGGTGTGGCGGATTGGGGGGCTGGCGTGGGAGGGCGATTGGGGGGGCTGGCGTGGGAGGGGATTGGGGGGCTGGCGTGTGAGGGGTGAGGGCGATTGGGGGGCTGGCGTGGGAGGGCGATTGGGGGGCTGGCGTGGGAGGGGTGTGGCGGATTTGGGGGCTGGCGTGGGAGGGCGATTGGGGGGCTGGCGTGGGAGGGCGGATTTGGGGGGCTGGCGTGGGAGGGCGTGTGGGGATTTGGGGGCTGGCGTGGGAGGGCGATTGGGGGGGCTGGCGTGGGAGGGGTGTGGCGGATTTGGGGGCTGGCGTGGGAGGGCGATTGGGGGGCTGGCGTGGGAGGGGTGTGGCGGATTTGGGGGCTGGCGTGGGAGGGGTGGGCGGATTGGTGGGGGCTGGCGTGGAGGGCGATTGGGGGGCTGGCGTGGGAGGGGTGTGGCGGATTTGGGGGCTGGCGTGGGAGGGCGATTGGGGGGCTGGCGTGGGAGGGGTGTGGCGGATTTGGGGGCTGGCGTGGGAGGGCGATGTGGGGGGGCTGGCGTGGGAGGGGTGTGGCGGATTTGGGGGCTGGCGTGGGAGGGCGATTGGGGGGCTGGCGTGTGAGGGGTGTGGCGGATTGGGGGGCTGGCGTGTGGAGGGGCCTGTGAGGGCGGATTTGGGGGGCTGGCGTGGGGGGTGAGGTGCGATTGGGGGGCTGGCGTGGGAGGGGTGGAGCTGGATTTGGGGGCTGGCGTGTGAGGGCGATTGGGGGGCTGGCGTGGGAGGGGTGTTGCTGGCGGATTGGGGGGCTGGCGTGGGAGGGGTGTGGCGGATTGGGGGCTGGCGTGGGAGCTGCGATTGGGGGGCTGGCGTGGAGGGGTGAGGCGGATTTGGGGGCTGGCGTGGAGGGCGATTGGGGGGGCTGGCGTGGGAGGGGTGTGGCGGATTGGGGAGCTGGCGTGGGAGGGCGATTGGGGGGCTGGCGTGGGAGGGGTGTGGCGGATTTGGGGGCTGGCGTGGGAGGGCGATTGGGGGGCTGGCGTGGGAGGGGTGTGGCGGATTTGGGGGCTGGCGTGGGAGGGCGATTGGGGGGGCTGGCGTGGGAGGGGTGTGGCGGATTTGGGAGGGGACCAGGGCAGCTCGGCGGGGTTAGTTCTCTGGAGGGGTCTGCACCCTGCAGGGGCTGGAGCCTGGCTCCAAGCTGCCCACGTGCCCCAGGCCTGGCTTGGGGGGTGACAGGGCAGGGCGGGCCCGAGACCTGGGGGGTGTGGGGCGGCGGGAGGCAGCAGGCACCATTAGGCCTGGGTTGGGCCTACGCCCCCCCCCCCCCCCCGTGGGGCTGCCTGGCTCCTGCCCCTCCCCCGCTCACAGCCCTAGAGCTTTCCCAGAAGCCTTTGCAGCAGCCCAGGAGCTTTGTGCCCCTCTTGTCCGTGGGTCCCAGCCACCTGCCCACCCTGCCCAGGCCGGAGGGCCACGGGCCTGGCGGGGGGGGCCAGCGCTGAGAGCCTGGGGGGGCAAGCTGGGGGGAGGTGGTGCTGAGGGGAGGACAGGCCGTTGGGGGGGGGGGGGTGGTTCTGAGGGGCCGTGAGGGGGGCTGGTGCTGAGCGGGGGGACAGGCCATGGGGGGGGTGGTTCTGAGGGGGGCTGGTGCTGGGGGGGGGACAGGCTGTTGGGGGGGAGGTGCTGGGGGGGGAACAGGCCATGGGGGGGGTCGGTTCTGAGGGGCCGTGAGGGGGGCTGGTGCTGAGCGGGGGACAGGCCATGGGGGGGGGTGGTTCTGAGGGGGGCTGGTGCTGGGGGGGGGGCATGGTGCTGGGGGGGGACAGGCTGTTGGGGGGGAGGTGCTGAGAGGCAGGGGGCAGCTTGTTGGGGGGGGCGGTGCTGAGGGGCTGTGAGGGGGGCTGGTGCTGGGGGGGGGACAGGCCATGGGGGGTGGTGGTTCTGAGGGGGGCTGGTGCTGGGGGGGGGGACAGGTCATTGGGGGAGGTGGGTTCTGAGGGGGGCTGGTGCTGAGCGGGGGACAGGCCATTGGGGGGGTTCTGAGGGGGGCTGGTGCTGGGGGGGGGGTACAGGCTGTTGGGGGGGAGGTGCTGAGAGGCAGGGGGCAGCTTGTTGGGGGGGGCGGTGCTGAGGGGCTGTGAGGGGGGGCTGGTGCTGGGGGGGGACAGGCCATGGGGGGTGGTTCTGAGGGGGGCTGGTGCTGGGGGGGGACAGGCTGTTGCGGGGGAGGTGCTGGGGGGGACGACAGGCCATGGGGGGGTCGGTTCTGAGGGGCCGTGAAGGGGACTGGTGCTGAGCGGGGGACAGGCCATGGGGGGGGCTGGTTCTGAGGGGGGCTGGTGCTGGGGGGGGGGACAGGCTGTTGGGGGGGGCTGGTGCTGGGGGGGGACAGGCTGTTGGGGGGGGAGGTGCTGAGAGGCAGGGGGCAGCTTGTTGGGGGGGTGGGCTGGGTGGGGGGGACAGGCTGTTGGGGGGGAGGTGCTGAGAGGCAGGGGGCAGCTTGTTGGGGGGGGCGGTGCTGAGGGGCTGTGAGGGGGGCTGGTGCTGGGGGGGGGACAAGCCATGGGGGGGGGTGGTTCTGAGGGGGGCTGGTGCTGGGGGGGGGGACAGGTCATTGGGGGAGGGTGGGTTCTGAGGGGGGCTGGTGCTGAGCGGGGGCAGGCCATTGGGGGGGCTGGTTCTGAGGGGGGCTGGTGCTGGGGGGGACACAGGCTGTTGGGGGGGGGGAGGTGCTGAGAGGCAGGGGGCAGCTTGTTGGGGGGGGCGGTGCTGAGGGGCCGTGAGGGGGGCTGGTGCCGGGGGGGGGGGTGGTGACAGGTCATTGGGGGAGGTGGGTTCTGAGGGGCCATGAGGGGAGCTGGTGCCGAGCGGGGGACAGGCCATTGGGGGGGGGGGGGGGCTGGTGCTGGGGGGGGGACAGGCTGTTGGGGGAGGTGCTGAGAGGCAGGGGGCAGCTTGTTGGGGGGGGGCGGTGCTGAGGGGCTGTGTGAGGGGGGCTGGTGCTGGGGGGGGAGGGACAGGCGGGGCATGGGGGGGGTGGTTGAGGGGCGTGAGGGGGGGCTGGTGCGGGGGGGGGGACAGGTGTTGCGGGGGAGGTGGTCTGGGGGCGGGGGGGCAGGGGGACAGGCCATTGGGGGGGGCGGTGTGCTGAGGGGGGCGCTGTTGGGGGGACTGGTGCTGAGGCGGGGGCAGGCTTGGGGGGGGCGGTGCTGAGTGCTGGAGGGGGGCTGGTGCTGGGGGGGGGGGTGCGGTTGGGGGGGTGGGTTCTGAGGGGCCGTGAGGGGGGCTGGTGCTGAGCGGGGGCAGGCCATTGGGGGGGGGGGTGGTGCTGAGGGGGGGGACGGTGCTGGGGGGGGGACAGGCTGAGAGGCAGGGGGCGGTGTTGGGGGGGGGGTGAAGGGGCTGTGGGGGGGCGGTTCTGGGGGGGGACGGCGTTGGGGGGACTGGTGCTGAGCGGGGGGACGGCCATTTGGGGGGGGCTGGTTGGCTGAGGGGGGGCTGGTGCTGGGGGGGGACAGGCTGTTGGGGGGAGGTGCTGAGAGGCAGGGGGCAGCTTGTTGGGGGGGGCGGTGCTGAGGGGCTGTGAGGGGGGCTGGTGCTGGGGGGGGGACAGGCTGTTGGGGGGCGGTTCTGAGGCGGGCTGGTGCTGAGCGGGGGACAGGCCATTGGGGGGTTCTGGGGGGGGACAGGCCATGGGGGGGGCGGTTCTGAGGGGGGCTGGTGCTGGGGGGGGACAGGCTGTTGGGGGGGAGGTGCTGAGAGGCAGGGGGCAGCTTGTTGGGGGGGCGGTGCTGAGGGGCTGTGAGGGGGGCTGGTGCTGGGGGGGGACAGGCCATTGGGGGGGTTCTGAGGGGGGCTGGTGCTGAGCGGGGGACAGGCCATTGGGGGGGGTTCTGGGGGGGGACAGGCTGTTGGGGGGGGTTCTGGGGGGGGCTGGTGCTGCGGGGGGACAGGCTGTTGGGGGGGAGGTGCTGAGAGGCAGGGGGCAGCTTGTTGAGGAGCGGTGCTGAGCCCGGGGGCAAGCTGGGGGGCAGTAGTCAGGCCCCTGGGGGTGCTGGCTTGCAGTGCATTAACCAGGCACTAGAGGTCTCTGCCCCCAGGCGCTGCAGGGAGCCGGGCCGGGTGCTGGGGGCCGGGTGCTGGGGGCAGGCTGTGCTCCCACATGGCCAGGGGAGCCACGGAGAGGACCGAGGCGAGAGGGCTCCCTACCGCTCATTTGCTGAGGGGCCTAGCAGAGACCTCCCCCCCTCCAGTGCCCAGGGCGGTGGGGGTGCCGATGCTCTCGGGGTGGCCTGGCTGAGCGCCCCGCGCCTGACGGTCTGCCTGTCCCTCCAGGAGGCCTGCGAGTTCTACCTGGCCGTCCATCGCTTCGTCGTGCTGCCCTTGCAGAGGCAGAAGATGGAGTCTCTGAACTGGTAAGAGCTTCCCCGGCCGAGTGTGCAGCGCGGAGCCCGCTCCCTCAGGCATGGCCGGGAGGTGGCGAACGGGCGCGGGTGCCTGGCTGGGCACAGGGCTGGCCCCGTCTTGTACCCTCCAACTTACCCCCCTCACTGGCGCTTGTGGGGGCAGCAGCAGCTGGATTCCCCTGCCTGAGAGGGCAGCCCGGGCGTTGTGACGCTCCCGCCGCCCTGGGCATGCACCCGCCCGGGGAAGCCGCTGCGCCTCTACCTAAGCCGTTGGCTCCCTCCCCCCCACCCGTAGGAGACAGTGGGGAAGGGCAGCCCATCCGTGGGGTTGCCCTGTTTCCCTGCCGGCCTCCCAGGGATGGGGAGTGTGCCTTGCTATGGCTCTGGGAGGAGTCGCTCTCCTTCGCTGCCTCCGCGGCTAAGAGCACTTGAAGCAGGGCGGGACAGAAAACCGGAGTGTCTCGGGCACGCCTGCACAGCAGGGCCCGACTCCAATCAAGCTGCGCCACCTGAGCTACGTCAGTCGTGTGGCTGAAGTGGAAATAGCTTAACTCGGCCTGTGGCGCTGTCCACGCAGCGGGAGGTGGAAGGGAGAGCCCTCCCCCTCCGACCTCCCTCCCTCCCTCCTTGTGACATGGGCTTAATAAGCGTCCTCTCTAGGCTAGAACTGCTGCTGAGGCTGTTGAACAGGACCGGTCCCAGCACTGATCCCTGCGGAGCCCCGCTCCTTATGCCCTGCCAGCGTGACTGGGAGCCACTGATTAGCCGGTGGCTGCAGATTACGCGCCCTGCTTCAGTGGGCATGGATCGTCGTCCCCTTCAGAGCACGCCTTAACGCTTGGAAAGGCTGCAAGGAGGCCTCACTCCCTCGTGTCTCCAGGCGAAATGGCCCCTCTGGGTTAACCCTCCTCCCAGGCCAGGCGTGCAAACCCACGCTGGGGTGTCTGACCCCGTAGCTCTTCTCCGGGGTCGATGGCGGATAGTCAGTCACTGGGCTTTCACTAGACCCCTTGTGTGCCCTGTGCCTCCCCAAGGGCTCTGGAGTCCTACACGTGTGTCCCCCCCCCCCCCCCGGGCTTGATCACATCACCCCTCCAGGGCTCCCTGCGAGGGGCCGGCCTGCCAGAGGGAGGTTGTGTGGCGGTCCGTTGTGCCTGCCGCCCGCCCCCGTGTGCGTCTGGGGCGGTGCTGGGGAGGGAGGGGGAAGGCTCCCAGGCTGGGCCGGTAACCAAGGCGCTCTCGTTCCAGCAATCAGGAGCCCTCGATCCTGCAGAAGATCAAGGAGCTGTGGCAGTGAGTACATGGCCCGTTACTGCGGGGTCGGCGCTAAGCCAGGACGGGCAGTGACGGGGGCAGGCCACTCAGTGCCCGTCTGCGGGCCGCCTGCGCGGTGGCGGGCTGCCACGGAGCGTGGCCGTGGCCGGAGCTACCCAGACAGATCTGGTGGCGTGGGCGAGCGTGTTCTTGTTTGTGTTCGGTAGGAGCCCGCCGCTGCAGGGTGGGAGGGAGCGTCCCCTGCAGGCCATGGAGCATCTTGAGCAAGGCTGGGGGTGGAGGGCCATGGCCTGGCTGGTCCCTGCTGGCCGCCCCGGGCTGCACTGTAGGCATCACCCCCAGCAAGGCAGGCCCCGCGCAGCAAAGTGCAGGGCTTGGCAGATCCTACGGTGAGCCCAGGCGTGCGAGAGAGGGGCCGGGTCGGATCCCCAGAGGGCTGGGGCTTGGGGCACCGGCTCGGCCCGGCCCGAGCTTTGGAAGGCCTGGTGGGTGCTGGGCATGGAAGCTGCCTGGAGCCTGACCCGGGATCTGCCGCATTTGATTGTTGCAGGAGAGGCCTCACCCTGAAGACTGTTTCCTCCTCAGGTACGGCGGGCGCAGAGGCGGCCGGAGAGGCCAGGGAGCACGCCGGGGGGAGGTGGTGGTGCTGCCCTGCCTGAAATGAGCTGGTGGGGCTCCCTTCTCGGGGCGCCCGGTCCCACCCGCTAACCCGCAAGGAGCTGGGTGCGGCCGAGGACCACTGTGCGCTCGGCCCAGTGTGCTTGGGGCGGGGCTGCTGTGTGTGGGCAGCATGCCCTGGCACTGCCAGGGCTCCGGGGCTGTCTAGCAGCCAGAATCCTGGCCCGGATGGGAGCTGCAGCCAGAGCTGCTCTCTGGGCCTGGGCGGAGCGTCCGGGCGTTCAGCCTCAGGCCTGCCTGGCATGTGGCTGCTTTGCAGCCCTGGCCTCCAGGGAGACACTTCCCTGCCGTCAGCTTGGAGAATTAGAGCCCCCGACTCGTATAGCACATGGCGCCATGTCCGTGCCGGTGAGAGGGGCTTGATTGGCAGCCCCAGCCCTGGTGCCGTGGCCAAGCGTGGCTAGTGCCCCTTCTGCCTCACTCCTGTGCCGTGCCAGTGTCCCAAGTACCGCTGGGCAGGGGGGCTGTGGGCGGCTGTCCATCAGGCATTGTCCTGAGACACTCCCGCCTGGCTCCTGCTGTTCCAGTCCTGGGTCTTCCTTGTGCCTGAGCGAACCCAGCTGAGGGCTAGGAGCAGCGTCCAGCCAAACGCCTCTTGCCTTCCCCAGTGCCCGTGGGTGCCCCCTTCGCCCACAGGCGGCTGCGTTTCATGGCAGCTGGTTCCGGAGCGGCCCGTGCTTTGCAAGTGCTCTGGCCGCCCTGCGGGAGCGGGAGACCAGGCTGTTGCTGGGGCAGAGGGGCAGTAGCGAGAGCAGTGGCTCTGCAGGCACTGGATGTGGCCATGGGCTCATCTGTCCCGCTGCAGGCGCGTCCGTGTCTCAGCTGATGCTGGACGTGGGGCAGCGCCGGCTGGCGAGTCTGAAGCAGAACGTGGAGGATTGCCTGGATGCGCTGGACCTGGGGGAGGTGCCAGCCACCAAATGGGAGGCGGCCCGCAAGGGAGAGCAGGTCAGTGCTGGCTGGGCGTGGTACGGGGCGAGTGGCTCTTGCCGGAAGAGAGGTGAATTCTTCAACTGGGGGAGGGCCGGGGGCGTCAAGAGGGAGGGAGCGCGGTGGCTCTTGCTGGGGCAGGCCGGAGCGGCACTGGGCTGGCTTCCAGAGCTCCTGGAGCTTGTGTCAGTGCTCCTGGCCAGAGAATTGCTGCGGGAGCCGGGCAGGGTCGGTGCGCGCTGCCTGGCCGTGTGGCCCCCCCCTCTGGAGCGGAGGCGGAGCTGCCAACCGATCTCGTTTCAGATGAGTGCGGCCATCTTCATGGTGCCAGCCCGCTTCCTGGTGATCCGCCCGGAGGAGCAGGCGACTGGCGGTGGGTGCCACAGCGGTTCCTGGGGGCTGTGCGAACCCTGGGCAGCGCCTGGCAGGGGCTCCGCCCGGGTGCACTGGGAACCAGGCTGTGGGAGCTGCAGGCCCTCGGGCACAGGGCCCCTGCGGGTGTGCAGGCTCCCCGGCCTGTCCTGCGTGAGGGTGCCAGAGCTCAGGGGGGCTCCTTTTGCCTGATGCTTCCCCAGGAGCCGCCTAAGCCGCGAGGCGGGCTGTTCGCACCGTGGGGCTGTGCATCGGGCAGGGCTGGCGTGGCAGGGGGTGGATCCGTGGGCACAGGCTGGCGGCTGCACTCGGGGCCCCAGCTGGCCCTCCCCACAGGCAGCCAGAAAGCGATGCTGCCTCTAGCCAGGGTTGGCAAGCCTTGTCCAGGGCCCCGAGTAACTTACCGTTCTTCCAGGCCGGGTGGGAGAGGGCCGCAATAGGACAGTGGCTGGAAGAAAGCTCAGTGTGGCAGGGGGCTCTGGAGTGTTGGGGGGGGTGCAGGAGTCAGGGTGGAGGTAGGTGTAGGGGAGGCTCAGGCCTGAGGGTTGCAGATGTGTTGGGCAGGCGGGGAGCTCGGAGCCAGGGGAGGGGTGCATGTTGGGGGGCGCTCGGGGCCCAGGGAAAGGTGCGTGTTGGGGGGTGCTCGGGGCTGGGGGGGGGCTGAGCCAGTGAGAGGCATCCAAGGGGTGACAAGGCACCTTTTCCAGCAGGAGTGCCTCAAACTGCCCCCAGGAGCAGCCGCCAGGACAGTGGCCTGGATGCTCCTAGCGTGGTCTCCTACCTCAGTGGTGAGCAGAGCCTGAGCCAGCGGCCTGGACCCCCCCCGGCCGCTGTGTCCTGGAGCCCCTGGGGGGGTCGTTCAGAGGGGTTATTGCAGCGTCCCCCTGGAAGGGAGCCTGGGGGAGGGCTTCGGCCGGCAGCACGCAGGGGGGCTGGCTGCTCCCGTCCCCAGAGTGCCCTGTGTCCGAGGGAGCCAGCACTGCCCATTGGTCGTGAACCAGTTGTGTGGCCTGCACGGGGACTTCAATCCCACCAGCGCCTGTGGGGTCCGCTCGCCTCCGGGTGCCGGCCGGGTTTGGCTGGCCCTGAGCGGCCATGGGCATTGCCGTCTGCAGGTGCGGAGCCGCCTAAGGCGGCACTGGGCCCCAAGCAGGAGTGTCCAGCCCTGCAAGCAGGAGTGTCCTGGGCTCCAAGCAGGAGCTGCCCAGTCCCTGCAGGGCTCGCTGTAGCTCCGGGAGGGGGCACATGGTCTCTGCAAGGGGGGGCGGGTCGCAGCTCCTTGCTGGGGCCGGGAGCCTGCCCTGCGCCCTGCCTGGCTGCAGCCTAATCTGTCTGGCGTTCAGCAGACCCTGGAGCCACATCCCGAAGTTTGGATGCATCCCTGGATAATCCCTGGGACGCGCTGCAGTCCGTGTCCGTGACTGTGACCTCCTCCTTGGAAGGTGAGCAGCCGCGCTGCCCGACCGGCTCTCCTGCTGCATGTGGCGAGTGTCCCCCTGTGTCTACACCCCCCGGCGCTTGCACCTGCGGGAGCTGCAGGATGCAGACAGGAAAAGCTGCACACCCGTGAAATCGCACACTCACTCGTGCACACACGGCTATTAACACGTGGCTGCTTTCCCACGGATCACCTGAGACCAGGGCCCCGTTGTGCTAGGGGCTGTACAGAAACGGGGCGAACTAGCACAAGGGACGTTGGCTGGGCAAGAGTTGCAGGGCGGGCTCAGAAGCCAGGGACAGCGGCCCTGGAGAGGGGGGGAGGCAGCCCAGGCCGGGGACAGTGGCCTGGGGGCACGGCTGGATCCGTGGCAGCCCCTTGTCCTGCCAGCTGCTCTGGGGGCCCTGCCGGTGGTTCCCCGTGGCACTGTCGTTCCCCAGCCCCAGGCAGCTGGGACAGGCCCTGTCTGGGCTGCTGTCTCCTCTGCTCTTCCCCAGGAAAGCTACTTTCTTCTCTCTTGGCAGAGAAATCCGCTGCCCCACCAGGCACGCCTGAGACCCAGCTGGCCAGGTCCATGGAGGAGGCAGCCGTGGCGCAGCCTGACAGCAACACCCCCGACTTCTTGGAGCCGTGCAGCCAGGAGTCTCCGTGTGAGGCGTCGCAGGGTGACCCAGCCGGGCCGGGGTCCCCATCGCTGCTGTCCTCCAGCAGCTCGTGTTGCCCAGGGCCTGCCCTGTTCCAGGGGGCACCTGATGTGGACAAGCACCCTGACACCAGCCTGGACACCCCCTGTGGCCAGCTGCCGCGGGCTTTGCAAACCAGCCTATGCCCCCTCTCTCCTGCCCTTCCCAGCGTGGGTGGCAGCGCGTGCCACAAGGCCCCCGCTGCAAGCGGGCAGGTTTCCCTCCCGGCGGCAGGGACCAGCTGTGGGCCGGGGAGTGGAGCGGGGGGAAGGGACCTGTCCCCGAGCAGGAAGCCCCTGGGCACGAAGAGAAAGCTGCTGCTGGAAGACAAGAAGGCTCGTGATGGAAGTTCACCCAGCCCCGGCAAAGCCCCTGAGACCACCCAGGGGGACCCTCCCGGCGCAGATGGGCCTGCAGGAGCCATGTGCTGCCTGGGCAGGGGGGCCGTGGGCCAGCACCCAGGCACGGCGCTGCCGAGCGTTCAGAGAGCCAAGAGGAGCAGGCTGGAGCGGGCCAGGCTAGCTGGGGAGCCGCCAGGGAGCGGGAATGAGACGGCATCGGCCAGGACTGTGGCTGTGTCCGGGCTGGGCCAGCCCCGTGCCCAGCAGCAGGTAACTCTCACCTTAGTGTCCTGCCCTGCAGCCCCTGCCAGCCTCTCCCTCGCTGGCCCTGAGCCGTCTGCCCCGCAGCTGCCCTCCGCTGCCAGCCGGGGGCTGCCTCTGCCATGCGTTGCCCAATGGCGCCAGCCGCCCCGGCCCTGGGGTCAGCAGGAGCAGCCTGTGGGGAGGGGGGCCGAAGCCCCACGCAGCAGGGGCTGGAGCCGCTACACTGCAGGGATGAGACTGCAGAGGGCAAACCCCATCCATCCCCTGGGCTCCCCGGTAGGGGCTGGGTCTAACTGGCCAGCGCAGGCCTCCAGCTTGCGGGGTAACTGGCACACGCTCCCGGGAGGCAGCCGGTCGTGGTAGGAGACCTGCTTCTGCCGCAGGGCTAGGCCGAGCGCTCAGGAACCCCGCCCGGCTCCTGCCCGCTGGCTCGCCCGAGCGCGTCCTCCCATGGGGCACCCAGCTCCCTGCCCGGGTGAGGGAGGCAGCGGGGATGGACTGAGCCGCGTCCCCTCCCTGCAGAGGTACGTGAAGCCGAGCCCGTTCCAGTACACCTACGAGGCCCCCCCGGCAGACCTCTGCGCCCGCGTGGAATCCACCAGGTCAGTGCGGGGCCTCCTGGGCTCCAACCTCGCTTGAAACCAGCGGGGGGCGGTGTGCCCGGTCCTGCAGAGCTACCCTGCCCCCCCCCATGTCACTCCTGGCCACCCCTCCCTCGGGCCACTGCGCCTTGCTGCTGTCGGGGGGGGGGGGGGCCACACAGGCCCTGCCAACCCGCCCTACGGTGCTCTGGCTGGGCAGTATCTACCCCAGCTGGGGCGGGGCCCTCGCTGCTGCACAGGGCGGTGCGCTCCTGGCCAGCCCCTCCCCGGATGCGTGTATCACAGCGGGGGGCAGAACGGTGAACACCCCCCCCCCGGGAAAGCCAGTTGCACTCAATTGGCTCCTCGTTGCACTGCACCGTTCCTGCCGGTGCTGCCCCTCCACCTTGCACTGTCCTCTTTCCCCCCCCCCCCCCCCCAACATGCTGGCGCTGGCACCGCCCCCGCCCCTCCCGGACACTCTGGCACCGCCCCATTCCCTTCCCCCACTGCCCCCACTCGCACTGCCCTGGCTCCTTCTGCCCTGGACACGTAGGCACCACCCCATTCCCTTCCCCCACTGCCCCCACTCGCACTGCCCTGGCTCCTTCTGCCCTGGACACATAGGCACCACCCCATTCCCTTCCCTCCCATGCCCACACCCTGTGGCTGCTGCCCGCCAGCTCCGCAGAGGCAGGAAGGCTTCCCCCTCACACCCCCCACGTTGTGCTTGCAGGATCTCGAAGGCCATGCGGCGCTGGGCCTGCTGGGTGATCACCAGAGCGGAGCAGCCCTGAGCCCTGGCCAGGGGAGCCGCTGTTCGTTTGCTGCGTGGCCGAGGGAAGGGCGCCGAGGCCGGACTTGCTGGGGGCAAAAGGAGCAAACGCCCATTGGCCCGCGTTACCTGAGAGCCACCGCCGGCCCCGCCCCTGGGAATAGCGCACGGGCTGGGCCACCCCTGCCCTGGGGTAGTAGAGCGGGGGCTGCCCCAGGACTGACGCTCCAGCTCAGCCACAGGCGGCGAGGGACAGCCACGTTCCTGTGTTCCGTGGCATGTGCTGGGCCGGGCACGGGGCTTAACAAGTCAGCCCTGGTGCTGGGATGTTCCCTCTCCCTTTGCCAGTCCCCTCTGCCGCATGTTGCAGCCCGGCTGGCAGGCAGACCCCTGCGCTCCCCCTCCCGTGGGCTGGGCCGGCTCTCCCAGCCACAGGCTCCACCAGCTGCGCCCATGCCACAGGAGGGCCAGGAGCACGTGGGCCAGGGTCCCTGTTCCCAGCACACCCCTCCGCCCATTGCAACACGGAGTCAAAACAGCCGTTTGGTCTTTTAATGCTCAGTTTGCCTGGTTCCCGAACCGGCCCAGGCGTTACGTTGCGGAGAGGAAAAATAAAATGTCTATTTTTCAGTACCCAGCCCTGAGAGCAACCGTGCCCCTGCCCCCCTCCCCCCACGCAGCCCGGGGCAGGCTCAGGGGCTGGAGGGGAAGCTGTGTGCTGTGTGGGGCGGGCTGCACTCCGTGAGGTGGGGGAGGGTTGTGTGTGTGAACCAGCGGTGTCAGGCTGTGCTGGTGCTGTCACACAGTGGTCCCCAAACTGTGGGCCGTGCCCCTTCCGGGGGTGTGGTGGAGCATTCAGTGGGGCCCAGCTCCTCCGCCCGCTCTAAGCTGTGCCCCAAGAGGTGGCAGCTGGACCAGCTGGGCACGTTTGCAGGCTGCTGCCTGCAGGGCCCTGGTCTCTGAGCTTCAGTGGCAAAAATGGGCCCGCTGCTGGCACAGCCTGGCCGAGTCCCTGGGCGCTGCAGCCAGGCGCGGGGAGCAGCGGAGGGGGTGTCGGATTAGTTCCCAGGGGCTCCTTCGAACAGACCTTGCGGTGCTGGGCCACCCCTTCCCAGCCTGCCCAGAGTCACTCCCTACCACAGCTGCCTGAAGGGGGGACCCTCGACTCCAGCAGCGCAGGAGAAACAGCCCGGTTCCCATTGGGCCTGGCCATGTTTTCAGCCAGTCCATTGAGCAGCGGTGTGGGCAGGGCAGGCAGCCTGCCATGGAGCACCACCACCAGGCGGGTGAGGGGGCCAGCCTGTGGTGGAGCAGTGCCACTGTATGGTTTTGGGGGGGGGGGCATGGGCAGTCTGCCATGGAGCATCACCACTGTGCAGTTTGGGGGGCAGCCTGTTACAGAGCAGTGCTGCGGCATGGGAGGGGCAGCTTGCAATGGAGCAGTGCTGCCATGTGGGGGGAGCAGGGCTGCAGTGGTGGGGGAGGGGGCAGCTTGCTACAGAGCAGTGCTGTCGTGGGAGGAACAGCTTGCAATGGAGCAGTGCTGTTGCAAGGGGGGGGAAGCTTGTTGTACAGCAGTGCCGCCACACGGGGGGGCTTGCTACAGAGCAGTGCTGTTGCAAGGGGAGGGGGGGGAAAAGCTTGTTGCAGAGCAGTGCTGCCCTGTGGGGGGGGCAGCTTGTTGCAGAGCAGTGCTGTCGTGGGGCGGGGAGCAGCTTGCAATGGAGCAGTGTTGTTGCAAGGGGGGGGGGAGGAGTTTGTTGCACAGCAGTGCCGCCACAGGGGGGGCTTGCTACGGAGCAGGCTGTTGGGGGGCCAGCTTGTTGCAAGCAGTGCCGCCACGGGGGGCTTGTTAGAGCAGCGCTGTGTGGGGGGGGCAGCTTGTTGCACAGCAGTGCTGCAGCGGGGGGGGGCAGCTTGTTGCACAGCAGTGCGCCACGGGGGGCTTGTTATGGAGCAGTGCTGTGTGGGGGGGGCAGCTTGTTGCACAGCAGTGCTGCCATGCGGGGGGGGGCAGCTTGTTGCACAGCAGTGCTGCCACACGGGGGGCCTTGTTATGGAGCAGTGCTGTGTGGGGGGGGCAGCTTGTTGCACAGCAGTGCTGCCATGCGGGGGGGGGGGCAGCTTGTTGCACAGCAGTGCTGCCATGCGGGGGGGTGTTTGCGTAGCGGGGGGGGGGCCGCACACCCACCTCCCTGCCCACGTGGCTTTAGGAACTTGGGGTGACAGCGTCTGGCAGGTGGCACCCGGAGTCCTGCTGTGCGCGGGCGGCCGCCTGGCTGCCTCGCGGCCCTGGGCTCACGGGAGGGGAAGGCCTGTTCTGGCCCCCAGCAGAGGCAGGGGCCCTGAACCGAGCAGGTGTGGACTTGGGGGCCTCCCCCTGCCTGGAAAGTGCCTGGCGCAGCCTGGCGGCTCTGGCTGTCCAACCCGCGGCAGGCCCCCGGGGCTCGCTGCTGCATGCTGAGTAGCCACGGGCGGGCCACGGCACCGGGTTCCCGCACTCAGTTTAGCTGGGCGCCCAGCGGGCGTGGTGTGAAAATAGCCGGGATGCGGTGCTTAGGGAGGTCCGGTCTGCCCCCTGCCATAGGACGCGCTGACCTGGTGCCCGAGCAGCCACTCTCGCGCTGGCCGCAGGGTTCGCTTGGACGAGCTGCAGCCCCACTAACTCGTTGGCCCTGGGGGGGCGCCTGTCTTTGGTGTCTGGCTGTTCTGTGTGTTCTCCGCCTGTTGGTCCCAGGCTGGGTGGCTGCTCCCCGTCCCCTTCGCCCACTGGCTCCAGCTGGGGCTCTGCGGCAGGGGCTGTTGCCTGGGGCTCGTCCTGTGGCCGCGTGTCTGGGGAAGGGGCCAAACCATGGGATTAGCGAGAGTCACAACAGCCGTGCCACAGGGACAGCGCAACCCTGCGGGGCCGGGCCCAACCCTGGCGGCAGTGGCCTCTGTGCGCCTGTCCCCCTTCAGGCCCGGTTTGCCCCCTTACACCAGGGGAGCTGCCCCGCCTCAGCTGGCCGCTCCGGCCTGATGCCGCCCTTGCCTGGGGCAGGGACGCAGAGGGGTTGGGCTGGAGGGGCCAGGCACAAGCTGGCAGGGCTGTGGCCAGGCAAGGGGCCAGGGCTCTGCCTAGGTGCATATGCCACCCCTTGGGCCCGTGCTGTAGGGTGGTTCAGCCTTACCCGGGGGTGCCGCTGGGGTGCTGGGCGCACTGCTCCCCACCGTGCCGTTGGGCTTGGGCTTCCGCTTCAGGACAGGCGAGCGCTGCAGGCGCAGGGGGAGGGTTACGCCTGTGGGGAACAGGGCAACGTTACTGGCTGGGGGTCAGGCGGCACCTGGGCCCCTCTGGGCCTGGGCTCGGGCCTCACTGGCCGCAGCGCAAAAGCAGCGTTGCCGTTGGCTCCGGCTCATGGGCAGCCACGGGCAGGGCCGGTTGGGTTCAGGTGCGCAAGGCGTTGGAGCCTATTTACAAACCGGCCCAGGGGCTGCACGCTCCGCCAGGGCCGCAGCAGGACGAGCCCAGATTTCAGCACCCTGGGCTCAGGGCACACGCCGGGCAGCAGCTGGGCTCCGTCCAGACAGGCTCTGCCGGGCGCAGTAGGCGTGTGCGCTGCTGGGCCGTGCCGTGCAGCCGCTGCTGTTTGCACAGCCAGGGACCTGAGGGTACTGCTACCCTGTGGAAAACAGCCTCTTTGGCACCAGGGCAGGGGGCCTCAGTGGGAGCATGGGACTCAGAGCTGGTCAGAACCATAGATATGTAGGCTGGGAAGGGACCTTGCGGGGGCGTCTAGTCCAGCCCCCTGCCCTCACGGCAGGACCAAGCACCGTCTAGACCATCCCTGGCAGGCGTCTGTCCAACCTGCTCTTCCATATCTCCAGGGATGGAGATTCCAGCCTCCCCAGGCAATTCATTCCAGTGTTTAACCACCCTGACAGGCAGGAAGCTTTTCCTCTTGTCCACCCTAAAACTCCCTTGCTGCAGTTCAAGCCCCTTGCTCCTTGTCCTGTCCTCAGAGGCCAAGAGGAACCATTTCCCTCCCTTGTATAACACCCTTTTATGTATGTGAAAAGCTGGTCTAGCCCCTCTCCGCCGTCTCTGCTCCAGCCCAGCCCGCTTCTTTCAGTCTCCCCTCATGGGCCTTCACTCGGTTTGCGGCTCTGCTCTGGCCCTTCTCCAACGTGTTCACCTCTCCTGCCAAGGTGTGGGGCCACGTGCTGCGCAGCGTGGGCCCCGCCGGCCTGGCCCCATGGGCCAAACAGCCCTGCCCTGACCGCCGCTCCCTGGCTGCAGCGTGGCTCCCGGCGCAGGCAGGGGCGTGGCCGTTCCTGCTGGCTCCTGCAGGGCGGCAGGAGCTTTGTTACCCCCTGGCGAGAAGGGCTGCAGTGCCCCAGGCCAGAGCACCCGCCCCCAGCTGGGCCGTGTCGCGGCAGGGAGGGGGTGAGCAGCAGCCCCCTGTGCCCCCCAGCTGGGCCGTGTCGCGGCAGGGAGGGGGTGAGCAGCAGCCCCATGTGCCCCCCAGCTGGGCCGTGTCGCGGCAGGGAGGGGGTGAGCAGCAGCCCCCTGTGCTCCCCAGCTGGGCCGTGTCGCGGCAGGGAGGGGGTGAGCAGCAGCCCCATGTGCCCCCCAGCTGGGCCGTGTCGCGGCAGGGAGGGGGTGAGCAGCAGCCCCATGTGCCCCCCAGCTGGGCCGTGTCGCGGCAGGGAGGGGGTGAGCAGCAGCCCCCTGTGCCCCCCAGCTGGGCCGTGTCGCGGCAGGGAGGGGGTGAGCAGCAGCCCCCTGTGCCCCCCAGCTGGGCCGTGTCGCGGCAGGGAGGGGGTGAGCAGCAGCCCCATGTGCCCCCCAGCTGGGCCGTGTCGCGGCAGGGAGGGGGTGAGCAGCAGCCCCATGTGCCCCCCAGCTGGGCCGTGTCGCGGCAGGGAGGGGGTGAGCAGCAGCCCCCTGTGCTCCCCAGCTGGGCCGTGTCGCGGCAGGGAGGGGGTGAGCAGCAGCCCCCTGTGCCCCCCAGCTGGGCCGTGTCGCGGCAGGGAGGGGGTGAGCAGCAGCCCCATGTGCCCCCCAGCTGGGCCGTGTCGCGGCAGGGAGGGGGTGAGCAGCAGCCCCCTGTGCCCCCCACCAGGGCGCGCCCGTGCCTCGCCTTGCGCCTCGCCCTGCACCGCACACTCACTCTCCAGCGTGGCCGGGCAGCCCTGCTCCCGCAGCTGCTCCTCGTGGACAGAAACCGCACGCCGGCCGCCCCCGGCTTTCAGACGCGGCTTGGGCTTCGGCCCCGGCTCTGGAAAGCAGAGGAGACTCCGTCAGAGACGCAGCTGCTCCTAGTGGCGCAGGCTGGGTCACTCCGCCTCTGCGCCCCACGGCAGGCAGAGCAGGGCTGCATCCTGCTGGTACCAGGGGCGGCAGTCTGCTCCGCGCGCCGCCAGAGGCCAGCCCTGCAGCTGCGCTACACGCACCTGGCTCCCAGGGAATCAGCTGCTTTACCCGTGGGCCTGCACTAAGGCCGGGTCCCGGAGCCAGGGCCGAGTGTGTGCGTGGACGGGGCCCGGGGCGGCTGCTGTTCGCACGCGTGGGCTGTCTGGGCTTGTGCAGCACCGGCCCCGGCCACGCAGGGGGATGCTCAGGCCGCAGGGAATTGGGCACTGCTCCTGAGCTGCGGCTGATGGCCCAGCCGTCACCACTCTCCTCGCTGTTATTGAGCGTCTGGGCCGGGAGTCAATGCCAGCACTGAGCGCGCCCCAGGCCATCAGCCTGTGGAAGCAGATGGGGGGGGGGCTGGATCCCCCCCAGACAGCAGAGGCTCAGCCAACAGCCGCCTCCCTCCTATATTAGGAAGGCAGGATCTGGGGGGAGGGGAGGTAGGGGTAGAGTGGCTTAGGCATTCGCCTGGGGAGGACAGGGGGGTGGGCTCAAGCCCCACCCACCCCAGGGACCAGCCAGTCAGCTGCCCCAAGGAGGCATGAGGTGAACTGTCCTGGCCGGGGCGGAGTGACGCACGCTGGCCCCCTCCCCATGCCGCTGGAGGCAGGCCCCAGCGCACGGCCAGGGCAGGGGAGCCACTGGGGACCCAGCTCTGTGCTGCTCAGGGAGGGAGTCTGGGAACCCCTTTCCCAGGCTCCAGAACCCCATGAGCTAGAACTCAGCACCCCCAGCTGCCAGGGCGGGCCGGGTCCCACTCCCTGGCCTGCGACAGCCCCGCCAAGCACGAATGCTTGGTTGGAGCCTGGCTGGCCAGCCCGTACCTGCCAGGGGCGCCTCCCCGCTGGTTCTCCTGGGGTCAGGCGTGCTCCTACCAGGCCAGGGCAGGCTGCTGCTCCAGTCCTCTGGCCCTGGCTGCTCCGGGTGGCTGCCCGGCTCTGCAGCACCGAAGGAGCGCCGGGGGGATGCGTGGCCTCCCACACGCTTGCCCTTGAGCTCCGTGTTCAGCTGCTTCCCCAGGGCCTTCCAGGAGAGCCGCCCGTCGCCAGGCCCACGGCTCGGCTCGGCCCCGGCCCCGGCCCCGGCCCGGCTGCTCCGCACAGACGCCTCTGCATGGGAAAACAAGGGAGAGATGGTGGCCCCTCTCCCGGTGCAGCAGAGGGGAGGCCGGTGCCGGCTGCCGCCCCAGCAGTCACGGCCCAACGCCCAGTCCGGCCCGCACACCCTGGGGCCTGGGCTCTTTGATGGCTCGCGGAGGGGGAGGGGAGGGAATTCACTCCTGCAGCCTCGGGCTCTGCTGCAGGGGGGTGCCAGGGCCTGGCTGGGTTCACGCACCGTCGCTGCAGGGGCCGAGCGCCCCCACCTGAGGTGACACGTCCTGCAAGGCTGGGCCCGGGGAAGAGGGGCCCCGTTTTTGAAGGGCGGCTTCAGCCTCCTCGGCCCAGTCTGCGGGAGCCGAGGGGGCAGGCCTGGCGGCGAGAGACCCACCTGTTGACATGGAGTGCGTGCGCGGCTTCCAGGCAAGGGGTGGGCTGGCTGAGCTGTCCACGATGTCACCTGGGAACACACAGACCCACTTGCAGGGTGCGGCACCAACCCCCTTCCCCCGGCCTCCAGTGGGCTTGAGGGCAGCCAGGGTGTCTGTTCTCGCTGCAGGACAGGCAGTCGCCTGGCTCCCTCCTGGGCTGGCACCCGTCCCTCAGGGCCTCACGCTCTGGGCTCACTGCACAGCCGCTGGCTCCGCCCCGCCAGTGCCACGGGCCCCTGGGCACAGGAGCTGGGGGGCCTGCTCTGTGGCGCCACCCCGAGGCGACAGGCCCAGGGACAAGCAGCTGGCAGTGGGAAGAACTTTGGGGCCTGCCACACACGGGCACCACTGCCTGCAAGACACCCCTCCCAGGACCTTCCCTTCTGCCTTGCCCTGCGCCCTCCAACAGGCCCGGCTGCTCTGCTCACGGCCTGGCTGGCGCTGCGGCTCCGGGATCTGAAAGGGGGCCCTGCTGGAGGAGCAGGCGCCAGGCCACCGGGAGCTCGGCAGGACCTGCCTAGGCTCTTCTACGGGCAGAGGCTGCCCAGTGGCTTTGGGCGACGGTGTAACTGCCCCCCACATGGCATAAGGGGCCTTTCCACTGGTTCCGGTTCCCTAGGGAAAGCTGCGCCCAAGGCAGCGTTGGCCCACGGCCTGTCACAGGGGCGCGGGAGCACAGCTCCACTTTGAAGCTGGGGAAACTGAGGCGGGGGGGCGCTGTGACTGCTCAGGGCCCATTCCCGCTGCTGGCACGGGGGGGGCACGAGCTGGGCCCCCGGCCCTTGGCCCGTCCTGCCCCACCCGGACTCGCGTCCCACGATTTGGTCAGACAGGTGTGCGCGTTTGGAAGCTGGCGCCCTGGGCGGGCCGAGGCGCGGCGCGGCGCGGCGCTGGCTGGTGCTGGGCCCACCGGGGACGGCAGCGCTGGCGTGAGCCGCGCCCGGTGCAGGCGCCTCTCGAGACGCCGCCTCGCTGCTTGCGCTGCGCAGCACCGGGGCGCTCGCCTGCCGTTCGGGGCCCCAGGGCAGCGTCTCGGGGGGGGCCAGGAGCACCCCGTGCCACACGGCCCCCCAGCCCTCCAGGCCGCACAGAGCAGGGCCCCCCGCTCCATCCCCGGCGCTCAGCCCAGGGCTCCGGCCGCTGACCTGCTGCAGGCAGACGGGCCACGTGCGGGAGGGCTGGTAGCGCAGGCATGGCCATTAGCGGCGGGGCGCTGCGTGCATGGGCAGGGGCGCCGTTCCCCACCCGCCTCCTGGGCCCTGGAGCCCGCTGCCCTGAGCAGCCCGGCCAGCGGGAGCGACCTACCGTCCGAGCCGGCTTTTTTGATCTCTCCGTCCGTGCTCTGCAAAACAAACATCACGGGCAGCAGCGGCTCCAAGGGGCCAGGCCCCAGCACCTCGCCCGAGCCTGCTCGCTAGGGAAGCCCCGGGGGAGCCCCAGGGGAACGGGCTGGCGGATGGGCCCTGGCAGACAGCTGGGGAGGGCGAGCCCGTGCCGGTCGCCAGGGGACAGTTGCTCCCCTGGGTCCAGTCTCCGGCGCGCTGTCTGCCCAGCTCGGGGGCCCCAGGCAGCGGCATGTCCCCCTCCCCGCAGGAGACCCGCGTGCGGCTCCTGCCCTAGCGGGCCCCTCGGCCGTCGCGGGGCGTTGGGATCGCCCGCTGGGGGCTGTGAAGTAGGCGGGAGCCCCCCCCCCGCCAGCATAGAGCATAGCTGGGACTCTGGGCTGGCACTGGGGGGGGGGGGGGCTGCGGAGCCGCGGTGCGGCTGTTTCTCAGTTCTGGGGGAGGGAGGGGGAGCTGCCCCCCCGTCTCTCCCAGCATTGTCGGAAAGATTCAGGGAGGGGGCGGGGGCACATCCTGGGTTCTGTGCAGCTGAGCCAGTGTGATCCGCCCCCCAGCCCCGCGCCGCCGCCTCCCGGGGATTTCCTCTCCGCAGAGACGCCACCTGCTCTGAGCCCTTAGGCCCTGGCGGGCAGGGCTGGAGGCTGGCCCCCGCCGTGCCCATAGCGGCCCAGGGCGTGGCACATTTCCACAGGGGCAGGCAGCGGCCCTGCCCGCAGGAACGCACTCGCGGCTGGCAGGACTGGGCGCGGCTGCAGCACAGCACAGCACAGCACAGCACAGCACGGCTCTGGAGGCCTGGCAGCTCCGCAGCGCGCCCCTCGGTTCTCTAGCCAAAGAGCCCACTGGACTTCCCCTCCCACCGGCCCCGCTTCAAGCCGCGGGTCACCTCGCTCGCCCGGGCCACGAGCCACGTCCGTGAAACACAAGTGCGACCCTCCGTGCCACGCGGCAGAGGCACACACCGGCTCACCGCAGTGCTGCACAAGCTCTGCCGACTGCGCTCGGGTCACGTCTCGGCCACAGAGCGAGCCCCGAGAATCATGCGACGATGCCGCCTTCGGTTCTTATTCCAGCCTTTCGCCACCCGGGCACGCAGGACGCGTTTCCCAGTGTCCAGCCTAAACCTCCCTCGCTGCAGTTCAAGCCCGTTGCTCCTTGTCCGGTCCTCAGAGCCAAGGGGAGCAATTTCCCCCTCCTCCCTGGGGCACCCGTTTAGCTATTTGAAAACCGCTCTCCTGTCCCCCCCCTCTCGGTCGTCTCCTTCCCGGACTAAGCCAGCCCAGTTCCTTCGCCTCCCCCCTAGCGCCTGTTCTCCGGCCCTTCCACCTTTCTCGTGGCTCTTCTCTGGACCCTCGCCAGTTTCTCCACGTCTGTCCTGACGAGTGGTGCCCAGCCCTGCACACAAGGCGCCAGCGGAGGCCTGCTGAGCGCAGCGCAGCGCAGCGCAGCGCAGCGCGGAGAACCACTCCAAGCCGGGCTCGCAACACTCCTCTTCGTGCCGCCCCGAGCCACGTGGCGTTTTGTGCCTCCGAGTCGGCCCGTGCGGCGTCTGCCAGGGCTCACGCCGGCGCGGGGAGCGCGCACAACGCCCAGCCGGCCCCGGGCAAGCGAAGCGCTTGACTCGCCCGACCAGCTTGCTCCCAGAGCCCCAGGCCAGGCGGGAGCGGAGCAGAGCGAGCGGCGGAGGCTGGAGCCTGCGCGGCAGGAGAGCACAGACCAGGGGGCAGTAGGAGCGGGGCAAAGGGACACTCGCGCCATTCACATGGGGGGCTCACCTGCTGCTTCTTCCCCTCGGCGGGCGGGCCCCTGGCGACCCCGATGCGGTGCAGCATGACGTGGACGCGCTGTTCGAAGGAGCTGGGGGCCGCCCCGTCGCCCCGCTAAAGGGCAAACACCGCTCAGGGGGGCTGCCGACGGGCCCTGGCATCACGGTCCCCAGGGCCCCGCCCCCTTGAGTGGGCGCTCTGCTGCGTGGGGGGGGTCCCCGCCCCCCTGGAGAGCCACAGGGGGCCAGGCTGGGCAATGGCACCTTGGCAGGGCCCCTGGCTCTGCCCCACACGCCCCTCCCGGCCCGCCCCCCACCTCTGCCCCTCACGTCTCGTCCAACCCACCCCCCCACCTCTGCCTTCCATGCCTCACCTGACCCACTCCCCCACCTCTGCCCCACACGCCCCTCCCCCCACCTCTGCCCCTCACGCTTAGTCCGGCCCGCCCCCCACCACCTCTGCCTTCCATGCCTCACCTGACCCCCCCCACCTCTGCCCCACACGCCCCTCCCGGCCCGCCCCACACCTCTGCCCCACACGCCTCTCCTGGCCTGCCCCCCCACCTTTGCCCCACACGTCTCGTCCAGCCCCGCCCCCCCCACCTCTGCCTTCCATGCCTTACCTGACCCACCCCCCCACCTCTGCCCCACACGCCCCTCCCGGCCCGCCCCCCACCTCTGCCCCACACGCCTCATGCGGCCCGCCCCCCACCTCTGCCCCACACGTCTCGTCCAGCCCGCCGCCCCCACCTCTGCCTTCCATGCCTCACCTGGCCCACCCCCCCACCTCTGCCCCACACGCCCCTCCCGGCCTGCCCCCCCACCTCTGCCCCACACGCCCCTCCCGGCCCGCCCCCCACCTCTGCCCCACACGCCTCATGCGGCCCGCCCCCCACCTCTGCCCCTCACGCTTAGTCCGGCCCGCCCCCCCACCTCTGCCTTCCATGCCTCACCTGACCCCCCCCACCTCTGCCCCACACGCCCCTCCCGGCCCGCCCCCCACCTCTGCCCCTCACGTCTCGTCCAACCCACCCCCCCACCTCTGCCTCCCATGCCTCACCTGACCCACCCCCCCACCTCTGCCCCACACGCCCTTCCCGGCCCGCCCCCCACCTCTGCCCCTCACGCTTAGTCCGGCCCGCCCCCCCATCTCTGCCCCTCACGTCTCGTCCAACCCACCCCCCCCACCTCTGCCTTCCATGCCTCACTTGACCCACCCCCCCACCTCTGCCCCACACGCCCCTCCCGGCCCGCCCCCCACCTCTGCCCCACACGCCTCTCCCGGCCTGCCCCCCCACCTTTGCCCCACACGTCTCGTCCAGCCCCACCCCCCCCACCTCTGCCTTCCATGCCTCACCTGGCCCACCCCCACACCTCTGCCCCACACGCCTCTCCCGGCCTGCCCCCCCACCTTTGCCCCACACGTCTCGTCCAGCCCGCCCCCCCCACCTCTGCCTTCCATGCCTCACCTGGCCCACCCCCACACCTCTGCCCCACACGCCTCACCCTGCCCATCTCCGACCTCTGCCCACATGCCTCGCCCAGCCCGCCCCCCGAACTCTGCCCCACACACCTCGCCCAGCCCACTCTCCACCTGTGCCCCACACACCTCTCCCGCCCCGCCCCCCCAACTCTGCCCCACACGCCCCTCCCGACCCGCCCCCCCACCTCTGCCCCACACGCCTCTCCCGGCCTGCCCCCCCACCTTTGCCCCACACGTCTCGTCCAGCCCACCCCCACCTCTGCCTTCCATGCCTCACCTGACCCTGCCCCACACACCTCACCCTGCCCATCTCCGACCTCTGCCCACACACCTCGCCCAGCCCCCTCCCCACCTGTGCCCCACACGCCTCCTGCGGCCTGCCCCTCACCTCAGCCCCACACTCCCCTCCCGGCCCGCCCCCCCACCTCTGCCCCACACGCCTCATGCAGCCCGCCCCCCCACCTCTGCCCCTTACGCTTAGTCCGGCCCGCCCCCCCACCTCTGCCCCTCACGTCTCGTCCAGCCCACCCCCCCCACCTCTGCCTTCCATGCCTCACCTGGCCCACCCCCACACCTCTGCCCCACACGCCTCACCCTGCCCATCTCCGACCTCTGCCCCACATGCCTTGCCCAGCCCGCCCCCAAACTGCCTCACACACCTCGCCCAGCCCACTCTCCACCTGTGCCCCACACACCTCTCCCGGCCCGCCCCCCAACTCTGCCCCACACGCCTCTCCCGGCCCGCTCCCCACCTGTGCCCCACATGCCTCATGCGGCCCGCCCCCCCCACCTCGGCCCCACACTCCTCGCCCAGCCCAGCCCTGACCTCTGCCCCAGGAACCCTCCTCCCCGTCAGAGCCAGGCCCCTTTCTGGCTGTCCGCCTCCTCCAGCTGGCCGTGGGAGGGGCAGGAACAAGATTCGCCCCCCCTGCCCCGGCCACTGCCCAGGAGGAGCTGGGCCCTGCCCAGGGTGTGTGCCCGGAGCCGGCTGTGCAGCGAGGGGCGGGGTCGTTACCTTCTCGTGCTTCGCTCCCAGGGCCTCGTCGTCCTCCCCCGGCAGGAGTATCAGCGACTGGGACTTGCCCTCCCGGGAGTACTTGGGTCTGGCCCTGGGGGCAGCCTCGGGGCTCCGGCTCGGCCCCCCGCTGGCCCCGGGCCCCACAGCCAGGCCGCCCTCTTCGGACGCGCTCAGCGCCTGGCTGGGCTCCCCCGCCGCACTGGGAGGCTGGGGCCCGTCGCCGCGCAGGGACTTCCGGCCCTTGGCTGCCGCGGGGCTGCCTCCCGGCTCCTTCTCGCCCTTCCAGCCCCGGCCGGACTTCGGCTTCTTGAACGCAAAGAAGTTTCCTATTTTCTTCTTGAAGGTGCGGGTGGCGGAGGGCGCGAGCGGGGCTGGGCCTGGAGAGCCACCCCGGGGGGCCGAGCTGGAGCGAGAGCAGGAGGCAGGAAACAGTTAGCCCAGGCGTGAACCGAGAGCCTCTGCGCCCCCAAGTGCCCCTCGGCTCCCCCAGAGCTGCGCCAGGCCCCAGCCTGGGAGCCAGCCCAGAGGGACAGGGCAGGAAGGAGGCGTCCCCCCAGCAGAGCGGACGTTCCACCCCAGGAAAGGCAGCCGGCTCAGGGGCTGGTTGCTTGTCTTTGAATGTCCCCCGGCCATGGGGCAGTTGGCACAGCAGAGCGCGGCCCATGGGGGGGGCTAGAAGGCAGCAGGAGGGGAGCTCTGGGAAAGGGCTGGGTGACACTGCAGGTCCCCACCTGGGAGAGACACATTTGTTTGCAGATTTTACCTTCTCCCCTCTGGAAGCTGCGGCCGTGGAGCCTGTCCCCCGCCCCCCCCCACCTCTGCAAGGGGCTGACACAGACCAGGCCATGGGGCCTGCCCCCCCCCCCAACTCTGCGAGGGGCGGCCCAGACCAGGCCATGGGGTTCTCTGCAGGTCGGGTGGGGTCACCCCTGGGCCTCACGCTCATTCCTGCCCCAGCCAGTCAGCAACTGGGGCAAGGGAAGGCGTTCCACACACAGGCCAGGCACAGAACCAGTGCTCAGAGAGGCCGGCCCCGACTGCTCCTTCCCAGCGGCCTGAGGGAGGGCTCAGCGTCCCTGCGCCTGCCTTCCCCCGGCCTCCCGCGAGGTGCAGCCGCGGCTCACCTACACCTGGGTGCTCGCTGCCAGGCTCAGGGACAGCTTTCAATCCGGGCTGCGCCAGGGAGCTGCCGAACCCGGAGTCGTAACTGCCTGCAGCTGCCCCGGCGCCAGCCCCAACCTCCTGTCTCAGCCTGTGCCAGCACACCACCCGGCGGGCTCTCCTCCCCGGGCCGGGGCCTCCCAGGGCCTCATGGTCTGCTAGCGAGAGCCCAGCCCCTTAAAATTCCCTCCTCCTTGCTGGGCACCTTCCGCCCAGGAACACTGAGCTCCCTCCCCAGGCAGGGCCAGGACACCGGCTGGCTGCAAATGAAACCTAACGAGCTTCTTCACAAGGGCCAGGAAAGCTTCCGGGCAGCCAGGCTGTGCTAGGCTCTCTGGCTCGTGCATGGCAGGGTGTCACGTTACTGGATTTTGAGGGGAGCAGCCAGATCACTGCTGCACCCATGGGGGGGGTTTGCCCCAAAAATTGATACAAAGGGGGCCATGTGAGGTGTCAAACGAAAGCTTCTCTTCTACTGGTTCTGTATATGCTATCCATATACTTGTAGGCTGTGTCTAGACTGGCCAGTTTTTCCGGAAAATCAGCCGCTTTTCCGGAAAAACTTGCCAGCTGTCTACACTGGCCGCTTGAATTTCCGCAAGAACACTGACAATCTCATGTAAGATTGTTAGTGTTCTTGCGGAAATACTATGCTGCTCCCGTTCGGGCAAAAGCCCTCTTGCGCAAATGCTTTTGCGCAAGAGGGCCAGTGTAGACAACGCGGTATTGTTTTGTGCAAAAAAGCCCCGATCGCGAAAATGGCCATTGGGGCTTTTTTGCGCAAAAGCACGTCTAGATTGGCACGGACACTTTTCCGCAAAAAGTGCTTTTGCGGAAAAGCATCCGTGCCAATCTAGACGCTCTTTTCCGCAAATGCTTTTAACGGAAAACTTTTCCATTAAAAGCATTTGCGGAAAATCATGCCAGTCTAGACGTAGCCGTATAGTATCTGGGTGTGGAATTATGAAGATGTATTCTGTGTCAATACTGGAAACTTCTCTGTCTGTGGCTGAGCAATAGGCGAGAAATGCTCAGCCCATGGACATGCTCATGAGCGAAGCTCCCGGGAACAACGGACCTCTGGAGGCCAAAGACACACCTGGCCACTGGCCATGTGACTCCCTCCAGCTTGGAAGAAGCCAGGAGGGGTGTGACGTAGTGGGGGGGGGTACCTTGCTGGTTGCTATGCTGGGCAGTGGGTTGTCAGTGACCTCCACTGGCTGCTGTCTGCAGCACGGCCCAGCAGGGCAGGGGATGAGTCATTATGCAAGGGGGCTTCGAAACTCGTCAGACAGGTATCTCCCATGGAGCGGAACAATGGGAAGGAAGGGGGCAAGGCCAGCCCTGGCTGGGGGCAGGGCTGGAAGAAAGAGTTAGTTTCTGTCTGGGATCATGGAGGAGACAGACTAGGGCGCAGAGGGGCTGGAATTTAGGGGCCCAGCATCCCCCATCTCAAGGGGGGCTGAGGCATCCTAGGCCCGGTTCCTGTAACCAGATGACATCTGTGCTGGGCTGTATCCTGGAGAAGCAATAAACTCCCTCTATTCTACTGGCTGGTGGAGTCTGTCCGTGCCATTACGGGGGTGCAGGAGTTGGGGGACCCCGACGCACCGCCACAAGGGGATATAAATAGGCCATGTGGCCGACTCCATCTTGGTGCTCAGCTCAGCCCTTCATCCCAGAGGCAGCAGTGCAGGGATCGAGGAGCCGGAAAGAACTGTGGACCTATCCTGACATAGGATGTTCACCTAAGACCTTTAAGCCAGCAGTTATAACATCTCTGCTGCGAGCCTGCATCGAGAACTGGGAGATTCGATGCATGTAATGTATGATACTTTAACAACCTCACTCTCAGGCTTTTCCTTCTTTTAGTAATAAACCTTTAGACGTTAGATTCTAAAGGATTGGCTCAGCGTGATTTGTGGGTAAGATCCAGAGTGTAAATTGACCTGGGATCTGTGGCTGGTGTCTTGGGACCAGACAGAACCCGTTCGGGGTAGGTGCGATTGGGTTCTAGAACCCCTCACCTGTGGGCAGGCCCGGAGCTGATTGGGGCACAGGAAGAGCTGGGGTGTCAGAGGGGTTTTGCTTGTGAGGCTTCTGGCTGGCCAGGCAGGCAGCTGAAGTGCTCTGAGGAACTGGTTTGTGGCCTATTTGGGAAGGGCCGCCAGTCAGGGGCTATAGAGAGCCCCGAGTTTGAGCAATTCGCCCTGAGCGGACGCCCTCAGCTGTGTCCAGACCCAGCTCGGTCCGTCACACAGGGTCGTGCATGGTCCGTGGTCTTTCGCTCATGCTCTCTGGCTCATGCATGGCAGGGTTGTGCATGGCTCATGCTCTCTGGCTCGTGCATGGCTTTGCCAGGTTCAGGGGATGATGGCTCCGGTACCACGGCCAGCTCCCCTGCGGCAGGAGTGCAAGGAGGATGCACAAGATGGGGGGCAGGTCTCTGGGGGGAGGCGAGGGGGAGAACAGATCTCTCTCGCCAACGGGGTGGAAAGCCCGAGTGCCCAGATCACACAGCTTGGCACGAGAGGAGGGAGGAGAGGCTGGCCCGCAGGCTGTTTAGGGAGGGGCTGCTGAGCAAGGCCTAGGGAGGATCCAGAGAGAGGCGGCAGAAGAAGGAGAGAAAATCGGGCTCCCCGTGATTCCCCGGTGCTGGGGGCTGCGTTTTGTTTGCCAGCACCCTTGAGCTGAGCCCAGGGCAGGCCAGAACGCCTGGTGTTTAGGGTCTGCCCCTGGTGATGCTCCCAGGCAGTCTCAGCCCAGACTCAGCGCTTGCGCCTTCCCAGCGCCTGCGGCCTCCCAGAGCCCACCTGTGACTGTGGAGCAGATGCCGGGATGCGGCGAGTCCAGGTGGAGAACCTGTGTCTGGTAGCGGAGGGGCTTGCCCTGTCCAAGAGCTGTGCCCAGAAGGCAGGGTGTGTGTTGCCCGAGAGCTGGCCCCCAGCGGGCACAGCCTGAGGGCAGGTGACAGGGCCTGGTACCCCCAGTGTCCCCGGTGCCTGGCACCCCCGGTTCTACAGTGTGGACCCTGCCTCGACTTACGGCAGCGCCTCCTGCACCAGCTTCTTGGAGAAGAACTCCTCCAGCCCCTCGTCCACGCGGGAAATGCTCCTGTCCTCGTCGTTCTCCGGCGGCGCCGGCTGGGCCTGTGGGCAAGCGCCACAGTCAGAGGGGCGGGGCTCCTCAGCACCGCGCAGCGGGAGAGGTGGGGGCAGCCGCTCCCGGGAGAAGGGCGGGATCGCTCCCCACCGCGCAGAAATGGCCTGCTGAGCCACGCGAGTAATGCTGCCCGGCTCCATCTGGCACCTGCCACCAGCACATCCCAGCCCCTTCCACAGGCGGGCAGCATTAGCCCTGCTCACAGGGGGAAACCGAGGCACAGAGCCACACCCAACATCTCACAGCAGGCCAGTGCCACACCCTGAGCCCCAGAGCGGCACTCGATCCCCTAGCTCAGCGCTGCTTGACCAGGCCACATGACCCCCAGGGCTGTGCAGAGCGCTTCCGGGGAACAGCAACTCAGCGGGACACTTGCCTCATTTTGCAACAGGAGACACAAACAGCACGAGCAAAGTCAGTTCATGGGAACGTCAGCCAGTCAGCAGCTTGGTCACACTGCTGTGTGTGCGACACACGGAAATGTCAGCCAGTCAGCGGCTTGGTCACATTGCTGTGTGCGCGACACACGGAAATGTCAGCCAGACAGCGGCTTGGTCACATTGCTGTGTGCGCGACACACGGAAGTGTCAGCCAGACAGCGGCTTGGTTACACTGCTGTGTGCGCGACACATGGAGATGTAAGCCAGACAGCAGCTTGGTTACACTGCTGTGTGCGCGACACACGGAAATGTCAGCCAGACAGCGGCTTGGTTACACTGCTGTGTGCGCGACACATGGAGATGTAAGCCAGACAGCGGCTTGGTTACACTGCTGTGTGCGCGACACACGGAAATGTCAGCCAGACAGCGGCTTGGTTACACTGCTGTGTGCGCGACACACGGAAGTGTCAGCCAGACAGCGGCTTGGTCACACTGCTGTGTGCGTGACACACGGAGATGTCAGCCAGTCAGCGGCTTGGTCACATTGCTGTGTGTGCGACACACGGAAGTGTCAGCCAGACAGCAGCTTGGTTACACTGCTGTGTGCGCAACACACGGAAGTGTCAGCCAGACAGCGGCTTGGTTACACTGCTGTGTGCGCGACACATGGAGATGTCAGCCAGGCAGCAGCTTGGTTACACTGCTGTGTGTGCAACACACGGAAGTGTCAGCCAGACAGCGGCTTGGTTACACTGCTGTGTGCGCGACACATGGAGATGTAAGCCAGACAGCAGCTTGGTTACACTGCTGTGTGCGCGCCACACGGCAGTGTCAGCCAGACAGCAGCTTGGTTACACTGCTGTGTGTGCGACACATGGAAATGTCAGCCAGTCAGCAGCTTGGTTACACTAATGTGTGTGCGCGACACACGGAAATGTCAGCCAGGCAGCGGCTTCGTTACACTGCTGTGTGCGCGACACACGGAAATGTCAGCCAGACAGCGGCTTGGTTACACTGCTGTGTGCGCGACACACGGAAATGTCAGCCAGGCTGCGGCTTGGTTACACTGCTGTGTGCGCGACACACGGAAATGTCAGCCAGGCTGCGGCTTGGTTACACTGCTGTGTGCGCGACACACAGAAATGTCAGCCAGGCAGCGGCTTGGTTACACTGCTGTGTGCGCGACACACAGAAATGTCAGCCAGGCAGCGGCTTGGTCACACTGCTGTGTGCGCGACACACGGAAATGTCAGCCAGGCAGCGGCTTGGTTACACTGCTGTGTGCAACACACGGAAATGTCAGCCAGGCAGCGGTTTGGTGACACCGCTGTGTGCGCGACACATGGAAATGTCAGCCAGACAGCGGCTTGGTGACACTGCTGTGTGCGCGACACATGGAAATGTCAGCCAGACAGCGGCTTGGTGACACCGCTGTGTGCGCGACACATGGAAATGTCAGCCAGGCAGCGGCTTGGTGACACTGCTGTGTGCGCGACACACGGAAATGTCAGCCAGGCAGCGGTTTGGTGACACTGCTGTGTGCGCGACACATGGAAATGTCAGCCAGTCAGCGGCTTGGTTACACTGCTGTGTGTGCGACACACGGAAATGTCAGCCAGGCAGCGGTTTGGTGACACTGCTGTGTGCGCGACACACGGAAATGTCAGCCAGGCAGCGGTTTGGTGACACTGCTGTGTGCGCGACACATGGAAATGTCAGCCAGTCAGCAGCTTGGTTACACTGCTGTGTGTGCGACACATGGAAATGTCAGCCAGACAGCGACTTGGTTACACTGCTGTGTGTGCGACACACGGAAATGTCAGCCAGGCAGCGGCTTGGTTACACCGCTGTGTGCGCGACACATGGAAATGTCAGCCAGACAGCGGCTTGGTTACACTGCTGTGTGCGCGACACATGGAAATGTCAGCCAGGCAGGGGCTTGGTTACACTGCTGTGTGCGACACACAGAAATGTGAGCCAGGCAGCGGTTTGGTTACACTGCTGTGTGCGCAACACACGGAAATGTCAGCCAGACAGCGGCTTGGTTACACTGCTGTGTGCGCGACACACGGAAATGTCAGCCAGGCAGCGGTTTGGTTACACCGCTGTGTGCGCGACACACGAAAATGTCAGCCAGGCAGCGGCTTGGTTACACTGCTGTGTGCAACACACGGAAATGTGAGCCAGGCAGCGGTTTGGTTACACTGCTGTGTGCGCGACACACGGAAATGTCAGCCAGGCAGCGGCTTGGTTACACTGCTGTGTGCGCGACACACGGAAATGTCAGCTAGGCAGCGGCTTGGTTACACTGCTGTGTGCGCGACACATGGAAATGTCAGCCAGGCAGCGGCTTGGTTACACTGCTGTGTGCAACACACGGAAATGTGAGCCAGGCAGCGGTTTGGTTACACTGCTGCGTGCGCGACACACGGAAATGTCAGCCAGGCAGCGGCTTGGTTACACTGCTGTGTGCGCGACACACGGCAATGTCAGCCAGGCAGCGGCTTGGTCACATTGCTGTGTGTGTGACACACGGAAGTGTCAGCCGGTGTGAACGGTGTAGAACGGTTGTTGAACGGTGTGACGGTGTGACAGATAGCGGCTTGGTTACACTGCTGTGTGCGCGACATACGGCAATGTCAGCCAGGCAGCGGCTTGGTTACACTGCTGTGTGCGCGACACACGGCAATGTCAGCCAGGCAGCGGCTTGGTCACATTGCTGTGTGTGCGACACACGGAAATGTCAGCCAGACAGCGGCTTGGTTACACTGCTGTGTGCGCGACACACGGAAATGTCAGCCAGACAGCGGCTTGGTTACACTGATGTGTGCGCGACACACGGAAATGTCAGCCAGGCAGCGGCTTGGTTACACTGCTGTGTGCGCGACACACGGCAATGTCAGCCAGGCAGCGGCTTGGTCACATTGCTGTGTGTGCGACACACGGAAATGTCAGCCAGACAGCGGCTTGGTTACACTGCTGTGTGCGCGACACACGGAAATGTCAGCCAGACAGCGGCTTGGTTACACTGATGTGTGCGCGACACACGGAAATGTCAGCCAGACAGCGGCTTGGTTACACTGCTGTGTGCGCGACACACGGAAATGTCAGCCAGACAGCGGCTTGGTTACACTGATGTGTGCGCGACACACGGAAATGTCAGCCAGGCAGCGGCTTGGTTACACTGCTGTGTGCAACACACGGAAATGTGAGCCAGGCAGCGGTTTGGTTACACTGCTGTGTGCGCGACACACGGCAATGTCAGCCAGGCAGCGGCTTGGTCACATTGCTGTGTGTGTGACACACGGAAGTGTCAGCCAGATAGCGGCTTGGTTACACTGCTGTGTGCGCGACACACGGCAATGTCAGCCAGGCAGCGGCTTGGTCACATTGCTGTGTGTGCGACACATGGAAATGTCAGCCAGACAGCGGTTTGGTTACACTGCTGTGTGCGCGACACACGGAAATGTCAGCCAGACAGCGGCTTGGTTACACTGATGTGTGCGCGACACACGGAAATGTCAGCCAGGCAGCGGCTTGGTTACACTGCTGTGTGCGCGACACATGGAAATGTCAGCCAGACAGCGGCTTGGTTACACTTCTGTGTGCGCGACACATGGAAATGTCAGCCAGGCAGCGGCTTGGTTACACTGCTGTGTGCAACACACGGAAATGTCAGCCAGGCAGCAGTTTGGTTACACCGCTGTGTGCGCGACACATGGAAATGTCAGCCAGGCAGCGGCTTGGTTACACTGCTGTGTGCGCGACACACGGAAATGTCAGCCAGACAGCGGTTTGGTTACACTGCTGTGTGCGCGACACACGGAAATGTCAGCCAGACAGCGGCTTGGTTACACTGATGTGTGCGCGACACACGGAAATGCAGCCAGGCAGCGGCTTGGTTACACTGCTGTGTGCGCAACACATTGGAAATGTCAGCCAGGACAGCGGCTTGGTTACACTTGCTGTGTGCGCGACACACGGCAATGTCAGCCAGGCAGCGGCTTGGTCACAATGCTGTGTGCAGACACACGGAAGTGTCAGCCAGAAAGCAGCTTGGTTACACCGCTGTGTGCGCGACACATGGCAATGTCAGCCAGGCAGCGGCTTGGTAACACTTGCTGTGTGTGCGACACACGGAAATGTCAGCCAGACAGCGGTGTTGGTTAGCACTGAACTCGCAGTTGAGAAACAGACCCACACGTTGAAAAGTCAAGCCAGTACAGTCAGGTCTGAGTTACAGAGATCAACGGCCAGTTAGCAAAAATCAACAGCCAAAGGTCAGTAAGCAGAAATCAATGGACAGTAGTAGCAGCAACAGCCAGTTAGCAGAAACAATGCAAGCCAGTTACAGAAATGAAGTCAGTTAGCAGAAATCAATGGCCATAGCCAGTTACAGAAATCAACGTGCGCAATCAGCCAACAGCAGTTAGAAGAAACAATGCCATGCCAGTTAGCAGAAATAACGGCTCAGTTAGCAGAAATCAACGTGCCAACGGCCAGTTAGAGAAATCAGCCAAGGCACAGTTAGCAGAAATCAACGACCAAAGCCAGTTAGCAGAAATCAACGACACAGTTGCAGAAATGTCAAGCCAGTTGCAGAAATCAAGCTTGGCTACATCTGGCTAGTTAGCAGAACATCACAGCCAGTTAGCAGAATCAACGCCAACAGGCGAGTTAGAAGAAATCAACGGTCAGTTAGCAGAAATCAACGGCCAACTGGCCAGTTAGCAGAAATCAACGCCAGTTTGCAAAATCAACGACCAACGTCAGTTAGAAGAAATCAAGGCATCGAGTTAGAGAAATCAACAGCCAGTTAGCAGAAATCAACGCCAACAGCCAGTTAGCAGAAATCAACGGTCAGTTAGCAGAAATCAACGGCCAGTTGCAGAAATCAATGGCCAACGATCAGTAAGCAGAAATCAATGGACAGTTAATAGAAATCAACGGCCAACAGCCAACAGCCAGTTAGCAGAAACCAATGGCCAATGCCCAGTTAGCAGAAATGAACGGTTAGTTAGCAGAAATCAATGGCCAATGGCCAGTTAGCAGAAATGGTCAGTTAGCAGAAATCAACGGCCAGTTAGCAAAAATCAACGACCAACAGTCAGTTAGAAGAAATCAACGGCCATCGGCTAGTTAGCAGAAATCAACAGCCACTTAGCAGAACTCAACGTCCAATGGTCAGTTAGAAGAAATCAACGGTCAGTAAGCAGAAATCAACGGCCAAAGGCCAGTTGGCAGAAATCAATACTCAGTTTGACAAAATCAACAACCAACAGTCAGTTAGAAGAAATCAACGGCCATCGGCCAGTTAGCAGAAATTAATGGCCAGTTAGCAGAAATCAACGTCCAATGGTCAGTTAGAAGAAATCAATGGTCAGTAAGCAGAAATCAACGGCCAAAGGCCAGTTGGCAGAAATCAATACTCAGTTTGACAAAATCAACGACCAACGGTCGTTAGAAGAAATCAATGGCCATCGGCCAGTTAGCAGAAATTCATGGCCAGTTAGCGGAAATCAATGGCCAACAGCCAGCTGGCAGAAAGGGCAGGGCCAGGGGGCCCAGTGCACTCCAGGTGGTGTTGAGGGCTGGGGGTGGGTTAGGTATGGCACACTCCAGGTGGTGCTGAGGGCTGGGAGGGTACAGTGTGCTCTGGGTGGTGCTGAGGGTTGGGGGGCATGACACGCTCTGGGGGGGCACTGATGTCTGGGGGGTATGGCCGCGCCGGGTGGCTCTGAGGTCTAGGGGATATGGCCGCGCTGGGTGGCGCTGAGGGCTGGGGGGTATGGCCGCGCTGGGTGGTGCTGAGGGCTGGGGGGTATGGCCGCTCCGGGTGGTGCTGAGGGCTGGGGGGGTATGGCTGCGCTGGGTGGTGCTGAGGGCTGGGGGGGTATGGCCGCGCCGGGTGGTGCTGAGGTCTAGGGAGTATGGCTGCGCTGGGTGGCGCTGAGGGCTGGGGGGGTATGGCCGCTCTGGGTGGCACTGAGGTCTAGGGGGTATGGCTGCGCTGGGTGGCACTGAGGGCTGGGGGGTATGGCCGCTCTGGGTGGCACTGAGGGCTGGGGGGTATGGCCGCTCTGGGTGGCGCTGAGGGGCTGGGGGGTATGGCGCTCTGGGTGGTGCTGAGGGCTGGGGGGTATGGCCGCTCCGGGTGGTGCTGAGGGCGGGGGGGTATGGCCGCTCTGGGTGGCGCTGAGGGCTGGGGGGTATGGCGTGCTCCGGGTGGCTCTGAGGGGGAAGGGGGTATGGCGTGCTCCGGGTGGCTCGGGGGGGGGGGTATGGCACGCTTTGGATGGCTCTGAGGGGGGGGGTATGGCACGCTCCGGGTGGCTCTGGGGGGGGGGTATGACCTGCTCCGGGTGGCTCTGAGGGGGAAGGGGGTATGGCACGCTCCGGGTGGCTCTGAGGGGGAGGGGGGTATGGCACGCTCCGGGGGCCGCTGTCTGGGGGGTATGGCCATCCCAGGTGGTGCTGAAGGCTAGGGGGGAGTATGGTGCACTCCGGGTGGTGCTGGGGGGGTATGGCGTGCTCCGGGTGGCTCGGGGGGGGGGGTATGGCACGCTCCGGGTGGCTCTGAGGGGGAAGGGGGTATGGCACGCTCCGGGTGGCTCGGGGGGGGGGGGTATGGCACGCTCCGGATGGCTCTGAGGGGGAAGGGGGTATGGCGTGCTCCGGGTGGCTCGGGGGGGGGGGTATGGCACGCTCCGGGTGGCTCGGGGGGGGGGGTATGGCACGCTCCGGGTGGCTCTGAGGGGGAAGGGGGTATGGCGTGCTCCGGGTGGCTCTGGGGGGGGGGGGGTATGGCATGCTCCGGGTGGCTCTGAGGGGGAAGGGGGTATGGCGTGCTCCGGGTGGTGGGGGGGGGGGGTATGGCACGCTCCGGGTGGCTCTGAGGGGGAAGGGGGTATGGCACGCTCCGGGTGGCTCGGGGGGGGGGGGTATGGCACGCTCCGGGTGGCTCTGGGGGGAGGGGGTATGGCGCGCTCCGGGTGGCTCTGAGGGGGGGGGGTATGGCGCGCTCCGGGTGGCTCTGAGGGGGAAGGGGGTATGGCGCGCTCCGGGTGGCTCTGAGGGGGAGGGAGGTGGTGCGCTCCGGGTGCCGCTGAGGGCTGGGTGGGGGCGTACGGCATGCTCTGGGTAGCGCTGGGGGGGTGGTGCGCTCTGGGCGGCGCTGGCTACCCCATCCCTGCTTCTTCTGCCAAAGCCATTCCCCTCCCAGTCGTGCGGTGCCCCCTCCGCTCAGGGGCCTGGCGAGTCTCGGCCCCACCAAGGGACCCGAACTCCGCGCTTCGGCTTTGGACGCCTCCCGCCGTGAGACGCGCTCCTGTGGCCCGATCTCCCCCCCCCGCCCGCGTCCCTGAGCCTTGCCCGGAGGCCTAAGGCCCAGCGGGCAGCGACCCGGTCGCCGGGACGGGGGCAGACCCCCCAGTGCGCCCCAGGTGCCAGCGAGCCGCGTCCGCCGGAGCCGCGTTCAGCCCGGCTGCGCGAAAGGGCGGCGCGCCCGGGGCGCACGGGCCGCTTGGCGTGGAAGCGACCGCCCCGCCGGCTGCGGGAAAAGCAGCGCCCCGCCCCGACTGTCCGAGCCTCCCCGCAGGGCTCCCAGCCCGTCCTCGGGCAGCAAGTGACCGCGGCGGGAAACCCCCGCCTCCGCTGGCCGCAGCCTCTGGGCTCTGGGCACCGCCGGCGCGTGGTGCAGCCTCCCAGGCCAGGCGGCCGCGACCCTCCCGCGCCACAGACCCCCCCGCTCAGCCCCCTCCTCCCCGGGGACCGGCAGCAGCAGCCGCGCTCAGCTGCTGGCCGCATCATACACCCGCGCGGCCGGGGCTGGCACGGGGAAGCGGGCTTACGTGCGGCTTGCTCGGCGGCTGCCGGTGCCGGCGGTTGGGCCGGGGCCTAGCCCGGGTGCAGTGCTCCAGTCTCCCGCCCTCCGTCGGCAGCTCCATGAGGGGCTGGGCGGGTGCCGGCTCGGGGAACGGCAGCCAGCGGCTCGCAGCCTCAGCATCCTTTGTGGAGGCAGGGCGCGACTCGAGAGCGGCACCGCTGCCTGGCAGCAGCGCCCGGCGAGTCCCGATCTCCTTCTCTTCTGCCTCTGCCTGGAGATCCGGCTCCCACAGACCTGGGGGGGGGGGGGGGGAGACCTTTGCAAATCCGACAGGCTGGCCCCGCGCAGGGCTGCCTGGCCCAAGGAGCTGCAGGCAGCCCCGGAGAGCCCAGCTCGCGGCCCCGCCGGCGAATCACCCGCCGCGGGCAGCCCAGCCAGCTTGTGCATCAGCAGCCCGGCCGGCTCCTGCCACCTCTGCCCCCGCAGGCCTCCCCGGGGCGGGCTGGCAGCATCCGGGCACCGGCCGGGCTCCCGTGGGGACGGGCAGCGGGGGGCACGGGAGACGCAATGGGAAGGGAGCAGCGCAGCCGGGGCAGGTGCAGAGAGCGCAGGCCTGCCCCGCGCCCAGGCCAGGGAGCGCATTTGGGCCCAGGACGCTTGCCTGGGCAGGGACTGGTGGCCTGTTCTCTGGCTGTGCGGCCCCAGGCATGGTGGGGTGCTGGGTCCTGGCTGGGGCTCCCAGCGCTGGGAACACACAACCGCCAAGGAAACAACAGCTCGCACCCTGTTCACAGGGCCCACGAGGCCGGAGAGGGCGCACACGCCAGCCGGGAGCAATCACAGCTCAGCAGGGCGCCCCGCAGGGTGCTGGCACTGCCAGGGCAGCTCGATCAAGCCCCCCCGCCCACCTGCCATGCTGCGGGGGAATTCACCCCTGAAGGGCTGGGGAGACCCCATGTTACGCTCCCGCCAGGGACCCTCTCTGCACTCGCGGCCAGCCCAGGACCCGTGCTGCCCGCAGGCGGGGCAGAGGGTCACGGCAGCCCAGCAGCTGGCCATGGCCCAGGTGAGATCACATGCAGCGCAAAGCCAGGGTGAGCCTGCTCCGAGCCCAGCCCCAGATGCTGCCGTTGGAACCTCCAGGGTGAGCCCTGCACCCAGAGTGACTGACCAGCCTCCCCCCCGGGCGCAGGGTGGGGCGCCCCCCGGGGCTCCAGCTGCAGGATGGGGGCCGGTGACATTCAGCAGTGCCAGCAAGGCACCAGGGCAAGCGCCGCTCCTTGGCGAGGGCCCAGGACGCCGCCCGGCAGCGCTGCCATTACCACCACATCGCCCGCGGCCAGGCAGCGCTTAGGCAGGCAACCGCGCGGGCCGCCTGCCTGCTGAGCTGCTCACACTCACATGTGCCCCAGCAGCTGCCGCCGCTCCCCCCCTCCACATGCCGGCTGGCCGGTGTGTGGCTGGGCGCGACCAGAGACCGGGGTCCCAGCGACCGGGGGCCTAGCGGGTCGGGCGTTTCCGCACCGCGGCCAGTGGCGCATCCCTTCCTCGGCCATGGCCGGCTGGGGGGAGCAGAGCGCCGGTCTGGAAGGCGGGGAGCAACAGCTGGGCTGGGACTCCCCCTGGGGCCACCAGAGCTGGTGCCAGAGGAGCCAGCTGCTAGCACGTCGACGGGGCTGCCAGGCCGGAGCAGAGAGCTAGCTGGGGCACGGCAGCCCCCCGGGGCGAGGCCAGTGGCAGCCAGTCCTGGGGCCCAGCGTTGGCAGGGGCTGGGTGCGGCCCCACCTCCCCCGTGCGAGCACGAGGTATAAATTAGGCCGATGGAAAGTGCAAATGATATTTAAAGCGGGATATTTAAATCCGCGCTTCATTTGCACTTTCCATTGGCCTAATTTACACCCCTCTTTTCGAAAGAGGGACGTAGTCTAGACATAGCACACTCTGCTGGCCCCAGACAGCTGACTCTGGAGCTCAGATCAGTCTTGCATGTAAAGTTAGAAACAGGAAGTATAAGCCTGTGTACAGTTTTAACTGTGCTAATCAGAGCCATTACTATTGCCCCCCCCCCGCCCCGAAGCCTTAACGACCGGGTGATCAGCTTAACAACTTGGAAACAGCTTTGTTTGTGCTGTAAGGGTGATTGGACTAGGAAGACATGTGACCATATCACCTGGTACTGGGATTCCATTTTGACCTGGTATTCCAAAAGGTTCCCACCCGGGGGAAAAGACTATTTAAGCAAGGGGAAGTTATCAGCCCCTTGTCTTTGGCTGGTCTGGAAAATCCTTGAAGGATACGAAGGGCTGGGGACCCAGATTATGCCTAGAACAAGCACAGCTCGTAGAGTAAGAATCTGCTTGCAATAAGATTTGTAGTGAATTAGAACGGCTGTGTGCTTTCATTTCATTTTAATTTAGTAACTGACTTTGATCCATCTCTTTTCCCTGCAACCTCTTCCATCGGACCGTTTGTACGTAAACACACTTTTGGTTACTACCAACCCACTGGGGAGACGACCAGTGCACATCTCTCTCTTTCATGGACAAAGAGGGCAAACAGCCACATGAGCTTTCCCTGGGTAAAACTTTTACTCAGAGAGAGACGGATTTATTTGGGGTTTTGATCCCTTTGGGGGACTGATTTCCCAGGTGCAGTGCCCTAGAACTGCATCCTGCCAGAGCTGAGCTGCGTCAGTGTCTGTTGCTCTGCAGAGGGGTGGTGACCCCCACTCTGGGTCTTGTCGGGGGGAGACCAGAGGATCTGGCCCAGCAGGCCAGGGTGGTGGGGAGCCCCAGAGCACAAGGCGGCAGGAGTCAGTGGCATGCTCAGCGCACCGCACACATGGCACGCTGCACGCAGTTCTGGTTGCCCCAGCTCCAGCAGCCGTGTTGAACTGGAAAAGGCTCTGAGAAGGGCGACAGATCATTCGGGTACTCCCGCCCCCCCGGAGCGCAAGCCGCCTGTGCTCCCAGGGACCGATAACAGACCCCTGCCACGACGGTCCCAGCGAGAACGTCTCGGCCGCGGCCTTACCTCTCATGGCAGGTGTGGGCCGGACGCCCAGCAGGTGCCTGCTTTTCCTCCGCAGAGCCAGCTTGTGCTGCCGAGAGAGGGGAGAGGTTGCTTTAAGGGGCCGCGAGGCGAACGCCCGGCAGGCAGTGATGCCACTTGGATAGCCAGGCTTCGGGCTGAGATGGCAAAGCCCTGGTCACAAAACCAAGCCCGGCAGCTGCGTTATCCTCTTGGGCCTGATGCGCGGGCACGTAACAGCGGCTCCGACGCAGGCTCAGCTACCCCTGCCTGGCACCGGGGGGAGCCCGGCTTTATTGCACAGACCGGCGGGACAGGGACTGACCATACCCGGATCCCGGGGCCCCGGCGCTCCCCATTCCAGCCTGGCTGAGAACGTTTCTCCAGGAGTGGCTGCTGCGTCTGGGGCCATGTGCCAATTTCTATGGGGATTTCGGATGCCCCTGGCAGGCCGCTGGGCGAGGTGGCCTTTGGGCTGGCCCGGCCTGGCAGTTCTCCCGCAGCAAAGGCAGGCAATTTGGGCCCCTCCCCACAGCCAGTGGATTCCATGTGTGACCCTGGCCCAGGAAAACCCAGACACTCCCAGGATACCACCCAGCTCTAAGAACCGTGACCTGGCTGCTGTGTGGACCGATGGGTTCCTGGCGTCAGCCGGCCCAGGGCTGCAGGGGAGGGGGCCTTACCTCCTCAGAGGCCAAGCTTGGCTCAGCAGCGTCGGGCAGAGAATCGTCCCCCTCGGCATTGTCTGTGTGGGGCACAGGAAGATCCAGCGTTGGCTTGGGGAGACTTTCTGCCTAGAACCACGAGGTGGCACTTCCATTATTCCCTCTGAGGAAGCAGGTCGGGCAGCTGTGGTACAATAGTGCCTTGCTCCCGGGGAGCCCCAGGGCCCGCCCGCCAGGTTTCCACAGCCAGCAGGGCTCTGCCCGGACTAGTTGCCCCCAAAACTCCCCGTGCGCAGCCCAGACGCGGTTCCAGCAGCGGCTGGTGTCGGCGTCTCCTGGGAACTCCTATGCTCTCGGCCCCGGGGCAGCTTCCAGCCCTGGCGCCAAAGGGGGCACGAGTCACACGGCACCACAGGGCTCATCCTGGCACGGTGCCTGAGCAGCAAGCCCAGCAGCTCTGCTGGGGCAGGGGAGAAGCAGGTGGGTTGCGCAGCCCTGCTCAGAACCGCTGCTCCCCTGCCACGAGGCCGCGGCACGCCCGGGGTTAATGGTGCCTCGAAGCCACGGCCCTCAGTGGAGCCGTGACGCTGAGCTCTGGGCCCCCGAAGGCCGCACTTCCCACAGCGGGGCCAGGCCGGGCGCAGCACTGGCACCCCTGGCAGCAAGGAGAGAAGAGACAAGGGCACTCACCAGCTGGCGCTGGGCGCCCGCCAGCCCCTCCAGCACCTCGTCGATCAGCCCGTCGGCCACGGCCGCCACGACGGTCAGCCGGATTTCGCTGCGAGTGAGAGGGGGGTCAGTGCAGCGGGGCAGGGACGCCTCCGTGCCCGCAGCAGCCATGTCCCAGCCCAGCCAGGCAGTGCCGCAGCGAGGGGCCGGGAGCAGGGCTCGAGACAGCTCCCCACCACAGCGCAAGCCCCTCGGGGACAGCAAGGCCTGCAGAGACAAGCCCTGGGCAGCCTGGAGGGCAAGGATGGGCCCTGGGGCGGAGGTCAGGACAGCGGAGAGGAAAGGTCCCAGCTGCACCGCCCCGAGAGGCTGAACATGGCCCTGGGTCCCACCCCCACCCTGCCACAGATGACCTGCGCCTCCCCCCCACATGGCACGGACCCCTGCCAGAGCAGCCCGGCAGCAAAGTGCGGGGTGGGGCTCCCGGGAAGCAGGGCCCCTCATGACCCAAGGGCGGGTCCCGCGTCAGTCGCGTCCCGCTGACCCCGCGACCGAGGCTGGGAGCGAGTGAGCGACGGGCAGTGGGGTGGGCGGTGCGAGGGCGGGGTAGGGGCATCCCTGCCGCTTGAAGAACAGCTCGGGTTTGGGTGGAATGACCCTCGCCCGGCCTGCGCGATCACCGGCAGCACCCCGGGTCCAGCCTGCAGGGAGCTCTTTGGCAAGCAGCTCCAGGCTCAGGGCTGCCAGGCCCCAGCCCTGTGCCAATGCCCCCAGGCAGAGACGAGTCCCCAGAGCGACCGGAGCCCGACCAGCCAGCAAGACACGTTCCTGTGGCCACCGGACGCCTGGCGAGGTCATGCTGGGTGTGATGGTTAATAAACAGTCAGCAGGACACTACTGGGGAAGACTCTGCCACCGGAAAACGGCCCTCAGGCGCGCAGAGCGGGGCCCATGCCGAGAGGAAGGCGCCCGAGCCCCAGGAACGGGTGCGGGCGGGGGCCCATGACGAGAGGGAGGCGCCCGAGCCCCAGGAACGGGTGCGGACGGGGGCCCATGCCAAGAGGGAGGCGCCCGAGCCCCAGGAACGGGTGCGGACGGGGGCCCATGCCAAGAGGGAGGCGCCCGAGCCCCAGGAACGGGTGCGGGCGGGGGCCCATGACGAGAGGGAGGCGCCCGAGCCCCAGGAACGGGTGCGGGCGGGGGCCCATGACGAGAGGAAGGTGCCTGAGCCCCAGGAACGGGTGCGGGCGGGGGCCCATGACGAGAGGGAGGCGCCCGAGCCCCAGGAACGGGTGCGGGCGGGGGCCCATGACGAGAGGGAGGCGCCCGAGCCCCAGGAACGGGTGCGGGCGGGGACCCATGACGAGAGGGAGGCGCCCGAGCCCCAGGAACGGGTGGGGGCGGGGGCCCATGATGAGAGGGAGGCGCCCGAGCCCCAGGAACGGGTGCGGGCGGGGGCCCATGACGAGAGGGAGGCGCCCGAGCCCCAGGAACGGGTGCGGGTGGGGGCCCATGACGAGAGGGAGGCGCCCGAGCCCCAGGAACGGGTGGGGGCGGGGGCCCATGCCGAGAGGAAGGTGCCTGAGCCCCAGGAACGGGTGCGGGCGGGGGCCCATGACGAGAGGGAGGCGCCCGAGCCCCAGGAACGGGTGCGGGCGGGGGCCCATGACGAGAGGGAGGCACCCGAGCCCCAGGAACGGGTGGGGGCGGGGGCCCATGCCGAGAGGAAGGCGCCTGAGCCCCAGGAACGGGTGCGGGCGGGGGCCCATGACGAGAGGGAGGCGCCTGAGCCCCAGGAACGGGTGCGGGCGGGGGCCCATGACGAGAGGGAGGCGCCCGAGCCCCAGGAACAGGTGGGGGCGGGGGCCCGTGTCGAGAGGGAGGCGCCCGAGCCCCAGGAACGGGTGGGGGCGGGGGCCCATGCCGAGAGGAAGGCGCCTGAGCCCCAGGAACAGGTGGGGGCGGGGGCCCGTGTCGAGAGGGAGGCACCCGAGCCCCAGGAACGGGTGCGGGCGGGGGCCCATGACGAGAGGGAGGCGCCCGAGCCCCAGGAACAGGTGGGGGCGGGGGCCCGTGTCGAGAGGGAGGCGCCCGAGCCCCAGGAACAGGTGCGGGCGGGGGCCCGTGCTGAGAGGGAGGCGCCCGAGTGGGGCCTAAAGTGTGTGAGAGGTTTGGCAGGTGGCAGGAGCTGCTCCTGGCTCCGGAAGAAGCCACGTCACTCACGTCAGCTTGCCGAAGACATCGGCGACCAGCTGGTCCAGGATGGCGCTCGGGCCAAGGTGATCCTGAAGGCCGATTCGCTGGGCGATGGCGCGGAGCAGCCGGTCCCGAACCCCGCTCCTCTGCAGCACGGCAGGACACAGGCTCTGGGCACTGTCCAGCACGGCCTGCATGATGGCCTGAGCCACAAAGGAACGCAGAGAAGCGGCCCTGACGGAGGACGTGGCCCGTTTCCATGACCCACGCGCCTGCCTCCGCGTGGACACGCCCGCCCTGGGGAGGTTGCTGGACACAGGAGCCCAAGCAGGGGAAACGGGCCCAGCAGCCGGGTAGGCCCTGCTACCTAGCACCTCCCTGCGCTTGTAGCCAGAGAGCTGAGCCCCGGGGCAGGGACCAGGCAGCTGGCTGGGAACCTGCCCTGCTCAGGGTGGCTCCGACCGGGCCAGGCTCCTCTCTCTGTGACGCCAGCGCCAAGCCCAGGTAAAGGACAGGTTGGGCGGGGGAGGGGGGTTCAGATTCGCCCTGGCAGCAGGCCCGGGGTGGAGAGCGGCTGGCGGGGGAGGCGCGGGGAAGAACGATGCGAGAGAGACAGAAAGGTGGGGGGGGGGGGGGGGGGCTAGAGAAATAAAGGAACAGCCTGAAGCAAGAAGCCTCCTCCCATGGGGGTAAATGCACTGCCAGCACCGCTGCTGTCAGGCGCCCCCGGCTCGGGCTCCAGCCTCACTGCCGCACGGACCCTCGGCAGCCCTGAGCGGCCCCCGCCGGAAAGTGCCACCCCCTGGCCTGCCCCCCACGCGGCTCGTTCAGGGCTCCCCGGAGAAGTGGGCAGCACCCCTGCGTGGCCGGAAGGTGCGAGGGGGAGGTGAAGGGAGGGAGATGCCCCTTCCCCACAGATGCCCCTCCAGCCTGGCAGGGGAGGGTGGCCCTGGCGCCCGCTTCACCAGCCTTGCTCAGCCTGGTGCAGCTGGCCGTGCACGGCAAGGGGCGCCACCCTGGGGCCGATGGGCAGCAGCTGCAGCGCCCCCCGCAGGCCGGCTGCCTACCTGGCTCTCCCGGGCGCAGGCCTGCGAGGCTGCCTTGGCCAGGCACTCCAGCTTGTGCTGCAGCTGGCCGCTCTGGTAGGGGGCGAGCCCGGCTTCATACAGCAGCGGCAAGAGCTGGGGTGGGAGAGAAAGGCAGGAGTCAGCGGACACAGGGCAGCCCCTCTCGCCTGGGGACCTTCCCCCGCTCCCACCCGGCCCTTCGCGCCCATGGCGTTTGCCCCTTCACATGAGCACGCCCCAGCCGGCTCTCGCCCTCCCCCGTCCCGCCCTGCCGTGCTGTTCTCTGCTGGGCCACGGCAGCCCTGCCCCCACTGCAGGCCGGGGGGGCTCCCAGGAGCATGGGGCGCAACCCGCGCTCAAAGGGACACGACCCCCTCGCCTGCACCGCAGCCTCCACCTGCCCCCGAGCTGGGCGCTGAACCTACCCCTCCCGGGCACCCCGAGCGCTTTCTTCCATGCCCGACGCCGCTCGGCTCTCACTGGCGGCTGTCCTGGCGGCTGCCTGTCCCGTGGCCCCGGCGGCAGCGCAAGAGCAGGCCACAGAGCCCCGTGGGCCCTTCCCTGGCAGCATCCCCGGGATCACGCCCCATGGCAGCCTGGCCTCCGCCTGCCCCAAACCACCTATTTCTCCCACCGCCAGGCCAGCTGGCCCCGGAGAGCAGGGGGGCCCAAAGCAGATTCATGCCCCCTCGCCAGAGCCACGCCTCAGCAGTTCTTCGTCAGCCTGGGAGGTGACGGGCTGCGGCTGCGTGGGCCCCGCTGGGTCCCAGTGAGAGCCGTGGGGCTGTTCCCCGGGCGCTGTGTGGATCCCCGCGGGCCCTGTGCTCGCCCGGAGCCGGAGCGGGCGGCTTGTGCCTCAGGAGCAATCTCCAGCACGGCTCTCCAGGGCTGCGGCCAGGCGGGGCGGGGGGTGTTTTACGCGTGTGCAGTGGGCAGGAGGCGTGTGGAGCAGCACCTGGTGCCGAAGGGGTTACACCAGGTAGCTGGCAGGGTGTCGGCCAGGGCGTGTCGAGAGGGAGGGCTGAAATTTGAATTCGATTCAGATTCCCTGCCTGCTTGCTTTGTGGGGGAGAGAGGAACCAGGAGTTGAGAGACAATGACTGAAACCCAGGCAGGGCTGCCGTGCCTCCAAGGAATTCGGGGCATGGAGTGGACTGAACCAAGAGACGATTGGAAGGAAGGAAAGGGGAAAGTGACTCTGGTCATTTTGCTTTATTTGGTGGTTTGGTTTGCATGGCTCTGTGTGCACCTGGGCCTCCCCTCCCCATTTACCACCTCGCACGGCGCCCAGAGACCTTTCTCTGTGGTTCATTTGGTTTCCTTAGTTGCGCTCTAACACCTAGCAACCAAGTCTGCTTTCTCCTGTTTCTCTTTTGTGTTGTAATAAAAATCACTGTTTGAAGGTGCAGATTTGTGTCCTGGAAGGTCTGTCTGTCTGTCTGTCTGTGTGTCTGCAGGCCTCAGGCTGAGAGCTCAGCCACAGAGACTGCAGCTTGGTTTTCCCTTTGCTTTTTTCAGGCTCTTTTGGGGCAGAAGAGCTTGGGGTGCCCCAGGGGGCGGGTTCAAGTGTCCACCCTGGCTTTAGGGATAAAATCACGGGATGGTGGCAGCTTGTTTGTTTCTCTCTCAGAGCCAGGGAATGGGTGTCTGGCAAGTCCGGGTAATCAGTGCCTCTCTTGCAGCCCTCAGCTTCTGCACTCGGAGCGCCAGAGGGGGGACCAGCCCTGACAGCGTGCCTCAGTTTCCCCAGGTGCTGCCTGTTCCACAAGGGGCAGGCAGAGGGACTGCTGAGGGCCAGCTGTGACCTGGCCTGGAGAGGGGGGAGCCCAGGGACTGGTGACCCAGTGTGGACAGCCCAGCCGGTTCCGGCCAGCGGGAGGATGAAGGGCTGAGGCGAGGGGCCCAGTGAGCGGAGCAGCCGGTTCTGAAGGACGGAGGAGAAGGCCCAGTGGAAGACAAAGGATGGGGCAGGACAGTGGGGGTGGGCCTGGAAGGAGGAGAACCGGGGAGGGAGCAGCCAGAGCTCAGACCCAGACGTGCTGCGCTGGTGAGGAGTCGCTATTCCCCTGGGAGTGGGGCCCGGGAGCAGAGACCGGCAGGCTGGGGGCTCAGAGAGCTGCGGTCCCAGGAGGCAGGGGGCTGTCACAGCAGAGGGGTCCCCCCGGGACCAGACAGAGGCCAGAGGCAGGGTAACTCCGGACGCAGCCCTGTGGCGGGGGCCTGCCAGGGGTGGGGTCAGTGATGGTTCCTGGCTGGGAGGTGTTTCCTATCCCCAATATTCTTACAGGGCTCCCCCAGCCCCATGCTGAGATCAGCCTGAACCTTCACAAAGTGCCTCTGAGAATTTCCTTCGCGTTATCACTAGTCTCCCCATCGCGGGAGGGAGGGGAGCTTGCCCCCCCCAAGAGATGTAAGAAGCAGCCCCGCCCCATCCCTGCAGATCCCCGGGACGCAGAGGCCGCCCTGGCGTGCGAGGGACCCCGTCCCTGCAGATCCCCGGGACGCAGAGGCCGCCCCGGCGTGCGAGGGGCCCCGTCCCTGCAGATCCCCGGGGCGCAGAGGCCGCCCCGGCGTGCGAGGGGCCCCGTCCCTGCAGATCCCCGGGGGGCAGAGGCCGCTTCGGCGTGCGAGGGGCCCCGTCCCTGCAGATCCCCGGGGGGCAGAGGCTGCCCACAGGGCTATCGGGCTGGCTCCCCAGGGCACAGAGAGCCCTAATGGGCAGCCCCAGGAGGGGCCCACTGCCAGCACTCTGCTGTGCCCCTGCCTTCCCAAGCCCCCCCCACAGTGGCTTCTTAGCAGGCCCAGTGGAAGGGCCCGGGGCCTGCCCCCCTCTTCCAGTCACACGCTGTGAGGAGGGGGGAGCTTTGGGGGTTCAAAGGGGGGTGCTACATAAGGGGGCACTCAGTGCCCAGCAGTTACTGGTTTAATGTGACAAAGGGGGGGAGTTGGTTGTGTCAGAGAACAGCCCAGAGTTGGAGCCCTGGTGACCCCGACCCTGCTCAGAGGACATGGCCGGTTCCGGCCAGACGACAGCGAGGGGGGAACATTGGACGGGGCGGGGAGGAGAAGAGGGGCCCAGGCGACCCTCTTACCTGGGAGAAGACAATGGCGGGGGAGGGGCTGTTGCTGGGGATATTGGAGGCTCTGCTGGAGACTGGGGCTGTTTTGGGGGGGCAGAGCAGGCAGGACTCAGCTGGCTGCGGGGAGACTGACGTGAGGGCTGGGGGCCCAGGCCAACTGGCCTGAGGGATCCTTTGCTGTGTCCAAAGCTCAATAAACCCTCCTGTTTGGTGCTGGCTGAGAGGCGCTCTGGGCTGGAGAACAGGGGGGTGCTATTCCCTCTGGGAGTGGAGGCCCCGGGGGGCCAGAGGGAGGGGACCCCTGGGGGGCTCACAGCAGAGGCAGGCGGCTGAAGGCCCTGAGAGGCACCGTCCCGGAGGCGGAGGGGCGGACCCCCCAGGTGAGAGGGGTCCCCCAGGAGAGGGTCCCCGCACTGGAATGGCCCCTGAGAAAGGGCCGTCTCACTGCCGCCGGAGTGGAGGGGCTCCCCGAGAAGGGGCTGTCTCACTGCCGCCAGAGTGGAGGGGCTCCCCGAGAAGGGGCTGCCGCACTGCCGCCGGAGTGGAGGGGCTCCCCGAGAAAGGGCTGTCTCACTGCCGCCGGAGTGGAGGGGCTCCCCGAGAAGGGGCTGTCTCACTGCCGCCGGAGTGGAGGGGCTCCCCGAGAAAGGGCTGTCTCACTGCCGCCGGAGTGGAGGGGCTCCCCGAGAAGGAGCTGTCTCACTGCCGCCAGAGTGGAGGGGCTCCCCGAGAAAGGGCTGTCTCACTGCCGCCGGAGTGGAGGGGCTCCCCAAGAAGGGGCTGTCTCACTGCCGCCGGAGTGGAGAGGCTCCCCGGGAAGGGGCTGTCTCACTGCCGCCGGAGAGGAGGGGCTCCCCGGGAAGGGGCTGCCTCTCTGCCGCCGGAGAGGAGGGGCTCCCCGGGAAGGGGCTGTCTCTCTGCCGCCGGAGTGGAGGGGCTCCCCGGGAAGGGGCTGTCTCTCTGCCGCCGGAGTGGAGGGGCTCCCCGGGAAGGGGCTGTCTCACTGCCGCCGGAGTGGAGGGGCTCCCCGGGAAGGGGCTGTCTCTCTGCCGCCGGAGTGGAGGGGCTCCCCGGGAAGGGGCTGTCTCTCTGCCGCCGGAGTGGAGGGGCTCCCCGGGAAGGGGCTGTCTCTCTGCCGCCGGAGTGGAGGGGCTCCCCGGGAAGGGGCTGTCTCTCTGCCGCCGGAGTGGAGGGGCTCCCCGGGAAGGGGCTGTCTCACTGCCGCCGGAGTGGAGGGGCTCCCCGGGAAGGGGCTGTCTCACTGCCGCCGGAGTGGAGGGGCTCCCCGGGAAGGGGCTGTCTCACTGCCGCCGGAGTGGAGGGGCTCCCCGGGAAGGGGCTGTCTCTCTGCCGCCGGAGAGGAGGGGCTCCCCGGGAAGGGGCTGTCTCTCTGCCGCCGGAGTGGAGGGGCTCCCCGGGAAGGGGCTGTCTCACTGCCGCCGGAGTGGAGGGGCTCCCCGGGAAGGGGCTGTCTCTCTGCCGCCGGAGTGGAGGGGCTCCCCGGGAAGGGGCTGTCTCACTGCCGCCGGAGTGGAGGGGCTCCCCGGGAAGGGGCTGTCTCTCTGCCGCCGGAGTGGAGGGGCTCCCCGGGAAGGGGCTGTCTCACTGCCGCCGGAGTGGAGGGGCTCCCCGGGAAGGGGCTGTCTCACTGCCGCTGGAGTGGAGGGGCTCCCCGGGAAGGGGCTGTCTCTCTGCCGCTGGAGTGGAGGGGCTCCCCGGGAAGGGGCTGTCTCACTGCCGCTGGAGTGGAGGGGCTCCCCGAGAAGGGGCTGTCTCACTGCAGAGGGGGGTCCGCCCAGTAGCCTGGAGGGGCCAAGTGTGGGCACCGCCTGTGAGCTGTGCCATACGCCCTGGGCCCCAGGAACGGCCCAACTCCCTTCCTCCGAGGCAGGGTGTGGGCTCCCCGCCTCCCCGCGTCGCCCCCCCGCTCATAGGTTCGGGCGCTGGCCCCCTCGGAGCCAAGTGATACTCACTGCCGCTGGCCAGGCCTCAGCTGGGGCCATCGCGGGACGTTCCTGCAGCCGGGGGGCCAAGCCCTGGGCCCGGCCTGGCGTGGCTGGGAGCACGAGAGCCGCGCCCTGCCACAGACCTTCCCCGGGGTTACCACGGCCGTGTGGGCTGAGGGCAGCCAGGGAGGGCGGGACTCACGCTGACGGACAGGTTTGCTTCCCGAACGGCTTCTTCTGCGCGGCGGACGCCGGCGTCAGCCTCCCGGCCCAGGCAGGCGCTCAGCACTTCAGCGTGCCGCTGCACGCTGGCGCACATCTCGCTCACCATCTGCAGCACAGCAGTGGGTCAGAGCGTGGCCCAGCTGGCCGTGGGGCAGGGCCAGGGGACTCGCCCTGGCTCGGTGACGGGAGGGGCCGTGACCCCTCGTGCCTCAGTTTCTCCCTGGGGAAGAGGGGCCCGTGGCACCCCCCGGGGCTGGGGATGGTCGGTTGCTAGTGGGCCATGGCGCTGACAGCCTGGGCGGGACAGCCCATAGGGACCCCCAGCCGGGATGAGACAGGCAGGCCCAGTCCGTGGGCGCCATGCGGGCTCAGAACCAGCGGCGGGGTTTGCACCTGGCCTGCGCCACTGGCCCCGCCGGGCTCTCCTCCTGCCCGTTCTCCCCGACCCCACCGTCCCTCCCGCCTTTCCTGCCCAGCCTGGCTTCTCCGTGCCGCCTCCTGCCCCACCCCGCCTGGCCTGGCTCTCTGCCCCATCCGCCCCCGCCCCTCACCGGCCGCTCTGCTCTTTCCCTGGTCCCCAGAGGCCGTCTGCCCCCAGCCCTGCTTGCCCCCTGCTTTCCCACCCTGCCCTGCCCGCGGGTGACGGCCCGGACTTGCCCCGCCCTGCCCTGGCCAGCCAGCGGTGGGTGCCCGGGCCGGGGTGGGGCCAGCACGAGGGCTGCACGGAAACGCGCCCCGAGGGGCCGAAGGAGCCGGTGGGCGACGGGCCGGCCCGCTGACCTGTTCCGAGGAGCTGGTGACGATCCCCTGCTGCAGCCGGAAGGTTTGCTTGGGCAGGGTCCGGCGCATCTGGTTCCTCGCCAGGCAAGCCTGCATCTGCAGCAGCAGAGCCCTGGTCAGGGCCGGGCCGGAGGGAGCCCCCCCGCCCCCGCCGGCCCGAGAGCTACCTTGTGCACAGCCTCCTCCGTCTTCTCGGGGTGGCTGCGATAGGCCTGGCCCACGTCGCTCAGGGGCAGGGGCATGGAGCGCAGGGTGTAATTCCTGGGGGCGCGGCTGAGTTAGTGTCACGGCAACGGCCCGGCCCCCCCCCCGGCTTCTCCCAGCCCCGCCCTGAGAACGGAGCTGGGCTGGGTCCATTGGGCTCCCCGACCACTCTCTGCCCACCGGCCCCACCCTCAGGTGCAGCATCCCCAGAGCACAGCCTCATTAGAGACCGACAGGTCTCCATGCAGCCTGCAGCCTTCCTGCCCCGGGGACCCACCTCCTGCCCGGGGACCCGCCTCCTCGCCTGGGGACCCGCCTCATGCCCGGGGACCCGCCTCCTGCCTGGGGACCCGCCTCCTCGCCTGGCGACCCGCCTCATGCCCGGGGACCTGCCTCCTCGCCTGGGGACCCGCCTCATGCCCGGGGACCCGCCTCCTGCCCGGGGACCCGCCTCCTCGCCTGGGGACCCGCCTCATGCCCGGGGACCCGCCTCCTGCCCGGGGACCCGCCTCCTCGCCTGGGGACCCGCCTCATGCCCGGGGACCCGCCTCCTGCCCGGGGACCCGCCTCCTCGCCTAGGGACCCGCCTCATGCCCGGGGACCCGCCTCCTCACCTGGGGACCCCCTCCTCGCCTGGGGACCCGCCTCCTGCCCGGGGACCCGCCTCCTCGCCTGGGGACCCGCCTCATGCCCGGGGACCCGCCTCCTGCCCGGGGACCCGCCTCCTCGCCTGGGGACCCGCCTCTGCCCGGGACCCGCCTCATGCCCGGGGACCCGCCTCCTCGCCTGGGGACCCGCCTCATGCCCGGGGACCCGCCTCCTCGCCTGGGGACCCCCCTCCTCGCCTGGGGACCCGCCTCCTGCCCGGGGACCCGCCTCCTCGCCTGGGGACCCGCCTCCTGCCCGGGGACCCGCCTCATGCCCGGGGACCCGCCTCCTGCCCTGGGGACCCGCCTCCTCGCCTGGGGACCCGCCTCCTCGCCCCGGGGACCCGCGTCCTCGCCTGGGGACCCGCCTCCTCGCCTGAGGACCCCCCTCCTGCCTGGGGACCCGCCTCCTCGCCTGGGGACCCGCCTCTTCGCCTGGGGACCCCCCTCCTGCCCTGGGGACCCCCCTTCTGCCCCGGGACACCCCTGCTCCCCTGGGGACCCTCCTCCTCCCCTGGGGACCCCCCTCCCCTGGGGACCCGCCTCCTCGCCTGGGGACCCGCCTCCTGCCCCGGGGACCCGCCTCCCCTGGGGACCCCTCTCCTGCCCCGGGACACCCCCCTGGCCTCCCCGGGGACCCCCTCCTCCCCTGGGGACCCCCCTCCCCTAGGGACCCCCTCCTGCCCGGGGACCCGCCTCCTCCCCTGGGAACCCCCTCCTGCCCCGGGACCCCCTCCTCCCCTGGGGACCCCCCTCCTGCCCCGGGGACCCGCCTCCTGCCCCGGGGACCCCCTCCTGCCCGGGGACCCGCCTCCTCGCCTGGGGACCCGCCTCATGCCCGGGGACCCGCCTCCTGCCCTGGGGACCCCCCTCCTCGCCTGGGGACCCGCCTCCTGCCCGGGGACCCGCCTCCTCCCTGGGGACCCCCCTCCTGCCCGGGGACCCCCTCCTCGCCTGGGGACCCGCCTCCTGCCCGGGGACCCGCCTCCTCGCCTGGGGACCCGCCTCCTCGCCCCGGGGACCCGCCTCCTCCCTGGGGACCCGCCTCCTCCCTGGGGACCCCCTCCTGCCCGGGGACCCGCCTCCTCACCTGGGGACCCGCCTCCTCGCCCGGGGACCCGCCTCCTCGCCTGGGGACCCCCTCCTGCCCGGGGACCCCCTCCTCCCCTGGGGACCCCCTCCTGCCCCTGGGGACCGCCTCCTCCCTGGGGACCCGCCTCCTGCCCCAGGGGACCCGCCTCCTCGCCTGGGGACCCCCTCTGCCCTGGGGACCTCCTCTCTGCCCCGGGACACCCCTGCTCCCCTGGGGACCCTCCTCCTCCCCTGGGGACCCCCCCTCCCCTGGGGACCCGCCTCCTCGCCTGGGGACCCGCCTCCTGCCCTGGGGACCCCCCTCCTGCCCGGGGACCCGCCTCCTCGCCTGGGGACCCGCCTCCTGCCCTGGGGACCCGCCTCCTCCCCTGGGGACCCCCCTCCTGCCCGGGGACCCGCCTCCTCGCCTGGGGACCCGCCTCCTGCCCTGGGGACCCCCCCTCTCCTGGGGACCCCCCTCCTGCCCCGGGGACCCCCCTCCTCCCCTGGGCACCCCCCTCCTGCCCCAGGGGACCCACCTCCTCCCCTGGGGACCCCCCCTCCTGCCCCAGGGGACCCACCTCCTCGCCTGGGGACCCCCCTCCTGCCCCAGGGGACCCCCTCCTCACCCCAGGACCCGCCTCCTGCCCCAGGGACCCGCCTCCTCGCCTGGGGACCCGCCTCCTCGCCTGAGGACCCCCCTCCTGCCCGGGGACCCGCCTCCTGCCTGGGGACCCGCCTCCTCGCCCAGGGACCCGCCTCCTCGCCTGGGGACCCCCCTCCTGCCCTGGGGACCCCCCTTCTGCCCCGGGACACCCCTGCTCCCCTGGGGACCTGCCTCCTCGCCTGGGGACCTGCCTCCTGCCCCGGGGACCCGCCTCCTCGCCTGGGGACCCCCCTCCCCTGGGGACTCCTCTCCTGCCCCGGGACACCCCTGCTCCCCTGGGCACCCCCCTCCTGCCCCAGGGGACCCCCTCCTCCCCTGGGGACCCCCCCTCCCCTAGGGACCCCCCTCCTGCCCCGGGGACCCGCCTCCTCCCCTGGGCAACCCCCTCCTGCCCCGGGACACCCCTCCTCCCCTGGGGACCCCCCTCCTGCCCCAGGGGACCCGCCTCCTCCCCTGGGGACCCCCCTCCTGCCCGGGGACCCGCCTCCTCGCCTGGGGACCCCCCCTCTCCTGGGGACCCCCCTCCTGCCCCGGGGACCCCCCTCCTCCCCTGGGACCCCCCTCCTGCCCCAGGGGACCCACCTCCTCCCCTGGGGACCCCCCCTCCTGCCCCAGGGGACCCACCTCCTCGCCTGGGGACCCCCCTCCTGCCCCAGGGGACCCCCTCCTCACCCCAGGACCCGCCTCCTGCCCCAGGGACCCCCCTCCTCCACTGCAGACCCCCCTCCTGCCCCAGGGGACCCACCTCCTCGCCTGGGGACCCGCCTCCTCACCTGGGGACCTGCCTCCTCACCCCAGGACCTGCCTCCTGCCCCGGGGACCTGCCTCCTCGCCCCAGGACCCACCTCCTCGCCCCAGGGACCCCGCCTCCTCGCCCCGGGGATCTGCCTCCTCACCCTGGGGACCCGCCTCCTCGCCCCAAGGGTCCCTGCTTCCTAGCCCCCAGCCTATGTTTCTACTGGTGGTGCACATCCGCACATGCCTCGGTGCACAGCACAAAAGTTATTCTGCACGTGGGTGGAAACATTTAGAACACTTCTCCCTCCAAAGCAATGCTGCCTGCATGTCACAGAGGTGCTAACACAGGTGCTGTACCCTGCCCCCACCTTTCCAAAGCACGGGCCACATCAAGGAAACCGTGGGCAGTGGTGTTGTTCCTGTCCCAAATGAGTGTCCTGTGGAGAGAAGAAAGGGTGAGGCCCAGAGAACAAGCCCCACACACGGCACCTGTGTCAGCTCAGCAGAAGCAGGAGCTCCCCCACACTAAGCTAGGGGGAGAGGTAGATATGCTGGAGGGCAGGGATAGAGTCCAGAGTGACTTAGACAAATTGGAGGATTGGGCCACAAGAAATCTGATAAGATTCATAGAATCATAGAACACTGGGACTGGAAGGGACCTCGCGAGGTCATCGAGTCCAGTCCCCTGCCCTCCTGGCAGGACCAAGTACTGTCTAGACCATCCCTGACAGACATTTATCTAACCTACTCTGAAATGTCTCCACAGATTCCACAACCTCCCTGGGCAATTTATTCCAGTGTTTGACAAGGACAAGTGCAGAGTCCTGCCCCTGGGACGGAAGAATCCCAAGCATCGTTACCGGCTGGGGACCAACCAGCTAAGCAGCAGTTCTGCAGAAAAGGCCCTGGGGGTTACAGTGGATGAGAAGCTGGAGATGAGTCAACAGTGTGCCCTTGTAGCCAAGAAGGCTAATGGCATATTAGGGTGCATTAGGAGGAGCATTGCCAGCAGATCCAGAGGAGTGATTATTCCCCTTTATTTGGCTCTGGTGAGGCCACATCTGGAGTGTTGTGTCCAGTTCTGGGCCCCCCACTACAGAAAGGATGTGGACGAATTGGAGGGGGTCCAGCGGAGGGCAACCAAAATGATTAGGGGGCTGGAGTGCATGACCTGTGAGGAGAGGCTGAGGGATTTGGGTTTGTTTAGTCTGCAGAAGCGAAGAGTGAGGGGGGATTTGGTAGCAGCCTTCAACTTCCTGAAGGGAGGTTCCAAAGAGGATGGAGAGAGTCTGTTCTCAGTAGTGACGGATGGCAGAACAAGGAGCAATGGGCTCAAGTTACAGAGGGAGAGGTCCAGGTTGGATATTAGGGAAAACTATTTCACTAGGCGGGCGGTGAAGCGCTGGGATGGGTTCCCTAGGGAAGTAGTGGAGTCTCCATCCCCAGAGGTGTTTAAGTCTCAGCTTGACAAAGCCCTGGCTGGGTTGATCTAGTTGGGATTGGTCCTGCCTAGAGCAGGGGGCTGGACTTGGTGCCTCCTGAGGTCTCTTCCAGCTCTATGGTTCTATGTGCGCATACACATACACACTCTCTCACATATACGCACAGGCACACACACACACACACACACTGTTGCACACACACGCATGCACTCACACGCATGTGCACACAGATGCACACACATGCACACACACACGCGCACACAGACTCACACAGAAGCACACACGTGCACCTGCACACAGTCTCTCTCGCACGCACACGCGCTCTCTCTCACTCTCCCTACCTGAGCGCGGTGTTGATCTGCAGGGCTTTGGCCAGCATGGCGGCCCCGGCGTCGCCCATGGCGTTGCCGCTGAGGTCCAGCGTGCTGAGGCTGGCGTTGCTGCCCAGCGCGTTCAGCAGGACATTGGTTCCCACTTTCAGGCGCGACTCGGCCAGTGACAGGGACTGGAGAGGCTGGAAGACAAAGGCCGAGGGGGAGATGAGCCAGGCCTGGGCCAGTGGCGTGGTGGGGCAGCGGGGACGTCTCTGCCCGCGGGAGGGCCCCCTGGCCATGCTCTAGCCATGGCCTGCAGAGCCCCGGGCAGCCAGGACATGCTGGAGCCAAAGCTCTGGCCAGGCCAAGGCTCCTCAGCTGAGAGCCACACGGGGCAGCCGCAGAAGGCAGCAACTGGAGACCTGCAGGTCGCAAGGGCCCCTGCACAGCGCTCCCCGTGCATGGGGATCCCAAAGCTGAGATGCCCCTCCGACCAGAGCACGGGGGGGGTGAGGGGGGGAGGCAGGGAGAGAGGAAGTTGGTGCCCTCTTCCCCATTCCAGTGCCCCCATGCCGGAGGAAGGATGGTATAGTGACTCCCTGCTCTGCCACTGACTCGTGTCACCCTGGGTCAGTCACTTAATCTGGCTGTGCGAGGGCACCAGCCATGCCCTTCCCCGCAGACAGGCGTGGGGACCCCACTGCTTGGTTGCTCTGCTGAGGGGCCAGGCAAGGAACCAGGCAAGCAGAAAAGCAGCAAGAGGCTGGGGGAGGAAAGCACCACCAGGAACACGGGGCAGGTGCCAGCTGTGCCAGGCCCCTGGGTCCCACCCCACCTCGGGCAGGAGGGGCAGCCCCTGAGGAGCAGCCTGCCCAGCCCACGGGTGGCAAAGGCCTGCGCGGCGGGATCCGGGCTGCCCAAGGGTCTACACTGACCCCCAAGCGTCTACACTGACCCCTGACCCTGAGCATCTACGCTGACCCCTAAGCGTCTACACTGACCTCTGACCCTGAGCATCTACGCTGACCCCTAAGCGTCTATGCTGACCCCCAAGTGTCTACGGTGACCCCCCAAGTGTCTATGCTGACCCCCAAGTGTCTACGGTGACCCCCCAAGTGTCTATGCTGACCCCCAAGTGTCTACGGTGACCCCCCAAGTGTCTATGCTGACCCCCAAGTGTCTACACTGACCCCCCAAGTGTCTATGCTAATCCCCCAAGTGTCTACGCTGACCCCCAAGTGTCTATGCTGACCCCCCCAAGTGTCTACACTGACCCCCAAGTGTCTATGCTGATCCCCAAGCGTCTACACTGACCCCCCAAGTGTCTATGCTGACTCCCAAGTGTCTATGCTGACCTCCCAAGTGTCTACACTGATCCCCAAGTGTCTACGCTGACCCCTGACCCTGAGCATCTACGCTGACCCCCAAGTGTCTATGCTGACCCCCCCAAGTGTCTACGCTGACCCCCCCAAGTGTCTATGCTGACCCCCTGACCCTGAGCATCTACGCTGACCCCCAAGCGTCTACGCTGACCCCCAAGTGTCTATGCTGACCCCCCCAAGTGTCTACGCTGACCCCCCCAAGTGTCTACACTGACCCCCAAGTGTCTACACTGACCCCTGACCCTGAGCATCTACGCTGACCCCTAAGCGTCTACACTGACCCCTGACCCTGAGCATCTACACTGACCCCCAAGCGTCTACGCTGACCCCCAAGTGTCTACACTGACCCCCAAGCGTCTACACTGACCCCTGACCCTGAGCATCTACGCTGACCCCTAAGCGTCTACACTGACCCCCAAGCGTCTACACTGACCCCCCAAGTGTCTATGCTGACCCCCAAGCGTCTACACTGACCCCCCAAGTGTCTACGCTGACCCCCAAGCGTCTACACTGACCCCCCAAGTGTCTACGTTGACCCCCAAACGTCTACACTGACCCCCCAAGTGTCTACGCTGACCCCCAAGCGTCTACACTGAACCCTGACCCTGAGCATCTACGCTGACCCCTAAGCGTCTACACTGACCCCCAAGCGTCTACACTGACCCCCAAGTGTCTACACTGACCCCTGACCCTGAGCATCTACACTGACCCCTAAGCGTCTACACTGACCCCTGACCCTGAGCATCTACACTGACCCCCAAGCGTCTACACTGACCCCCCAAGTGTCTACGCTGACCCCCAAGTGTCTACACTGACCCCCAAGCGTCTACACTGACCCCTGACCCTGAGCATCTACGCTGACCCCTAAGCGTCTACACTGACCCCCCAAGTGTCTACGCTGACCCCTGACCCTGAGCATCTACGCTGACCCCTAAGCGTCTACACTGACCCCCCAAGTGTCTACACTGACCCCCAAGCGTCTACACTGACCCCCCAAGTGTCTATGCTGACCCCCAAGCGTCTACACTGACCCCCCAAGTGTCTATGCTAATCCCCCAAGTGTCTATGCTGACCCCCAAGTGTCTACGCTGACCCCTGACCCTGAGCATCTACACTGACCCCCAAGTGTCTACGCTGACCCCTGACCCTGAGCATCTACACTGACCCCCCAAGTGTCTACGCTGACCCCCAAGCGTCTACACTGACCCCCCAAGTGTCTACGCTGACCCCCAAGTGTCTACACTGACCCCCCAAGTGTCTATGCTGACCCCCAAGCGTCTACACTGACCCTGACCCTGAGCATCTACGCTGACCCCTAAGCGTCTACACTGACCCCCCAAGTGTCTACGCTGACCCCCAAGCGTCTACACTGACCCCCCAAGTGTCTACCCTGACCCCCAAGTGTCTATGCTGACCCCCAAGCGTCTACACTGACCCCCCAAGTGTCTATGCTAATCCCCCAAGTGTCTATGCTGACCCCCAAGTGTCTACGCTGACCCCTGACCCTGAGCATCTACACTGACCCCCAAGTGTCTACGCTGACCCCCAAGCGTCTACACTGACCCCCCAAGTGTCTATGCTAATCCCCCAAGTGTCTATGCTGACCTCCCAAGTGTCTATTCTAATCCCCCAAGTGTCTACGCTGACCCCCAAGTGTCTATGCTGACCCCCAAGCGTCTACACTGACCCCCCAAGTGTCTACGCTGACCCCCAAGCGTCTACACTGACCCCCCAAGTGTCTATGCTAATCCCCCAAGTGTCTACGCTGACCCCCCAAGTGTCTACGCTGACCCCTGACCCTGAGCATCTACACTGATCCCCAAGTGTCTATGCTGACCTCCCAAGTGTCTACACTGACCCCTGACCCTGAGCATCTACACTGACCCCCAAGTGTCTACGCTGACCCCCCAAGTGTCTATGCTGACCCCCAAGTGTCTATGCTGACCCCCAAGCGTCTACGGTGACCCCCCAAGTGTCTATGCTGACCCCCAAGTGTCTACACTGACCCCCCAAGTGTCTATGCTAATCCCCCAAGTGTCTACGCTGACCCCCAAGTGTCTATGCTGATCCCCAAGCGTCTACACTGACCCCCCAAGTGTCTATGCTGACTCCCAAGTGTCTATGCTGACCTCCCAAGTGTCTACACTGATCCCCAAGTGTCTACGCTGACCCCTGACCCTGAGCATCTACGCTGACCCCCAAGTGTCTATGCTGACCCCCCCAAGTGTCTATGCTGACCCCCAAGCGTCTACACTGACCCCCCAAGTGTCTACGCTGACCCCCAAGCGTCTACACTGACCCCCCAAGTGTCTATGCTAATCCCCCAAGTGTCTACGCTGACCCCCCAAGTGTCTACGCTGACCCCTGACCCTGAGCATCTACGCTGACCCCCAAGTGTCTATGCTGACCCCCCCAAGTGTCTATGCTGACCCCCTGACCCTGAGCATCTACGCTGACCCCCAAGCGTCTATGCTGACCCCCCAAGTGTCTACGCTGACCCCCAAGTGTCTATGCTGACCCCCCCAAGTGTCTATGCTGACCCCCTGACCCTGAGCATCTACGCTGACCCCCAAGCGTCTATGCTGACCCCCCCAAGTGTCTACGCTGACCCCCAAGTGTCTATGCTGACCCCCAAGTGTCTATGCTGACCTCCCAAGTGTCTACACTGACCCCTGACCCTGAGCATCTACACTGACCCCCAAGTGTCTATGCTGACCCCCCCAAGTGTCTACACTGACCCCCAAGTGTCTATGCTGATCCCCAAGCGTCTACACTGACCCCCCAAGTGTCTATGCTGACTCCCAAGTGTCTATGCTGACCTCCCAAGTGTCTACACTGATCCCCAAGTGTCTACGCTGACCCCTGACCCTGAGCATCTACGCTGACCCCCAAGTGTCTATGCTGACCCCCCCAAGTGTCTACACTGACCCCCAAGTGTCTATGCTGATCCCCAAGCGTCTACACTGACCCCCCAAGTGTCTATGCTGACTCCCAAGTGTCTATGCTGACCTCCCAAGTGTCTACACTGACCCCCAAGTGTCTACGCTGACCCCCCCAAGTGTCTATGCTGACCCCCTGACCCTGAGCATCTACGCTGACCCCTGAGCATCTACGCTGACCCCCAAGTGTCTACGCTGACCCCCAAGCGTCTACACTGACCCCCCAAGTGTCTATGCTAATCCCCCAAGTGTCTACGCTGACCCCCAAGTGTCTATGCTGACCCCCCCAAGTGTCTACACTGACCCCCAAGTGTCTATGCTGACTCCCAAGTGTCTATGCTGACCTCCCAAGTGTCTACACTGACCCTCCAAGTGTCTGTGCTGACCTCCCAAGTGTCTACACTGATCCCCAAGTGTCTACGCTGACCCCTGACCCTGAGCATCTACGCTGACCCCCAAGTGTCTATGCTGACCCCCCCAAGTGTCTACGCTGACCCCCCCAAGTGTCTATGCTGACCCCCTGACCCTGAGCATCTACGCTGACCCCCAAGTGTCTACGCTGACCCCCCCAAGTGTCTACGCTGACCCCCTGACCCTGAGCATCTACGCTGACCCCCAAGCGTCTACGCTGACCCCCAAGTGTCTATGCTAATCCCCCAAGTGTCTACGCTGACCCCCCAAGTGTCTACGCTGACCCCTGACCCTGAGCATCTACACTGACCCCCAAGTGTCTATGCTGACCTCCCAAGTGTCTACACTGACCCCTGACCCTGAGCATCTACACTGACCCCCCAAGTGTCTATGCTGACCCCCAAGCGTCTACGGTGACCCCCCAAGTGTCTATGCTGACCCCCAAGTGTCTACACTGACCCCCCAAGTGTCTATGCTAATCCCCCAAGTGTCTACGCTGACCCCCAAGTGTCTATGCTGACCCCCCCAAGTGTCTACACTGACCCCCCAAGTGTCTATGCTGACTCCCAAGTGTCTATGCTAATCCCCCAAGTGTCTATGCTGACCTCCCAAGTGTCTACACTGATCCCCAAGTGTCTACGCTGACCCCTGACCCTGAGCATCTACGCTGACCCCCAAGTGTCTATGCTGACCCCCCCAAGTGTCTACGCTGACCCCCCCAAGCGTCTACGCTGACCCCCTGACCCTGAGCATCTACGCTGACCCCCAAGCGTCTACGCTGACCCCTGACCCTGAGCATCTACGCTGACCCCCAAGCGTCTACGCTGACCCCCCCAAGCGTCTATGCTGACCCCCTGACCCTGAGCATCTACGCTGACCCCCAAGTGTCTACGCTGACCCCCCCAAGTGTCTACGCTGACCCCTGACCCTGAGCATCTACGCTGACCCCCAAGCATCTACGCTGACCCCCCCAAGCGTCTACGCTGACCCCCTGACCCCGAGCATCTACGCTGACCCCCAAGCGTCTACGCTGACCCCCAAGTGGCCAGGTGGCATGCGGGGTTGCCGCGTGCCCGGGTTCTGACCCTAAATGGCACCTGAAGCAGAAGTCCCATTCCTGCGGGGCACCTGGGGAGGGCTTGGCCCAGCCTGGCCTGGCCGTGCCTTGATTTGCCTTTTGAGTGCCCTCAGCTCCACGGCTCTTCCGAAGAGATGAGCTTTCCAGAAGCCCGACACATGTGCCAGGCCCGCCCATGCGGGGTGCAGTGAGAGGTGTGACGGGAGACCCCCCAGCTATTGCTTCCTGGCTCAGGCCCTCCAGCCCCAGGGACAAGCAGCCTGGCCCCGCTCCGCCTCTGAGCAAGCCCGAGGGCTGGAGGGGTGGCGCGGGCTCCGGGCTCCGGGCTCCGGGCTCCGGGCTCCGGGCGGGCACCGCGGCCAGCGCTTACGCAGTCGTCGTCCTGCGTGAGCTGAACGATCCGGTGGAGCACGTCGCCCAGACTGTCCCTGTGGAGGAGACACAGGAGGGTCACTCGGGCCCGCCCCTCGCACGGCAGAGCCTGCCCCCTCCCAGCAGCCAGCCGCCTCCGGCTCACACGGGTGGGAATTCGGCCCCAGCCGGCCAGGAGGCAGGGGGCCCCGTCACTGGAGGGGCTGGTCCTGCCTCCACGCAGGGGCTGGCCCAGTGGACTTCCAGGTCCACCCCACAAGTCTCCAGAGTTCCAGGCCTTGGAGAGTTCGGGCTGACGGGCACACACACGGCCAACTGGCTCTGAGCGCGGCAGCGGCGGCACACGCGCCACGTGGCCACCTGCACGGCCGCTGGCAGGCTCGGCCAGCCGGTGCTGCACACCCCGTGGTGCAGGGGAGCCCCGTGGCACGTACTTGGATTTGATGTTAAAGTTCTTCCCTAAGGAGACGTGGCGAATGGATTTGCTTCGGCCAATGGCCAACACCAAGGTGACCATGTCAGCATCAAAGCCTAAGACACAAAAGCAGCAATGAGTATCTGTGGCCAGGGTGTGGCACGTGGCGAGCTTGGCACCAACGTGCAGGAGCAGAGCTTGACACGGCACCACCAACGACCCCTCCAATTGTTTCCATCCGCGTGCGGAATCCACTTGTTCTGTGCACTGGGGCATGTGCACCACCAGGAGAAACGTGAGCTGCCTGCTGTGGGCAGCATTTGAATCGTCCTGGGCGGCCGCCCATGTGCCCCTCTAGCGGGACACTGGTGGCGGCGCCTGCAGGGGGCGGGTCGTGGGCAAAGCCCCTGGGCTGAGGGGCACGTCCCCAGCCGAACTCCGGCCAATTGCTCAGCCGGCCCCTTGGCGGCCTGAGGAGGCCCGTGCCCTTGCCGAGCGGGTGGGTATGTGCTGGACCCCGAGTCCCAGCCCAGGACACAGGGCGAGAGGGTGAATTCTGGGAGGCCGCGCTTCCCCCGGGCTGGTCATTACGTTGCTGTGGTCCGTGGGGCGCGGGGAGGGGGCCGTGATCTGGCCTAGGGCCCCGGGGCGGGGGTTCCCTGGCTGCGGACGCAGAGCCCCCGGCATCCCGCAGGGCCAGTTCTCTCCAGGCAGGAGCTGGCAGCAGAGCTGGCTGGGGTGGCACCGGGGCCTCCCAGCGGAGGGCGGCAGGCAGCCTCTTGCCAAGGGCGGGGAAAATGTCGCTGCCGGCCGCAGTGATGCTGCACCTACCGTTGTCTGCTAAGTCCAGCGTGCTGATTGCACTGGCGTCAGAAATCAGGTCTTGGATCACCTGGGCGCCTGCCGACCCCAGCTGCACAGCAAAGCAGAACCGGAAGTAAAGAGGGGGCAGCCCGGTGCTGGCAGGCACAGACGGAGCAGGCGAAGGAGCTGTTGGTGCCCCGAAGAGGGAGCCTCTTGGGCAAACGGTCTAACCCGGAGCCTCGCTGCCAGCTGATGGGTTCCACTCCGTGCCCCGGCCACGCTCCCGGCCAGTGGGAGCCGTGGGAAGCGCTGGGAAAGGCGAACCGCAGCCGAGCGGCCCTACCCGCACAGGCAGATAGCCCTGCTGGCCGCCGGATGCTTTAACCCTGGCGAGCGCGTCCAGCCCGGGCTAGACCCAAACCGCCGCGGCAGAGACTCCGACCGCGCCTGAGAGCCGGAGTCAGGAAAACCCTGCGTGCTTTGAAGTCCCCAAAGGCGGGGGGCATTGCTATGGATGTGGAAACTGAGGCCTAGGGGCCCATGACGTCCAGGGGAGTTAGGCGCCTAGCAACCTTGGAGGAGCTGATAACTTCTCCAAAAAGATGTTCAGAAGCGACTGGGGAGCCATTTTCAAAAGCCAGTTAGGAGCCTAAACCCCAGTGACTTTCAAGGGGGCTTCTGGCTCCTAAACCACTTAGGTGCTTTTCCAGTGGTGACCCCGCTTGCCGTGCCCAAGGTGGCTGCAGCGGAGCTGAGACATTCACCCAGATGTGACTGCGCCTCCCGTGACTGCACCAGGGCCCTCACCTGGGCGGGTGCTGGGGGCAAGCTGCTGGCACTGGGGAAGTGCCAGGAAACCCACCGGGGAGAGCCCCACATGCAGGGGGGCTGGGCGCAGGGCCCCACAGGCAGGGGGGCTGGGCGCAGGGCCCCAGAAGGCAGGGGGGCTGGGTGCAGGGCCAGAGGGCTGGGCGCAGGGCCCCACAGGCAGGGGGGCTGGGCGCAGGGCCCCAGAAGACAGGGGGGCTGGGCGCAGGACCCCACAGGCAGGGGGGCTGGGTGCAGGGCCAGAGGGCTGGGCGCAGGGCCCCACAGGCAGGGGGGCTGGGCGCAGGGCCCCAGAAGGCAGGGGGGCTGGGCGCAGGGCCCCACAGGCAGGGGGGCTGGGTGCAGGGCCAGAGGGCTGGGCGCAGGGCCCCACAGGCAGGGGGGCTGGGCGCAGGGCCCCAGAAGACAGGGGGGCTGGGCGCAGGACCCCACAGGCAGGGGGGCTGGGTGCAGGGCCAGAGGGCTGGGCGCAGGGCCCCACAGGCAGGGGGGCTGGGCGCAGGGCCCCAGAAGGCAGGGGGGCTGGGCGCAGGGCCCCACAGGCAGGGGGGCTGGGCGCAGGGCCCCAGAAGACAGGGGGGCTGGGCGCAGGACCCCACAGGCAGGGGGGCTGGGTGCAGGGCCAGAGGGCTGGGCGCAGGGCCCCACAGGCAGGGGGGCTGGGTGCAGGGCCAGAGGGCTGGGCGCAGGACCCCAGAAGACAGGGGGGTTGGGCGCAGGGTCGCCAGACCTGCCACAGGGGCCCATATAAGTAGTTGCTCCCTAGCCTGGAACCAGCCCTGGGACCCGCCCCAGGCAGTGCAGGGCGAGGCGGCTCCGTGCCGGGGCGCTGGCTTCCCCGGGATGCTCCGCTTGCTGCGCAGCTTTGGGGTCTGCCCGGGCGCTCCCTGGCCCGTCCAGATCCTCACACCAGCGAAGCCACAAAAGTCCTGCTGACCACGGGCTGACGTTCCCCCCGGTAGGGCACTGCCCAGCCTCGGGGCTCTGGCGGGGGCATGGGCAGGGGGAATGCAGGCCAGGGTTGGCGTTGCCAGGCTGCCCGGGAGGCCGGAAAGGATCGGGCTTGAGGGCTGGCGTGGGATGGGGCTTGGCTGGGGGGAAAGGTTGTTGAAGGGGCGTGGTCTTAGGGGAGGGGTGTGGCTTTGGGCAGAGGAGGCGGGGCTTCTGTTTGCCCTCCCCAGCTGGGCCTTCCGCCACCACCCAGGGGAGCTACAGTCACTGCCCGACCCCCCGGGGCAGCTCAGCTCTGGGAGGAGGCGAGTTCCCGGTCCCTGCCACCCCCTCACCTCGCAGCTGCTGAGGTCCAGGTGCAGGTCCTGGATCTGGCTGTTACACGCCAGCCCCTGCAGCAGGGCCCTGCAGGAAGCAGAGACGAAGGGGTGTGGCTGGGGCCAGAGGGAGCGGCTTTGCCCGCGGGACGCCCCTCGTGGCAGCAGCGACCTGCCAGGGAGCAGGGCGCACGCCAGGCATTTGGCCACCGGCAGGACAGCCTGCAGGGAAGCTGGGGGGAGACGCAGGCCTGGACCTCACTCCCTGGCCCCACCAGCTGCCCCAGACACCTCGGGTCTCCCTGTTTCCACCAGCATGGTGCCTGGGCACCTCCTGCAGCCCATCCCAGCGACTCCAGGAGCCTCGGGCACCGCTCCCGCCGGGGTGACTGGAGCCAAGGGGAGCCTGCATTCGGAAGCCTGCGGAACTCCTGCCGCAGAGGAGGTATAGTAGGGATCAGCAGCCTGCTGTGGGCCAGCCCCTCTGCGGTTCCAGCCGGCTGGCTCCCAGCCCAGCTGCCCGTGCGCCCTGGGCTGCAAACCGGGGTCGTTTAACCCTCTGCGACTCCCCCAGTCACCTGGGCCCCGTGCTACTCTGGTCTGCCCACTGGCAGGACCGCTTCTCCCCGGCAGCACCCTCGAGAGGCGCCTCTGCCACTCGCCCAGGCCGGGCCGGGCGCCGAGATTCTCGGAGCCCGGCCCCTTGTGAATCTGGCCCTTCTGTGAATCTGGCCCTTGTGAATCTGGCCCTACGCGCCGGAAACCGCGCCCTACCTGACGGCTTCGGGTGGCAGCTTGGTGCACACCAGGCCCACATAGCGGAGCGCAGCCGCCCTGCTGAAGAACAGCCTGATGGACGGCGGGACCTCTCTCGCCTTCCTGAAAGGGAACGGACGAGGCGTCGGCTCCCGGCCTGCCGCCTCCCTGGACCCGGTCCGGCAGCCCCAGAGCACCGAGGCCTTCGCCCAGGAGCGTCTGCTAGACGGGGCTGCACTGGCTGCTGCCAGGGCCTGGTCCAGAGAGCTTGGCCAGAGCAGCTGCAGAATGAGAGCGGCTCTCGGAATGGCCGTGCGAATCCAGCGCCTCTCTGGTGAATGGTGAATTCCCTCCCGCCCTGTCACGCACGAGCTGTGGATCTCGTCTGCATTGCTTCCTCTCCCACCTATCGCTCCGGAGCGCCGGGGGGCCTCCGGGCCACCCTCGAGTCACAGCACGTTGCATGGCACACGAGAGCGGGGGCGGGGGGGCAGGAGGACACTCAGGGTATGTCTAGACTACATGCCTTTGGCGACAGAGGCATGTAGATTAGGCTACCCGGCATAGGACAATGAAGCGGCGATTTAAATAATTAAATTAAAATGGCTGCCGTGCTGAGCCGATCAGCTGTTTGTCGGCTCAGTGCTGTAGTCTGGACACTCCACGGTCGACAGCAAAGGCATTTGTTGACCTCCCTGGTATGCCTCATGGGATGAGGTTTACCAGCATGTAGTCTAGACATACCCAGAGATTCTAGAAAGTGGTCAAGGGCTGCACAGTCCTATGGAGGTGTGGGATGGAGGGTGGGTTCAGGAGGGAGGGTGGGGTAGGGGACTGGGGTGCGGGAGGGAGCACAGGGTGTGGGACGGAGGGTGGGTGCAGGACGGAGCGCGGGGCAGGGGACCGGGGTGCTGGAGGGAGCACAAGGTGTGGGATGCAGGGTGGGTGCAGGAGGGAGCGCGGGGCAGGGGACCGGGGTGTGGGAGGGAGCACAGGGTGTGGACGGAGGGTTGGTGCGGGAGGGAGTGCCGGGTAGGGGATTGGGGTGCGGGAGGGAGCACAAGGTGTGGGACGGAGGGTTGGTGCGGGAGGGAGCGCCGGGTAGGGGATTGGGGTGCGGGAGGGAGCACAGGGTGTGGGACGGAGGGTGGGTGTGGGAGAGAGCGCCGGGTAGGGGACCGGGGTACGGGAGGGAGCACAGGGTGTGGGACGCAGGGTGGGTGTGGGAGAGAGCGCCGGGTAGGGGATTGGGGTGCGGGAGGGAGCACAGGGTGTGGGATGCAGGGTGGGTGTGGGAGAGAGCGCCGGGTAGGGGACTGGGGTGCGGGAGGGAGCACAGGGTGTGGGACGCAGGGTGGGTGTGGGAGAGAGCGCCGGGTAGGGGACTGGGGTGCGGGAGGGAGCACAGGGTGTGGGACGGAGGGTGAGTGTGGGAGAGAGCGCCGGGTAGGGGATTGGGGTGCGGGAGGGAGCACAGGGTGTGGGATGCAGGGTGGGTGTGGGAGAGAGCGCCGGGTAGGGGACTGGGGTGCGGGAGGGAGCACAGGGTGTGGGACGCAGGGTGGGTGTGGGAGAGAGCGCCGGGTAGGGGACCGGGGTGCGGGAGGGAGCACAGGGTGTGGGACGCAGGGTGGGTGTGGGAGAGAGCGCCGGGTAGGGGGCCGGGGTGCGGGAGGGAGCACAGGGTGTGGGATGCAGGGTGGGTGTGGGAGAGAGCGCCGGGTAGGGGGCCGGGGTGTGGGAGGGAGCACAGGGTGTGGGACGCAGGGTGGGTGTGGGAGAGAGCGCCGGGTAGGGGACCGGGCTGCGGGAGGGAGCACAGGGTGTGGGACGCAGGGTGGGTGTGGGAGAGAGCGCCGGGTAGGGGGCCGGGGTGCGGGAGGGAGCACAGGGTGTGGGATGCAGGGTGGGTGTGGGAGAGAGCGCCGGGTAGGGGGCCGGGGTGCGGGAGGGAGCACAGGGTGTGGGACGCAGGGTGGGTGTGGGAGAGAGCGCCGGGTAGGGGACCGGGGTGCGGGAGGGAGCACAGGGTGTGGGACGCAGGGTGGGTGTGGGAGAGAGCGCCGGGTAGGGGGCCGGGCTGCGGGAGGGAGCACAGGGTGTGGGACGCAGGGTGGGTGTGGGAGAGAGCGCTGGGTAGGGGGCCGGGGTGTGGGAGGGAGCACAGGGTGTGGGACGCAGGGTGGGTGTGGGAGAGAGCGCTGGGTAGGGGGCCGGGGTGTGGGAGGGAGCACAGGGTGTGGGACGCAGGGTGGGTGTGGGAGAGAGCGCCGGGTAGGGGGCCGGGGTGCGGGAGGGAGCACAGGGTGTGGGACGCAGGGTGGGTGTGGGAGAGAGCGCCGGGTAGGGGGCCGGGGTGTGGGAGGGAGCACAGGGTGTGGGACACAGGGTGGGTGCGGGAGAGAGCGCCGGGTAGGGGACCGGGGTGCGGGAGGGAGCACAGGGTGTGGGACACAGGGTGGGTGCGGGAGAGAGCGCCGGGTAGGGGACCGGGGTGGGGAGGGAGCACAGGGTGTGGGACGCAGGGTGGGTGTGGGAGAGAGCGCCGGGTAGGGGGCCGGGGTGCGGGAGGGAGCACAGGGTGTGGGACGCAGGGTGGGTGTGGGAGAGAGCGCCGGGTAGGGGACCGGGGTGCGGGAGGGAGCACAGGGTGTGGGACGCAGGGTGGGTGTGGGAGAGAGCGCCGGGTAGGGGGCCGGGGTGTGGGAGGGAGCACAGGGTGTGGGACGCAGGGTGGGTGTGGGAGAGAGCGCTGGGTAGGGGACCGGGCTGCGGGAGGGAGCACAGGGTGTGGGACGCAGGGTGGGTGTGGGAGAGAGCGCCGGGTAGGGGACCGGGCTGCGGGAGGGAGCACAGGGTGTGGGACGCAGGGTGGGTGTGGGAGAGAGCGCCGGGTAGGGGACCGGGCTGCGGGAGGGAGCACAGGGTGTGGGACGCAGGGTGGGTGTGGGAGAGAGCGCCGGGTAGGGGACCGGGGTGCGGGAGGGAGCACAGGGTGTGGGACGCAGGGTGGGTGTGGGAGAGAGCGCCGGGTAGGGGGCCGGGGTGTGGGAGGGAGCACAGGGTGTGGGACGCAGGGTGGGTGTGGGAGAGAGCGCCGGGTAGGGGGCCGGGGTGTGGGAGGGAGCACAGGGTGTGGGACGCAGGGTGGGTGTGGGAGAGAGCGCCGGGTAGGGGGCCGGGGTGCGGGAGGGAGCACAGGGTGTGGGACGCAGGGTGGGTGTGGAAGAGAGCGCCGGGTAGGGGACCGGGGTGCGGGAGGGAGCACAGGGTGTGGGACGCAGGGTGGGTGTGGAAGAGAGCGCCGGGTAGGGGGCCGGGGTGTGGGAGGGAGCACAGGGTGTGGGACGCAGGGTGGGTGTGGGAGAGAGCGCCGGGTAGGGGGCCGGGGTGCGGGAGGGAGCACAGGGTGTGGGACGCAGGGTGGGTGTGGAAGAGAGCGCCGGGTAGGGGGCCGGGGTGTGGGAGGGAGCACAGGGTGTGGGACGCAGGGTGGGTGCGGGAGAGAGCGCCGGGTAGGGGACCGGGGTGTGGGAGGGAGCACAGGGTGTGGGACGCAGGGTGGGTGTGGGAGAGAGCGCTGGGTAGGGGGCCAGGGTGTGGGAGGGAGCACAGGGTGTGGGACGCAGGGTGGGTGTGGGAGAGAGCGCTGGGTAGGGGGCCGGGGTGTGGGAGGGAGCACAGGGTGTGGGACGCAGGGTGGGTGTGGGAGAGAGCGCCGGGTAGGGGGCCGGGGTGCGGGAGGGAGCACAGGGTGTGGGACGCAGGGTGGGTGCGGGAGAGAGCGCCGGGTAGGGGACCGGGGTGTGGGAGGGAGCACAGGGTGTGGGACGCAGGGTGGGTGTGGGAGAGAGCGCTGGGTAGGGGGCCAGGGTGTGGGAGGGAGCACAGGGTGTGGGACGCAGGGTGGGTGTGGGAGAGAGCGCTGGGTAGGGGGCCGGGGTGTGGGAGGGAGCACAGGGTGTGGGACGCAGGGTGGGTGTGGGAGAGAGCGCCGGGTAGGGGGCCGGGGTGCGGGAGGGAGCACAGGGTGTGGGACGCAGGGTGGGTGTGGGAGAGAGCGCTGGGTAGGGGGCCGGGGTGCGGGAGGGAGCGGGTGGCAGGCGGAGGGTGAATTCCCGGGGCTGGGCGGCGCCAGCCACGTGGGGCGACGGGAGCAACGCGGAGGCTCACCTGTGGGAGTAAACGTTTCTGGCGAGGTCCAGGTGGGCCAGGTTAGCGCAGCATCCGAGGGCCAAGGCTTCGAAGAGCTGGGCGTGGAAATCAGAAGCGTATGAGACCTGCAGGCGCTGTGCGGCCCAGCTCCCCAGGCCACAGCCCCCTTCCCACGCTGGAACCAGCCCATGCACTCAGCAGAGGCGGGCCACGCGTGGGACAGCCTGAGCTCCCCGCCGTGGCTCTGGGAGCACAAGAAGCATGCACAGTGGGGCCACTGTCCCACCCTGGCCATGCTCCCCTGTCACAGGGCTTTCTTTGCCCGGATACCCCCTCATCACCAGGCAGGGCCGTCTGGCTACCGCTGCCCTTTGGCTGCTCCCCTCCCACCTCAGCCATTTCTCCCCCTCCTGCTGCCCCCAGCCTCGCCGTCGTAGCAGGGGCCGGGCTGCTTGGGGGCCGCCGGGCGACCTTGCCCTGATGGCGGGGCCTGGCCTTGTGCGGTCTCTGTATATGGTCCCCCGTCACACAGCAACTGAGCGCCCTGTGTGATGCAGGGGGGTTGCCTTCACGCTGTTGGCTTTGTTATGCTGCATGTGTTTTCGGCTGCCCTGTAATAACCTCAGGTGTGTGCCTCAGTTTCCTGGGACACTGCTCTCCTGTCTAGATGGGGATTTGGGTGTGACTCATGCAGCCCATCACGAGGCAAAGGCTCTGTGACCTGGGAGGGGTGTGATCTGGGAGGGGTGTGACCAGGTGACACCTTTGGCCCAGGAAGGTAGACAAAGGGGGTGGGGCTGTCTGCAGGCTGGGACCAGTTGCTGGGGGTTTCCTTGTGGGGAGGGGGGGCTTGGAGTGGGATGGGGCCCGGGGCCCCCTCTCCCCAGGGTGGGCTGTGCTGGCTGCGCCTGGTTCCCGTAACAACAAGTCTGGCCTGTGCTGTGTCCCCGGGACCCAATCGACCTTCTGCTCTCCCTGCTGGCCAAGAGCCAGGTCTGGCTGTGGCAGGGGGGCTGGGCCCAGTGCCCCCCGCTCCTTGGCGCCATGCTGTGAGGCAGGGCAGGCGGCGACCCCCTGCCGGGGGACGAGTGGCACAGGGCGAGGGGAAGGCTGTGGCAGGGGAGGGAGTGGAGCCAGGTTGCCCATGTCCCAGGCGAGTGGCCTTCCTGTGTCTGGCGCTGCAGCTCCCCTGCCGGCCAGCAGGGGGCAAAGAGGGGGCTGGCTGTTTGGGTACCACCGCAAGCGCCCTGGACAGGCACAGACCCCTGCCCCTTGCCACGGGAGAGCCACGCCTGCCTGCAGCCCCACGTCGGGGGACGCGGGGTCCCCAGGCTCCTGGAAAGCCTCGCTGTGGCGCAGGGGCGATCCCAGAGCTCCACAAGCTGCTGTCGTGGAAGGTCGGGCGCTCGGTGCCAAAGCTGCTCCCACCCTGGACGTCAGAGCAGGACTGAGCCCAAGCTGCTGCGTTCCCTCCTTCCGGCTCGGTAATGCCGGAGCCAGTGCCCAGGTCATCCCGCCGGCCCCTTGCCTCTGCCTGGGGGGCAGGATCTGCCGCCACAGGGATCGGGTTTGCCAGCGGGCGCCTGGCGAGGGGGAAGGACACGAGAGCCGGCTACTGAGGCTACTTACTGCGTCCATGGCGCAGTCGGTGCCGGCCAGGCTGAGGTGAGACACGGCGTTCGCCCGGCTGAGGAAGCTGAACAGGCTCTGTGGGGGGACATGGGGCTCAGGGAAAAGCCTGCTGGAAGAGCTTTTCCCCAGGCTGCATCCCGTGTGCCTGGGGCCACCCCAGGACACGCCTGCCCGGACCGGGGCACACAGACATCCTCCTCCGGCTTCGCGGGGCTGGCGTTCAGCCCAGGAGGGTGGGGAAGGAAAGAAACCAGCCGGGGGAGCCCAGACGCCCTTTCCCATGGGCCCCTCCTCAGCCCCTTGCCCCGGGCATCGGGAAGCTGACATGGAGTCGCCTGCTCGGCCAGTGGGGCCTGCAACTGGACCGGGGGCTTTCAGAGACACCGAGCGCCCACCAGAACCCCAGGCAGCAGCGGGGCCGGGCACAGGGCACGTGGGGTCAGCAAGCAAGAGCCCCAAAGCAGGACACCCAAAAAACCTGACCAAACCCCAACAACAGGCCCAGCAGATGGGCCGAAATCTTCTGCCCTAAACCCCGGAGCCTCCAGAAAATGCCACAAAAGCTAGAGAGTCCCCAGCTGGCAGCTCGGGGGGCAGGGCCCCTGCGCCAGCTGCCCCCTCGCTAGCGTGGGGACCCAGAGTGGCAGGGACCCCAGGCGGGTGCAGCAGGCCCGCCCCGGAGCCTGGGAGGCGGCTCGGCTCCCTGTCCACGCTGCCCCGGGTCGAGCTGCGCCGCTCCAGCCGGCGGGAGTGATGGAGACGTACGCTGGCATCGTCTGCGGCCAGGGCGCCAGGGTTCCCGGAGAGGTCCAAGTGCTGCAGCGAGGTGCTGAAGGCTCCATTGGCCGCGAGGGCCTGGCACAAAGTGCTCGCGCCTGCCCAAAGGGAGGGAGGAGAAGCTGGTGAGTGCAGGGCACCCAGAGCAGGCGCGCAGCAGAGACCGTCGCCATGCTAGCGACGCAGCAGTCCTGGCCACGGGGAGACAGCGGGTGACAAGGGACCATCCCTCATAGACTCATAGACTTTAAGGTCAGAAGGGACCATTATGATCATCTAGTCTGACCCCCTGCACAATGCAGGCCACAGAATCTCACTCACCCACTCCAAGAATAATCCTCTCACCTATAGCTCAGATACTGAAGTCCTTGAAACAATGGTTCAAAGACCCCAAGATGCAGAGAATCCTCCAGCTGTGATCTGTACCCCATGCTACAGAGGAAGGCGAAAAACCTCCAGGGCCTCTGCCAATCTACCCTGGAGGAAAATTCCTTCCCGACCCCAAATATGGCGATCAGCTAAACCCTGAGCATGCGGGCAAGACTCACCAGCCAGACACCCAGAGAGTTCTCGATAGTAACTCCTGTCATCCCTCCCTTGGCCTATTTACCACTGCTAGGGAAAGGTCCCTCACAGGAATTCTCTCCTCGCGCCCACCTGGGGGGCGTAAGAGCCAGAGCCCTGGGACTCCTAGAACCAGCCCCCCCCTCGCGCATAGGCAGAGCCCCCAGCAGGGCCCCCGGGACCCTGAGAACCAGCCCCCCCGCCGTGGGCAGAGCCCCCAGCAGAGCGCCCCGGGACTCTGAGAACCAGCCCCCCTCTCCCCCCTGCCATGGGCGGAGCCCCCAATAGAGCCCCCTGGGACCCTGAGAACCAGCCCCCCTCTCCCCCCTGCCATGGGCAGAGCCCCCAGGACCCTGAGAACCAGCCCCCCCTGCCATGGGCACAGCCCCCGGCAGAGCCCCCCGGACCCTGAGAACCAGCCCCCCCCTGCCATGGGCAGAGCACCCCGGGACCCTGAGAACCAGCCCCCCTCTCCCCCCCGTCATGGGCAGAGCCCCCAGCAGAGCCCCCAGGACCCTGAGAACCAGCCCCCCTCTCCCCCCTGCCATGGGCAGAGCCCTCAGCAGAGCTCCCAGGACCCTGAGAACCAGCCCCCCCCCCGCCATGGGCATAGCCCCCAGCAGAGCCCCCCGGACCCTGAGAACCAGCCCCCCCCTGCCATGGGCAGAGCCCCCGGCAGAGCCCCCCGGACCCTGAGAACCAGCCCCCCCCTGCCATGGGCAGAGCCCCCGGCAGAGCCCCCCGGACTCTGAGAACCAGCCCCCCCCGTCATGGGCAGAGCCCCCAGCAGAGCCCCCAGGACCCTGAGAACCAGCCCCCCCCGCCATGGGCATAGCCCCCAGCAGAGCCCCCCGGACCCTGAGAACCAGCCCCCCCCTGCCATGGGCAGAGCCCCCGGCAGAGCCCCCCGGACCCTGAGAACCAGCCCCCCCCTGCCATGGGCAGAGCCCCCGGCAGAGCCCCCCGGACTCTGAGAACCAGCCCCCCCCGCCATGGGCAGAGCCCCCTGCAGAGCCCCCCGGACTCTGAGAACCAGCCCCCCTTTCCCCCCTGCCATGGGCAGAGCCCCCGGCAGAGCCCCCCAGACCCTGAGAACCAGCCCCCCCCTGCCATGGGCAGAGCCCCCGGCAGAGCCCCCCGGACCCTGAGAACCAGCCCCCCCCGCCATGGGCAGAGCCCCCTGCAGAGCCCCCCGGACTCTGAGAACCAGCCCCCCTCTCCCCCCTGCCATGGGCAGAGCCCCCGGCAGAGCCCCCAGGACCGTGAGAACCAGCCCCCCTCTCCCCCCTGCCATGGGCAGAGCCCCCAGCACCCTGAGAACCAGCCCCCCTCTCCCCCCTGCCATGGGCAGAGCCCCCAGCAGAGCCCCCCAGGACCGTGAGAACCAGCCCCCCCCCGCCATGGGCATAGCCCCCTGCAGAGCCCCCCAGGACCGTGAGAACCAGCCCCCCCCCGCCATGGGCAGAGCCCCCTGCAGAGCCCCCAGGACCATGAGAACCAGCCCCCCTCTGCCCCCTGCCATGGGCAGAGCCCCCTGCAGAGCCCCCAGGACCGTGAGAACCAGCCCCCCCCTGCCATGGGCAGAGCCCCCAGCAGAGCCCCCAGGACCGTGAGAACCAGCCCCCCTCTCCCCCCTGCCATGGGCAGAGCCCCCAGCACCCTGAGAACCAGCCCCCCCCTGCCATGGGCAGAGCCCTCAGCAGAGCCCCCTGGGACCCTGAGAACCAGCCCCCCCCTGCCATGGGCAGAGCCCCCAGCAGAGCCCCCCGGGACCCTGAGCACCAGCCCCCCCCTGCCATGGGCAGAGCCCCCAGCAGAGCCCCCCAGGACCCTGAGAACCAGCCCCCCCCTGCCATGGGCAGAGCCCTCAGCAGAGCCCCCTGGGACCCTGAGAACCAGCCCCCCCTGCCATGGGCAGAGCCCCCTGCAGAGCCCCCCGGACTCTGAGAACCAGCCCCCCCCTGCCATGGGCAGAGCCCCCGGCAGAGCCCCCCAGACCCTGAGAACCAGCCCCCCCCTGCCATGGGCAGAGCCCCCGGCAGAGCCCCCCAGACCCTGAGAACCAGCCCCCCCCTGCCATGGGCAGAGCCCCCGGCAGAGCCCCCCGGACCCTGAGAACCAGCCCCCCCCTGCCATGGGCAGAGCCCCCGGCAGAGCCCCCCGGACCCTGAGAACCAGCCCCCCCCTGCCATGGGCAGAGCCCCCGGCAGAGCCCCCCAGACCCTGAGAACCAGCCCCCCCCTGCCATGGGCAGAGCCCCCGGCAGAGCCCCCCGGACCCTGAGAACCAGCCCCCCCCTGCCATGGGCAGAGCCCCCGGCAGAGCCCCCCAGACCCTGAGAACCAGCCCCCCCCTGCCATGGGCAGAGCCCCCGGCAGAGCCCCCCAGGACCCTGAGAACCAGCCCCCCCCTGCCATGGGCAGAGCCCCCGGCAGAGCCCCCCGGACCCTGAGAACCAGCCCCCCCCTGCCATGGGCAGAGCCCCCGGCAGAGCCCCCCAGGACCCTGAGAACCAGCCCCCCCCCCTGCCATGGGCAGAGCCCCCGCAGAGCCCCCAGGACCCTGAGAACCAGCCCCCCCCCCCCCCTGCCATGGGCAGAGCCCCCGTGCAGAGCCCCCCGGACCCTGAGAACCAGCCCCCCCCTGCCATGGGCAGAGCCCCCTGCAGAGCCCCCAGGACCGTGAGAACCAGCCCCCCTCTCCCCCCTGCCATGGGCAGAGCCCCCAGCAGAGCCCCTGGGCTGCCCAACTCGGAAAAGGGCCCCCGGATGGGCCCCGGCCCAGAGCCGGCTCAGGAGAGCGGGCAGTCGCCCCGCACAGGGCTGCGGGGCCTGGCCCCTGGCAAGGGGAGCGCGGAGGGTGCTGCTCCACGGGGCATGTGGCCACAGGACGGCTCTGGGGGAAATGCGGACCAGGGCAGCCACCGCCCCCCAGCGTGGAGGGTCACCGGCCCTGCCCCCACAGGCACCTTTGGCAGTTAGCGAGGTCCTGGAGAGGGTCAGGATGCGCAGGCCCTTGGCGCGGCGCTCGAGGTGCTGGCTGAGCGCAGCCATCCCTGCGGAGAGAGCGGAGGGGCCTGAGAGCAGGCAGGCGTCAGGGCCACGTCCCCCCGGCCAGCCCGGCCTGTGGGCCCACGGCTTCCGGCGCGCTCAGCAAACGAGCCTACAATCCGGCGAGGCCGAGCCCCAGGCCTGCGGCACCCGGCTCCCCAGGCTGCAGGGAGACCCACACGTGCCTTCCCTGGCCTCTCGGGGTGACACAGTCACCTTACTGGAGTTTAAGGGGAGCAGCCAGATCACTGCTGCACCCACGGGGGGTGTTTGCCCCCAAGTGTGTACAAAGGGGCCGTGTGAGGTGTCACATGAAAGCTTCTGCTCTACTGACTCTGAATATGCTATTCATGTACTTGTATGATTTCTGTATGTGGAGCTAGCAACATGGACTCTGTAGGGAGGCTGGAAACTTCTCTGTCTGTGGCTGAGCAGCGGGCGAGGGACGCGCAGCCAGTGGCTGTGCTAATTAGCAAGGGGACGATGAGGCGCTAGGTGCCAATGCTCACCTCAGGAACGGGACTGGTACCTGCAAACCAGCCAGGGCCGAAGGGCTGCCAGCGTGGGACACAGGGATAGGCTGTCTGACCACGTGACCTGCAGTGACCTGCTCTGACCGTGTGACCTGCTGCAGCTTGGAAGATGCCAGGAGAGATATAGAAGTGCCATGTGGCACCCCCCGTCTGGTCTTCAGCTCAGCTCTTGATCCCAGAGGCAGCCATGCAGGGACCCACAAGCTGGAAAGAACTGTGAACCCGTCCTGACATAGGACGTGCACCAGAGATTTTTAAGCCGGCAGGTATAACATCTCTGCTGCGAGCCTGTATCGAGATTTGGTGATTCGATGCATGTGATGTATTCTCCTTAACAACCTCGCTCTCCTGCTTTTCTTTCTTTTAGTAATAAACCTTTAGATTGTAGATTCTAGAGGATTGGCTCAGCGTGGTCTTGTGGGTACGATCCAGAGTGTAAACTGACTGGGACCTGTGGCTGGTTTCTTGGGACCGGAGAACCCGTTCGGGGGAGGTGAGATGGGTTCTATAACCCCTCCCCTGTGGGCAGGCCCGGGGCTGACTGGGGCACAGGGAGAGCTGGGGTGTCAGAGGGGTTTGCTCATGAGGCTTCTGGCTGGCCAGGCAGGCAGCTGATGCACTCGGTGGGACTGGTTTGTGACCTGTTTGGGAAGGCCTCCAGTCAGGGGCTGTGAGGAGCCCCAAGTCTGAGCAGTTCGCCCTGAGCAGACGCCCTCAGCGGTGCCCAGACCCAGCCCGGTCCGTCACACACACGCCTGAGCCAGGAGAGTGAGGGACGTGCTGGGGGGTCCAGCCCCAGGAGGGATCCATCACCGCCATGCGCTCCGGGGGCAGCTCAGAGGTGTCGCATGGAGCCTGCGAGGGGCTCCCCACCCTGCACCAGGGACGCAGCCTCCAGCGGCAAACAGGGCTGGGGAGCCAGCCGAGACCCACGCACAGCTCCCAGGACCGGTCTCTGGCACCGAGCCCTGCGGGAACACACCTCCAGGGGTGCTAACCCACCCCGGGAGCAGACAGGTGGTGGCCGGGGGCAAGTGTGACTCTCACGTGTGTCCCACCTGCTCTCGGTGCAGCCCTGGGCTCGTCCACACGGAGCGCCCCCAGCCTAGTGCCTGTGCGTGACCGGGCACCCCCGCCTGCTGCTGGGGAGCACGGCTGGATCAGGCAGGGCAGGGCGTGTCTCAAATAGCCAGCCGGTTCCAACCAGCCTCCAGACAGCCAGGCCAGGGGCCAGAGGAGACGGCTGCATGCCCCGCGCACGCTTCGGGCAGCAGGGCAGGGGCCAGAGGGGGCAGCCGCACGCTCTGCGCACGCTTCGGGCAGCAGGGCAGGGGCCAGAGGGGCCGGAGGGGGCGGCGCACGCTCCGGGCAGCAGGGCAGGGGCCAGAGGGGCCGGAGGGGGCAGCCACATGCCCCGCGCACGCTCCGGGCAGCAAGGCAGGGGCCAGAGGGGCCGGAGGGGGCGGCCACATGCCCCGCGCACGCTCCGGGCAGCAGGGCAGGGGCCAGAGGGGCCGGAGAGGCCGGCTGCACGCCCCACGCACGCTCCGGGCAGCAGGGCAGGGGCCAGAGGGGCCGGAGGGGGCGGCCGCATGCTCCGCGCACGCTTTGGGCAGCAGGGCAGGGGCCAGAGGAGCCGGAGAGGCCGGCCACACGCCCCACGCACGCTCCGGGCAGCAGGGCAGGGGCCAGAGGGGCCGGAGGGGGCGGCCACATGCCCCGCGCACGCTCCGGGCAGCAGGGCAGGGGCCAGAGGGGCCGGAGGGGGCAGCCACACGCCCCACGCACGCTCCGGGCAGCAGGGCAGGGGCCAGAGGGGCCGGAGAGGCCAGCCGCACGCCCCGCGCACGCTCCAGGCAGCAGGGCAGGGGCCAGAGAGGCCGGAGGGGGCGGCCGCACGCCCCACACACGCTCCGGGCAGCAGGGCAGGGGCCAGAGGGGCCGGAGGGGGCGGCTGCATGCCCCGCGCACGCTCCGGGCAGCGGGGATGCTGCGGTGGCTCTGAAGGGGCCGTGTCTGCGGGGACAGGAGCGCGAGGTACCTCTGTCCTCCAGCGGGTTGCCCGCCAGGCTGATGGCGCTGAGAGCCGAGTCCGGGTGCCCACTCAGCACCTGGGCCATCCTCTGGGCAAATTCCCTGCAAGGACGGATTTCACTTGACAATACACCCAGCACTCCCCACGCAGCCACAGGGCCCAGCACTGACCCTCCGCCCAGCCCAGCCCAGCCCTCCCTGACCACTGCTGCCCTTCTCCAGCCCCAGTCAGTGGGGCCATGTGCACGGCCCCGCCCAGGCCCTTTCCCCGGGGAGACGTGACGTCAGGGCAAGGGGCTGCCAGAGCCAGGCACTGCAAATCCCGCAGATGTCGGCCTCCGAGGCTGTGCGCAGGCACGTCCCAGGCTCGTCCGGCAGGAGCCAACGCTCTGAGGGAGCCATGACACAGCTACAGCCCGCCCGCAGCCTTCCAGCGTGGGATGGCCCCTCCTCCATCACTCACCCCAGGCCCGCTCACGTCCCCAGCGAGAATTGTCATGCAGCAGCTAGCTGTGCCGATTCCCGCTGCCCGGTTGGCGACGGGTCTCCCTTTAAATTCACCCTCCAAGGGGCCCCGACACCCAGGTGCCTTTCAGCGAGTGAGCCACCTGGGCACTGACTCTGCGCCAGGCCAGCCTCTTGGCTGTGACCGCCAGGCGCGGGCCAGCCGGGGAAAGGGCGCGAGCGGCTGCTGGGGCTGCCCCGATGGGCGCAAAGCGACAGACCGTGCCAACGTGCCCCCCTTACCACTTCAACCCGCCGTTCTCCAGCACCAGCTCCTCCAGCGAGGCCGATTTGCCCAGCATGTAGAGCAGCTGCTCCGAGATCTCCAGGTTCTAGAGGAGAGGACAGGCTGTGAGGGCAGCGGCGCCCCTCCCGGCAGCGCGGCTCCGGAGCAGCCCGGCAGGGCACTGGCACTCACCAGCCTGAAGTCCTTGGAGTAGAGCCTGGTGAACCACAGGTTGAAGGAGAGCGCCGCGATGCTCAGGGCCACGTCTCTGCAGGGGCACAGCAGCGAACCGGTCGGGAGAGGCGCCCGGCCTGGCCTGGCCACTCACACGCCGCTGCACAGGCACCAGCTCACAGCCACGGGGGTGGGACTGGCCAGCGCCTGGCGACCGCTGTGCCACGGCCGGGCTCCCCCACCACAGCTTCGGGCCGCCAGCCACGGGGCAGGGAGAGCCGGGCCCCAGCACTGAGCCCAGAGGAGCTATGGGCACCGACCGACCGGGACGCCCAGCAGGCAGGAAAACTCCCCAGACGGGCCTAGCAGGACTCGCCTCAGCGCCCGGGACCTGCCCGCGGAGCCTGCACTGGCGCCGCAGGGTTTCCCCCTTGAGGCCTGGCCACGCCGGGCGGCCTGCGGGGAGCGCGAGCGGGGCTCATCCGTCCTCTCCAGCGCGGCAGCACAGATGGACCCGGGGCAGGACACTGGCCGCTCCCTCGGGCAGCCGGGCCTCTGGTCTCGGTTCTCCGCGGCCTGGCCTGCCCCGGAAAGCCTGGCCCGCTCCGGGAGCAGTTTGTCCCCCAGCGAGTTGGCCCAGTGTGACCCCAGGGGCACTCGGGGAGCTTCTTCTGGCAAGCGGCGAGAGCCGTCACGGCGCCCGGGGTCACGCTGCTTTCGCCAACGCAGCACAACTGCCTAGTGCGCAGCCAGACTGGCCACGTGCCCACGGCCACCCTGGGCCTGGAGAAACACAGGCCCAGCCTGGGGCTTGCTGCTTGCCTCCTTAACTGAGTGTCCTTGGTGGGAAAGGCTCCGAGGGGCCTGTCTCGGCAAAACCAGCCTGGCCGGCAGAGCCCTGCCCCGCCCCGCCGGCCCAGCCACGCTGCAACACACCCAGGGCACCAAACCTCCGAGTCCCACACCTGGTAAAATAAGCATGTCCATGCTGCGTTCCCTGGCCAGCCCTGGGGGACGCTGACACTGCGCAGCTCTTTTGGAATAGCGCCGGCGTCCCGAGAGAGCTACCCCGGTCTCCACGAGCTGCCCGCTAGTTCGAAATAGTTCCCCAAATAACGGGCGCTATTTCCCCTTGTTGCAGGAGGGCTAAGGGGCGGCTCGGAATAGCGCATTGGTTCGCAGTTTGGCGCTGTATGGACGCGCCGCCTTTCAAAATGAGCTGTTTCAAAACTGACTGGAAACAAGCCCCGCCATTTGTGCCGGGCGAATTGCGTCTCTCTCCGCGCGCAGGGCGCCGTGTGGACGCCCCCTGTGAGAGTTGCCCGTGCGAAAGCCGCTCTAGTAGTTCTCCCCTGGGAAATTGCACCCCGCTCTGGGCCCAGCTTTTTCAAGTTAGTAACCAGAGTTTGTCACGTTGCAGCTTTACATCTACCAGGCATCTCGGCAAAATCACCGATGCCCATTCACGCGTCTGCTCCTGGGGCTGAGCCAGCCCGGGAGGGACAACGTGTGTTAAAGGGACCTGAGACGCTTCTCGGGGGCACGTCGCAATAGCGCAGCAAGCCCAGAGTGGGTTGCACGGGGAGTTTGGCAGGCAGCATTCTTAGGGCAGCTCAGCCGCGAGCAACGACTTCCTTAGGGTCACTGTGTCCGCGGGAAAACACGAAGGAGTTTAAATCTTTTTTGCCCCCACTCACAAAGCAACTCCAAATGAGACTCTGCGTGGGCCAAGCGTGCGCCCAGGCAGAGCCCAGTAAAGCACCAAACTCAGGGGGCCTGCGGCACCGTGGCCACCCACAGATACGAGGGCAAATGCCGCAGCCCCAGAGCTCATGCCCTAACAAATGGGTTCATCTTTCCGGGGCCACCGGACTGGCTGAAACAGACTCACACGGCTCCCCCAAGACTGACATGCCCGTCCCGCTATTTCCAGCCAGTTGCACATGGCCCCTGCGGGATTAGCGCCAGGAGAGCTGGCCCCGAGGCACGTCCAGGGAATGAGGCAGCCTTGCAGATACAGCCCCGTCCGTGGGAAATGCCACTCTGCAGCACACGGAGCGAGGGGCTGCAGCTGCTGCGGCGACGGCCTTGGGGCAGCGCGTTCAGCCACGTGCCCTTGGCGGCCTTGCCCACAGGACTCGGCAGCGACTCACCTGCTCTCCAGGTGCGTGAAGTCCAGCAGGTTGAACTCCCGGCAGTCTTGGCTGTGGTAGATGTTGTCCACATCCTGGCAGGCAGGCGGGCGAGAGCGTGAGCCTAGAGAGCCACTGCCAGGCTGGGTCACAGACCAGCGCTGCGTCCAGCCGCACGCAGGCCAAGCAGCAGCGGCCGCGAGAGCAGAGACAGGCGGCAGCCGAGCCACCAAGGCGAGTTCACCGTGTCCCTCCAGAGTATCCAGCGACTAAAACTCGCTGGGTTCTGTTTCTCCCTTGTTTTCCCCCTGGATTTCTGCCTCTCCCTACCCCGGCTCCCTCTGCCCGGCTCCCTCCACGTGGCTCCCTCTGCTCGGCTGCCTCCAGCTCCCTCTGCCCCGCTCTCTGCACCCGGCTCCCTCCACCTGGCTCCCTCCGCCTGGCTCCCTCTGCCCGGCTCCCTCCAGCTCCTTCCGCCCGGCTCCCTCCACTTGGCTCCCTCCAGCTCCCTCTGCCCAACTCCCTCTGCCCAGCTGCCTCTAGCGCCCTCCACCCGGCTCCCTGTGCCCAGCTCCACCCAGCTCCCTCCGGCTCCCTCCGCCCGGCTCCCTCCAGCTCCCTCCACCTGGCTACCTCTAGTTCCCTCCACCCAGCTCCGTGCCTGGCTCCCTCTGGCTCTCTGTGCCCAGCTCCCTCCGGCTCCCTCCGCCTGGCTCCCTCCACCTCCCTCCGCCCGGCTCTCTGTCTGATGGACCAGCATGGCACCTCTCTTCCGGTGCCGACTGCTCAGCCACACAACAGGGGCAAAATGTAGCCCCTGAAGGATGGCGTCCAACCCCTTGGAGAGACAGCAGGCAGCACTTTAGATGGGACCCAAACCCGCCCGATCTCATCCCACGCGCTTACCCACTGGATCTCCTCGCGGAAGGGAAAGCCGTTGTAATCACATAGAGCTGCATACGTCTCCGAGAAGCCACCTGCAAACATGGACAGAGGCCTTAGCAGCAGCCTGTGGAGGAGATGTAGCAGGAGCCCAAGGGACATGTGGGGAGGGAGAGAAACGAAGGCATCTGGGATCCAGAAAAGAGGGAGGCCCAGATGAAAAGCCCATTAAACCCTCACTGCTCCCAGCCCAAAGCTGAACTCAGGGTTGGGGGGCCTCTCGGCTTGCCTCTGACCCATTCGTTCCTTACTTGGCTTGATTCCTTCTGCCCCGACTTCCCTAGCTCTCTTCCTGGCTACGCCCTCCCAGGCTAGCGGGTGCGTTATCCCAGTGAGGGCTGGGTCACCACATTCCACTTCCCAACTTTGCTGATTGAAATGGTAGAACAAGGGGCTTGCAAAGCGAAGGGCTGGAAAGCTAGAAATGCCGGCGCAGAATCAGTCCTGCCCCTGCATGGCCCAGTCATGCCACTGACATCAATGGGACGGCTCCTGGGGGCACAGGACTTGTGGAAGTGTTTGCCGGACTGGTGCTGACATCATGTGACTCTTCCCTCTCACACTGCGCCCTGCCATTGCCTTATCCCCATTTCACAGGCAGGGAAACTGAGGCACGGGGAGATGGCGTGAGCTGCCTGGGGTCAGCCAGTCTTTGGGGGGTGGCTGCGGGCACCAGTGTTAGCCACCCCTCCTTTTCTTCCTGAACCGCAAAGCGGGGGGCTTCCAAAGGCACTTTGCCTTGGAGTCAACGGAGCTTTTAAAATTCCACCCCAAGCCGCCAAATCCCCCTCCCTTTTCTTTGTGGTAGTTTGGGCTTTCTGGGACAGAGGGGCCCAGAGCAAGGCCGGATACCGCAGGGCCCTTGGCTTCTCCGCAGCACTTCCTCCAACGAGTCGGTTCTCCTTCGGAGTCTCTCAAACAGGTCGGGCGGACAGGTTTTGAGCAGTTTCCTGGGAAAACGCCACACGGTTAAGTCAAGAATGGGGATGGTAGGAAGAAAATCCCCCCAGCCCTGCCTGTAGGTGTAGATTAACCATCCAGGAACACTTCTGGTGAACTGCCTGTGTGACCCTCATGCCCTTTTTGGGTTCTTTCTGCTAATACCTGCCTCTTAGCTGGCACGTTCCCACCAGCCGAGCGCAAAGTCGTGTCCTTCGCTCCGTTTTTACAGGTGGGGATACTGAGGCACTGCACGATGATGTGAGTTGCCTGAGGTCACCCCACAGGCCTGTGGCAGAGCCCAGACGAGAACCCAGCCCAGAGCTCTGCCCACCAACCCACACTGCCTCTACACTAAAGGGCCCCATGTTTGAAGCCTGTACAAGCCAAATGGCCAGAGCATGAGGTCAGGGGCCTCTAGGGGGTCTCGTCAGAGCCCCCCCAGTGCCGGGGCAGGCTGGCCCCCCAGAACCGCCACGCCGAAGTTTCAGGAATAGCCCTACCCGGGAGAAGAGTCTGGAAAGACCTTCTTGAGTGACATGGTGACGTGGATGACAACCTGCTCCAAGTCGTCCAGCGACGCGAGCCGAAAGATGTAAGAGGTGGTATCTGTTTCTACGGCAACCTGCAGAGAGGAGACATGGGGCTTTCGAGGCAGCAAGCAGAGGGTAGTGAGCTGAGCAAAGCCGCATGCCGAGATGGCCAGCTCTCGCCGGTGCGCTATTACGCCTCCTGCTCAGGCAAGGCTACGCCACCACGGAGTGAAGGCTCTGAAAACACACCAGTAGTTTGGCATAGACCATGCTACAAGTACTGAATGTGGTCCAAAGCGCAAGCATTACAAACCGAAAATCCCATGTTAAGGTTAAACTGAAAAGCAATGCAAACCAGGTAAGGAGTGGAAATGTGCAATTGTGGTTCCCAAACAGCCTTAACTCTGCCCTGCAGTAACACCTTGCAATGCTTTGGGGTCCCAGATTAAAGCACATCTGACTTGGTTTCCCCTCTCCTGGTGTCACTCCACACAGACCGTGTTATCATGAATATTAGAGGTTAAGTAAAAAGATCACATACAGGGTGTCTCATTCATGAAGGGACCCACTTTTAGACTCAGTTTGCTCTCCTGAGCTAATGAATAGATTCACTGCGTTCTGAGGAAAAGTCACTCCTGCTCAGCGAGCCAGAGCTATGTCTACACAGGCATGATTTTGCGCAAGAACTCTTTTGCAGAAGAGTTCTTGTGCAAAAACTCTTCCACAAGAGAGCATCTACACTGGCATGTGCTTTTGCACAAGAGCATCCATGCCAGTGTGGACGCTCTCTTGCGCAAGAAAGCTCTGACGGCCATTTGAACCATCGGGCTTTCTTGTGCAAGAAATTCATGTTGCCTGTCTACACTGGCCTCTTGCACAAGAACAGTTGTGCAAAAGGGCTTATTCCTGAGCGGGAGCGTCAGAGTTCTTGAGCAAGAAGCCCTGATTTCACACATTAGAACGTCAGTTTACTGGTGCAAGAACTCACGGCCAATGTAGACAGGCAGCAAGTTTTGGCACAAAAGCAGCTGCTTTTGCGCAAGATCACGCCAATCACGCCAATGTAGACACAGACACAGCCCAGGACTATAGCGTTGACAAAGACTTTTCACACTGAGCAAACTGGTTGAATCCCAACTTCCAGTGCAGAGTTAAACTCAGCCCGAATGGTGGGATTGCAAAGCAGGCCTCCATAATAACCCATCCAAACTAGTTGCCATATCATGCTGGCTCCCCTCTGGAGCAACCCCCAAAGGAGAACCTCCTGGAGGACACAGCCCCAGGCAGCCAGGAGCAAATCCCCATGCCCATCTTCCTGCAGCTAACATGAAACCACAGAAACCCCATTGCATTCAACTGGGGAAAATGCTGTTCCCACTGGCTAGTCAAGCTGCATGGGACACACATGCTTCCAGCAGGCAACTCAAACAGCTGGGCTTCCAGGCCAAGGAGGCAGATTTTGCTTTTTAACAGAGCTATACCTCTCTCATAGAGCTGGAAGGGACCTCAAGAGGTCATTGAGTCCAGTCCCCTGCCCTCACACAGGACCAAGCACTATTCCTGACAGATTTGCCCCAGGCCTCTAAACGGCCCCTCAAGGCTTGACCTCACAAGCCTGGGTCTAGCAGGCCACCGCCCAAACCACTGAGCTACCCCACCCCCCACAGGGACAACTGCTTGTGCTGGCTGATGCTGGTTTCTAGGCGGGCTCGCCGGGCTCCAGGCCAGCACAGAGGGTAAGACGGCCCTGGGAAACTAGATGGCATTTTGCCCAGGACGTTTTTCACACTCTGCAGGGACCATTCGATCGGCCAGTCTGAGCCCTCGTGCTGCCCAGGCTGCCGGATGCCACCCGCCCGCTGCTGTTCCGAGTGCCACGGCGCCTGGCTCACGCCTTGTCTAGCTCTAAGGCCGGTCCCAGGGCACCACCGCCTTCTCTCCTGCCCCTGGGACTGGCCTTCGCAAGCCCTCTCCAGTGATGGCAGGCGGGGCTCTGGAGGAGATTTCCCACTGCCCACTCCACCCGCCAGGTGCTAGCGCACACCAGCCCCGCCCCTGCAGGGGTTGCCTCTGTGACTCATAACCGGCAGCGGGTACCCCGCGCAGCAGCCCCCCATCTGCCCCACAAATAGCAGCCGGCCCTGGCCACGAGGCTTCATTAGAAGGGTCTGTCCTGCAGTGGCCGGTGCACAGGCCAGCCCTCGGGTCGGTGTGCTGGGTACATAATCCCCTCTCCCAGAGCCTTTGCCGGCTAGATTTGGCTCGCCACGGTAATCTTGGCACAGGCCAGTCCCCGCTGGGGGCCCAAGGCAGAAGCCGATGGAGCTGAGGACGTGCTTGTTTTCCTGCCAAAGGTTTCACACGGCTGGGATCTGCCCCTGGGCCGCGCTGCACTCAGTGCACGACTGGGGCTTGGCTAGCCTGTCACGTTACTGGATTTTAAGGGGAACAGCCAGATCACTGCTGTACCCCCATGGGGGGGTGTTTGCCCCAAAAGTGGTACAAAGGGGGCCATGTGAGGTGTCAAACAAAAGCTTACCTTCTACTGATTCTGTATATGCTCTTCATGTAATTGTATAATATCTGTATGTGAAGTTATAAACATGTGCTCTGTGTGGATACTGGAAGTGTCTCTATATGTGGTTGAGCAGTGGGCGGGAAAAGCTCACCCTAGGGACATGCTAATTAGCAAGCCACCAGGAACAACAGGTCTCTTAAGTACCACAGACCCACCTGGGAAGGAATCCAGGTGCCTGGCCACTGACCATGTGACTCTCTCCAGCTTGGAAGAGACCAGGAAGGGATATAAATAGGTCATGTGGCCGACTCCATCTTGGTGCTCAGCTCAGCCCTTCATCCCAGAGGCAGCCGTGCAGGGATCAATGAGCCGGAAAGAACTGGGGACCCATCCTGACATAGGATGTGCACCACGGACTTTTAAGCCAGCAGTTATAACATCTCTGCTGCGAGCCTGCGTCGAGAACTGGGAGATTCGATGCATGTAATGTACGATACTTTAACAATCTTACTCTCAGGCTTTTCCTTTCTCTTAGTAATAAACCTTTAAGATCCAGAGTGTAAATTGATCGGGACCTGTGGCTGGTTTCTTGGGACCGGACAGAACTTGTTCAGGGAAGGTGAGATTGGGCTCTAAAACCCCTCACCTGTGTGTTAGGTCTGTTACAGTGGCGTACCGGGCCGGGTCTGGGCACCGCTGAGGGCGTTCGCTCAGGGCGAATTGCTCAGACTCGGGGCTCCTTACAGCCCCAGACTGGAGACCTTCCCAAATAGGCCACAAACCAGTCCCACAGAGCGCTTCAGCTGCCAGCCTGGCCAGCTAGAAGCCTCATGAGCAAAACCCCTCTGACACCCCAGCTCCCTCCATGCCCCAAACTGCCCCGGGCCTGCCCACAGGTGAGGGGTCTTAGAGCCCAATCTCACCTTCCTCAAACAAGTTCTGTCTGGTCCCAAGAAACCAGCCACAGATCCCAGGTCAATTTACACTCTGGATCTTACCCACAAACCACACTGAGCCAATCCTTTAGAATCTAACGTCTAAACGTTTATTACTAAGAGAAAGGAAAGCCTGAGAGTGAGGTTGTTAAAGTATCATACATTACATGCATCGAATCTCCCAGTTCTCGACGCAGGCTCGCAGCAGAGATGTTATAACTGCTGGCTTAAAAGTCCGTGGTGCACATCCTATGTCAGGATGGGTCCACAGTTCTTTCCGGCTCATTGATCCCTGCACGGCTGCCTCTGGGATGAAGGGCTGAGCTGAGCACCCAGATGGAGTCGGCCACATGGCCTATTTATATCCCTTCCTGGTCTCTTCCAAGCTGGAGAGAGTCACATGGTCAGTGGCCAGGCACCTGGATTCCTTCCCAGGTGGGTCTGTGGTACTTAAGAGACCTGTTGTTCCTGGTGGCTTGCTAATTAGCATGTCCCTAGGGTGAGCTTTTCCCGCCCACTGCTCAACCACATATAGAGACACTTCCAGTATCCACACAGAGCACATGTTTATAACTTCACACACAGACATTATACAATTACATGAAGAGCATATACAGAATCAGTAGAAGGTAAGCTTTTGTTTGACACCTCACATGGCCCCCTTTGTACCACTTTTGGGGCAAACACCACCCCATGGGGGTACAGCAGTGATATGGCTGTTCCCCTTAAAATCCAGTAATGTGACACAGCACCACTGGAGAGCAGCGCTGCCCGGGCGCAGGCCAGAGCCCACGGGCCGGCCCTACCCCTGCTCCACAGCCGCCCAACAGGAATCACCATTCAGCCAAGAGCCGAGCTCGCAGTAATGCCACCACCAGGGCCAGGCCTAGGGGAGCAGAGCTCAGGGCAACCCCCCACTGCAGACGCTGCCCCCACCCTGCCTCTGCTCCACCCCACCCTGGCCCCAGTGCACTCCTTCCCCAAGCCCTGCACCAGCTCTGCGCTCTGCCCCTGCCCCTGCCCCGAGCAACACAAGCCGGGGCATGTGGGGCTGCCCCCTCCTGCACTCAGCCAAGCAGAGCACAGCCGGCCCGGAGCGGGTGGCACAGCACAATAGAGCACACGGCCAGGCCAGGCCGGATTCCACCACTGCAGCGAGTGTGGGGGAGGGAACCTCTGCTGCCCTCCCCTCACGTCAGGACCCCAAAGCCCCATGGTCCCTCCCATCCTGAGGATGGGTCAGGCAGCTGCCACGGGCCCCCCCAAAGCGCTGGTCACCACATTTCACAGTCGGGAGAGGCCAAAGTCTGCACCCGTGTGGTGTCACAGCTGGCAAGAGATGCCAGGCCCAGCAGCCTTGCCCGACACCGCTGTCTGTGCCCTGCGATTGTGCAGCGCCCGGCCCCGCCGTCTGTGCCCTGCGATTGTGCAGCGCCCGGCCCCGCCGTCTGTGCCCTGCGATTGTGCAGCGCCCGGCCCCGCCATCTGTGCCCTGCGATTGTGCAGCGCCCGGCCCCGCCGTCTGTGCCCTGCGATTGTGCAGCGCCCGGCCCCGCCGTCTGTGCCCTGCGATTGTGCAGTGCCCGGCCCCGCCGTCTGTGCCCTGCCTTTCTGCAGCGCCCGGCCCCACCGTCTGTGCCCTGCCTTTCTGCAGCGCCCGGCCCCGCCGTCTGTGCCCTGCAATTGTGCAGCGCCCGGCCCCGCCGTCTGTGCCCTGCCTTTCTGCAGCGCCCGGCCCCGCCGTCTGTGCCCTGCAATTGTGCAGCGCCCGGCCCCGCCGTCTGTGCCCTGCGATTGTGCAGCGCCCGGCGCCGCCGTCTGTGCCCTGCGATTGTGCAGCGCCCGGCGCCGCCGTCTGTGCCCTGCGATTGTGCAGCGCCCGGCGCCGCCGTCTGTGCCCTGCGATTGTGCAGCGCCCGGCCCCGCCGTCTGTGCCCTGCGATTGTGCAGCGCCCGGCCCCGCCGTCTGTGCCCTGCGATTGTGCAGCGCCCGGCGCCGCCGTCTGTGCCCTGCGATTGTGCAGCGCCCGGCGCCGCCGTCTGTGCCCTGCCTTTGTGCAGCGCCCGGCACCGCCGTCTGTGCCCTGCGATTGTGCAGCACCCGGCGCCGTCGTCTGTGCCCTGGGGTGTTGCTGAGGGTGCCACGGGGGGGCCCTGGCTGCACTCACCAGGCTGGGCTCCTGGATCCCGATTTCTCTCACCTCCAGGAAGCTGAAGGTGCTCCGCACCTGGGGAGAGAAGGCTCAGACCACGGCCTGCCCCCTGCCCAGCCCTCACCCCAGCGGCCCGATCTGCCAGCACCCACCCCTGCTGATAGCAAGACACAAGCTCCCCACACTGACCCCTCCAGCTCCCCCCAGACCCTCCTCCCAGTCCGCCCGCCCGCCCCTCCCCATGCAGCCCCGAGCCCGTGTCCCGTGCGGGGCCGCCTGCTGGAGCCGCAGCCTGGCTGGCAAAAGCGGGGGCACCCCCAGTGCAGCGTCCATGTCCCCCCTGGAGCTGCGGCAGGGCTGGCCCGCAGAGCCCCTTGTGTGCCCCGCCTGCCCGCCCCGGCCTCCGTGCCCCGTCCCAGGGGAGAGCCAGCGCCGTGCACAGGCGCCCGCACACCCGGCAGCCCTGGGGCAGCTCCCCTTGCTGGAGCGGAGCGCGGGGCCTGGTGTTGCCCAGGCGGGGCTGATTTGCTGCGCAGCGCGCTCCCTGCTGCCCGGGGCAGCGGCGACGGGCACTTGCGACGCGTGAAAAGCCCCGCTCAGCCGGGCCCTGCCGCCAGTCGGTCTGTGCCCCCCGGGCTGGGAAAAGCGGCCCCAACCCGCCCCGGGGGTCGGCTCTGACCAGGCACCAACGGGCGGCAGGGATCGACCAGGGGCCTGCCCCACGGATCAAAGGCGGCTTGGCTCGGGCCCTGCCAGCGCCGAGGGGCCGCATCTCTGGCGCAGGCCGGGCCGGGCGCCCAAGCGCGTGATTCAGGCTGGAGGCGAATGCGTCTCAGCGCGAACCAGTAACCGCAGGAAGCTGCCGGGCCACGGGGCAGGGACTGGCGGGCTCTGGGGGTGCCACGCAGCCCGGAGGACCGGCCGGGGCCAGGGCCAGGGAGGGACACGCAGCCGGGCCTGGGGAGGCGCAGAGGCGAGGCCAGAGCCCGATGCCAAGGGCCCAGCGGGCAGGTGGCGCGCACAGGGGAGCAAGTTGGCTTAAAGCAGCTGCAGTGCGGGGAGCCCCCGGCCCCAGATGGCGCATGTCCCAAGGGACTCCCCGCTGCAGCCTGGAAAATGAACCCTGGGTGGCCGCCTGCCTTTGAAAGGGCCCCCTGCCCCCACTAGAGACCCCCTACCCCCCAGCTCTCCACCCTCCCCACACTAGAGACCCTTGCCCTTCCCCCTGCCGTGCCTCGGAACGTCGCACGCTCGCTGGGCACTTGGGAAGCTTCGTGCCCCGGGGAGACCCCCTCCCGCGGAGGGTCACTTACCCGGACCGGGAGCATTGCTGGCAGCAGGTAGGCCCTCCAGGGGGTTAGCACCTGCCCGGAGGGAAAGCAGCATCACAGCAGGACTGGCAAGGGCAGGGCACGGTGCCCTGCCTTGGGACCCACCCCATCCTGCCCCTGGCTCAGACACTGTTCCCCGAAGGGCCCAGGGCCGCAGGCCACCAGCACATGCCGGTGGGCCCAGCACACCCGAGAGCCACGCCGGGCAGTGCCGGCTCCCGCGACCAAGGGCCAACGGTCCCCAGGTACCCACACGTACCAAGATGTCGTCTTCCTGCTTGGATCTGACCTGAAGCTGGACGGGCTTGGCCAGAACAATTTCCTTGGGCCCCAGCAAGGCCGTGATGCCATCTGAAAAGAGAGCGCCCACATGGCGGGTCAGCAGAGCCAGCCATAGCCGGTCAGTGGCCCATGTCCCCCCAGAGCACCCGGGAGAGGGTGTGAGGAAGGGGGAGTTTTGGGGGTTCAGGCGTGCTCAGTGCCCAGATGTTACTGGTGAATGTGACAAGGGGGAAGGAGTTTGGAGGGCTCGGGGGGGCTGCATGCAGAGGGGCGCTCAGGGCCCAGATGTCACTGGTTCAATGCGACAAGAGGGGAGTTTGGGGGGTTTGGGGGGGCTGCATGCAGCGGGGCGCTCAGTGCCCGGATATGACGGTTAATGTGAGAAGGGGGAGGGAGTTTGGGGAGTTCGGGGGGGCTGCATGCAGCGGGGCGCTCAGTGCCCGGATATGACGGTTAATGTGAGAAGGGGGAGGGAGTTTGGCGGGTTCGGGGGGGCTGCATGCAGCAGGGCGCTCAGTGCCCGGATGTGACGGGTTAATGTGAGAAGGGGGAGGGAGTGTGGGGGGTTCGGGGGGGCTGCATGCAGCGGGGCGCTCAGTGCCCGGATGTGACGGGTTAATGTGAGAAGGGGGAGGGAGTTTGCGGGGTTCGGGGGGGCTGCATGCAGCGGGGCGCTCAGTGCCCGGATATGACGGGTTAATGTGAGAAGGGGGAGGGAGTGTGGGGGGTTCGGGGGGGCTGCATGCAGCGGGGCGCTCAGTGCCCGGATGTGACGGGTTAATGTGAGAAGGGGGAGGGAGTTTGGGGGGGGCTACATGCAGCGGGGCGCTCAGTGCCCGGATGTGACGGGTTAATGTGAGAAGGGGGAGGGAGTGTGGGAGGTTCGGGGGGGCTGCATGCAGCGGGGCGCTCAGTGCCCAGATGTGACGGGTTAATGTGAGAAGGGGGAGGGAGTTTGGAGGGTTCGGGGGGGCTGCATGCAGCGGGGCGCTCAGTGCCCGGATGTGACGGGTTAATGTGAGAAGGGGGAGGGAGTGTGGGGGGGCTATATGCAGTGGGGCGCTCAGTGCCCGGATGTGACGGGTTAATGTGAGAAGGGGGAGGGAGTTTGGAGGGTTCGGGGGGGCTGCATGCAGCGGGGCGCTCAGTGCCCGGATGTGACGGGTTAATGTGAGAAGGGGGAGGGAGTTTGGGGGGGCTACATGCAGCGGGGCGCTCAGTGCCCGGATGTGACGGGTTAATGTGAGAAGGGGGAGGGAGTTTGGGGGGTTCGGGGGGGCTGCATGCAGCAGGGCGCTCAGTGCCCGGATGTGACGGGTTAATGTGAGAAGGGGGAGGGAGTTTGGGGGGTTCGGGGGGGCTGCATGCAGCGGGGCGCTCAGTGCCCGGATGTGACGGGTTAATGTGAGAAGGGGGAGGGAGTTTGGAGGGTTCGGGGGGGCTGCATGCAGCGGGGCACTCAGTGCCCGGATGTGACGGGTTAATGTGAGAAGGGGGAGGGAGTTTGGGGGGTTCGGGGGGGGCTGCATGCAGCGGGGCGCTCAGTGCCCAGATATGACGGTTAATGTGAGAAGGGGGAGGGAGTTTGGAGGGTTTGGGGGGGGCTGCATGCAGCGGGGTGCTCAGTGCCCGGATGTGACGGGTTAATGTGAGAAGGGGGAGGGAGTGGGGGGGGTTCGGGGGGGCTGCATGCAGCGGGGCGCTCAGTGCCCGGATATGACGGTTAATGTGAGAAGGGGGAGGGAGTGTGCGGGGTTCGGGGGGGGCTGCATGCAGCGGGGCGCTCAGTGCCCGGATATGACGGTTAATGTGAGAAGGGGGAGGGAGTGTGGGGGGTTCGGGGGGGCTGCATGCAGCGGGGCGCTCAGTGCCTGGCTGTTACTGGTTAATGTGACAAGGGGGAGGGAGTTTGGGGGGTTCGGGGGGGCTGCATGCAGCGGGGCGCTCAGTGCCCGGATGTGACGGGTTAATGTGAGAAGGGGGAGGGAGTTTGCGGGGGTTCGGGGGGCTGCATGCAGCGGGCGCTCAGTGCCCGGATGTGACGGGTTAATGTAAGGGGGGGGGGGGGAGGTGTTTGTTGTTGCAGGACCCAGCCCAGAACCGGAGCCGGTGCCTGGTGCCCCGGTGCCCCCGGCCCCGCTCAGAGGACGTGGCCAGCTCCGTCCAGACGCCAGACAAGGGGCTGCAGAGGGGAGACCCCGGCCCAGCTGGTTCCAGCGAGGGGAGAACGGGACGGGGCGGGGCTGCTGGAGGGGATATTGGAGGCTCGGCTGGGAGACGGGGGCTGTTCAGGACTGAGGGCAGAGCAGGGCAGGAGACTGGCTGCAGGGAGACTGACGTGGGAGGCTGAGGGGGCCAGGCCCACAGATCTGAGGGGCGGGGGGAGTGGCTGGGAGAGGCAGTACTTATCCTGCACTCCCCCTTTTTTGTTTTTTGCTTGACAAAAATGTTTAGCCCGTGTTGGGGGTTTTTTTTTTTTTTTTGCTTGACCAAAATACCACGTCTGGTATTTTTTGGGACCATCTGGCAACTCTACTCACAGCGGAGGCAGGCAGCTGGAGGCCCTGAGAGGCACTGTCCCGGAGGCAGAGGGGCGGACCCCCCACGTGAGAGTGGGCCCCCAGGAGAGGGTTGCCGCACTGGAGTGGCCCCGCGAAAGGGCTGTCTCACTGCCGCTGGAGAGAAGCGGGCCCCCCGGGAAGGGGCTGCCGCACTGGAGAGGGGGGTCCCGCCCAGGGATGGACGGGCCAAGTGTGGGCACCACCTGTGAGCCGTGCCAGAGGGCTCCACATCACAGCCAGGCCAGCTCCCCCCTGCTCCGTATTCTCAGAGGTGTGGCCAGCTGCTGCCTCCCCCTGCCCCACCTGCAGGAGGCTAACACTGCGGGCTGCTGGTAAGAGAGCCTGGCGTGAGATTTTTAAAACCGTCTAGGAGATTTAGACACACACTTTTTAATGCATCTAAATCCCCTAACTCAGTGGTTCTCAAACTTGAACACCCAAGAACTCCCGTTTCCATAGAAAAGTTTTCACAGATCCTGAAGCTGGCCTTTAATTTTCTCTAGGGGGGCTCAACCCCCACTCAGCCTCAGGCCCTGCCCCCCACCCCACCTCTTCCTGCCCCAGTTCCACCCCTGCCTCTCCTTTTCCCCCCCTCTTTCTGCCCCTCCAAACAAACCTAGTCCACACTCCTTCCTCCCCCTCCCTGCGCCCCACTGAGCAGCTGTTCCCAGCATGCAGGAGGCTGGGGAAAAAGCTGCTCCACAGGGCCAGCAGCCGCGAACATGACTTGGGCCCCCTGGAGCATGGGTCCGCAGCCCCCCCTTGGAGAAACCACTGCCCTGAACCCCGGTAGCAGCGTCCCGCTGCCAGGCATGGGCAGGCCAATACCCCGACTGGCTCATTGCATGGCCAGGGCTGGCCGGGCCTACGGCTCCCCTGCCCCACGCCAGGCTCGCAGCCTGCTGAGCACAACCCGTGAGGTGCGCAGAGCGGGGCCTGGCCAGCCCAGGCACGGGAGAGGGTCAGTCCTCCGCTGCCTGGACATACATTAGCAGCCCACACGCCCAGGGCAGGTTCTGAGAGCTCAGGCCTGGGCGGCTGGCGCACGGCAAGGCCCGGGGAAGATGGGCTGAGCCAGCAAGCACCGTCCCTGTGGCCGCGGCTGCACGCCCTGGGTCACCACGGGCCTCTGGGAGCACGGAGCTGCTAGTGGGCAGCCAGCTGGCGTGCAGGAGTCCCCCCCCAGCTGCCGAGAGCAAGGGGCTGGACAGACAGCCGCTCAGGCCCCTCTCAACCTCAGACGCGTTGCCCAAGGACCCCGACTCTCCTGGGGGCTGGGGCCTTCCCACTTGTGCAATTGCCTCTGGCCTTCTTGTGGCCAGTGCAGCCTCTGCGCCCCTCGGGTGGAGTCTCCTTCTATCCAAGCGCTGGCTCCCGGCCAGGGGAAAGCCCCTTTCCTCGGGGCAGGCTCCTGGGGGGCCATCGCTGAGTCCTCGACACTCACCCCCTGGGCAACGCCCGGGGCAGAGCCAATCCCCACGGGAAGCCCCTTCAGCCTGCAGCTGCCCAGGGAGGCGTGGGCCGGGCAGGGCACCGAGCCGTCTGTCTGGTCAGACCTTGGCAATGGGAAATCTGGCGCGGGCACGTCTTCCTGCGCACCCTCGACTCAGCGCCCCGCCCAGCTGCTGCCGCCGGGGCTGGATTAGCTTGGCCCCGGGCAGGTGGGAGCGGGGGACCAGGAGCTCTCACCTCGGAGATCCGGAGCTTGTCTGGAGCTGCTGGCCAGCCTCTGCCGCCCCCTCCAGGGCTCTGAACTCCTGAGCCTGTGAGCTAACGGTTTGACCATCCAGTCCCTGGCCAGTCATCTCTGTTCAGCCCGCCCCAGGCCCCACAGACCCACAGCGGGTTAACAGGCCCCCCACCAGCTTAGCCACCCCCAGCGAGTGAGCCGGGGCCTCCACCGCTAACCCTGGGCTGAGCTAGCGAGCCCGTCCATGGACCCTGCTGGGACCCGGCCCCTACCTGCTGGGTTACGCTCCCACCTCCTCCCCTGGCTTTGGGGGTGGCCTCACACATCACACCTGGCTCCAGTGGCTTGCCACTGGCCTGCTGGCTGCCGGGCCCTGCTCTAGGCCCATGGCTGGGGCGCACGTGGGGTTTCAGCTCCTGGCTTCTGGGGCAGAGCAGGCCCCGTTGGGCTACGCGCTGGCTCCTCTGGCTCATGCCTGAGCCGCTGCACCCCCAGCCTTTGTGTGTGCAGCCCCATTGCCCCAAGGGTTTGTAGTGGCTGGTATCCGAGCACCCTGCACCCGGCCCTCCTCCCAGCCTGGGTGTGCCCTTCCCCCATGGCACCCTGTTATCCCCCCCGACACATTCTCCCCTCCACCATAGGCTCCCTGTGTCCCCACGAGCCAGGGGCTGTGCCCCCCATTCTCACCTGCATGCCAAGGGCTCTGTGAGTCTCCCCATATTAAGGCTCTGCCCCCCCAACTCTGTTCTTCCTGCGGGGAGATGGGCCGGGATCCTGGGTGCTACAGGTGCCATCAGCTGATCTCTCCATCTGCTGTGCCTGCTACCCGGATGCCAGGGGCTGGTGTGCCCCTGAACAGCCTCCCTGCCTGCCAGCCGCCCCCCTGGGGGCTTGTCAGGTTCTCGCCTCAGTAACACCCTGCTCTGGCTGAGGTGCATCAAGGTTTGGGGGGCCCTTGCCCAGAGCAAGCAGGGGGTCCTCCCCATGCCTGCCACCAGCAGTCTCCCTCCCCCGACCTGGCACGCCCCATGGTGCAGGGGCAGGACACGGGGGGGGTTGCCCGCTCTGCCCTCCTGCCGGGCGAGGGGCTGGGACATGCAGCTCAGAGTTCATTACAGCAGCACAGCACGTGTCATCCAGGCCAGCCACACGCCGAGGGCACGTAACCCCAGCTCACGTGGCCCTTAGGGTCCTGTGGCATCTACCCATGGATTGCACCTACTACACTCCAGCCCCAGCCCTCTACCACCTCACTGGGAACCCCCGGGGAGCACCCTACCCCCAGCCTCTCATCCCAGGCCAGCCACTGGCCGGCAACCTGCCCCCCTTCCCAGGGCCCTTGCCAGCCCGGAGGCGGCTCCCTGCCCTCCAGCTTGGGGCTCAGCCAGCGGCCTCCTCGCACCGACCTCCCCTCTTCCCCTAAACTGCCTCCAGCTCCCGCCAGGGCTGCTTCTGCCCTGCACCTTGCCTGGCCGGGGCACAGCTCACTGACAGAGGCCAGTGGCCTCGTGACACCCCATGTCCCTTCCTTGCCGGGGCGCTGGGGGCCTGGTCCCTGGAGCCGGGAGAACCCAGGAGTGCTGCGCCCGGCTCCCCCCAGAACACCTAGAGAAAGGAAGCGGCGCCCCCACGGCAGGTGGCCCCGGCACTGGGAGGGGCCCCCGAGCCAGCCAGGCCTCACCCGTCCATGTGGCGCCGGGAGGGGGCTGCATACCTTGCAGGTGGCCCGGGATCCCTCCCGCCATCTTGGGGCGCCGGGCGAGCCGCCTGTGTCAGCCCAGCTGCAGTCAGAACGAAACTGGCCCCGCGGGAGGAAGCGCGGAGGTGACTTACCAACGGCCGCGCCGCTCTCGGCCCCCTCCTCCCCACCTGCCTCTTCCTGCCCCACAGCCCAGATGCAGCCGAGCGAAAGGAAGCCGCCCGCGTGAGCAGCCCCCGCAGCCAGCCTGCGTCTCCCGAGCCACGGGCGCCCCGGCACTGCACCCTGCGGCAGCCACGGCTCCTAGCCCACCGGCTGCCCCGCCACCTGCTGTCCCAGCCCCGGGCTCACCCCCCCGGGGCCCAGCCTGACCCGCCATCCCCCACTTCTCCATTCGGGCCCCTCACTTATTCCTCAGTCCCCTATAGCCCCGGCAGCAGCCCTCCCGCCCAGCCTGGGCCCTCCCCACAGCCCGGGCGAGAACTCGGGAAATTGACTCAACTCCTGCTCTGCTGCTCACTCATGATACAAAGGGCAGCTCCCCCCGGCTTGCCCTCAGCTGCCCCGTGGCCTCCCGGCTGCGCCCGCCCCATGCCCCCCCATCTCTGCTTGGTGGAGATTCCTGCCAGCCCAGAGTCAGACAGCACAAGCGCAGCCTGGCGCTTGGAGAATGCTCAGGCAGCGGGTTGAGAGAGGGGCTTGCTGGGAGCTGTTTGGGGGGCCCCAAGCATGCTGAGCACCCACACTCCTATTGGATTCAGCTGCTGCAGGCACCATGGGAGCACAGTAGCCATCGGGCTACAGCAAACGTGCCAGGGCTGCAGCAAGCGTGTCACCAGGCACCAGCCCGGGTTGGCAAAGCTGGGCCCAAGAGATGGGCCGGCAGCTCCCGGCCAGCAGAGCAGCCACCTGCAGGGGGCAAAGGGAAGGGGCAGATGAGGGTGATCCACTTTGGGCCGGGCAGGGCAGACACCCACTCCCCACGTGGCTCTGTGGGCCAGTCTCGTCTGAGCCCTCTCACAGGGAGGAAGGGAGCAGGGCGCGGCCCATGTCAGACTGCAGTGCCAGAGGGCTGGGCAGGCGGGGGGGGGGAAGGGGGGGCTTTTCTCCCCCCTTTCACACGTGAATGCAGCAGACACACCTTTGCAGGAAATCCTCCCCACAGGCGCCCGCTGCCTGTCGCTGCCAACCACAGCTCGCACAAGGGCGCAGACAACCAGCCCAGCAACCCCTCGGCAGCTAGGTGGGGGCCAGCGCAGAACAGGCTGTCGCCCGCGTGCCTGCCGCGCCCTCGTGCCCTTGCACAGGCAGGGGCTGTGTCTGCTTGGCTGCGCACCTGCGGGAGCCCAGGCACGTAGCCCCTGCAGAAGGGACCCAGCCAGCCCTGGGCTCATGGCAAGACCCCTCCATGCAACGGGCCGGGTGGGGCCGTGAAAATCGGAGCGAGGGCGGCTCGGCCCTTGAACGTGTTTCTGAAATTGGCCAACGCCAGCCGCCTAGCACAAGGGAGAATGGGGAGTGGCGCCACACAAGCCACGCCCCCAAGCCCAGCCTAGGTTGTCAGAGTTAAACACCCCATGGGGCTGTAAACGAGGGTACTCGCTCAGCGCCCCCTTGTGGCCAAGCGTGGCACAGCTGCGCTTGCAGCTCTAGCGCCCCCTGCTGGGGGCATTCTGGTGCTGGGTCCCTGCCCCCGCCCCTTGCCGCAGGAAGCTGGGGGTTGGCACTGGCTCAGCCCTCCAGCCCCCGGACAGAGCAGGACAAGCCCCGGCTGGAGCACTGAAATCTCCATGAAACAGCCTGTTTGCTTTCACTAGGGTCTTCAGCTGGCTCCCGCCCTTTACGTTCACCTCCACCCCCCTGGCTCTCAGATAAGCCCCGTGCCCATGAGAGGGGCCGGTAGGGGGACCCAGCCTCCCCCTGAAGCCCCTCACTTGGGGCCTCGGCTGCAGCAGCGATTACACCTCACCCTCCGTCCTCTGCACTCCCTGGCCTCTTCACCAGCCCTTTCATCTCCAGCCCCAGGCTGGGGCCCAGGCCTTCCCCTCCACAATCCCAGCCAGGGACCTGACTGCTGGGCCAGCCCCTCTTGGCTCCCACACGCTGCCCCAGAGAATGCCCCTAGACAATCTTGGTGGCAGATTAAGATTTACTGGGGCCCTCGGCCTACGGCATGTTGCCCCCCCCCCCCCCCGACCACAGGGCACCAGCACCTCCCCTTGAATGCCCAGGCGCTGGCTACGTTACAGTAAGATCCACCCAGGGGCCCCAGGCTGTGTGGGGGAAACCCAGGCTCTCCAGCTGCCTAGAGATTGCATCCTGGGGGGCCAGCAATATAGGCAGGGGGCTCAGCACCCCAGGGTCTCCAGGTGGTTCTTACCATGGCCCAGCTCCAAGGATCAGGGGGTGAGTGCCCCCCCTTCTGTACAGGTTCGAGGGCTCCTGGCATCCTTCCGATGCCCTCACCGTGTCTGTGCGGGGGTTTGGGCAGCAGAGCAGCGCTGCTCTGGGTGGGAACTTAACACTGCGGGCCATGGCTGCAGGATGGACATTTTGGTGCGGCCCAGGCTGTGGGGCACGTGTCTAACTGCAGCCCATCCTGAGGTGCTGCCTCGCTCAGCGCTAGCGCTGGTACAAGTACCACTCGCAGCGTGGGGCTGTCAACCTGCCTGGGACTCTGCTAGGCCAAAGGGCCCTGCTGGACAGAGCAGAGCCAGCCTGGGTATGTCTCCACAGGCCAAAGCTGCACCTCTGAGCGCAGCAGGCACAAGCTAAGGCGGGGCGGGAGGGGCTTAGGGCTGCTGCTGCAAGTCCCTCAGTAACCCAGCCTGAATATTTCCAAAGTGCTCTTCTCCCACCACACAGGCACGACTGGCCGTGCGCTGATGCTACCCACGTGGTCTCCCTTTGTCTAGTGCAAATGCAGCCTCCCTCGCTGCCAGCTCTGGGCGTACACCAAGTGCTTCCCTGCTGGTCCCTGGGCTGGGACAAGCCATGAGCACCAGCGCTCTCCCCTCCGGCTCCTCGCTCAGTCGGGAACTATGCGCCGCAATCTCACTTCAGCCACGCTTCTCCACTGAGTCCCGTCTGGTTTCCTCCGGCCTCTGCAGCCTTGTGCTCTGCAGCGTCTCCCTGGCGGCCCCCGCCTCCAGCAACTCTGGGCTTCACAAACATCAGCTATGTCCTGCACAGCGCCGCTCGAGCCTTCTGCAGAACTCCACCGCAAGGCTAGTTACGCACCCAACTGGTACCAAGGGCGAGTTCAAGTTGCACCTGACCACCACACGTCTCTCCCTCCAGCAGTCAGACTCCCTGGCGACACTGACAGCAGCCCCCAAGCTCTGGGAAGCCAGACATTGCACAGCTCTGTTTATTGTCCAGCCTGTTCTTACCGACTAGCCGGTTGCAGGACCTCTCAGATCTCTCTCCTTGGTAGGGTTTACCAGCCTTTACAGTGACCAGAACGAAGGAGAATGCAGGCGTGTGCTACACACCAAGTGTACCAACTCATTTTGGGGAAGGCACTGGATCTCATATAACACGGTCGTGAACCACGGCCTAGCAATCTAACGGCAGCTCCTGGACGAGGAGCCCACGGGCCACGCCCCCAGAGAGCTGTGCTCGTGCTAACGGATGCAGTGGACGGTCAGCATTCCACACAGCAGTGCTTTCTGGCAGCATTGAACATTCACAGACTTAGGAAGATCTTCTGCACGCTGTCCCAGACCCAGGATTCCAGGCTGCCCAGCAGCCTTGCGGAGGGAGGAGACTTTTCTGCGGAGGCAGTCGTCAGCTCAGAAACTTGCCGTCAGGAGGAAGAGTTGACCAATACAAAGAAAGCAGCCAGTGAGCACGCATGTTAATCCATTATTATTTATTAGCTGTACAGCAGTATATTCTCCTTCCCAGCTTTCAAACCCCATTACATATTTTATAACAGTTTTTTCTCATGTTGGTTTTCTAAAATAATGAAAAATATCACACAGTACAGCTAAGTACAAAAAATGCATCAACCTAGAGTCTGATAGCTAACTGATAGCTCTTTTAAAAGCAATACATAGAAGAAAAATTTGTTTGAAATCAGCAAGACTGAGGCTCTATAAAAAGCTTACATATTTAAACATGTGACTGTTCATATACAGGCATCATTTGTATTTCACATTATTCCTTTGTTGCCTTTTTATTAGAGATCCAAAATGGTATAATTACTGACCTAGTAAAATTTCCTGGCCCAGGATTCCAGGGCTGCAGTGATCCACTTACAAATCACCACTTCTGGCTTAACATAGGATTCATCAACACAAAATACAACTACAAAGTAGAGCAAAGAATATGTAGTTGTGAAGTCATAACTGAAAAGAAGGTTAATGATACATGTTTTAAATGCCAGTTCCATGTGCTTTGACACCTGATTTCATGGGCGGGCTTCCGTTGTTTTGCAACAATAGTCTGGGTACCTCTCTCTTCTACATGATTGGTTATCAACAGCTCTTCCGACATTTACACTCCACCAAATCTCGTCACTTAATCAGCAAGTAATTAAAACACTGGGTTTTTTTTAATCTGCATTTTTCATACCTCTTAATTAATGGAAAAAGATTAAAATGTAAAAAAAAAAAAAAAAAAAAAAAAAGTTATTTACAAGCTTGACCATTACAGAGTTGCTTTGCCCAAAGCAGAGCATGAAGACAGAAACCAGTTGGAGCATGCCAAAACTGCCATGTGTGGCCAGCTTGGTGAACCAGAACTAGTCAGTGGGGCAAAGCAAAACCAAAAGCATTTTAAAAGTCTAGCCCCCTCTCAAGTCTGCATTGACAGTTAAAAACACTACTGGGAGAAGGCGGCTGGAGGACTTTGGGAACTCGAAGGGCAAGTCCAGAGTGGTGTACCACAAACTCTAGTCAGAGCTTCTGTTTCTCCACTTGTGTGTATTAAAACTTGTTACATGTAAACACTGTCCTTGGACCATCATTACAACGCAGCGAATTGAGCGTCTCACAGGAAACGCTCAGACTCCAAAACAGATCCTAATGCTCCATGATCCTGTAACGCTAACATAAAACAGCAAGTCCTAGGTCAATCACATTCTAACATCATTGTGAAGTTGTATTTCCCAGGGTGTTCGGTAAAATGGTCTAAAATGATGCATTTCCCAAAGCCAAGAAAAAGGTAAAAGGAAAAATAGATTTGAGCCATTGAAACACAGCCCAGGCCAGTTCAGTCAGCACGCTCGGCCTTTCCTCCATCACCGGTCCATCATGCTCAGAATCATCTCCGGGGTGAGGTCTCCATTGGGAGCTTCCACTGCGGCAGGCTGAGCTTCCTCCTCTTCCCCCACCGTTTCTGCGTCGGGTTCTTTCTTTACTTCAACTATAATGTTTTCAATTGCACCAGTGTTCTGGTCTTCAACCTGAATGATTGCTGCAGCTAGGAAGGGGGAAGAGAGCGATCAGAGCACCGATTTCACAGGCGGGGGGGAACAGATACTTTTCTACCAAGCCGGGCAGTGTCTTACTGAAACTGAAGACAGAAGATTTACCATCGGCTTGTTCAGCAATGCAGCCCTGGTTTACCCAAACTACCCAGGGCCCAACATCTCAGCAGCATTTGTGTGCTGCCAGACCGCAGGGCCTCACTGCTGCAGTGCCATTTGGATGAGGCCTCCAATGTCTAGCAGAATCATGGCCAGCCCAGGCTTCAGCAGTGCTCAGCGGCAGGGGGACTCCCCACAGCAGTGGCACGAGAAGGGAGGGGCTCAGTGATCCCTACTCCTCCCAGGGGAATCCGGAAAGGAGTTCAGCCTCGCCATGCCTGACCTCAAGGCACATGCTCCTCAGAATGGGGGGGGAGGAGCGAAGGGCGTGGAGGAGAGAGGAGACCTCCATCTCCACGTACCTCAAGGCACCTACACAGCTTCCCTGCAGCAGCCGTGCTGCCAGCACACACATCTGCAGGACACCGCGCACTGGGGCAATGCAACCTGCCCTGTTTCCTAGCAGAGTACAAAACCACATTGACCCCATGGGGGTTCATGACTCAACCCTGCCAAGTGCGATGCCGCTTTGCAGAGGCCCAGAGACGTGGAGATGGTTAGACAGACGGGGTCAGTGCCTTGCTACACAGCACACGGGGCCACAAGAATGTGGAAGGGCAGCAGGCGGCAACCACTCCTTCAAAGGGGCAGACTCACTCTGACAGGAGAGTTTTTCCCAGGACTCTGTACAAGCCTCCCATCAGGCAATGTAACCCCTCTGGGCAAGGGCCATGCCCACTTGGCACCTCGGAGCTCGAAGTGCTCACAGCTCTATCAATGAACAGTGCACTGAACGTGCATGCCCATTTCTAGTGCTAGACCTGGGCTGGTTACTAGCCCTGATTAGCCTGCCTTTCGCCAGAGCACCTGGAAACAAGTCACACAGATGGGCAGCACCCTCCCATTCTCCTCCCCTCCTCTCTGAGCGGCCCCGGGTGGATAAGCTCCGCTAGGATCTGTTAGGAAATGCCAGCACCAAAGGGAGTCCCCACAGGCAGGACCCCACGGTGCCCCAGTAAAAGGGTAGAGAGGCCGTCAACAGATTTTAAAAGGACTCAGCTCCATGGTAAGGGCTTTCCCTTCACCCTCCCATGGCTCTGGCCATGCAGACAGAAGCAGAAGGCCAGAGTCCCAAGTGCAGGCAATGCCATGTTGGGTGTTAATCCAGTAGGCATATCCATTGCCCCCTATGCTGCAGAGCCTTACCAGTGCCCCTCTCCCCGCTTCGCAGAGTTATCCTGACATGCCTGGCCTTGGCCCCACCTGTTCAATTTATGATCATGTTTCATTCTGGAGGGTCTTTAATCGGGGGCTTCAGTGCTACCTCTCATGCCATGGGAGGGGTGAGGAGGGAGGTGGCACTTTGGTCAGGGCCTGGCATCTCTTTGGCTCTCAGTGTTTTATACCCCCTTGCGTCTCCCTTGCCACACGTGACAGGTTGCTTAACCTATCTCGGAACCTCTCTCTCTCTCCAGCCCAGCTGCTTGCGAGCAGATGCAACACAGAGTCTTTGTTCGCACACATTGTAACACAAAAGCCAAGCAGACAAACGAGACCCACAGGTGTATCCCAAGCGAACAGGCAGGCCCCATGCTGCGTCATCATAGCTAATGCTCCTAACACTCCGTTCAAGAGGAACGAAAACCCTCAGGTGGTGCCCAGAGGTAACTTACGCTGGGGTTGTTTTGGTTGGTTGGCTTTGCCTGGCGGCCTTCCTCTTCGTTTCTTAGCAGGAGGTGGTGTGGGAGCCACTGGCTCTACTTCCGGTTCAGCCTCAATTTCTACTGCTGTCTCCTCCTCATCTTCATTGTCATCCAGATCTGGTTCAGCATTTTCCTCTATAGAAGAGAAAACCAGATAAATCTTCAGTTTAGGTAGGGACAAAACACCAGCCCTGGCATCCTGCAAGGAGTAGGAACCAACCCGTCATCAGTCTGAGCTGGTCTCAAAGGAAGGCAGTGAACACAAGTGATCCTGCTACCAACAAGCAATTCATCAGAGGGATTTTCAGTACTGGGCTATTCACCTTGGAAGGCTAGAAAAGGGGAACACGGCCCCATACCCAGTGCCAGTATTACCCGTATCATTGTGAAACGTTTTACAGTGTGAAGGGGAGAAAAGAGCAGCCCGTCTGGGACCAATTCATTTGCCAGGAGACATCACGGGACTCCTCAGTGCATAGCGGGGGCTGGGAGAGACTGTGTCACCTCGCCATCTGTGGCTGAGGAGGGGTTATCCAGCGCAGTGTAGTCTCAGGGGTTCAGACCGGTCTGATGTGACTCCTGATGGCACCATCTTTTGGGATGCTCCTCCAGCCTGGCAAATCTCACTACCAGGAAATGATTTTACTTTTCTTGGAAAAGCTAATGGAACATCCGAGTTCTGTCCCACGGGAGCACCCTAGCCAACCCTACCTCCCCCTGCAGGGCCTCCGTTCAGATGCTTGCCTTAAAAAATGTGGTCACCACCCTTTTAGCCCCTGAAACTCCCACGTTCGTTCCATCCTACTGTGCAGAGTTGAAGGGAATAAGCTTCAGGAAAAAACGTGGTGAGAGGTTGTGTGGAGGGCAAAGCGGCTGCCACCAACCTTTCGGTAAGAGCCTTCATCCTGCAGAAGAATATACCCAGCCTGTGGCATGCGTGGAAACAGGAATACAGCAAGTGGAGAAGCCATACAAAGCAGCACTGCTTCCATTAAGCCAACTATGGGCTTAAAGAACCCCCCTCCCTAGTCAGAAGGTCCCATATCAGCCTGGTCCAGCACAAACACTAGCCTGGCTGTGCAATGATGGCTAGTGGTGGGGAAAGAATTCCTCCACAAAGCTCGCCGTGACTTGTCTGGGCTCCACATGGCCACTGGTTCTGCAGAGGGGTGGGGCGGGGCCAATGCACAGATACCTAGCATCAGTGTACTCCTTTCCATGACATTTTTGAATGGGAAGGGAAAATATAACCCTCAATCCACTGTACCTGGCTGTGTCTAGGGACGTGCAAGTGTAATCACGTACACTGGGCTCATCAGTTAACGTTCATGGCTACACACAGCCTCTCAGTACACATGAGGAGCTGGCTCCCTGCACTCACCAGCTCCTGGAGAGCCGCCCTGCGCTGCTGCCTCTGTATCAGAGGCAGCAGTGCAGGTGGGCATGTGGGATCTGGTACATGCTAGGAGCCAGCTTAAAAGCCAGCTTCCTGCGCACACCAGCTCCCAGGGAGCCAAGTGCCGCTTCATGTGTAACCACTGAAAATGTCAGCGGTTACATCACTGCTTAATTACATGCATTTTAACATCCGTAGTCTGTACTACTTCCACACTGGTGTGCTTCTGGTGCTCAATACACTCAGTGTATGTACACCACAATCCCAACCACACTGTGGAGCTGCTATTTTCCTGGTCACACTGTGGCAGTCTGCAGCCCCAGGTGCATTCACATTGCATACTCGTGTTTTGGTGGGCTGTTCATTCTCACCACATTCCCACTGTCCAACATTTCCCTCACATTGAGCATGTGCATGCTGTGGTGTTTTACCCCAGGGTTATCAGAGCCCCAACTGTAATCAGGGAGGGGAAGAGAGACACTAGAACAATTAAATACATGTATCCACTTGATTTCATCACAGCTTTCCTGGTGAGGATGGTGTGTTACCAGTGCAGGGTTAAGTAACAGTCTTTGTGCAGCATGAATGTCACTCTGGGTGACCTAACTCCTAGGCCAGGCTACACAGAGGCATTGCACCTTGGCGTTCAGACTCCTTGGGAAGTCTATTTGCCAGGAAGTCTTTCCAGCCCCTTGTGAAGCCTCTAAGGTCTTTGGCACATAAGTAGTCTTGGTTCAGCCATCACTCTTCAAGCAGAGATTTTTGGCCAGCCTACCCCACACAGCACCATCCAAACCTGGAGTGTGCGCACTATGGGCAAAACACAAGTCTGTACACAGCTGACAGTTTCTATCACAAGACTTCTTTTGCTGTAGTCTCTTCTCTTTGCCTCTACGGCATAACTTATCTTTAAAGGACTGGTGTTACCATGGGGCTTTGCTCAGTAAGCCCCAAGTCCTGGCTCTTGGATGCCAGTGTGCAGTGAGCGCACACGAATGCTCCCCACCAGGAGAGACAGAAAGAGGTGGTAGAGTCCATTACCATCAACCTCTTGCAACCCTACTCTTCAGTTCACCTGAACAGCCAGGAAAAACAACCCTGAACTGCCTGTGCTTCCCTCTCTTCCCCCCAGCTTGTAGCTGGGCTTCTCCTTCAGAACATTTTCTCCTTTCCCTATAGGAGTTCAATGAACTTCTGTGACTCCATGGCCAATTTATCAAACAGTTGCACAAAGCCAGGGTCATCTGGGACTTTGCATGGTGGAGTGGGTGTGTGCACACATTATTGTATAACAGCAGTTCAACCCCGGAGCCCAGCACAAACACAAAGGTGCCAATTTATGTAATAGTTGGAAGCCACAAGTCCCGGGTAACGTAGAAGGCAGAAAGAGAAGAGCCTCTTTTCAACTAGTCACGGTCCTGGGAGAAGACAGGGATGACCACACATGCCCTACTTCCCTAACAGAAGCAACCCTCTCTGCACCTGTTCACTTGCCAGCTGGCTCCCAACGATCTAGGGGTCAGAGGCAGCTTGCATAGTATGTAAGCTCTCAATTGGTCAGAACCAAGGAATTGGGAATGCATAAAATACTCTTCCAGCACAAAGATTTTGCTATGCCATGAAGAAAGTAAATAAATTCCCAAGCAAGAAGTGAGTGGCTGGAGTACTGGTCTAGCATTTGTAAGACCTGCATTCTATTTGTGGCTTGACCACTGATCTTTGGGGTATTATCCTTGGATATGTTATTTCCCCTCTCTGGGGCTCTGCTTTTCCTCATCTGTCCTGTGCCCGGCATCGGGAGACCCTACGCCTTCAGGTGCTACAGCAGTACAAATAAATAATACAATGAAGTACAGATATTTCAACTGATTCAGAACATTGGAAGGTGCTACTTATTTTAAAACTACACTTACAATGCTGAACTCGGGTTCTATGGAATCTCAACTCTGACTAGCAATCCCATCCTTTGTCCACCTGAAACCACCTTCCTTCCAGTCACTGCACGCCAGTTCCAATAGCCACAAGCCCTCACCGCATCTACTGTGAAGAGAAATTAAGAACCACTGTCTACTAGCACAGATTCTCCTAGTCATCCACATGGTGCACAGCTCACCCTTATTCACCACAGAACACCCACCTCATCTAAGACTCCACCAGAAGCCAGAAAAACCCACTCGCTACATCCTGTAACTAGAAGCCTCCCTGGCTACCTCATTCAGCCCCACCCAGCAACAGCACTTCCCATCAAAAGCTCCCTGAGCTGCATCCTTGCTCCATCCACTCCCCATACTGGGCACAGACAGCCATCTCACAATGGCTGGCGCATGCTGAGACACACGTCGGCCAGAGCCCATTGACAGTTGTAGTCAGTGGTGGCAGGAGACCAAGTTGTTATATTTGGGCGTACACTCACACAACACAGCATTCTAGGTGAAATGAAATGCACGTGCAGTAACTATGTAGACGTTCAGTGAGGAAGGTACCAATAGGAAATGGATGATTTACTGCAAGCTCACAAAAAAGGCTTGGTACATTTAACCATTTCGTTATGCAGGGCTCTTACCACTATCAGAGGAGTCTTCTTTTTTCGAACGCATCTTTCTTTTTCTCCCACGTTTTCCCTTCTTAGGCTCCCCTCCATTCTCTCCTTCTACCCCATCTGGGCCAGAGCAGTTGTCTGCATGTCTAGCCATGGTGTTCTAATCAGGGAAAGGAAAATAAACACTGAAATCAAAAGCAGGTAGCAGGCCTGTGGTTACAAGCCAGGCTGTGCTTCAGATGGAGAAAAAAGCCAATAAACAAATCCCCACTTAAGCAGAATCCAGAGGAGCCAGATGTTGTGTGAACATTGGTTTATTATGAGTTTTGTCATGGGCTGTCTTCAGTTTGGCTAGAGGGTTACTGCTGCAAAGAATATGCTAACCAAGTGTGAGCTGGGTCCAGCTTCCCTTCTCAAACACATGCTTATAGCTTCCTGTTCTATGGAACAGCATCCCGCCCTTACAGAGATCAATTCCAAGTGTCTCTGCTCGCTTACCCTGCGAGTGAACGTTTTCCCACACTTCGAACAGACAAAGGCAGCAGGGACAAAGTTGGGGTCATGGTAACGTTTGAAGTGCATATCGAGGAGCTGTTTCTGACGGAAGGTTTTATCACAATGGCTACAGGCGTAAGGCTTTTCTCCGGTATGGGTACGTTTGTGCATGATCATATGCCGCTCCTGTCATTGAGAGAGACCCAGTCAGAAGAGTAAGCAGAACACAGAGCAGTGATGAACATGAACTCAGACACCCGAACACAAAAGGGTAGCGGCTGTCATCACTAGGGGAAGAGCTCTCCAATATTTCACCAAGAGCAGAATCTGACAGGAGAAGAGGATAGTCCTTCAGCTGAAGTGGGACATCTCCCTCCATGCTACATTCAGCTTCCTAACTGCAGTCTCTTTCTTCTATGCCAGTCAATACTCCAGTGAAATGACAGACATATCCCATTCTAGGTCATCTTTAGTAGGTAACTTCTGTAGAGACCTTAGCTGGAAGGCGAAGGGCAGAGTAAAGGCACTACACTTTCCTGTATCAGTCCTTAACAGTCTAAGGGTGCAACGCAAATTGCGTATCTTATTTAGATTCTATTTCGAAATAGCTTATTTTGAAATGTGGCGCGTCTACACAGCACCCAATTACAAAATAACACTATTTTGAGACATCCCTTAACCCTCGTGGAACAAGGATTACAGGGATGCCAAAATAGCACCCCTGTTATTTCAAAAAATATTTCAAAATAATGGGCGGCTTGTTAAGAGACGGCGTAGCAGTACCTCCGGTATCCCGAAATAGCTGCGCTGCGTAGACGCACCCTAAAAGGGGCGGCATCTAGTTTGATCAGCTCTAAGATTAGTTGTTTCCTTCTTGAATGGCTGGCTGAGAATGCTGCTGTGGATGTTCACAAAGGCTGTGTGAATAGCCAAGCTCTCTGGAATCACCACTGCTAGGCTTACCTGTCTGCAGGCGTAATCACACTGGTCACACTTGAAGCGCTTCTCATTCTTGTGAGATTTCTGATGCTGGATGAGAGCGTATCGCTCGTGGAATACAGCATCACAGTAACGACACTTCTTGCCCTGCTCAATGTAGGAATGCTGCTTTCTCAAATGAACACCTAAGAGCACAAGAAACAAAGTCTTTAACTCTTAGATTTTTTTCCCCACAAGGAAAGCAAACTGGTAAAGATAAATATTCTCTTAATAACTATCCTCTTGGATGCTCCCTTATTTAACCTGCTTGGAAGCCAAAATCCTGGGTCCTATTCACACTGACATTTCAACAACAGCACCTTGCTACACGATTAGGATTTTCTCTCTCAAATCTCTGTTTTCCTGTTTCCCAAAAAGGAAGTTTATTTCCATCCCCAAGCCAAATGTACATAAACTACACTAGCTGGAAAAGCACCTGAGAGTTAATAGCTCATTAATAAGCTAATTAAAATATCTGATTTATTAAACCACAAAACTAGGGACGGTCTAAACTCTAGAGGTACTGGATCCTGCCATGAGGGCAGGGGATTGGACTCGATGACCTCTCGAGGTCCCTTCTAGCTCTAGTGTTCTATGATTCTGTGTCCCCATGAAGAGTAGGAGTTAAAACACAAGGCAGACAAATTCTTGGGTGTGACAAAATGAGCAAGGCGAAATAGGGAGAATATCAGGCTAGAGTTTAGAGTTAGTGATTTCTTTGCTTTGTGCGTTTCCATTTACCTTGGAAAAAAGTAAAAAAAACCCATCTACAATTGTAAAACTGAGAAGAATAGATTCTACAACTCAAAGTGGGGGTGCCAGGTACCCAATCATGCTGTGCCAGGCTTCACCACAGCACTACTATCAACTCCCTACCTTGTGACAATAGCAGTTTGTAAAAACAGACCCTGACAGATGTAAGGGAACTGCACCGCTGTGATCCAACAAGACTTTGTTATCCTGGTCAGAACCCCACCCAGTGTACAATGATTAGCACAAATAATTTAATGTGTGGGGGTTTTTTTCTATGAAAAAACAGCAGAGGGACTGCTGCCCAGAAGAAAGTCCATGTCATTGCTCTACGTTTAGTTTAGGATAGCATATTTTAAACACTCAGCCAGTCTCATACCCTTAGATGGACAGGGAGAGCAAATTTTGTGGAGCCAGCAAGCAACAGTTTTATTTTGGCTCAGTGAGTGCATGTCTACAAGCACCATGAGGGCAGCCTGCTTCGTACTCTTGGTAAGTGTGCTGCCACACTGGAATAGCATGAGAAGCAGTCAATACTTTTCTACAGTAAGGGGTCGCTATTATAAATCAACAAATTACCATCCAGCACCACTCAGATCAGTAAGCACCATATTTTGCACCACTCATAAGAGCCTACAGCCTATGCAATTTAATCCATATTAATCCCTATCTTGTGAAAGCTCCCCCTCAACTTTGGGAAACTCTGGTCTGCTCAAAGACATTTTTCATCACAAGGCTAAGGAGTACGTACCTAAGTCGCTCTTTCTTGCTATGACTGTGTCGCAGTGTGGGCAGTGAAATTTGGCCACATTCTCCGTGTGCTTCTGTAAAATGTGCATTTTCATGGTGCCACTCTGGGTGAAGCGAGCATGACAGATGTAACATTCATACGGCTTCTCTCCTTTGGTAGGGGAAGGAAAGAGTAATTAGTGCATGAAGTTAGTTTTATTAACCAGGCTAATTAAAAACATACCTGAATCGGAAGGAACAGTCAAAAAGTGGCTTTGGTGGCACAGTAAAGGCTAGAGGAGGTTAGGGAAGTCTCAGTCCCTATCGTACCCACATCACAAGGCCATTCATCCCAATCAGCCCAGCCTTGCTGAGGAGTTAGGGACAGTAAGAGTTTTGTGAAGAGCTCAAGTGCTACATGCAAGGACCTGACACACACTATCCGGTTTTTGCTTTCCCAAGAGCCAGTATCTCCCCCCCAAAAAAACCATCGTTAAAAACATTGTTCTTCACACCTTAGCAGCAAGATCAGTATTGTACTAGTGTTTGGTGTCAGTTATCTATGTGATTTTCACAAACACTGAACAAGCGTGACCCTGAATCTGTGCAAAGACTGAAACTGGGGCAACCACTCACATGCAGACATTTACCCTTCTATTTTACGGTATGCCTGTATTCTAGGGCTCTCATGCTGATAAACATATTTTTAGTTTTCGGTGACAACATTGGAGATAGGCTCTCTTAAGCAAACCCCTCCTGGCTTGCCGACTTGGCACCTTTTTTGCTTAAACATGAAGTCTTTCATTTTGCCTACATCCTGGTGACAGGGTGGTGAGAGCTAGTGCATATTAAGTACCCCATGTGAGCACCGGCAGCACAGTAACAAAGCACGGAGTCAATACCAGAGTGGGTCCTCATGTGCCGCTTCAGTTTGTAAGTATCCCTGCTGGCATAACTGCACAAGCTGCACTGGAATGGGCGCTCTCCGGTGTGAGAGCGAATGTGGCGTTTCAACTTGCTGACCTGAAAGCCAAGAACAGACTGATGTTAGCACAGACGAGGAAGACAGCCCCTTTTAGAACTCAAGCCAAGAAAGGCTTCTCGTATTACCCAAAAGGTTCAAGCGCGTGTTATGAGTCAGTCTAGATGTGAAATGGAATAGGCTCAGCTAGAGAGTATGTGGATGCCCAGAAACATGAGCAGGTAAGTGAACAACTCGGAGACAGCACAGAAGACAGGCAAAGCCTGGATAATCTGTGACCCTGAAGGGAGCCTACAGAGGGGGCTTGTGGTGCTGGCTAACGAGGGGTGGGGCTGCAAGGAAAGAATCTCTTTGGCATGGTTCTTCCTGTGTTCAAAGAAACAAAACTCTGAACTCCTTGTCAAACACGAAAATACAGGCTCGGCATGATTTCCTCCACCTAACCAGAGCACCCCCAACACCCTGGACTTGGCTAACCACTCAGGTCAAAAGGGGTAACTACAATGAAACTGGGATACCCACCCTAATTTCTTCCTGTACCATTCTCAACTTATCACTGCACGTCCCACTCCTATCAACCATGCTGAACCTTAGCTTGCATAAGCCGCCTCTCCCTGCTACCCAGCATGGGTGATTTCTTTTGAAAGTTGCATTTATTTTAAAAACTCTCCTTCAGCTCCAGTGCTGATTAGGAAAAGGAGAAGTACATTCCAGTAAGCCACCTCCCAGTCAGCTTTTCAATCATTTTGAACAAGAACTACTCTTGGAGAAGAGACACGATCTCCCCCCCCCCCCCCCCAACCAAAAAAAGACTAATTTTGACAGCAGATGGTCATTCTTAGCAAGCAAGTGCACGGTACAAGGCTGAGAGCACATTTTTAAACTCTGACAGTGTTACCAACCTTAAAGTAAATTTATCTCAAGATGCTGTTGTGTTCTAACCCGTCACAGTAAACTGTGACAGATTAGACCACAATTATTACCTGCTACATTGAAGTTACTCTGAATGTTGAATTTATTGTTCATAAAACTCTGCTATTGGATCCCTAAAGGGTAGTAAAAAAATCTCTAGGCTTTTTGTGCACATTCCACTAGACTTTATTTACAACATTTCTGCTCAAAGACACTTAAACGCCTGTAAATAAAATGTTTTAATGCAAAGTGCTGACACAGACCCTTACATGTAGGGCATGAATGGCTGGTTCTGTTGTCAAGATTAACCCAAACATACCTCTACACTAGCATAGTCACACATCGAACATTTGAATGGTTTCTCGTGGGTATGTTTGTAACGGCGATGCCGAACCAACTCTCCACTGGTCACAAAGGCCATGTCGCAGTCTGGGCACTTGTGAGGGCGTGTACCTACATGTGCATAGCCAGAAAGGAGGGGGAAATACAAAAGCTGAGTGATAAGCCAAAAAAAAAAAAACAACACAAAACACACTAGCTTTGCCTTTATAAATTAGAAACTCTGGATTTATTAACTGAAAAACCCGAGACCTGTGGTACAGATACCGTGCACAAGAACTGAAAAGTTGCTACTTTGTAAACTAGCCATCAGATTTCTAGAGATTTATAATTTGAGGATGATCAAAAGGATGTAGTTAGCTAAATGAAACACCATATAGATAGATACATGAAACACTGTATTGTCTTCTGTTCCTACGGGTATTCTTAGAACCCAATCATTTCATGAAGTGTCTATGTGTACAAGAAATTGGGAACATGGAAACATTTTCCCCTTCTACTCACTTTCTTGTGAGCGGTGGCTTAATTTTGGTTCTCATTCCCACTATCGCCATTGGACAGGTACTTGAAGAAGCCTCTAATAAAATTAAGTCATTCATTTCTATTCCCCCCCCTCTCCTATATACGCTTTAAACAAAATTTGTATTGATTCCCTGTACACACTTCTCTTGGGGGGAGGGCTCTCTAATCCATTTGTTCATCTTGGCCCATTCTTGTCCTGCTTGCCCACAAGGAGAAGCATCAGCACAGAACCGATGCAAGTTTAGGGCCCGAAACAACTTCCACTGAAATCAAAGGGCCCTTTCCATAGCGTCAAAGGGAGATAGATCAGGCCATTGTCAGGTTATATCCATGCGCACGCTGCGCTTCTCCACTGGCCCGGCAGTGGAGAACACTTCTAAAAATACAAGGGAGGAAAGGACTAACAGGAGCGAGCCGTACGGGAAGTGCAATATACCACTGTCATTACCGATCGTACAGCATTACCTCTATGTACAATACCTGTGTGAGTGTTGAGGTGGTTCCTCAGCAGCGTGACTGTCCGGAAAGCTCTGCCACAGAGATGGCACTTGTGTGGTCTCTCATCAGTGTGACTCTTCATGTGGCGGTCCAAGTTAGAGCGACGCGGGCAGGTATAACTGCACAGCTCGCACTGGAATGTCTTCTTCACACCTGGTCACAAAGCAGTCCAGTGTTACACGAATCAGCCAGCTATGCCACTGCAAGTTCAAGACTGCTCTCATCTCTCCTGGCTCTGGGAAACTATTGCATGGAAAGTAACCTTGCACAGCTAGGAACATAAAATCCCATTCAACTGGTTATTGGATTAAACATGATGTTTAACTGGTTAACCAATTGATGCAGGGGGTGCTCCAGAACAACTGGGCTAGAGCAGCCTCCCCTTTGCTGCAGCTGGGCTAGAGCAGCTTCCCTAGGCCCACTGCAGATAGGGACTGCTCTGGACACCTGGAGCAGCCCCTGCTTACGACATGCTGGGCCCGCCACAGACAGGGGTTGGAGCAACCCCCTGCCTACGTTGGGTGGGCAGCTGCTCCAGCCCCCACTGGTTAACTGGAACCGTTAAGCATCATCCGTTAAGGGTGATGCTTTCCGGTTAATCTTTCACATCCCTATGTGCAACTAAATCTGACAAAAACACTAACATCTCAAACAAATATCTACATGATCCAGTGATACGCAGTAAAAATAGAATCCTTTCAAGTCTAGCTCTACAGCAGCAACAAGTTGTAGCTTCATAGTCAAAGCAAAGTAAATGGCTATGTAGCACATGTACAGAAGATGGAAGTTTCCTCTGAAAATGGAAGAACAGCGAGCTTTTACTTCTGGCCGTAATTAATGACGGAACATTTTTACTAACACAAGGGCTTTACTCCCGATACAATCTCTCCCCGTTTATTGTCATTTCTTTTTCAACCCTTTCATGAGCTCCTACCGTGACACAAATGTTTTAAAGAGTGCTACTTAAGCATAGTGAATGTACCTTTCTTTTTGATTTTTGTTGGTTTAGGGGGCTTCATGTTGCCCACCACCTTTTCCGCATTAACCTCAGACAGCAAACCCTCCTGCTGCTCCTCTTCAAAGTCGTACACGGACACGTCCACATCTTTGCCTTCTTCTGTGTAGCGGAGCTTGCTCTTTTTGGTTTTCTTTGTTTTTTTGGCTGGTGGCTGATAGTCTGGGTCTTTCTGCCAATTGGGATCTTCCTGCGGCTGCAGTTCACCTTGTTCTAGTGTCTCCACTTCACCATTTGCACCTACTTTCACTACCTGGAACCCTTCTGGCAAAGGAAGCGTGTGACAGATCATGGGCTCTCCCTCCTGCAGGCCTCCTTTGGAAACCTCATTTTCATAGGCTCCCTGAAGCTCTTCCACAGACGTGGTGGCTACAGGTACAGTCACTGGAACAGGTACTTGGACAAGCTGAAGCTCACCAAGATTGATAGGCTGTTCTTCCATATTAACAACCTGAAGTGTTATAATCTGTGTATCATCTACTGTAGCCTCGGCTTCCTGAGGCACTGTGCCTTCCATTACTTCTGTCTTCATTTGAAGCAACGTTGGATCCAGCTGCTCCATCATCACCATTTGCACGCCACCGCTGACATCCTGTACCACTTCAGCTCCATCAGCTTGGTTCGGTGGCATATGGCATGCGTCCTCCTCCTGGCCACCTTCACGGCGTCTCTGATAGGTCTTTCTCTCTTTCCCCTTAATGAATGTTTCAGACTCCTCCCCAATAGCTTCAATTGCCTCGCCTTCCATTTTGCCTCCCTGCTGTAGAAACAAGAAAAGTATTTTATGGGTTCACTTAAATGACTGTTTTGACAACAAGCAGCACAAACTGATGGGACTGAAGCTGAGATTGAAGACAAATGGTCAAACAAAAGGGACTTGTTACATTCACTGATACCCTAACATGGACACCAAGCAGAACTTCAGATTCACATTCTACTGATCTACTGTTGGGAACATCACTTTAATACCAAAGTAATAACAGAGCACAATCTGAAGTGAGACAACTACTGTGCCAGTTTAAAGGGAAGGAAGGGATGGAAGAGGAAAGATTAAGAGACATGAATGTTCCCTACGTTGTAATTTTTAAAAAAATCTGCAAATCCCAAAGGCAGGACGTACATTGCTCATAAAGTATTACTTATGCTTCTCAGTCTCACTTTACACCATTGCCAGCGATATCACAAAGGCAATCTGAACTATTTATTTTTAAACACACAAGAAAATAAAATAGCAATACCAATATGGTTGGAGCTAGCTTTTGTTATGAAACACTAGTATACATTGGCTTGGAAATTTCATTTGGTCCCAAAACTGCAATCATTATCTGTAAGACAGAAGGAACATGTTTCTACAAAATCTGAAGAAAGTGCAACCTGTATGAGAATTGCCCCAAATGAAAAGTCTGATGAATTCTCATTTCTTTGTCTCCCTCTAACTCACAAAAATTACTACTTTCCATGTTGCACAATCTCCATAACATTCATATGTAGTCATATTTAAAGAAAACAGATGATTTATTAACATTTGCAGTGGACAGTTTGAGGCCCAACCTTGCCCGTTAGTATTAAGGTATGTTTTAGATGCTGACTTCGGTGGAAGCAGGATCAGATATATATTGAGGTATGTTGCCCTCTACTGGCCAGCTGAAGCTTAGCAAACATAAGGATCCTTCTACAGCTAACATTTTCCTTTGGCCCAAGCAGCTTGCATTTTTGGAGCTGCAGGATTGGGGCAGATAATGGAAAGGGGCTTGCTTTTTCTATGCTTAAGGTTGCCAACAGAGTCATCACAGAAGGCTGATTTTGATTTCTCTTGTAACTAAAAAACATTTTCAAGCTTCCAAAATGTTTAGAACTAAACTTTGCTGACAATAACAACATTTCAGAATTTTTAAAAGTAAGTGTCAATATGTAAACAGAGCTTCTTTCTGAAATGTGTGTGTAGTATTGTTTGTGATCCTCTGTTAAAAAATTCACTAGAACACAAAAGCGTGAAACCCTGGTAGATTTTGACAATGGCTTGTGCACAAGGTAGCTTCCAAGAGTAAAAATAGCATGGTTTTAAAGAAGTTACCACCATTGGAAACTAGATAAATCTCCGCCAGTCAATGGAGAAAAATCCTGGTAACTGACTATTTTCATCATCTCCCAGTGAACCAGCTGAGGCTCTCCTTTAGAAAAGAGAAAATAAAATTCCAGAACAAGGTAAAATGACAACTCCTCCTGTTTTCACCATTAAAATGGCCCCTCAGTCTTGAGAGAACATGCACGGATTCATTTTACAGATACAGAGAATCAACATTTAAATTCAATGTGGACCACCAGTAGAAGCATATGCTGCTCGCTGTGGGTAGCTATGGGCACTCTGCAAATCAGCAAGCTGGAATTTGAATGGGTGGCAACTAGGGATGTTAAGGACTAGTCAACTAGTTGACCATCCAATAAGCAAATGCTTATTGGAGAGTTGACAGGATAGTCGACTAGTCGCTTTCGCCCCCCTTGCTGCCTCTATCAGATAGAGGCAGCTGGGGGAGGGGGAGAAGGAGGGGTATTTCAAAGCAGCAGCGCCACACAGCTGATCCCAGGCTCAGTACGGTGCTGCCCCTTTTGAAACGCTGTGGCGGTGTTTCAAAGAGGTAGCGCTACATGGAGCCTATGGTCAGCTGGGGACTCCAGCTGATCCCAGGCTCCGTGGGGCGCTGCCTCTTTGAAACGTGGCAGCGCTGCCCTATCGACTAATCAAATAGACAATGCAAAAATGCATCGAATATTCGATTAGTGAATTATCCGATACTTAGCACAGAGCTTTCAGGAAACACTGGTGCTGAGCACACTCAACTCCTATCTGACTTCAGTGGGAATTATTCAGCACCTCAGAATATCAGATCACTTAAACCCTTGCTCAAGTAGAATTTAAATTAACTTTAGATATCCATTTTGAAAAAACATCAGTGTACATATGCGTATTTCACACACACACTGCTGCCTGCCTCTATTCACACCTCTGTATTGGATCTTTCCCTTCTTGAGTATATTGATTACTCTCTTGAAGCACTGTGTTGCTGTGACAATGTCCCAACCTCATGGTCTGCTGAAATTAGAGCTCACTTGCTGGCATGCAACTCATGCCATTCAGAATGTTTCTTGCAAGCAGAAGCTGCAGTCTGCAGGGGGCACTGAATACCAGAAGCACTGACATTTTGCTCCAGATACCCATCTACCTCTCTCTTTCCTAACACTAATCAGCTACTCATTGTACAGCGACCCACATGAACAAACATCTGAGGAAGATATGAGTACCTGATCCCCTGCAGACTGCCAGTGGATATCAGAGCAGAGCTTTGTTTTTATCCCGCAGTGGAAGTGTGTGAACCTGGGCAAACTTGGTTTTCTAATCCAAGCAATCTCAACCTTTTTTCTTTCTTTCTGAGGTAGGGATGTGAAGATTTAACCAGATAGCTGGTGGGGATTGGAGCAGCTCCCTGCCAGCCATGAGTAGGAGGCTGCTCCAGCCCCGCAGGGGGGGCCGCTGCAGGCAGGGGTTGGACTAGCGTTGGGGCCGAAGCAGCCTAAGTCCACAGGTAGGGGCTGCTGACAGGGGCGCCAGAGCAGCCGCTGCCTGTGTCGGGGGAGAGGAGGGGAGCAGGCAGTGGCTGCTCTGTCCAGGCTGGAGTAGGCCTTGCCTGTGGGAGGGAGGGGGAGGCACTCCAGGCCAGCAGTGAGTGTGGAGACTGCTCCTGTTTAATTGGTTAACCAGTATGTTTAACAACGTGTTTACCTGGATAACCAATTAAATGGGATTTTACATTCCTATTCCAAGGGCCCCCCTCCCCAACATGCTATACAAATCCCACAGCCCACATGCCACACCAACTGGTTTTCTGCAAACCAGTAGATTACCATTGCGGGCTGGTGTCAAGGGGCAATGCACAATACAACTGCCTGGGGCTCCGTACTACTGGGGGTCCAGCAAAGTGCAGGGCTAAGCTGAAGCCTGAGCAGCTAGGTGGTGGGACTTGCGCTTCAGCTTTCTGCCCTGGGCCTAAGCCTGTCTAACGCTGGCCCTACTCTCTGGTTTATTTTGGTGAATACCCTGAAACCAGCTTGTGATCCCCTAGGGGACCAGGGGCCCCTGGTTGAGAATCATAATTAGCCCGGGGATTTGGGTAGGGACACAGAAGGATAAGAGATACAGAGAGACATCACTCTAGTGAGAGGAGTGAATGGAGCTAGGAGAGCAGGGCAGCATGATAAGGAAAATGGGATAGGGATAAAAAGAAGAAACCGAATAAGGGCCCTAGGATTATAGTTAAACTGTTTGTACTCAGAAGTTGCAGTCACTCTAATGCACTGGGGTAGAACACATGTTTGCACAAAGTCCTATAAATCTGTGTGTCCACAAACTTCAGTAATGTATCACTGTGTCCATCAGCGGAAGCCACTCTTCCATCTGTACTTACTAATCAAGAAGAAAACCAAGATGCGTGTATTTCTTCAGCTCCTTTTTCTTTACTACAAACATCACAGGCAGTCACTTATCTACCACCTCTTTCCAGGAAAGCAGCGGCTGAGAAACTGACTAAGGCAAAGTGCACACTACAAAATTAAGTCAACTTAAATTACCTCCATGTACAGCTGCAGCAGTAATTACATCATTCTGCACATCCACACTATGCTCCTTGTGTCGATGGTGCACAGTCTCACTAGTAGCACTGACAGAGCAGTGCACCATGGGTAGCTATCCCATTGACCTCATCACCATCTAGTGCAGGGTTTGCCGTGCCTCATGGGGGCAAACAAGTTGTGCAGCATGACTGGAAACATAGTTTCAACATCCCATGAGGCAGTTTTCTTCATCCCATAATTTTATCTGCTTCCTGTAATATTTTGAGCTTCTTTTCAAACGCGCTGTTAATCTGCACGTCTGCCATCTCTGTGAGAACCATGGATACTCCATAGCTCTGTACTACTGGGCGGGCGTTGTGAGCACACTGAGCCTGATCTGCAGTATTTGGAAAGCCACCAGAGGATCCGGGCAGAACAAGATGATTCCTTGGAGGCTGCCTTACTGCGGGACACAGAAAGAAACAATTCTCGGTTGTTCGCTTTCATGGAGCAGCTGCAGACAGTGGAGCCCTAATTCTGGTCCCGGGAAACAAGCACTGACTGATGGGATTGAACTGTTATGTGGGTATGGGACAACAGCAGTGGCTGCAGAACTTTTGAACGTGCAAGGCTATATTCCTGGAAGTCTGTGCAGAGCTCGACCCAGAACTTTGGCACAGCGACACCAAAATGAGAGTGGCACGGACAGTGGAGAAGCAAGAGGCAATGGCTGCGTGGAAGCCTGCAATGCCAGATTGCTATCAGTCAGTCAGGAATTGGATTTGGGAAATCCATGCTGGGAGTTGCTGTGATGCAAGTATGCAGGGCATTAATCACATCCTGTTGTGAAGGACCATGATTCTGGGCAACATGCAGGACATAGTGGATGGCTTTGCAGCAACACAGTTCCCAAACTGCAGTGGGGCAACAGATGGCAAACATATTCCTATTTTGGTACCAGACAACCCTGCCACAAAGCACAGCAGCAGAAAGGGACACTGCTCTATGTCACTGCAAGTGCTGGTGGATCACCGGGGAAGTTATGCCAACGCAAGTGCAAGAGAGTCATGGAAAATACATGTCATTAAGAACACAGGTCTGTTCTGAAAGTGCCACTCAGGGACTCTGCAGGCCAGAGGATAACCATTGTAGATGTTGAAATGCCAGCAGTGACCCTGGGAGACCCAGCCTCTCTAACTCCTATGGCTCATGAAGCTGTATGTTGGTCACCTCGACAGCAGCAAGAACTTCATCTACGCCTACTCACAAGATTAGACCTCGGTGAAAAAAATCCCAAAGATTAGAGATGCCTGCCGTGTGCTTCACAATAGTTGTGAAGAAAAGGGGGAAGTATCTGCTGAGGTTGAAAGCAGAAGTGAAACAGTTATCTGTTGATTTTGAGCAGACAGATACCAGGGCTATAAGAGAAGCCCACAGAGCTATATAGCTCAGGGAGGCCTGAGAAGCCATCTTAACAGTGAGCCACAGTAATGTGTGTTGCAGTGTGCTCTGTCTGAGGTTTTTTCCAGGTTCATACTGGAGTGCAAGGAGTGCTCTCTGGGTAGTAATAGCACACTGGAAATGCACCTATTGCGATTTTCTCTGAATGAGGTCAGACCCAGCCTGCTTGTGTTGTGAACTAAGGAAGAGGAATAATGTTTCTACAGCTGGATTTGCACTGAGCCCGCATAGCCTCCTCTCCCCACAGACCCAGGCAATCCACCATCTCCTGTGCTCTCTGGGCAGAAGCATGTTTAGCATGTGGAGCAGCTGGACAGGCATCAGGTGATCTCTCCATGCTGAGCAAACAGGAAATGGAATTTCAAAAATTCCCAGGGCTTTAAAAGGGAAGGGCATATACCTGTGTACCTGATTGCTGGACAGCAGTGTAGTCATGATGGGAAACTGTGGGACACCTTCTTGAGGCCAGATGTCCCATAATGCTTATCCTGACCCTGCTTCCAAGTACAAAGGCATCTGCCCCTTCCTCTTTAATGGCTGTGAATTTTTGAAATTCCACATCCTGTTTTCTCAGCTTGGAGACCTTACATCACATCTTCCCAGCTGGCCCTGGCAGCTCCGGGAGCTCCAGGCAGCAAACACTCCCCCACTTGGAGCACACCCCAGTTGCTGGGTCTGCTGGCATGTGCAGTCTCAGCTCCATTCCAGCTGTAGAAACTTTGATACCTACAAGCAGATTTCTCATGGTTTCTTGGATATGGGCTATGAACGGGACGCACATCAGTGTCGTGTGAAGATAAAGGAGCTGAGGCAGGTATACCCGAAGGCAAGAGAAGCAAACCATTACTCTGGTGCTGTGCTGGAGACCTGCTGCTTCTATGTGGATCTGGACACCATCTTTGGTAGAGACCCCACCTTCACTGCCAAGAGACTCGTGAATACTTTGGTAGGGCTGGAGGCGGTGGAAAGTGGACTCAACCATGAGGATGAAGTTGTGAATAAGGCGATCAAGCTGGATTATGATCTGGAGCACATGTCAGGGTTGTCCGGCAGCACGATGGATCAGGATCTCTTTTCTATTATGGCTGGGACTAGCTAGACCCCTCCAGCTGTCTATGGTGTGCATGATGCAGAAGAGAACCCTGGTAAAAGATATTTTTTGAGTTGATGTTGCTTGGTTTTAAGAGAGGCAGAGCTGCCCTTTGCTCTGTATATTCCTGAAGTGGGTGACATGATAGAAATGTACAAGGTTAGCTGTGTTCGAGCATGCTCCGTATTTCCTGTAGAACTAAGCAACGTGGTAGAACAATGCATTAATGCACATCATGATTTCATAGGACTCCTCCACAGAGATCTAAGAAGTTTTCCTGGGGGTACTTGCCAATCCTCTGCCACAGGTCCCTTGGCAGAGCAGCTTTGTTCCTTCCCCTATCGTAGGGAGTTTTCCTGTACCAATCACTTGTGCAGGGTCTAAAGCATCACACATACCAGCAGTATAAGGAGCAAGTTTGAGCCACACGTGTGCAGAAGATGCAATCTTGCTGACGCCTTAGGAGTGAGGTATCGGCTTCAATGACCACAGAATGGCTGTAGAATTTACAATATTGTCCCTGGTCATTTGCAGTGATCCCCTTAAGCCATCTACCCATGCAAAGAGTGGACACACACCCTGAAGGAGAATTTTAAAACAGAAAGGCAGGACTGAAAGAAGAGTGAAGAATGCATTGTAAAGGGCCAGAAGTGGATGAACCAAGTGATGGAGGAGCAAGCAGAGATGCTGAAGTCCCTAATCATGCACCAGGCAGAACACATACAGAACTGACATCCATGTCCCCCTCAAACTGCTCTCACATTCCTCGCAGCTTCCTGACTTGTCTCTGCATGCTGTTCACTCCACCATTCGGACAGTTTCCAAATGACAGCTGAACTTACCCGTAGCTACGAGAGCCTCTACTACACTGCGCTCTAATCTCCCTTTCTACCAACCCTTCAGTGTGCGTTAATTGGGTATTTAATAAAAATCAAACTCTCTGAAACACAAGCCAGCTTTGTCTCCTACATGGGATGCTCACTGCTAGTAGTAATACAGTGGCAGTTTGATCACTTACTGACTACAAATCCTGATCAGGAATCATTACTACTTTCATGAAAGGTGGCAATTTAACAAAGCATGGCAGAGTGCTGCATGGAAAAACACATTAGTTGTGCTCATTGTCAAAATACTGCCTCAAGGCCCCTCTCAGATTAGAATTCCTCCCTCTTAGAACAGCCCTGGTATCTGGCTGCTCAAATTCAGAGGCCAAGATAAGCTTGCTTTAAGCTGTGCAACTGTACAGCAGCCTATCAAGGGCCATGCAGCCAGACTCGCAGGGCCGCAATGGGGAGAGACCCCCGTCCCCTAGCATCAGCCCAGGAGCTGCTGTGGGGAGACAGAGCTGGGGTGAGTCCTTTCTCCCTGCTGCAGTCCTGGGACAACCTGCACACCAAACGCCTCATCTCTTGCTCCAGCCCAGAGCTCTCACTCCCCGCTGGAGCCCTCACCCCACACATAGCCCCATAACCCACCTTCTGCCTCAGGCCCCCCATCCTTCAAACCCCAGTCCCATCCCTACCACATGAATTTTGTTATATGCACCAATGTGGAGGCGATACATCTGTGACGTAGTGGGGACTGTATTCACTCTGTTTTTGTATTCACTGTTCGCTTTATTACCATGTGATTCCTACTGTCCTGGGCTGCTCTGTAGTGAGTGTGTCTGTGTGTGGGCACCACGCACTGCATGGGACGGGATGGGATCTTTGGGTGAGAACTCTTGAGAGAAGGCAAGGAAGGAATGGCCCAGGACAGCCTGGCACCTGACTCTAGGAGGAAGATGCAACCAGTGATAGTCAGATAATATCTGGGGCCCTGGAAGCAGGACAAAGGAGGAGGCGGAGCTAGCTGGAGGGCTGGGGTCAGTTGATGGGGGTGAAAGTTAGTTTTTCAGCTGGCTCAGGGAGAAGGGAGCCTAGTTGGCTTGGGGGGCTGGGCAGGGGCCCAGAGCCCTGGCTCTGGACCCCTTATCTGCAAGACGGATTGTACTGAATGCTCCTGGTTCCTCTAACAACAAGTCTGTGCTACGCTGTGTCCCCATCAACGAATAAACCTTCCGTTCTATTTGCTGGCTGAGACTCACATCTGACTGCAGATGGGGGTGCAGGGCCCAGTGACTCCCCCACACTAAGTGACAGCATCTATCACACATCACCTCCATACTGGTGTACATATAATTAACTCTGCACATGCATGGGAAAAATTAGAGGGAACACTGCCTTTGTGCCCCCGAGACATTTTTCACTTTTAGTCTCAAATATTATGAAGCTCCAGCAGACTGCTATGACCAGTGTTCCCTCTAAACTGCAGGACAGCACAGCTTCACAAGTGATTAATCAGCCCTGCCCAGTCAGTCAGCTCCATGCACAGAGCCCTGAGACTGACAGGATGGAGCTGATTAATCACCTGTGAAATTGCTGCTGCCCAGCTTAGAGGGAACACTGGCTATAACCCCAGGAATATTTTCCTCATTTAGGTCTAACCTGCCACCAACGCAGCACCAGCATGATTTTACTCCGCCAAAGGCACATGATTATTCTGCATGTGCTCTACCTACTGTGGATGCATCTCTTCCTGCTGTCCAGGTTTCCTGTGAAAGATTTCAGGAGTCCTGGGAATGGGATACCCTGCGTCTGAGTCACTAGGGGCATTTCAACATCTAGTCTGCAAAAAAGTCCCTGCTTGGAGTTTTCAGTAGAGGCCAGTGTTCCTGAAGACTTGTGCACCATGCATCTTCCTGCACCATCCAGCACCGACGTCAGTGAAACACCCATAGTGATCCACAAGTGCCTGCAATAGCAGAGAAATACTCCTTTCTATGGAGGTACTTCATCACGAGATGGTCCGGGGCCAAAATTGGAATATGCATGCCATCTATCGCCCCGCTGCAGCTAGGGAATCCCATTACCACAAAGCCATCCAATAATTCATGCACACTGCCAGGAGTCACAGTCCTTTGTAGCAGGATGTGATTAATGGCCCTGCACTTGTGTTACTGCTGCTCAACGGTTGACTTTACAACTCCAAACTGATACGTGACCAACAAGCAGCATCTGGATTTGCAGCTCCAGTGATCGTCATGTGCTTCTCCAAGAGGGAAGCTCTCATTCTGATGTTCTTGTGCTCCAGTGCTGCGGTGAGCTCAATGCACACTTGCTTGAAGATTGACTTTTTGCATCTGAAAGTTCTGCAGCCACTGCTTGTCATCCCAAGGCTGCATAATGAGGCAATTCCAACATTCACTGCTTGCGTACTGAGTCCAAAAGCAACAGTCCATGGTGTGCAGCTGCTTCATGAATACCAAAAGTCACCTGTAGTTATTTCTTTCCATGGCACATAAGAGCAGCCATACTGGGTCAGACCAAAGGTCCATCTAGCCCAATATCCAGTCTTCTGACAGTGGCCAATGCTAGGTGCCCCCAGAGGGATTGGACAGAACAGGGAATCATCAAGTGATCCCTCTCCTGTCATCCATTCCCAAATTCTGACAAACAGAGGCTAGGGACACCATTCCTACCCATCCTGGCTAATAGCCATTGATGGACCTATCCTCCATCCTCCTGTGGTGGACCACAGATCCAGTAACTGATGTCCACACTGAGATGGGGTGCTCACAATATACTACATGAGCATCTATGATGTAATCATAACAGTGAGCACAATAGAAAGCAGTGTGAGATCCATACTTTCAGAGAGAGACTGGAAGGGACCTCGAGAGGTCATCGAGTCCAGTCCCCTGCCCTCCTGGCAGGACCCAGTACTGTCTAGACTATCCCTGATAGACATTTATCTAATCTACTCTTAAGTATCTCCAGAGATGGAGATTCCACAACCTCCCTAGGCAATTTATTCCAGTGCTTAACCACCCTGACAGGAACTTTTTCCTAATGTCCAACCTAAACCTCCCTTGCTGCAGTTTAACCCCATTGCTTCTTGTTCTATCCTCAGAGGCCAGGAAGAACAATTTCTCTCCCTCCTCCTTGTGACACCCTTTTAGATACCTGAAAACCGCTATCATGTCCCCTCTCAATCTTCTCTTTTCCAAGCTAAACAAGCCCAATTGTTTCAGTCTTCTTTCATAGGTCACGTTCTCTAGACCTTTAATCATTCTTGTTGCTCTTCTCTGGACCGTCTCCAATTTCTCCACATCTTTCTTGAAATATTGATAAACCAGTAAATGGGGGGCACTGAAAAATGCAGCTGGGAAGCCTACGGAATGCTGGGACAAAATGAACTGTGTCATGGGCCTTTCAGCTCACACCTCTAATGCAGACACAGAGCGGGGATTCATAGATGGGCGATAAATATTACTGGACTGAAAAAGACTTCATGCGAAGAGATTTCACGGTTAGGTACGGCTTAATTTAGAGGAGAGAAGAGAGGAATAGCAGGACAGTGAGTGGTTTACAAAGAAGGTAAATCAGGTGATGCTGGTCACATTGTAGCACAGTGAAAGTCTGAGGGTATGTCTACACTGCAATTAAAAGCCAGTGGTTGGCTCATGCCAGCTGACTTGGGCTTGTGCAGATCGAGCTAAGGGGCTGTTTCATTGTGGTGTAGATATTCAGGTTTGAGCTGGAGCAAGCTCTAGGACCTGTGAGGTAGCACAGAAATAAAAATGGCATGGTACTGCAAGGAGGTATCGCCACATTTACTACTGTAACTGCTAGCAGAAGTGTGGACTGCAGACCTGGACACCAAGGCAGCAGCCAGCACTCTCTTGCAGCCCACCTTCAGGCAGCCTCATTGCCAGCAGCAGCACAGAAATAAAAGTGGCACTACTAAACTCTTCCCCCCCCAATAGGCTAGCAACCTCCTGTAGGGTCAGGGCACCTCAGTTGAGAAAGGGAGTAGAGAAATCCGCTGTTCACCAAGGCATAAATAGGAAATGTTGTGGCTGTATAACATAAAATGTGTAATTTCTCCACGATTTCACTAGATCCCACTCATAACACAGTATCAAGGGGATGTTAAAACTGAGAAGCTCAAATTTAAAATGGAAAGTGACAGTTAAAAAAAATCCTCTTCAATAACTAACTAAATATCAATGGGACCAAGTGTTAAACAGTAGGTATTAGATATAGATAATGAAAACTAATACAGTTAGTTTAGGTTAGGATAATAACAAAAGGGACATGTATCCTTACACTTCAAGGCACAAGCCATGATAGGATGAGGGTTACCATTATTCCATAGCTATCCACTTTTCTCTTTAGGAAAAAGGGAGTTTCACATGTCAGCACCTAAGTAATGTTAGTTGATCTTAGTCACACCAAGGGGCTGTCTCCTTGTTACTCACCATTTACAGTTGGTACCACCATCATGTTTTTAAACAATTCAAAACACACCAACTGGTATAAACAACATTTTTTAAAGAACATCTTTTTCTCCTCCAGTGTTGACAAGGTCTGTAGAGTTTCTTGCACCTTTCCCTAAAACATCTGGTACTAGCCAATGTTTTTTGGAAAAGCAAGTTTGCAAGTCTGGAATATATGGACACAACACCACCTTACTATTAACATGCACATCTTTGTTGCCGATCATCTATGTACTAACATATGCTTACTCAGCTACCTACTCCACATGAACAACCGGTTCTCCAACTCACTCTCCTCTGATGAGCTAGACATGTGACTTTGTGCCCTCCATACAGACCCAAAAACCTTTCCTGCAAAAGCTCATTTACTTCCATTTAAGACACAGTGCCATAGGTATATACTCTATTATCTACAAGTAGTTCACAACCCCCTCCTGTACACCAGGGATCTCAAACTCCCAGCCTAAGGGTCATCCGCAGTCTGAGCACTTCCCCAATGCAGCCCATGAAATATTTTGAGAAGTTATTTAATCAGGCCCGCAGGGCTGCAGGTTCGGGGCAGGAGGGAGCAAGGTCTCACCCTCACACATGGCTCCCAGCAATATCCAGGCCTCTGGCGCCCACATAGTACTGGCTACAAAGGGTGCCACTCAGTCCAGGAAGCTGTGCTGGCTGCCTCTGCCATGAAGCAAACTACACTGACAAGGGAACCGCCTGAGCTGACGCACCTCTGCAGCCAGCAGGGCAGGGCCGGTGAGTTTGGCTTTTGCTTACCCCAGGTGCGGAGCAGGGCAAGGGGGACTCCCAGGGCAAGGATGTGAATGTTAGCATGAGGGGGCGGTGGGATTCCAGTGCAAGGACATAGATATTAGTGGGGGGGAGAGAGGGCGGGGGCGGGGAAGAGTACCCTACCGTGAGGACATGGGGGAATCAGGGTGAGGACTCAGTTTCAGATATTTTGTAAGACCCTCATCTCTGTCAGTGTCTCCCCCTGTATCCAGAAGCCCAATCAACTTCCATGTACTATACTGCCAACCCAAGCATTCAAAACTCACAAATCAGCTTTCCCATCCTCCAAAAAGAGAATGGCTTCTTGAAATGACTTGAGGATAAAAATACACTCGGAGATTTTTTTATTTGGCATCTGGTGTTTGAGATCAATGGCTGAACTCAGGGCATGTTTTCTAGCTTTTCTCCTATGGGGTGCCCTGGCCTGCCGTAGGCAGGGCGCCATTCCAGCCCAGCAGAATGCATGGAGACCCCTCACCCCCTCTCGGAGCCCTGCTAGAGGGGGGTGCCCTCTGGTCCACTAGGAGCATTTGAGGACTGGCCCTAGCTCTACAATAAACTGAGTTTGAACCCACTGCTCTACACCTACCATTCAATTTTTAGTAGAAATCTCAAGTCACAAATCAATTCCTTCTGGTCTATCTATGTCTTGTATTACCTTCCTGAGTAGGTCTTATGCTGTTCCACCTACATACACTCAGGTATTCACCTTAACCTCTACCCACTCTAGAAAGACTATTTAAACTGGGCTCAGATTATAGTCTTAGCCATTCCACACAGAGAACAATCAGACTGTATTACATTCCACAGCTAGTAAATTACAACTTTGGACAAGCAGCCATGATGCTTCCAGACAGACTCCTGCCTTACTAGGAGGGTTCCCAGAAGAACAGAGTAAAGGGCACACTTAAGGTACTTCTCTTACATTTTCAAACTTCACAATGAGTTATGTCAGTAGATGAACATTTTAACAGCGGGTTTCTTGGCTTTCACACATTTTGAGGTGTTTACCACCTTAATCCCATCTTACTGTTTGACTCGGGATATTAATACAAATGGAAATATGCCAGAGCTTCAAAGCATGGGAATCCTGCATTTCTCCTACACAAATTAGAATCATGCAACAGCCATTCAGATCAATGGCAATGCCCCAACTTACGAGCAGTCCTTCAGAACAGTTCTCAACCATGGGTTTGAGGTAAGAATGTTAAATATCCATTAATTGAATAGTCAAGTAACCTCATGAATTCTTATCGGTTAGTTGACTATTCTCTAGTTCCCAAGGGTGGGGCTGGCAGCCAGTGCGCTCCGGCCTCAGTCCGGAAGAGCACCCTGCCATCCCACGCTTGAGTTTAAAAAACCAGCTCCCCTCACAGACTGGCTGCCTGTCACCCTGTGCTGCTGCCTCTGATAAAGGGGCAGGGTCCGAACCCATCACAAGCCAGGACTGAGCCAGGCTGCTGGCCAGCCTGCTAAAAAATGTACTGGCTGGGGGTGGGGGAGGGTGAAGGAGAAATGCGTGTAGTCTATAGCATTAACCTATAAGTTTTAGCTTATCGGTTAATCGACTACACTAATTACATCCCTAGTTTGAGGCCTTATGCGGGGCCACAAGCAGGTTTTGGGGGAGCCGCCAAAATACAGCAAAGAACTGAGCCAGCATTAGACTGACTGGGGCCCAAGGCAGAAATCTGAAACCTAAAGCCCTGCTGTCTGGGGCTGAAGCCAAAGCAACTTAGTTTTGCAGAGTGACATGGGACCCTGGGCAATTTCTCTGCGTGCTACCCCCTGACAACAACCCTGGCTTTTAATCTACTGAAAACCAGCTGTGGTGGAGACACAGGGGACATGGGATTTTTATAGTGTCTTCGGAAATCTCAGAAAGAAAAAGGTTGAGAACCCCATCTTTCAAATATCTGGCAATTTGAAGCACCCATGCAAAATCCTGACGAGTTTCACAACACTTGCTGACTCTGGGGAAAGGAATCTCTTCTGTGACAGAACAAAGGCAGGGTTCTATTATATCTGAAATTTCTATTTCTATAGCCAAGTATACGCACAGAGAAGAGAAAAATGCGGGAGAAAGAAACGCTAACACCAATTAGTACAGTTGCTGAAATGCACAAATATGTCCTTAATATAAATTTAAGCACTTTGTGCTGAATGCTTCAGCAACCTGGCCATAAAATATTTACTTTTTCCATTGGGGTTTTCCCATTTAAAAGGGCATATCATATACAATTAACTAAGTGTGATATAGCCACTTGTTTTGGTGTGCAACATCATAAGAGATTTATTAGCAACAATACAATCTCAAACTAGAAAATAAAGTATGCTTCCCTAACTTCATCCAGAACTTTTCTCCTAGCTGAACTAAACAGATTTTTTTTCCCCTGGATCAATGCAGGGCATAATTAATAAATAATAAAACATTTCAGGGAACTCACTCTCTCATACCACCTTGCCAGAATTTAAGACCTAGTGATTGCAGGCATTCAGACTTCCATGGGTCAGCTAGTAGTGAAATAGCAGGAACATTAATATCTGCACTAAGTGTTCCTGCACTATACAAAAGGGGCTATCCTGTGTTTTTGAAAGTTACAGACTAACACAGCTACACCTCAGACTTTTTAAACAAAAGGGGAAATTCCTGTTCAAAAGGCCACTTTTAATGGTAAAATACAATTATAGCCTTGAGACAGCAGCCTCCTAAGAACAACTTTAGAAACTTGTGTGCAGTAAGTCACCAAAACTAGAGTTGGACAGATCAATAGGTAAGGGGTTTTTCCTCCCACAGATGCATGAGTTAGTGGCTAATGTGCCAGACAATATTAGACTTAAAAGAATCATGTGCTGTAAATCCTATGACATATTTTAACTACACTGAGAAGTGGGAACAGGCTCTCTTTGGGTTTGATTCCTTTCCTCTTCTAAATTGTGTCTGAATGTCAGCGTTCTCTTATGCTAGCCCTTCTTTGAACATTTGTATTCCTGACTCCTCTGTTCTTTTCATAGTCTAGCTGCTCTTCACTCAGCACTTGAAGTCAAAACAAATACTCCAGAATGGAGCAGATGAATGGTCCTGGTAAAACAATTTAAGGGGGGGGGAGGGGAGGGGAGGAGAAGAGAGAAGTGTTCTCAGAATATCTTATGTGATGAACAGCATGGAAATAGCCCAAAGGCTCCTATGCTGCTCAAGCAACAAACCCTGAACACTACAACCGACTAGTGAGCACAATATTAATTATTCCCTATTCTTTTGTTAGACAGAAGTAACAACATGGTACCTACTGAAAAATGCACAATTCATTACTCCTTAGTATTTCCCATACTATAAAATTAGAACTCAAATATGGAGTCTTCACAGGCCAGCACCAGAAAATCCTGGAGAATTTAACTATGCATGAGGTTACATTCTACCCAGTGCCACAGAATCCCAAATCCATTGAACATGAGGTCACTTCCTTTCAGAATCTCATTAGTGCAAACTAGAAAATACTGCCTTGCTACATGCTCTAAAAGCAATAGTAGTAATATCGGGTTTACAAACTCCTAAAATTCTATTAATGTGGCAACAATATCAGCTATAGCATAACTTACAAACTTTTTATTATTGGGATAAAGCAGCCTCAACTTTGGAGTTGTAACCCATAGAGACCAATTGTAAAGTTATCCCCACTTCTTTAAAGGGGCTTCAGGTATTGAAAAAATATTTCCATTGAAAAATTAAAAGTCTGGCCATAATTATAATTAAGAACAGGTGTATTGATTCTGTTACTTGTAATTTTGCTTGCACATAGTATACATATATGCAGAAACACACACATCTACACATATCAAATGGAGGCACCTACTAGCAACTTCATACGATTCATTCTAAAATTGGATTAAAATAAAGAGTAAGAATTCTTGTTTCACTGTAAGTAGCTCAGGGTATGACTACACTGCAGAGTTGTTCCAGAAAAACATGTTTTTTCTGGAAAAAACTACACTTACATCCACACTGCAATTGTGTTTTCAACAGAAAGTCGAAAGACACGGGGGTTTTTCCAAAAGTGGTAAACCTCTTTCTAAGAGGAAGAAGCCTTTTTCTGAAAGCTCTTTTGGAAAAAGGCGTGCGTGGATGGGGAAGAGGTTTTTTTTCCGAAAGACGAGGCCTCCAGGAAAAAGCACAGGTGCCCTGGTGGCCACTCTGTCCATAGTAATCACAACTTAAATGCGAGATAGCATCCAATCAACATGGATGCTATCTTTCAAAAAAAGCAGATTGCTTTTTCAATGCTCTTTTGCTGTGTGGATGCTCTTTCGGAAGAAGTTTTTCCGGAAGATCTCTTCCAGAAAAGCTTCTTCTGAAAGAAGCCTGCGGCTTAGATGTAGCCTCAGTGTAGCGTTTCACAGCTAAAAAACAACAAATGGTCTGGTGGCACTTTGTAGACTAACAAAACATGTAGATGGGATCATGAGCTTTCGTGGGCACAGCCCACTTCGGATGACCAGAAGTTTCACAGCTGTCATACCTTTTGAATCGTCTAACAGGTGGCCTTTTTCTTATATTTAAAAATTTACAAAGTCTTTGAACCTGCACCCTGAAAATTTTCCTTAATAGTTCCATCTTTCATTGTTGAGCTCTCTTCAAAAGCATCATCTATACAAAACTTGGTAAGCAGACAAATCTTTAGTAGAAATGGTGCAATATTTAGGAGGCTTTTTATTTGATTTTAAAGAAAGCTGGATTTCGGATCTTTGTTGCCCCCTACTCACATAAGAGATTTTGTGCACTGTACACATATACCTGATAGTGACACTTTTCTGTCAGATTCTAAAGCGCTTATGCCCACTAGAAGGGCTGCTGCGTAAAATATTCTCCAACAGCAGTTATACAGGTTGAACCTCTCTAATCCAGAACTCTCTTGTTCAGAAACATCTGCCATCCAGAATGATTTTAGTGAGCCAGATGTCCACTTTTCATGGGTGTGGCCAAGTTTCCTGCAGTTGCATAAAGTTTGTTTACAGCCACCAGTCCTAGCTTTCAGTGTTCTGTGCTGTTATTTAGCTCTAATTTGCCCCTAACTGTTCTCTAACAGCCCCGTAAGCAGCGGAAGTGTTGATAATTCTGCTAGACACTATTGACCCCCATGGTCCAGAAAACGGTCTCATTTGAAATCGGACTAGAGAGATTCAACCTGTACTTTTACCCCCTCTCTTCTCCCACTTCTAAGCTTCTACTTTTCCATAAATGGGGGAAAACAACTCTAGCCAATATTTAAAATAACCAACCAACTTTTTTATGAAGCAGTCAAGGGTTTCTATACATAATATGAGGCAAAGCCACAAAAAGAAGGAAATGAAAAGTTAGTGCACCAATCAGTACAAACCCCTTACTCCTCCAATCACAAGTGCACACCGGACCATTACAACAACTGTTGTATGTCACAAGCCCCACAATTTTAACCCCCCCTCCTCTACATCAAAAACTTAGTAATGGTAAAGGACAGCATCCATTAGAGTGACAGAGGGCAGATTAAAGTATGAGTGACCTGTGGAGAGCAGCACCTGTCACAATGACAGAGTAGATAGTCCAGAGGGCATTCTGCACCAACAAATTATAATTCTGCATGTTTCATTTGTCAATAAATAAATAGAGGCTCTGGCATGGCAGTGGGGAGCACAAGCCACTGGCTGCACAAAGGTGGGAGATCACCCTACAGTCCCTCCACCTCCCACCACTGGGACGTGGATTCAGTGGTGAGGCTGCATCTGACCCTGATAAAGAAGGCGGCCTGGACCTACCTCAGAAAAACCCTGAGACCTTGCCCCTCTGTTTCAGGCACACCAGGTGGGGAGCAAGCAGGCTCAACCACACAGGATCCAAGTATATGGTGAAAGGATTTTGTGGGGGACAATCTGGGTGCAGGCAGCTCAGTGGGGTCTAGGTGTATGGGGTATAGCAAGGATGGGCAAGATGCAGCCCACCAAGCCTTTTGATGCAGCCCACAGCCTGCCCTGTCGAGACCCCGAGGCAGGCTCTGTGCCTGCTGCAATGTGAGACTGCTCAAAAATGGCCAGTGATTTCCTCTAGGTGCTTTGCACCCCTGGCAGAGGCAAGGAAGGGGAGACTTCTCACTCTGCCTCCACCCCCAGCCCAATCACCCTTCTCTATAGAAAAATGCAGCCCTTGACCACTTAAGAAAATCTTGGAGTGGCTACCCTATCAAAAATTACTGCCCCCCCCCCCCGGGATATAGATACACCCTGAGGGTCACTGGAAGTGGTTCCCGGTACAGGGAAATGGCACTCTGCAGGGACTTCCAGGTGAAGGTGGTTGATGCGAAGCAGAGCAGTCTTGGGTCCTGGAGGAGTGGGAATCTGGGAGCAGCCAGCCGGGGGTCAATGACATGATGGTCTGGATGTGGGGACTCAGGGTGGTACAGAAGGCGGGACTCACCAAGGCAGGAGTTTGCATGCAAGGAGTTCAATGGGGGTGTGGTGGGGTTAGGGTATGCAGAACTAAGGCAGTTCTGGTTGTACCTGGTCAGGCTTGGAAGGGGTGTCTGGTTATGGGAGGTCCAGATGCACAGGGACTGGGTAGATGGGGAGCAGCTCCTGGTACAATGACCCTTCTACCCACAGCTGAGGAGCGATAGGGGCAGGAAACAGGGGAGGATGGTCTAAGATAGTCCCAGCCACTCAGTGCAGAGGAAGAGTAAGTACTGTCCTCTCCTGACTCCAGACCAGCCTGGACTAGCAGCTGATTCCGGGTCAGGTTAGGAGTCACTGGCTGGGATGTCCTGAGACCCTGGATGATTTTCCTCTCCACTGGCTCATCTGGGTGCCTGAAACAACGCACCTGCACTGCTAGGGAATGGCGCACGATTGTTCTTGCAGCTTCCCTTTGCTTTCCTGTCAGAAAGCCATTTTTCTGCAGAGAAGCAAAGAAATTTGCAGGGGACATGAGTTCTGTGCAATGCACAGTGGTGCAGAACTCCCCAAGGAGCAAATAGAGCATACTAGCTGGACTTACCTGGCGTTGCTCAGGAAACTGGAGGAACAAAATTTAGAAAATTTAGGAAAGGAGGGGACCCTGAGCCAGGGGACCCCCAGAGCCACAGACCCTGGGGGCTGATGGTTCCTGGCCCACACCTGACCCTGTGAGAGCAGCAGGACCCTCCTCCACCCAGGACCGAGCAGCCAGCCCCCAGGAGAACAGTACACAGTCATGCGGCCAGTAGCAAGGGGACTTCTCTTTGCAAGGTTGGTTCAGGGATCCACCTGCCCTGCCTTGGCAAGCCAAAGCTCAAAGCTCACATCTCACCCCGATGGCTGGAACCAGACACAGAAGAGCCCCACTCACAGTATGAACAGCAGCCAACTGGCTTCACAGCAGTGTAATGCGTCGAGGGTTTAACCCGGCCCCTCCGCCCTGCGCTGCAGCAGGCACACGGATTCCTTCTGCTCGGATATGGCCAGCAAGCTATCATATCCCCCCTCAGTCTCCTCTTTTCTAAACTGAAAAGTCCCAGTCGTTTTAACCTCTCTAAATATGGGACCCGTTCCAAACCCCTAATCATTTTAGTTGCCCTTTTCTGAACACTTTCCAAGGCCAAAATATCTTTTTTGAGGTGAGGAGATCACATCTGTACACAGTATTCAAGATGTGGGTGTACCATAGTTTTATACAGGGGCAGTAAGATATTCTGGGTCTTATTTTCTATCCCTTTCTTAATAATTCCTAGCATCCTATTTGCCTTTTTGACCGCCGCTGCACACTGTGTGGAAGTTTTCAAAGAACTATCCACGATAACTCCAAGATCTTTTTCCTGATTTGTCATAGCCAAATTAGCCCCCATCATACTGTACGTATAGTTGGGGTTATTTTTCCCAATGTGCATTACTTTATACTTATCCACATTAAATTTCATTTGCCATTTTGTTGCCCAATCACTCAGTTTGGCGAGATCTTTTTGGAGTCCCCCACAGTCTGCTTCTGTCTTGACTATCCTAAACAGTTTGGTATCATCTGCAAACTTTACCACCTCACTGCTTACCCCTTTCTCCAGATCATTTATGAATAAGTTGAACAGGATTGGTCCCAGGACTGACCCTTGGGGGACACCACTAGTTACCCCTCTCCATTCTGAAAATTTAACATTTATTCCTACCCTTTGTTTCCTGTCTTTCAACCAGTTCTCAATCCATGAAAGGACCTTCCCTCTTATCCAATGACAATGTAATTTACACAAGAGCCTTTGGTGAGGGACCTTGTCAAAGGCTTCTGAAAATTTAAGTATACTGTATCTACTGGATCCCTCTTGTCTGCATGTTTGTTAACCCCTTCAAAGAACTCTAATAGATTAGTAAGACAGGATTTCCCTTTACAGAAACCATGTTGACTTTTGTCCAACAAATTATGTTCTTCTACGTGCCTTACAATTTTATTCTTTACTATTGTTTTGACTAATTTGCCCGGTACTGAAGTTAGACTTACCGGTCTATAATTGCCAGGATCGCCTCTAGAGCCCTTTTTAAATATTGGTGTCACGTTAGCTACCTTCCAGTCATTAGGTACGGAGGCCGATTTAAAGGATAGGTTACAAACCACAGATAATAGTTCAGCAATTTCCCATTTGAGTTCTTTTAGAACCCTTGGATGAATGCCATCCGGTCCCGGAGATTTGTTAACATTAAGTTTTCCTATTTGTTCCAAAACCTCCTCTCATGACACTTCAATCCGGGACAGTTCCTCAGATTCGTCACCCACAAAGGACGGTGCAGATTTGGGAATCTCCCTAACGTCCTCAGCCGTGAAGACTGAAGCAAAGAAATCATTTAGTTTCTCCACAATGGCTTTATCGTCCTTGATTGCTCCTTTTATATCTCAATAGTCCAGGGGACCCGCAGGTTTTTTATCAGGCTTCCTGCTTCTAATGTTCCTAAAAAACATTTTGTTATTTCTTTGAGTTTTTGGCTAGCTGTTCCTCAAAATCTTTTTTTGCTTTTCTTATTACATTTTTACACTTGATTTGACAGTGTTTATGTTCCTTTCTATTTATCTCACTAAGATTAGACTTCCACTTCTTGAAAGATGCCTTTTTGTCCCTCACTGCTTCTTTTACATGGTGGTTAAGCCACAGTGACTCTTTTTTAGGTCTCTTGCTATGTTTTTTAATTTGGGGTATACATTTAAGTTGGGCCTCTATTATGGTGCCTTTAAAAAGTTTCCATGCAGCTTGCAGGGATTTGGCTCTAGTCACCGTGCCTTTTAATTTCTGTTTAACTAGCCTCCTCATTTTTGTGTAATTCCCCTTTTTGAAATTAAATGCCAGAGTGCTGGACTGCTGAGGTGTTCTTCCCACCACAGGAATGTTAAATGTTATTATATTATGGTCACTATTCCCAAGCAGTCCTGTAATGGTTCTCTCCTGGACCTGATCCTGCACTCCAATCAGGACTAAATTGAGAATTGTCTCTCCCCTTGTGGGTTCCTGTACCAGCTGCTCCAAGAACAGTCATTTAAGCCACTGAGAAATTTTATCTCTGCTTCTCTTCCTGAGGTGACATTTATCCAGTCAATATGGGGATTATAATAATGGGGGATTTTAATTGAGTTCTTTATTTTGGTAGCTTCTCTAATCTCCCTCAGCATTTCAATGTCAGTATCGCTGTCCTGGTCAGGTGGTCGATAATATATCCCTACTGCTAATTTCTTATTATTGGAGCATGGCATTACTATCCATAGCGATTCTATTGAACATGTTGATTCATTTAATATTTTTATTTCATTTGATGCTACATTATCTTTTTCACATACAGTGCCACTCCGCCACACACACGGCCTGCTCTATCCTTCTGATATATTTTATATCCCGGTATGATTGTGTCCCACAGATTTTCCTCATTCCACCAGGTTTCAGTGATGCCTATTATGTCAATCTCCTCCTTTAATACGAGGTACTCTAGTTCACCCATCTTATTAGTCAGACTCCTAGCATTTGTGTAGAAGCACTTTAAAAATTTGCCACTGCTTATTTGTCTGCCCTTCCCTGATGCATTGGATTCTTTTATATGCGGTTGTTTGTCTGCTCTGGTCCATGGTTTGTCCTCTCCCCTCCTCTCTTTCTGACTACAGCTTAGAGAATCTCTACCAATGGATTCTCCTCTAAGAGAGGTCTCTATCTGATTTATGTGCATCTCTGCACCCATCGGCTTTCCCCCATCTCTTAGTTTAAAAACAGCTCTATGGCCTTTTTAATGTTTAGTGCCAGCTGTCTGGTTCCACCCTGGTTTAGGTGGAGCCCATCCTTCCTGTATAGGCTCCCCCTCTCCCAAAAAAGTGTCCCCAGTTCCTAATAAATCTAAAACCCTCTTCCCTACACCATCATCTCATCCACGCATTGAGACTCTGAAGCTCTGCCTGCCTACCTGGCCCTGCGCGTGGAACTGGAAGCATTTCCGAGAATGCCACCATTGAAATCCAGGACCTCTGTCTCTTTCCTAGCAACCTAAATTTGGCCTCCAGGACATCTCTCCTACCCTTCCCTACATCATTGGTACCTACATGTACCACGACCACCGGCTCCTCCCCAGCACTACACATAAGTCTATCTAGATGCCTCGAGAGATCCGCAACCTTCGCATTAGGCAGGCAAGTGACCATACGGTTCTCCCGGTCATTACAAACCCAACTATCTATGTTCCTAATGATCGAATCACCCACTACAAACACCTGCCTCCTCCTAACAACTGGCGTTCCCTCCCCCTCAGAGGTATCCTCAGTGCGAGAGGATACTGCAACATCCTCTGGAAGGAGGGTCCCAACTACGGGATGGTTTCCCTCTGTTCCCACTGAATGCTCTGTTCCCTTGAAACTTTCATCCTCTTTAAGAGCACTGGGCTCTCAGACTGGAGGTGGGACAGGACTACAGTGTCCCAGAAAGTCTCATCAACATAGCTCTCTAACTCGCTTAGCTCCTCCAGTTCAGCCACCCTAGCCTCCAAAGCTCGAACTCAGTCTCTGAGGGTCAGGAGCTCCTTGCAACGGGTGCACACATATGCCACTCGCCCACAGGGCAGGTAATCATACATGTTACACTTGACACAATAAACAGGATAGCCCCAACTCTGCTGCTGGGCTTCTGTCTCCATTTTTCTTATGAATAAGTTTAAGTATAAACTGGGCTTCTTATTAAACGTCTGGAATATCGGTTATTATAAAAGTTCTGTTTAAAGAAGGTCAGAAGTCACTAGCGCCCTCTAACCTCCCCCTCTAAACTCCCTCTCAGCTGCTCCTGGTCACAAGCTCCCTGGTCGCTGACTCACTTATAAAGCCCTGGTAGCCCCGCCCCCTGACTGAGGCTCAGCCAATTAACAGAGGCTTCTAGATTTCAAAAATCAGATTCTCTGTCTGTGTGGGGCACAGGCTGGCAGTTAGGGAGGTGGCGGGGGAGGGATGCGGAGGAGTGGGGCGCAGGCTGGCAGTTTGGGAGGTGGCAGCATGCAAAAGAGCCAACCCCACTCCCCCTTCTCTCTCTCCCCCCCCTTGTGTCTGGCCCAGCGCTGGTTTTAACCATCAGCGCCCTTTTCCATGCCGGTGTCCCTGCCAGCGCCCCGCTCTTCCTGGGTCCACCTGCCCGCCAGTTTGCATGCTGGCTGAGGCGCGCATGTGCCGTGAGGGCGGTCCTCTGAATGCCACCTCTGCGCAAGCGCCACAGGCCCAGAACAGCGGCGGCCTGGGAGCGCATTGCCGCTGGCGGAGCTAGTACGGGGGGGGGGGAGTGAGGCCCCCATCACCCCCTCCCACAGTACCTTAAAACCTTCTCCTGGAGGAAAGGTTACCCCATGGAAAGTTTCGTTGCGGTAAATCTTATAGTGTCCAAGTTATTAGAGTACAAACATACAAACATTCTCCTTTATATATTAGATGTACCAGTAGGTGGCTTAACTTTTTATTTCCTTGCTTTTTGGAGTTTATCAGGTCTAGTCTACACCACAAAGGTTAGCTTAATTACACTGCTTAATGCTTTCAAGTGTGTCATGCCCTGTGCGGAGTAACTAAGCTGACCTAAGCCACAGTATAGATGAAAAAATTCTACTTGCTTCTCAGACAAGTGGGCTTACTATAGTGCTAGAGAACCCCCTCTGTCACTGTCATAAGCAACTGGTGCTACAGCAGCACATCTGAGCCACTGTAACATTTCTAGCACAGACATATGCACATGTAATAACCCTAAACGCATCAGACAGTTATATGAACACAAACGTGTGCATGTGTACATGTATACACATGCACAAACACAAAAGAAAAGATCATTTTAGAAAAGAGTAATGGTTTAGTGCAAGGTTAACAGAACAAACTTCACAGGATCTTTTAAATCTCTGGCTAATCCAGTTTGAGAGAATTTCTCAATGGCCTTTTGTTTGGCCTACAGTCCCCTTTTTCTTCTATTGTAGTAACCATTTTGCATGTGTTCACTATTATCACACAAAGATACAGGAAGAGTGAGAGCCACTTAATCTCATAACTACAATTTCTGTTCAGAGGATCCACTGTGTCAGAAAACTGTCACAAAGCAGTGTTACTGGATCAAATTAATGCCGCCACTACTAGAACATGGGAACACAGAAAAGGCTTTATAATAAAAGCTCTGCCTACATCAGGTGCCAGCTGAGTCAACCATTTCCCCACAGTCACACAAAATTTTTAATATATATTTTTGCTTAGTAAGTTATAATGTACGGGGTGAAAAGGTCTGTATGCATATTGAATCAAGTTGGGGAAAGCAGCATAATGAAATGATAGTGTAATAGCTTTAGAATCCAAACCTGCAAGATACCAAATACCATCAACTCCCATTGATGAAAACAGAATTTAGTTAAGACAGTAACACTACCAAGATCAAAAGCCTTAATATTACATCTATTTTTTTTAAACTGGACACATACCTCCTTGGAAGAACGTTTCCAACAGTATTAAATACTTGGTTTCATGCTATGTTTTAGGACTTTTTCCCAGATGTAAAATTTTAAAGAAATATATTCAATAGCTTGAACACACAAATTTGTTAAAACTTTCTTCTTGACAAGATATACAATAAAAAAGTAATCGTCAGTTCCGATAATGGTATAAATCCTGTTGCTAATCCAGTCTCTCAGAAGTATAAAAAGAATTAGTAACAGACAATGGCAGTTGTGGTTCTTTGCCTGTACAGATCTGTACTGTATATGCATTCAGGCTTAGAACTTCTAAATAGCACTGTGCAGTAAGCAGCTTCCCTAGCCCCGAATATGTACAGAATTAGACCCCAACCACCACTCAGGTCCTTCCACTGAATCAAGATTCTGCTGAATAATTCTAAGGGGCTGTTTTAACATTAGGAATTCTGCACCGGTATGGCTACACCAGGTCTTGTTTCTACGGTCTCAGCAAACTGAGCAACAATCCAAGGAATTAATTTCCCTCAATGCACATCAGAGAGAGAAGTGTACTCTGAATTCCAGAATGATTGGAAACATGCAAATGCATTGCTTAAACTGAGCTTTCCCAAATTAGACATGATGACCTGGAATTAAGCTGATACTGGACTGAAAATTTAACTGCATCATGGCAATGAAACTAGATAAAATTACCTAAATACATAAACAAGTGATTTTTACTCATCTATTCATCATAGCACAACTATGATGCTATAAAATAAATACAAAATAAGCTCTCCTGGGCGGCTCAACATACTCATTTGCGAGGAAGTAAAAGATTTTTCTAAATTTCCTCTCAGCACTTGCTTGCACTTTAGAATGGACTAAAAATGAACATAAGCACTGCCAGTTGGGGATTTAATTCAGGCAACCTATAGAACCTCCAATACAGAAGAGACTATAAACCTCCTGCTGCTGTAAGTGAAAGAAGGCACAGAGCTCCGAGTTCTATCCCCTTACAACACCAATGACTAATAGATACAAGACAAGTCTGATATGTCTAGTCGAAGGAGAGGTGCCCAGTGACTATTCATCCAGAAAATAAAACTCTCAAATGCAGGAATGAAGAGAGGTAGTAGCAATACAGATCTGCAACACGTAGAAGAGCAAAGGGCAGGGAAAGGGTGACAAAAACAACATACATACTTAGTGCTTAGAATGCCCTTCAACATCTAGGGCTTACATTTTCATGTAGGAGATGTCTTTAGAGTTTTAAAGTTCCAGAGGGGTAGCTGTGTTAGTCTGTAACTGAAAAAAACCTTAAACAACGAATAGTCCTGCAGCACCTTAGAGACTAACAAGTCAGGACTATTCATTGTTTTTAAGAGTTTTACAGTATCCTAGACCCATACTTTATGGGAAAAGCCTGAGATAAAAGTCAGTAGTTTTTCATTATTAATGTAATTAACAAAAAATATTGAGGAGGGAAAGGGAACAGGAAAACACTTGGGGCCCCTCATCTATAAAAGAAATAAGCTCTGGTGTGAAGTCTGCCAGGGAGGCCTTAGGGACTCCCTATGGCACCAGCCTATGTTTAAGCAGCCTATGTTTAAGAGATTAGCAGTTCCAAGACAAGTGTGAATGGCAACATAGACACAGTGCAGTGTTGATGGAAGCAGGGTTGGAGGTTGCAGGATCAAGTAGCTCCACCTCTAAAGGGGTACACAAATGGCTGGGCAGACACCAATGACTTCCCTTCCCCTAACTAAACACATAGCTGGGAGGGCACAGGCATCGATGCTCTCCTGCTTCACCAGCTGAAGACAGGCTAAGGAGAAGCAGCATCCCCAATATGGCCCCTCTGTGGGCCACTCAGAATAAATATCTCCCAAAAATCAAGTATCAGAGGGGTAGCTGTGGTAGTCTGAATCTGCAAAAGCGACGAGGAGTCCTGTGGCACCTTACAGACTGACAGACTTATTGGAGCATAAGCTTTCGTGGGCAAAGACCCACTGGTCAGATGCGTCTCCCAAAAAGTTACAGATGGCAGGGAAAGGAGAGAGTTCTCAGACAAGTCATGGACATAAGCATTTGATAGCTGACTCCACTGATGTAGGGGTGATTTCTCTTTGCTCTGCTCTGGCAGCACCTTGATCCAAAATGGGAAAGGAAAACAGTAGCATGTCCAATAGCCCCATTAAACAAAGTATTTCTTTCACCCAATTTCTGAAAAGTGAGCTAGCTAGTCACTCCACTGGTTCGCTCTAACCTCTAGTTACACATCAAAGAATAGACAGAGCAGGGAAAAGTAATCAGCAACCATGCTTTAACACTGAGTGTTAGCACTGCCCCATCTCATTGGCAACACCAGGCTCCCTTATGCTGTATAGTTAGTTTAAAAGCATCTAACACGTAACAGGCTTACTGACCAAGTGCCAAGAATGTAAAATACACAGTGTGGTGGTACTCGTTCTCAACAGGACAGCCTTTCCTGTCTGTTTTTAAAATCAGTAACAATAATACAGTAAGTACTCTTATATAGCACTTTTTGGTCCATCATTCTCTAAGCACTTTACATGAGAGACACGCACCATTACTTCCACTCTACAGATGGGGAAAGTGGAGCAGAGAGATGAAGTGACTTGCCACGGTCACCACAAGGGGAAGGACAGAGCAAGGCTGTTCTGAGTCCGAATCCAGTGCCCTACCCAGAGCCATATTTAAGATCCTGTATAAATCACAATTTCACAAATTTAATGGAAATTGAGAGATTAGCCTAATCCCATAATTGTTCCAACAGCAGGGGAAAACTGCAGCAGTTTGGGAGAGGGCAGAGAATTGGCAGCCGTACATATCCTATGAATTTCAAACACTCAACCATCATGCTGCCATGATTTAAAACAAAACCAACCAACCAAAACAAATAAAAGCAAACTGTGATTTATACGAGGTCTTAACCATGCTGCACAACTAGCAACTGTGCTGCTTTCAAAAACTTAAAGATGCTAACCTGAACAATGGATGAATCTAATTCTTCTGTAGACACATTTTTTACATGAAATTTCAAGTATTGCAGTGGTGAGTGTTTTGATTAAACTAATAAAATTTATATTCCAGACAGATTCAAATATTCTGATGGACTATTTCTTCTATTTTCAAGAGGAAGCCACCTTTCTCCAAACTTCAGTTTGACTGCTCAGAAAAGTCTGAAAAAGTTATTCCTCACACAGTAAGAGCTCGGAGTTCATTTATGCTACCCTCTTCGCCAGTGGAATGAAGAGAGAATTCCCCAGTGAGGGTTTTTTAAAGAAACTGGTCTGCATAATATATTTCTCCAGTTCTTCCTAGTGACTAATCTTCGCTGCAGAGTTAATTCAACTTCTCTGTGCTGAGTTAGCTTAACTGGAGTGAGGCTATATCCATACTAGGGATATGAGCGACTAGTCGACTGATAAGCAAATGCTTATTGGATAGTTCACACACTAATAGACTAGTCACCTCTTCCTCCCCCTTGCTGCCTCTTTCAGAAAGAGACAGCAAGTGGGGGGAGAGGAAGGGGTGCTTCAACGCGGCAGCACCATGGGGAGCCCAGGGTCTGCTGCTTTGAAACGCTGTGTGCAGCCCGGGGCTAGCTAAGGACTCCCCTGCTGACCCCGGGTTCCATGCAGCACTTCTGCTTTGAAACGCTGCAGGGAACATGGGGCCAGTGGGGGACTGCTTGAGTCCCCTGCTGGCCCCATGCTTCCTGCAGCACTTTTACCTTTGAAGCGTAGCCACAGCTCTGGGGCTGTGGCTATACTTCAAAGGCAGAGGCGCCCTATCAACTAATCAAATAGTCGATGCAAATTGCATCGACTATTCCATTAGCCAATTAATCTAAATTTAACATCCCTAGTCCACACTACAAGCACTACAGCAGCACATAGCTATACCACCGTAATATACACAATACAGCAACAGAAGAGATTATTCTGTCACTGTAGTAAACTCACCTCTCTGAGAGGAAGTAGATGGAAGTATGCTTTCATTGACCTAGCTGTGTCTATCCTAGAGATTAGGGTGACAATTTCATTGCACAGGGCATGACATTTTTCATAGACCTATGCAATGTAGCCTAGTCAATCTAAATTTTAAAGTACAGAACTGACCTGAGAACGGCCATATAACAAAACAATGTTTCAGCAGTACAGTGTGACTGGATTACATCACCGAGCGTTTGAATTAGCAGAGCTGTAATCAACTTGAGTAAAAATCACTGCCATTGTTGGGTTCAGGGTTTGTGTGTGGGGATGGGATGAGAGTTAGAAGCAACACCAAGTTACAACTCAAGTTAACTCTGCAGTGAAGACAAGCCATGTGCCTGATCCTTTCCCCTTGAACTTTTTGTGTGACTAATACCTTGGATGTGCATCTTTCTACCTTTCCCAGGTAGCATTCCACAGGAAAGAATTCTCTCTCAAGATGCCCTGTAAAATGCATTTTTTCCCCCCTTGTAACTCACTCCACCTGCCCAACTGTGGTCCCCCTTCCTTCTCCAAAATAAAAATATCTGGGTCATGGAAACAGTAAAGTGTTACTGGTCCTGTTACACACCCATCCCCCTCCATTCTGCCTTCTGCCAAAACAGACTTCCCTCCAAAAACTACAACAAAAAGAAAATTTTAAAAAAAAAAAAAGGTCTTGCAAAAGTAGAAATGATTCAAAGAGGTTGGCAGCCAAGGTGGAGTAAAAGAATTAATTTTTTTTAAAGTTTAATTAAATATAGGTTTGAATTTTTTAAATAAATGCATTTCACATCAAATTTAAAATTATTAGAACCCACGCAAAGTCCTAAACCTATTAAATTAATTTTAATTAAATAGAAAAATATTAAACAGAACATAGTTGCTGCCAAGTTTTAAAGCAAGTCTAACTGCTCACTTGGTGGAAGTCACTGACAAGGCACCTGAAGTAATCTGAAGTGCTAAACCAGCTTTTGACAGCAATAGTCTCTTCTGCAAGTGCAAAAAAGAATATTTTCTTCATTTCAGTTTGTTCAACTCATTCAGTTCAATGACTAGTTCAAAGTTAAGAAAGCAATCGGGAGTTGAAAAAAAATCTATGAATAAAGATGAGATGTGAAAGAATAAGATCTCTTCATTCTAAAGTCTTGAAGGACCTGGTGAACAAAGCAATCAGTTCAATTAATTAACTACAGATAATACATCCTATGTTAAATATAAGAATTAAAAATCTGGACCCAAAAGTACACAGGTGTTACTTAGCTGATTTAGGAGCCTAAATCATAGTGCCTTGATCCTTCAAGATGCAGGCTTCTAAATCGATTAGGAGTTGCAATGCTGAGCAGAGCTATGCCTAAATACCTTTAAAATCTGGACCCTAGTTTGAAATACACAACACATTCTGATAGATACAGCGAGGGGCTGGAGTTTATCACTTTTAAGGTTGTTTTATTTAATACAAAATTAAAATGTTGTTTTTGTGCTTTTTAAATTTGCCAATGTACACCCCCCACAGTAATTACTGCAGTTTTTTCATGTACACACTAGCCCTTCCTTCTGTCAGTGGCACATCCTGATTTACTAGGGAAGAGAGGGATGGTGGGACACTGACAGCTAGGGATGTATAGTACAGTCCATTAACCGATAAGCAAAAGCTTATAGGTTAATGCTATAGACTACACGCATTTCCCTCCTCTCCCTCCCAGTGAATTTTTTAGCAGGCTGGCCAGCAGCCTGGCTCAGTTCTGGCTTGCGATGGGTCTGGGACCCACCCCTGCTGCAGGTCTGCATTTAAAGTGTATTGGGAGCTGGGCGGGCAGACAGCCCAGCTCAGTCCTGGCTCATGCTGGGTCCGAGACCTACCCCCATTTCAGCTCTGCATTTCAAGTGTTTTGGCTTGCCCAAGGTCGGGGAGCTCAGACCCCCCCAAGACAGGAACAGCTGCCACCTTGCACTGCTGCCTCTCTCTCAGCAGCAGCAGCAGCACAGGGTGACAGGCAGCGAGTCTGCAAGGGGAGCTCTGATACAGTGGCTGCCAGCCCTGCCCCGGGGACGATAGATAGTCGACTAACTGAAAATTTCACGAGGTTACTCCACTATTCAATTAACCGATCCTTACTGACAGCTGAAGTTGAGGGTCTCACAGCCTGAACTACAGCCTCATGAGGGGCACACAGCTGGAGTCCCCCTCTTTCAGGGCTGATAGGGAGGCAGCAGCAGTGCTCAGGGCTAAGGGATAAGGCAGAAGTAGGGCCTGAGCCCAGAAGCCTCTCCATTAGGCACATAGGGAGTGAGAAGAAGGATAGCTCAAGCTTGGCAGCCGCCTGGTGAAAAACTGGGATAGGGGAAAAGGGAGCAGGAGCCCAGCAGGGGCCCAAGCTCTCCTCCCCGCCAATCCCTCACAGACTGAGCTGTCAGCCCTGCATAGCAGACAACCAACAAGCAATGTTATAACAGCATTTACACAGACACTGCATTGCCCCAGCTAGATCATCCTAATAATAATGCATGCCATGGTAGGCAAAAAGAAGTACTAGATTATAAAGGCTAAGTTGAGCTGCAAACAATATGTTTTATTGGTTATCAACTAACAAAAAAAAAAAATCAACTTTTTGGAAATTAATTGAATAAATAAGAATAAAATCAATGCTTTAAATCAAGGTTTCCTGCATGTTTGCAGCCTCTTCCCGACTTACGGACCAAGCAATTGGTCGTAACTCAGTTCGTTCGTAAGTCAGACCCCACAGAGTTACACGCGACCGCGCTGTTCGTAAGCACGGATCACGTTCGTAACTCGGGGTCCGCCATTTACGACAGCTTTGGTCGTAAGTCGACCATTCGCAACTCGGGGACCGGCTGTATTTAAACCATGATTTAAATTGGTGGTTCAAATTGCTTGGATTTCCATCAGTCCCCTCTGCTGGCAGCTCTTCTGATACAAGAGCTTTCCTAAAGACAAATGGGCGTTCATATGTACAGCCTGGGAAACCAGGTTGAACTGCAGGTCGCACTTCTGGAGTTAAACATTTTCTGCTTATTTCCCCTTTGAGCAAGGTACTGAACTGTTCTTCAGAGCCAAGGAAGATTTAAACTGCTTATAGTACATTATCACAGTATCCTGTATGTATCCTGTTTACTATGCCTTCCACAAATTTGCTAGGTCTAGAACTGTTTTTCAATACTTCAGTGTTGTGTTGCACATATAAATGTATTCTAATAAGTCTTAAATACATGGAATGAGATTTCTGAAGTCCTATTTTGTCTCCTGCCACAACAGATACTAGGGATGCTGTAATGCTTGTTTTTGTTAAAGTTTTCAGCGTTTATATGTGAGGGGAAGCCCAGCTTCGGAGGAGCAGATAGACTCAAGGAGCCAGCTGGCTGCCTGTGACCACCCGCTCCTGCCTGCCTTCCCCCACCCCACTGCTGCCTTTGATTCACAGGCAGTAGCATGGAGGGGGACCTTGTGTGTAACCATGAAGGTTAACTGATGAGCCCAGGCTCAATGATTAAACTGCTTAAACATGTACTCTAACACATCCCGAATAGATACATATTTTTAAAGTATACATTGAAAAAAATCGTTAAGCTTCATCCTCTGCCCATCCTTCACTTAGGCCTCTCCAGCAGTGTACTAATAATCGCAACTGGAGCAAACCTACATGGTCTTTTCAGAATGTGGACTGCTGCTTATAAGGCTTAGGGCAGGGGTTCTTAAATTTCTCTGTACCATGACCCCCCTTCTAACAACACGAGGTCATATATAAGGAAAGACTGAAGCCTGATCCTGCCTCAGCCCCGCTGCCCCTGGAGGGGGGAGGCCAAAACCAAAGCTCCACTGCCCCAGGTTGGCATGGGGGTAGGGGCCAAAGCCGAAGGATTTCAGACTAGGGATGAGAAGGACTAGCCGGACTGTCTGATAAGCAAATGCTTATTGGATAGCGTGTCAACTAATTGTTTCCCCCTCCCCCTTGCTGCCTCTATCAGAAAGAAGCAGTCGGGGGGGGGGGGGGAGAAGGGGTACTTCGAAGCAGCAGCGCTGACTGGAGCCTGGGGTCAGCTGGGGTGTCCCCAGGCTGCACGGTGTCGTTTCAAAGGGGCAGCTCCACCTGGAGCCCAAGGTCGGTGGGGGAGTGCCCAGCTGATTCCAGGCTCTAGGTGGTGCTTTCAGCTTTGAAGTGTAGCATCAGCCTTAGGGCTGTTGCTACACTTCAAAGGTAGAGGTGCCCTATCGACTAATCGATGCAAAATGTATGTACTATTTGATTAGTCAATTACTCGATATTTAACATCCCTATTTCAGGCCCAGATAGGGGGCCTGTAACCTAAACCCTGCCACCCAAAGCTGAAGCCCTCTCTGGCTTTGGTCCAGGCAGTGGGGCTTGGGCTTTGGCCCTGGATCCCAGCAAGTCTAAGCCAACCCTAGCGACTCCATTAAAATGGGGTTGTGACTCATCCCCCCCCAAAAAAAACCCAAATTTTAATCTTGAGATTATATTCTCAAGTATAAAAGGGACTCTCCAGAAACACCAACACCTCTAGAATATGGCCAGTGCAAAAAGCCTAATCCTGTTTCTGGACAGTGCCAAGGAGAAGCCTCCTATAGCTCTAATCTCAGAGGCCTTGCTTTCACTCTATTTTCCTCTATTACACTATCCTCAATGATAGTAAAGGTACAGAAGCATAAACAAGCTGTGATGTTTTAACCTCTGTAACAAACAGACCTTGTTGGGCAAGATTAAATAAAACAGCAGTTAATACCAGTAGCCAGTGTATACTTATACTCCTATCATCATTTCCACCTGTAGTGCCCCACCAGTGGTAGTACAACTGTGAGAAACTAAGAAAAATATTTATAATGAGCAAGTCTTTGCTAGAAGAGATCCTCCACTGAGGGATTTGGGGGGGGGGGGGGGAAGAGAAGGGAAATAAGAATCATGGAGAGGCTTTTAAAAATACAGGCTGAGCCCAAACTACCCATAGGTGGATTAAAACCTTTTCCTACCCCACCCCATTTAGGGCCAACAAGATTTATTATATAAGTGGAGTCAGCTGCTTGTTCCTCTTCTAGCTGGCTGCAAGGTTTTACCACAGTGAGATGTGTCAGGAACACATCATGGTTGACAAGTGATGATTCAGAAGTCTACAGACAAGCAAGGTATGTTTGGGTACAAGAAGTACAGGTTTGTTTGACCCTATAAACATCCTACAAAAGTAGTTTGCAACCTGGTACTAGACTGGCCCTTGACAATATAAACCTGAGTTCAGTTGTCTAAGTTTGAACTCTTAGAAAAACAAAGTTATCTGGTGGAAATACAACAGGTAAAAACAGGAAGGACACTCCAATTGGTCTTTTTGGGAAACTAACTAAGATTTGGAGAACTTAACATTGAAAAAAAATTATGTTTATTCTAAATGAAAGGCCCTCATTTTAAAATATTACTATGACTCAACAACTGACAAATGCAAAAGACCTATTTAATATTCTCCTTATGAATTAAGACACTAGCCAATGTCCCCTCGAAACATTTCCATCCATATGCAAAATAAATGTGTGCGCAGAGGCATTTGTGAATGTGCACCACCAATAGAAACAACAAACTTGTGTGCAGCACAGTGTGAAATTTTCAGTGTTTGACAGTGACAGCTAAGACCAACTTTCATGGCAACGCAAGAGAAATGCAATCCATTTACTATAATACAGCACAACAGATGATGAGCCATCTCATAAAAACCCAAAACCAAACTCACATGATGAGCAAAACTGCTGTCTGCTGGACTTCCTAACACATGGCACAACTTCTGCATTCTTACCAGTCAGGATCAGGCAGCCCCACATTATAAAGCAGGGGTGGCCAAACTGACTAGCCCTCCAAGCTCCATATGACAGTCTTCAGAAGTTTGAGAGCTGGGGCACACCAGCCAGAAACTGCCACTTAGGGCTTTAGCCCTACTGCTACTGAAGTCCCAAGCCCCCTTCTTGCTGGACAGAAGCCTACCCCACTGCAAGGCAGAGATCCTGGAAGGGGGAGACTCCATAGGTGCAGGTGCAGAATGGAGGAGCACAGTGGATGCCTGCGAGCCACACTTTACTAGTAAAAGCTGCATGTGACTTTTGCAAGCCAGTTTGGCCACCTGTTATAAAAACACTCAGACTTGATGCTTTCTAGAGTCACACTATATTAGGGTGAGGCAAGGTTCAATTTTACTTTTGTTGCTATTAAAAGCTTAATTCTACATCTACATGATGATGACCCATGTTCACTTACCATCAGGAGAAGTAAACTGACTAAAAAACTTCTAAACCCGGATAAAGACTCACCAGTTGACTTTTTTGTCCACTCATTCATAAGAGATACTAAAAGTGTCTGTCTAAACTAATTAGGGTCACTGCAAAGAACAAATATTCTATTTTTGTCTTGAATAGACTGGTGTAGCCAATCTGTAGGCTGAATGTGGATTATGTGAAAAGATTTGGGGTAGGGGGGTTAAGGGGAATAGGGACAGAGAATGAATGAACTACATAAGGAAGTTGCATTTTAACTTAAAAGCTACATGTTCTGAGTTAGTGAAAGTTAGGGATGAATATTAAGGGTTTTTAAAGGGAATTATCAGAACACAGCTTTATATTTTTCAATGAACTTGCTCCTTGAGACAAACTGTAGCGTACTCTCAGACAACTTCAATATTTTACATAGTGTTCACAGTCTGCCTACAGAAGAATTAAAAAAAAAACCACCTTATTTTGACCTGTATTGATTGAACTGTGCATATAAAGTGGAATCAAGTGAATGAACAAAGATTCAACAAACATGTGTCAGTTCAGTAAGCTACCCTAGAAAGTAATCACCAAACTAGAACTCAGGGAGAGTTAAAGCACTTGGGAAGAGGGATGGGGAACAGTAAGAGCAGTTTAGTTTGTGTGGGTGCACTTAATGGTGGATTCTCCATTATTCTGGATTTCTAAAATGTGTATGTAAGGAGAGAGGAGGGATGCCCACTGATTACTGAATTCCTCAAGAAGTCCCCACTACAAAATCTGGGTACCATTAATTCTTCAAACATACAGGCGGTCCCACTGGGAGAGCAGTTGTAGAGGGGGAGCAAGAGCTGTTACAATTAGTATAACTGGTCTCTAATGAAACCCCTAAGCTGAGAGAGATTTAGGGAGAAGTCTGGCAGCAGTACATGTAAGGAGTACATGTAAGGAGCAATGAGTTGTGGAGTTAAAGGAGATTCTAGATGCTAAATAGATGTTTAAGAAAGCTTATTTAAAGTCTTGTCTGCTCTAGAGATTTTTTTCGAAGTTTACCACTGCTGCCAACACCAGCTCAGCTACACCAGCGCTCGCTATGTTAGAAGCCCTAACATAAGTGGCCCATGAGCCATCACCACAACTCTTGGCATCACGCGGATTAGCTGTATTCAGAGTAAATAATCTGCATGGAGCTTAACACACCTGTGGCAGGCAGCTGCTGGACAGACTTGGGCTCCCAATACACACAAACTGTTTTAGCAGTAAACCTTTACTGCTGAGAGAGTTTGTTTAAAATACCAGGGAATCTTTTTAGAAAAAAAGGACCTATGCAGCCAAGAGTGGGAGAATTCCCTAAAATTGTCAGTAAAGAGGCAACCTCAGAACTGCATTACATATCTATAGTAAGAGCAGCACAAAAAAGGCAACAGACCAAAAGAGGCAGGCTGAAACAAACAATATAATGTTTATGATTTGTGCTCATTTATATAAAAGCAGCAAGAATTTGTGAATGGCCGAGACAGTCCTAACCCATGTTAAGACTAACAGAAGAGCAATTCTTGAACATAAGTGAAAGACATTAAGTCTGGGGCTGGGCAATCTAAGGGATTTCACAGAAACAATTTCTAGGTAGAGGATTAAGGAAAATCTATATGAATACAAAAAAAAAAGTGGTCTCCGAGGCATGCCAGTAATGAACAGTGAGAGCAGAACAACATTGACAGGGCAGTAATAACTGGCAACGACACAACCATAAATTAGTGGAAAATCACATCCAGAACCTGGCCTGCTGATACTACAAACAATTTTTCCTTTGAACAACTCACTCTGGAGAAGAATCCTCATTTAATCTTGAGCTACATCCAAACAAAAGTTGCATGAGAACCCATGGAACTACTTAAGAAATATTCATATGAACCTTGGTCATCTGATGCTGCCAAAAGGTGTCTGCTTGTGAGGCTGTGCCATTTACTTTAAACAAGTAGATCAATATTAGACACATCCTTCAAAATATTCATGTTAAATAAACCTCAACAAGAATTCTGAACAATCTGGTTTTAAAGAAGTTTCCCTTCGCTGGTCAACTTTTTTATTCATGGAATAGAAATGTACTAGTTCTCTAGTCAAAGACCTGAAGTTCAATATAAAAATGTCAGATTTAATCATCAGAGAGCAGCACAAATGGACAAGGCTTTTTTGGGCATAGTTCATCTTTAAAGATGCTCTCGTGCTTACCCCCGTTAATGCTCAGCTAAGTGGCCATCATCTTTAGCTTCCCCAACACTTTTCATACTAGACCCTGGCAACGTGTGGTCAAACCCCTCACTTCCATGCTGTTCAACTGATTTCAGAGGGGCGCCGTATGTGCCTCGTTACTCGCAGGACCACGGACTCGGCTGAAGGAGTACGGGGTGCATACGGGACAACTGGTAGATGCACGTATCGGGTTTTCGTGTTTCTACACGCCCAGTCTCAATGGCAGCAGAGCTAGGTAGCCCTCTCCTGCACGGAGCTGGCTGACACACACACGGGCCAGGTACCAGCCGCGAGCGCGGGGTCACTGGCTGGACGCCGAGCGCCGCGGGCAGACCGTCGGGGGAACGAACAGCTCCGGCTGTCCCGGAGAGCGCAGCCCGACTGGACCGAGCCCCGCGAGTCGCTCGGAGCGGCCGAGCGGGACACGACCCCGGCGCGCAGCGAGGGGCCGAGCGGTGCCGAGCAGAAAGTCTCCGGCTGCCCGCGCGGGCCGAGCAGGCGAGCGAGCGAGGGCGGGGCCGGGCCGGGCCGGGCTGCATGGCGCTGCTCAGCCTGCCTTGCAGAGGGAGCTCGAGTCCCGCGCTGCGCCTCGCCGCGCCTCTCCCTCCGCAGCGCACACGGCGGCGGCCGGCGGGAGCGGGAGCGGGGCACGCAGCCGCCGAGCGCGCCGCGCCGCGCCGCACCGCACCGGCCGGGCAGGAGGCGCCGCGGGCAGGTGCGGGGCCGGGGCCGGGCGCGCGGGAACAAAGGCCGGGGCCGGGGCCGGGGCCGGGGCGGCGGGAAGATGGAGTCAGGGCGCGCGGGGCCGGGCCGGGCCGGCGGGCGGGCGGGCAATGGCGGCGGCGGGCGGGCAGGCGCGGCCGCGCTGGGGACGATAGAGGGAGACAAAGCCCCCTGCTTCCCCGGCGGCGGCCGCTGCGGGGCCCCAGCCGAACCGGAGCCCCATCGTGACACCTAGAGGCCGGAGAAAGCGACTGCAAACCCCCCGCCGCCGCTTACCTGCGCCCGGCCGCGCCAGGCCCGCGCCCGCCGCCGGAGCCCGCCGAGCCGCCGCGCCCCGCGCGCCCCGGCCCCCGCCGAGCCGCCGCGCCCCGCACGCCCCGCCGCGGCCGCCGCTCGCGCTCAGCCCCCGCTCGCGGTTTAATCGCTCCACAGCCGCTTCGGACACAAAATGGCGGCGGCGGGACGCGGTGCGCCTGCGCGGGCCCGGCTGCCGCGGCCGCCGGAGCTGGGCGCGAGAAGGGGGAGCGGCGAGGGGCCGCGCGGGGCACCATGGGAGGGGGCCCTGCGCGCCAACTTCAAACGGCCCGGTGGCCCGACACGCCGCGGACTCCCGCGCGCCGTCACGTGTTGCGTCACGCGCGCGCGCCCGCCCAGACCGTTGCGCCGGGAGGGCGGCTGAGGGGGCGCGGCGCGCGTTCCCGCTCACGTCGCCAGGCCGCGTGCGGAATCAGTTTTGTTGCTTGCACCGAGGCGCGCGCGGCTGCGCACCACCGGCAGGGGCTGGGGGCACGGGGCACCCAGCCCACAAGGGACCCTGGCGCCGCTGCCAGGCTGCGTGAGGAGCGGCAGGGCTTGAGGTGCTGCTGGGCGCACCGCCCGGACTCGGGTCCCGAGGTTCAACGCGCCGCTGCTGGGTGCAGGGAGGCCGGGCGGGAGGCGCTGCTGGGTGCAGGGAGGCCGGGCGGGAGGCGCTGCTGGGTGCAGGGAGGCCGGGCGGGAGGCGCTGCTGGGTGCAGGGTGGCCGGGGGGAGGCGCTGCTGGGTGCAGGGTGGCTGGGTGCGAGGCGCTGCTGGGTGCAGGGTGGCCGGGCGGGAGGCGCTGCTGGAGGCGCTGCTGGGTGCAGGGTGCTCGGTTTAATGAGCCGCTAGAGGCGCTGCTGGGTGCAGGGTTGCCGGGTGGGAGGCGCTGCTGGGTGCAGGGTGGCTGGGTGCGAGGCGCTGCTGGGTACAGGGTGGCCGGGTGGGAGGCGCTGCTGGGTGCAGGGTGGCCGGGCGGGAGGCGCTGCTGGAGGCGCTGCTGGGTGCAGGGTGCCAGGTGGGAGGCGCTGCTGGGTGCAGGGTGCCGGGTGGAGGCGCTGCTGGGTGCAGGGTTGCCGGGGGGAGGCGCTGCTGGGTGCAGGGTTGCCGGGTGCGAGGCGCTGCTGGGTGCAGGGGGCCGGGCGGGAGGCGCTGCTGGGTGCAGGGGGCCGGGCGGGAGGCGCTGCTGGGTGCAGGGTGGCCGGGCGGGAGGCGCTGCTGGGTGCAGGGTGGCCGGGCGGGAGGCGCTGCTGGGTGCAGGGAGGCCGGGCGGGAGGCGCTGCTGGGTGCAGGGAGGCCGGGCGGGAGGCGCTGCTGGGTGCAGGGTGGCCGGGTGCGAGGCGCTGCTGGGTGCAGGGTGGCCGGGCGGGAGGCGCTGCTGGGTGCAGGGTGGCCGGGTGCGAGGCGCTGCTGGGTACAGGGTGGCCGGGTGGGAGGCGCTGCTGGGTGCAGGGTGGCGGGCGGGAGGCGCTGCTGGAGGCGCTGCTGGGTGCAGGGTTGCCGGGTGGGAGGTGCTGCTGGAGGCGCTGCTGGGTGCAGGGTTGCCAGGTGGGAGGCGCTGCTGGGTGCAGGGTTGCCGGGTGCGAGGCGCTGCTGGGTGCAGGGTTGCTGGGTGGGAGGCGCTGCTGGGTGCAGGGTTGCCGGGTGCGAGGCGCTGCTGGGTGCAGGGTTGCCGGGTGCGAGGCGCTGCTGGGTGCAGGGTTGCCGGGTGGGAGGCGCTGCTGGAGGCGCTGCTGGGTGCAGGGTTGCCCGGCGTGACGCGCTGCTGGAGGCGCTGCTGGGTGCAGGGTTGCCCGGCGTGACGCGCTGCTGGAGGCGCTGCTGGGTGCAGGGTTGCCCGGCGTGACGCGCTGCTGGGTGCAGGGTTGCCGGGTGCGAGGCGCTGCTGGAGGCGCTGCTGGGTGCAGGGTTGCCGGGTGCGAGGCGCTGCTGGAGGCGCTGCTGGGTGCAGGGTTGCCCGGCGTGACGCGCTGCTGGAGGCGCTGCTGGGTGCAGGGTTGCCAGGTGGGAGGCGCTGCTGGAGGCGCTGCTGGGTGCAGGGTTGCCGGGTGGGAGGCGCTGCTGGAGGCGCTGCTGGGTGCAGAGTTGCCGGGTGGGAGGCGCTGCTGGGTGCAGGGTTGCCCGGCGTGACGTGCTGCTGGAGGCGCTGCTGGGTGCAGGGTTGCCGGGTGGGAGGCGCTGCCGGAGGTGCTGCTGGGTGCAGGGTTGCCGGGTGCGAGGTGCTGCTGGGTGCAGGGTTGCTCGGTTTAATGAGCCGCTAGAGGCGCTGCTGGGTGCAGGGTTGCCGGGTGGGAGGCGCTGCTGGAGGTGCTGCTGGGTGCAGGGTTGCTGGGTGCAAGGCGCTGCTGGTTACAGGGTTGCTCGGTTTAATGAGCCGCTAGAGGCGCTGCTGGGTGCAGGGTTGCTCGGTTTAATGAGCCGCTAGAGGCGCTGCTGGGTGCAGGGTTGCCGGGTGGGAGGTGCTGCTGGAGGCGCTGCTGGGTGCAGGGTTGCCGGGTGGGAGGCGCTGCTGGAGGTGCTGCCGGGTGGGAGGTGCTGCTGGTTGCAGGGTTGCTCGGTTTAATGAGCCGCTAGAGGCGCTGCTGGGTGCAGGGTTGCCGGGTGGGAGGCGCTGCTGGAGGTGCTGCTGGGTGGAAGGCGCTGCTGGTTGCAGGGTTGCTCGGTTTAATGAGCTGCTAGATGCGCTGCTGGTTGCAGGGTGTGAGGTGCTGCTGGTTGCAGGGTTGCTCGGTTTAATGAGCTGCTAGATGCACTGCTGGCTGCAGGGTTCGACAAGCCGCTGGAGGAGCTGCTGGGAGCAGGGTTCCTAGGTTTGACATGCTGCTGAAGGAGCTTCTCGTTGCAGGATTCTCAGGTTTGATGAGCCGCTGGAGGAGCTGCTGGGCACATTGCTGCTGGGTTTGATGAGCTGCTGGTTGCAGGGCTGCTGGGTTTGACGAGCCGCTGGAAGAGCTGCTGGGCATGGAGTTGCTGGGTTTGACGTGCCACTGGAGGAGCTGCTGGTGCAGGGAGCCACTGGGGTGCAGGGTTGCCAGGTTTGACATGCTGCTGGAGGCGCTGCTGATTGCTGGGTTTGACAAGCCACTGGGTGCAGGATTGCTGGGTCTGTGTGCTGCTGGAGGAGCTGCTGGGCATGGGGTTGCTGGGTTTGACATGCGCTGGAGGAGCTGCTCGTGCAGGGATGCCAGGGTTTGATGCAACGCTGCATGAGCCACCAGGATGCACAGTTGCTGGGTCTGAGGCGCTGCTGGTTGCAGGGTTGCTCGGTTTGATGAGCCGCTTAGCGCGGAGCTGCTGGGTTTGACGTGCCGCTGGAGGAGCTGCTGGGTGCAGGGTTGCAGGTTTTGACGTACAGCTGGTCTAGCCAGGGGCACAGGGTTTCCAGGTTTTGACGTGCTGGTGGAGTTCAGGGCTGCTGGATCCTGACTGTGCACAGGCACAAGGCAGTCTGTGCAACGCAGCCAGGAGCCTATGGAAGACTGCCAGGAGTCAGGGCACCCGGAAAGCACCGAGCTGGACAAAGGTCAGATTGTTATGTCCGTGTATTTCTGAGGTCTTCTCTCTTGTGTGGCCGTTCTCTGTGTGCTAAAGCCGTAGTACACTCTCTCATGCTAAGGGATCCAGAAGCAAGAAGATTAATGTTTTGCTTCTGATACTGACATTACTTCCCTCTTCATTGCTTGTAGGTTGTCCATTGGGCTCTGGGAATGCGAGATGCCCAAACAAGTGAGTTACAGTTATGCCCATAAAGTAAATTTGGAGTCTCACTCTGGTTCCCGCAAGGGTGTGATGCATATCACAAAAGCACAAGCCACTGCAGTTGGGACCACCTTTTTAGCCATTGCTTACAGGTGCCTTGGAGTTTTAACATCCCTTTCTGTGAGGCAGGCTGCTGCAGGCCACGGATGTGGCATACTGCCATGAAGTGATCTCCTCACTATGAGTGCTTGATCAGATTACTTCGATTTTCAGCCAAGCCTTTTTCTAAGGTCATGTCTACTTGGGATGTACAATCCTGTTTGTTTAGTTAACCCGTTAAATATTAAGTTTAACTGGTTAACTGATTAAATGGGGATGGGCTGGTGTGGCCTGCTCCTGGGTAACTGTTAAGTTATCCAGTAAGCATCACCCATACCTGTTCACATCCCTAATGTCTACACTTGCAGAGTTTTTACATTACTGGTTCACTAGCCCCCATGAATCTGACAAAGGAAAAGTGCTGGTTTGTGTATTCACTAACTTCCACAGGAGTCAGAGACTGTTTACGTTTGCAGCATTTCCATTGCTGATGAGCACAGCGCCCTTAAGGCAGCTATCCCACAGTGCAGCTCTCTCCATTTTGATGACAGGCCGGATGGGTGATTGTGGGGCATGCAGAGCCCTCTCTCTCCAAACACTGGTCAGCTCCAGTAGCTCCGCATTGCTCCACACAGGGGATTGTTTGCTCCATAGAGTAGGCATTGTCACCTGACTAGATGGTAATGAGCACTTGACAAGAAAACAGGAGTTTCAAAACTCCTGGGGCTTTACTATGGGATGGGGTTTATGTCTGTTTATCTGTCCTCAGAGCAGCAGAGGTGCTGGCTAGAGAGGTCATCTAGGTGCTGTGGGATATCTTGCGGAGGCTAAAAGCTCTGTAAGCAGCAAGAATGAGTCTTCACTTGCACATCATGGCAAAAGCATCACTGGTAAGAGCTGTATGCCAGTCATGGAGCGGTTTTCTTTTAGTAATGCCTCTTCTGAGTTTCACTGTAAGCCATCTTTGGCGAATGTAGACACTCCTACGGTGTTTGTGCAAAAAAAGGGAGTTTTCTGCTTTAAATGGCAAGTGTAGATATGCCCTAAGTGTGGATTTGACATGTGATAAGGAATAGGCTACACCTGGACTGGCAAGGTCTGAACAATGTTTCAGCAGATAAATGTGGGTTTCTTACCTTCCTGGAAAGCAGTGAGGTTCTTAACCTGTTTCTCTCCCCACGCGGGTCTGTTCTCTCAACACTTTCTGTATCTATCTTCTGTCTCCAACCAAGTCTGTCTGTTTCTCAGGGGTTTGCCAACTGCCGTAGAGCCTTCTGTTCCCAGCACTTCCTCTCTGCTCCAGGGGAATTGCCCCAAACCTCTTGCTAGCAGTGGAGAGAAGGGAACCTCCATGGCTTTGTCTACACTGGCGGCTTCTTGCACAAGAACATTTGCGCAAGTGTTCTTGTGCAAGAAGTCTTGCGCAAGAAAACATCCACACTGCCATGTGCGAGCTGTGCTTTTGCGCAAGAGCACCCATGGCAGTGTGGACGCTCTCTTGCGCAAGAAAGCTCTGATGGCCATTTTAGCCGTAGGGCTTTCTTGCGCAAGAAATCCCTGCCGAGTGTCCACACTGCCCTCTTGCGCAAGAGGGCTTACACCTGTTAAAAAAGAGCGCAGCTCTTGCGCAAGAAGCCGTCTCTTATCACGCCGTGCTGTACATTTACTTGTGCAAGAGCGGATGGGCAGTGTAGATGCTCTGTGGATTCTTGCGCAAGAACGGCCGTACTTGCGCAAGAAGCCGCGAGTGTAGACATAGCCCATGAGTCCACGTTACAGTCTCAGACAAAATGAGCTTAAGGTGGAGTTAATGTTGAGAATAAAAATGTCAGTAACTTCAGGATAAAAGAGTTGCATTGACAGCATAATTATCCCCCAAAGAAGTGTTACAAATAGGGTCATCAAGCAATTAAAAAGAATGATTTGTGCAATTAATCGTGCTATTAAACAATAAGCGCATACTATTTATTGAAATATTTGTGGGTGTTTTCTACATTTTGAAATATGTTCATTTCAATTACAGCACACAATACAGTGCTCACTTTATATTTGTTTGATTACAAATACTTGCACTTAGAAAAAAGAAATCGTATTTTTCAGTTCACCTAAAGCAAATACTGTAATGCAATCTCTTTATTAGGAAAGTTGAACTTAACATTTAGAATTATGTAAAAAAATTCTTTCAAAAATAAATCTAAAAGGTTATAGATCCTTCCTCTTAGGGGGCAGGGAGGTTGCCGAGTGAGCCCATCCTGCACTGGCAGGCATCCTACGTCCCAGGGGTGCGAGGTCCAGGTTGGTCCAGGGCGGGGCTCGAACCCTTGAGCTGTGCTTTGTGATCTGGTACATGGGATCTCACTGCTGCTGAGGCTTGGCCTGGTCACACCTCTGTTATGGTGGGCAGTGGGTGGAGGGGTGATGCCAGGCCACAGGTCAGTAGGTAGCACTGCGACCCCCTGGAACACCACTTGGTAATTTGTGCCACCTTAAAATTAGAGCGTTGGCTGTTGCTCTTAAAGCACAATAGGGAATCAAATGAATCACAATATGCAATTATAGCCTAACAGTTCATGCTGACATGGGGCGTGCTTTTGATTCCCATGCTATGCATTCTGGTTGTCACAGGCTGACGTTTTTCACTCCCCGAGGGGTCGCTTGTCAGAGCAATACAAAGTGTTCTCGTTAGTACAAGATCTAACCATTGGGCTTTGTCCTTCTCTAACAGGTTTGTACACTACTCTGTCGTAGGCAGCGCACCACTTCTCCTCCAGCAGTGGGGTCAGGAAATGTACAATGGCAAGCCTGCCTCGCGCTACCTTTCACTTGAGGGGCCCTTGCTTTGAAGGGCTTATATCAGTGCCAGACTGACGCACAAGCTAAGTCGGCTACAGTTCAGGGCCTCCCATTATAAGGGTCTTCCAAATACAAAGCATTGCTAATTTCTAGATGCAGCCTCGCGTACGGAGCGGTACACACGCAGCTAGAACCCTCTGCTATTTCTATTTTCAGTGTCCTTTCTGTTAGAATAATAAACACTTTTCTTATAATGCTGTGGGGCCTCTTCGATGTGACAGAGCTTAGGGACGCAGAATGTTCTTAACCAGCCCTGCTGATATGCATGTGCGTTCCCTGCAATAACGGAGTCTCTCTCCTTTTGGATACATCTTCCCAACGTGCATTCTCTTGGCAGAGTGGAGCATCCCATGTTCTTTGTTAACACCCTGTGCCACCTGCCACCCTCCCGCCAATGGCCTCCCCATTGTGTTAATCATTCCCCAGTCAATCAAGCATTTAACCCTTTGCCTAAAGCACTTTGACCCTCTGGAACCCTGTGTAAAAAGACCTGCTCTTCACCTCAGGTGTTTGTGACCAGGTGTGGCTCTGGGACCGCAGTGCCTTGGGTTTCAGTCAGTCTGACAACTGCCAACGGGTGGCTTTACAGTAGCAGTTTCTCTTTTGAACATCTTTCCTCTAGCTGAGCCCCACGGACCCGAGGGAGACGTGTCTAATTATACAAGACAGATAACGAAGGAGACAGGCACAAAGTGCTTTTTCTCAGATTTCTCCCAATTAGGGCAATCTCCGGGGGCAGACCTGGGAATGCAATTTTCACAGAGTAGTGACTGTCCACGCTAGCCGAGCTCTTCCCAGGAGTGGGGGTCTGAATTCCCTCTCGCCGGGAGACCAGGTGGCGTTAGAGGAATGTGAGCCCTGAAAGGAAAAGCATGAGGGCAGAGCACCTTCACTGTCCTGGCAACCAAAGCGCTTCCATTTGTGAAGGAGACATGCTGCCCCGGCACACATCTCCCGCTGGAGGGAGTCCTGCTCCCCAGTTCCATTGCCCACAGCGAACCCGCCGCTCACAGGGTGTTGACAAAGTAGAGCAGTGGCATTGTCCTGCAGGTTCAAGGGGAAAAGTTTCCGTCGCAACAGTCACATGGGGAGCTGCAGGAGGAGTGTGGAAAGGGAAATCTAAGTCAGAGTCCCAGCTCTCTTCTCCCTTTAAGACGTCATCAGAGCCAGGGTCCTGAGCGTGTCCCTCTTGGGCAGCGATAAGGTCTGGCTGCTGTCGAGTGCAGTGACTGATGGGTGCTTCCGAGAGGTCATGTGACTCAACAGGTACGTTGGCCAGGAGACTGGCACGCTGCTGCCTGGCTCCTACAGGCCGGCGCAGACGCCCCGACCCTACGTACAGGTAGAGGGAGAGCAAAGGTCTTTGCATCCTAGCGCCAAAGGGCAGCTTGTTTCCTGTGCATTAGCAATCCCCAGCCAGCCTGGCCGCAGCACTGCAGTCAGACTGTCCTGGCTAGTCGCCGTTTGGGGAGGATTTCTGGACCCAGCCTGCCAGCCAGTGACTTTGGAGGTTAACCTTGTACAAAATTCCTTCTGGCTTGTGGAGGTTGGTAAGGAGACAATCTGCGTTTCCTGTTTAAGAGGCCTTGGATGAGTGCTCTTTAAAGGCCTGCAGTCGCCTTAAGGCTGAATGGCCTAAAGCAAACTTTGTACCACAAATAGAAGCGGTTTCAAATTCCCCTTGGCTCCTTGCTCCTGGGGCCCTGGGTCCTCGCTGCATTTCCCACAGCCTGGGCACGGTGGGCACTGCAGTCGGTTTCCCTTCAGGTTCTGCAAACACTCGGGGCATGTCTGAGAGTAACTGGCCACTGGAACCGGTTACGGCCCCCGGCAGGTTTGACAAACAGCTTGTTTCTCTAGTTCTCAGTCTGATCCTGCCCCTACGTGCCAGCAGTCTGAAATGGGGTGGGGAAGGCTCCAGTCTGCCCCCACCCTGCCACAGGTGGGGAAAGCCTCTTGGGAGCTGCAGCCTCAGCCTGCCCAGCACTCTCCTTGGGCCTGAGCGCCCCAAGATTTCACAAGCCACTCAGCTCAGACAGGCAGGGTGAGCAGCTTCCCAGCGAGTCTCGGGGAAGGCTTCTGGGGCTGTGCCCTTCTGCAGAACTTGCACCGGTGATCACGAGGCAGGGGAGGGATGAGATGACAGCCCCATAATTTGCCACCACCCCAGTGTTCTCAGAGGGGCTCGTCTCACATGCTCTGGGTGCAGGGGGCAGGGTCTGCCAGTCGCCAGCAGGAGGAAGGCGGGGAGGTCTCACGGGGCGCGGGCACGTTCAGGACAATGCTCTGACGGCGCACGCAGCCCACCTTCCCAGCTACGCTTCCTGCAGCCTGGCAGCAGGGCGTCCCTCGGCGCTGGCTGCAAATGGAAAACCCGCCAAAGCAGGGCTCCACCTTCCCAGCCAGCGGCACTGTCAGTCTCTTCCCCAGGGTGCTGAGAGGCAGGGACCAGCTGCTTCCCGTGTCTGGGGAACTAGGATCCCAGTGCTGCACGGGTTCCTGGGCTTTAACCACTAGCCTCTCCTGCCCCAGGCAGCTGGGCCCAGCAAAACGCTCACAAAGTGACATTAAAGGTTTGCTCATTAAAGGGTTCTTTTTATTTCTGGTTTAAATTCAAAATTAGCCATTCTCTGTAATTACATTATATATAGATTCATAGAGACTTTATAGAAAAGAATTTTTTGCTTTCCTGCAAAACTTGGTAAATAAAAAATAAAATAAACCAAAAAGGCGACGGCTTCCGTCCATCTGTCCCTCTCGGGGTTGCTCCTCGCCGCCTGCCCGCAGTGGGTCCCTGCGGCCGAGGCGGGGGAGCGGGAGGCAGATGGCACTTGGAGCTGAAAAGAAGATATGCCAGCAGAATATATTAGTATCTCTGTCGGTTTATTTGTGTCCCGGGGCTCCAGCTGCTGGAGCAAAGCGTGCTCCCAGAAAGAACCAACAGCGCCTCAAAGTGCATGTCCGTGTGCGGAAGGCAGAGGAGCCTGGGCGTCCCCGTGCAGATGTCACGTGCCAAGCCAGTCTCCTGCAGGGGGCGCACACGCTCTGGCCCCTGCCAGCTGGAAGGGAGGGAGGGGAGCAGCCAAACCCGGCGTCTCCCCCGGTGTGCCCAGCGGCCCGTCTGGCGCAGCGTCGGGGGAGGGGAAGCTGTGCTCTGCAAGGCAGTGAGTGGGGTGGGGCTGATGCTGCATGGTCCCCAAGGAGGGGAGCTGGGCCCAGGTCCCTCCGGCCTTCGCTCCCCCAGGGTCCCAGGTCAGCTAGCGCCGGTGTGTCTCAGAAAGCTGTGCTGGCCATGCTGCCTGGCGCAAAGATCCTGGGTAAGCTGTCCAGCGTCTCCTCCAGCCGCCGGTGGGCAGATTTACCATCTTCCCCTGCAAACACATGCCACGGTCAGTCTCCCTTCCAGGCCCCTCCCCATCCCAGCCAGGCAGAGATCGCAGGGCAGTGTTCTGCAGGCTGCTCAGGGGCTTGTCTTTTCCGGGGTACGCTGCAGCTGAACGATGCCCACATGGGCACCCGCCTCCCGAACTGCCCTCCACTCCCTCAGGGCAAAGCGGCCCCAGCTGGCAGAGCCACCGGGGCAGCATGCGCAGCAGCGAGGTGGCGTGCGCTCGGTGCCGGCGTGTCCAGAGACAGGCAGTGCCGAGCACAGGGTCTGGGGGGAGCTGTGTGGGCAAAGCAGCGGGGGCAGGGGAGCAGGAACGAATCTGGCCAGCACGTCCCCACCTGGGCAGCTGCCCTGGAAGCCTAGTTAGCCAATCGGATGGGTCTCTGGGTGCCCTCTAATAAATGATAACAGATAACAACGACACGGCGCTGGGCATTCGCTGAGCACCCACCGGCGGGAGCTAGGGGGCTGGCGAGGGGCTTGCTTCTGCTCTCACCCCGGCCCGGCCCTGCCCACGGGCAGCGCCAGCTGCAGCAGGAGAGCTGGGGAGCCCTGGCAGCATGGTGCTGGGCCCGCCTCTGTGGCCAGGCCGTCGAGCATGCACAGGAGCAGCTCGGGGTGCCAGGAGCCAGGAGGCTGGCTCAGGTGCCGCCTAGAGGAGGAGCCGTGGCAGGCCCCAGGCAGGAAGAAGGGCCCTCACCACACAGCATCAGGCTCTGCTTGGCCGCCTCCCGCACGTCCTCCTTGTCGGCTTGGCACAGGTACAGCAGCTGCTCGATGCTCTCCTTGGCCTGCCGGGGAGACGACAAAGCGCTGGGCGTGCGCCTGCAACGGCAGGGCTGTGCCAGCCTCTGGGCCTGGCGGGCACATGCAGGCTGCACGCCCAGCCCCTGGGAGCCCGTGGGGGGGCACGGGCAGAGGCCCAAAGACTGGTGGAAGGTGGGTGCAAGGGCCTTGTCCTGTCCCCCAGTTCTGCCAGAGCGAGGGACCCAGGGCTCAGTCCCAGCACGGGTCACGCCCTGCAGGAGTCGGCTGCTCCAGGCCGGCCATGCAGACCCACAAGCTCCTCCTGGCTGCTGCTCTGTGGCCGGCTGGGGACAGGCCACCTCCTTGCAGCTGTCTGGCCCCATCAGCCTCGCTGGGGCTCCTTACCCAGCATCCCCGCCTCCCTCTCTGAGCTCCAGGCCTGGAGAGCGCTGCAGCCCCTGGCCTAGAGGGGAGGCCACTGTGCCCCAGCCCAACGGCAGCAGGATACAGGGCCGAGGTGGAGAACCCCCCAACTGCATTAGCCAGGGCCCACGTCCCCCGCTGCTGCCACCAACCGCGCGCAGCCTAGCTCTGGGGCTGCACGGACCTTGAGACACCCCAGGGCTGCACAGCCGGCCACTCGCGTCTGCACCTCTTCATCTTCCAGCTGCTCCAAGTACCACACCAGGGCCTGGGGGGAGAGAGATGGCAGTGCTGGGCAGGCCAGACCTGAGAGCCACAGGTCCCCCTCCCGGGCACCTGGCAAGGGCACTGGGCGCTCACCCGTTCCCGGAAGCGGGGGTTCTCGGCGAGGCTGCGCAGCTGGGCAGACACAGCACCAACAACTTTGCTGTTGCCCTCAACGAGCAGTGAGCTCATGGCCTTCAGCCCGTCCTTCTTGAGCCGGCCCTCGGGCAGCCGCTTCAAGGCCTTCAGCACCACGTCCTGGTCATCCGAGTTCAGGTTCTGGGCCAGCAGCACTGTGGGGAGGGGTGTGAGAATGCAGCGAGTCTCCAGGCCCTGTGTGCCAGGCCGGCTCACCCAGAGCACCCCAGGGCAGGACGGCGGAGCAGCTGCTCAGGCGGGATCCACTGGCAGACAGCGCATGAGCTCCCAGGCAGCGGCTGGCAGCCCTGGGCCAGGATGGACACAGCCGCCAGGCCTGTGGGCAGTGCTGTGCAGAGCCAGACAGCAGGAGGGGCTCATCCCAGCCCCCTCGTACCTTGGGCAGGTATCATGGCCCACTGCGCACAGCACGGCTGTCTTGGCCTGCGAGCGAGCTGGCACTGGCAGCACTAGAGGCAGGCTGGTGCCACCTGCTGCTGTGGCACTGGGGGGCTGGGCCCTGTGACCTCGCTCAGAGCAGGGGGTTATGCCTGTGCTGCCCCGCGGAGCTTGGGAACCAGGCCGCGCTGGAGCTGTGGGGAGACGGCCGGCTCCTACCTTCCTCAGCCAGCTCCATGACGTAGGTGTCCAGGGTGGTTGCGGGCAGCGACTCAAAGTGGCTCCAGTACTGGAAGATGGTGAGCTGCTCGCCCCGGCTGCTCCCGGGCCGCTTGGGCAGCCGCCGATCTAGCACTTCCTCCACCAGCTTCATGCACACTGCAGGGAGAGGGCTCTGGGTCAGCCCGCAGGCCTGGCTCTCTCTGCAGCCAGGCACCGCCCTGGCCCCAAGCCCCAAGGCCATCTGGGTCGGCACCAGGACAGCCCCCCCAGTACCACAGGCAGTTCCTAGAGGGGAGGGATGGGCTGCGGGGGGCGGGGCAGGACTCCTGGCTCCTTTTCTCAGCTCAGTCTCTGCACCTGCGCGGGGCAGCCCGAGGGGGCCGATTGCAGCTGAGGCCTGGCGAGCCATTGCCCAGGCTCTCAGCCCAGCCAGGCCATGCAGGGATCGGGGTGTCCCCTCCTCCCGAGGGGCCCCGAGATCCACACACCTGAGTCTGCGAGGCCCGGCTGGCGCTCGGTGATGGGCGCCGCGTACTGGGTGCTGAGCGTCCGCAGGAACCGCTCCACGGGGCAGGTGTAGACATTGGGCTGCTCCACGCAGCGGTCCCAGAAGGCCAGCACCCCCTCCTTGCGGGCGGAGAACTGCACCACTGCGGGCAGACACACAGTCAGGGCACGCGGCCTGCATGGCCCCAGCACACGCCCTGGCAGACTGGACCCATGGCACCCGCCCCTGCAGGGGCCTTTACCTTCCGCCGCAGCCTTGGCCGCCCCCGATTTCTCCTCCGTCAGCTGGCAGACGAGCTCCAGCACCTGCGCTTCCCGCAGCAGCTTGTCCAGGGCGTACATCTCCCGGCACCGCAGCGGCCCAAACGTGCCCAGCTTCTGCAAGTCACGGCGACATCAGGGCTCCTGGCTGTCCTGACCAGCTCCCAGCCGGCCCACAGGGCACTGCCTGGCACCCCTTCCCCCCTCCTCGCTGCACGGGCCTGGCGCGAGGCCAGCTGCCCCCCTTCGCTGCACACTCACCAGCAGCAGGCGGTTGCAGTGAGCGAGGTGCAGGACCACGGCTCTGTCCAGGAACTCATTCCCGGTGCTCATGGGGTCCGGGCTGCCCTCAGAGCCGCTGCCCGCACCAGCATCCTCACCCATCGCCTCGCAGCCTCCCGGTGCCCCGCCCGCAGCCCGGGCCCCGCCGGCCTTCCTGCAGGGACAGAACCAGGTGACCATGCACGCCCACTGCGCCCCCACCGCCAGTTCCAGGTCCCCTGCCCACGGACCAGCCACCGGCTCCCATTGGTCGTGGTGCCAGCCCGCAGGGCGGGGCAGTGTGCGGAGCCCCCGGGGCTGCAGGGGCCTAGCCGCCACCTCCAGGAGCCGGGCAGCACCAGGGCAGGTAGGGACCCACCTTAGCCCCGAGCCCCCCGCGCCACCAACTGGACTTACAAAAACCCGCCTGTGTGGGCTGTTCCAGTTGCACGCCAGAGGCCTGGCAGCCCTCCCCCTCTGTGGGCAGGGGCAGCAGAGCCCAGAGTGCCCGGGCCGGGCCAAGTCTGACCTGTGGCTTAGAGAGGAAAAGGAGCCGGAGGGGCTTGGGACCCATTTCTGCTTCCCCTCCAGGGGGCAGCCCCATCTCTTGGGATGTCCGGTGGGGAGAGGGGGCAGCATGAGGGCCACAGGCTCCCTCCCCTCTGCACCCCAGCTTTGGAAAGCCGCAGGGCAGGGTGGAGATGGACCGTACCTCAGCTGACCACTAGGCAGTGCTGCTGCAGCACAGCCGGAGCAGGGGGTTGGGGGCATTCAGTGCCTGGCCCAGTGGCAGAGCCGGGGCTCTGCGCTCCCCCTGCAGTACAGGGCAGGGGCCTTCCCAGAACGCGGGAGTGGCTGCCTGGCTTGGCCAGCAGGCTCTGGGCTTCCAGGGCCCATGAGGAGGGATGGGGGTGTGTGGATTGAACCGAGCCCCCCTGGGCCTGGTCTGCCTGCTGGAGCTCAGCCAGAAGCAGGGGCCTGGCCGTGGGAGCAGAACCGTGCTGGGGTCAGAGCGCCCCGCGGGAGAGACCCCGCCCAGCTCACCGCTCGTGCCGCCCACCCTCCTCCTCTTCGCCCTCCGAGTCGTCCATGTCGGAGCTGTTGAGGAAGCTGAAGCTCTCCAGGGCGTGCTCCACCGTCAGGCTCATGCTGGAGGCGCGGCTCAAGAAGACGCCCTGCTTGTGCTGCGGGGAAGGCACAGTGAGGCGAGGGGGCTGGCAGGGTGAGCTGGGGCGGGCAGGCTGTGGGCCCTGGCAGGGGGACCTGGCAGGACGGGAGAGCAGGCTGTGGGACCTGACAGGGCTGCGGGGCAGGCTGTGGGACCTGGCAGGGCGGGGGGGGGCAGGCTGTGGGACCTGGCAGGGCAGGCGGGGCGGGGGGGCAGGCTGTGGGACCTGGCAGGGCTGCGGGGCAGGCTGTGGGCCCTGGCAGGGCAGGCGGGGCGGGGGGGCAGGTTGTGGGACCTGGCAGGGTGGGGGGGGGCAGGCTGTGGGACCTGACAGGGCAGGCGGGGCGGGGGGGGAGGCTGTGGGACCTGGCAGGGCAGGCGGGGGGGGGCAGGCTGTGGGACCTGGCAGGGCTGGGGGTAGGCTGTGGGACCTGGCAGGGTGGGGGGGGCAGGCTGTGGGGCCTGGCAGGGCAGGCGGGGCGGGGGGGGCAGGCTGTGGGACCTGGCAGGGCGGGGGGGGCAGGCTGTGGGACCTCGCAGGGCAGGCGGGATGGGGCAGCAGGCTGTGGGACCTGGCAGGGCGGGGGGGCAGGCTGTGGGACCTGGCAGGGCTGGGGGGGCAGGCTGTGGGACCTGGCAGGGCAGGCGGGGTGGGGCGGCAAGCTGTGGGACCTGGCAGGGCTGGGGGGCAGGCTGTGGGACCTGGCAGGGCAGGCGGGGCGGGGGGGCAGGCTGTGGGACCTGGCAGGGCAGGCGGGGCGGGGGGCAGGCTGTGGGACCTGGCAGGGCGGGGGGGGCAGGCTGTGGGACCTGGCAGGGCAGCTGGGGCGGGGGGGCAGGCTTTGGGACCTGACAGGGCTGGGGGGACAGGCTGTGGGACCTGGCAGGGCTGGGGGAACAGGCTGTGGGACTGGCAGGGCAGGCGGGGCGTGGGGGGCAGGCTGTGGGACCGGGCAGGCGGGGGGGGGGGCAGGCTGTGGGACCTGGCAGGGCAGGCGGGGCAGGCTGGCTGTGGGACCTGGCAGGGCGGGGGGGCAGGCTGTGGGACCTGGCAGGGCGGGGGGGCAGGCTGTGGGACCTGGCAGGGCAGGTGGGTGTGGGGGGCAGGCTGTGGGACCTGGCAGGGTGGGGGGGGCAGGCTGTGGGACCTGGCAGGTGGGGGGGTGGCGGACGGCGGGGGCGGGGGGGGCAGGCTGTGGGACCTGGCAGGGCAGGTGGGGTGGGGGGGCAGGCTGTGGAACCTGGCAGGGGCGGTGGGGGGCAGGCTGTGGGACCTGGCAGGGTGGGGGGGGCAGGCTGTGGACCCTGGCAGGGCAGGCGGGGCGGGGGGGCAGGCTGTGGGACCTGGCAGGGCGGGGGGGGGCAGGCTGTGGGACCTGGCAAGGCAGGCGGGCCGGTGGGGCAGGCTGTGGGACCTGGCAGGGCTGGGGGGGCAGGCTGTGGGACCTGGCAGGGCTGGGGGGGCAGGCTGTGGGACCTGGCAGGGCAGGCGGGTGCGGGGGCAGCTGTGGGACCTGGCAGGGCTGGGGGGGCAGGCTGTGGGACCTGGCAGGGCAGGCGGGGCGGGGGGGCAGGCTGTGGGACCTGGCAGGGCTGGGGGGGCAGGCTGTGGGACCTGGCAGGGCAGGCGGGGCGGGGGGGCAGGCTGTGGGACCTGGCAGGGCAGGCGGGGCGGGGGGGCAGGCTGTGGGACCTGGCAGGGCGGGGGGGCAGGCTGTGGGACCTGGCGGGCAGCTGGGGCGGGGGGCAGGCTTTGGGACCTGACAGGGCTGGGGGGACAGGCTGGGGACCTGGCAGGGCTGGGGGACTGGCTGTGGGACCTGGGCAGGGCAGGCGGGCGTGGGGGGCAGGCTGTGGGACCGTGGCAGGGCGGGGCGGGGGGCAGGCTGTGGGACCTGGCAGGGCAGGCGGGGCGGCTGGCTGTGGGACCTGGCAGGGGCGTGGGGGCAGGCTGTGGGACTGGCAGGGCGGGGGGGGCAGGCTGTGGGACCTGGCAGGGCAGGCGGGTTACGGGGGGCAGGCTGTGGGTCCTGGCAGGGGGGGGGGGCAGGCTGCGGGACCTGGCAGGCATGGCGGGGCGGGCTGGCTGTGGGACCCTGGCAGGGCAGGCGGGGCGGGGGGACTAGCTGTGGGACCCTGGCAGGGCAGGGCGGGGCGGGGGGGCAGGCTGTGGGACCTGGCAGGGAGTCGGCGGGGGGCAGGCTTGGGACCTCGCAGGCAGCTGGGCATGGGCGCAGGCTGTGGGACCTGGCAGGGCAGCAGTCGGGGCGGGGGGGCAGGCTGTGGGACCTGAGGCAGCGGGCGGGGGGGCAGGCTGATGGGACCTGGCAGGGCTGGGGGGGCAGGCTGTGGGACCTGGCAGAGCAGCGGGGAGGGGGGACAGGCTGTGGGACCTGGCAGGGCTGGGGGGGCAGGCTGTGGGACCTGGCAGGGCAAGCGGGGCGGGGGGGCAGGCTGTGGGACCTGGCAGGGTAAGCGGGGCGGGGGGGCAGGCTGTGGGACCTGGCAGGGCTGGGGGGCAGGCTATGGGACCTGGCAGGGCTGGGGGGGCAGGCTGTGGGACCTGGCAGGGCTGGGGGGGCAGGCTGTGGGACCTGGCAGGGCTGGGGGGCAGGCTATGGGACCTGGTGGAGCTGGGGGGGCAGGCTGTGGGACCTGGCAGGGCTGGGGGGGCAGGCTGTGGGACCTGGCAGGGCAGGCGGGGCGGGCTGGCTGTGACCACGTCGCGGTAGGCGCCCCTGGTTCTGGATGCCACGCTCCCCACCACGCCGCACCCACTGCCCCGGGTTAGCACAGGGCCCTGCTCCCGCCCCTCCCCAGGACGTAACCCTTTGGCACCCACCAGGACAGGGCACCCCGATGCCCCAGCCCACGGACCAGCCCCCCTCCCTGGCCCACTCGCTGCCCCACTGGGAAGTGGAGGAGCAGGGCACCGACCCCCTGGGCGCATGGGGCGGGCTCGTCCGAGGCCCCCGTGCTGCCCCTCACCATGAGGATCTCCTCCAGGCGTTTCAGCTCCCGCTCCAGTGGCTGCAGCTCGGGGAACTGCCCCCGATAGTCCTCCAAGGGCTGAGCCCAGTGAGCCGATGGCCTCCTCCAAGCCACAGTCCACAGGCCTCGGCACCTCCGCTGGGCCAGGGGGCAGAAGCGCGACAGGGGCCGGCCTCCCGCTCTCCTCTGGGACTGGCTGCAGCACCACCGATGGGGCCAGGGAGATCGGGCGCCCCTGCGGCACCAGCGCTCGGCACACGGCGGCCTCGGACGGCTCCACCGCAGGCTCCCTGGCCTCAGTCTGAGACGTGGCTCCGCAGGGCTCAGCCTCTGGGCCCCTTTCCGGACCCTCAGGAAGGGTGTCCGTGTCCAGGGGAGGCAGGTGCTCCTGGGGGGCTGGGGAAGGCTCCCCTGTGTGGGCGCCAGGGCCCTCCCTGCTGCTCTCCACCGCCGCATCCAGGCTGGTCTCGCTAATGTGGCTCAGAGTCCGGGAGTAGGCCACGTGCCCGTTGGCCACCACCTCCTTCCTGGCGCCCCCTGGCTCGGCCGCGGCGCCTGCCTCCTCCTGCTGGGCGAAGGCAATCTCGATGGCGGGGGCGGAGGCCTGCACAGTGGGCTGCACGATGGGCTTGTGGGCAGTGTGGCGGGCGCTGCTGGACAGCTGTGGACTGGAGGAATCGTCCGAGGACTCCGAGGAGATGGACCAGGCCGTGCCGTTCTCCAGCTCCTCCTGCCGCCGCAGCATGTTCTAGAGAGAGCAGAGCCATCAGCATGGCCCCCACCACCGTGCCGCCAATCACCACGCAGGCTGCGGCCACGACTCCTCCCCGCCACCAATCACCACCCAGCCTCGGCCGCCAATCACCACGCAGCCTGCGGCCACGACCCCTCCCTGCCACCTATCACCATCCAGCCACCGTCCACAGCCTGCGGCCGCGACTCCTCCCTGCCACCTATCACCATCCAGCCTCGGCCGCCAATCACCACGCAGCCTGCGGCCACGACTCCTCCCCGCCACCAATCACCATCCAGCCTCGGCCGCCAATCACCACGCAGCCTGCGGCCACGACTCCTCCCCGCCACCAATCACCATCCAGCCTCGGCCGCCAATCACCATCCAGCCTCGGCCGCCAATCACCACGCAGCCTGCGGCCACGACCCCTCCCTGCCACCTATCACCATCCAGCCACCGTCCACAGCCTGCGGCCACGACTCCTCCCTGCCACCTATCACCATCCAGCCTCGGCCGCCAATCACCACGCAGCCTGCGGCCACGACTCCTCCCCGCCACCAATCACCATCCAGCCTCGGCCGCCAATCACCACGCAGCCTGCGGCCACGACTCCTCCCCGCCACCAATCACCATCCAGCCTCGGCCGCCAATCACCATCCAGCCTCGGCCGCCAATCACCACGCAGCCTGCGGCCACGACCCCTCCCTGCCACCTATCACCATCCAGCCACCGTCCACAGCCTGCGGCCACGACTCCTCCCTGCCACCTATCACCATCCAGCCTCGGCCGCCAATCACCACGCAGCCTGCGGCCACGACTCCTCCCCGCCACCAATCACCATCCAGCCTCGGCCGCCAATCACCACGCAGCCTGCGGCCACGACTCCTCCCCGCCACCAATCACCATCCAGCCTCGGCCGCCAATCACCATCCAGCCTCGGCCGCCAATCACCACGCAGCCTGCGGCCACGACTCCTCCCCGCCACCAATCACCATCCAGCCTCGGCCGCCAATCACCACGCAGCCTGCGGCCACGACTCCTCCCCGCCACCAATCACCATCCAGCCTCGGCCGCCAATCACCACGCAGCCTGCGGCCACGACTCCTCCCCGCCACCAATCACCATCCAGCCTCGGCCGCCAATCACCATCCAGCCTCGGCCGCCAATCACCACGCAGCCTGCGGCCACAACTCCTCCCTGCCACCTATCACCATCCAGCCACCGTCCACAGCCTGCGGCCGCGACCCCTCCCTGCCACCGCCAATCACCACGCAGCCACCATCCACAGCTCTCCCCGTCACCAATCACCACGCAGCCTGCGGCCACAGCCCTCCCTGCCACCAATCGCTACGCAGCCTGCAGCCCTGGCCCTCCCTGCCGCCTCCAGTCACCACACAGCCACCGTCCTTAGCTCTCCCTGCCACTAATCGCGACGCAGCCTGCAGCCGTAGCTCTCCCTGCTGCCTCCAATCACCACGCAGCCTGTGGCCCTCCCTGCCACCAATCACCGCCCAGCCACAAGCCACGGTCCCCCTGCTGCCTCCAACCACCACACAGCCTATTGCCAGCCACGCCCTGCCCCCACCACACTGACTCCTCACTCAGCCTCTGACCCCTTCCCCTCCAGCATCCAGACACCCCTGGCCACAGCCACTCCCCACTGCCACCCACAGCCCCAGCCACTCCCAGCCCCCAACGCTCCCTTGCCGGGGCGCCCGCCTGCCCTGGTACCTGACCACCAACACCTGCCTCCCTTCCCCTCCCCACCAGGGTCTCACACTGGCTCACCTGGGTCCCAGCTATTCCCATCTGCCCCTGCCCTGCTGGGTCCCAGGCTCTGGCAACGCCCGGGGGCAGGCTGGAAAGTCACCGTGAAGACACCAGCCCAGCCCCGCAGGTCTTGTCACCCTCCCTGTCCCAGCCAGCTCCCCGCAACAGGGCCCAGCAGGGCTGTGTCAGCCCCCCATCCCGCTCAGGCTTGGGATCTGGCCAAACCCTCCTGGGGGGGAATGGCCCCCGGCAAGGTCCTGTCCCCAGCCCATTGTTCCAGCCGCTCGCGCCGGGTCCCACCGTGTCGCCGGTGCCCGCCGGGTGCCAGCTTCTGCTCAGCAGCGGCCACCCCAGCCTGCACGGCGCCCCGCCCCGTGAAAGAGCCGAGCCGCGGGAGGCTCCGAGCGGCAGACTGGCCGTCCTGGTCCGGAGCCCGCGGCAGCCTCGTCCCGTTAACCAGCAGCCCAAGGCCGCCTGGAGCCAAGGCGTGTCCAGCAGGCACGGGGATCCCTGCGGGAGGCTAAGCTACGGGCCGGCGCCAGCCAGCTCACTTACATGGCCCCGCTGCGGGCACCTGCCGCGCCGGACCGAGCAGCCGCCTCCGAGAGCTTCTCCCGTCCAGCAAGGCCCCCCCGGCTGCCGGAGGCCACCCTCCCCGGGCGCTTGGCAGAGAGAAGAGGGAGCCGTCAGCGGGGGCGGAGCCTGGGTGCTGAGCTGGCACCCGGGGCTGCCCGGCGACTCCATCTGCCACCCTCAGGCCGGGGTGGGACTCGCAGGGTGTCTGCTAGCCAGGGCGCAGCAGCCCAGACGCCCACGTCCCCGGGCGGGCACCGGCGAGCCAGGCAGAGCCCCGGGGAGCCCTGCGCACCCCACGGCCCCGGCGCGGCCCGGCTGCCGCTCGGCGCACTCACGTAGAAGGCCTGCTCCCGCAGCGAGGGCGTGTCGGGCGGGCTCTGGCTGTAGGTGGAGAAGCGCTTGTTGACAGTGGGCACTTTGTTAACCGTGCTGGAGGCCGAGGGCTGGTCGTCTTTGTCGAAGGGGCTGGGGGGAGAGCACAGAGGTGAGGGGTGGGGTTGGAGGGGCAGGGACATTGAGGGGAGGGGCTGGGGGTCAGGGGCACTGGCACTGAGGGGAGGCGTGGGGTTTGGGGGGCAGGGACATTGAGGGGAGGGGCTGGGGGGGCAGGGGCACTGAGGCGAGGGGCGGGGCTGGGAGAGAGCACGGGGGGAGGGGACGAGAGCACAGGAGGGAGCGGCAGGGGCTGGGGGGAAGGGCGGGGGTGCTGGTGGCCCAGGAAGGGACACAAAGGAGGGGGTGAGCAGCCCGCCCACCCCCTGCGGAGCAAGCCACTGGGCCGGAGAGCAAGGGGGTGCAGCTGTAGCGACCCCGGGGCCGCCGAGGGAACTGCCCCTGCCAGAGGGGCCGTGGGCCGACTGCCCAGTGTGGATCCAGCCCCCCCAGAACCCCAGGCAGACGCCCTGTCCGCCCCGTCCCGCCGCACCCTGCGCCCACTCACTTCCAGGTCACCTCCAGGCTGAGCTTGATGGTGCCCAGGTCATTGATGTCGACAGCCACCACCTGGGGCAGGGCGGCGAAGAGATCCTTGGTCTCGCACGCCACGCTGCCCACCACCACGTGGTTGGCCAGGCTCTTCAGCTCCGTCACCTGCCGGGCAGAGAGGGGCTGAGGCCGGCGCCCGGGCACTGGCAGCGCCAGGCTCTGCCCTGTGTCCATCTCTGCCCACGCTGGCCTGGCAGAGCCTGCCCCACACTCTCTAGGGTGGGTGCAGTGGGAGGGGCCTGGCCCACGTGACAGCAGAGCCCCTGGAGCAGCCAGTCGTCGCTGGGGTGGAATCGGCAAGGGCTGGTCCCTGCAGTGCCAGGAGCTGGGTCCACAGAGACAGCACAGGCCGGGGCGTGGGGGCAGGGCTCCTGGCCGGCCAGGCCCACGGCAGGGGCGCAGGGCTCTGGGCCGGCCGGGCCCAAGGCAGGGGCGGGGCTCCTGGCCAGCCAGCCCCACGGCAGGGGCAGGGCTCCAGGCGGGGCTCCGGGTGGGCCGGGCGCAAGGCAGGGGCGCGGGGGCGGGGGCGGGGGCGGGGCTCCTGGCCGGCCGGGCCCACGGCAGGGGCATGGGGGCAGGTTTCCGGGCGGGCCGGGCCCACGGCAGGGGCGCAGGGCTCTGGGCGGCCGGGCCCAAGGCAGGGGCGGGGCTCCTGGCCAGCCAGCCCCACGGCAGGGGCAGGGCTCCAGGCGGGGCTCCGGGTGGGCCGGGCGCAAGGCAGGGGCGCGGGGGCGGGGGCGGGGCTCCTGGCCGGCCAGGCCCACGGCAGGGGCACGGGGGCGGGTTTCCGGGTGGGCCGGGAGCAAGGCAGGGGCGTGGGGGCGTGGGCGGGGCTCCTGGCCGGCCGGGCCCACGGCAGGGGCATGGGGGCAGGTTTCCAGGCGGGCCGGGCCCACGGCAGGGGCGCGGGGGCGGGGCTCCTGGCCGGCCGGGCCCACGGCAGGGGCGCGGGTACCTTGACGGAGAGGAACTCGGTGACAAGGGGCAGGAAGACCATCTCCTCGCTGTCCCACACCTGCTTCCCGTTGCCCTCGATGCGCCCCCGGAGCTTCCAGCGCTGCCGCCCGTACTTCATGCCAATCTGCGGGGAAAGGAGGGGTTGTGCCAGGCCGGACACAGCCAGGCGCCCCTGGCTCGTGGCCCCGGCACCCGGCAGCAGGCCCCAGCCACAGGGTGGCGTGTCCACTCCAGGCCCCAGTGAAGGGAGCTGCCCAGGGTCCTCTCTGCCCCCCGGGGGTGTCACCAGCACCCGGTACTGCCCCCGCTCGCTGCCAGCTGCAGCCACGGTCCCCACGTACCTCGTACTGGTCCCCGGCACAGAGCCTGGCGAACCCGGCTAGGCCTGCAAGAGAAGGGGAAGGGAGCTTAGAACCAGCCAGCCCTGGCCCCATGGGAGCAAGGTCTCCCTGCCCCTCTGCTGAGCCGCACGGCTAGAGGGGCAGCCAGGGCTGGGGCTCTGTGCCCGTCCCATGGGCTGGGCAGGGCAGGGCAGGGCAGCGGCTGGCAGCACAGGGAGCCCTGGGAGAGCAAGGGAGAGCGGGGCCGTGAGGGGGCAGGGGGAGCAGGGAGCCCCAGGGAGCACGAGGGGGGCGGGAAGGAGCAGGGCAGGAGGGGGCAGTTACCTTTCATCTTGACGTGGAACTCGCCCAGCTGGCTCTCGAGCTCATTCTCCAGCAGGCACATGTTCTAGGGGGAGGAGGGAGAACATCTGTTAGCCCCCCCCCAGCCCTCACCTCTGTGCACCCGCCAGCCCCCCACCTCTCTGCACCCGCCAGCCCCCCCGCCAGCTCCTCGCCTCTGTGCATCTGTTAGCCCCCCCGCCAGCCTCCCGCCTCTGTGCATCTGTTAGCCCCCCCTGCCAGCCCCCACCTCTGTGCACCCACCAGCCCCCCACCTCTCTGCACCCGTTAGCCCCTCCGCCAGCCCCCCACCTTTGTCCCCCCATTAGCACCCCCGCCAGCCTCCCGCCTCTGTGCAGCTGTTCGGCCCTCCCACCTGCCTCTGTGCACCCGTTAGCCCCCCGGCCAGCCCCCTGCCTCCATGCAGCTGTTAGCCCCCCCGCCAGCCCCCACCTCTGTGCACCGGCCAGCCCCCACCTCTGTGCAGCTATTAGCCCCTCCCACCTCTGTGCATCTGCTAGCCCCCACGCCAACCCCCACCTCTGTGCACCCGTTAGCCCCCCCCGCCAGCCCCCTGCCTCCGTGCAGCTGTTAGCCCCCCTGCCAGCCCCCATCTCTGTGCACCCGCCAACCCCCCACCAGCCCCCACCTCCGTGCAGCTGTTAGCCCCTCCCACCAGCCCCCCGCCTTTGTGCACCCGTTAGCACCCCCCAGCCCCCTGCCAGCTGCCCACCTCCGTGTACTCCTTGTAGCCCTTGCTGGCCTCGGCCAGGCTGTCGCGGGCCTCGCGGCTGCCGGGGCAGGCAGCGGTATAGGCCTTGACCATGTTGTGGGCCCCATCGCGGAGCCGCCGCTGGATGCAGTAGGCCTCATAGAGCTCATCGATCTGCAGCAGAGCCACGGAGCCAGGGTGAGCGGCTGGCCCGCTGCCCTTCTATAAACCCCCCCTCTGCCCTCTGCGCCCCCAGGGCCACCCTCTGCCTCCTCCCCGGCAGAGGCAGAGTCCCCCCTCTGCCCCACATCCCCATCGCTGGACCGCGGGCAAAGGAAACGCCCCCCGGCCCGCGCCCTGCTCCCCTCACGAGGGGGCTCCCTGCCGCCCACCCTGCCCCGTTACCCTCCAGGCCCAAGCAGGGAGCCGGCCCCGTCCTCCGGCTCAGCCCAGAGTCTGGGACCAGCCCAGGGCCTGCAGAGTCCACAGGCCCCTGCAGCTGGGCACAGCTGTCCTGGGGGGCAGCCGCAGGGAAAGCCACAGGGCCCAGCAGAGCCATGGGGCCGCGGGCCACACCCAGAGCGGGGAGGATTCTCTGGCAGACCTGGCGGGCGCAGGAGTGCGGGACGACGCTGCACTAGGCCTGGGAAGGGCTCAGGGCTCGGCTGCTGCCCAGGACCCCCCCCCACCCCGTTACAACCCTGTAGCCACCACTGCCTGGCCCTGACCCCCAGCCACCAACTGGGGCAGGCAGAGGGGCAGCTGGGGGGAGCCCAGGGCAGCATGGGGGGGGCAGAGCGGCCTGGCATGAAGGGGGCGGCGCAGCGTGAGGGGGAGGGCGGCATGGCGTGAAGGGGGGGCTGTGCCTCACGCAGGGCAGTCCCAGCTGACACATGCAGAGGGAGAAAGACGCTCGCCGGGAGCCCCTGCCATAAGGGGCGCTCCGGCGCCGGGCAGGCTCCGTTACCTTGCTGGCGTGGAACTCCAGGCGGCGCAGGAACCGCTCGATCGACTTGACTTGCTGGAACAGAGCAGGAAGAGCGCAGGTCGGAGGCAGCCCCTGGGGCCAGGGGGCAGGGCAGGGGTCCCCGTGGAGGCCCAGGGCTCAGCCTGTGACAGAGAGCACCTCTCTCCCGCATGTGCCAGGCCTGGAGGCCCCAACTCGGAGGGGGGAAGGGGGAGAGGCGCGGGGGCCAGGGAGGAGGGGTGGGCGATGAGGCTGGGGCTCTGGGGGTCCCAGCTCGGGGGGGGGGGGCCATGAGGCCGGGGCTCTGGGGGTCCCAGCTCAGGGGGGCGATGAGGCCGGGGCTCTGGGGGTGCCCAGGGGGCACAAAGAGCAGTGCTGGGAGATCAGCAAGGGCCTGCCCTGCAAGTCCCTCCCCCGGCCCTGCTCAGCCCTTACCTTGTCCAGGTCATAGAGGAAGCCCTAGAGGAGAAAGGAGCGGCGTAAGACCCAGCTCAGAGACAGGCTCCACGCCCCCTGCACTGGTCCGGCACGGGCACTGCCACGTGCCTGCACACGGCGTGGGTACTGCCACGGGCCTGCGCCACAGCGTGGGTACTGCCACGGGCCTGCGCCACGATGTCGGCACTGCCACGGGCCTACGCCACAGCGTGGGTACTGCCACGGGCCTGCGCCAGATGTCGCACTGCCAGGGCCTAGCCACAGCGTGGGTACTGCCACGGGCCTGCGCCACGATGTCGGCACTGCCACGGGCCTAGACCACAGCGTGGGTACTGCCACGGGCCTGCGCCACGATGTCGGCACTGCCACGGGCCTACGCCACAGCGTGGGTACTGCCACGGGCCTGCGCCACGATGTCGGCACTGCCACGGGCCTACACCACAGCGTGGGTACTGCCACGGGCCTGCGCCACGATGTCGGCACTGCCACGGGCCTACGCCACAGTGTGGGTACTGCCACGGGACTGCGCCATGATGTCGGCACTGCCATGGGCCTACACCATGGCATGGGCATGCACTTCCAGCGCACCCGGGCAGGGGGGCTGGCATGGGAGCACATGCACCCTGGGCTGCTGAGGGGCTCGGCATGCCCCCTCCTGAATGTGCCTGCCAGCCAGCGCTGCAATGTGCTCCTTGGCCAGGCCGGCAGGCAGGGACAGCGCCGCACCGGGCCGTGTGGACCCGCACTCACCAGGCGGGAATTCCTCTTGGACTCGCGGATCTGGGTGCTGAGTTTCTCCAGTTCCAGCTGGTGCACCTCCAGGTAGCCCCTGCGGCAAGAGCGCCCGCGTGTCACCCAGGCAGCCGGCGGAGCCCAGCAGCAATGGGAGCAGAGAACTTCCTGGCTGCACCCAGTGCCCGCTTAGCCCCATGCCAGGCACCCGCCCAACCCTATGCCAGCCACCTGCCCAATACCATGCCAGAGACGCGCCCAACCCCATGCCGGTCACGCCAGGCACCCGTCCTATCCCACACTAGCCACGCCAGACACCCGCCCAATCCCAAGCTGGCCACGCAAGGTACCTGCCCAACCCCAAGCTTGAAACCTGCCCAACCCCACACCAGCCATGCCTGGCACCCGCCGCCACTCCACCCCACACCTAGCACCCGCTCAACCCGGAGATACATGGAGCTGAGCTGGCATCCCATCTCCCCCCCAGCTCTAACTGCCTTGGGCACAGAGCCCGCTCTTGGCTCTCCCGTGGCCTCAGAGAACGGACCTCGTCTGCAGCCCACCCGCACAGCCACCCAGCCCCAGACAGGGGCACTGGCTCTCCTGGGCCCTCCAGGAGCTCGGTGCTGTCCTGGCTGCTCCCTGCACTGCGCAGCCAGGTCACTCACGTCAGGCCCTTCTTGAGCGCTTCGTACACCTCGTCCAGGCGGTCGGGCTGCGGCACCTTGGGCGGCGGTGACTTGTGGGACATGGAGAACATCCTCCTGACCCTGGAGCCCGTCTTCCTGGGCACCGTGGGGGTGCTGAAGGGAGGCAGGGTCCTGAGGAAGGAAGCCCGAGGGGACCGGATGAGCGCCTGGGGACAAGGCCCGGCTCTGTGTTCAGAGGGGCCGCGCTGCAGGAGTCACTGAGGGGGGCGAGCGAGGAGAACCGCACCCGCCAGTGCCCCGATTCGCACATCCCGCCCGCCAGCGCCCCCTGGCCCGATTCGCGCCCCCCGCCCGCCAGCGCCCCCCGGCCCAATCCACGCCCCCCGCCCGCCAGCACCTCGTGGCCCAATTGGCGCACCCCGCCCACCAGTGCCCCAATTCGCACACCCCGCCCGCCAGTGCCCCAATTCGTGCACCTCGCCTGCCAGCGCCTTGCGGCCCGGTTGGCGCCCCCCACCTGCCAGCGCCCCCCGGCCCGATTGACGCCCCTGCCCCCCAGCGCCTTCTGGCCCGATTTGCACACCCCGCCCGCCAGCGCCCCCCGGCCCGATTTGACCACCCCAACCAGCAGCACCCCAAGGAGACAGACACTCCCCACATTCCCCCCACACACCAGCACCCGGGGGGCCCAGCCTAGTAGATTTTGTGTACTACAGCCCTGTGGGAGGGCTGTGGGGGGGCTGGGGAGGCCCGGAGCCTCGGGGGCCAGATCCAGGCAAGCTGAGGGCCACACCCCGCTCCTGGGCCTGAGGTTCCCCACCCCAGCCCAAAAGGACACGGGCAGGTGACTTGCTCATGGGGCAAGCTCCATTTTGGGAGGTGCCCTCACAGGAGAGCAATGGGATCCCCGCATGGGCAAGGGCATAAAGCGGGGCCCGGAGGGGCCTCCATGTTGGTCTGCACTCCAGCGCCGCACTGCACAAGCACCTTTGCCGGGACACAGGCCGGGAAGGATTCGCTGCCCAGCCTGACGCGAGGCGGGCTCCGGAGACTGTTAAGCTGGCAGCTTGTTCCACCTGGCTCCGCCCCGGGAACAGCCGCCCGCCCCACAGCCCCGCCCCACGGCCCCGCCCCGGGAGCAACTGCCCGCCCCACGGCCCCAGCCCAGGAAGAGCCGCCCACCCCACGGCCCCGCCCCACAGCACCACCCCGGCAACAGCCGCCCGCCCTATGACCCCGCCTCATGGCACCACCCCGGGAACAGCCACCCTCCTCACGGCCCTGCCCCATGGCCCCGCCCCAGGAACAGCCGCGCACCCCACGGCCCCATCCCGGGAACAGCCACCCGGCCCAAGGCCCCGCCCCATGGCCCCGCCCCGGGAACAGCTGCCTGCCCCAGGGCCCCGTCCCAGGAACAGCTGCCCACCCCACAGCCCCACCCCGGGAACAGCCACCTGCCCTATGGCCCGGTCCCGGGAACAGCCACCTGCCCCACGGCCCCACCCCACGCCCCCGCCCAGGGAAGAGCCACCCGCCCTACGGCCCCGCCTCGGGAACAACCGCCCGCTCCATGGCCCCGCCCCAGGAACAGCTGCCCGCCCCATGGCCCCACCCCACGCCCCCGCCCCCAGAACAGCCGCCCAACCCACGGCCCTGCCCCCCAGAACAGCCGCCCACCCCATGGCCCCGTCCTGGGAACAGCCGCCCGCCCCAGGGCCCCGTGGAGCGCGAGTGCAGTGGGGGTCCCTGCACGCTCTGGCTGTACCATGCCCCGACCCCCCGCCCTACCTGAAGGCCTTGTCCGGGGCGGAGTTGACGCCGGCAAACGACTGGCTCCTACTGATCCTGGCGGCAAGGGCGCGCCGCTGGGGCCGCACCGAGAGCGACATGGCCGAGTGCGAGCGGGAGGGCCTCCCTGCGGGCAGAGGAGACGACACGGTGAGGAGAGCCGGGCTGGCACGGGGCCATGGCAGGGACACCACCGTCTTCCCGCCACCACTGGCTAGTCCTGGCAGCCCTACGCCCGGTCCTCGCTGGCACCGCCGCCCCCCAAGGCGGGGGCGTGAGTCAGCTCAGGCCCCTCCGGCACCCCAAGGCGGGGGCATGAGCCAGCCCAGGCACCGCCGCCCCCCAAGGCGGGGGCGTGAGTCAGCCCAGGCCCCACCGGCACCGCTGCCCCCCAAGGCGGGGGCGTGAGTAAGCGCAGGCCCCGCTGCCCCCCCAAGGCGGGGGCGTGAGTCAGCCCAGGCCCCACCGGCACCGCTGCCCCCCAAGGCGGGGGCGTAAGCCAGCCCAGGCCCTGCCGCCCCCCAAGGCGGGGGCGTGAGTCAGCCCAGGCCCCGCTGCCCCCAAGGCGGGGGCGTGAGTCAGCCCAGGCCCCGCTGCCCCCCAAGGCGGGGGCGTGAGTCAGCCCAGGCCCCGCTGCCCCCAAGGCGGGGGCGTGAGTCAGCCCAGGCCCCGCTGCCCCCAAGGCGGGGGCGTGAGTCAGCCCAGGCCCCGCCGCCCCCCAAGGCGGGGGCGTGAGTCAGCCCAGGCCCCGCTGCCCCCAAGGCGGGGGCGTGAGTCAGCCCAGGCCCCGCTGCCCCCCAAGGCGGGGGCGTGAGCCAGCCCAGGCCCCGCCGCCCCCCAAGGCGGGGGCGTGAGTCAGCCCAGGCCCCACCGGCACCCCAAGGCGGGGGCGTGAGTCAGCCCAGGCCCCACCGGCAACCCAAGGCGGGGGCGTGAGCCAGCCCAGGCCCCGCTGCCCCCCAAGGCGGGGGCGTGAGTCAGCCCAGGCCCCGCCGGCACCGCTGCCCCCCAAGGCGAGGGCGTGAGTCAGCCCAGGCCCCGCTGCCCCCCCAAGGCGGGGGCGTGAGTCAGCCCAGGCCCCGCCGGCACCGCTGCCCCCAAGGCGGGGGCATGAGCCAGCCCAGGCCCCGCTGCCCCCCAAGGCGGGGGCGTGAGCCAGCCCAGGCCCCGCTGCCCCCAAGGCGGGGGCATGAGCCAGCCCAGGCCCCGCTGCCCCCAAGGCGGGGGCGTGAGCCAGCCCAGGCCCCGCTGCCCCCAAGGCGGGGGCGTGAGCCAGCCCAGGCCCCGCTGCCCCCAAGGCGGGGGCGTGAGCCAGCCCAAGCCCCTCCGGCACCCCAAGGCGGGGGCGTGAGCCAGCCCAGGCCCCGCCGGCCCCCCAAGGCGGGGGCGTGAGCCAGCCCAGGCCCCGCCGGCCCCCCAAGGCGGGGGCGTGAGCCAGCCCAGGCCCCGCTGCCCCCCAAGGCGGGGGCGTGAGCCAGCCCAGGCCCCTCCGGCACCCCAAGGCGGGGGCGTGAGCCAGCCCAGGCCCCGCTGCCCCCAAGGCGGGGGCGTGAGCCAGCCCAGGCCCCGCTGCCCCCAAGGCGGGGGCGTGAGCCAGCCCAAGCCCCTCCGGCACCCCAAGGCGGGGGCGTGAGCCAGCCCAGGCCCCGCCGGCCCCCCAAGGCGGGGGCGTGAGCCAGCCCAGGCCCCGCCGGCCCCCCAAGGCGGGGGCGTGAGCCAGCCCAGGCCCCGCCGGCCCCCCAAGGCGGGGGCGTGAGCCAGCCCAGGCCCCTCCGGCACCCCAAGGCGGGGGCGTGAGCCAGCCCAGGCCCCGCTGCCCCCAAGGCGGGGGCGTGAGCCAGCCCAGGCCCCACTGCCCCCCAAGGCGGGGGCGTGAGCCAGCCCAGGCCCCTCCGGCACCCCAAGGCGGGGGCGTGAGCCAGCCCAGGCCCCGCCGCCCCCCAAGGCGGGGGCGTGAGTCAGCCCAGGCCCCGCTGCCCCCCAAGGCGGGGGCGTGAGTCAGCCCAGGCCCCGCTGCCCCCCAAGGCGGGGGCGTGAGCTGCAGAGGTGACCGTGGAGCCGACGTGCAGGAGCGCCAGACGACCTGCATCCCCCGCAGTGCGTTTGTCAGCAGCCAGGCTGCCCTGGCGCGCGCCGGGTCCGGGTCCGGGTCCGGGTCCGGGTCCACCCCACTGCGGCGCCACAGTTCAAGTGTGGCAGCCGGTTCAGTTCCGCTCGCGCTGGGACCGGGAGCTCAGCCCCCTCACAGCAACTGCTGCCTCTTCATCAGCCGGTCCACAGGCGGGGCCGCTTTCGTACGGGCTCCCCCATGGACCAGTGTCCGAGGGGAGGGGGGATGGCTTAGAACCTCTCCCGTGTGAGGGGGGGCACAGGGAGCGCTGGGGTGTCTGAGGGGAGGTGGGGGGATAGGTTATAACCTCTCCCGTGTGAGGGGGGGCTGGGGGGGCACAGGGAGCGCTGGGGTGTCCGAGGGGAGGGGGGATGGCTTAGAACCTCTCCCCTGTGTAGGGGGGCTGGGGGGGCACAGGGAGCGCTGGGGTGTCTGAGGGGAGGTGGGGGATGGGTTATAACCTCTCCCCTGTGTGAGGGGTCCTGGGGGGGCACAGGGAGCGCTGGGGTGTCTGAGGGGAGGTGGGGGATGCGTTATAACCTCTCCCCTGTGTGAGGGGTCCCGGGGGGGCACAGGGAGCACTGGGGTGTCTCAGGGGAGGTGGGGGGATGTGTTATAACCTCTCCCCTGTGTGAGGGGTCCCGGGGGGGCACAGGGAGCACTGGGGTGTGTGAGGGGAGGTGGGGGGATGGGTTATAACCTCTCCCCTGTGTGAGGGGTCCCGGGGGGGCACAGGGAGCACTGGAGTGTCTGAGGGGAGGTGGGGGATGGGTTATAACCTCTCCCCTGTATGAGGGGTCCCGGGGGGGCACAGGGAGCACTGGGGTGTCTCAGGGGAGGTGGGGGGATGTGTTATAACCTCTCCCCTGTGTGAGGGGTCCCGGGGGGGCACAGGGAGCACTGGGGTGTGTGAGGGGAGGTGGGGGGATGGGTTATAACCTCTCCCCTGTGTGAGGGGTCCCGGGGGGGCAGAGGGAGCCCTGGGGTGTCTGAGGGGAGGTGGGGGGATGCGTTATAACCTCTCCCCTGTGTGAGGGGTCCCGGGGGGGCACAGGGAGCGCCGGGGTGTCTCAGGGGAGGTGGGGGGATGGGTTATAACCTCTCCCGTGTGAGGGGTCCCGGGGGGGCAGAGGGAGCCCTGGGGTGTCTGAGGGGAGGTGGGGGATGCGTTATAACCTCTCCCCTGTGTGAGGGGTCCCGGGGGGGCACAGGGAGCGCCGGGGTGTCTCAGGGGAGGTGGGGGGATGGATTATAACCTCTCCCCTGTGTGAGGGGGGCTGGGGGGCACAGGGAGCACTGGGGTGTCTGAGGGGAGGTGGGGGATGGGTTATAACCTCTCCCCTGTGTGAGGGGTCCCGGGGGGGCAGAGGGAGCCCTGGGGTGTCTGAGGGGAGGTGGGGGATGCGTTATAACCTCTCCCCTGTGTGAGGGGTCCCGGGGGGGCACAGGGAGCGCTGGTGCCTGCCAGAGAACAGGGCCCCAGGCGACCCTCACCCATGCAGGGCAGTGTCTGTGGGGCAGCCCGGGGAGCCCCGGGACGGGTCGGCGGCTCACACTTACCACACCGGGGGTGGGGCTGGCGGCAAGGCTGGAGCCACAGAGGGAGGCCGCACGGAGGAAGCCCAGTGGCCGTGGCTGCGCTCGGAGCCCCCGACCCCAGCAGTCCCAGCGGGCGGGTGTCCGACCTGCCCCCCACGCCCATGCAAAGGGCCGGCGGGGGCAGCTCCCCCTCCCGGGCGCCCGCCTGCCCACACAGCCCCGGCTCCGGCCAGCAGACAGATGGGGCCGGGATAACGCGCCGAGGGGGCGGCGCTCAGAGCCAGGCCAGGCCTCCCTAATTGGCTTACGCCGCGTTCCCGCCTCTCCGGCCGGAGTGCGCAGGTGAGCAGCTGGGCGTGTGGGCGCAGTGCCAGCCGGCAGGAAGGGCGGGATGACCCACGCTACCGCCCCCGGGCAGTGGCAAGAGACCCAGAGCACGATACGGCAGCCCAGCCCCCCAGCCACTGACGGGCCCCCAGGGCCTGCCTGCCACTGAGGCGGGTCCTTGGCACAGCCGGCCGTCTGCTGCCAGGGGGCTCTCACCTGGGCTGAGGCTCCCGCCACGGAGCCACACCCGAGCAACCACGTCCCAACGGGGCTGCTGGGCCAGGGGGCTCACAAGTCCCCAGGGAGCTGCTGCGCTGAGCCCACGGCCGGCCCTCCAGAGACCGCCTGTACCCCAGGCCAGCCCTGCCCTGGCACCCGCAGAGCATGGAGGGAGCTTTACCAGGTAGTGCGAGGGTGCTGAGCAGGACAGGCCCTGATGCCCAGCCTGGGCAGGCCACTAACCAGCCCAGCAGCCTGGCCCATGCCCTGGCGCAGCACCAGCCCCGCCAGTCGCCAAGGGCAATGCTGTGGGCCCAATTAAGCTCATTAAGAGGAGCTGTAATCCCCAGCAGCCCGGCTCACCTGCAGGGCCCCGGCTTCCCTGCTGGTGGCCTCTAATCGGCTCAGGGCTGAGCTGGGCCTGGCCCCCCACTGCAGGGGCGGGCGCAGAGCTCTGGGCTGGGGCACAGACCCACCAGCTGCTCCTGCAGAGCCCATGGGCCCAGCCAGCCCCTCTCTCCAGAGCGAAGCCGTCCGAGCTCCAGCCAGAGGCGCTGCTGGCACTGCCCAGCCGCTGCTGGAGCCCCAGGGCCCCGAACCAGCTCTGCCAGGTAGCTGCTGCCCCCGCCCCCGCCCCCGGGCACATCCTGGCACTACGGTATCAGCCCGACTCTCCAGGGCCAGGCAGGGGTTCCCCTCCCCTCTCCCCGCCATGTGCTCCCAGACTCCAGCACGCACCCCCAGCTTGGCCAGCTGCCTGGGCAATGCTGCTTGGGCCAGGACTGCTGCCTCACACCAATCACCTGGCACCGTTCCCCTCTGCCCTCCAGCTGCCCCTTAGCCTCAGGCAGAGCCTGGGGCAGCGGCTGTCTGTGCTACAGCTCTGTGCAGCGCCAGGCGCAGGGGGGCAGGACAGCCAGGCACTCACCAGGCAACCTGGAAACCCCCATCGTGCAACCCCCTGGCCCCCAGCTCTGCCCCACCCTGCACTGCCCTCCCCCTGCCCGCGGGGTGCCAGCTCGCTGGGGCTGGGCATACCCCCGGCGTCCGGAGAGATGCCCCCCAGAGGCTGGGCGATCTCCCTGGCTCCCGCCTTTCTCCCACCCCCTCCGCTAGACCTGGCCTGAGCCCCGACCTGCCAGAGCTCATGCTGGCTGCGCACCCGGCTCCAGCAGGCAGTGGGGTAGCGGCTCCCAGAACACCGCTCGCTGGGGCTGGCGCTGCCCTGCAGGCAGGGGCCGGCCGCATTTCGGGGAGGTACTGCGGCCAAAGCGTCCGATCAAAGCACCTCTGTCCGCAGCTCACCGCACCCCTGGCCCGGAGCCAGCCCCCACTTGGCCACGGAGACCATGCAGAGCCAGCCGGCCACCTCTCGCCGGGGCACCCCGCTCACAGCCTGGCAGCAACCCACGGCACCGACACGGCAGCCAAACCCGCACGGCAGGGGGAACCGCGGGTTTGCCCCACAGCCCCACCCCAGCCCTTCTCGGCGCGACGGTTCTCCGCTCCCCGGGCTGGCCGCAGCCAGAGCTCAGCCGCCTGCCCCACGCACCCCAGCCAAGACACCCTCTGCTGCTGGCGGCTGAGCCTCCTGGACGGTATTCATGCTTCCCAGGGAAGGGGGGGGGGACGACTCAGGGAGAAACTGGGGCCCCTAGGGCTGGCGTGGGATGGAGCGTGGGCAGGCCCACCAGAGAGGCCCACAAGCAGGAGGGGCCCAAACGGAGGGTCACCCAGGCTCCAGCCCCGTGCTCCCACCTACCTTCCCACGCAGCGCCCCAGGCCGGTCTGCGCAGGGAGCACCCAGGGGTAGGACCGTGCTGCGCTGCAGGCAGGCCGGACACACGCCCAGGTGTGCGCCCCACGAGGGGTGCCCGGGAGGGCTGGTCTCCTGCCTCGCCGGTGCATTCCTGACATTGCAGAGCGAGTCAGCAACTGGTACAGCCAGGGGAGGGGAGCCGCTCGGGGCCAGGAGGGAGCTGCGTCCCTGCCCCCAGGCTCAGACCAGCGAGAGAACAGACACCGGCACTTGCAGCCTAGGGGCACCCCCCAGAGGTACCCAGCTCAGGACCCTCCAGACACCCCCCTCCCCGCGCCCCAGCGCCCTGCTCACACTCTAGCCGCTGCTCTGGGCATGGAGGCGCCGCCTGCCAGAGCCCTGCACCCAGACGTGGCAGGGACAGCTAACGCCCGGCACTGCTGGCTCGGGCACGGGCAGCGAGCCGGGCAGGGCCAGGATGCCTGGCACAGAGGCTGGTGCTGTGAAAAGCTTCCCACCTCCTGGGGGCTGCGGTCAGTTCCTGGGGAGGTCAGGGCACTGGGCTGGCCTCTAGCCCCTGCTCTGCGACAGATTGCTGGGTGGCCTCGGGCAAGTCACAGCCTCGCCCAGTGCCTCAGTTTCCCTGTCCGCGAGATGGAGATCACTCCCCTGCCCCCCGCTGCAGAGAGCCCAGGTGGCTGCAGCTGGACTGCGCGGTATCCCCGTGGGGGCTGGTATTTAGTGACCAGACACTGGGATGTGCGAACCGGACTCCTCCGTCTGCCCAGCCCCACACTGCAAACACGCCGCTGTTTGATGGGCACCCCCCGCTGAGGTCCCACCCTGCATGGCCAGTGCTAACGAATGCCTGCTAGGCCCAATTAGCCTGCAGCGCGCCTTACAGGCTCATGCTGGCAGTGGGCCCACGGCACAAACAGGGGAAACCGAGGCACAGCCTTCCCAACAAGGCCAATGATTTGGGCGCTCACCGCCAGGCGTCTTCAGCCTCATGGTGGGGGCTGGGCCCGGCTTAGCAGGCTGCTCTGAGCCAGGGCGCTCACGGGGCACCCCGTGGCGGTGACCACGTCTGACACTGCATGGGCCCAGGAGCCCCGCGTCAGAGCTGGAGCCAGGGGACAGAGGTGGCAGATGCTACGACCCCAAGGGGAGGAACTAAGCTCCCCGAGCACATCTCCCCTGCCTGCGGTAACAGCTCCTGGTTTACAGCCCCCAGCGCGCAGGGCCGGGCACACGCGAGGCGCCAGCCTCCCGGGGAGCCACGGTGCGGACGCCTGCTGCTCCCGGGATGACTCGGCCAGGAAGAACGCTGCATCCCTGCACTCCCCGGCTCCCAGGGCGGGCCCACAACCCGCCGGGGCAGTCTCGGCTGGTTTCTGTTTCCAGTTCCCCCACGCAAGCCGGCGGCGGCGGCGGCGGCACTGGCGTTTCTGCCCGGCCCCGCGCTCTGCCAGCCCTTCTCGGCGCGACGGTTCTCCGCTCCCCGGGCTGGCCGCAGCCAGAGCTCAGCCGCCTGCCCCACGCACCCCCAGCTGCCCATCTGAACACAGGCCTCCTGCCTTCCTGCTCTGCCGCTGCCTCCGCAGGGACCTCCCCAGCGCGGCCGCGCACCAGCAGAGCCAGGACCCGGGGCGGGCGGGGGAAGGGGCACCTGGCTGGTCCCCCGCGCCAGCCTCCGGTGCACGTCCGGCGGGCAATGCCCTGGCAGCCCTGCCCCCTGGGCACTCTCTGTATCTTCCCTCGCCTGCACCCCTCCCTCTCCCGAGGAAAGAGCTGGGGGAAGCGTCCTTCCACGTGGGCCCCGAGACCCTGGCGCTGCCCCAGCCTCCATGTCCCCGTGTGGGCAGCTCACGGAGGGCAGTGCGGCCCAGGGGCTACGCGACCCACCCTCCCCACGCCCCAGGCCCCCTCCCTTCGGTCCGGGGGAGGGGAGGCAGGATCCAGGAACTGCCAGGAGGGCAGGGGAGCAACAGAGCCCAGCCCAGCTTGCTGGAGGGGAGCCCCCGGGCACCAGATGGGGGGAGAAAGCCACCGAGTCGAAGCGTTACAGCCGCGGAGGAGACTCAAGGCCTGCGGGAGCTCTGCAGGCAGCTCCCCTCTCGGGGCTAGGAGTGCGGGGCTGGGTACTCCCCCCCCCCGAGAGCCAAGAACCTGCCCCCGAGAGCCCCGAGAGCCCAGAATCTGTCCCAGGAAAGCCCAGAGGGCCCAGAGCCCCCCTGCCAGCGGCTCAGGCGTGTGCAGATGCTGGGGGTGGGGCAGGTGCCGCAGGCGGGAAGGCAGACTCTCAGCCACTGCCACGCCGGCTGGGCTCACAAACCCACAGCCCTGACACGAGCGCCCGAGTCACTGCGCTGGGGGGCTGTGCCCAGGCCGGAGGCTGAGGGCCTGCTCGGACGGGGGGCCGCCGCAGCCGCCGACAGCAGGGCGGGGGTCCGGGGCACAGCCGGGAGCGGGCAGGAAGGAGGAGGAGCGCCCAGGCTGAAGAATTGGTGGAAGTGCTTGTTTACGCCTCCAGGGACCAGTGCCAAGGGCCACGCCAGGCCGGGGGGCTCTGCCCACGGTGCTCCACACAGCCCAGGGGGCCGGGAGCCCTGGCTGCAGCTGCTAGCACCCCAGTGCTCCCAGCCCAGCAGCTGGGCACCAGCCCCCACGCCCCCCCCCCCAGGCAGCTCATGGGACGAGGGCCTAAAGCCCGGCACAGGCAGGGCGGGGTGGGGTGGCAGCCGTGGGGGATCTAGAACCCCACACGCTGCCCCTGGGGCGAGCTGGGCAGGGGAGGGGCCTGCTGTGGGGCGGAGGGGTTTCCAGGTTGCCAAGGAAACGGCTCTGTTGCTCAGCACTGGGATGCCCACAGTTGCCGTGGCGATGCGGCTTGTTTGCATCGCGCAGCGGGTGGGTTTCCCCAGGGCGAGGCAGCGCCAGCCGCACGCACGCTGGGGCACCGGCCGGCCCTGCGGGGGTTCCAGGCCCTGCCTCCCCCAGCCCTGCGCCCTGCCCGCCGGCGGCCAGCCTCCCTCCCTGGCACCGCCGTGCGCCAGAGCCTCCGCCAGGACAGCAGGGCCCGGCACGGGGCTGCCAGTGGGCAGGGGGCGAGAGTCCCATTGGCACGGGGTACCCACCCCCAGCCAGCCGGCCTCCCAGCAGCTCCCCGCCTCTCCCCACTGCCCCCGTGGGGCTCTGCTGTCCCTAACGAGCCGTCACGTGGCACAGCAACGGCGGAGGGGGCGCGACTGGCATGACACTGCGGCTACAGAAACAGCGCTGGGCCCGGAGCTGGCGGGAGCGTGACCCGCCGGGCGTTACACCCCGGAGCCTGGCCCGCCGGGTGCTACACCCAGAGCTGACACCCACTGTATGCTGGCCGTGAGCTGCTGTGCCCCGAACTCAGTGCCGGGGGCCTATTCAGACCCCTGCATCACAGCATGCCGGCCACAGCAGGGACCCACCCCATCGCCCATGTCTGGCACCATCCTGCCCCGCAGGGCCCTGACCACATTGCAACCCACGAATACGGCCGTGCTACCCTCATGCAACGCCTGTGTTACAGAGGGGAAACTGAGGCACCGCACCACAAGCAGGGAATAGATCCCACCTCTCTTGGTCTAGCCACAGGACCATTTTCCTTCTCAGGCCTGTTCCCCCCCTCCCCGCCCCCCTCCGGACCCACAGCAGGGCCAGGGCAGGCAGCCCGGGGGGCCTTGCTCGCTCCCGGGCTGAGGGGCCGCAGTACCTTTGTCTCCGTGGTTCATTCTGGTGGGCGGTCCCAGGGAGCGGTGGCTGCTGGTCCCCTCTCTGCCCGAAGCTGAACCCATCTGGGTCTGGGCTCCAGCTCCCAGCCCGGCTCAGTCTCCTCCCACATTTCCCCTGCCGGAGGTCTGGCAGCACCACCCGGTTCCTGCTGCTCCCCAAGCGTGAGTCAAACCCACGCCTGCGTAGGGCGGGAGCGCCCGCCAGCACGACCACCCCGCCCCCAGTCCTCCGCAGCTTACCCCCATGGGACGCCGCGGCTCCAGACACAGCCTGGCACGGCTGCCAAGCCTTGTGCTCCAAGCGCATGCGGGAAACAGGAGTGAAACCGGTTCAACTCCCGGTGCAGGGCTGCCTCCGGGGCAGGCTGCTCCCCCGTTCCCCAGCACCCCTGAATTCCTGCCGCCGCGCCTGCCTTCTGCAAAGTTCCTGGGGTTCTCCCCGTCTCTGGCCTACCTCCCGATCTCGCAGGCCTTCCAAACCTGCCCCGGCCTGCTCCACACAGCACCCCCGGACCTAGCCCCCCCTCCCGCTCCACACAGCACCCCCGGACCTAACCCCCCCCCCTCCGGCCTGCTCCACACAGCACCCCCAGACCTAACCCCCCCCGCCTGCTCCACACAGCACCCCCAGACCTAACCCCCCCCTCCCGCTCCACACAGCCACCCCCGACCTAACCCCCCCCCCGGCCTGCTCCACACAGCCCCCCGTACCTAACCCTCCCCCGGCCTGCTCCACACAGCACCCCCGGACCTAACCCCCCCTCGCCTGCTGCACACAGCACCCCCCGTACCTAACCCCCCCCCGGCCTGCTCCACACAGCCCCCCCGTACCTAACCCCCCCCGGCCTGCTCCACACAGCCCCCCCGTACCTAACCCTCCCCCGGCCTGCTCCACACAGCACCCCCGGACCTAACCCCTCCCCCGGCCTGCTGCACACAGCACCCCCGGACCTAACCCCCCCCGGCCTGCTGCACACAGCACCCCCGGACCTAACCCCCCCCGGCCTCCTGCACACAGCACCCCCAGACCCAAACCCGTGCCGCAGTCTGGTGGTGCTCCACAGAGGGACCCGGGGTTTCACAGCTCCTTATGTGCAGGGCTTTCCCTGGGCTCAGCACAGTGGCACGGAGGCCTCACCCATGGGCCACGCAGCTGGCCCCACGCCCGGGATCTAGCCCCAGGGCCAGGTGCACGTGAGGGGAGGGAGAACACAGGAGCGGCCAGACGGGCTCAGACCAACGGCCCGCCCAGCCCCGTGTCCTGGCTGCCGCCAGTGGCCCAGGCCTGGTGCCCAGAGGGAGGGAAGAGAGCAGGGCCTCCCGTGGTCCATTCCCAGCTCCTGACGCACACAGGCTCCGGGGACCGCCCTGCCCAGCCTGGCGAAGAGCCATGGACGGACCTGTTCCCCAGGAATGTACCTGGTGCCTCACAACATCCTGCGGCCGAGTGGCCCCGGGGCAGCGCCCAGAGCCAGGCTATCAGACACACGGGAAGGGCCAGTCCAGCCCCCGGTCACAGGAAATCCCAGGCTGCTGGCAGGGTGCACACGGAGCGCTGGAAAACCAGCCCACCCAGCTTTGCCCCCCGTCGGCTGGCATCTGAGCCGCTTCCCTGGGGCCCCGAGGAGCCGGCAGGCGCGGAAGAGAACTGGGCCTCCCGGGGCAATGCTGATGGGGGGGGGGGGGCCCACGACCGAGCCGGTCGCATGCCGTATAGGACGCAAGGAGGGCGGCCCCGGTCCTGCTGCCCAAGGCGCCGCACGCAGGGGCTTGGCGCAGAGGCCCGGGCTCCGCTGCAGACAAACTGGCACAAGCAGCAACACGGGGTCCCCAAGCCTGCCCCCCACCCGTGGGCCTCCCTGCTCCCCCTGGAGACAGGCTACAGCCACCGGCCAGAGAGGGAAACTGAGGCATGGCCAGTGCGGGCTAGCGAACAGGGGGGCCCTGAGTCAGTCCCTGCCCCTCTCTGCCCTGCTCCCCCCACCCGATGGGCAGTGTCTCTCCTGGGCTCCGGTTCAGCTCTCAGGCCCCCCCCAATACCGAGCAACAGCGACACAGCAAGTCAGGGCAGGGGCCGGGACAGGACCCAGGCACCAGCAAACCCGTCCCTGATTACTGGCAGCCTGGTCTGCCCGCCAGCCAGAGAGCAGGGCCGTGCCCTGCAACGCGCCACCAGCTCCAGCCAGCAGCCACGAGCACGGGGGCAGTCCGCGGGGACTCCTCGCACTAGTGCAATGTCACGAGCACGGGGGCAGTTCTCAGGAGCTCCCCGCACTAGTACGATACCACGAGCATGAGGGCTGTCCTCGGGGGCTCCCTGCACTAGCACGATACCACGAGCACGGGGGCTGTCCTCGGGGGCTCCCTGCACTAGCACAATGTCACAAGCACGGGGGCTGTTCTCGGGGGCTCCCCGCACTAGCACAATGTCACCAGCATGGGGGCTGTCCTCAGGGGCTCCCCGCACTAGCACGATACCACGAGCATGGGGGCTGTCCTCGGGGGCTCCCTGCACTAGCACGATACCACGAGCACGGGGGCTGTCCTCGGGGGCTCCCTGCACTAGCACAATGTCACAAGCACGGGGGCTGTTCTCGGGGGCTCCCCGCACTAGCACGATGTCACCAGCATGGGGGCTGTCCTCGGGGGCTCCCTGCACTAGCACAATGTCACAAGCACGGGGGCTGTCCTCAGGGGCTCCCCGCACTAGCACAATAAGAACATAAGAACATAAGAATGGCCGTACTGGGTCAGACCAAAGGTCCATCTAGCCCAGTATCCTGTCTGCCGACAGTGGCCAGCACCAGGTGCCCCAGAGAGGGTGGACCGAAGACAATGATCAAGCGATTTGTCTCCTGCCATCCCTCTCCAGCCTCTGACAAACAGAGGCCAAGGACACCATTTTATCCCCTGGCTAATAGCCTTTTATGGACCTAACCTCCATGAAATTATCTAGCTTCTCTTTAAACTCTATTATAGTCCTAGCCTTCACAGCCTCCTCTGGCAAGGAGTTCCACAGGTTGACTACACGCTGTGTGAAGAAGAACTTTCTTTTATTAGTTTTAAACCTGCTACCCATTAATTTCATTTGGTGTCCTCTAGTTCTTCTATTTAGGGAACTAATAAATAACTTCTCTTTATCGGCCCTCTCCACACCACTCATGATTTTATAGACCTCTATCATATCCCCCCTCAGTCTCCTCTTTTCTAAACTGAAAAGTCCCAGTCACTTTAACCTCTCCTCATATGGGACCCGTTCCAAACCCCAATCATTTTAGTTGCCCTTTTCTGAACCCTTTCCAAGGCCAAAATATCTTTTTTGAGGTGAGGAGACCACATCTGTACACAGTATTCAAGATGTGGGCGTACCATAGTTGTATACAGGGGCAGGAAGATATTCTGGGTCTTATTTTCTATCCCTTTCTTAATAATTCCTAACATCCTATTGGCCTTTTTGACCGCCGCTGCACACTGTGTGGAAGTTTTCAGAGAACTGTCCACGATAACTCCAAGATCTCTTTCCTGATTTGTCGTAGCCAAATTAGCCCCCATCAGACTGTACGTATAGTTGGGGTTATTTTTCCCGATGTGCATTACTTTACACTTATCCACATTAAATTTCATTTGCCATTTTGTTGCCCAATCACTCAGTTTGGTGAGATCTTCTTGGAGTCCCTCACAGTCTGCTTCTGTCTTGACTATCCTAAACAGTTTGGTATCATCTGCAAACTTTACCACCTCACTGCTTACCCCTTTCTCCAGATCATTTATGAATAAGTTGAACAGGATTGGTCCCAGGACTGACCCTTGGGGGACACCGCTAGTTACCCCTCTCCATTCTGAAAATTTACCATTTATTCCTACCCTTTGGTTCCTGTCTTTTAACCAGTTCTCAATCCAAGAAAGGACCTTCCCTCTTATCCCATGGCCATGTAATTTACACAAGAGCCTTTGGTGAGGGACCTTGTCAAAGGCTTTCTGAAAATCTAAGTATACTATATCTACTGGATCCCCCTTGTCCGCATGTTTGTTGACCCCTTCAAAGAACTCTAATAGATTAGTAAGACAGGATTTCCCTTTACAGAAACCATGTTGACTTTTGTCCAACAAATTATGTTCTTCTACATGCTTCACAATTTTATTCTTTACTATTGTTTCGACTAATTTGCCCGGTACTGAAGTTAGACTTACTGGTCTGTAATTGCCCGGATTGCCTCTGGAGCCCTTTTTAAATATTGGTGTCAATGCCACAAGCACAGGGGCTGTCCTCGGGGGCTCCCTGCACTAGCACAATGCCACAAGCATGGGGGCTGTCCTCAGGGGCTCCCCGCACTAGCACAATGCCACAAGCACGGGGGCTGTCCTCGGGGGCTCACTGCACTAGCACAATGTCACGAGCACGGGGGCTGTCCTCGGGGGCTCCCTGAACTAGCACGGCACCACGAGCACAGGGGCTGTCCTTGGGGGCTCCCCGCACTAGCACGATGTCACGAGCACGGGGGCTGTCCTCGGGGGCTCCCTGCACTAGCGCAATGTCACGAGAACGGCGGCTGTCCTCAGGGGTTCCCCGCACTAGTGCAATGACACGAGTATGGGGCTGTTCTTGGGGGCTCCCTGCACTAGCATGGCACCACGAGTACGGGGGCTGTCCACGGGGGCTCCTGTAATAGCGCATCAGGGAGCCCCCGACCCCGCACCCCCATCCGCAGCCAGAGGGGACTCTCCACCGGCCAGTCGAGTACAGTAATTCCTCATTTAACACATGCCCACTTAACACATTTTCGCGATAGCACGATTTTTTTTTAGGGAACATTTTTTGAATTACACGACCGTCCCCAGAATAACACGGTTTCCCCAGCCGGCCCATCGCCGGCGGCTGCGCGGGGCTTTCCCCGCCTTCCCTGCAAAGCAGTGGAGGGTTCGCCACTCACCGCGCCATTCCCGGTGACCCCCCCCCTTGCCAGATGCAGTGCGGGTCCCGGCAGACCTGTCACAGGGGCATACTCCCAACCCAGTCCCCCTGTCCTTCCCTTCCCCAGAGCCAGACACCTCCCCTCCCTGCTGTAACCCGTTCCCCCTCTCCCCCAACCTTATGTCCCGGTCCCCACAGACACCACTGCTTGAAACGCAACCCCCACCTTTCCATTATTTTCAATGGGAAAATTGACCCCACAGAACACGTTTGCACTTAACACGATCGTTTTCTGAAACGTGTCGATAGTGTTAAATGAGGAATTACTGTAGAAGGGTTATTGCTTCTCAGAGACACAGCACAGCACACGAGCCATGTGGGCTCAGGCACAGAGAGCAGGCAGCCTTAGTCGGGCGGGGGGGGGGGGGGAGCTCACGGGCCCTGAACCCCCCTTGCCTGCTCTCAGGCTGCTCTGCTCATCCTACCCAGGGGAGACTGCCTCCCTGCCACAGCCACTGCTCACTCGCCCCAGGCAGCCCCACCTCCTCCATTGTCCTCCCAGGTCCCAGGTGCTATGTGCTGTCACCTGGGCCTCCGGATGTGAGAGGGCACATACCTCCCCAGGGAGTCACCCCCCGCCTCCTCCTCATGTGCACCTAAAGCTGCCGGCCTTGGGGAAACTGAGGCACGCACACACCCACACCCAGCGTCACTACAGAGCAGCACAGGACAGTAGGATCACACAGAACCCCATAAGAATCCAACACCACAGCGAACACACGATTACAGAAATAGACAGCACCCCCGCTACGTCACAGCTCCCCACACTAGCATGATGTCACCAGCACGGGGGCTGTCCTCGGCGGCTCCCCGCACTAGCATGCACTAGCATGATGTCACCAGCACGGGGGTGCTTTCGGGGGCTCCCTGCCCTCTCCTAGCCTGCCCTGCTAAGAAACAGGGTGACTCTTCTTCCCTTTCCCCCAGGCACGGCCTGCCTCCCTCTCCCCTCTGCATTTCACACCCGTCAGCCCCAGCCCAGTGCAGCAAGAGGCTCTCCGTGCCCCACGGACCTGCCCTCCCGCCCCGACCTGCTGTTCTCTGAGTGCTCCCATGGGCCGGCCTCTAGCAGGGACTGTCTGGCCAAGACCCTGGGGGGCTCCCCAAAGGTCCTCCTGTGCCTGCTGCATGCCAGGGAAGGCCCCTCACCCACAGCCCAGCTGCTGCCCACTAGTGCTCACCGCGGCCGGGTTGGGGTGGCCCCATAGCCCACCACAGACGCCCCGAGCAGCCCCCAGCCCCACGGGTTAACCGGTCACCCCCTACCAGAGAGGCCTCTGGCTGAGGCAGGACGGGCTAAGTGGTGGGAGTTTCTCCTGGAACACTGCCAAGGAAAGGGCGTCCCTAAGGAGCAGCCCCCCAACAAGGGCCCATCAGCAGCCCCTGGAACCTGGACAGCTGCAGCAGGGCCCCGCCCACCTCCCATCTCTGCTGCCCATGGGACTACAGATCCCAGCATGCACTGCAGCCAGGCACTGGCGTCAGCAGGCACACTGTACCCTGGGACTTGTAGTCCATGCCAGCTGCGCAGCCAGAGCAAAGGGTGGGTCTGAGCCGGTTGTATCCCCATGCCAGGAGTCCCTGGGCTGCAGCCCCCCCAGCTCCGGGGGAAAGGCCCAAGAGGAAGAGCCGCCCCCCGGCTCCTTTCCTGTCCCTGCCACTTTTAGAGCAGGGAGGGGAAATGCCCGAGGGGAGCGGCCGCCCCCCCCGCCAGGGGCTGGAAAGCGAAGCGTCATGGGCAGGAGCAGGCTGCCATGCCCATTCCCCCCCCCCCCCGTTTCCCAGCTGGGCACACGCCCGTACCAACGCCCTCACGCTGGCCCAGGGCTGCATCCCTGCGCCCCCCAAACCGGGCAGCCCCTGGATGAGGCACAGTCACCCCAGCAGGCTCCAGCGGCACTCGGGCACAGCTGCATGCGGCCTGCCAGCGACTGCCCCCGGCTCTGCCCGCAGCCGGCCAGGCGCAGCCCCTTCCCCTGCCCGGCAGCAGCTGGTCGCTCAGCCGGGCCGGGCCCAGGGGCAGCAAGGAGAGCAAAGGCCAGCAGCTCATTAGCCACAGGGCGTCCCGCCTGGCACCAGCCCAGGTAGCCTAATTAGTGCCCAGTAGCTGGCCAGAGGCGCCTCCTTCAGGGGACAGGGAGCCAGCCCTGGAAAGGCCTGGCAGTTGCCAGGCCGGGGGTCCAAGGACCCCCCCATGGCAAAGTCCCATCCGGGCTGTGGTCTGGGGGCTCTGGCCTGGTGAGCCTGCCCACGCGGGACCAGGGCCAGGCCGTTCCCACAGGGCCTAGGCCTTCTCCATCTCCCTGGGGAGCTGGTTCCAGGCTGATCTCACTGTCAGGAGCTTTCCCAGTGAGTCAGCGGCTCCACCACTCCCTGCCAGCAGCTCAGACCCCACAGATGCTTGGCGGGCGCTCCCGCGGCCCCCTGGAGTGGACGATGCAACTAGCCAAGCTCTTTGTCGCTGCTCCCCGCCCGCCCTCCGTGGCGCTGCTCCCTGCCTCCACACCCGACCACGGCCCGCTTTGCATTGCAAACCCAGCTCCCCCTGGCTGCCCCTTAGGCTGCCCCACGTCCCAGCTCCCTGGGCCTGCTGCCTGCCAGCCTCACCCCATGGTCCTCAGCCCATCACGCGGGAGCATGGGACACCCATCCCCTCCGGCGCCCCCCGCGGGGGCCAGTCACCATCGCCCGCTTCCCTCCTGCAGGCCCCCAGACGAGTAATTTTCCCTGAACTAGGCTGAGTCAACACTGAGCAGGCGGGATCCCCCCCAGCCCGGGAGCGCGTTCTCCTCCTGCCTCCCTTTTTCTTCTTGTTCTTGTTCCTGTCTCAGTGGCTGACCCCACCTGACTCCCGCTGAGCCTTCCCATCCTGGGAGAAGGCAGAGCAGGAGCCCTGTCCCAGGGCCGGGGGGCAGTTGTGCCCCACACCATCCCTAGGTCTGTCTGTGCCACTGGCTCCCTGCTGCCCGGGCCTCGCAGGGTGTAAATCACCTGCCCTGCCCCCCCAGCATCCAGCCCCGACGGACGGGGCCTCAGCCAGGCGCTGAGTGGGCTGCAGGCGTGTGCACCATGCAAGTGTCAGCGTGTTTGTTTCAGACACCATTGCGTGTGCCAGGGCAGCACCCGCCCGCCCGCCACTCGGCCCTCCCACAAAAAAGCCCTGCCCGCCCCCCCAAAGGCCCCAGGCCAGGGGGGTGACCATATGCAGACAGCACCCCACTGCTTCTGCGCCGGTGCACACATTCCCAAGCCTGGCTCTTCTCCAGGAGTCAGAGCGAGCCCCCAGCACCCTCCAGCCTGGCATCAGGCTGGGCATGGGGCAGGCACCGCAGGACTCTTGGAGGGAGCCCAAGCAAAGCCCCTCTCCCAGGGAGCCAGAGGCCCCAGCCAGGCAGGACACAGCAGGCAGGTAACTGACTTACCCCCGTGGCCCCCACCGCTAACCCAGCACCGGCCGGGTGAGATTCAGCATGGCCCATGCAGCCGTCCTTGCCCGGGGAGACCCACGGGTGCCGGCGCCATGGGGTTGCGGAGGGGGAGGAGAGCCCGAGTGGGACAGAGCCGGCGAAGCGGGCGCCTCCTCGCTCCAGAGAGCCGGCCCCACAGCCTCGCCTCAGGCTGGGCTGCACGATTGCCCCTCACAACTGCCACCTGGCACTCAGCGAGATCGGTCACACAGTCGCCCAGGTCATCTGGGCCTGCGCAGCGCCGGGGTGCCAGGCCCTGGGGTCTGGGAGGGGACCCCGGGCAGCCCCCGCTGTTAATACGGGGGTACCACCCACGGAGACTACAAATCCCAATGTCCACTGCTCCGCAACCAGCAACACTGCATGCTGGGATCTGTAGACGCCACGTCCTCCCCATCCCCCACTCCCTACTGGGCCCAAACGTGTCTGCTGAACTGCCAGTCCAAGGAGAGGCCCAGGGAGGGAGGGGTGCCGGGCCTCCCCCCATCTCACTGTCCCACAGACGCCCACGGAGTTGCTACTCTGCCGCATGGGAGCGCTGCAGCTCGAATCCCCGCCAGCCATTCCCCACTAAGTAGCGCCGCCGCGCGCAGGCCCAGAGAGGAGCACACGGGGCGGCTGTGGGCGCCCTGACTAGCCGGTCGAACCGCCGGCTCTCTGCGGCACTGGCAGCACAAAACTTGTGTACGCTCGCCGTGAGGCACAGCCTGTGAGGCAGTAGCAGCTCCCGGCGGGGCTGGGGACCCGGGGCACCCCACCAGCAGGGAGCGGAGCCCAGCCCACGTGTGGCCACGCATGGCCCATGACAACATCACGGCCAGGCACTGTCTGCAGAGCCACCAGCGCCGGCCCCGCCAAGCGCTTCTCACTTTCGCGAGCAAAAGCGCCAGCTGGGCAGCCCGGAGCAAAGCCAGTTCTACAGGCCGCGGCGGACTCCCCGACCGCGACAGCCCCTTCTCACCCCTGCCACGCGGCCACAGAAATGAGCTAAGCACCAGGCCACGCCCCTTTCCTAGAGTCACTGCACCCAGAGGCCCCGTGTGGCACCCAGCAATGCTCGCCTAAAGCGCTGCTGCCCCCCAGGCGAAACCACTGGGCTCTGAGGGGGCCCCGGGCCTGCAATGGTGAGACATGCCCGGGAGCCCGGCCCCATGCTGCTGAGGAAGGTGAACCCCCGGGTCCCAGGAACGTGACCGAGGGGAAAATTCTTCCCCAGACCCGAACCTAGTCATCTGAGACACCCTGAGCAGGGGCGCTAGCCCCAGGCATCTAGACCGGGGGCCTGGACCTCCCCCCACACGCCCCGTCTCCACGTGTGGCCAATCACTGATGCTTCACCCCCAACACACCCGGCCAATCGAGCACCCCGCCGGCGAGTCCTTCCTGACCCCTGCAGGTGCCTGCTGGAGGCCCTGGAGCCTGAGGGTTGATGAAGTTCCCGTCTCGAGACAGAGCTGCAGGCGGGCATGCTGGGGGGCCGTTCTCCCAGGGCCGGAAGGGAAGGGCGAGGCCAGCCGTCCGGCCTTGCACACAAGAGAGCAGAGCCCTGTCCAGCCTTCAAGCTGCGCCCGGGGTGCAGGGCCAGATCCCGCCCAGCAGCGAGTCCCAGGAGCAGGGAGAAGACAGGAGCATGCAGGAGCCCAGGGGCCGCGGCCAGGAGGGGTGCAAACAGGATCAGCCTTTGCAAGCCCCCGGCAGCCCAGAAATAGACGGGCTGTGGACAGAGTCCCTATAAATAGCCCGCCCGAGAGGCAGGGAGGAAGGGCACAGGGAGGAGGGCTGGCTGGGCGCCAACACACTCCCTCTGCCCAGGCCGGCGGGGACCAACACGACGCAGTCCCCTCCCCCCCAAGCACTGGCGGGAGCAGCCCCAGGCAGGCAGCTGGGCCCTGCTGCAGGAGCAGGGTTTGCTCAAACCCCTGCTCCCCCCAACCTGCTCCCCATGGGCACCCCCAGCCCCCCGGGCCGCACAGCGAGCCCTGGGCTTCTCTCACCCCGCCAGAAGCCGCTCCACACGCCTGGGCTCCCCATCAGCCCCAGGGCCCTGCGGCTGGGAGCAGATGCCCAGAGGGGACAGCCACTGTGTGCTCAGCTCCCCTGCCCCCCCTTCCCAGTGCTGCCTCTGCCCCTGGGCTGCCCCTCCCCCCAGGAGGAACACAGGCCTCAGGGGCTCCCCCCAGCCCACGCAGACCAGATCTGCGCAGCACGGGGACAGGCCGACCTGGGGTGTGCTGGGAAGAAGGGGGGCTCAACTGGGGCAGCTGTCAGCTCTCCGGGGCTCACCCCCCAGCTGCACCAGACCCACTCACAGAGCTGGGTGTGGCACAGTCAGCGTGCCAGGCCCCCGGGGACTGCCCTGGCCCGCTCTCAGCCGGCCAGCCCTGGCAGTAGCACACACCAAACCCGGCGCTGCGCCAGGCCGGGAGGACATGGGGGAGACCCGAGGAGCGCGCCAGCCGTGCCCCTGCCACTGCCCGCCAGGCAGGGCATCCTACCCTTCCGCACTGCGGTGCCTGGCCAGCACGGCACAGGGGCAGCCCGGGTGTTACCGAGACGAGGAAAACAAGGCTGCCAGTGAGCGGAAGAGGCTCCCAGGGGCCTGGTTGCCTGGAGAAAGGCTCATCCTGCCCCCGCAGGGCCCGCGCGTTCCCCTGCCTGGAAACCCGGCAGCTCCCTGCCCTGAGCTGCGGCAGAGTCTCTGGGGGAGGCCGGGTGCCCCACTCGCACTCATGGGGCAGCCCGAGTCACCTTCCTAGCAACCGCCCTGCGCTGGGGACAGGCCAGGCCCCGCGGGCTGCAGCCCCGGGCCCCACGGACACGGAACCTGGCTCCTCCCGCCCTGGGCAGGCTCCGGAGCACCGGGACCCCCCACTGGCCCAGGCCCAACCCCATCCCCATCCCCATCCCCATCCCGGGAGGGGTAGCAGGTGTCTCTGCAGCCCCCCAGGAACCCGAGAGGGGGCGGTGGCGGGAGACGGCTCCACGCCAGCCCATCTGGGCCACGGGCATCGCCTCGGGCGGGCGGCCAGCCAGGGGCCGGCGTGACAGACGGAGCCGCCACGCCGGGCGGCTCCCGCCCCCTCTCCGCCTGGCCTCTGGCTGGGAACACGACGCCCGCCCCCCCACGAGCTCTTGGGGCACCCCCCGGTGCAGCGCCCCGTTCGGGAAGCGCGAGCCCCCCCGCAGGCGGCCGGGGGCCCGGGGAGTAGCCGAGGCCGCAACAAAGCCGGGCTTGTCCTTCTGCGCCTTTACGCGTCCCGGCCGGGCCCCCGCCGCGCGGCACAAACAGCCTTTGAGCGACGGGCAGCGGCCGGCCCCCCGCCCCCGCCTACGCGAGGCCACCGGCCGGGGACCGGCTGCCGCCAGGGGCGGACAATGGCTTCGCCTCCAGCAGCGCGGGGCGCCCCCCTGGCTCCGGCAGCTCCCGGCTTCAGCCCCTCGCGGCACGCTCTGCGCGCCAGGGGCCGGGGCCGGGGGGACACGGGCCGCGGGCAGCGCAAGGGCCCCCCCCGGGCCCGGCCCTCCAGCAGCGCGGGGCGCCCCCCTGGCTCCGGCAGCTCCCGGGTTCAGCCCCTCGCGGCACGCTCTGCGCGCCAGGGGCCGGGGCCGGGGGGACACGGGCCGCGGGCAGCGCAAGGGCCCCCCCCGGGCCCGGCCCTCCAGCAGCGCGGGGCGCCCCCCCGGGCCCGGCCCTCCAGCAGCGCGGGGCGCCCCCCCGGGCCCGGCCCTCCAGCAACGCGGGGCGCCCCCCTGGCTCCGGCAGCTCCCGGCTTCAGCCCCTCGCGGCACGCTCTGCGCGCCAGGGGCCGGGGGGACACGGGCCGCGGGCCGCGCAAGGGCCCCCCCGGGTCCGGCCCTCCAGCAGCGCGGGGCGCCCCCCTGGCTCCGGCAGCTCCCGGCTTCAGCCCCTCACGGCCCGCTCTGCGCGCCAGGGGCCGGGGCCGGGGGGACACGGGCCGCGCAAGGGCCCCCCCCGAGCCCGGCCCTCCAGCAGCGCGGGGCGCCCCCCTGGCTCCGGCAGCTCCCGGCTTCAGCCCCTCGCGGCACGCTCTGCGCGCCAGGGGCCGGGGCCGGGGGGACACGGGCCGCGGGCAGCGCAAGGGCCCCCCCCGGGCCCGGCCCTCCAGCAGCGCGGGGCGCCCCCCCGGGCCCGGCCCTCCAGCAGCGCGGGGCGCCCCGCTGGCTCCGGCAGCTCCGGGGTTCAGCCCCTCGCGGCCCGCTCTGCGCGCCAGGGGCCGGGGCCGGGGGGACACGGGCCGCGGGCAGCGCAAGGGGCCCCCCCCCGGGCCCGGCCCTCCAGCAGCGCGGGGCGCCCCCCTGGCTCCGGCAGCTCCCGGGTTCAGTCCCTCGCGGCCCGCTCTGCGCGCCAGGGGCCGGGGCCGGGGGGACACGGGCCGCGGGCCGCGCAAGGGCCCCCCCCGGGCCCGGCCCTCCAGCAGCGCGGCGGAGCGGCCCGCGCCGGGCCCCGCTGCTCCAACCCGCGCGCCAGTCGGACCCGGGGACAATGGGCGCCCGCAGAGCGCCCCGCGATCGCCCCCCGGCCCCGCACTCACATGTCCCGGGCCCCGGCGGCCCCTCGCCTCCCCTTTGTTCCGCTCCCACGCGCAGGAGGAAAACACTGAGGCGCCGGGCGCCCCCCTTCCCCATGGAAACTGGCTGCAGCCATGTGATCCCGGCAGGAAACTCCCGGGGCAGCGCCGCGAGAGCTCGGAGCGGGGCGCGGCCGAAGGGTTTGCGGGGCCCGAGAGCCGGGCCCGGGTGCGCTCAGCGCTGGGGGGCTGCAAGGACGGGACTGACACCTCGGCGCTCGCTGGGCCCCGGGAGACATGCCAGGATCGGGCCCATGTCCTCTGTGGCTGGGGGCAGCCCCTGACAAAGGGCCCCCAGCCCAGAAGAGGGGGCCCTGGCCACAGGGGAAGAAGTCCGGGGCTGGCCTGGCGTGACACCCCCAGCGAGGCTGCTGGCCGGACTCAGCCCAGGGGCACGTTTCCCAGAAGTTCCCCTGGCTCGGAGCCTGAGGGACCCCAGCTCCGCAGCCTTCAGGCGGGCACAGCCTGCCCCAGGAGAGCCTTGGGCGGCATGCAACAGGCCTGGCAGCCTGGGGTGCAGTGGTACCAGCCAATCCTGCTCCGCCAAGCACTGCACCCTCAGGCCTCACTGAGGAGGCGAGGGGGAAGGAGCATGGAGCAGTGCGCAGGACCCCCAGGGCCACCCCCAGCTCTGCCCCTGCCCTCTCTGTGCCCATCTGTAGAGCAGGGCTGAGAACACCTTCCCCTCTGCAGACCCTGGGCTATCCCACTCCCCCAACACCACATAATCCAGGGCTCACCCCTGGAACGAGCAGGCAGCGGGTTTGGGACCAGCCAAGGGAAGGGCTCCAGCCAACACACAATCTGTGGAACTCCCTGCCAGAGGATGCTGTGAAGTCCAAAAGCAAAGCTGCTGGGAAAAGGCCACTGCAGACAGGTCCATCAATGGGGTCTGGCCCCGATGGCTGGGGATGAAACCCTGGGCTCTGGGAGGCCCTGGCCTCTGTGTGTCAGGGGCTGGAAATGGGTGACAGGGGAGGGATCACGTGATGATTCCCTGTTCTGGGCACCTGGCATTGGCCACTGGACGCCAGGATGCTGGGTGAGATGGGCCTTTGGTCTGGCCCCAGCCCACCACTCGCAAGTTCTTGCCCACCTGTGAGCTAGCACCAACCTCTGGCTGATTCCGCATCACCCACACTGGGCCAGTGCCAGCAAGACCACGGGGACAGGGGGAAGGAGCCCGGCCAGAGGGCAGCCAGGCCCCGTGTGGCTCTGGACGGACCTGGGGGCCTGCCAGTTGCATCTCACACCTGGGCAGACAGCACCATGGTCGGGGGGGGGGGGCACAGCAGGGTATTCCTGCCAAACCCCTCCACCCCCCGGGCAACGCCACTGCCCGGCGAGCGTGGGGGAGCGTGTCTCATGCACGCTGTGAACTGACAAACCCAGCCCGTGCAAAACGTCCCCTGGAGCATGAGGCGCAGGCCCCAGCTATGAGTGCCCCGATGGGGCTGCACTGGCAGTGCCCCCCGAGCCCCCCGGCAGCACCCAACTGGCCTGGGAGGCACCCTCCTCCTCCACTCCAATGTGCGTCTGTCGGCTGCAACATGACACCCCTGGCTGGCCCTGGCCCAGGCAGCTCCAGGCGTGCCCATGGGGTCCCCCTTTGCGGAGAGTGGCCAGAACCACTTGGCACTGCCACTGTCAGCTCCTCCACATGGGTCTGCGAGCAGCTAGCTGCAGCGGGCCAGTGCTGTCACCCACGTTTCCCTGACAAGGAAACTGAGGCATGGGGCAGGGACGCCATGCACCCATGGTCACCCAGTGAGCAGCAGGACCCAGACGTCAGGGTGCCCACTTGCGCGCTAACCCCTCGACATTGCTGCCTCCCCTGCTATTATGAAAAGCTGGAGGGTGGGACCTGGTGCCTGAGCCCATCATCACCTCCCCCTAAAGAGAGCACCCCCTGCTGGGGATTCAGCTCCAGGCAAGGTGGCTGGCGGCTCAGGGCACAAGCCAGACACGTTCCTGCAATTGTGCAACAGCTCCGGGGCCCCCAACGGCTGGGATCCCGCGCGGCCGGGTAGGTGCAGCGTGCTCCAGTGCATCCAGAATTCCCACATTAAGAATGGCCCTTCATGCCTTCCGTGCGCGCAAGGATGGAGGTGCATCCCCGTGCGCGCACGGCCACCCGCGTGCAGGCGCCATGCGAGGTGCTGCCAGGGTCGCTGCAGCAGACCGAGGCAGTTTGGCTTGCTCTGGTCCCGGGCCACAGCCCCTCCTGTCCCAAGGCTGCGGGGCAGCCCCACTGTGCCGGCCGCCCCACGGGAGAGACCTGGAATCAGGGCAGCCCAGCCTACACCACTGCCCGCAGCTTTCTTATCTGGGCTTGCGTCATTCACTGCAGGTCACTGCCCAGCCGGCTCCCGAGAGCACGTCAGCCTAGGGCAAGCCGCAGCCCCGGCGAGACCCGGCCCCTGCTCCATGCTGGCTTGGCCCCGTGCCCAGCACAGGCTGGCAGAGCTGTGGCTGCACCAGGTACAGGCAGCATCTCTCTGAGCACCCCGGCCCAGCTCCCAGCTGCAATGCTCCCCCTGCGCCTGGCTTGGCTTTTGCAGGATCGCCGTGGTTTGCTGTGGGCCATCCCTGCCCCGGGGGCCTGCCCCCCTCAGCGGGGATGCTGGGAGCAGCCAGCGCCCCCCACTCGCCCTCCGGCTCACGGAAGCGGGTGACAGAGGAGCAGCAGCTGCCAAACACCAGGATCCCGTCCAGCACCAGGCGCCCAAGGGGAGTGAACAGAATGGGGGATCCCCAAGCGACGCCTCCCCTGCACCCACTGCCAGCCTCTGGCACACGGAGGCCAGGGGCTCTCCCTGCCCCATGGATGGACCTGTCCCCTCCGGAATGTATCTAGCCCCTATTGGAACCCTGTTGTGGTTTGGGCCTTTCCCCCATCCCCTGGCAGAGTCCGAGGTTGGGGTCGCGATTTTCTCCTGCCCGCCAGTTCCCAAGCTCCCGCCAGCCTGGCAGCGCCTGCCCCCCTGGAGCCGGCTTCTCCGGGACGCGGCTCGGTGCCCCCGCTGGGAGGACGTATAGGAAACCATGGGAAACGACCTACCAGGCCCGGGAAACATCCTGCAGTTTGTGATTTGCACCCTGATTCGGGACAAACCCCCCTCGCCTGTTCCCAGACCTGCCTGCCCCCCGCCCCCAAGCACTGACCTAGTGCAGGGCCCGCCCCTTCTTGGTAAACATTAACCCGGCCAGCGCTGTGGGCCAGAGGCACCGGCTGCTCCAAGCCCCACAGCAAACAGGGAACCCCCTTCCCAAGGCCGGGGGTGGGTCTGCCTGCGGCAGCAAATCCCTGGGGGGACGCACCTGGGAGCAGTTCTCCCAGCACCCGCATTTCCCATACAGCCTGGGGGCTGCCACCCGCTGGCAGGGCCCCCAGCTAGCCCCTGCCCCCAAGGCCCCCTCTGGCACAGGGCCACACCGGTACCCAGCCCCCCCCTTTGCCAGGGCAGCTGGCCCCAGGGTTCCCGCAGGGCCTGGCCCAGCACTGGCTGCAGGGGAACACCCGGGTGTGAACAGAGCGCCCCCTGCAGCGTCTGGGCTGCATCTGCTGCTTGTGGGCCCCAGGCTGCCCCTATAGGCAGCCCAGCAGCTGGTGCCAGAGCAGGCCCCGGCCAGGCAGAACCACCTGGCTCGCTCCTTCCCCCTCTGGAGACACGCGCAGCCCGGCCGTGGCCTCCCCTCCACGTCACCCAGCGCTCTCTGCCAGCAGCGGCAGCGGCAGCAGCAAGTGTAAAGCGCCAGCCCGCCCGGCCCGGCCCGGCCCGGGCCCTGCACCGTGGGGCGGGGCTTGAGTCCCAGGGTGTCCCCCTCCCCCAGCACTGCTCCCCTCCCCCGCTCACAGCTGCTTTTCATTCACACGGCAACTCCGCAGGGCCAGGACTCAGCCCCTGCCCCCCAAAGGCACCGACCGCTGCCCTCAGGTCAGTTCGTGCCCCCCGCGCAGGGCCTGCCAGCCCCCGCCCCTGCCCCGCCCCGCTTGGCAGCCCCTCGGCGGGTCGAGCACAGGATGGAGGAGCGTGCGGCACTGTACCCCCCTCGCTGGGAGCTCTGCGCAGAGGGGCCCCACCCCAGCTCAGCGTCGGGGGCCCGCAGAGCCCGTCCTCGGAGGGCCCAGGGCTGTCTCACTGCAGGGCCAGGGCAGGGCTGGCAGCACTGGAGTCAGCACAGCCTGGCTTGGCTCGTGGCCAACCGAGCCCAGCCCCCACTTCCCACTCAGGCCTGGGGGGAACTCGGCTGCCCACAGCACCCGGGGCGGCCCGTGGGATCCTGGGCGGCTCTTGGTGGATTCCCAGAGCACAAGTCGGGGGCTGGTCCACACTGCACAGCAACAGGGCTGGAACCTGGGGCCCTGGCTCAGAGCTGGCCCCCGCGGGGCCCGGGGCCGGCACACGTGCAGCAGACGGAGGGGCTAGGCCGGAGCTGGGCAGCGCAGACACGCCGGGTCCCAGCTGCAGGAGGAAACTGGCCTGGGGCCGAGGGGCAGGGGCCAACAGGCCCTTCTGAGCTGGGGTGGAAAACCGGTGGCGTGGGCCCGTCTCAGCACGTCCCCAGCCCACGTTCTGCCCCACCCCAGCCACTTGCAAGAGCCCGGCGGGGCTGCTGCCAAGGCAGGCTCCAGCACAGGCAGGGTCTGGGAGAGGGCGAGACGGGCCCGCAGACCCTGGCTCCCCAGAGAGACGCCTCCTGGGCCAAGCTCTGCTCCTCCGGGCCCTGGGGTAGAGCCGCCCGCGGCAGCTGCGCAGAACTCAGGTCTCAAAGCTCCCTCCGCTGGCAGGGGGAGCCCCAGGGGCACGGTGCCTGGCCCCTCGGCCCTGCCTGGCCACGCTCGCGCTCACTTCTCCCTCCTGTGGTCCCAGCCCACCAGGTACCCATGCCACAGACCGTCAGCGCTGCCACAGCATGGCCCTCCCAGCGCCCCCGAGGCAGAGCCCCGAGGCGCCTGCCCTGCCAGGATGGCCTCGGGCTGGCAGGGCTGCAGGGGATGGAGCCAGGCAACGGAGCCAGGCGACAGAGGCGGAAGGTTGCATCCAGGCGGGAGAGCGGGCTGCGTGTAGCCGTAGCGCCACCGAGCCCCAGGCCAGACCTGCTGGGCCAGGCGCTGGACGGCCCAAGGCGACCCTGCCTGAACCTAGAGCCGGGCTGCTCCAGGGGCAGAAGGCAAGCGGTGCCCTCCGTGGAGCTTCTCTGGAGCCCTTCCTCCAGCCTGTGTCAGCCCTGCCCAGCTCAAACGGGGCCTGGGATTTGGAGCACGTTCCAGCCAGGGCTACAGCGGTCGGCATGCAGGCCCCCCAGCGCAGCACGAGCTCTCTGCGTCAGAGTCGCCCCCGGCACAGCGTCACGGGGCCATCGCGCCCACAGGCTGACATCAGCCCTGCTGCCGAGACGCCGGCAGGCACGCAGCTCCGAGCAGTGCACGGCGCCCCAGGGACTGGCAAGGCCTTCTCTGCCCCCAGTCTATGCAACGCGGCAGCGCTGGGAGGCTGGGCAGGACGAGCCCAAGAGCCACAAACCCTGCTGGGGAGCCCGCCGGCAGGCAGACCTGTGGGGCCAGCGCCCGCCCTCCCCGTGCCCGGCATGTGGCTCTGCCGCAGGGCTGTAATTCAAGCCGCAAAACCGCCCCTAAGTGGATTAGGGAAACGCAAAAGGACAAAGACGCCAGCGTGCTGAAAGCCACAGCAAGTGGCCCTGATGCCGCCTGTCCCCTTGGAGGGCAGAGGGCCAACGCAGGCTCAGCCAGGGACCCCAGGAGGATGTCACGTGCTTGGGACATGCCAGGGAGCGACAGCGCTTGTGGCAGTCCCAGCGAGGCAGGCAGAGCGCGAGTCCCCAGGACCCGGCTGCTGGTCCCGCACCCGGCCGAGCCCCGGGCAGACACAGCTCGGCTCCACCCCTGCCTGCCCGGAACCCGCAGCCTGCTGAGAGCGCCAGCTCTACTCAGCACAGGAACGGCAGCGCCGAGCGCCCACACCAGGGAGACGGGTGCCAGCTGCTCTGCCAGGGGCTGAGTCCACAGGTGAAGCCGAACTCAGCGTCCCCCTCCCCACTGGCTCCAGCAAACTCAGGCGCCCTCCTCCCCGCTTGCTCCAGCACCCCCTCCCTGCTGGCTCCAGCAAACTCAGGCGCCCAACTCCCCGCCGGCTCCGGCACCCCCTCCCTGCTGGCTCCAGCAAACTCAGGCGCCCCACTCCCCGCCGGCTCCGGCACACCCTCCCTGCTGGCTCCGGCATGCAGCAGTTGCTTGGCCGGGTGAAGTTACACTCTGTCCTGCCCCCTCCTCTCTTCCCACCGCTGGGCTCTTGGTGCGGCTGAGGCCAGGTCTGACAAGGGCCTTCCAGGGGAGCTGGGATGGGAAAGCGGGCTTAGGAAGAGAGACCCCTACCCTGGATTGGCCCGAGACAGGCCCCCCTCGCGCCTGGCCCTGCAGGGCATGGGCCCCAGGACCCTGAGGCTCCTCCCAGCCCCACGGTTCCCTGGCAGCTGCGATTTGTGACTGCAGCTTGGGGGAAGCTGGTGCCCCAATGGAGGGCGCAGCCGGGGGAGAGCCAGGCCCTAATGGCAATGGGTGAAAACTCTCCCTTCTGCCAGCGCCCTCCCACGGGCCATCGGGAGGCAGGGCCTGGCTGCCAGAGGCCACGGGCAGGGGGCCTGCAGAGCACCCCCCGGCTGGCTCAGGCTCCCCAGGAACCCACCGCACCAACCAGGTTCCCCTCCCGGCATCCAGCTTCTGCGTCTGCCGCCAGAGGAAGGACAGACCCAGGGGCCCAGCGCGGCGTCTGGCCTGGCTCCTTTAGGGAAGTCACCCGCCAGCCTCCCCACGGAGGACGCCCCACGCCCCGTCCAGCCTGAGCCCTTCCCCCAGGGAGAGGCTCACAAAGGAGCTGCAGAGGCAAGCCCAGGCACTCGCCCGCCCACGGACGCTGGCTCTCCGGGTGCCGCCTGGCAGGCTCCCTCCGCCCTCGTCCGGAGCGAGACCCGGGTCCGGCCTGGGCCTTCCTGTGCTGCTGGGCTGGGAGTTCAGGGAGCAGCCCGCTGGGCTGGGCTAAAGCACCCAGCTCCCCAGTGAGCCGCAGAGCCCTGCAGGGGAGTAACCCCCAACACACACACACACACAGAGCCCTGTGTCTCTCACACACACACACACACACACACAGAGCCCTGTGTCTCTCACACACACACACACACACACAGAGCCCTCTCTCTCTCTCACACACACACACACACACACAGAGCCCTCTCTCTCTCTCACACACACACACACACACACAGAGCCCTCTCTCTCTCTCACACACACACACACACACACAGAGCCCTCTCTCTCTCTCACACACACACACACACACACAGAGCCCTGTGTCTCTCACACACACACACACACACACACAGAGCCCTGTGTCTCTCACACACACACACACACACACACAGAGCCCTGTGTCTCTCACACACACACACACACACACACAGAGCCCTCTCTCTCTCTCTCACACACACACACACACACACAGAGCCCTCTCTCTCTCTCTCACACACACACACACACACACAGAGCCCTCTCTCTCTCTCACACACACACACACACACACACAGAGCCCTGTGTCTCTCACACACACACACACACACACAGAGCCCTGTGTCTCTCACACACACACACACACACACAGAGCCCTGTGTCTCTCACACACACACACACACACACAGAGCCCTGTGTCTCTCACACACACACACACACACACAGAGCCCTGTGTCTCTCACACACACACACACACACACACACACAGAGCCCTGTGTCTCTCACACACACACACACACACACACACACACACAGAGCCCTGTGTCTCTCACACACACACACACACACACACACACACACACAGAGCCCTGTGTCTCTCACACACACACACACACACACACACACACACACAGAGCCCTGTGTCTCTCTCACACACACACACACACACACACACACAGAGCCCTGTGTCTCTCACACACACACACACACACACACACACACAGAGCCCTCTCTCTCACACACACACACACAGCCCGGTGTGTCTCTCACACACACACACGGAGCCCGGTGTGTCTTACACACACACACGCAGTCGTGTCACACGCGTGCGCTAAATCCTTGGCACCCTCAGCCCCGGCCCAGCTGCCGCCTCGGGGCGGCCCCCGGCCCCGCAAAGCCGCCCCCCGCGGCCCCCGGCCCGGCACTTACATGGCTTCAGCGGCCGCTTGCCCCGCGTCGCCGCCCCCACGCAGCGCAGGGCGGCCCGGACCCAGCAGCTCGGCCGCCGCCTCCTCCAGCCCCTGGGCGGGGCGCGCCAGCCAGTCCCGCCCCTCCCCGCCCGGCCCGGCCCGGCCCGGCCAGTCCCGCCCCTCCCCGCCCGGCCCGGCACGGCACAGCACAGCACGGTCAGTCCCGCCCCGGCACAGCCCTGCTTGGCTAGTCCCACCCCGCCCAGCCCAGCACGGCTCGGCCAGTCCCTCCCCACCCAGCCCGGCACAGCCCTGCTTGGCTAGTCCCTCCCCACCCGGCCCGGCCCAGCACAGCACGGTCAGTCCCGCCCCGGCACAGCCCTGCTTGGCTAGTCCCACCCCGCCCAGCCCAGCATGGCTCGGCCAGTCCCTCCCCACCCAGCCCGGCACAGCCCTGCTTGGCTAGTCCCTCCCCACCCCGCCCGGCCCGGCCCGGTACAGTACAGCCCCTCCCCACCCAGCCCGGCATAGCCCTGCTTGGCTAGTCCCTCCCCTCCTCTCCCCACCCCACCCCAGCACGGGCACGGCCCCGCCCGGCCAGTCCAGCCAGTCCCTCCCCGGCACGGCACAGCACAGCACGGTCAGTCCCTCCCCTCTTTGGCCAGTCCTACCCCTCCCCACCCTGGCACAGCTGGTCCTGCTCCACCAGTCTCTCCCCTCCCCGGCCCGCTGGGCAATATGGGGGTGCAGCGAGCCCAGGCCTGGCCTGGGGGGGCACAACGTGCCGTAGGGGAGGGGCCATCAGAGGATCGGTGGGGACGCAGGTGACCGGTGCCCCTCGCAGCTGCGCAGGATCCTTGGGGACCTGGTGCCCACGGGGTTTGCGTTACCCCCCATGAACCCATCTGCCTTGTGGCTGCCCTCAGGCAGGCCAGGCCCAGGGCTCAGAGGCCAGCGCTGCCCTCCCCTCCCCTCCCATTGCAGTGACCTCCAGCAGGCATGGCCTGGGGTGGGCACACTGGTGCCGGCCTTAGTGCCATGCCATGGGTACCTTGAGCCCGGTGGGAACAGGCTGAGGTGCATGTCCCCCAGCTCTTTCTTTCCTGGGTCCCAAGTGGGGTGTGTCTGATACCCAAACTGCCCCGTCCAGCCGCCTCCTGCCCCAGCCAGGTCTGCCACCCTGGGCCTGGCCAGGCCACCGCCAAGGGCAAGTCACAGCCGTGCTCCCTATGCCGGATGAAGAGACCTCTCCGCACCAGCCACTATTTATAGAGCAGGCTTTGTTGTTACTCCCGTGCCACTGTCTGCTTCCACCTGCCAGCAGCCGAGCTGGGCTCCTGCGTGCCCAGCGTTGGAGGAACCGCATGTCCATGTCCCTCAGAGTGATTGACAGGAGACCTCAAACTCCTGTGCGGACGGAGAGCCCCGCCCCGTGCATGCAGCCCGATGGATCCGGCCCGGCGCGCTCAGGCTGGCCACAGGCAGCAGCAGCACTGGCAGGAGAACCGGCCTGGCCTCTCAGCGCACATTGAAATCAGTGCTCCACGCCCGCTACGAATGACCCCCGGGCCGTCCGACATTCAGGGTCTGAGTGACCCTGGGGAGCCCAACAGGGAGTGCACCCACTCACAGTCCTCCAGCTGAGAGCTGGGGCTGTTGTATCCGCCTCTGGCGTGGGAGCCCAGGTCGTCCATCTCCGCCTCTGGCGTGGGAGCCCAGGTCGTCCGTCTCCGCCTCTGGCGTGGGAGCCCAGGTCGTCCGTCTCCGCCTCTGGCGTGGGAGCACAGGTCGTCAGTCTCCGCCACCGGCACGGGAGCCCAGGTCGCCCGTCTCCACCTCTGGCGTGGGAGCACGGGTCGTCAGTCTCCGCCACCGGCACGGGAGCCCGGGTCGTCAGTCTCCGCCTCCGGCGCGGGAGCCCAGGTCGTCAGTCTCCGCCTCTGGCGTGGGAGCACAGGTCGTCCGTCTCCGCCTCTGGCGTGGGAGCACAGGTCGTCAGTCTCCGCCACCGGCTCGGGAGCCCAGGTCGCCCGTCTCCACCTCTGGCGTGGGAGCCCAGGTCGTCCGTCTCCGCCTCTGGCGTGGGAGCACAGGTCGTCAGTCTCCGCCACCGGCACGGGAGCCCAGGTCGCCCGTCTCCACCTCTGGCGTGGGAGCACGGGTCGTCAGTCTCCGCCACCGGCACGGGAGCCCAGGTCATCAGTCTCCGCCTCTGGCGCGGGAGCCCAGGTCGTCAGTCTCCGTCTCCGGCACGGGAGCCTGGGTCGTCAGTCTCTGCCTCCGGCGCTGGAGCCCAGGTCGTCAGTCTCCGCCTCTGGCGCGGGAGCCCGGGTCGTCAGTCTCCGCCTCCGGCGCGGGAGCCCGGGCCAGCAGTCTTCTGAGAACAGGGGCACTGCCTCCCCCCGCCCCGCCCGTGCTGCAGCTGGCAGGAGCCCACGCTGTGCATGCAGATAATGATCCCTTCGCGGGGGCATGCAACGGGTGAGTCACGTAGCCCTGGTGCCTCGCTGCCTTTGGGTACAGCCGCGTGCCGCCCCACAGGTCAGGCAGCTTCTTCCGCCCACGTGCCGGGCAGCTCTGGAGTTCCTGCCTGCCAGATCCAAAGCACCAGCTCCTCTTATGGCTTTTCCCCCTCCCAAGATGCCTGCGAGCTGGGGCTCAGGTTCCTGGCCAGGAAGCTCTTCCTGCCCTTGGCTAGCACAGCCCTCGGTCAGAGGCAGCAGGCCTGGGCCTGGACAGGCCAAGGTCAGTCCATCTATGGCTCCGACGTCCCCCCTGTGGCAGTGAAACACCCTGGCTCGCTGGCAGACGGCACCGCCTGGCTAGCGCGGAGAGTGCCACGCAGATGGGTGGCGGACACTTCGGCCGCATGGGGTTTGATTGGCAGGACAGAAAGTCCAAGCTGGCAGAGTGTTCCTGCAAGCCTCATGGGAAGGAGAGACGGCCAAGGTCCCGGCTGGGTGCCGGGGGCCCGTCCTGCTGGCATGGAAATCGAGTGCCAGCCGGCTGTGAGCTAATATAACCAGCCTGGCAGTAAGTCAGGCCCAGTACCAGAGACTCCGTTGGCTTGTAAGGTCACCTGGATTCCTGTGCCGCCTGGCCCGGCTTCCACGGGCAGTCCCTGGGAGAGCCCCAGGAGAGCTCCATGGGGGAACGCAGTCCACCAAAGGGGTGTGTCTGAGGCACCTCAGCGTCTGGGCACTGTCATCAGAGCAGGGCTAAGGCTCGGGCACCGCTCTCCAGCGTACCTGGACAGCGACAGCCCCGATCTGGGTCCCTGTGCAAGGTGCTTCTTTGCTACTGGTTCTCCATGGCCCCGAGCACCTCCCCCAGCCACACAGCGTGGGCCCCGAGCGCCTCCCCCCCAGCCACGCGGCGTGGGCCCCGAGCGCCTCCCCCCCAGCCACGCGGCGTGGGCACAGCGCCTTCCCCAGCCACGCGGCGTGGGCCCGAGCGCCTCCCCCAGCCACGCGGCATGGGCACAGCACCTCCCCCAGCCATGCAGCATGGACACCGCGCTTCCTCTCTGACTGCCTCAGCGGCTTGTCGCCTCTTGCTAAGGCCCCGGGGACAGTGACCGGTTCTGAGAGCCAGGGCTCTGCCCTTCCCCCACCCCAGGCCCTTTCTTGTAACTCTCTGTTCCTGCCTGAGGCCTGCAGAGTCGCTGCTGATCCGGGGCCTCTGCCAAGAACCACGTTTGGTTTGAGCCTCCTGAGGGGAACAGAAAACAGAGAAACTCTGGGCAGAGGACCCCGGCCGAGAGCCAGCCCCATCACTGGGGCCTAGCGCAGCCTTGGGCCTGCTCAACGGAGCTGGCCACCTGGAACGGGCCACTTCATCCTGCGATAACACACTGGAGCAGCCACGTTCCCCCGTGTCCCTCCACCGACGCACAAGGAGCCCCCCGGCGGGAAATGTGGGCCCAGGAGAGAGAGGCCCGGCGCTGGCCTCTGAGCAGTGGGGTAACACCGGGAGCGGCGCAGTCACTGGTTGGAATGTGGCTGACAGTCCCGCATCTTAGCACTCTGGCTGTGGCAGCCATTGTGTCCACGTGCAAGTCCACGTGCGAAGGGGGCATGCTGCTCTGTTCATGTGTGTTATTGGATAGGCGCAGCTCACGCAGGTCCCCGGGGCCTTCAGCCTGCAGAGCATGTCTGCGTTCAGGCTCTCGTAATGGTGGATTGCGCTGGGGTTGGAGACCCTGCCCTTACTGCTGGGACACCCACAGATCCGGCCACGCTGGGGCGCACACAGATCCGGCCGCACTGGGAGGTGCACGCAGATCCGGCCGCACTGGGAGGTGCACGCAGATCCGGCCGCACTGGGAGGTGCACGCAGATCCGGCTGCGCTGGGAGGCTCACGCAGATCCGGCCGCGCTGGGGCACACACAGATCCGGCCGCGCTGGGAGGCACACGCAGATCTGGCCACGCTGGGGCGCGCACAGATCCGGCCGCACTGGGAGGCTCACACAGATCCGGCCGCACTGGGGCACACACAGATCCAGCCGTGCTGGGGCACACACAGATCCAGCCGTGCTGGGGCGCACACAGATCCAGCCGTGCTGGGGCGCACACAGATCCGGCCGCGCTGAGGGACAGCTACAAATCCGGCCACACTGGGGGGTGCACGCAGATCCAGCCGCTCTGGGACACCCACAAATCCAGCTGCGCTTGGGTGCACCCAGTTCCAGCCACGCTGGGGGGTGCACGCAGATCCGGCTGCGCTGGGGGACAGCCACAAATCTGGCCACTCTGGGGGGTGCATGCAGATCCGGCTGCACTGGGACACCCACAAATCAGGCCACGCTGGGGGACAGCCACAAATCCGGCTGCACTGGGGCGCGACGCAGGACGCCCTGTGCTGCCCCCAGCCCGGCCCAAGCAGACTGTTTCCTGTGCCTAGAGGGGCCAGCTGCCTGGGGCCTCCCTCTCCCAGCTAGGCGCTGGCCTTGTCTGCAGGCCTCAGGAGAGCACCCAGCCAGGGCAGTGCTGGCAGGTGGCGCGTGGTCCCGGCCCCGGGCGAGACGCCCCCAGCACACTATGGGAACTGCCTCCCGGGCAGGGGTGCGGTGCCCGGCGCTGGGGCTGGCTCACACTGGCTCCCTCCTGCCCCTGCGCGTCAGACTCTGGGCTGCACCCCGGTTGTGAGCCAGGCCAGCAGCCCCGTGACCCCAGGCTCAGCGTATTGGCCCTGGGCCCCAGTGGGAGCTCGCCCAGTCCCAGGCAGGGCCCTGCCATTCCTCCTGCCCCTGCAGCCCCGCCCCGGGGCCCCAGAGAAGCCTGGTGCTGGGCCGTGACTGGCTGGCACCAGAGATGCAGCAGCTGCTGGTCCGGTGCCCAGCGCATTAGGCACGGTGACATCACGCGCCCCCCCGGCCCGGGAGGCAACGGGAGCCAACAGCTGCAGCCGCCACTCCAGCTGTGAGCTGGGGCGCCCGCGGCACAGGCTCCACTCCCTGCCCACTGCACAGCCGCTGCCTGGGCCGGAGCCGGGTGGGTTGGGCCCCAGTAGCAGCTCTGGCGGCAGGGCCCGGGTGTGATGGCGCATCGGGGAGCCCTGCCCGTGCCCCCGTCTGCAGCCAGGGTGACTCTCAGCCGGCTGTAGAGTAGAAGGGTTAGTGCCTCTCAGAGACACAGCGCAGCGTGGGCTCCACGTTGCCACCGGAGCCAGGGCAGAGCCTTAGACCTCCTGGGGGGAGGGGTCACAGGCCCCTAAACCCCCCTGTCCAGGACTTAGTCGGCTCTCTTCATGCTTCCCTCCGCCCAGCCTGCCCAACCCCAGCAACTGGTCCCTGAGCCCCCAGGCAGCCCCGCCCCTGGCTTTGTTCAGGCTCCACCCCCTAGCCCAGTGTCAGGCGGCTGGGCCATGCCTATGTGCCCCCCTCAGGGACCACCCCCCGCTGGGCAGTGCCCACAGACATACCCAGAGTCTCTGCGGACCCGCGTAGGCCAGTAGGGGTCACCCACAGCCCACACAGCAGCCAGCGAAGGCCCAACCAGCGTGGACCCAGGGCCACAAGAGTGGACAGCCCCCCACTACGTGACAGCGGGGCAGGCAGCCGGCTCGGCCCGAGGGAGGCCAGCCAGGGTCGCCACCGTCCCTGCAGGCTGCCAGCTGGCTGGGGTGGGCGGGAGAAGCCACAGAGGCTGGCCGTGTGTCTGGAGGGATCCGGGCGGGAGTGGAGCCTGCTGGGAAGGGCCGGGGCCAAGATGCGCCCAGTGGGAGTGTGCTGGGGGTGGACAGTCCCGGCCCCTGCCCTGCTCGCGCTGCCAGCGATCAGCCAGGGCGGGCGGCGGGAGCTGGAACAGCCCCAGGCCTGGGCCATCCATCCATCCACGATGGCGTGGGCGGGCGTGTTGCCAGCCGGCCCTAGACCTGTCAGCGGTGGGCATCTCGCGGGGCTAATCCAGGGCTAGCCGCAGCCTCTGGGGCTCTGACAACTGCCCCCCCCACCCAGAAAAGCCGGCGGCCAGGTACTTCCCTGCCCAGGCGCCGAGCAGACAGACGGCTGGGTGGCAGCATCCCCGGGCAAGCTCCGCTCCTTGCCTGGCTGCCCAAGGGAGGCGCTCCCTGCCTGGGTTTGCTGTCCCGTCCTCTCCTCAGCGCCAGCGAGCGGAGCCTCCCTCTGCCCCACGCCCCAGGCCAGGGGCTTCTGCAAATAGCCAGGTGGCGAGAGGCCCACACCGCACTGGCGGAGAGAGAGCAGCGAGCATGCCATGCCACGGCGCGTGGGCTCTCCGTTCTGCAGCGCCCGACACACTCAAGACACGGCGCCCTGTGCCACGGCCCGAGGGCCACGCCAGGGCTTGCCTCAGGCCCAGGACCTAAGGGCTGCGGGTTCGGGCTGTAACCCCCCCGTTAATCGGTTAATGGGTTAACCCTTTGGGCCACGTGGAGCCGCCCTCGCCTGGGCCGGGCCGCGGGCGGGCAGTTCCCAGGCACCAGTTAAGCAGCGCGGCTCTAGCTCTGTCTGTAGGGCCCCCGCCCGGAGGGCAGCTGGGGGCAGCCACACTGAGTCCGAGCCTGGCGCCGGACCCAGCTCCCTGCCTTCTCCGGCAGCCCCTCCAGTGGGAAGGGGTGTCTGGCGGGCAGGCTGGGCTAGCGCACAGGCAGCCTGTCGGCTCTTAGCCGCTCTCCCGGGTGGGGCAGCTTGGCTAGGGCACGTCTAGTGTGTGCGGGGCGGCCGCCTCAATGACAGCCACGCTGTCACTGGACAGGGGAGCGCACGGCTGGCGCGGCCAGCGGGCACCTCCCTTCCCGGGCACTGCTGGGACCCCGGCCCCTGGGCAACGTTCCCCAAAATGTCTCGTGGGTGGGCGCCTGGCCCCCGTGCCCACCGCTCTCCGAGGGCCAGCCTGGCGCCAGCCCCCTTCCACCAGGGCTGCTGTCCCTCTCGCGTCTCCAAAGCGTCTGTGCTGCCCTCTGCCACCACAGAAGAGCAGCACCGGCGGGGCCGGTGGCAGGGCTGCGGGCGTGCGTCTCTGTGCACCTGCCATTCTGAGCCCTTGCCCGGCCCCTGGCAGCATCTCCCCTCCCCCATGCCCAAAGGCCAGGAGAGCAGCTTGTTCAGGGGACCCCCAAGCGCGGCGGGGCTGGGTTGTTGCTACTCGCTGCGCGCCCAGCGCCCCCAGGACGCCAGTGACAAACCGAGCCCCACTCCACGGCCTCGCACCCCAGCCCTGTGGCACACGCACCCCGCAGGGGAGAGAGAAACCGCCTGGGCCCCCAGGCCCAGCTCAGCTCCCTGGAGGCTGCGGGGCCTGCTGCTCCCAGGTGGCAGGGGCCAGAGCAGCCCGCCACCCTCCTGCCTCCGCCACGCCCGGTTGCCTCCCTGCCCCCTCGGCATCCCTTCCCAAAGGCAGCGGCACCCCTCTCCCCCACGCCCATGGCAGGGCTGAGGGCTCCCGCAGCACCGCAGGGAATCCGCGCCCCTCCCGACAAGGCCGAGGGCCGGGGACCTGAGACCAGTTCTGCTCCGGTACCTGTTCCGCGGCATCCTCTGCCGGAGCCAAGCAGAGGCCGAGGCTGCCCAAAGGCCGGTCCGGGGCGTAGGGATGGGGCTTGCGTCACCGGCCCAGCCTGGTACAGACGCCAGCGGGCACAGGGAGTGCGGAAGGTGCAGGGGCCGCTGTGGGGGGACAGGTCCAGCCTGGCACCGTGCGGGCACAGGGCCACTCCCCGGGCGCAAAGCATTGCAGCTGGAAAGTGCGTCAGGTGGAGGCGTCTCCACGCAGGCTGCTGCCCAGGAACGTCCCACACCTGGCGCCAAGGGGCCGGCGGGCACTGGGCATTAGAGTGAAATGGGTGCGAAGGAACCGGGCGCCCCGCAAGCGAGCTGGCTCCGAAAGGCTTCCTGCTCAGGCAGGCGTCGCGCGGGTGGGCCAGGCCTCCAGAGGCCTCCCGGGCCAGTGGAGGTGGCGAGCACCGGGCCTCGTTCAGCAAAGAAGCAGGGAAAAGTGGCTTGACACCTTCCTGGCCTGGTTCCCCCACCGGGAGCTGTTGGGAAAGGCAGGAGCCCAGGGCGTTCCTGGCAGGTCTCCCTCCCGGCGGAGGGCTGCCTGGAAGAGGCGGGACAGAAGGTCTGGCCCCGCTCCCCGCGTGGCCCCGAGCTGTGGGAGACTCTGCAGCAGGTGGCTGGGGATGCGCTGGGCTGGCCGTGCCCAGGTGGCCTCTGTGCCCCAGGACAGTGCCACTTTCCTCCCGTGCTGGGTTGACTCCCTGAGCGCTGGCCACTGCCTACATGGCCCTGACCCCGGCCCAGCGCCCCCCCGGCCCCCGGCTTGCGAGGGCAGCAGGGACAGGGCAGCAGGCCGGGCCGGGCGGGGTTAACCTCTGGCCGAGGGGGATTCCTGCGCTGCTGCCAGACTTCCTGTCCCGAACAATAAGAGCGCAGCATCAGGAGGGGATGCACATGGGCCCCGTGGGGCCTGGCCTGGCCAGCCCGTCAGCACATTATCTCCCGGCCCCACTCTGCCTCCTGCATCCTCGCTGTCCGGGGCGGCGCCCGAAGTCCAGATGCGCTTCCTCCTTCCCGACAGCGAGTCCACGCCGGGGCCGGCACGGCCGTGGCAACCGGAGCCCTGGGGCAGCAGGCCCTGCCAGGCACCGGCGCCTCCCCGGATGCCGAGCTGCCTTGCTGGGGGGCAGATGACGCCCCTCCTGGGAGAGGGGCTCAGGGGCTCCCGGGAGCAGGAGGCTGGGGGCCCTTCTGCCAGAGGAGCCCAGAGCAGGGCTGGCCGAGGGTGTTCAGCAGCCTGGAGCCGCTGTGAGCTGCCCCTGGCCTGGTGGCAAAGGGCCATATCCCCGGGGATCGCTGAGCCACTCCAAGGGACAGAGACTTTGTGTGGGGGGGACCCCAATCAGAACTCGCCCCCTCTGCAGCCGCTTCCAATTGCCCGCCCCCCCCGGCTTGGCCCAGAGCGTGGGGCACCTTAGCGCCCCAAAGTCCCTGGGACCCACTGGGAACATGCACAGGAAACCACGGAGGGACTCACCAATCCCAGGGCAGCGGCCCTGGCTGCCCGCTGCTCCTTCCCCAGCAGCCCCCCGCTGCAGCCAGCAGCCTCCTGCTTTCCCGGAGCCAGGCTGGGCTGGAGAGCTGGACACTCGAGTCCTGCCTCCCGTCGAGTGCTCCACCTCCCACAGCGCACTGCAGAGCCCACGTTAAAGGGCCAGCACCATCCTGTGCCCGGCCCCTCCTGCCTGCCTGCTTCCCGGCCATTGGCAGGGCACCCGGGCACCAGGACCCGGAGCTGCTGGTCCATGCCTGGCTCTGCAAGCTCTGCCCAGCTGCAGGGTGCCCCGCGGCCTCCTGGCAAACACGGGCCAAGCAGGCTCCCCCGCGCTCCCAACTTACCAGAGGGCTTGGAACGGAGGCCAGGCTGGGACCCAGCCGCACGCTGGAGAAACCAGCGACGTGCAGTTCGGCCGAGGCGTGACTGGAGACACGGCTCCTGTCTCATCCTCTCCCCGAGTGTCTGAGAGCCAGAGCCACCCGACTACGAGACACGCCTGCGACCTCTTACTCTGCCTGCCTGCGGGGCTGGGCTGGCCACGGGGAGGGAGCCGGAGCCTGTTCCGTGGGCCTTGTGGGGCTGGGCTGGCCACGGGGAGGGAGCTGGAGCCTGTCCCGTGGGCCTTGTGGGGCTGGGCTGGCCACGGGGAGGGAGCTGGAGCTTGGCCCATGGGCCTTTTGGAGCCAGCCTGGTCACAGGGAGGGAGCCAGAGCTTGGCCCGTGGGCCTGTGGGGCTGGCCTGGCCACGGGGGAGGCACCATGCTCCATGCAGGGCCGGCTGGAACAGACTCTGGTTGTAGGGTAATCTCGCGTCTGATTTCAGGGCATAAAGGACTTGCCAGTGGAGGCCAAGAGAGGCTTGTGCCTGGCCCTGCTCTGTACCAGGTGCCATGCAGGTGGCCCTGGCTAGCCACCACCTCCAGGCCGGGGGCTTGTTTTGTGTCTGACCAAGCCAGTTCGTTTGCCTGCAGATGTGAGAAAACGGAACCGCTGTGAGCCACCTGGCTAGAAGCAACCCCCCACCCAGTGTCTGAGGCTGGCTGGTCCCTGGCACGGCGCCCGACCCAGCATCACCCAGGACTCCCCAGCGTCAGCATGTCTCACCACGCAACACCCCAGCGTGTCCCCGGAGGGTTCCTGGTGCGAGTATGAGGAGCTGTGGCAAGCACGCAGATGGGCTGCCGGTCCTAGTGCAGACACTGCCTGTGTCGGCCACTGTGTGGTGGTGGTGGCTGGGCCTGGCCATATGACCAGGCCAGAAGATCCATTCCCCCGAGGTCTGGCCAGCGGAGATGGAGACTTCAGTGGCACAGGCAGGCCGGCAGTGCCCATCGCAGCCAGCTAGCCAGCCAGCCCATCGCAGGGACGCCGCTGCAGCTCGCCCTGCCCACCCAGAGGCTCAGGCTGCGAGGGGGGGAGAGCCACGCTGGGGCAGGTGGCTGCGGGTTACTGTCTCTAGGAAGCTATGTGGCAGAGCCCCGGGGGAACAGGGCCGGGTGCGGGTTTCATCTAGCCCTCGCGCAGAGGGCTCTTCCGAAATGCTGCCCACGTGGCCATGACTCTGCGCGCTGGGCCCCACGGCCGGGAGGCCACGCACCCCAAGCCAACGCTTCTCGGCAAAGGACCTGCCATCTGTGCTGGCAAGACTCCGGCCCGCCCCGGGAGCAGAGCATGCCCGAGCTGGTAGGGACGGGGTCGGGTCGGCACCGACGTGCGGTGTGATGGGCTCCGGCGGGGGGGTGGCATTCCGCTACTCCCGCTCGGGACACATTCCCCTGGACCTCACCCTTTGTACCACGGGCAGCCTGCTGACCCTGCAGGGCGGCAGCTCCCGGGGGGGAGGAGCCGCCGAGCCGAGGCGGGGCGGAGCATGCGAGATCAGACGCACACAACCGCTGGAAGCGTGCAAGGAGCCAGCGCGCAGGAAGCAGCAGGCCGGGGAGGAAGGAGAGATAACAGCACAAACGCCCGGCAGATGAGTCACAGGAAAAGCGGCCGCTGTGGCTAAGCGCTGGTTGCCTGGCCCAGGACTCTGGCGCGGGGCTGTCTGGGGAGTGCGCTGGAGACCCAGGGAACCCCCGCTGCAGAGACGTGGGTGGGGGCTCGCTACCTGCGCCAAGCTGCAGCCCTGTGTCTTCTTCCTGCCATGCCCTCCCAAGCACGGGGAGCCCTCACTCCCCCAGGCCGCTGGAGCTGTCCCAGGCTGGGGCTGGCTGTGCAGGGGAGCGAACTGTACTCGGATCCCGGAGGGACATGCACAAGTGGGGCCTGGCCCAGGAGAGGGCTGAGATGTCGGAGCCTGCGCTGAGGGGGTTCTGTGCGCCGACAGTCTCAGGGAACCTCTGTCTCCCCAGCCAGCAAAGTCCTGCAGCAGCAAGTGTCAGAACACGTAAGGATCCCCAAGAGCCATGTTACACGCTTCTGGCTCCGCGACTTGCTGACATGGGCTTTGCGGTGTGGGCATCCACTTTTCCTGGCTCCTTCCAAGCCCTGTGCCATAGCCGCCATGCAGAGACATCTCTAGCGCTGCCTCAGTCACCCTATAGCTGCCATACAAAGAAGGCTCTAGCACCGCCTCAATCACCCGATAGCCACCATACAGAGAAGGCTCTAGCACCGCCTCAATTACCCTATAGCCACCATACAGACACAGCTCTAGCACCACCTCAGTCACTCTATAGCCTCCATGCATGGTGGCTATAGGGTGATTGTGGTGGCACCAGAGCCATCTGTCAAGTTATTGGATTTTAAGGGGAGCAGACAGATCACTGCTGCACCCACGAGGGGTGTTTGCCCCAAAGGCGGTACAAAGGGGCCGTGTGAGGTGTCAAATGAAAGCTTGCGTCCTACTAATTCTATGTGTGACACTCATGTACTCGTGTGCTGTCTGTGCGCGGAGTTATGATATGGGCTCTGGGCTGGCGCTGGCAATGTTCTCCGTCTGAGACAGAGCAATGGCCTGCACTGCCTGCTGTGAGGAAGGGATGGCCGATGAATGACTGTGCTAATTAGCACAGCTCCAGGGACAATGGCGCTCAGAGAGGCCAAGACACACCTGAGGGATACGTCTGGAAACCTGCAGACCAGTCAGTATCTCATGGCTGCTGGCATGTGAATCATGCCATCATGTGACCGGCTCCAGCGTGGGGGACACCGGGAAGGGATATAAAATGCCATGAGGCGGATTCCGTCTTGCTGCGGATCCCGGATGCAGCCTTGCGAGGGACAGCGAGCGGGAAGGATTGCCGACCCGTCCTGACATAGGATGGGCACCAGAGACTGCTAAGCTGGCAGTTTGTAACATCTCTGCTGAGAGCCTGCGTCCAGCACGTGGGGACTGGTGCATGTAACGTATTCTCCTTCACAGCCTCACTCTCCACCTTTGCTTTCTTGTTAATAAACCTTGAGAGTGCAGATGCTAAAGGATTGGCCCAGCGTGCTCTTGTGGGTAAGATCTGAAGTGTAAAGTGACCGGGGACTGTGGCTGGTTCTTTGGCACCTGGAGGAGCCGTTTGGAGGAGGTGAGATGGGTTCTATAACCCCTCCCCTGTGTGCAGGCCCGGGGCTGATTGGGGCACAGGGAGAGCTGGGGTGTCTGAGGGGTTTTGCTCGTGAGGTTTCCTGCTGGCTGAATTGGCAGCTGAAGCACTCGGTGTGACTGGTGTGTGGCCTATTTGGAAAGGTCTCCAGTCGAGGGCTGTAAGTAGCCCGGGTTTTGAGCAATTTGCCCTGAGCTGATGCCCTCAGTGGTGCCCAAACCCAGCCTGGTCCATCACACCATCTCTGTATGGCGGCTATAGGGGATTGGGATAGCCACCATACAGAGACAGCTCTAGAACTGCCTCAGTCACCCTGTAGCTGCCATACTGAGATGGCTCTAGTGCTGCTGCAATCACGCCATAGCCACCATAGAGGCGGCTCTAGCACCGCCTCTATCACCCTATAGCTGCCATACTGAGATGGCTCTAACGCTGCCCCCAATCACCCTAGAGCCGTGTGACGTGGTGGGGATTTTGTCCACTCTTGTAGTCCCATGTTCACTCTGTGGTTCCATTCACTCTTTGCTGTGTTGTCTGGGTGTGGTCCTGGGTCCTACGACGCTGTCTGGAGCGAGGGGGGGGCTCACTGCAGAAGTGGATTCAGCCTCACACCTGAGGGCCAGACACAGGAGACCACAACTCCTGCCCAGGAAGAGACAAAGGGCAGGCGGGGCTGTACCAGGCTGGGGAATAGGGCCAGGGGGTGGGTCAGTCTCGGCGGAGTGAAAGGAGAGAAGGGGCTCAGAGCAGGAAGGGGGAGAAGGGCCTGGGACCCCCCTGCCCCAAAAAGAATAATGCCGCCTGCTCTTGGCCCATGTTAACATCCATCCCCTGCTACGCCATGTGCCTGCCAACCAATCAACCTTCTGTTCCACTTGCTGGCTGACAGCCAGATCTAACTGCAGATGGGGTGCCGGGCTCGGGGACTTCCCGACACACCGTGACAAGCAGCCATACAGAGATGGCTCTAGCGCCACCCAATCACCCTAGAGTCACCATATAAAGACAACTCTAGCGCCGCCCAATCATCCTATAGCTGCCATACAGAGACGACTCTAGTGACGCCCAATAACCCTAGAGCCGCCATACAGAGACAGCTCTAGCGCTGCCCAATCACCCTAGAGCCACCATACAGACATGGCTCTAGTGCCACCTAATCACCTACAGCCGCCATAGAGACACGACTCTAGTGCCGCCCAATCACCCTAGAGTCACCATATAGAGACGGCTCTAGCGCCACCCAATCATCCTATAGCCACTATACAGAGACGGTTCTAGTGCTGCCTAATCACTCTATAGCTGCCATACAGAGACAGCTCTAGCGCTGCCCAATCACCCTAGAGCTGCCATACAGAGACGACTCTAGTGCCGCCCAATCATCCTATAGCCGCCATACAGAGACGGTTCTAGTGCCGCCTAATCACTCTATAGCTGCCATACAGACAGCTCTAGCGCTGCCCAATCACCCGAGAGCCGCCATACAGACATGGCTCTAGTGCCGCCTAATCACCCTAGAGCTGCCATAGAGACATGACTCTAGCGCCGCCCAATCACCCAAGAGCCACCATACAGAGATGGCTCTAGTGCCGCCCAATCACCCTAGAGCCACCATACAGACATGGCTCTAGTGCCGCCTAATCACCCTACAGCTCTTGATGGGATGGCAGGGCATAGACATCTGGGGCCTGGCCTGCCAACCCTTCTACAGACCCCCCAGCCCTCCCCATCCACCAGCCGCCGAAGCAGCAGCCTGCCTGTGCAGCCACATGTGTGTGCAGCCCCCTGGCTGTCCATGCGGGAAGTGCCCAGACAGACAGACATGGGGGAGGCCAGGGCAGAGAGGGCAGCTGGCCGGGCCGTGCTGGGAGAAGAAAGCAGACCGTGTCTTGGAATTTATTGGTAACTCGGCTACAGGGAGCTCACGGTCCCATCTGCGGCTCACACAGACAATGTGGGAACCTCCCACGCCCCTTTACAAACCAGGGATCGGGACTTCTCAGCAACCTCGGGGGCTGCCAACCCGAAGCGGATCCTGCGGAACCGGGCAGCTGCTCGGCACAGCGCCCCTGCCCTCGGCCCACACGGGGCAGGCCTCTCACCAAGGAATCGGCTTTCCAGTCCAGCTCAGGAAGCGCCCGCTGTGTTCCTCGGTGAGGGTCGGGAGCACGGCGAGGATCCCCCGCACGCTTTCATCCACCGCCATCGGCGCCTGCAACAGGCAAGGGCGTCCAGAGCGTCACCCGCTGGTCGGGAGCTGGCACACAGTGCCCAGTGACCCGCCTGTCACCCTAGAGCGTGAGGGAACCACTTCCAGCCACGGGCGCGGCTCCCCAGCACCCAACCCCCAGCAAAGCAGAGTCAGTTCTCCCTGGGCCAGCAGCCTGCACATGCGCACCCATGCGCAGCGAGGGGGTGCGTGTTTGTGCTGCCAGCCCCACGGCAGAGCCCGGTGTGTGTGCACACAGGCAGGCTGCCTGGGCAGGCCAGGGGCATGTGGGTCTGGCGTGCCGGTCTGGGCCCCAGTGGGCAGACACATGTCAGGGTGTGGAAATCGCATGGCGGGCCACAGCGGGTGGGGGTCAGGAGCAAAGGATTTGGGGCAAGAGGGGGCTCGGATTTGGGTGTGAAGGGTTCGGAGGCAGGAGGGGGTCAGGGCTGGGGGTACCGGGGAGGGGTGCCTGCTTCACGCTGAGTTTAGCTCTTCAAGTAGCTCCCGGAAGCAGCCGGCATGTCCCCCTGCCAGCCGGCTCCTCTGCGGGGCACGGCCTAGCAGCTCCCTGCACTGCCCGCTGCATGGGCACCGCCCCCACAGCACCCATTGGCTGGGAACCGTGGGCAATGGGCACTGTGGGGGCGGAGCTTGGAGCCCTCTGGCAGCCCCAAGGCGTGGGAACCGGAGGGGGGGCTCCGCTTCTTCTGGAAGCCGTGCGGAGCAGGGCAGGGCCCAGGCCCACCCCCCACCGTGCGCTTGAGGGCTGGATTGACACTGCTGACGGGCCAGAGAGCGCCTGCCCCAGGCGCCCGGAGGAAGCTGGACAGGCAGCCATGCGGCTGGAGGTAGTGACCTGCCCAGGCTGATCGCAAAGGCCTGGAGTCACTGGGGCAGGGATCAGCTCCTGGACGGCTGCAGGCAGCTGGTCTGTGCTGGGAGGCTCCCGAGCTCCAGCCCCATGGAGGCTCCGTCCCACACTCCAGCTCACAGCGGGGAGCCCGGGGTCTGTGCGTTCCAAGGGCCCCGCCCGGCGCTGGGAGCCCACGGCGTGTGGGGTCTCATGGCACAGGCCCAGCACTCCAGGGGGGCACTCGCCTGGGGAGCATCCCCCCCTCCCGCCTGCAGCTCCAGCCCCCGGGCGGGAACACCACCCTTCCCCCTCAAGGGCCAGCATCCTGCTGCTGTCGCTGTCGTGGGACCTTCCCTCGACCCAGGGACTTCAGTTCTAGGCATGTGCTTGCTCACACCCCTCCCCCGGGCCTCGTGGCCGCTCCCGGGTCCCAGCACCCACGTGCTCAGTGCCCATGTCGGTCTCCACCCAGCCGGGGTGGACGGTGGCGCAGAGAACCCCGCTGGCCACGTAGCTCAGCGCCTGGCACCGGGTCAGCATGTTGAGTGCGACCTGCGGGGACAGGAGCATGTGCTGGCTCTGGGCTCGGGGCGCAGGGGGCGCGGACCCCCCGGGGCAGGCAGAGCGATGCCGGGGCCCCAGGGCCCTGTGCCCGCCCCCTGCCCGCAGCTCCCGGCCCGGGGCAGGGGTGGAACGCAGGCCGGGCGGCTGGGCCGTACCTTGCTGCAGCGGTAGGGGATGATTTGCCCCATGTGCCACATGAAGAGGTTCTGGATGGAGCCGGCCTCGCTGGAGATGTTGACGACGGCCGCCCGGCTGCAGCTCAGAGCCGGCTCTGGGCGCCCCTGGGCAGCCTTCTTCAGCAGGGGCAGGAAGGCCTGTGGAGACAGAGATGGGCTCCGTGCTGAGCCAGTGGCCTTCACCAGCCGCCCCTCTGGCCCAGGGCGATGCACCGGCCACCCCCCCGGAGAGAAGTCTGTTCCATTAGCCCCAAACCTCGGGGCTCTCCCGCCCTCCCACGCCTGGGGAGGCTCCCAAGCCAGCGCGGGGGCTGCGGGCAGGGGGAGCACAGGCCCAAACGCAGCATTCTGGGCTCTTGGCCCTGCCACCGACGCAGGTGACCCTGAGCACATCCAATACCCCGTCTGTGCCTCAGTTTCCCCCACGGGCCCCGGTATAAAATCCTCCACCCACGGCAGACAGGGGGATGGCCACACTGCTTCTTGCTCTTTGGGCACTGTGTCCCAAACGGGCAGCGGAGCCGGGACCCCTCCCCAGCACCAGCTCATTCCCCCCTCCGCTGAGAACAAGCGGGACTCGGGGCCACCCCGGAGCACGTCCTGCAGAAATCCGGAGCCAAGTAAATCTCCTGCCCACACTGCAGCTGAGCCTTGGTACTCCTGTGTCCTGCCGCCTGCCTCTGGCCACGGGCCTCGCTGCACCCAGAGCCCTGGGCTCCCCCCGCTTGCCAGGGCTTGGGCTGGCGCCATCCGCCACCAGCTCAGTTCTCCCTCGAGCACCCGCAGGAGCTGACTCCCTGCATCTCAGACGTCTCCCTCCTCACCCTGTTCCTGGCTGCAGCCTCACCTGGCTCACCAGCAGTGGCCCAACCACGTTGGTCCTGTAGGCGCCCAGCATTTCCTCGGGGTTCGCTGCGTCCAGGGACACGCGGTGGAAAATGCCGGCGTTACTGATGAGCAGGGTCAGGCCCGGCCGGCCAGACGAGTCTCGACCCTCCGTGCGGCTTCCCCAGTGCTGGCGGGGTTCACGATGTCTGTGAAGATGGGGGGTGAGCCGGAGGGTGAGCTGGGCCCCACCTCGAGCCACCTGCTCAGGTCTCCGTGCCAGGGTGGGGGAGCCCGTGCCCTTTCTCTGTGCAGTGAGCCTCCTGCGCCCGCGGCTGGGGAACTTTCTGTGGGCAGCTCCACCCGGCAGGGCCCCAGGGTGCCAGGACTACCCTGTTTGGAAGCCAGAGCTGCCGGGCCTTGAGCTGGGCCATGAGCTGGGCTCTGATGCCTGCGACCACGTGACCCGTCCCCCTGCCACTGGACCTGGCCCGCGACCCGTCCCCCTGCCACTGGACCTGTCCTGCGACCCCGTGAACCGTCCCCCTGCCACTGGGCCTGGCCTGCGACCCCGTGACCCGTCCCCCTGCCACTGGGGCTGGCCTGTGACCCCGTGATCTGTCCTCCTGCCACTGGGCGTGGCCTGCGACCCCGTGACCCATCCCCCTGCCACTGGGGCTGGCCTGTGACCCCGTGATCTGTCCTCCTGCCACTGGGTGTGGCCTGCAACCCCGTGACCAGTCCCCCTGCCACTGTGGCTGGCCAAATGTGCCTGACCCGGTGGCTGTAGCTGGCCCCCCAGATCCCGCTGCTGTCCTAGGCCCCTCGGCGTGGTCAGGACCCCCAGCTCCACTGCCCGGCTCCGACCCTGGGTGGGAGGGATCTGTCTTTAGGCAGGGCCTAGGTGGGGATCCCAGGCTGGGGGTGGGATGTGAGTCTGGAGCCGCGAGGCAGACAGGGGTCAGGAGCTGCCTTTGCAGCCGAGGCCGGAGACCGCAGGGTGGTTTCAGGGGCTGACAGCGCACATGGGAGCGGCCTTCGGGGAGCTCCCTGCCCAGGCCTGGGGGCAGGACGGGAGGGGCACAGCCAGTCTCACAGCTGGCCTGCCCAGGCTGGCAGGGAGGCGGAGCACAGACCTAGCTTCTCCATCACCAGGTTCGGGTGCTTGGAAACCAGATCCCGCAGCTCCTGAAAAGGAGAAACATGGACTCAGTGGAAAGCCACAGAGCCTGTGTCCAGCGGGCAGTGCGGAGCCGCACGCCGGCTGGGCCCAGGAGTGGCGCTTACCCAGACCCACAGAAGAGGGAAATTCCCCGTCTGCCCCTGGGACTTTGGCTCTGTTTGGGTGGCGGCGCAAACGGCTGTAATGTGCCACAGCGGCACTTTGAGGTGTGAGTTAAAATGACCCCCTTCCTTGGGCTGGGGCCTCGAGATCACCCGTCTCAGCTGTTCTGCCTTTAGAACTGCTGCACGGGAGGAAAGGAAGCGTCTGTCGCTGGGGCCCTGAACGGACGTCTTCTGGCTACTAGCAGAGCTCAGCCTCTCACGACTCAGACTAGCCCACTGGTCGCCAACTAGCCATCGGGATCGACCGGGGGTCTCGGAGCCTCCGACGGGCGAGCCTGCCTGGTTTGGCCAAGCGGCTGTCAAGTGCCAGCACGTCAGCTGCCCCCCCACACTGCTGCACATCTCCTGCCCTCTGCCTTGGGGCTGGTCCCTCAGGGCTTTCTGTGCAGGGCAGGGGAGGGAGAGGAGGGCGCTGACGTCAAGGTGCCCCCTCCCACCCTGTATCCTGTCTCCACAGAGCAGAGAGGGGGCACAGTCGGACTTGGGAGGGAGCTTGCTGGCTGCTTTGGGGAGTGGTGCAGTCCCAGGGCAGGGTGAGCCTGCCTTAGCCCCACTGCACCACCCCCAGGAGCCACCTGAGGTCAGCAGTGTCTAGTCAGAACCCACATCCCAAACCCGGCTCCATCATGAACCCCCTCGTGTACCCCAGCCCTGAGCACCCCTGCATCCAAACTCCCTCCCAGAACCTGCACCTAGAACCTGCTCTAGCACCCCAACTGTCTGCCCCAAGCTCAGCTCAGGGCCCCCTTCGGAGCCTAATCTCCCTTTCGGGGGGGGGGGAGGACACGCCCTCCCGCGGACTGGTAGGAAACAGGGCGGAGAAAAACCAACGATTGTTTAAAAATCGGAAAATCGGATTTTTACATTTAACTCAGAGGTTTGACATTTTTTTTTAGCTCATCCCATTGAAACCCAAGAGTTACGGTGAGGGCTCTTCCCAGCCTGCGCCCCCCACGCCGGCAGCCTCGTGGGGCTGAGTCAACGGCCCCTGTCTCTCCAGCCTGGCGACTGGCTCTGGGCCTCCGGTTCCTGCTGCCAAGCAGACGGCAAAGGAAGAGGGGTGAAGCTGGCCCCCGCTTTGCCCTGCTGCCCAGAGCTCGCTGGCCCGGTGCTTGGCAGCCAGGTCCCGGGCTTGCGCCTGCACGGCCCCCGCGCCAGGCCCGTCGGGGGGGGGGGGCGGACGCAGGCCAGGCGCCAGGCTCAGCGAGGCACAGGGGCCGGGCACACAGGGCATTGCAGCCGAGCAGCCATTTGCAAGCCTCTCGGAGCCCCACGCAGCCTGGGGCTCGCGCTGGGCGGACGCAGGCCTGGGGGCACCGGGACCAGGCCAGCCGGCAGCCGCGCCGCAGCTCCCCCTCGGGCCGGCCTGGGCCTGCAGCGCGTGCCCAGCCTGCAAAGCCAAGCGCCCGGCTGCTCCTACCTGTGCCCTGGCTCCCTCGGGGTCCCGGCAGGCAGCGAAGACCCACTGGGGCGGCTCTGGCTTCCCCAGAAGCTGCCTCACCAGATCCAGCCCGATGCCCCGATTGGCGCCGGTCACCAGCACGCTGCGCACACCGAGCCCTGCCGTGCTCCCTCAGCGGCACTGCCCTGTTCTACAGGCCCGGCCCAGGGACCTGCCCCCCTTGCCTGCCCCACACGCCCTGGTGGCGCTGGCAGCGAACCCGCCCCCTGCCAGACCGGGCGCATGGGATCTGCCAGCAGCCGGAGAGTGCAGGAGGGACCCGCCTCGCTGGGGGCGCCTGCTTCCTCCGGCCAGCGCCCCGAGAGCCCGGGGCCGTCCACATGTCCAGCAACGCGGGCACCTGGCAGCCTCGCCGGCTGGAGACCCGCATGGCGCTGGAGAGGGCGCGTTGCAGCCAGCGGGATCCTGGTTCCCTTTGCTCGCACACATCTCTGGCATGGCCCTGGGTGCCCAGCCCCAGCCCCGGACCGAGCGCCACGTCCATCTGCCGGCACCTCACTGCCCCTCGCCCTTGGCAGAACAAAGCCAGCAGCCCGCCCCGGAGAGCCCCAGCGCCCCACACTGACCCGCCCTGCAGAGGGGGCTCACTGGGTGCCCTTGCTGGAATGTCCATGCCCCTCTGGCAGGGGGACCCCAGAACCAGACGCAGGAGTCCAAGTGTGGCCTCCCCAGAGCCAATTAGAGGGGTATAGTCACTTCCCTGCATCTGCTGGCGACGCTCCTCCTAATGCAGCCCAAAGTGCCGCGAGCCTCTTGGCTACAAGGGCGCCCTGCTGGCTCGTATCCAGCTTCTCATCCACTGTCACCCGCAGGCCCGTTTCTGCTGAACGGCTGCATAGCCATTCGGTCCCCAGCCTGTAGCAATGCCTGGGATTCTTCCCTCCCAAGTGCAGGACTCTACACTTGTCTTGTTGAACCTCATCAGCTTTCTCTTGGCCCAATCCTCTAATCTGTCCAAGTCACTCTGGACCCTATCCCTGCCCTCCAGCGTATCTACCTCTCCCCCTATCTTAGTGTCATCTGCAAACTTGCTGAGGTTGCAATCCATCCCCTCATCCAGGTCATTAATAAAGATGCTGAACAAAACCGGCCCTAGAACTGATCCTTGGGGCACTCCGCTAGAAACTGACCACCAGCCTGACATCGAGCCGTTGATCACTACCCGTTGGGCCTGACACTCTAGCCAGCTTTCTATCCATCTTACCGTCCATTTATTCAATCCACATGCCCTTAACTTGCTGGCAAGAATATTGTGGGAGACCTTGTCAAAAACTTTCCTAAAGTCAAGGTAGATCACATCCACTGACTTCCCCATGTCCACAGAGCCAGTTTCCTCGTCATAGAAGGCAAGCAGGTCCGTCAGGCAGGACTTGCCCTTGGTGAATCCATGTTGATTTTTCCTGATCACTTTCTTCTCCTCCAAGTGCTTCAAATGGATTCCTTGATTTTTCCGGGGACTGAGGTGAGGCTGACAGGTCTGTAGTTCCCTGGATTCTCCTTCTTCCCTTGTTTAAAGCTGGGCACTACATTTGCCTTTTTCCGGTCGTCCGGGCCCTCCCCCGATAGCCAGGAGTTTTCAAAGATAATGGCCAAAGGCTCTGCAATGAACTTGCCAACTCCCTTGGATGCGTTAGATCTGGCCCCATGGATTTGGGTCTGTCCAGTTTTTCTAAATAGCCCCGACTGGTTCTTTCCCCGCTGTGGGCTGCCCACCTCCTTCCCACACTATGCTGCCCAGGGCCCTGTCTGGGAGCTGCCCTTGTCTGAGAAGACGGAGGCACCGAAAGCATGGAGTGCCTCAGCTTTTCCCACATCGTCTGTCACCGCCCTCCCCCAGCAAGGGGCCCGTGCCCTCCCTGGCCTTGTTGCTAATGGCCAGTAGAAACCCTTCGCAGCCCTCCCATTGGGCTTTGACCCCCTGCGGACAGCTCAGCATGCTGGAGCCAGGGAGCCGGCGGGTCAGTCTGGCCTGCGTGCAGGGAGGGGCAGTGAGCGTGTGACGTGCCCCAGAGCGGGGGCTGGAGGGGGCGTTGTTCCTGGCCCAGGGAGTGCTCCGGTTCTCGAGCCGTCGGTGCCGGTTAGTGTCTCGTTGGCCTGAGAGGAAGCTGAGTGCAAGGGGCCGGGAATGCAGTGCCCAAGGCCGCACGCTGGGCCATGTGGACACGGCCACTTGGCTGCGCTGCAACCGTCTCGCCCGCAGGGGGCAGGCGCCCCTCCCCCGCGCCGCTGGGGACGGGCTCCCCGTGCCGGGGTGGTGACCGCGCTGCCACCTTAAACCCACCGGGGCCGCCCTCGGAGCTGACCAGCGGAGACAAGCCTTCGAGTCAGAGAGGAGTCGCCTGATCGGATTTTAACGTTGCTGCGCCCGGGGGTGTTTGCCCCAAAGGCGGTACAAAGGGGCCGTGTGAGGTGTCAGACGAAAGCTTGCGTCCTACTGATTCTGTGTGTGCTGCTCGTGTGCTGTCTGTGTGGGGGGTCATGCTGTGGGCCGTGGGCTGGCGCGGGGAGTGTCTCTGCCTGAGACAGAGCGCTGGCCTGCACCGCCTGCTGTGGGGAAGGACTGGCCGATGAAGGATTCTGCTAACTAGCGGGGTGTCGGGGACAATGGCTCTCAGGGAGGCCAACACACACCTGAGGAATGCGTCTGGAAACCTGCAGACCAGCCAGTGCTGCTGGCATGTGTGTGACGGCGCGTCGGGGACCCCCGACCCTGCACCCCCCTCCGCAGCCAGATGGGACTGCGCCGGCCAGTGGAACAGGGAGGGGTTATTGCTTCTCAGAGATACAGCCCAGCCTGGGTCCCATGTGGGCACAGGAGTAAGGGGCAGGCAGCTTCAGACCCCTTGGGACAGGGGTTCACAGGCCCCTGAACCCCCAGTACCTGACTTAATCTGTTCTCTTCATGTTTGCGCAGCCCAGACTGCCCCTTCTCCCAACCACCGAACACTCCTCCCCCAGGTAGCTCCCCCCCCTTTGTCAAACCCCTTCCCCTGGCCAGGTCAGAAGCCGCTGGCCATTGCCTACGTGCCTGTGCTCGGGGTGACCCCCTGCTGGGCAGCGCTTACAGACACTGGCCAGTAGGGGTCACACACAGCAACCAGAGAGGGGCCAACCAGCGTGGACCCAGGGCCACAAGAGTAGACAGCCCCCCCCCCCGAGTGTACAGCACCCCCCATTACGTCACAACCCTTCCCCCCCCGAGAGCAAACTGAGCGGGTCACTCAGCCTGTGGCCTGGGGACGTTCGGGCCCCCCGCTGGGTACAGCAGCGGCTGTGACATTCGTGCTCCCCTTGGCTCGGGCCTGCCACGGCGCTGCCCTGCAGGAGCCGGCTCCACCCTGTTCGGCTGCTGGACGACTTAGAGGGGGCTGGCGCGGGCCCACACTCTGCAGCTGTACCAGCCCTTCCGCTTCCCTTGGGCTCTGCCCATTGAATCTCTCTACCAGCCTGTTGGTCTGGGGGTGATACGCCGAGGCCCAGGTGTGCTGGACCCCGCACTTCTCCCACACGCACTGGAGCAGGGCCGACATGAAGTGGGATCCCTGGTCCGTGAGGACCTCCTGGGGGAACCCCACCCTGCTGAAAATGGCCAGCAGTGCGTCTGCCACCGTGTCTGCCTGGATAGAAGGCAGAGCCGCGGCCTCGGGGTAGTAGGTAGCAAAATCCACCACCACCAGGACGTATTTCTTCCCCGTCGGGGTCGCCTGGCCGACAGGCCCCACTATCTCTATTGCTGCCTTCCGGAACCGCTCCTCTATGGTGGGCTCTCAAGGCAGCTTTTCCCCCGTCTCGATCTCTCCGCACCCTCTGGCAGGAGTCGCAGGCCCGGCAGTACCACTGCACGGCCGCAAATATCCCCGGCCAGTAAAGCCTGAAGCAGCCTCAGCCGGGTGCACCGGATACCCCAGTGCCCCGCGAAGGGGACGTCATGGGCCAGGTACAGCAGCTTGGGGTGATATTTTTGGGGAACCAGCAGCTGCCGCTGGACCCCCCGTACCCCCACCTTCCCTGAGGGGAGCCGTTCCCGGTACAGCTTCTGTAAGGAGGGATCTGCCTGCATCTTAGCCTGGAATTCAGCAGCTGGGGCAGGGACAAAGACCTGTTCCCTTCCCCTGCCTGGGTCCAGGTCTCCAGCCCTGCTGGGCCCCGTGTCTGCTGGGATGGGGCCCTGAACTCCCTGCAGGGAGCCCTCACCCTGGGTCTGGGTTGCCAGCCCCTCGCTGGCTCTGGCTACGGGTGGTGACCAGGGCCCTGTGGGGTCCGTCTGGCCACTCCTCTAGGTCACCGCCCCATCAGCACCTCTGTGGGCAAGTGCCGGTGCACCCCCACTTCCCTGGGGCCCTCCTTGGCCCCCCATTTCAGATGCACCCGGGCTACGGGCACCTTGAATGGGGTCCCGTCTATGCCCCTCAGGGTCAGCTGAGTGTTGGGCACCATGTGGTCTGGGGCCACTATGTCAGGCCGGGTCAGCGTCACCTCCGCCCCCGTGTCCCAGAAACCCGTCACCTTCCTGCCATCCACCTGCAGGGGCACGAGGCACTCACTCCGCAGGGACCGCCTGCCCCCACCCGGTACACGGAGAAATCCTCTTCCGGAGTGTCAGGTCTCCCAGGGGAGTTGGCCTGAGCAGCCTCCCTGCCCCCTTGAGCTGAGGTCTGCCTGCCAGCCCCTGCCCCTGGGGCTGTCTGCCCTCCCCCCAGCCCCAGCCAGTTGACCCTGGAAAGTCTCGGGTTGTGGGGCCTGTCCTGGTGCCTGGTGCACTGAGCCTTCTTGTGGCCTCTTTGCCCGCAGCATTGGCAGGTCAGGTCCTGCGGGTCCTTTCGGGCTGGCTCTGTCCGGGCCCTGGCTGTCTCCCTGGGGGGCGGATGGCTGGCTCCTGTCTCTTGGGCTCGTCCTGTAGGTGATTTCCTCCATTGCTCAGCCAAGGACCGGTCTCTGCGCGGTTCCCTCTCTCTGGGACTGCCGTTCACACCCGGACTGGCTGTCCGTGAATTCATCTGCCAGCTTCCCTGTGCCATGGGGTCCTCTGGCCTCCGGTCCTTGAGCCACAGCCTCAGGCTGGGTGGGCAGGCTTCACAGAACTGCTCCAGCATTATCAGCTTAAGCAGGTCCTCTGCGGTCCGGGCTCCGGCCCCGCACACCCACTTGCGGCAGTATTGTGCCAGGCGGGAGGCCAGATCCACGTAGGTCTCCCCCGCCCCCTTCAGCACCCCCTGGAACTTCTTCCTGTACGTCTCGGGGGTCAGACCAAACTTGTGCAGCAGGGCCTGTTTGACCCGTTCGTAGTCCCCCGGCTGCAGATTCTCCAGCTGGTTGAGCTCCCCTGCGGCCTCCTGATCCAGCAAGGGGGTGAGCTGCTGGAGCCAGTTGGCTGGGGGGACCTGGTGTAGCTCACAGGCTTGCTCAAAGGAGCTGAGGAACCCATGCATGTCCCCCACGTCTTTACACTGGGCCAACACGAGTTTCTCAAAGTGTCTGGCTGCCCCGGGGCCCCTGGGGCCCTCCCCACTCACCGCAGCCAGGGCCCCTCGGCTTCTCCGCTCCACCATGGCCAGCTCATGCTGCCACTGTTTCTCTCGGTCCTGGTGTTCCTCCCTACGGTCTTGCTGCTCCTTCTCTCAATCCTCATGCTCCTTCTCTTTCTCCTGTACCTCCAATTCCTTTAGCCACAGCTCAATCACCAGCCATCTCAGCTCTGCCGGCGAGGACCCCACCCGAGACAAACAGCTGCTGGCAGAGCGTGGCCTCGTGGGCACCACGTCTGTCTGGCAGACTCCAGCCCTCCCTGCTCCCTGAGAGTCTGAGACGCTCCCCGGGGTTGTCTGGCCGCTCCCCACTGGGACAGGATCCAGGCCCCTGGACTGGTCATTCTCTTCCAGTCAGGTAATCAGCTGGGCCTTGGTTGCTTTTCCCACCAGGTCTGCCTTCAGGAGTCAGGTGTAGGTCATCTCCCCGCCATTCCCTGGGGTGCAGACTCACCGGCTGAATGCTACAGCGCCCCACAACTCCCAGGAATCGCTTCGCTCTGCCTCCAGCACACTTGGCTCTTGCAAGCCCCTTCCTTCTACTGCACCCCATCACTCGCTGCTGGAAGCTCCATCTATGGGGTACAGTGCATCCCACTTCTGACACCACTGTGACGGCACATCGGGGATCCTGCCCCTGCACCCCACCCCCGTCTGCAGCAAGATGTGACTCCGCCAGCCAGTAGAATAGAGGGTTTATTGCTTCTAAGAGATACAGCACAGCCCAGGTTCGATGTGGGCATCGGAGTAAGGGGGCAGGCAGCTTCAGACCCCTTGGGACAGGGGTATGCAGGCCCCTGAACCCCCAGTACTCGACTTAATCTGTTCTCTTCATGTTTGCGCAGCCCAGACTGCCCCTTCTCCCAACCACCGAACACTCCTCCCCCAGGTAGCCACCTCCCGCCCTTTGTCAAACCCCTTCTCCTGGCCACGTGAGAAGCTGCTGGCCATCGCCTACGTGTCTGTGCTCGGGGCGACCCCCAGCTGGGCAGTGCTTACAGACACCAGCCAGTAGGGGTCACCCACAGCCCACACAGCAACCAGTGAAGGCCCAACAGAGTGGACCCAGGGCCACAGGAGTGGACAGCCCCCCCCCCAGAGCGTACAGCACCCCCCTTACGTCACAATGTGAAACATGCCGTCATGTGACCAGCTCTGTCACGTTACTGGAGTTTAAGGGGAGCAGCCAGATCACTGCTGCACCCATTGGGGGGTATTTGCCCCCAAGTGTGTACAAAGGGGCCGTGTGAGGTGTCACATGAAAGCTTCTGCTCTACTGACTCTGAATATGCTATTCATGTACTTGTATGATTTCTGTATGTGGAGCTAGCAACATGGACTCTGTAGGGAGGCTGGAAACTTCTCTGTCTGTGGCTGAGCAGCGGGCGAGGGACGCGCAGCCAGTGGCTGTGCTAATTAGCAAGGGGACGATGAGGCGCTAGGTGCCAATGCACACCTCAGGAACGGGACTGGTACCTGCAAACCAGCCAGGGCCAAAGGGCTGCCAGCGTGGGACACAGGGATAGGTCGTTGGACCATGTGACCTTCTCTGGCCAGGATGATTCCAGGAGAGGTATATATTTGCCATGTGGTACCCTCCATTTGGTCTTCAGTTTAGCTCCTGAGCCCAGATGCAGCCGTGCAGGGAACAATGAGCTGGAAAGAACCGTGGACCCGTCCTGACATAGGATGCAACCAGAGACTTTTAAGCCGGCAGTTATAACATCTCTGCTACGAGCCTGCATCAAGAACTGGGTGATTCGATGCATGTAATGTATTTTCTTTAACAACCTTGCTCTCCTGCTTTCCTTTCTTTTGTAATAAACCTTTAGATGTTAGATTGTAAAGGATTGGCTCAGCGTGGTCTTCTGGGTAAGATCCAGAGTGTAAACTGACTGGGACCTGTGGCTGGTTTCTTGGGACTGGAAGAAGCCGTTCGGGGGAGGTGAGATTGGGTTCTATAACCTCTCACCTGTGTATTAGGCCTGGGGCTGATTGGGGCACAGGGAGAGCTGGGGTGTCTGAGAGGTTTTGCTCGTGAGGCTTCTGGCTGGCCAGGCAGGCAGCTGAAGTGCTCAGTGTGTGATTGGTTTGTGACCTGTTTGGAAGGTCTCCAGTCTGGGGCTGTGAGGAGCCCCGAGTTTTGAGCAATGCGCCCTGAGCGGACGCCCTCAGCTGTGCCCAGCCCCAGCCCGGTCTGACACAGCAGTTCTTACAGACAGAGGCCAGTAGGGGTCACCCACAGCACACACAACAACCAGTGAAGGCCCAGCTAGGGTGGACCCAGGGCCACAAGCGTGGACAGCACACCCCAGAGTGTACAGCACCCCCCACTACGTCACAATGTGAATCATGCCATCATGTGACCAGCTCCAGCTTGGGAGACACCAGGAAGGGATATAAAATGCCATGAGGCGGACTCCGTCTTGCTACAGATCCCGGATGCAGCCTTGCGAGGGACAGCGAGCGGGAAGGATTGCCGACCCGTCCTGACATAGGATGGGCACCAGAGACTGCTAAGCTGGCAGTTTGTAACATCTCTGCTGAGAGCCTGCGTCCAGCACTTGGGGACTGGTGCATGTAACATATTCTCCTTCACAGCCTCACTCTCCACCTTTGCTTTCTTGTTAATAAACCTTGAGAGTGCAGATGCTAAAGGATTGGCCCAGCGTGCTCTTGTGGGTAAGATCTGAAGTGTAAAGTGACCGGGGACTGTGGCTGGTTCTTTGGCACCGGGAGGAGCCGTTTGGGGGAGGTGAGATGGGTTCTATAACCCCTCCCCTGTGTGCAGGCCCGGGGCTGATTGGGGCACAGGGAGAGCTGGGGTGTCTGCGGGGTTTTGCTCGTGAGGCTTCGTGCTGGCCGGACTGGCAGCTGGAGCGCTCGGTGGGACTGGTGTGCAGGGCCGGCTCGAGCCATTCCTGCACCCCGGGCAGCGGGCACGTGACGCATGCGTGGCCCCGCCCCCCCGGCTCGCGGAGCCCCTTACAGCTGCCATCAGGTGCCCCCCATAGGTTGGCGCCCCGGGCAGCTGCCTGGCTAGCCCCCCCTTACTCCGGCCCTGCTGGCTGTCTGGGAAGGTCTCCAGTCGAGGGCTGCAGGTAGCCCTGGTTTTGAGCCATTCGCCCTGAGCCCTCGGCGGTGCCCAGCCCCAGCCCGGCCCGTCACAAGAGGCACGAAGGCAGCCAGGCAATAGCACAAGTCCTAAGAAGTGGGGACACCCCAGCAAATGGCAGCAGGTTCTTAATTCACTGCATAGCTTAGGGCTAGAGGGCCAGAGCTGCACTCGTTCACTTGCTGGCCGTTTGTGTCTGAGCCAGATGTCCAGGGCTGGGTCCCGTGATAAGCCATGTGGAGCAGAGCCTGCGGGAAGGACCAAGCTCTCCAGAACCGTCCCTCATGTGCTGGGTGGTAGCCCTGTTCCAAACGGCGTTCCGTCAAAGTGCACTAGTGCCCCATTAGTGCGGGGCTGAGTTCACATGTGACACGGACGCCTGCGTGCGCTGGAAAGCACAGTGGCTCCGTGCACGAGGCCTGTGGTACCAAGGGCCATTTCAGGGGTCTCCCGCTGCGCATGGGCCACTCGCCGAGTTCGGTTCCCTTGTGCTGGGGCTCTCGCCGGTGACAGCCCCGACCGCAAGGCGCCCTGCAGGTTTGGCAGGGCATTGATGCACGGATCGCGGTGTGACATAGTGGGGGGCTGTCTGCTTTGTAATCCGGTGTCCCCACCTGGCCGTGCTGTGAGCTGTGATTCCCACTGACTCACCCCACATGTGTACAGTGACTAAAGTAAAAGCCCTGCAAGCTTCATGGACACTTTTCAAAGGCACCATAAGAGAGGCCCAACTTAAATGTACACCCCAAATTAAAAAACAAAATAAAAGAACTAAAAAAGAGCTGCCGTGGCTTAACAACCAGGAGGCATAAGGGATCTGTCGAAAAAGGCTTTCTTTCTCAACAGATCCCCCTCTAGATTGCCTCTTTTTGCCAACAAAGTGCTGAGTCGGCAAAAAGGGGGGCCATTTTAATGCAAATTAAGTGTGGGATATTTAAATCCCCGCTTCATTTGCAGTGTCGACCTCCCTTATCTGCATCCCTCTGCTGACATACCCCTAGTGAGGTAAATAGAAAGGAGCATAAACACTACCAAATTCAGTGTAAAAATGTAATAAGAAAAGGCAAAGAGGAGTTTGAAGAACAGCTAGCCAAAAACTCAAAAGGTAATTGTGATGGTGAGTCGGGGTTCCCCCTGATCATGCAGCCCCGTAGGAGCAAGAACAGACTCTGCCAGCCAGTAGAACAGGGAGGTTTATTGCTGCTCCAGGATACAGCGCAGCACAGACGTGACGTGGCTACAGCAGTCTGGGCCAGGACGCCTCAGACCCTTTGAGATGGGGTGCCTGGGCCCTTACAGTCCCAGCCCCTCTCCTTAGTCTGTCTCCTTCATGATTCCAGCCAGGAACTGACCCTTCCCCCAACACTCACGTCCTTTGTTCCATCCCTTCCCTTAAGCCTGTGGTCACCAACTCATCGATCGCGATCGACTGGTTGATCGCGAGGCCTTGACCAGTCGATCGCGAGGCGTTCGGGCAACCCTGCCCCCCATTTTCCCCCCACCCCCGAGAAGCCCCACTACCTACCTCTAGTGTAGTGCCGGCTTCCCGCGGGGTGGACGGAAGTCCTCTCTGAAGCCCGCGTCACTTCCGGGGGTTCCGGAAGTGTGCGGGCTGCTCCCCCTCCCACAGCTCTGTTGCGTGCTGGGGGAGGGGGCATTGGCCCTGGAGGAGGAGTGCGGAGGCTTCCCTGCGCCGCCGGTGCCGGAGGGGTGAGTTGGGCTCAGGGGTTTCCCTGCGCCGTGGGAGCAGGAGTCGGCCTCGGGGTTTGGCCGCGCTGCGGGAGGGGAGGGGAGTTGGCTGGGCCGGGCCGGGCCGGGCTGCGCCGTGGGAGGGGGGTTTGATCCCGGAGCAGGCGCCCGCGGGGGTTGGCCGCGCTGCGGGAGGGGGGTTTGGCCCCGGGGCAGGCACGCTCGGGGTTTCCCTGCGCCGCGGGGGGCCCGGAGGAGGCATATGCTGGCTTCCCGCGGGGGGGGGGGAAGGCAGAGAGAATCCTGGGAGGAGGCAGATGCAGGTGACTCTGCTGCCACTGGCACCCTGTCCCCGCTCCCCTGTCCCCAGCTACAGAACTCTGTCCCCACTCCCCTGTCCCCACTCCCCGAACTCTGTCCCCATTCCCCTGTCCCCAGCTACAGAACTCTGTCCCCACTCCCCGAACTCTGTCCCCACTCCCCTGTCCCCAGATACAGAACTCTGTCCCCACTCCCCGAACTCTGTCCCCACTCCCCTGTCCCCAGATACAGAACTCTGTCCCCACTCCCCGAACTCTGTCCCCACTCCCCTGTCCCCACTTCCCAAACTCTGTCCCCACTCCCCTGTCCCCAGATACAGAACTCTGTCCCCATTCCCGTCCCCACTCCCTGAACTCTGTCCCCACTGGCACCCTGTCGCCTGCTGCAGAACCCTGTCCTCTGCCCTCCCAGCACCCTGATCCCTCTCCCCTGTCCCCAGCTACAGAACTCTGTCCCCACTCCCCAAACTCTCTCCCCATTCCCCTGTCCCCGCCCCCCAGACTCCACTCCCCTGTCCCCAGCTACAGAACTCTGTCCCCACTCCTCTGTCCCCACTCCCCGAACTCTGTCCCCATTCCCCTGTCCCCAGCTACAGAACACTGTCCCCACTCCTCTGTCCCCACTCCCCGAACTCTGTCCCCACTGGCACCCTGTCCCCTGCTGCAGAACCCTGTCCTCTGCCCTCCCAGCACCCTGATCCCTCTCCCCTGCCCCCAGCCGCAGAACTCTGTCCCCACAAAATGTATAATTATAAATGCTTCATTTTAGATTTAAATAGCATGAATAAAAAACAGACCATTTATTTCATAACTATAAACACATGATTTTAATTTTATATATCGCATAATTTAAAAATAAAGTGTTTATCAGAGTGTGTAAGTAAGGGCTCGGGATAGCAAGTGATGGCCAGGAGAATAGAGAGGGCGGGGCTTCAAGAAAGGGGCGGGGCTTCAAGGAAGGGGGGGGCGGTAGATCTTCGCCTGTTCTGAGATTTAAAAAGTGATCTTCGGTGTAAAAAGGTTGGAGACCACTGCCTTAAGCTGTAGGACCGGTTTGGTCACTGTCATGGAGGCCCTCAAGGCGCCCCCCGCTGGGCTGTGTTTACAGACAGAGGCCAGTAGGGGTCACCCACAGCCCAAGCACAGCCACCAGCAAGGTACTGACACTACAACACGTCTCTCCCCACTCCCAGAGCGAACTGAGCGGGGCTGCTCTGCCGGTGGCCTGAGGAGGTTCAGGCCCCTCGCTCTGGGACAGCGCGTCGGCGAGGATGTTGGCGTTCCCCTTGACGTGGGTCACTTCCATGTCACAGTCCTGCAGTAGCAGGCTCCATCTCAGCAGCTTGGCGTTGGTCCCCTTCATCTGGTGCAGCCAGGTCGGGGGCAGTGGTCGGTTACACCGTGAAACGCCGGCCAGACAGGTACGGCTGCAGCTTTTGCAGGGCCCACCCCATGGCTAGGCATTCCTCTCTACGGCCGCGTAGCTCCGCTCCCGGGGCAGCAGTTTCCTGCTCAGGTACACGATGGGGTGTCGCTCCCCCTTCTCATAGAATCATAGAATCCTAGAGCTGGAAGAGACCTCAGAAGGTCATCAAGTCCAGTCCCGTACCCTCACTGCAGGACCAATCTCGTCCGCCTGCATCAGCACCACCCCCAGCCTGGTGTCCGAGGCATCGGTAAACACGGTAAAGGGCTTGTCAAAGTCCGGGTTTACCAGCACTGGGGCCTTGACCAGGGCCTTCTTCAGTGCACAGAGAGCCCCCTGGCACTGATCCATCCAGACCACCCTGTCTGGCCTCCCCTTCCTGCACAGCTCTGTGATCGGGGCAGCGATGGAGCTGAAGTTGGGCACAAACCTCCGGTAGTACCCCGTCCATCCCAATGAACGCCTGGACCTGCTTCTTGGTCTGGGGAACAGGCCAGTCTCAGATGGCCTCCACTTTGGCCAGCTCTGGCTTCAAGCAGCTGCTCCCCACCTGGTAGGTCACTTCCGCCATCCCGACCTTGCACTTCCCAGCCTTTACAGTCAGGCCAGCCTCCTGCAGCCAGTCCAGCACCTGGCTGACCTGGGACACGTAGTCCTCCCAGGTCTGGCTAAAGACACAAATATCATCGATGCACGCTGGGGCAAAGCTCCATTCCCCGCAGCAGCTGGTCCAGCAGGCGTTGGAAGGTGGCTGGTGCCCCCTTGAGGCCAAAGGGCAGGACCAAGAACTCATAGAGCCCCACTGGGGTGATAAATGCCAATTTCAGCCTGGCCTCAGGGTCTAGCAGCACCTGCCAGTAGCCCTTGGTGAGGTCGAGGGTGGTCAGATAGCGAGCTCCCCCCAGGTTGTCCAGGAGCTCGTCAGGCCTAGGCGTGGGGTAGGCATCAGACACCGTGATGGTGTTGAGCTTCTGGTAGTCCATGCAGAACTGGATTGTCTCATCCTTCTTGGGAACCAGAACTACTGGAGAGGCCCAGGGGCTGGAAGATGGCTGGATCACCTCTTGCGCCAGCATGTCCTGGACCTCTCTCTCCAGATCCTGGGCCGTCTTCCCCGTGACTCTGAACGGGGAGCAGCGCACTGGGGGGTGGGTGCCCATCTCAACCTGGTGGATGGCCAGGTTGGTGAGACCAGGCTTGTTGGAGAACAGCTGCTGGCGGGAGCGCAGCACCTCTCGGATCGCCAGGGTGAGCTGGTCCGAGGGGGAAATTGACTCACACGAAGAGTCTGCTCCAGTCCCAGGTAACAGCCCCACCAGGGGATCCTCCCCCTGCTCCTCCCAGGGCTTGCACACGGCCAGCACCAAGTTCTCCCTGTGCCAGTACGGCTTCATCATGTTAACGTGATACACCCGCTGGCCACGTGTCCGGCCCGTCAGCTCCACCACATAGTTCACCTCGTTCAGCTGCTTAGCGACCTTGTAGGGGCCGTCCAAGGCTGCTTGCAGCTTGTTCTTCTGCATGGGGATTAGGACCATCACGCAGCGTAGGCGTTGGCCCGTGCATTGTGGTCATACCAGACCTTCTGCTTCCCCTGGGCCCTGCTCAGGTTCTCTCTGGCCAGGCCCATGAGCTCAGCGAGTCTTTCCCGGAAAGCCAGGACGTACTCCACCACCGACTCGCCCTCTGGAGAGGCCTTCCCCTCCCACTCATCTCTTAGTAAGTCCAGGGGTCCCCTCACCCGCCTCCCGTACATCAGCTTGAACGGGGAGAACCCCGTGGACTCCTGGGGCACCTCCCTGTATGCGAACAGCAGGTGGGTAGGTACTTGTCCCAGTCCTGCGGGTGCTGGTGCATAAAGGTCCTTAGCATTTGCTTCAGAGTCCCATTGAATCTCTCTACCAGCCTGTTGGTCTGGGGGTGATACGCCGAGGCCCAGGTGTGCTGGACCCCACACTTCTCCCACATGCACCGGAGCAGGGCCAACATGAAGTTGGATCCCTGGTCCGTGAAGACCTCCTGGGGGAACCCCACCCTGCTGAAAATGGCCAGCAGTGTGTCTGCCACCGTGTCTGCCTCAGTAGAGGGCAGAGCCACGGCCTCGGGGTAGCGGGTGGCAAAGTCCACCACCACCAGGATGTATTTCTTCCCCGTCCTGGTCGCTCTGCTGAAGGGTCCCACAATAGCCATCGCCACCTTCTGGAAAGGCTCCTCTATGATGGGCAGGGATCTCAAAGCAGCTTTCCTCCTATCCTGGGCCTTCCCCACCCGCTGGCAGGAGTCGCAGGACCGGCAGTACCGCTGCACGGCCGCAAATATCCCCGGCCAGTAGAAGTTTTGGAGGAGCCTCAGCCGCGTGCGCCGGATCCCCTGGTGTCCCGAGAAGGGGATGTCATGGGCCAGGTACAGCAGCTTGCAGCGATACCTTTGGGGAACCACCAGCTGCCGCTGGAGCCCCCACTCCCCCACCTTCCCAGGGGGGAGCCATTCCCGGTACAGGAATCCCCGTTCCCACCGGAACTTCTCCTGGCAATCTCCCCCTAGGGATTGAGCTGCACCCAGGTCGGCCTGGTCCTTCAGGGTCCGCAAGGCGGGATCCGCCCGCACCTCAGCCTGGAATTCAGCAGCTGGGGCAGGGACGGGGACCTGTTCCTCCCCGCTGCTTGGGTCCGGAGTTCCCACTTGGCCAGTGTCTGCTGGGATAGGGCCCCGAGCCCCCTGCTGGGAGCCCTCCCCTAGGTCAGGGTCGCCAGCCCCTTGCTGGCTCTGGCGGTGACCAGGGCCCTGTGGGGCCTGTCTTGGCCAGTCCTCTTAGTCCCTCCCCATCAGCACCTCCATGGGAAAGTGCGGGTGCACCCCCACGTCCTTGGGGCCCTCCTTGGCCCCCCATTTCAGATGCACTCGGGCTACGGGCACCTTAAACAGGGTCCCATCTATGCCCCTCAGGGTCAGCTGAGTGTTAGGCACCATACGTTTCTGTGTCCCAGAAACCCGTCACCTTCCTGCCATCCACCTCCAGGGGCACGAGGCACTCGCTCCGCAGGGACCGCCCTGCCCCCACCTGGTACACCTGCCTCCGGAGCGTCAGGTCTCTGAGGTGAGCCATCTTCCCCCCACTCTGAGCTGAGGTTTGCCTGCCGGCCCCTGCCTCTGGGGCTGCCTGCCCTTCTCTCAGCTCCAGCCAGTTAACCCTGGAAAGTCCCAGCTCATGGGACCTGTCCTGGTGCCTGGTGCACTGAGCCTTCTTGTGGCCGCTGCCCACAGCGATGGCAAGTTAGGACCTGCGTGTCCCTTCTGGCCGGCTCCGCCCGGGCCCTGGCTGGTTCTCTAGGGCACAGACCGTTGGTCCTTGTCTCTTGGGCTCGCCTCGTAGGTGATTTTCTCCATTGCTCAGCCGAGAACCGGTCTCTGCGCAATTCCCTTTCTCTCCGGGACTCCTGTTCATACCCGGACCGGCTATCTGTGAACTTGTCCGCCAGCCTCCCGGCCTCCTGGGGGTCCTCTGGCCTCTGGTCCTTGAGCCACAGCCTCAGGCTGGGTGTGCACGCTTCATAGAACTGTTCCAGCATCATCAGCTTAAGCAGGTCTGGGCTCCGACCCCGAACACTCATTTGCATCAGTATTGCACCAGGCGGGAGGCCAGATCCACATAGGTCTCCTGTGGCCCCTTCTGCACCCCCCAGAACTTCTTCCTGTACGTTTCTGGGGTCAGCCAGAACTTGTGCAGCAGGGCCTCTTTGATCCGTTCATAATCACCCAGCTGCAGACCTCCAGCTGGTTAAGCACCACTGCGGCCTCCTGATTCACCAAGGGGGTGAGCTGTTGCAGCCGATCCACTGGGGGAATCTGGTGCAGTTCACAGGCCTGCTCAAAGGAGCTAAGGAACCCGTCCATGTCCCCCACGTTTTTACATTGGGCCAACATGAGCTTCTCCAAGCGCCTGGCCGCCGCGGACCCCCTGGGGTCCTCCCCACTCACCGCAGCTGGGGCCCCTCGGCTTCTCTGCTCCACCATGGCCAGCTCATGCCACCGCTGTCTTTCTCGGTCCTGGCGTTCCTTCTCTCGGTCCTGTACCTCCAATTCCTTCATCCGCAGCTCGATCTCCAGCTGCCGTAGCGCTGCTGGGCTGGACCCCACCCTGGATGAACCACGGCTGGCAGAGCTTAGCCTGGTGGGCACCACATCTCTCTGGCAGGCTCCAGTCCTCCGTCTGGTCTGAGAGCCTGAGACGCTCCCAGGGGATGTCTGGCTGCTCCCCGCTAGGATAGGATCCAGGCCCCTGGATGGGTCATTCCCTTCGAGCCGGGCAATCAACTGGGCCTTGGTTGCTTTCCCCACGGGCAGGCCCCTCTCTCTGCACAGCCCCACCAGGTCTGCTTTCAGGAGTCGGGCACAGGCCACCTGTAGCCAGACATGAACCCCATCTTGTTCCCCCCCCCCCAGAGAGCAAGAGAAAGGCAGTCAGCCTTTGATGCCCTGGGAACGCAGGTGTGCTGCCTGTCCCTGACTCTACCATAAACAGAAACCAGACAGTAAATGGGCTAGCTGACGACCCGGGGCCTCCCGCCGCCCTGATGGCTAGCACCAGTAATTGACACGCCTGCACTGTCCCAGGAGAGGAATCTTCGCCCATCACATACCAGACGTGCCCATTGTCTGCATTTTCCCAGGTGTGAATTATGCTTTGCACCCTTCCTGGGAAACTTGGCATTCAAAGCCATTTTTCCTAAATTGGCCACTTGAGACCAGGAAGAAGCCTACGTGACCCAAGGGGTATAAAGAGGGGTTTAGTAGCCCACCCCATTGGAGCTCCAATCATCTACCCCTGCTGGCAGGTATTGGTTGTCTCCCGAGGTCTGTGGGACGCCCAGCCTCGCCCTACTTCTTCCCGAGGGATTGAGAGAAAGACGCTGGCCACGCCAAGTCTGGAACGCAGGGGTGAGAATATATACCTGCTAGGTGTCTATTTTGCATGCATTTAATAGGAGCTCAGAGAACCAAAAGGGTTTCATGGTACCTGTAAGTGACTTCTTAGTGTAATTTCTGTCCTGTCCTTTGTAGTGGCTGTGTTATCTGTAACACAGTAGTAGCATTTAACAGCTAAGTTTACCCTGTAACAATAAAATAGTAACTGTTTAAGCTGTGACCTGACTCCTTCAGTTGCTGTAACAGAACCAAGCACAATTTTAAAAAGAACTCCAGCCGGTCATACGGGACAGATATAGGGAGAGCTTGAGCGTTGGATCGTGTCGCTTCCAGGGGACAGATCCGTTGGGGCATCTCTCAGCCTCCCCAGGCTGCCCGCTGCGAAGGGATCGTGTATCCCAGCAGTCAAAATCTGAGGTGTAATAAGCTCTCCCTGTAAACGCTGGGGCGTCTGTCGGCCTGTTGGCTGCCCACCACGAAAGGATCCTGATCCTAGCGGTAAAGACACGGACGTTAAACTCCTTGGGGCGCCCGTCAGTCTCACCTAGACTGCCCACTGCGACGGGGCCTTGTGTCTCAGCAGTTGAAGACTCGGGTGTAACATACACACATGCACTGCCCTGACCACCGGCTGACACCATCTCCCCGCTGATCCCTGGGGTGTCGACTCACCGACTGAATGCTGCAGCGCCCACGACTCCCCGGTATCACTTCGCTCTGCCTCCAGCACATCTGGCCCTTGCAAGCCCCTTCCTTCTCCTGCGCCTCTTCACTCGCTGCTGGAAGCTCCATCCACAGGGTGCAGTGCATCCCACTCCTGACACCCCTGTGACGGCGAGTTGGGGTTCCCCCCAATCCTGCAGCCCCGTAGCAGCAAGAACAGACTCCGCCAGCCAGTAGAACAGGGGGGTTTATTGCTCCTCCAGGATACAGCCCAGCACAGACGTGACGTGGCTACAGGAGTCTGGGCCAGGATGCCTCAGCCCCCTTGGGATGGGGTGCCTGGGCCCTTAGTCTCCCAGCCCCCCTCCTTAGTCTGTCTCCTTCATGATTCCAGCCAGGAACTGCCCCTTCCCCCAACACTCACGTCCTTTGTTCCATCCCTTCCCTTAACCGGTAGGACCGGTTCGGTCACCGTCATGGGGGCCCTCAAGGCGCCCCCCGCTGGGCCGTGCTCACAGGCAGAGGCCAGTAGGGGTCACCCACAGCCCAAGCACAGCGACCAGCAAGGTACTGACACTACGTCACAGTAACAACAAAATGTTTTTTAAGTACATCAGAAGCAGGAAGCCTGCAAAACAACCGGTGGGGCCCCGGACGATCGAGAGACAGAAGCAGCACTCAAAGATGATAAAGTCATTGCAGAGAAACTAAACGAATTCTTTGCTTCAGTCTTCATGGCTGAGGATGTTGGGGAGATTCCCAAACCTGACCCGTCCTTTGTAGGTGACAAGTCTGAGGCCTTGTCACTGATTGAAGTGTCATTAGAGGAGGTTTTGGAATTAATTGATAAATGTAACAGTAACAAGTCACCAGGACCAGATGGCATTCACCCAAGAGTTCTGAAAGAACTCAAATTTGAAATTGTGGAACTATTAACTATGGTTTGTAACCTATCCTTTAAATCAACTTCTGTACCCAATGACTGGAAGATAGCTAATGTAACGCCACTATTTAAAAAGGGCTCTAGAGGCGATCCCGGCAATTACAGACCGGTAAGTCTAACGTCAGTACCGGGCAAAGTAGTTGAAACAATAGTAAAGAATAAAATTGTCAGACACATAGAAGAACATAATTTGTTGGACAAAAGTCAACATGGTTTCTGTAAAGGGAAATCCTGTCTTACTAATCTATTAGAGTTCTTTGAAGGGGTCAACAAACATGTGGACAAGGGGGATCCAGTAGATATAGTATACTTAGATGTCCAGAAAGCCTTTGAGCAGGTCCCTCACCAAAGGCTCTTATGTAAATTAAGTTGTCATGGGATAAGAGGGAAGGTCCTTTCATGGATTGAGAACTGGTTGAAAGACAGGAAACAAAAGGTAGGAATAAATGGTAAATTTTCAGAATGGAGAGGGGTAACTAGTGGTGTCCCCCAAGGGCCAGTCCTAGGACCAATCCCATTTAACTTATTCATAAATGATCTGGAGAGAGGGGTAAACAGTGAGGTGGCAAAGCTTGCAGGCGATACTAAACTGCTCAAGGTAGTTAAGACCAAAGCAGACTGTGAAGAACCTCAAAAAGATCTCATCAAACGAAGTGATTGGGCAACAAAATGGCAAATGAAATTTAATGTGGATAAATGTAAAGCAATGCAAATTGGAAAAATAACCCCAACTATACATATAATATGATGGGGACTAATTTAGCTTCAGCTAATGAGGAAAGAGATCTTGGAGTCATCATGGATAGTTCTCTGAAAACGTCCACACAGTCTACAGCAGCAGCCAAAAAAGCAAACAGGATGTTAGGAATAATTAAAAAGAGGATAGAGAATAAGATGGAGAATATCTTACTGCCCTTATATAAATCCATGGTACGCCCACATCTTGAATACTGCGTACACATGTGGTCTCATCTCAAAAAAGTTATACTGGCATTAGAAAAAGTTCAGAGAAGGGCAACTAAAATGCTGAGGGGTTTGGAATGGGTCGCATATGAGGAGAGATTAAAGAGACTGGGGCTTTTCAGCTTGGAAAAGAGGAGACTAAGGGGGGATATGATAGAGGTCTATAAAATCATAACTAGTGTGGAGAAAGTGAATAAGGAAAAGTTATTTACTTGTTCCCATAATATAAGAACGAGGGGCCACCAAATGCAATTAATGGGCAGCAGGTTTAAAACAAATAAAAGGAAGTTCTTCTTCACAGAGCACATAGTCAACCTGTGGAACTCCTTGCCTGAGGAGGTTGTGATGGCTAGGACTATAACATGGTTTAAAAGAGAACTAGATAAATTTATGGAGGTTAAGTCCATTAATGGCTATTAGCCAGTATGGGTAAGGAATGGTGTCCCTAGGGGTACGTCTACACTAGCTCGTTAGTTCGAGCTAGGTAGGGTAATGAGGGCAACCGGAATTGCAAATGAAGCCTGGGATTTACATATCCCGGGCTTCATTTGCATGTTCCCGGGCGCCGCCATTTTTAAATCCCCCCTTAGTCCAAACTCCGTGCCTGCGGCTACACGCGGCACGGACTAGGTAGTGCGAATTAAAGATCCTAATTCGAACTACCGTTACCCCTCCTTCCATTCTTTTGTTCTTATGTGGATTGGCCCAGACACCTAAGTACCAGCCTGGGCAGTTAACAAGCCCAAGGCTCTTCCCAGGGGAGACAGAGGAAGGGAGGCGGAGGCGGCCACCTGGAGGGGGGGCAGGGCCGGGAGCGGGGCAGTCTGGGCTGGGGGAAGCACGAAGAGAGCAGACTAAGTCCAGTATGGTGGGGGGGGAGTGGGGGGGCCTATGAACCCCTCCCCCCAAGGTCTAAGGCTCTGCCCTGGCTCCTGTGTCAGCAACAAGCCTACGCTGCGCTGTATCTCTGAAGCAATAAACCTTCTACTCTACTGGCCAGCGGAGAGTCCCCTCTGGCTGCGGACGGGGGGCAGGGTTGGGGGTCCCCGATGCGCCGTTGCACATGGGCATTGAGAAGTGGAGCCCGTACCAGATGGGGGATTGGCCTGTGCCCCATCTTCCTGGGGCCACAAAAGGCAGGGTGCTTGCGTGGCAGGTACCTCGTCAGAGCATGTCCCGTAGCTCCCGAGAGGCCTTTCTGTGGGCCCATGGGTCAGCGCAGAGGAAGCGCTCCAGAGGGTTGAATATTAACCTGCCCAAAGTCTTATCACCTCAGTGAGAGATTGCAAACCCCCTGCAGGTCGCCCCCATGGGCCCCTGCCCCCTTGTCCCGGTTATCTCCTGTTCATCACGGCCCCACCGCACTGGGAGTCCCGCCAAGCCACGGCGACCTATTGATTTCACTCCGCAGCACCCACACCAACCCTGGACAGTAGCCCAGAGCCCTTGACTGGCGCCAGCTACTGCAGGAACCCCTGGCGCAGGAGAAGTGGGGCTATAACTAACCCAGCTCCCACTGAGGGTGGCACTGCCAGAGGGAAGAGGCAGGGGAGGGACCATGGCTGGCCTGTGTGTCCGCAGCGTGCTGGTGATGGGGGCCAATCGGGGCATTGGCCTGGAGCTGGTCAGGAAGCTGCTGGGGAAGGGCAAGCCCCCAGAGTGGGTCTTTGCCACCTGCCAGGAGCCGGCGGGAGAGCGAGCGCAGGTGAGGGGCGAGGGGCGAGGGGCGGTAAGATGAGCTGCACCCAAGGGGCCTGGCTCCAGGCTGACTCCCTGGTGCAGGATGGAGGCGGCCAGGCGGGCAGGGGAGCTGTCTACGGGGCCCATGCAAAGCGAGCAGGGCGCGGTGGGAGAGGGGCAGCAGCACAGGGAGCTGCTAGCACTTGCATCGCCTCAGGCCCGTCTCCGACAGGGACCCGGAAACAGGCTCCGTGCCCCTAACTCGACCGCGCGGGGCTGGCTGATGGTGTTGAAACGCCCAGGGACACGGGCCCTCGGGCAGCCCCTGAGAGCAGCGTAGTGCCTCGGCCCCAGTCAGCAGCAGGGGCCTGCACCCGGCCCTGCCGGCCCCCCGGGCTCTGCCAACAGGGCCGGCCTTAGGCCAATTCGACCGATTCCCCCGAGTCAGGCCCCGCGCCTAAAGGGGCCCCGCGCCCTGAACCCAGAAGTGTGCCGGGCGCCATGGGCGGCGAGTTACTATTCAGAGCCGGGGCCCTGCTCGAGCATTATGTGGAGCTGGGTCTCTCCCCCGGCTCTGCCTGGAGCGGGCCACAGCCCCCCCCCGCCGGCCCCCCCGCACGTCCTTCCACCCTGCCCCCAGAGCGTTCCCCTCGGCCCCGGCCCTCTCGGTGCGGCTCCCTCTCGCCGGCTGCTGCTGCCATGTGTGGCGTTCCCAGGTGGGCGGGGAGGACGCCCGGGCGTGACGTGACAGCATGGCCTGGGAATTTAAAAGTGCTCAGCACGGCATGGCCTAGCAGCTCCGGGTTTGGAGTCTGGGGCCCGAGCCTTGACTCCAGTCTTTTTCAGGGTCTAAAGACCTTGGCCTCACGGCCCGCAAACCTGGTGATCCTCCCGCTAGGTGGGTGCTAACGTCCCCTTGCTCTGGGCACCTCCAGCCCCCACCCCGCTTCCCTGCCGCCATGGGAGCCGCTGCTGGCAGGGTGCCTGGTGCCCCATCTCAGCAGAGTGAGTCCTGGGCCGCGTTACCCTGATCCCTGGGGTCCTGCCAGGGCCTGGTTAATAGAGCAGGCCCATGGCTGGCGCCCAGATTCCTGGGGGCAGCAGACACACGGGCACTCCTGGCTGCCCGGGCTGTGTCCTGCTGCTTGACAGCTGCTTGTATGAGGGAGGGGGTGGGCGCATTCACCCACGGCGCTTGGCTTGGCTGACCTCCAAAGGGCTCTGGAGCTGGGACCCGGGTCAGACCGATGCTGCCGGCATTTTGGGAAAGGAAAAATCAGCGAGTTTAAATCCTGCCACCCAGCCGAGCCCTTGGGACCTTCTTCCCCCCCCCCCCACCCCCCCAGTGCGGGTGAGCCCGCCCCAGCCTCGGCAGCAGCTTTCAAACCTGCTGGCTCCAACGCTCTGGTCCCTCAGCCCCGCTGATCCCTGCCCCCACATTTCCCCCTATTGCCTGGCTTGCACCTGGGCGCCGAGTCTCCGGGGGGCGCTCTGGGGTGGAAGAACCAGGCTCACCCCTGCGCTGTCTCCCCAGATGTTACCCACCCGGCCAGCATCCATGCGGCCGCAGCCAGAGTGCAGCAGCACCTGAAAGGCTCGGGGCTCACCCTGCTGATAAACAACGCTGGCACCGTGACGCTGAACACGCTGGAGTCTGAGATGCCGGAGGGCATGGCCCTGGTGTACGCAACCAACGTGACGGGGCCCCAGCTGGTGAGCCAGGTAAGGGCCCCGCCTGGGGCAGGTCGCCCTGGCACTGTGGGTCTATCCCCGCGATGTAGTGGGGGTACGGTCCACTCGCTGGTCGCTATGCTTGGGCTGTGGGCTCTGGGTGACCCCTACTGGCCCGTGTCTGTAAGCACTGCCCAGCGGGGGTCGCCCTGAGGGCCCTCGTGTCAGGTAGACCATGGCCCAACTGGTTCTCACCAGAGAGGGAAGGGGCTGAACAAAGGCAGGGGGTGGTTTGGGAAAGAGTCAGTCTTAGCTGGGAACACATGGAGAGAAGAGACTAAGCTGAATACTGGGAGTTCGGGGGCCTGTGGACCCCACCCCAAGGGGTCTGAGGCTGCCTGGCCCCTCAATTCGATGCCCACATTGAACCCAGGCCGTGCGGTACCTCGCAGAAGCAATGAACCCTCCCTATTCTACTGACTGGCGGAGTCTGTTCTTGCTGCAGACGGGGTGCAGGATCGGGGGAACCCCGACGCGCTGTCGCACCCCGGCCCAGAAATGGACCCAGAGCCCCTCATGCTGCCCGGGGGGTCTGAGCCCAGAGACCACTCCCAAAGAAAAGGCCCGCCGAGGTATCCCGCCGCTTTGACAAGCCGTCCCAAGGGCCGAGGTCAGGCACTTGCCGGGGGGCAGGGAGGGAGCGTGGCCCAGGGGGCCGGCAGGCCGGCCCACTTCACTCCAGATCACCACGGGGAGACGCTGGCCGCCTGGCTGCTCTCTTCTCCCCCTGCACAGGCCTTCCTGCCCTTGCTGAAGAAGGCTGCCCAGGGGAGCCCGGAGCGAGGGCTGCGCTGCAGCCGGGCGGCCATCGTCAACATGTCCAGCGAGGCCGGCTCCATCGCCAGCCTCTTTGCCTGGCACCATGGCCAGGTGATCACCTATCGGTGCAGCAAGAGAGGGGCCCAAATGCCCGCTGGCTCCTGTGAGCCACAGGAGGGCGGGGGGGTCTTCCTCGCCCCCAGCTTTGACCTGCCAGGCCAGCGGTCAGGCTAATCTCTGCTGGCTCTCGCGGGAGCCCCGCAGCCGGGTCACGATGCTGCCACCCCAGCCTGAGCTGTGGAGCCAGGCACATGGGCCCGCAGCAATGAGAGGCGGGGAGTCGGTCGCCCCCTGAGCGCATCAGCTGCCCCCGGTTCCCCCTTCTCCTGGGGGGCCCGCTGTGATGGGGGGGGGGGGGGGCTGTCCACGCTAGTGGCCCTGGGTGCACTCTGTTGGGCAGTCACTGGTTGCTGCCTGGGCTGTGGGTGACCCCTACTGGCCGGTGTCTGTGAGCACGGCTCAGCAGGGGGTGGTCCCTGGGGCAGGCACGTAGGCCTTGGCTAGCAATGTCTCACCTGGCCAGGGGGAGGGGTGTGGCCGCCTGGGGGGAGGAGTGTTCTGAGGCTGGGAGCAGGGGGTCCGAGCGGGGGGAGCATGGAGGAAGCAGATAAACCCAGAGTCGGGGGTTCAGAGACCTGTGAACCCCTCCCCCCAAGGGAACTGGGGCTGTTGGCCTCTCCTCCGATGCCTGCGGCGAGCCTACGCTGCGCTGTCGCGCTGAGAAGCAATGAACCCGTCTGTACTCTGCTGGCCGGCGGAGTCACATCTGGCTGCGGCTGGGGGTGCAGGGTGGGGGGTCCCCAACGCACCGTCACACCCTGCCCTCCCCCGGCTGCTGCCTCTGCTCATGGCGTCTCCCCGCAGGCTGCGCTGAACATGCTCACCAAGGGTATGTCTACACTAGCCCCCTAGTTCGAACTAGGGAGGCTAATGTAGGCATTCGAACTTGCAAATGAAGCCCGGGATTTAAATATCCCGGGCTTCATTTGCATGTTCCCATCCGGGCGCCATTTTTAAATCCCCCTAGTCCGAACTAACTGCCTGTGGCTACATGCGGCAGTTAAAAGCTAATTTGAACTAAGTCCTTCGTCCGAATTAACTGTTACACCTCATTCCACGAGGTGCAACTTTCGAATGCCTACATTAGCCTCCCTAGTTCGAACTAGGGGGCTAGTGTAGACATACCCCAAGTGCCAGGCCTTGGTGCACGGCGTGGACAGGGTCCTGAGCGTGGCTCTCCACCCGGGCTGGGTGCAGACGGACATGGGGAGCGCGGCCCCCCTCAAGGTAGGCGCCTGCTGGGATGGGCCTCATGGGGTAATGGCTGTGCAGGACCCAGCTCCTGGCACTCATGGTGGTGTCCTGGGGACGGCTTCCCAGTGCTGCTGTGCCCTGGTCAGCGCTGCATGGCCAGCCCCGGCAGGGGAGCTGGGGGAGGCGGGAGCCAGTGGTCCTGGGCCTGCTATTAGCTGCTGTCTGCAGAACCCTGCACAGATCCCGTGTTGGCCCCCGGCTAACCCGCCAGGACAGCAACCCCCTCACTCTCCTTCGCCCCTGCAGGCCCCCCTGGCGGTGGACTCGAGCGTCCGAGGGATCCTGGACATGCTGCCCACGCTCTCCAAGAAGGACAACGGGGCCTTTGTGAGCTGGGAAGGGAAAGTTCTTCCCTGGTGAGACGCCCCCCGGCCCTGCGACAGGAGCCCTGGGCCAGGCCGACCCAGCGACCGCGCCGTCACAGAACCCCAGGGCCGGCAGAGACCTCAGGAGCCATGGAGTCCAGCCCCCGGCCCAAAGCAGGACCAGCCCCAACTCAACCATCCCAGCCAGGGCTTGGTCAAGCCGGGACTGAAACACCTCTAGGGATGGAGATTCCACCCCCTCCCTAGGGAACCCAGCCCAGCGCTTCCCACCCGCCTAGGGAAAGAGTTTGTCCTAATCTCCAACCTAGACCTCCCCCACTGTAACTTGAGCCCATTGCTCCTTGTTCTGCCATCTGTCCCCACTGAGAACAGCCTCTCTCCATCCTCTCTGGAACCCCCTTCAGGGAGTTGAAGGCTGCTACCAAATCCCCCCTCACTCTTCTCTTCTGCAGACTGAACAAGCCCCAATCCCTCAGCCCCTCCTCATAGATCATGTGCTCCAGCCCCCTAATCAATTTGGCCGCTCTCCGCTGACCCTCTCCAATGCGCCCACATCCTTCCTGTAGTGGGGAGCCCAGAACTGGACACAATACTCCAGACGTGGCCTCCCCAGTGACAAATAAAGAGGAATAATCACTGCCCTGGCTCCACTGTTAATGCTCCTCCTAACGCGCCCCTATGTGCCGCTGGCCCACTTAGCTACCAGGGAGCCCTGCCAGCTCATCTCCAGCTTCTCAGCCGTGCAGCGTCCTCAGCTCCAACGCAGCCGCCCGGCCTGGCCCTGCTGCAGCGCTTAGCAGCCTGAGCGCCCAGTGCCTGCAGCGCAGAGAGGCTGGGCTCCCAACACCAGGGCTGTGCCTGGTTTCACACTTCCTGCTGGAAGTCAGGTAGAGCAGGCTGCAGGGGGCCAGCGAACGGCAGGGGCAGGGCCGGGTGCCTCTAGAGAGCCACCCGAGGCGTCGGCTCCTGTAGGGGAGCTGCGGGCAGCCCGAAGGTGAGAGCGAGCCGTGCCCGGGCCCGGTGCTGTGGGCTAGACCTGCTGCCGCGGGACCAGTCTCGGCCCAGGGTGGGAAAAGGGCGTCCCAGCGTCCGCTCCTTCCAGCCGTCTGTGGGGTCAGGGGTTCTCGCTGCTCCGCTGGAGCTGGCTGCCAAGGGCAGCGGCTGCTACTCATCCCTCTCCCTGCCCAGCACCTCGCCCCGACCCCAAGCAGAGGGCCTGTGTCAGGCTCCTCCTGCTCTCCCCCGCCACGGGGGGGCTGCAACCGGCCTGGCAGGTCCTGGTAGCCAGCAAAGCTTGGGGAGTCTGCTTCCCAGCGGGGGCCTCTGCGCCCCATTGAGACGTCGCAGGCCGGGAGCGCCTGTCCCCAAAGAACCTGCCCCTGCGCCCACAAAGTGCCCAGGGCTGGGCCGGCTTCCCGCACCGTCCGCAGCTTCACTCCAGCGGCCGCCAACCATCTCCCAAACGCCAGGCGCTGTGTGTGCCAGGGCACACTTGGAACAAGTCGAAACTGCTGTCACCTGGCACGGCATGGCCTGGCACGGCATGGCAGCACACCACATGGCCCAGCCTGGCACCGACTGGCCTGGCACGGCACAGCAGTGCACCACATGGCCCAGCCTGGCACCAAGCGGCCTGGCATGGCACAGCAACGCACCACATGGCCTAGCCTGTTATGGCACGGCCTGGGATGGCACGGCAACGCACCACATGGCCCAGCCTGGCACCAACCGGCCTGGCATGGCACGGCAATGCACCACATGGCCCAGCCTGGCATGGCACGGCCTGAGATGGCACGGCAACACACCACATGGCCCAGCCTGGCACCACGTGCTGGAGCCAGGCACAGAGCTCTGGAGGCACCTGCGTGGGAGCTGGCAGCTGGGCCAGGCCAGGGGTGACAGCGGAGAGTGCGGCAGGGTCAGAGGGCTCCCCGAGACGGGCTGTTGGCACAGGGCATCCCCACAGCACTGGCTTGGCCTGCTCAGAGCAGCGACGTCAGTGCCCTGGTGCGGGGCTGGGGCGTCCCAGCAGGGGTGTCCGTGGGAGGGGCTCAGTGTCTCCAGGGGCCTGCCGCAGTTAGCTCTCGGGTGCCTCCCACTGCCCAGGGAAACCTGGGACCCCAAAATGCCCCAGCTGTGCCCAGGGCAGCTGCTTGCTGCATGTGCAGTGGGGCCATCTCCAGCAGCCAGCCCCAGCCCCCGGCCAGCCCCTGTCCTCAGCGGGGTGCAGGGCCTAGGACAACCCCTGCCTCTCCCCCAGTCCACTTCCCCATAGCCCCTGCCCCTGCTCCCTGCACCATCCTGCACCCCATCCTCGGCCCAGAGCCTGCTCCCTGCACCCTCCTGCACCCCATCCCCAGGCCAGAGCCTGCTCTCTGCACCCTCCTGCACCCCGTCCCCGGCCCAGAGCCTGCTCCCTGCACCCTCCTGCACCCCATCCCCAGGCCAGAGCCTGCTCCCTGCACCCTCCTGCACCCCATCCCCAGGCCAGAGCCTGCTCCCTGCACCCTCCTACTCTCCATCCCCGGCCCAGAGCCTGCTCCCTGCACCCTCCTGCACCCCATCCCCGGCCCAGAGCCTGCTCCCTGCACCCTCCTGCACCCCATCCCCAGGCCAGAGCCTGCTCCCTGCACCCTCCTACTCCCCATCCCCAGCCCAGAGCCTTAGGCAGACATAGGGGGCGTGGGGGAGGGGCGTGGTGGGGAAGGGCATGGGGGGGGAACTGAGCCCCGGGGCAGGGGCTCCCCGTGTGGTGCTGAATTGGGATGGCCTGTTGGGGGAGGGGCACTCAAACCAAGCTCCCCCCCCCGTAACCATAGCAACGCCCCAGGCAGCTGGGGGTGCAGGGCAGGGGGGCCAGAGGCTCGACAGGCTGCTGCTGGGGTGCAGCCCCCCCAAGAGCAGCACCAGGCCCAGGAGTGAGAGGCTGAACTGGGGGGGCAGGCAGGCTGGGCCTGTGGGCCCCATGCGATTTGGCCGGTCCAGTGGGGCCAGGCCCCACAGAAGGACGGAGCTGGGCTTGGGCAGGAGGGAAGCCTGGGCCCCAAGGGGCTCCGGCCTTGGTGAAGGGACGCAGTGGAGTGCGGGGGCACTTGCTGAGCGTTAGGAAGGGCAGGGGACGGGACCCGCGAGGACACGGGTACGACGGGGGGGCGGGGGCCAGCCCCTGAGCTGGGTGTGACCGTCCGGGCACTGGCGCAGGCTCTGCTCTGGGCCGGCAGCACATCCCGTGCAAAGCGGGACGGTTGCGGAGGAGCTGCAGTGTGGCCGCCGGCCGCAGGTGCAGGGCCTTCCCGGATTCGCAGCGAGGCCAACGGGCTCTGGCCTCGCCTTTCCGGGTTCGCTGCTGGGAGACTCCAGTAGGGAGCCCGGCCAACGCTCCATCCAGGAGAAGCCCCGGGCTGGCAGGAGGCCTGGGCAGGTGCCAGTCCACAGCCCTGAGCTGTCCTGGGAGCGGCCGGGTGAGCGACGGCTTCTGCCTGCAGAGAACTGCCGCAGCGTGGAGGGGGCATGCCCGCGACTCCCAGCGCCATCTTGTTGCTGTTCCGAGCGCCGGGATCCCCCCGCATGGCTGAGGCCACGCGGGCCTTGGGAGGGAGCCGCTTTGTCTCCCGCCCTGCCTCTGTCCTCTGGCGGGGCTTTGCCACCAGCGCAGCGCTGAGCACAGGCACACACAGCCCCTCCACGTGGCGGGCGGCTCCAGAGACTTGCCTGGAGCCCGTTTCCCCCGGCACAGCCGGAAGCCCGGAGCTGGGCCGCTGGCGCACGGCTCCGATTGCTGGACAAGCGCAACTGTGGCTCTGCGCCGAACCCTTTGGCTGTTGGACCCCCACGCGCTGGCACCGGCCTGCTCTAGTGATCAACGAGCCTGGGCCTGCGCTGCTCCTTTGGAACGGGCAGAACCTTTTATTCACTTTCCAGAACCTCTCCCGGGACGGGCGAGCTGTTGGCAGTGACACCGGAGAACCGGAGTGTGCGTGGGCCGGGCTGCGTGCTCGCCAGTACGGGAACAGCATGCTGGTGGGTGGGGCTGGCTTGCTGCCACAGAGCAAAGGGTCCCAGACCTGGGCAGTGAGCAGCCTGGTTTCTGAGCAATGTGTCCCCCAGCCCCTGGACAAGGAGGGGACTGGCGAGCTGGCAGAGCGAGCGGGGCGGAGAGGGTGCAAGGGAGCCAGGGCAGAGCACAGCAGCTGGGACGGCCCGGCCAGGCTGCGGGGAGATGCGGACAAGGCACCGAGGGGGCACGGTGTCACGCCAGCAGTAGCCAGTCCATGTTTGCGGACGCCCCCTCCAGCTGTCTGGCCCCCCAATGCCGTCCCGCGTCGGACAGAGGCTGGGTGCTCTTGGGGGCACCTCTGTGCCGTGACTGGCAACACCCAGCACAGCAGGGCCCTGGCTGATGCAAACGGGGTAACTAGCCCACGAGGAGACGGGCAGGGGGCAGGAGGCGCCAGGGAGGGCTGGGAAGAAGGAGCCGTTCCAGGGGGACACGTCACAAGCAATGCCCAGAGGCCGAGGGCCAGCAGAGGGGGCAGGGGCTGCCAGCGTTGCCCGTCGAGGGAGGACACGCCGTTGGCCGGGGAGGGGCGGTGGCGGGAGGACAGACCGTTGGCCGGGGAGGGGCGGCGGCGGGAGGACAGACCGTTGGCCGGGGAGGGGCGGTGGCGGGAGGACAGACCGTTGGCTCAGGAGGGGGCAGCTGCTGCTGGGGCTGCCCGGTGAGGGAGGACAGACCGTTGGCCGGGGAGGGGCGGCGGCGGGAGGACAGACCGTTGGCCGGGGAGGGCCGGCGGCGGGAGGACAGACCGTTGGCCGGGGAGGGGCGGTGGCAGGAGGACAGACCGTTGGCCGGGGAGGGGTGGCGGCGGGAGGACAGATCGTTGGCCGGGGAGGGGCGGCGGCAGGAGGACAGATCGTTGGCCGGGGAGGAGTGGCAGCGGGAGGACAGATCGTTGGCTGGGGAGGGGCGGCGGCGGGAGGACAGATCGTTGGCCGGGGAGGGGCGGTGGCGGGAGGACAGACCGTTGGCTGGGGAGGGGCGGCGGCGGGAGGACAGATCGTTGGCCGGGGAGGGGCGGCGGCAGGAGGACAGATCGTTGGCCGGGGAGGGGCGGCGGCGGGAGGACAGACCGTTGGCCGGGGAGGGGCGGCGGCGGGAGGACAGACCGTTGGCCGGGGAGGGGCGGTGGCGGGAGGACAGATCGTTGGCCGGGGAGGGGCGGCGGCGGGAGGACAGACTGTTGGCTGGGGAGGGGCGGTGGCGGGAGGACAGATCGTTGGCCGGGGAGGGGCGGTGGCGGGAGGACAGACCGTTGGCCGGGGAGGGGCGGAGGCGGGAGGACAGATCGTTGGCCGGGGAGGGGCGGCGGCGGGAGGACAGACCGTTGGCCGGGGAGGGGCGGTGGCGGGAGGACAGACCGTTGGCTGGGGAGGGGCGGCGGCGGGAGGACAGACCGTTGGCGGGGGAGGGGCGGTGGCAGGAGGACAGCTCGTTGGCCGGGGAGGGGCGGCGGCAGGAGGACAGATCGTTGGCCGGGGAGGGGCGGCGGCGGGAGGACAGACCGTTGGCTGGGGAGGGGCGGCGGCGGGAGGACAGATCGTTGGCCGGGGAGGGGCGGCGGCAGGAGGACAGAACGTTGGCCGGGGAGGGGCGGCGGCGGGAGGACAGACCGTTGGCCGGGGAGGGGCGGCGGCGGGAGGACAGACCGTTGGCCGGGGAGGGGCGGGGGCGGGAGGACAGATCGTTGGCCGGGGAGGGGCGGCGGCGGGAGGACAGACTGTTGGCTGGGGAGGGGCGGTGGCGGGAGGACAGATCGTTGGCCGGGGAGGGGCGGTGGCGGGAGGACAGACCGTTGGCCGGGGAGGGGCGGTGGCGGGAGGACAGATCGTTGGCCGGGGAGGGGCGGCGGCGGGAGGACAGACCGTTGGCCGGGGAGGGGCGGTGGCGGGAGGACAGACCGTTGGCTGGGGAGGGGCGGCGGCGGGAGGACAGACCGTTGGCTGGGGAGGGGCGGTGGCAGGAGGACAGCTCGTTGGCCGGGGAGGGGCGGCGGCGGGAGGACAGATCGTTGGCCGGGGAGGGGCGGTGGCGGGAGGACAGATCGTTGGCCAGGGAGGGGCGGCGGCGGGAGGACAGACCTGGGGAGGGGCGGTGGCAGGAGGACAGCTCGTTGGCCGGGGAGGGGCAGCGGCAGGAGGACAGACCGTTGGCCGGGGAGGGGCGGCGGCGGGAGGACAGATCGTTGGCCGGGGAGGGGCGGTGGCGGGAGGACAGACCGTTGGCCGGGGAGGGGCGGTGGCGGGAGGACAGATCGTTGGCTGGGGAGGGGCGGCGGCGGGAGGACAGATCGTTGGCTGGGGAGGGGCGGTGGCGGGGACGCTGCTCCGAGCACCGGAGAGCTGCTCTGCTGGAGCCCCCTCACCAGGGCAGGCACCGCCCTTCCCAGTCCAGGAAGGCCCCAGTGGAGGTCTGCGACAGGCCGGCCAGCACGCCCAGCATGCCCCTCACGCTGCTCTCCACCTCCAACAGGGCCTGTGGGCGACAAAGGTCCCTCCTGAGACCAGCGGGACACTTGGGGCTGCCACAGCCACACGCCCGCACCTCCTCCTGGGGCCTGGCCAGGGGCTGCGTGGCTGGGATGGGCGCGGCCCTGGAGACCCCCTGGGGCTGGGAGACTGGCCTGCAGCCAGGCTCGGGGCTGTGGGGTGGCAGGAAGTGTCCGGACAGGCGGCTGCTTTTGTTAGCATCTGGCATGCTGACAGGGACACCTGGTGCCTGCAAACCACCACGCAGCCAGGGGGCGAGCTCGGCTCCCGGGGGCTATTCCCAGGGGTCACAGACCAAGGGGAAGGCTCCTTGCTGGGCACTTTTGGCCTTAGGGCCGGCCCTACAGGGGGGCTCCGCGGCTGCTGTGTGTCGGTGCCGAGACGCAAGGCTCCAGCACCCTGGCGACTGTGCCGAATTCGAAGGGTGTGGGTCTCGGGGCACCGCCGGCCTGGGTGTGGCACGGAGAGGGGAGACACGCCGTGGCCTGCAGGGGGAGAGGGGGCGGCCGGAGGAGGGCTACCCGCCTGGAAGCTGCCAAGAGGGGTACGGCGCCGGCCGTGCCAGCCTCACGGGGCATTACCTTCTCTGTCCCCATGTCCGTTTTCACCCAGCCAGGGTGGATGGCCATGCACAAGACCCCGGCCTCTTTGAGCTCTTCCGCCAGGCAGCGCGTCACTATGTTCAGAGCAGCCTGGAAGACAAAGCACAGCTGCGTGAGGGCCTCCTGCTGCCCCTGCCAGGCACTTGCCGGCGGATGGGAGCTCGGGGCGGCAACGGAAGTGAACCTCTGAGGGGGAGTTTGGTCCGGTGCTTCCTCTGCAGCAGGCGGCTGGTGTGGGACCGGTTCGTCCAGAGGGACTCCCTTCCCGGGGGGGGTGGGGGAATTCTCTGCATTTCAGACTGAGCTGGGCACAGCTCCAACCAATCCAGGTGGACTTCCAGCTGGATACCTGGGGCATGGCCGTGGCATGGCTAGGGGGACAGGGCCTTTTCCCTTGACGGAGCCATGCAGCCATGGGGCCGCGCTCAATGGAGCCCCACGGGACAGCACAGGGTGTGGGGGACGAGCCAGGTGTGGGCAGGAGGTCTCGTGGGCAGTCACAAGGACGTGTGTGTGGCACTGAGGCCGGGTTTAGCGTTACTGCCGTACGCTTGGGGCCTGGGGACTACGCCTCTAGGGCTGGCCGGGGGGGAGTCCAGCCCTGGCCTCCTGAGCATGCCAGGGGCTTACCTTGCTGGCGCGGTAGGGGTACATGGGGAATGTCTGGACCCCGAAGCACAGCTCGATGGAGCCCAGTTTTGTGGACAGGTTGATAATGGCTGCCTTGCTGCAGCTCAGCCCCTCTTCCCCAGCTTCCACCGCTGCCTTCTTCAGCAGGGGCAGGAACTCCTGGCGTGGATTGAAAACCCAACACACCTCAGCAGCCGCGGGCTGATCTGCTCGGTCCCAGCGGGGAAAGCGGAGCAGCCAGGCCGTGTCCGGGAGCCAGTGGTGTTTCCGGACAAGGAACGTACCACGCCCTGCTCCCCACGCAGGGCAGCCAAGAGGTAAAGGAGCAGCTTCTGAGTGAATAGCCCCCGTCTCGTTAGCCAATGGCAGACCCAGGGTCCCGCACACAGCCCTTGCCTGGCTCCCTTCCTGCCTTTCCCCTTTCGTCAGCACTTTCCCGCCCACAGAACACACCTCTGCACCTCTGGGGTAGAGCTGGAAGATGAGATGAGGTCCTGGGGAGCCCGGAAGGGAAGGAGGAGCCCCTGCCCGCCAGGGGGATAAGAGGAGAATGAGGAGAATAGACAGCCCCGGGAGCCAGGAGGAGCAGAGATCAGGTGGACTCACCAGTTGCATGCTCGGTGTGCACGGAGCTATGGAGATGTCACACACCCCTTGCACAGCTGCCCCACACACTCACAGAGCCAGGCATCTCCACACACACACGTGGAATCACGGTGGTGCATCAGCATGCCCCCCTCCCCCCCCCCCCCCCCCCATGCTTCATGAGATTGTCTTATGGACACAGACACAGCACTCAGCGACGCGTTGGTCAAGACAGCTCATGGGTCCCACCAGTCTGCCGGGTCTGTGTCTCGCACCCGTCTTGTGTGTCGAGGCAGAGATGGGGGTAAGGGTTGGCTCATGGTTTTACAGGTGCCAGTGGAAGCCTCCAAGGATGTTTCCCTCAACGTCTGGGTGACCACCTGGAAACGGCCTCTTTTGTCCTTTGAGTCTGAGCAGGGGTTGGCCTGAGGACGTCAGTGACTCCCCAGCCTGACCAGGTAGTTCTGCATGGAAGGGTGTGATGTAGGAACGGAATTCCCGCCCAGCGTGGCCGCTGTGAAGCAATGGGAAGTGGGCTGGCCCTTGGCCCTGGGCTGGCAGGTCACTCCCACGAGAATCAACTAGCCCCGTGTTTCCCAACCAGCGGTGTGAGTACCCTTTGGGGCACTGGAGAGATGTCTGGGGGGGTATGTCAACACCACTGAAATTTGGAGGAACCTGAATGTGTGTTAAGTTTCACAGCGCTTTCTTATTTTTGTACTTTTTACACCCAAAAATTTCATCGCCTGCCCAGCTACAATTAAGTTGTTTAAACAAATGAGTTGCAATGGTAGAAAAAAATTGTGTGTGTCTGAAAACTGTAGGGACTGGGGGTACTTCTAATTTTTTTAATGGGGTACTTTATAAAAAAGGTTGAGAAACACTGGTCTAGAGACCCCCAGGGAAAGGGGCCTGCCCTGGCCTGGAGGTGTAGCTGACGTAAGCAGCATTTTAGGACACGTTTGTAATGAGCTTTCAGTGTTAGGACTGGCCAAGTGGTTTTTGTTATTTTGAATGTGGTGTCTGCTTTGCTCTGCCTGTTTTCACTCGCACCCGCTTAAACCCGAATGCGTGCACTCAACACAATCCCTGCCATTGACCCTCCAGCCCAGTGTCAGTCACTCTCCCACAGGGGAGCAATCAGCATGCACATCCTCCTTTCAGTCTGGGGGGGCCTGAATAATTTTGGGGGGTCTGATCCCATTTGGGGAGTGGGGTTCCCTGGAGGCTGAGCCCAGAACTGCACGCTCCTTGGGCCTGAAGAGTTTCGGTGTCTGGACTGCTCCTCGGGGACGGGGGGCAGCAGTGACCTCAGCTCGGGGCCTTGGCTGGGGGGAGACCGGGAGCTGGGCGGTGAGGAGTCCCAGAGAGCAGGGAGGCTAGTGGCAGGGGCTTTGTCGGCCCTCTGGGAACCTCCCCAGGGGTTCCTCTGGCCCCCTGGTCACAGGCTCCAGCTCAGCTGATTAGCTCAGAGCACCCAGGGAAGCTGGATCAAACCACAAGAGGACTGCGACGTTACACGGCTTTATTCCTTGGACGCCAGGCCCCGGACCAGAGGGAGGGGCCGGCTGCTCCCTGCAGCGCGCCCTGCCTCCCTCCAGGCTGGCGCTCTGCTTCGACCTCCTGAAAGCCCCATCCGCAAGCTTCCTCCTGGCCTGCAGGCAGCTCCAGCACCCGAGGGAGGTGAATTCCTTTTGACTCAGTCCCTCGCCAGGGTGAAGGGGCCCCCCCCGACCCCCGTAACTAACGGCCAGTGAGGCCAGACGCACCTTGGTGACCTGGAGCGGCCCCACCACGTTGGTGGTGAAGACGGACAGCATCTCCTCCGGCTGCACAGACTGCAGCGTGGCGTAGGAGTTGACCCCTGCATTATTGATGAGCAGGTTCAGGCCCTGGCCACTCAGCTGGGTCTCCACCTCCTGCACTGCTGCTCTCACGCTGGCCAAGCTCACAGCATCTGCCAGGGAAGCAAGGGGCAGCAGGGGACAGGTCAGCCACTCGGGACGGAAGGATCCCAGGCACCGCCCCGGGCTGGGGACTGACGGGCTGGGCAGCAGTTCGGCAGAGCGGGAGCTGGGGGTGACAGCGGATGAGAAGCTGGAGACGAGTCGTTAGAGCGCCCAGGTAGACAGGCAGGCCAGCGGCACATTGGGGCGCATTAGGAGGAGTGTTGCCAGCAGATCCAGGGCAGTGATTATTCCCCTTCATTCGGCTCTGGGGAGGCCACCTCTGCAGTATTGTGTCCGGTTCTGGCCCCCCCACTACAGAAGGGATGCAGGTGCATTGGAGAGGGTCCAGTGGAGGGTGATGCAAATGATGGGGGGGGGGGGGGGACAGCTGGAGCACTTGCCCTGCGAGGAGAGGCTGCGGGGTTTGGGCTTGTTTCGTCTGGTAGGATTGGCTGGCAGCTGGAAACGAATTAGCTGACGCAGTGGCGGGGATTCGGTCGAGCACCCACAGAAGCTGGCGGGGCTCCGCTGTGTGGATTATGGGACTTGGAACCAGCCGGGCCTTGCTTTGGGGGCAGAGACCAGCCCAGATCTGCAGGGGGCGGAGGCGCTGGGGGGGAGTGGAGGGGTTGATCTGTGGGGTGGGGGCTCCAGTGGGAGGAACGTTCACCACTAGGGAACAAACTGGGACACCCCCTTTTTCTTCTAGGGGGAGCAAGGTGGGGGGAGGGTATTTTTGAAACACTTCTGACCGGCTGCCCTAAAACGAGAAAACGCTTTTCCACGTAGCCCTAAAACGTCCTTTTTAAACTCCCCTGGCGGTCCCGTGGCTCAGGAGACACGCTCCCGGGAGGGCTCCTGGGACTTGTGTCCTCCTGGCTCTGCAGTGGAGGGGGAGGAGAAGGGGAAAGGGGAGGGGAATGAGGTATTCGGGCCCCAGCTAGCCTGCCTGGGGGTTAAGTGAGCAGATAAGGAGCCCCGCTGGGTCCCAGATGAGCCATGTGATTGACTCTGCTCCAACACTGGGCAGGGCTGCCCACAGCCTGACAACAGGTGTCTGCTTTTAAAACCCATAGTTTTGGGTGGTTTAACGTATCTGAGCTAGTGCCACGTTACTAGGTGCAGGCACAAAGTTTAGCTTTGTTTCGTTTGACTGCCTTTTGCAGTTAGCTTCATTGTATTTTTATATATATGTGGCATTTTAGTTTTCGGATTTATTTGTTTAAACATGACTTGGCATTTGAGGACTGACCCCCTGCATAAAAAGCACCCTAACATCATGCCTCTTGTACGGAGAGATTTCTTGTTTTTAAAGCATGCCTGAGTTTTTATGATTCTCTGTCTGGATAGTACGGGGACTGTGGATCAGCCTGTTAGAAAAGTTCCCAGACTTTTTGTTTCATAAAGCAACACTGTTCTTATAAAGTTTTGCTAATAAATGTCTGGTTTATAAATGTTAATAGAAGATTTAATGGCTGTATTTTGTTTAAGTTTGTGAGAATTAATCCCTTTTGACCTGAAAGTTTTAGCTGATGGTTTTTGGTTCATTAGGCAGGAGTTGACATTAGCATTTGCTGAATTAAATATAACTATTTGACTTAAATGCCAAAGAATTGCTTACTATTGCGTTTGTAGCACAGGTGTACGTGTGTTGCATTTTTTTTTAGCAGGTTGCCTTTATTTAAAGGTTTTGTTTTAGGAAGGGGCATTTTAAGAGAGGGTGATAAAACTCCAGGTTCTTGCAGTTTTAAGCAATTTTATTATTTTTGCAAGATCAAGCATTTTTAATTAACTTTTTCTGAAAAATCATTCTGCTTGAGCATTTAAAGATTTTTATATTTTTTTAAAAAGCAATTTTCTGTCTTCTAACCCAACTGTCAGTCCCATCACTGGGACACTCTGAAAGTCGGGTTATTTCTTACTAGGATCTATTCCCTCTTAATGTTTGTTACGTCCAGACCATTTTTTAAAAGCTGCTGACCACTGGAGGCACTTTTGGACCCCTGGGACATGCCCATCGCTGTTCAGTGGAACAAGTTTTCTTTGCCTTGTTATTTACAGGAGGGGATTTAGGAGGCACAGCCTTAGCGCTGCTTGAACCACCTGCGTTCAGTACCCGGCACGATGCCAGGGTGGTACCTGGGGACAGAACTGCTTGGGGGGGCTGGAGCCAGAGGAGGGAGCCCCATGCAGTCTGGGGCTGGGGGACAATTCCATACCCAGCTGAACCAGCCGCACGGTGGGGTACTTGGCCGCCAGTTCCTGCAGGGCCTGGAAAGGGAGCGAGAAGAGAAGCTGGAATTAGAAGAGCGCTGCTACCGTGCACCCAGGGCTCCAGCCTCTGGCCGGCTCCTGGAAACACACCACCCTACACGCCACTGGGCCACTGTCGCTCCTGCCCTCATGACTCATGTCTTTCTCGCCAGCTCCCAGCCCTGAGTATCTCCCCAGGCTCCGTGCCAGAGAGAGGCCCCTGGGTAAGGCTGCTGCCCCCCTCCATGCCTCTGCCAGTGCTGGGGGCCAGGCAGCACAGGTCTCCAAGCCTGCGCCAACAGAACAGACTGTCCCCAGGCCAGCGCAGCAAAGGGGCCATGGGGCAGCCGCTCACCCATGGGCTAGACCAGTGTTTCTCAACCTTTTTTTTGCTCATGGCCCCCTTCTGAGCCTCGTTTACCTCTGTGGCCCCCACACAGCCGCTGTTAGTTGGAAAAAAAGGTCCATAATTTACCTAATGTTCCGGTTTTTCCATGTGGCCCCCCCTAGATGTAGGCGTGGCCCCTGGGGAGCCATGTGGCCCCCTAGAGGTAGGTGTGGCCCCTGAGGAGCCATGTGGCCCACGGTTGAGAACCACTGGGCTAGACTAGCCTGGGCTCAGTGCCACTAGCCCGGGCTCAGTCCCACTAGCCCACGCTGCTTTGCCGCCTTGTTTGCTACAGTCAGCCTGAACGGCCGCAGCCGCGGGGCTGGGGAGGAGCTGGGGCCCCACAGGGTCGCTACCGCAGCCAGGCCCAGCCGGCCATTGCAGACAGCCTGGGGGACATGTGCCGGGAGGCGCCGAGAGCCAGGTGTCCCGTCAGGCCAGACACCCCCTTTCCCACCTAGCTGCTGTGCCCCAGGCCTGGCCTCCATTTCTTGCCTGGCTCTCATACCTGGCCTCTCGGTCCGCCCGGGTCTCGGCAGGTGGCAAAGATGCGTTCGGGGGGCGCGGGGCCCTCCGCCAGCTGCCTCACCAGCTCCAGCCCAATGCCCCGGTTGGCCCCAGTCACCAAGACGTTCCGTGCCAGAGGAGCCATCGCTGCCCCCTTGCTCTCCACGGTGCCAACGGACTTTGCCCAGCCCGGCTGCAACACCTTGTGGGTAAACATTAGCCTGCGCACTTCGGCGGGTTCCTTTGTGCCTGCTCAGCACTGTCTCACCTGGCCGTGATGGCAGCCGCTGGGGGCGTGCGGCGTAGAGCTGCTCCCCCCACCACTGCCGGGCCCTGCGGCGCTCGGCTGCCACCCTCCCACCACGCAAGGGCAGCGTCCTGCTGGCCGGCCGGCCCCCGGCCAGTGGGAGGAGCCCCGGGGCTGGGACCAGCGCTGGAACCTGTGAGCCCGGAAGGCGCAGGGCCCGGACAGCGACCCGGGGCTGGCCATGCTATTTCCTGGCCAGGCCATGGGGGCTGCCCTGGCTCGCTGTCGCCGCGATCGGCTGTTGCTCACAGACTCGCATGGTCAGGCCCCAAGCACGACCCCCTCCCGCCCCACCGGCATAGCCAGGTGCAGGGATGCCGGGGGCGGGGGGGCCTTTCTGCAGCGCCACTGCCAAGCCCTGCCGGGGGCCTCCACTCAGTAGAGTAGGCCCAGTTAGGGGTGCCAGGAACCGGGGGTCGGACAGGGACCCGGGCAGCTCTGGTTAGGCCATGTATAGTCCAGGTGGCCCTGCCCAGCGCCATGCACTGCTGGCATATCCCTCCAGCCCCCAGGCATAGGGGGGGCTCTGTGTGCTGCTCCCGCCCCCAGCACCAGCTCACAGCTCCCATTGGCCAGGAACCAATGGGACCCGAGTGCACCAGGGGCGGGCACTGGGCACAGCCACATGGTCACGCCTCCATCTAGTCGCTGCCTAAGATAAACGCCACCTGGAGCCTGCACCCCAAGCCCCGAGCCTCCTACTAGACTCCGAACCCCCTGCCCCAGCCCAGAGCTCCCTCCGGCACCCCAAAGCCTGCAGCCTTTACCTCACCCCCCAACCAGAGCCCTCACCCCTCCTGCACCCTGCCCCCTGCCCCAGCCCAGAGCCCCTTCCTGAACCCCAAAGCTGGCAGCCCTGGAGAGCCAGCCCTCCCAGCCAGAGCCCGCCCCCTGCCCTAGCCAGTGAAGGTGTGTGGGTGCGGGTTGAGTATGTGACGGAGAGTGGGGGTGGAGGGGGCAGGGCACGGGCGTTCGGTTTTCTGCAAACAGAAAGTTGGCAGCCCATAAGAACATAAGAACGGCCGTACCGGGTCAGACCAAAGGTCCAGCTAGCCCAGTATCCTGTCTGCCGACAGTGGCCAGCACCAGGTGCCCCAGAGGGGGTGGACCGAAGACAATGATCAAGCGCTTTGTCTCCTGCCATCCCTCTCCAGCCTCTGTCAAACAGAGGCCAAGGACACCATTTTATCCCCTGGCTAATAGCCTTTTATGGACCTAACCTCCATGAAATTATCTAGCTTCTCTTTAAACTCTGTTATAGTCCTAGCCTTCACAGCCTCCTCTGGCAAGGAGTTCCACATGCTGACTACACGCTGTGTGAAGAAGAACTTTCTTTTATTAGTTTTAAACCTGCTACCCATTAATTTCATTTGGTGTCCTCTAGTTCTTCTATTTAGGGAACTAATAAATAACTTTTCTTTATCGGCCCTCTCCACACCACTCATGATTTTATACACCTCTATCATATCCCCCCTCAGTCTCCTCTTTTCTAAACTGAAAAGTCCCAGTCGCTTTAACCTCTCCTCATATGGGACCAGTTCCAAACCCCTAATCAATTTAGTTGCCCTTTTCTGAACCCTTTCCAAGGCCAAAATATCTTTTTTGAGGTGAGGAGACCACATCTGTACACAGTATTCAAGATGTGGGCGTACCATAGTTTTATACAGGGGCAGTAAGATATTCCGGGTCTTATTTTCTATCCCTTTCTTAATAATACCTAGCATCCTATTTGCCTTTTTGACCGCCGCTGCACACTGTGTGGAAGTTTTCAGAGAACTGTCCACGATAACTCCAAGATCTCTTTCCTGATTTGTCGTAGCCAAATTAGCCCCCATCATACTGTATGCCCAGCCCTCAGAGTCAAAGTTGCTCTACGAGCTTTACCATGGCCAGGGCCAGCAATCGGGTCCCCCCTTGTCTGTGGCCCTGTGGAGGGCTGGGTCACGCTAGGCACTCAGGCGGGGTGTTCAGCATTTGGCAATCGGCAAGGAACATGGCTCCACACCCTGGGCCCCCCCGACGGCCTGGGGAGACCCCCGGAGGCCACGTTCACCATCCAGCTGAGGGTGAACCCCCACCTCCCCTCAGACACCCCAGCGCTCCCTGTGCCCCCCCAGCCCCACCTTACATAGGGGAGAGGTTATAACTCATCCCCCCACCGCCCCTCAGACACCCCAGTGCTCCCTGTGCCCCCCAGCCCCCCTCACACAGGGGAGAGGTTATAACCCATCCCCCGCCTCCCCTCAGACACCCCAGTGCTCCCTGTGCCCCCCAGCCCCCCTTACACAGGGGAGAGGTTACAACCCATCCCCCACCTCCCCTCAGACACCCCAGTGCTCCCTGTGCCCCCCAGCCCCCCTCACACAGGGGAGAGGTTATAACCCATCCCCCACCTCCCCTCACACACCCCAGCGCTCCCTGTGCCCCCCAGCCCCCCTTACACAGGGGAGAGGTTATAACCCATCCCCCACCTCCCCTCAGACACCCCAGTGCTCCCTGTGCCCCCCAGCCCCCCTTACACAGGGGAGAGGTTACAACCCATCCCCCACCTCCCCTCACACACTCCAGTGCTCCCTGTGCCCCCCCAGCCCCCCCTCACACAGGGGAGAGGTTATAACTCATCCCCCCACCTCCCCTCAGACACCCCAGTGCTCCCTGTGCCCCCCAGCCCCCCTCACACAGGGGAGAGGTTATAACCCATCCCCCACCTCCCCTCAGACACCCCAGTGCTCCCTGTGCCCCCCCCAGCCCCCCCTTACACAGGGGAGAGGTTATAACTCATCCCCCACCTTCCCTCAGACACCCCAGTGCTCCCTGTGCCCCCCAGCCCCCCTCACACAGGGGAGAGGTTATAACCCATCCCCTCGCCTCCCCTCAGACACCCCAGTGCTCCCTGTGCCCCCCCAGCCCCCCTCACACAGGGGAGAGGTTATAACCCATCCCCCACCTCCCCTCAGACACCCCAGTGCTCCCTGTGCCCCCCAGCCCCCCTCACACAGGGGAGAGGTTATAACCCATCCCCCACCTCCCCTCAGACACCCCAGTGCTCCCTGTGCCCCCCAGCCCCCCTCACACAGGGGAGAGGTTACAACCCATCCCCCACCTCCCCTCAGACACCCCAGTGCTCCCTATGCCCCCCAGCCCCCCTCACACAGGGGAGAGGTTATAACACATCCCCCACCTCCCCTCAGACACCCCAGTGCTCCCTGTGCCCCCCAGCCCCCCTCACACAGGGGAGAGGTTATAACCCATCCCCCACCAACACCCCAGCGTTCCCTGTGTCACATTCCCAGGTCAATTTATACCTTAGACCAGGGCCACTCAACTTTGGAAGTCCGGGGGGGCCACAATAATACTCGCAGCACGTGCCGGGGGCCGCATCTGAAGTGTGGTTGCATATACATGCAAATATATGCAAATAGCTCCTTTCACACTGACAAGCATGAATACAAAGGTTAAGGCCAGACTACACAACACGCAGGCCCCATTTCAGTCAGTGCTGCTGATATTCATGAAATGCAACAGTAACCCGATTTCCACCCGTATGACAGCGCGTTGAATGAGCAATGACAGTCCAGGAATTGAACATTAAACGGCATAGCAACAGGAGCCCATTCTGTTGACTACTTTTGTTTTGGCTCCCACCTGTGGGCCGCACGTTGAGCCCTGCGTGAACCCAAACCGGGCCGCGAAGAAACGGGCGGCGTGTTGAGTAGCCCTGCCTTAGGTCTCACCCAACAGAGCTCGCTGGGCCAGTCCTTTAGCAGCTACCATCGAAAGGCTCATTCACACCGCTAAGCTTGTTAGAGGAATCAGATACACACTAATTGCCCAGTTCAGGTGCAGGCTTGCAGTGAGAGGGATGACCCGCTGGCTGACAACAAGTCTCCAGGGCCCGCCTGTGGCCGGGAGGGGTCGTTCAGTCCTTCCTTCAGAGGTGAGAAGCAGGACTAACGTGCGGGATTTCTAGAGCTCTTTGTATGACCTCAGCCACCTGGAGGGAATCCTGTTGCTCTCACACGTCCTAGGTTGGCGCGTGGCGCCCTGGGAGCCAGTCCCTGTCCACGCAGGACTCAGGTCTTTTACAGGTGGATGCCAGGGCCCCCAGCCTGAAGGTTTGCAGGGAAGTCCATTCAGTGTAGGAGATGGACCCTGTCCCTACACTGAGCATATTTTATTTTTACCTTCAGGTAGTACTTTAATGGTCCATTTTTAATCCCTACTCAAGTTTTCTTCTGTAGTTTCAGGCGTGGTTTTACAGCTTGTAGGGGTGGATACATTGAGTTCCTTGAGGTTGAGCTAATATGATATTTGTTGGATCAAGCTTGAGGTAGGTTTGGGACTGCCCTCTGAAAATGGATCCTGTGACAATCACCATACTTACGGTTTGATGTCTGGGGTTGAGAAGCAGTTCCCTTGAACAGTTTGATTGGGTTAGTCTGATAAATGTTATCCACTTTGCCTTGAATGCCGGTAATTTGTACATTGATGAAATCACAGCCACGCTAGAATCATAGAATGGGATGAAACCTTGAGAGGTCGTCAAATCCAATTCTCTGCCCTCATGGCAGGACCAAGCACCATCTAGCCCAGTGTTTCTCAACCAAGGGTACGTGTCCCCTTGGGGGTACTCGGAAGAAGTCTGGGGGGCACGTCAACACCACTGACATTGGGAGAAAACTGAATGTTTGTTTTAAGTTTCACAGCGCTTTATTATTTTTGGACTTTTTACACCCAAAAATTTCATCGCCCACCTGGCTACAATTAAGTTATTTAAACAAATGTGTTGCAATGGTAGAAAAAAAATTTGTGTGTGTCTGAAAACTGTAGGAACGGGGGGGGGTACTCTTTTTTTTTTGAAAAAGGGGTACTTTATACAAAAAAAGGTTGAGAAACACTGGTCTAGCCCATCCCTGCCAGGTGTCTGTCTAACCTGCTCTTCAATATCTCCAGGGATGGACACTCCACAACCTCCCTGGGCTTAACCACCCTGACAGGCAGGAAGTGTTTCCTAATGGCCAACCTGAACCTCCCTTGCTGCAGTTTAAGCCCATTGCTGCTTGCCCTGTCATCAAAGGCCAAGGAGAACAATTTGTCTCCCACCTCCTTGTGACACCCTTTTAGCTCCCTGAAAACCGCTATCCTGTCCCCCCTCAGTCGTCTCTTTTCCAAACTAAACAAGCCCAATTCTTTCAGCCTTGCCTCATCGCTCATGTTTTCTAAATCTTTCATCATTTTTGTTGCTCTTCTCTGGACCTTCTCCAATTTCTCCACATCTTTCCTGAAATGTGGTGCCCACCGCTGAACGCAGGACTCCAGCTGAGGCCTAATCAGCACAGATTCATTAGGCTCAGTAAGTTTTGCACCATCATGCTGTAATCAATCCCAATTTGACAAGTGCTTATTTTCGTAAGTCCTTCTCCTATCACAGCTGTCTTGTCCCAACTGATAGATGCTTGCCGTATCTTTCAGAGTCCTCAATCTGCCTTTCATCCAGTTCTAGATCGGGGCACACAGCAATCTCCTGGCTCTTTTCAGTCTGTCCTCCGCTTCTCCCTGGAACTTTGGGCCTGGTGATGGCCTGCACACTTACCTTCCAGCACCCATTCCTCATGCACATATACAAAACAGTTGAGTTTTGTTACACGGACACAATGTGCATATTCAAGCAGGAACATCAAATTACACTGGTCATCGCAGGCTGGTACCTACGTACTTCACAATACAGGTTGGACCTCCCGAAACCGGGACTCCCTCCTCCGGCAACATCTGTGGTCCGAGGGGACCATGAGTGTTCCTGTACCAGGGAGTCCCGGCTGGGAGCCCCAGTGGCAAGAGGGCTGGTGGCCCGGAGCCCGGCAGTGCTGGGGCTGGGACCAGCACCGGAGCCGTAGTAGTGTGGCAGGGGCCACGGCAGCCCCGATAGCGGGGTTCTGGCCAGGGCAGTCCGGGCTGCCGGGCCTGCAGCAGCACGGTGGGGGAGCAGCTGGGGCCGGCAGTGGGGAGGGAAGGTGGTCTGGGGAGCCGGTAGCAGGGGCCCTCCTCTGGTCTGGGAAATTCCCTTGCTTGGGACTGGTCAGGTGCCCAGGGTGCCGGACCGGTGGGGTCCAACCTGCACGCATTTTAAACTTAAAACAAAACCCGTAAGAATCTCGTCCTGCCTTGGAATCAGCTTCAGTACCAACATTGTGGCTGGTGCACCTTTACCGTGGCGGGGCAGGCCAGCCGCTTCCCGGCCCACGGGAGCAGAACTCAGGGGGCGCAGCGGGGCCCCATCCCCCGAGCGCCAGGGACAAGTGAGACCCTCCTCCGGCCCTCCGGCCGCAAATGCACCCGGGGGGCACCCGTGGCCCGGCGCGGTCACTGCATGGGCCCCCGCCGCGGGTACCGCCTGCCCGGGCTCCGGTGGCTCCGGCTCGGGGCAAGCGGCAGGCACCTTCCCCTGACCGCCCCTGCGCAGCCGGCTCCCGTTGCCGCTGCCTCCTGCCCGGTGCCTGCAATCAGCATCTGGAGACAGCCATCGCCTGCTCCGGCGGGAGAGCTGCGAGCGGAGCCGCCCCGCCTGCCACCCTCCGCCGCGGCTCCCTCCAGCCGGGAAAGCAGCAGCAGAGAGAAATGGGGGGGAGGGATAAGAGAGGCCGGTTCTATTTTGGGGGAGGGGGAATTGCTCGTTTCTAGCGGGTCCCCGTGCAGCGGCAGCCGCCTCTGCTCCCCGCTGGGGCTCCCCGGCTGCAATGCGCGGCGCCCGCCGCGAACTCTCCGCTCCGGCTGGAGGGAGGGCGAGGCAGCCGGCTGATCCCAGGGGCGGCTGGCTCCGGCTCGCTCCGTCCCGCGAGCCCCCGTCCCCCTCACACACCCCCCCACCCGCGGGAGCTGCGGCTCCTCCACTCCGCCCGCCCGCTCAGAGTTGCGGGGATCTCCCTTCTGGAGGCAGGCTCGTCACTTTTCAATGGTGACTCCGCGAGGGCGGGGGAGCCAGGGGCGGGGGAGGCGAGGGGACGGGCTAGAAAAGGGCGGGTCGCCTCTCACCGCCGCCCAGGCACAGTGGAAACGCGCTAACTCGGAGGGAAGCCCCAGCGAGCGGAGCGGTAACGACAGCCGTGCCTGCCACTGCCAAGCGGCTAGGGAGCAGGGTGACAGCCAATAGTGGCCAGGTGCGCACGCAATCCCGACCCCCCCACTTTCCCGGGTGACCCCCCCACTTTCCCAGCAGCATGGCCAAAGGCGGGGAAGTTGGGGTGGGATGCAAGGGAACAAAAGAGAAGTCAGAGACCTGCCTAAATACAGGGAGCTCAGCCCCAGCAAGCCGCGCAAGCTGCATTTGTGCGCGCACCCTCCCCGGACCAAAAAAAGGGGGGGACAGCCAAAAATTTTTTGCGGGGTGCGGCAAAAAAACCTAGAAAAAAACCAGCAAGCAAATGGTCTGGTAGCACTTTATAGACTAACAAAACATGTAGATGGGCTCATGAGCTCTGGTGGGCACAGCCCACTTCTTCAGATGACCAGAGTTATGACTAGGGGATAAGAAAACTCAAAATAAATAGAAGGGAAGCGGGGGGGGGGGGGTAGGGGAGGGTGAGGGGGGGAGAGAAAGATGCTCTGTCGCCCAACCCCCCTACCTCTATACATAACATCAGGAGAAAGGGTGCTAAACCTGAGTAGATAAAGATCGAAGTCAGTGGATGGCTTGCTAAGGCAGGAAGGATGCCATTCAGAAAGCTGTCAGCCATGTCAGTGTCTTTTGTTTCAGTGATAAAGACTCCACCACCCCATAGCTTGATTAAGTCCATCAGTAATAGAATTGAATTTGCATATATATTGTAATTCCAAGCTTTCCCTGTGTATTTGACTAGAGTCGGCCCTGGACTCAGGGAAAGGGGGAGGGGCATGCAGGGGTGATGTCATGGGGAGGGCTGTTCTCAACCCATTTCCCAGGCCTATTTTCATTGCCAGTCCAGGTGGGCGGTGGCGCCCTCAGCATTCAATGTAGCGGGTCTTTACCAGACCTGCTAAATCACTCTCCGTAAGATCGATTTCTGCAACGTCAGCCCTGCTCTGGGCAGCGTCTGGGCGCAGGGCCTCCCCTCGCTCCCACCCTGACTTGGCTTTACAAGAGCAAGTTTTGACCGTTCCTAGCCTGGGCCTAGGCCTCACAGCCGGCCTCTGATCGATAGCTCCCTTGGGAGCAGGCCCTGCTCCCAGCTGTGGCTGCAGCTTGAGCAGATGTACCAAGAGAGCTTTCCTCCAGCTGATGGGGCTGCAGAGCAGGAAGCTGCAGCTGTAGCCGTGGTGGCCTGTGAGCGAGGCCCAGGGCTGCGGGCAGGAAGGTACAAGCTCTGCTGGGGCGCACGCTGCCTGCCCGGTTGCCAGGCTTGGACACCTGAGCCAGCTTGGGTGTGTCCCCGTCACCTGCAACCACACCCTGATGCCCCCAAACGCCTTCCAGGCGGCCCTCGACCCCACCTTTGGAACCGAGCCTGGACGGTGCTGAGCCGGGATTTTAACTGCCAGGCTGCCGGCCAGCAAGGGGAAAGGTTCCAGCCCTTGGAGAAGCGACAGGAGAGAGCAGGGGTGCGGGGCGGTGGCCGCTGGGCCAAGGGACCGTGCCAGGCTGGCCAAGCTTTCAGCCCCTCTGTGCCAGGAGCTGCTCCCGCTTCCCCTGTGGCCAGAGGAGGATGGGGCACGCCATCATGCTACCCCAGGAGAAAGCAGAAGAGGCTTGTCCAGCCCAAGCAGCCAGCGCAGCGCCCAGGAGACCAGCCAAGACCAGGCTGGGGGGTGCCGGGGCCCTGACACTGAGAGTGCCCCCTGCTCAGTCTCCATTTCGGAGCCCAGGCGCTCCTGGCGGTGGGGATGGAGAGGACTGTGCTTAGCGCCGCACGTCCCACCAGAACACAAGGGCAGGCTGGCACTCCCGGTGCGGGTGCAGCCTGGCTGGGCACGGGGCTGCGTGGGGTCGGAGCGGGAGAAGCCCAGCAGAGCATGTCGCAGGCCGAGGACCAGCTGTTGGGATAGGGGAGCTGGCCAGGGCCTGGGACGGGAGCAGCCAAGTCTGGGCCATGGAAAAGCGTCTCCGTAAAACTCCGCTCAGCTGAACCCCCTCCCCCCCCGCCCGGGACTGACCGGACCGCATCAGTGCTCACTGTGAGGACTGAAGGGGGGCCAGGCACTGGCAGGTGGGCAGCATTGCCCTCTTCCGGAGACCGGAGTGGGTAGGTCCAGACCCCCTCTCGGGAGCTGGCCCCAAAACACCAGGAGCCTTGGAAAGATCCCTTCTGGGGTTCTGGGGCTGCCCTGTAACTCTGCTGCCCGTCGGCATCGCTCATCTCCCGTGTGCTGGGGAAGGGCGTCGGCCCCTCCCCTACCCAGCCAAGAACTCTGCCCCCACCCTGCCCTCTCGCCAGCAGCAGAGCCCCCCCCCCCCCCAGTTCTTCTGTGCTTCTGGCGGAAGCCACAGGAACTCCCCCCCCTCCCAGCTGAACAGTGCAGGGGAGGGGAAGCAGGGCACTGTCCTGTCCCCGCTGCCCATGGGGTCCCTTAGCTCCCTCCAGCTGACACAGGACTGGCTTCGGGCTGCCCAGGGGAGGGGAGGAAGCTCTTACTGTGGCATCTCTGATTGGCTGCTCAGGAATACGAGGTGGGCAGTGGGGGCAGGCAGCCAGTCCGAGGGCTCCAATGCACCTTGGGCCTGGGCTGCAGCCAAGCCCAGACGCCAGATGACAGGCACCCAGGGTGTGCCGGGCAGACGGGACAGCCCTTCGCCCCTGTCACCGCTCCCCAAACACTCCTGGGCCAGGGCAGGCCTGTGCCCCTGGCTCGGCTCCTTCCCACCATGTGCATAGCAGGGCCCCCGCCTCCCAGAAGGGCCGAGCCCCCCCACGGTCTCTCCGAGCCACTGCGTCCTGGGGTGTGAGCCCCTGCTGGCTCCATGAGCGACCCGCCCCCTCTCGGGCCACCGGGGAGTGTGGACCCCCCCCCACGCCCAGGGAAGCGTGGCCCTCCCCGCCCTCTAGGGCACTGCCCTCCCCCACCCCCAAGTGGGCCCGGCCCCACCGATAGAAACACCCAAGGTACCCCGAGGCTCCTGGCCGCCCCCTCCCAGCGCCCTCTGCTGCTGTGGGGAAAGGGGCGTCTCGGCAGGTAGCCGCGCCGGCCGGGAGCGCTCGGCCTGGCGAACTCAGTACACTGCGCGGGCACGGGGGCGGGGGTCTCCCTGGGCTCCCTGCCCTGCGGCAGTGACTGCTGGGGGGCTGGGCCTACAGGCTGCGACTCAGTCAGAGGTTCAGGGCTTGGGACAAGGAGACCCCTTAACAGCGCCTGACCCCCCCGCCGCTCAGGAGACCCAGCCGCAGTGGGCCTGAGACACCGTCCCCCAATGTGCCCTGGGGCCATGAGCAGCCTGGTGTTCTTCTCGGCCCGGCTGCCACCCCCAGCCCGCTCCCCACCCCCCAGCTCCTCTGGCGCGGGCCGGGCAGGCAGGGCTGCTGCGTTCCGACAGTGGGTTTATTGAGGACACTGCTCGGCTGACGGCGCGGTCGCTGGGTCGGCCTGGCCCAGGGCTCCTGTCGCAGGACCGGGGGGCGTCTCACCAGGGAAGAACTTTCCCTTCCCAGCTCACAAAGGCCCCGTTGTCCTTCTCGGAGAGCGTGGGCAGCACGTCCAGGATCCCTCGGACGCTCGCGTCCACCGCTAGGGGGGCCTGCAGGGGAGAAGGAGAGTGAGGGGGGGAGCCTGCTCGGGGTGACCCAGGGCACCAGGATCGGCCATGGGCCTGGCAGCCAAACTGGGCCCTGAGGGATCCCAACTGCAGGTGTCGGATTTGGGTGAGGGGAGCCTGAAAACAGCCCCCCTTGTAACAATCTGGCTTTTCCGTAGCCCTGTGGGAAGGCTGTGCTAGGCCTGAACCAAGCCGCCTTCTGCAGCCAGACTGAAGAGCAGCAGCCACCAGCTGTAAGGCCTGGTCACATCCTCACATTCCATCGACACTGTGTTAAACTAGTGTCACCCCACTTTGCCCTGAGAGCCCCCCACTGTCACCAGATAAAGAGACAGATCTCAAGATGGGGAGAGACAACTGCAGTCACCCCATTCTGTCTGGCCAGAAACTGCTTCTCCCTAGCTGAGGTTGTGGAATCCGCACTCGGTGGTTGTGTCCTCTCTTTCCTGTTGTCTGTCTGTGATCTCTGCCTGGTTTGTAACTGTTCCTGTCTGCTGGAGAATTAATTCTGCGAGGTGTAAATCAATGAAGGTGGTGGGGTATGATTGGTTAGGTAATTCTGGTATGATTGGTGAGTAAAATTATCATATATATAGTAGCCCAATGTCTGTGACTCTGTAACACTGAAATGCTGGCTGTTCCCTCTGGGCAGCGCTGTTGTCTCCCTGGCTGTTCCCTCTGGGCGGCGCTGTTGTCTCCCTGGCTGTTCCCTCTGGGCGGCGCTGTTGCCTCCCTGGCTGTTCCCTCTGGGCGGCGCTGTTGCCTCCCTGGCTGTTCCCTCTGGGCGGTGCTGTTGTCTCCCTGGCTGTTCCCTCTGGGCGGCGCTGTTGTCTCCCTGGCTGTTCCCTCTGGGCGGCGCTGTTGCTTGAGTCACGTCTTTCGCCTCCTGCCGGGGCGCTCGGCTGACTTCTGCGCCGCTCAGCCGGGCCACCGCGGGGGAGCCCAAACGGCCGCTTGCACCGCTTGCTCCCCTGCGGCGGCCCGGCTGAGCATCGCAGAAGTCGGCTGAGTGCCACGGCAGGAGGAGAAGGGGGGCGGGGCAGTGACGTGCAGCGTGACAGCGGCTCCAGGCCCCGCTCCCTGGCCATGAACGTCACCGCCCCGCCCCCCTTCGCCTCCCGCAGTGGCGCTCGGCTGACTTCTGTCCCACTCAGCCAGGCCGCCGCGTGGGAGCAAGTGGCGCAAGCGGCCGTTTGGGCTCCGCGGTCCCCCATGTGAGAGGCAGGAGGCGGAGGAGAGCTGAGAGAGAGAGAGAGACAGACAGACAGACAGACAGACACGGAGAGAGAGACCAGAGGCTCAGGAGAGAAGACCGACGTGGAGGAGAGACCTGAAAATCCCGTCTTATGAGGGGCTAATTGGCTAGTACTAAAATCATTGGTTACGGTCTAGCTAAGCAAGACTCGGGTTTCATTATATAAACTGGGGTCCAAGAAGTAACAGAAGCAGAAGGAAAGCAGGAGACCAGCTGGAAGAAGAACAAAGGGAAACAAGAACAGAGAGGAACACCAAGAAGGGGGAAGACCTGGAAGAACTCCCCGCCAAGACCCAGCCTAAGACCAGAGCTGCCAGGACCCCTCTGCACGACCGTGACGTGCAGCAGCTAGGATCCAGAGAGACTGACCTTGCCTGGCCATCTTTCAGTGGCTAACGATCCTGCCAACGTGCAGGAAGTTCTGCCCCGAGCCCTGGGAATGGGGTGAGGGTGGGTGTGTAAATTGACAGGGTTGCACCTTGAGAACTAGGAACTGGGTAGAGGTGTGTGTCCCCACAGTCTGGAAGGGACAGAGACATTTGTGCGGGTAACACCACCTCTGCCTGGGGCCTCATGGTGCCCCGTGACCGTCTCTCGCCCTGGCGCGGGTCAGGCGGTGGCTGCTTTTCTGTGCTCCTGCTGCCACCATGTCGCCGCGCTGCGTGGGCTGTGGAGCGAGTGTGCCAGCGCACGCCTGCCCCTCGTGCCGGCCGTGCACAGGGTGCAGGTAGCAAACAGGAGTTCCAGTGCCCAGGACAGAGCTGAGCCCCGGGGTCTGATGACAGACGCACTGGGACCCTCCCCCTCTGGATCGGGCGGAGCTGGAGGGGACGGCAGGTTCCAGCAGAGCCATGAGCCCTGCGATGAGCTTCTGCCCTGCCCTGCGGCTCTGACCGGCCTCGCCCAGCAGGCGCCTACCTTGAGGGGGGCCGCGTTCCCCATGTCCGTCTGCACCCAGCCCGGGTGGAGAGCCACGCTCAGGACCCCGTCCCCGCCGTGCACCAAGGCCTGGCACTTGGTGAGCATGTTCAGTGCAGCCTGCGGGGAGACACCATGAGCAGAGGCAGCAGCCGGGGGAGGGCAGGGCCCTGCAGGAAATGAGCCCAGGTCCCGAGGGAGCCGGACAAGGGGTGAGGACCCGGGCGGAGCTGCAGTCAGAGGCGCTCGGGCAGGGCGTGGAGCTGGAGGTGCTCACAGGGTGGTCTCGGGCAGGGCGTGGAGAAGGGGCTGTAGCTGTACTCCAAAGAGCCACAGCTACTGAGCGGTCGCAGGGCTCTGTCTCAGCTGAGCACAACGTAGAGCAATGCCGAGGCTGCTCTGGGTCATGCAGGGGCGGGGCGGGAGGGGGGAGTGTAACGAGGCATCGATTCACCTTTGTTCCCCCCTCCACTTTCATCCCAGGGGAGGCTGAGGAGCTGGGCCCTTGTTCTCTGAACTGGGGGGATTTGCCCCTCGGAAGGGCCAGAACTAATAGCTCCACCCCCCACCGAGACTGGCTGGACGAGAGCCGGACAACCCCACGCCTGGCCCCGGACGGGGATTTCCCTGACGGGATACAGGCGCCGTGGAAAGTTCCCCGCTGAATGGGAACTCGGACACGGAGCCGACGGGAATTCCCGGCAGCCGAACAGCAGCCGGCCCGGCGCCGCGGGGAGGCTAGAAGGGCTGGGCAAAGCGCACGCCTGTGCAAGCAGAGAGCCGGCAGAATTCAGGCCCTGCGGCGCGTGCCCTGTACCTTGCTGCAGCGATAGGAGACGACTTGCCCCAAATGCCAGAGAAAGACGTTCTGGATGGAGCCGGCCTCGCTGGACATGTTGACAATGGCCGCCCGGCTGCAGCTCAGTCCTGTCTGGGGGCTCTCCTGGGCAGCCTTCTTCAGCAAGGGCAGGAAGGCCTGGGCAGGGGGAGAAAGGAGCAGCCAGGCAGCCAGCTTAGGGGAAAGGAAGCAGGATTGTGGGGCAGGAGTACTAGAAAGTTAAACATTATGTAGAAAAGTCTGCAAGTCCCCAGGGCCTGATGAAATGCACCTAGAAACTCCAGGAGCTGATAGAGGAGGTAGCTGAGCCTTTAGCGATCATCTTTGAAAAGTCATGGAAGTCAGGAGAGATTCCAGATTCCAAATCGTGTCAAACCAATCTGATAGCTTTCTTTGATACGATAACGAGTCTTGTGGATAAGGGAGAAGTGGTGGAGGTGGTTTACCTAGACTTTAGTGAGGCATTTGATACAGTATCACATGATCTTCTTATCAGTAAACTAGTGAAATTCAACCTAGATGGGGCTACTATAAGGTGGGTGTATAACTTGCTGGATAACCGTTCTCAGAGAGCAGTTATTAACGGTTCACAGTCATGCTGGAAGGGCAGAACAAGTGGGGTTCCACGGGGGTCTGTTTTGGGACTGGTTCTGTTCAATATCTTCATCAACAATTTAGATCTTGGCACAGAGAGTACGCTTATTAAATGTGCAGATGATCCCAAGCTGGGAGGGGTTGCAAGTGCTTTGGAGGATAGGATCAAAATTCAAAATGATCTGGACAAATTGGAGAAATGGGCTGAGGTAAACAGGATGAAATTTAATAAGGACAAATGCAAAGTGCTCCGCTTAGGAAGGAACAATCCGTGTCTCACACACACAGAATGGGCAGTGACTGTCTAGGAAGGAGCCCTGCAGAAAGGGATCGAGGGGTCAGAGTGGACCACAAGCTAAGTATGAGTCAACAATGTGATACTGTTGAAAAAAAGGAAACATGATTCTGGGATGCATGAACAGGAGTGTTGTGAGCAAGACACGAGAAGTCATTCTTCCGCTCTACTCTGCACTGGTCAGGCCTCAGCTGGAGGATTGTGTCCAGTGCTGGGCATCGCATTGCAAGAAAGATGTGGAGGAATTGGAGAAGGTCCAGAGAAGAGCAACAAGAATGATTAACAGTCTAGAAAACAAGAGCTATGAGGGACGACTGAAAGAATGGGGCTTGTTCATTTGGAAAAGAGAAGACAGAGGGGACAGGAGAGCGGTTTTCAGGTATCTAAAAGGGTGTCACAGGGAGGAGGGGGGAAAATTGTTTTCCTTGGCCCCTGAGGACAGGACAAGAAGCAATGGGCTTAAACTGCAGCGAGGGAGGTTGAGGTTGGACAAGAGGAAACACGTCCTGCCTGTCGGGGTGGTTACACACTGGGATAAGTGGCCTGGGGGGTTGTGGAGTCTCCGTCACTGGGGATATGGAGGAGCAGGTTGGACAGACACCGGCCAGGGATGATCTAGACGGTGCTGGGTCCCGCCGCAAGGGCAGGGGCTGGACTCGATACCTCTCGAGGTCCCTGCCGGTTCTAGGATGTTATGAATGTGCTGAGGCTCTCCCCTTTCCCCGTGCAGAAGCTGGAGCCCCGCTCAGGCAAGTGTGGGGAGCCTCGGACCCTCCTCCTGCCTGGGGCATGGGGGGGCTGAGAACAGTCCCCCACCTGTGTCCCTGCCCCCAGACTTCCTCTCCAGGGCACATGGAGGGGCCATGGCTTCCACCAGCTGCCTGGGCGGCTCTTTCCATGGCCTAGCTGGGGCTCTTCAGTCCCAAGGCTTTGCCCCCCGGCCAGGCGGGCAGCTGGGGGGATAAGAGTCATGAGGGCGCTGTGGGGAGCCGTGGACACCCCACTGGCTCTGTGTGGGAGCCCTGGGCAGCTGGGACACAGGCAGGGTGCTGCTCTCCAGCCCGCCTGCTCTGGGGGGAGGGAAGGGGCAGGGCCTTGCACTGGCAGAGCCTCGTCACCCCCCGCTGTAGGAGGAATCTCTTGCCCCGGTTGTGAGGTAACCCCCCCCCCACCTGCCCTTCGCATGACACTAGCTGGTCTATGCAGGCTCTGGGTCGGCTTCCTGACACCTCCAGCCTCTGGCCACACAAGCCCTGCCTTCCCGGCCTCGCGCTCTGCACACAGGACAGGGAGAGACCCCCCCCAGGGCAGCACCCAGCTACACGCAGCGCGACCAGGCTGGCGGGGTTCAGCTGCAGGCAGCACCACTGTGCCCAGCTCCCTGGCCAGGGGATCCATGTGGAGAGTCAGAACCCTGCCAACAAACCGTTGCATCAGGAACACGCTGTCTAGAGAGGACAGGTAATAAGCACGCGCTCATCTCGCCCTGAGACGCTTCTCGGTCAAAGTTCCCTCTGGGACGTGGACGGCAGCCTGGCTGGGATCCCTTCTGCGTGAAGCAAAGTCCCTGCCAGTTTGCGACCTCAGGGAAGGAGTCCAGGGGGGCCTCTTTGGCCCCCAATACACTTGGCTAGCCCTGTGACGGGCTCCCTACGATGATGGACACCCCCCCGCACACGCGCGCGCTGCTTGCGCGTTCCTGTTGCTTCTCTCTCCTTGACGTTTTCATGCCCCGTCCCGAGCATTCAGTGCAGACTGGTGAGAGGAGACCCCTGGGAACCGTGCTGCCCCTCAGGGCTGACAAACAGACTGGGGCATGGGCTTTGGTGAGCTACCGCTCGCTTCCTCCGAGGCCTGGAGAGGGAAAGGCAGGGTCCCAGCAGGGAGCGTAGCATGCGTGCCAGCGCAATTGTGTGGACGTGGCCCCACCCCGGCCGCCAGGAGAGGCCCGGAGGGGAAATGAGCCACTGGAATTCCAGCCCATCACTTTCAAGTGGCAGTCTGGTTCCGAAGGGCTTTTGCCCAAGCCTGGCCCCGCACCAGGGTTCAATTTGCCCTCTGTAGGGCCCTTACCTGGCTCACCAGCAGGGGCCCCGTCACGTTGGTTGCGTACACCAGGGCCATGCCCTCCGGCGTCTCAGACTCCAGCGTGTTCAGTATCACGGTGCCAGCATTGTTAATCAGCAGGGTGAGCCCCGAGCCTTTCAGGTGCTGCTGCACTCTGGCTGCGGCCGCCTGGATGCTGGCCGGGTGGGTAACGTCTGGGGAGACAGCGCAGGGGTCCAAGCACATGATTCCTCCTCTCCCATGTGGCCCCTACCACATCCTGGCCCAGGGAGCTTTGCACGGGGGGCAGAGGTAGGAGAGGGGCAGGAGAAGGTGGGGGGAGACCCGGGGCTGGGTCCAGAGCAGTGGAGCTGTGCCGGGCAGCAAGAGGAGAGGCCAGCCCCAAGGGAAAGGATTCTTGCTGGTTACTTGGACAACTGCAGCAGCCTGAACAGTGCAACTCGGCGGCTGTCAGTGCATGGTTCCTGGTGTGCGGGCGAGTGAAGGGGACGGGAAGGGGGACGGTTTAAAACGGGTTTGGCTGCATCGCTGGTGAGAGAATTGCCCAGCGGGGAGCGAGCGGCTCCACCCCCCTGGGCAGAGCCGCCGGGGGCCGGTCTCACACGAGGGGCCTGGCCCGTGGCGGCCCTGGGACTTCCCAGCCCAGCCGGCCCCCCCACACACACTCTGGGTCTGGCTCAATGGGCTCTGTCCTGTCCCCCTGCTGGGCTTGGCAGGGAGGATACGGGGGAGGGGGCAGGAATGGGGAAGAACCTGCCCCCGGGCAAGGGAACCTGGGCGCTGGGCCCGGGGCAGGGCACCCACCTAGCGCCACGATCACCAGGTTTGGATGCCTGGACGCCAAGTCCTGCAGCTGCTGGAAAGGAATAAAGTTAATGAGTATTGACACGACCCCCGCCTGGAGCCGGGCTGGCTCCCTGCTGCCCCTGGGCCCGAGTCTATATCTCGGTGCTTTCCTGTGCCAGCCCCCCGGGCAGCGCCCCGCCTGGGCCTTGTGGGTCTGGAGGAGGCAGCCAGTTGCCCCTGAGCATTTCCCTGGCAGTAGCAACCTCTGCCAGGCCCCTAGAAGATACTGTGACTCTGCCGTTTCCCAGGCTGGGCGCGTGGGCAGAGCCCTGGGCCGGGGCCTTGGGGCTCCCACCACTGAGCTGCCCAGCCTGAGGCCGTGGCAGCCAAGGGAGGCGAGTCCGGGAAGCGCTGCTGCTGGCCAGGGTGGCAGCAGGCGCTGGGGGGCAGGGTGCCGGGGCGAAGGCAGGAGCCCAGAGAAGGGGCGTGGAGCCGCTCTCCGAGCGGCCGGGCGTTCTCTGCGCTCGCAGTGCAGAGGCGCCAAGCGGAGCCGGAGGGAGGAGGCGGAGAGGAAAACACGGGTTGCCTTTAAGAGTCCTGATTCGGGGGGGTTGGACCCGTGATGCCGGCTGGCTGGGGGCTGCCAGTGCAGGGGAGAACTGCGCTGTGGTGACACCATGCCTGCGCCATGCCGGCTGGCCCCGACGAGTTACCCTGGGGCCAGCCGCTGCTGCCCTGTCCTTCCTGCTCTGGGACTTGTCAGCCAGGTTTCCAGGGGCTTTGGGTGCAGCTGCGCGCCCCAGGGCGGGAGCCGGGTCTACAGTGACCTCCTGCCCCGGCAGGCTGCTCTCGGCCCTGAATGCTCTGGGACGGGATGCCCCTTGCTCAGCTTCCCCTCCCTGCCCTCACCAGCTCCCCTCGCCCCTTACCTGCGCTCGCTCTCCCGCCGGGTCCCGGCAGGTGGCAAAGACCCACTCTGGGGGCTTGCCCTTCTCCAGCAGCTGCCTGACCAGCTCCAGGCCGATGCCCCGATTGGCCCCCGTCACCAGCACGCTGCGGACACACAGGCCAGCCATGGTCCCTCCCCTGCCTCTTCCCTCTGGCAGTGCCACCCTCAGTAGGAGCTGGGCTAGTTATAGCCCCCAGATCCCCGCCCCCGTCCCCGCAGCTGGGCAGTGGAGCTGGAAACGAAGGCAGGAGGAGCTGGGTGGGAAGGCTCCTGTGGTCGGAGGTTGGGACTTTGCTCCAGTGTGCATTTATGTGTACAAACTGATGGGCAGGTCGGGTGAACTCTGCCAAGGTCAGAGATGCTCGATTGTGGAAGCAACAACAGCCGGCCAGGTGCCTGTGAGCGGCCCCGCTGGAGCTGTAGCAGCTCCCGCGCTCTGGCAGGAGCCAAGGTGGCGTTTCCGCAAGGTATCTCTGCCACAGTCCCTGCTGGGTGTTCCCCGAGGGACGGAGCCAGATCTGCTGGGACACGCTCCCAGGCTCAGGAATGTCACTGACCGGGAGTGGGAAATACATGGGCCCAGGGGACATTGGTTCACTGGTCATTTCCACAGGTGGGTGGGGAAACTGAGGCAAAAGCCACCTGACCGAGATAGTGAGGGGAGTTGTGACAGACGGCTGGCTAAGCCAGCGCTCTGCCACGGTAGCCTGGCTAAAGAGGCCGAGGGGAAACAGCTGAGCAAGCCCAGGCCTGAAGGGCTATTACAAGCAGCTGTGGGCCTCACTGGGAGAGGGCTACCTAAGGCAGAGAAAGGAAGCCAGGAGAGGGCAAGGAAGAGCCAGGAGCCAGGGTGTGGCTCAGTGTACGCCCAGGCAGACGGCAGCGCTGGCTGACTTGACTGTAAGCTTTGCACATAGAAGGCGGTGGGAATGGACACTCAGGGCCGCACCGAGCCATTCCGGCGCCCCGTGCAGACAGTTTAATTGTGCCCCGGGTTGGGGGAGGGTGCATGCGCGGCACCACCCCCGCGCCGGCGTGTGGGGGAGGGCGCATGCGCGGCCCCGCCCCTGCTCGGCGCATGGGGGAGGGCACGCGGAGCTGGCGGTGGCAGGACACACCTGCCTGGCCCGGCTCAGCCCGGCTACCGCTGCTGGCGCACAGCCCGGGGCTGCCCGGGGCGGGCCAAGCCTGGCCGTGCAGGGCCCCGCGGCTGCGGGGGGAAGGGTTCTGCTGGCCGGCGCTGCAGGGGTTAACGCGGCCCCCGCCCCGGGCGGCCGCTGCAGGATGGCCGCTGGGAGCTGCTGCAGCCCGCGATCCGGGAGCTGGGCGCGCGGTGCCTGATGGCAGCTAGAAGGGGCGCGCCCCGGGCGGCCGCTGCAGGATGGCCGCTGGGAGCTGCTGCAGCCCGCGATCCGGGAGCTGGGCGCGCGGTGCCTGATGGCAGCTAGAAGGGGCGCGCCCCGGGCAGCTGCCCAGCTAGCCCATGCCTTAATCCAGCCCTGCGGACAATACAAGCCCGAGTGACGGCACCAGCAGGCTCTCTGGCTGATTGTGGACCAGAAGGTGTCCCAGACTAAGGGGCCTGAGCGGGGACTCCGCCACAGGGGTATTTTATTTACAGTTCACCTGACTGATGCACTGTTGCTGGGTTTTCCCAACTGGACGCTGTGCTGCTGCGTCTCATGCCGTGGCCCGGGGCCTGCGAGAGGGTGAGGACAGGCTGTTGCGCACTGGTGCATTCAGCTGGATGGAACAGGGAGGGCTAAAGAGTCACAGTGTTAACGTGCCCTGCTGTGTTCAGCATTCACCACTTGTTAATGACGGTCAGTGTGTGGTCCTGTGGCAGAGCTCCAGCTGGGCCCTGTGGGTCCTGCACTTCGAAGCGGTTCTTACGCGCCTTGGGGACTCACTGGGACCTTCCATGCTGCCTCTTCTCTTTTCTAGAGGCCGGGCTCCCTGCTCACTGAGTCAGCCTCAGCACTGGCACCGCTGAAGGACTGGGGGGGGACCCTTCTGTAATCCTGGCCTCCCTTTCCGGGAGCAGACTCTGTAGTGAGGGGGGAGGGGGCAGGTTCTCGCCCAGGGATCCGAGGCGGCAGCAACTGATGGGGGTTTTTCCCCCCCTCTGGGCCCAAGGCAGCAGCCTTTCCCCATGGCCGCTTCCCCAAATGCTCCCCTAGAACCTTCTCCCTGGACCTGAGGGATTCTTTCCTGCTTCGGCACAAACGTTCTTCCCTTTCTCAGCTCTCCAGCAAGGCATTTCCTCCTCTCAGTCCTTCACTCTTCTCCTCCCTTTACCTGGGGGGAAACTTTTTGAAGTAGCCCAGAGGCCTTAATTGGCTGCAGGTGCCTGATTAGTGAAAACCTTGCCTGAAGCAGCAGGCTAAATTCAGGTGCCTGCCTGCCTTGATTACCTGGCCGCAGTCTCTGGCAGTTCATTCAGGAAATAGAATACCATTCACCCCGCTACCGATATGTCTGCCCTCCACCCAACTAGTGTAGGCAGCTGCCTGGGGTCTGTCCCACATCCTCTTCCCCTCCCCCACCCAGCCCCCGCCGCTCAACACCCAGGGCTTGGGCAACTTGGGATGTCAAACTGCATTCTGAATAAGCCCGGGGCGGCCTCCCACGCTCCATGCTGCACCCAGAAGTGGAATGGCTGGAGGAACAGAAATCACCTGGTCACCCAAAAATTCTTCTTGTTCTGCTGCGTCCATTGGAGAAGGGCATGGCCTGTCAGGAGGACAAACCTACGTCCGAGCAGATAGCACTGTAAGGCTCCCACGGCCCGTGTCTCCACCACTGCACGTTTGCGCTCCCTTGGGAGGAGTTCCCTACTCTGGTACAGGGTGGGACGCTCCGCTCCCCCGACCGCTTGAGAGAAGACAGCCCCTACGACTGTGTCGGGGGCATTGGTCTGTCGGACAAACTCCTGGGTGAAGTCCGGGGCTATTAAGATGGGGTTACTGCCCACGTTGCATGGCCTCCAACTCATTCAGCTGGGGTTTCACTAGGTCTTTCCCCAGCACAAACCCAAGATAATTGGCTTCTGTGAACCCTACGGTGCACTTGGCAGGTTCTCCATCAGGCCAGCTTGTCGAAAAGTCTCAAGAATCACCTCCACCTTCTCCCGGTGCATTTCCCAGTTTGGGGTATGGATGATCACATCATTCAGGTATACAGCAGCATAACAGGCATGAGGGCATAATAGCTTATCCAAGAGGCGCTGAAAGGTAGCAGGGGCCCCCCAAAGAGGCCAAAAGGGAGGGCCTTGTCTTGGAATAGCCCCTTCGGTGTCAAGAACCGTTTTCTCCATTGATCTTCAGCTAGGCGATCTGCCAGGACCCCTTCGTTAGGTCTAGAGTCGCCAGATATCGGACACTGCCCAAACAGTCCAGCAGTTTGCATATGTGGGGGGATCGGGTGCACATCGAACTGGGATATTTCGTTCAACCGACGGAAGCCGTTGCAGAACCACACGGTGCCGGCACTAGCCCTGTTGGGCTGGACTACTGACTGTGGATTCTTCATTTATTCCCCCTCTCTAGCATTTTTGATATTTCTATTTTTATTTCCTCCCTTTTTGCTGCTGGCAGTCAGTAGGGCCTCGTTGTTAGTCTGTCCCTGCGGGTTCAGGACAATCTGGCGACACGTTGCAGTTGCGTGCCCTGGGTTTGTTGAGAACACACCTGATTGTGGAGGAGCATCTCAGTTACCTCTCTCCTCTGGTCAGTGCTTAGGCCAGGAAATACCTGTACCTCTACCAGGGGCTCGTTTGTTGGATCTGAGTCCCCTGGCCTAGCTGTGCAAGCCTTCCTCTCTTGCCAGGGTTACCAAAGATTGACGTGGTATATCTGTTCTGGCTTCTGACGGCTGGGTCGTTGCACCTTAGACGTTGCCTCTCCCATGAGCTCAGTGATCTCCTAGGGATCCTGCCACTGGGCCAGGAGCTTACTTTTGGCTGTGGGCACCAGTACTGTTACTCGATGTCCGGGCTGGCACCGCCAGGTGTTTGCTTGTCAATGGTAGTACGCAGCCTCCTCCAGAGGTTTCTGTGTGATGGGAGTAACCTGTGCTATTTCATCCCTCGTTTGCAACACACGCTCTGTTACATTTCTCCCTTCAGCTGGTGGTTCTTCCCACATTTCCTTGACTATATCTAGGATGCCCCAGGGGTGGCGGCCGTACGAGAGCTCAAAGGGGGAAAATCCCGTGTATACCTGGGGAACCTCACGAATAGCGCACGTAAGATAAGGCCGCAGCATGTCCTGGTCCTTCCCTCCTTGCTTACCACCTTGCTAACAACAGTCTGGAAGGGTTGATTCAATCTTTCAACAAGGCCATTGGTCTGCAGCGGGTAAGCGGAGGTCCAGAAGGTCTGTACATGGAGAAGGGTGCACAGGTCCTTCATCAGCCTGGACATAAACGGGGTCTCCTGGTAGATGAGGATCTCCTAGTGTGAGGGTTCACCTTTACAGCCACCTTTAAAACCTCTATCCACATCCTGAGAGTAGGAGGAAACCGCTTCCCACGGACCCACCCTTAGGGACGCCGGCACCTTTGCTCGGCGTGGTCTGTGGGCCCTGGATTCTGCCTTACAAACATGGCCAAAGCGGCCGTCCACAGCCGGACAGTCCCACTGCAAACGTCCCAGGCGGCCACAGGCAAAGCCGTGCCCACCTCCTGACTTCTGCTCAGGTGATAGGATGAGGCTGGACTTCGCCCACCAGGGTGCCCACTCCGCCCGATTCCACCCACCCATCAGCCTGCCTCTCCCTGCTGCGCCCCTGCACCTCCTGTCACTGCGCTGCTCCTCCGTATCGCCCCGACAGGGCACAGCCCGCTCCCAGCGCCGGGCAGAGACCCAACCCTGGCTGGAGCACTCAGCTCGCTAGCAGCCTGGCCAGCGGCGGTCTCTCTCCTTCCCCCACGGCCTCTGGCTGGGCTACTGCCCCGGGAAAGCCCAAGGCTCTTCAACCAGGGCCCTAGCTGGGAGCTGCCAAGCCCTGCATGTGCCAAAGCCCCGCACCGCGCAGGCCCTGTGGCCCGGGAGTGGCAGGAGAGGGAAGAGACTTCCAGCCTGTTCACACCCTGAACCTGATGGGCTCAGCGCCTTCTGCACATAACCCTGCACAGCACCCAGGGCCTGGGGAGTCACATGCCCAGCCCCCACCCTGGGACCTGCCCCAGCCCCCTGGCACCCTGCCCTACTGAGCCACCCCTCTGGCTGAATGGGCCGTGGCACTTAACCCCTTCCTGCCTGCCCTGCAGGAGGCGGCTGGCTGATCCCGGTGGCCAGCAGCAGCCTGGAGGTGGGAGCAGCGGTTTCCAGCCACAGAAGAGGCTGGGGAAAAAGAAGAGCTCTGCTGAGACACGGGCCGGGTGTCTCCCCCTCTCCTGTGGCTGGAAGCAGCTCCTGTCCCCCCCCCCCCCCAGAGCAGAAATGTGCTGGTCACACCATAGTACCTGCCCCGATCAGTCAATAGGGTTGCCAGGTGTCCAGTATTTTTGGCTCCCGTCTGGTAAAAAAATTCAGAGAATACCAGACACCTAAAATGTCCAGTGTTTTCTGAATTTTTCCCCGGCCAGGAGGCAGACATGCCGGGCACCTGGCAACCCTACAAACACTCAGCGCCCGGCCTCCCCTGAGCCCTCCCCTGGCTCCCAACACCCCAGCCCCCATGCTTATCCAATTCCCCAAGGCTGCTGGCCAAAAGACTGAGGGGAAGCAGTGACTCCCCTGGGTCTTAGTGCTCAACCGCTCCCCTGTTCCTATCCCTGCACTCACTCTTAAAGGGGACATGCTGTTTTAATACTTTAAAATTTTAATTTTTTTTTTTTTTTGTTCAACAACTTTGGTCTCCCCCCCCCCTTTTTTTCCCCATCAACACAATTTTTTTTCCCTTTTTTTTTTTTTGAGGGGGGGGTGTTCGATATTTTTGTTTCAACCATCTGGCAACCCTATCAGTCAAAAGGGCCCCGGCCCTTTGAATCGCTGCCAGAGCCCCGGATGGCATGCTCCAGGAGGCACTACGGGCTGGCTGGGAGTGGGCCCGGCCTGGTCCATAGAGCTGGGGGCTGGCTGCTGCAGCCCCTCCCCTTCTGCATCCGGCCCTGCCCCTTCCAGGGAGTGCAGCATCCCCCCCCCAACTTGCCCACCATGTGGGTGAGGGGCAGCACCCCTCTGTGGGGGACGCCTTGGAGACGGAGAACACAAAGAATCTGTGCCGGTAACACGAGGTTAGCTTGGGTGTCTGTACTGCATTGTGAACATGTGACATTGCGTCGGGGACCCCGGACCCTGCACCCCCGTCCGCAGCAAGATGTGACTCCGCCAGCCAGTGGACCAGGGAGGGTTTATTGCACAGCACGGGTTCCATGTGGACATAGGAGTAAGGGGCAGGCAGCCTCAGACCCCTTGGGACAGGGGTACGCAGGCCCCTGAACCCCCAGTACCTGACTTAGTCCGTTCTCTTCATGTTTGCCCAGCCCAGACTGCCCCCCTCTCTCAGCCCCCGGCCACTCACTCCCCCCAGGCAGCCCCCCCTTCCTTTGTTCAAACTACTTCCCCTGGCCAGGTGAGACATTGCTAGGCCATGGCCTACATGCCTGCCCCAGGGACCACCCCCTGCTGGGCCGTGCTCACAGACACCAGCCAGTAGGGGTCACCCACAGCCCAGGCAGCAACCAGTGACTGCCCAACAGAGTGCACCCAGGGTCACAAGAGTGGACAGCCCCCCCCTCCATCACATCTCTCTCCCCTTCTGAGAGCGAACTGAGCGGGGCCACTCTGCCGGGGGCCTGGGGAGGTTCGGGCCCCTCGCTATGGGACAGCGCGTCGGCGATGATGTTGGCGTTCCCCTTGACGTGGGTCACTTCCAAGTCACAGTCCTGCAGGAGCAGGCTCCATCTCAGCAGCTTGGCGTTGGTCCCCTTCCTCTGGTGCAGCCGGGTCGGGGGCAGTGGTCGGTTACACCGTGAAACGCCGGCCAGACAGGTACGGCTGCAGCTTTTGCAGGGCCCACACCATCGCCAGGCGTCCCTCTCTACGGCCGCGTAGCTCCGCTCCCGGGGCAGCAGCTTCCTGCTCAGGTACACGATGGGGTGTCGCTCCCCCTTCTCGTCCGCCTGCATCAGCACCGCCCCCAGCCCGGTGTCCGAGGCGTCGGTAAACACGATAAAGGGCTTGTTGAAGTCCGGGTTTACCAACACTGGGGCCTTGACCAGGGCCTCCTTCAGTGCACAGAGAGCCCTCTGGCACTGCTCCGTCCAGACCACCCTGTCTGGCCTCCCCTTCCTGCACAGCTCTGTGATCGGGGCAGCGATGGAACTAAAGTTGGGCATGAACCTCCGGTAATATCCCGCCATCCCAATGAAAGCCTGGACCTGCTTCTTGGTCTGGGGAAAAGGCCAGTCTCAAATGGCCTCCACCTTGGCCAGCTCTGGCTTCAGGCAGCTGCTCCCCACCTTATGGCCCAGGTAGGACACTTCGGCCATTCCAACCTTGCACTTCCCAGCCTTTACAATCAGCCCAGCCCCTCCTTAGTCAGTCCAGCACCTGGGTGACCTGGGACATGTGGTCCTCCCAGGTCTGGCTAAAGACATAAATATCATCGATGCACGCTAGGGCAAAGCTCCATTCCCCGCAGCAGCTGGTCCACCAGGCGCTGGAAGGTGGCTGGTGCCCCCTTGAGGCCAAAGGGCAGGACCAGGAACTCACAGAGCCCCACTGGAGTGATAAGTGCTGATTTCAGCCTGGCCTCAGGGTCTAACGGCACCTGCCAGTAGCCCTTGGTGAGGTCCAGGGTGGTGAGGTAGTGAGCTCCCCACAGCTTGTCCAGGAGTTTGTCGGGGTTAGGCATGGGGTAGGCGTCAGACACCGTGCTGGTGTTGAGCTTCTGATAGTCCATGCAGAACCGGATCATCCTGTCCTTCTTGGAAACCAGAACTACCGGAGAGGCCCAGGGGCTGGAGGACAGTTGGATCACCCCTAATGCCAGCATGTCCTAGACCTCTCTCTCCAGCTCCTGGGCCGTCTTCCCCATGACTCTGAACGGGGAGCAGCGCACCGGGGGGTGGGTGCCCATCTCCACCCAGTGGACAGCCAGGTTGGTGAGACCAGGCTTGTCAGAGAACAGCTGCTGGCGGGAGCCCAGCACCTCTCGGATCTCGGCCTGCTGGGCCAGGGGGAGCTGGTCTGAGAGGGAAATTGACTCAAGTGAAGAGTCAGCTCCAGTCCCAGGGAACAGCCCCACCAGGGGATCCTCCCCCTGCTCCTCCCAGGGCCTGCACAAGGCCAGCACCAAGTTCTCCCGGCCCCCGTACGGCTTCCTGATATTGACGTGATACACCCTGTCACATTACCAGAGTTTAAGGGAAGCAGCCAGAGCACTGCTGCGCCCATGGGGGGGTGTTTGCTCCAAAAGTGGTACAAAGGGGGCCATGTGAGGTGTCAAACAAAAGCTCACTGTCTCCTGATTCTGTATATGCTCTTCATATACCTGTATAATGTCTGTGTGAAGTTATAAATATGTACCCTGTCTTGATGCTGAAAGATTCTCTGTCTGAGGCAGAGCAATGGGCCGGGAATGTTTGCCCATGGACATGCTAATGAGCAAAGCTCCAGGGAACAATGGACCTTTGGAGGCCAAAGACACACCTGGCCACTGGCCATGTGACTCTCTCCAGCTTGGAAGAAGCCAGGAGGGGATATAAATACGCCATGTGGCCGACTCCATCTGCGTGCTCAGCTCCACTCTTCATCCCAGAGGCAGGAGTGCATGGATCGAGGAGCCGGAAAGAACTGGGACTGGTTTGTGGCCTATTTAGGAAGGTCTCCAGTCTGGGTGCTATAGAGAGCCCTGAATTTGAGCAATTCGCCCTGAGCAGACGCCCTCAGCCGTGTCCAGACCCAGCTCAGTCAGTCACAGTGGCGTAGTCGGCAGGATCCGCAGTTCTTGGTCAATTGAGCTTTGGATCAGGACCCCACGCTGTCTAAATTTGATTTTTGGTGTTGAGAGTTTAGTTGGTTAAAGAGCCGCTGCAATGAGCCAGAGACTATATGAGAGTCTGGACAAAAGGATTCTGAAGGATTTGTGCTCAGGGAGAGGTATTGCCTTTAGAAAGAAAGCCTCTAAACTAGAACTGGAATGGTTGTTAGTAGCCAAAGATACGGCTGAAAGAAAGCAGAAGCGAGCCAAAGAAGCTGCAGAAAGAAGGCAGAAGACAGAGGAAGAAATTGCTAAAAGAAAGCAGGAGCTGGATCGAGAGCTTGCAGAGAGAAGGGCAGAGATGGACAGACAAATCAGACAAGCTGAGGAAGCTGCAGAGAGAATGGCAAGCCTTGAACTTCAGCTTAAGAGAATAAAAGATCAAAAGGGACTGTATCCTCCTGAGAATTCGATGTATAACCTTGTGGGTATGTGGTGTGATTATAATCGGGCTGATGTGGTAACACAGTCCCAAAGCATGTATGGGGTTTGTGAAGGGGGTGCAGGTGACTCTGGGAAGCTTTCTGGGGCTGGTCAGTCTTCCTGTAACAAAGGGAAAAGTGTCGCTAAATGTTTGCCCGAGGCAGATAGCTGTGTGTCTGTGCAGGGGGGCAGTGAGCCTGGAAGTAGGGGCCTGTCTGATGCCTCAGAGGTGAGGCTGGAATCAGAAACAGGGCAGGGAGAGCCCAGAAATCTGGGAAGTGTTTCTCTAGGGCAGTCTGGAGGGGCTGGCCAGAGTGGAGTTGTAGCTAAGGAAAAAGTTCTGGAGGATGAGGAGTTGTTGGCTGGTGAGATTTGTACAACTGAACCAGCACAAGCTGAAAATGAGTGGTGTGAAGAAGCACAGGGTGTGCAAGCTGGCAATTTGGCTGGTGGAAGTAGCAGTGGGGCAGTGAAGGAAGCTGTCTCAGTGGCTAGCTGCGTGCCTGAGAATAGCCAGAAGTGTTGGGACAAAAGAGAAACTGTCTCTGGTTGTCTGTCTGTGTGTGGGGAAGAGTTTCTGCCTTTGTCTGAGGAAAGTGCCCCTCCGCCTGTGTTGGCTGAGAGCGGTGCTGTTGCCCCAAAGCTGGGTCTGGATACAGCCATGGACCAGAAAGGGAGTGGCTCTAAGTTTGTGTCGGTTGGGGAGAAGGAGGCTGTGACCTGGGTAGATCCAGTCAGCATCTTGTCAGGATCCCAGAGATCAGACAGTTGTGGCACTGATGTTGTGCCTGGTGCTGGTGTGTTGCTGGGAGATGGGGGAGTGACTCTGTGGGACCAGGGTGACCCCTTAGCCAGGGCACAAGGAGAGAATGAGGGCATGTTAACTCTGGTGCCTAATGACGGTGTGAAAGCTTGCAGCCGTCTGGGAAGTTGCAAAGGGAAGGAAGATGTCTCTGACCTGGTCACTTGTGAGTGAATCTGTCTGTGTGCCTGAAGGGGGACTGTTTAGGAATCCGCCAGATGGGCCAGAGATGACCCAGGGAGTGAAGGAATTGCAGGAGGAGTTGGTTGTGGCTCAGCAGGGCAATGCTGCTGCAGGGCCAGAGAAGGGTGAACTGTTGCTTAAGGACGCTCATAGGGAAGAGAGTCCTGGCAATGCTTTGAGCAAGCTGTTTGCAGGGGCTGAGGAGGTAACAGTGCCTTGTTTGGGGAAGATTAGGAGAAAGCTCTGCCTGTAAAAGGCATCAGCTTGATGTGTGAGGCACTTGTTTCAGTGCCTGACAGACAGAATTTGTCTGTTAGCAGTGACTCCACTGACTTGGGTGTAGAAAGATCCAGTGTGGGTGGTGTGGGAGAGGTCTCAGAGGGACTGAGGGTTGTTCCAAATGAGACAGGAACAGCCAGAGAATTGGACCAGTCTGATAACCAAGTGACTGTGTGTGACCAGCTTGCTGGGAGGTCAATGTGTGTGGGGCAGGATTGTGCCCAGGTTGAGGACGGGGGTGGACAGTTAGGGTATGTCTAGACTACATGGCTCTGTCGATGGAGCCATGTAGATGAGTTTACTAGACATAGCAAAATGAAGCAGCGATTTAAATAATCGCCGCTTCATTTACATCAAAATGGCTGCCGCGCTGCACCGATCAGCTGTTTGGCGGCACAGCGGGGCAGTCTGGATGCGCCACGGTTGACAAAGGAAGCCTTTGTCGACCGCTCCGGTATGCCTTGTGAAACGAGGTTTACTGGAGTGGTCGACAAAGGCTTCCCTTGTCGACCGCGGCACGTCTAGACTGCCCCGCTGTGCCGATCAGCTGATCATCGGCACAGCGTGGCGGCCATTTTGATGTAAACGAAGCGGTGATTATTTAAATCGCCACTTCATTTTGCTATGTCTAGTAAACTCATCTACACGGCTCCGTCGACAGAGCTATGTAGTCTAGACACACCCTTAGTGTCTCAGATTCAGGAGAAGGACTATGTAGCTAAGTGTGCAGAGCAGAACAGCTGTGCGGTTACTCTCCCTAGGATGCAGGAGATGGCAGTTAAGCCCCCATCTCTGGACACTGGACACTCATAATCAGTCAGGGAATTTGATATCTGGTTCCATGTGGAAACAGAGGTTGGAGGTGGAAGGTGGAGAGACATGTGAGTCTACAGCTTACTGCTGTTACCCCACTGAGTGGGGGGAAAGGGGGAATTCCAGGGCCATTGTGGGCCAGGGGGTCACACCCAGCCAGCCCTTTGTCTTGGTCAGGCCAGAGGCTTCAGGTTTTGAGCCCACAGGACAAGGGGGAGGGGCAAGACTTGCTTTGGCAAAGAAGACTCACAGTTTAAACCCGAAGGACCAAAACTGCAATGGTGTGGAGCCAAAGATGGGGCATGATGGAGAATGCTGTCAATATACACTTGATATGGGATTGTTCTTGTTACTGATGTTAACCTTTGTACCCAATGTGCTGTGGTTACCAAGAATTGTAAAGGTGTATGATGTGCATGATCTTATGGAAAGATCTTATGGACCTTGTCACTTGTCAGGAAATGTACCAAATGACAGACTGTATGTAAAAGGACATTGTGATGTTGATATTTCATGGTTAATGCTTGTAACTGGTCTTGGAACTTCGTACAGGACAAGGAAGATTCCAGCCAGAAGGTGCTGTGTGAAAAGGGAAACTGAGGCACACCACCATTTTAATTTTGTGGCTAAGTGCAAAGCTGCCTACACTATGTGGGAAGAGAAGGCATACACTAATACACTGTTAACTGGGTTTCATACGATTGCCCGAGCTGGTCTGGATAAATTTACTATTTTCCTTAGCTCTGGGCAAGGTCATATGACACACATGACAGAACTTGCCATGATGAAGCCTGTTTTAAGCAAGTTTGGTTTTCATACACTTGTCCAGTTCTGTACTGTGGTTTTTAACATTGGATTGGAACATGTGATGACACAGAGCCAAAACATGGGGAGGCCTGTGATGCCTTCAGTGATGTCACTAGCATCACTTCCCGCATCAATTTTGCATTGGGGGTGTCACGTTACTGGATTTTGAGGGGAGCAGCCAGGTCACTGCTGCACCCATGGGAGGGTGTTTGCCTCAAAAGTTGGTACAAAGGGGGTCATGTGAGGTGCAAATGAAAACTTACCTTCTACTGATTCTATATATGCTTTTCATGTAATTGTATAATGTCTGTGTGTGAAGTTATAAATATGTACTCTGTGTTGATGCTGAAAGATTCTCTGTCTGAGGCAGCGCAATGGGCCGGGAATGTTTGCCCATGGACATGCTAATGAGCAAAGCTCCAGGGAACAACGGACCTCTGGAGGCCAAAGACACACCTGGCCACTGGCCATGTGACTCTCTCCAGCTTGGAAGAAGCCAGGAGGGGATATAAATAGGCCATGTGGCCGACTCCATCTGGGTGCTCAGCTCAGCCCTTCATCCCAGAGGCAGCCGTGCAGGGATCGAGGAGCCAGGAAGAACTGTGGACCCATCCTGACATAGGATGTACACCAAAGATTTTTAAGCCAGCAGTTATAACATCTCTGCTGCGAGCCTGCATTGAGAACTGGGAGATGTAATGTATGATACTTTAACAACCTTACTCTCGTGCTTTTCCTTCTTTTAGTAATAAACCTTTAGATGTTAGATTCTAAAGGACTGGCTTTTGTGCAAAAGCATCCATGCCAGTGTAGACGCTCTCTTGCACAAGAAAGCTCTGATAGCCATTTTAACCATAGGGCTTTCTTGCGCAAGAAATTCATGTTGCCTGTCTACACTAGCCTCTTGCACAAGAACAGTTGCACAAAAGGGCTTATTCCTGAGCGGGAGCGTCAGAGTTCTGGTGCAAGAAGCCCTGATTTCATACATTAGAACGTCAGTTTACTTGTGCAAGAACATGCGGCCAGTGTAGACAGGCAGCAAGTTTTTGTGCAAGAGCGGCCGCTTTTGTGCAAGATCGCGCCAGTGTAGACACAGCCTTTAAGTAGGATGAAGTGGTAGCTGGAAACACATCTTTTCTGCAGTATAATAAAGAAACTGAGGCACACCGCCTTATTAATTTAATGATTAAACAGTGGGATAACTCACGCTCAACCCATAAAGGGAAAAGTTATTAAAACTTGGCCTGCTTATAAAACAAAAGTATAGGAAAGTATTGGGGTAACTTAAAGCAGAGAGAGAAATTAGCAAGAATATCTGTAAAAGAAAAAAGTATTTCAGGATATAATGTGCCACCACCAAGGGGGTAGAAATGTTTTCTTTTCTCGTTCAGAACATCGGAAAGAGCTGGTACCAGCTGAAGAGCAATCAGAATAATATGGATTTATTGTTGCGACAAAAATTGTGTTTTATGTGTTGTTGTGTCTTATGTGTTGTGTCTCATGCGTTGTGGTATATATTTGTTGTTTTGTGTTGTTTGTCTCAATGCTAGCATTATTGTGTATCGTTTTGGGAAAAGAGGAGATACTATAGTCAGCAGGAAAATCAATGACTCTCTAACCAGACCTCTTCCTCTCCTTATCCCTCCGCCTCCTGTCACTACTTAAAAAGCAAGGATCAGGTGGTGGTGTGGTTGTTGTGGCAAACTTGCTGGACTTAGCAAGCTGCTAAAGTTGATTCTGAAACTATGTAAGTAAAGCAGAAGTTGGAGCGGGTACGTACAAAAATAAACTGTAGCAAGTAAAGAAGTGCAGGAAACTAAAATTCCTGTGAATGGTAACAGCTTAGTATGGTAATAGTTTAAGCTAGTAAAGGTAATATTTTAAAGACTAGGCAGTTAAGCCAAGTGGTATGGAACATGAATATCAGATAATCACAGGGGCGGGGCCCCCTTCTTGAAGCACATACAGGGGCAATAATGGGAAACAACGCATGCCCTCCCTGCTGTAACCCCAGGATGGGCTGGTAAATAGGTTATGTGCCTGAAGACAGGGGGTCATCATTGCCATGGGTGCAGGGCACACCTATTGGGTCTTCATTTTTGTGCCAGGGGTATATTTGAAACCAGGAGAATAGTTTTGTATTTTCTCTGCAGCTGCTGCTAATCCTTCACCCATGCATGCTGGAAGTGTTTGAAGGTCAACGTGTTATTTAAACAAGAACAAATGTAAAAACAATTGCTGCTCCGCATCTGAGATCTGTCAACTTGACCTGTCCTCCCACGGCTCAAATACTGTGTAGGGCAAGACCCCCTCTCCTCCACTATCAACCATCTACTAACTGGGTGACCTGAACATCGACAGTATCTCTCATGTCACCTCTGGAGTTACAGGCTGCATTTGGGTCCACCTGGACCAGAGTTTGCAAGCATCAGTCTGGGAGTGTGAAATGAGCACATCCATGTCCCTAGAGGAGCTGGTAACCTTACCATTGAATTCAACATCTCAGTCTGAAATAACATGAATTGGACATAATGGGCAGAAGAGACCGAATACGTACAGAATTGGACTGGGACTGCATACAGGACTTGTAATCATTTGGTGATAAATGGACTGCAGCTTAAATATATGATTATAATCACAGGTGTAAATGGTTTACTCGATTGTAACAAAGAGTCAGCTAGGGAAATGTATTTGGGAAAAAGGGGGGAACCTATAGACAGACTGGGCAAAGCAAATTGGGTGGACATGGGAACATCATAGATGGGGCTGGCATGTTGTCCACATTAACATAGCCCTTGTGCCAGGTCTTTTTGGCAGCAATGAGAGCGGGGTTCAAACATCTGGGGCGCCTCTGAAAATTCGCTGACTTGAGCCTCCGCCGGGGAAGCAGACATGATTCCTTGGAGCCCTGCCCGGCAGCACTTCCCCACGCACAGACAGGGACGTGTGACTGTAGTACACCCAGCGCGGGCTCTGCGGGAGGGCCAGCCCCAGCCCCTCCTCCATCCAGAGGGAGAGGAGTTTGGTGTGGGCCAGGACCCCCATGTGACCCGGCCTAAGGACCCTGCTAAGGAGGGGGTCGGTGCTCACATCCTGCTGTGGCATGGGTACGAGCACAGGCGTTTTGCAGGGCAGCTGGGCACAGGTGAAGTGGGCCTGAAGAGCCAGCCAATGTGCTGCCGTGAGCCCCTGGGACAGGCCTTCCAAAAGCCCTGGCTCAGCTCCAGCTGCTTGGCCTTTACCCCTTCGTTCCCACAAGGACTAGGTCACCAGGAAGCAGCACCAGTGGGAACAGCTGCTAAGCAGGCCAGCATGGCACGTGGTGCGGGGCTGCTCTCCAACGGGCCAGCAGGGCCCAGCTGAACTCTGTGCAACTCTGGCCTGCGGCAAGCAAGACGTTCAGCTTCAGCCAGAGCGTGGCAAGGGGTTGTCCAACAGCATGGGCGGGGCTGGTGGCCCGGGGGCGCCACCCCACAGGGGCAAGTAGCTGGAAGTGAAGTGCTGCGAAGGAAAGGCCGTGAGAGGCTCCTGTGGGGACGCCGGGCTCTGCCCTCCTGGAAGGGAGTTCAGTCGGGGGGGGGGGGCGCGCTGCACCGCACCTACAGCTGGCCACCTCATATCCCCATCGCGCCACTACCACAAGGGATGAGGGGTAAGAGCAACTCTGCAGCTCAGGTCCGCAATGGAAGCAGCGATCCCTCCAGCGCCGCTACAGCACAGCCACTCCTGGACTGCGAGGCCAGCATGGTCCATGCTGGCCATCTGTCTGACCTCCCACGCGCTGCCAGGCCACGGGACCACCGCCACCCACCCTGAAATAGACCCCGCACCTCTGGCTGAGCTACCGACGTTTTCAAATCCTGGGACTGCACTTGGAGGAAGTTTGTGGGGGTGGCTTCGGGGAGCAGCCTGGTGCAGAACGATAACAGAGCGGGCGTCTCAGCCAGCGCCTGGTACCTTTCTGCTGCCATGTTTGTCGTCATGTGAGGAACTTCGGGCCTATCCAATTATCCATACACCTGGGATTTATGTGCGTTTCTGCTCAGGGGACCCACCACCAACACGATTACAGAACTCGACATAGCTGGCCCACACAACACACAATCACCTCACATACGTTCCATTCTCCCTAGTACACAGGGCTATGTGAATCCACTGGGCAGATGTTCAAAGCATACCTGATTTCCATTGCACGTGTGACTCCAGGGTCAGTCCTGAAAGGAGCACTGTTTGGATGTATTCCGGTTTCAACATCCAGCAATGTCCAGACTCCACTCTTGGCAAGAAGGTTCCCCTCCTCTGTGCAGACACTGTGAAAAGCACAGCAAGCCACAGTCACGTGGGCCGCATGCATCACATTGGCCCTCGCTCCATCCCTGGGGAAACGGCTTGGCTGGCCGGCTGCTCCAAGGTTGGGCATGACTCAAGCTCACCAGCCTGTGTTCCCCAGGTCGCTCCACAACCCAGCCCACCTCCCTACCTTCAGGACACCCATTACCCTGCCTTCCTAATGCCAGGGCCTGCTCCATCCCTGGGGGAGCTGGTGTTGGCAGGGGGAGGTTTTGAAGGGAGTCCCAACGGGATTTCAGCTGGGCCAGTTGCATATTCTAGCACAGGGGTGGGCAATAATTTTTGCCCGGGGGCCACTTCAAAAATGTTTGAAGTAGCCCTGGGCCACCCCAGAAGGGTGATTGGTCTGGGGGGGGGGAAGCCCTTTTGCCCCCCCTTCCCACTAGGCACCCTGCCAGGAGCACGTGGTGCTTTGAAGTGCCGCAGGCTCCTCACAGGGCTGGGGCAGGGTGAAGGAAGCTTCACGCAGCTCCCCCGCCCCCAGGCCCTGATTGGCTTGGGGGTGGGAAAGTGGGAAAGCCTCCTCTGCTCTTCCCCCCGCCCCCGCCGTGAGCAGCGCACTGGGCTTCAAAGCACCACTTGCTCCTGGCAGGCGGGAGGAGGCTCCCCCGCCCTCAGGCCAATTAAGGCCCCCGCAGGGCAGGGGCAGAGCAGAGAAGGCTTTGCACGCTCCCCTACCCCCAGGCCCTAATTGGCCTGGGGGCGGGGGAGCAGCAAGGCCTCCATGGGCCGGATCCACCCACAGAGGCCCTTTCGCCCACCCCTGTTCTAGCACCATCCTTCAGCTACACAGTGTGCAGCTGAATCGCCTTTTGCCAAAGGAGGATACGGATGCCTAACCCTGGCAATGGGGCGGAGCCAAGTCCCCCAGGTGAACAAGGACAATGACTCCACTAATGACATTGTTATTTGGTGAGAATAATGTCCCAGCTTCTCCATGAAGTCCAGATCTCCATCAGGAACTCTGCCAGAGCATCCCAACTTAGTGGCCATGAATCTGTCCCTGAGTCAACCAGGCCCTGCAGAACCACGAAAGAGCGCCTTTTCTGGGTTATGTACCCATGCCCGTGAGTGGCAGGTATTACAGGCCAAGGGAGGCTCAACTTCCCCCGCACAGCCACTGCCGCCCGACACTTTCTGCATTCATCAGTAATCTCCCATGTCCTTCAAGGGGTTACACAGCTCTGTGGGGCAGAGGTGGAGGATGGATCTGACAGTGTGGGACTATCTGGCATACCCACATCTTTCTAGTACCCCGTACCAGCTAGATATCTCTTGCAGATGTGGGGTACCAGAAAGCACCACCATATTTGTACTGATTGGATTCTAGATGGCTGAGACTCCTCTGGCCACGCGGGGGGGGGGGGGGGGGGGGGAGAGGAAGGTGCTTCAGGGCTCTTCCAGGTGATGGGGGGGGGGGGAGGTCAGAGCTCCAGACATGGGGAGGCAGGGGTCTCAGGGCTCCAGCTGCAGGAAGACCGGGCAGCTTGGGGCTCCAGCCATGTGGGGATAAGGTATGGGTGCAAGGGGTGGAGACGGAGACAGGGGCTGGCCTCCCCAAAGGGAGGCTGCACCCAGCGCCGCTGCTGATGCGCTCCTTGAGGTGCACAAACTATAGGCACATGATTCATCACCACCCCAGCACAGTTCAGAAAGCCCGTTCTGAGAATCAGCAATTATTTCAGGGATATTTCTGTGCCTACGCCCTTTGGGTCTACCCGATCCTGATCGCACTGAGCGCGAAAAGGAGAGCAATCAATTCGTCCTGAGGCCACTTGGATTGTAAAGCTGAAATCTAACAAGTTAGGCTTGCCAATATATCAAGGGACTGACTGGGACAGCCCGTTAGCCCTGCAGGCCGAGGGCGCTAGCTGACTAGTTTGATGCTGGGTGCTTTTTAGGTCAACGTTTAACCTGAACAGCAGTTCTCAGATCAGGATACTTTCTCACATACAACCAGCTAACAATGTATGAATTCACCCAGAACCACATCACCATCCAACCCCACCCTCACGAAGGTGCTCCCATGCCGCAGTGTACGAATAAGCTGTTCACAAACTGCTCTAGGATTGTTTCCGAAGAGGCAAACCAGGACGAATGCTGCTTCTCAGATGTTGACGCTTGCGATCTTACTGTTAGAAACACACAGGTGTCATGCCCATTCCCATCTGCCACTTCGCTGGCACATCTGTACCAGCACAGAGCTGCGTTAAGTCTCTTTTCCTGATCACCGACTTCCACAGTGTTGTAGCAGCCAGTCTTGGCCAGTTAGACCCGACTCTTACAGACGAGAAGGCAAAAGGAGAACATAGGATTTAAAATGGAGAATTCATGAGGCTGGTGGCAAAGTTCCAGGGAGTGTTTGGAATTTAGCCAAGGCTGGCAGAGGTGAGGGTGTAGCTGAGCCCAGTAACCGACTCCCCCTCCGGAGCGCACAGTGTGTGTCAGCACCAGACCAGAGGACATATACCAGCTTGGCTCACCCAAGTGTGGACAGTAGAGTCTGTGCGGCATCTAGCCAGGCAGTGAGATGGAGTGGAAACTGATTTTGCTGGGTGCTGGGCCATGGGTGAAGGAGTCTGTTTAACCGTGGCTACAGACCCCAATACGGTTAGATACAAGTGTTCTGCTATTGTTATGTGCAATGCTTGTTCCAGGGGCTGAGACTTGCCATCCCGTCCATTGGCTGGTTCAGGGCAGTCACTCCAGGCCCTATGCTTTGGGAGGACATCAAGGTCCAGGGGAGGCTTAGCGCATTAACAGGAGTAGCGTAGCGGTGGTAGCAGGGGCCACCAGTGGCGGCAGAAGCCGGGGAAGTGGAGCCCCACAGTTGCATTTATATGCATGGAGCTTTCTGCCTGAAACTGGAGGCCCTGAGTCGCACTAACGCCCTCGGCAATTTATTCCAGTGTTTCACCACCCTGACAGGTAGGAAATTTTTCCTAACATCCAAACTAACCCCCCTTGCTGCAGTTTAAGCCCCTTGCATCTCATCCTATCATCTTTACTAGCCTTTCTACTCATTGAGATGGTTTGTTCCTGCACTCTCGCTAAGGCTTCTGTAAAATACAACCAGCTCTCCTGTACTCCTCTCCAATCATACTGGCTTCCCAAGGGACCCTGCCCATCAGCTCCCTGAGGGAGTCAAACTCTGATTGGTGGAAGTCTGGGGCATGTATTCTGCTGCTCTCCTTTCTTCCTTTGGGCAGGATCCTGAACTTGACCATCTTAGGGTCAACTCACGCCCAGCTTGCTACTTCTGCTTCCTCTGGCAGTTCTTCTCTGTTTGCGAGCAGCAGGCCAAGGGGAGACGGCCCCTGGCTCGTTGCGCTAGCACTTGCAGCAGGAAGTTGTCCCCAACACTCACCAAGACATCCTGGACTGTCTGTGCACAGCCTGGGTGATCTGCAGCAGCGCTCAGGGTGATTGAAGTTCCCCAGGAGACGCAGGGCCTGTGATCTGGAAACATCTGTCAGTTGTCCAAGAGAGCCTGATCTACCTCATGCTCCAGGCTTGGTGATTGACAGACACCCGCCAGGACGTCACTTTCATTGCTCTCACCTCTACTCTTAACCCAAAGACTCAACAGGCTTTTTTCCAGTTTCATACTGGAGCTCGGAGCAATCCTCCTGCTCTTACACACAGTGCAACTCCTCCTCCCATTGTCCCCTGCCTGTCATACTCATAGAATACCAGAACCGGAAGGGACCTTGAAAGATCATCAAGTCCAGTCCCTGCCCTCATGGCAGGACCAAGCACCGTCTAGATGTTCCCTGATAAATACCTACCTGCTCTTAAATATTTCCAATAATGGACATTCCAAAATCTCCCAAGACAATTAATTCCAGCGTTTAACCACACTGACAGGAAGTTTTTTTCCTAATGTCCAACCAAAGCCTCCCTTGCTGCAGTTTAAGCCCCATTACTTCTTGTCCTGTCAGAGGTTAAGGAGAATCTTTCTCCCGCCTGCTTGCAACACCCTTTTAGGTACTTGAAAGCTGTAGTGTCCTTGCTGAGGGCAGGCTCCCCTCGAGAGGACTCCCACGGCCAAAATCCCTCCACGGGTCCTCTTATCGAGGTCTGCACAGCCCAGTGACCAGAGTCTGAGTCCCAGATCCCCCTCTTATGTGGTTAAATGGGGCTCAGCAGCCTGGGTCATTATGGTCCAGAGGCCCCATCTTAGTGCCACTCCCCTCTATCGGGGTAAATACGACGCTGGGGCCTAGTCCTTGCAGCACTCTCTTGTGTTGGGGTAAATACAGCCTGAAGGCCGAGTCCTTGTGGTGCCCCTCTATCAGGGTCAATACAGCCTTGCGGCCCAGTCTTTGGAGTCCTTCCCTCTATTGGGAGAAGTACGGCCCACAGGCCTAGTCCTTGTAGCGCTCCTCTCTCGGGGTCAACACGGCCCTGCAGCCCAGTGTGTGCAGTACGCGCCCCCCCCCCCCCCCCTTCTGGGGTAAACACAGCCCTGGAGCCTAGTCCTTGCAATGCTCCCCTCTATCGGGGTAAATACGGACCACAGACTCCAGGGACTACCTCTGCCTGGGAGCACTGTAGAGGGAGGGGGACCTGGGCCCTATGGGCAGTGGCTCGGTCCACTGCTCACTCAGCGGGGGTTCCCTCCCAACAACCCGCTGAGCACTTGGGTTGCAATTCCCCACCCTGGGCCACTTCCTATCACCCCGCGTGTCTCCCTGTCACTGTACCGCCAGGCTGTCTCCGGGGCCGTCGCTGTGGCAGTTGCTGCATCAGCTCCGGTTGCGTCTGCTCCTCCGGCTCTGGAGCTGGCTCAGCAGGTCCTGCCCCTTCAGCCATCAGTCCTGAGTGAGTTGCCTCAGGGCCTTTTATACTCCAGCTCACCTGTGACCATGCCCAGCAAGGCTGTGGGGGAGGGGTGCTTCCAGCCAGCTGGGCCCAGCCCACATTCTGGGTTACAGTGCAGGGACAAGGCGCCCCGTCACGTCCCCAGTCAGTCTTCTCCTTTCTAAACTAAACACACACAATTCAGTCTGCCCTTGTAAGTCATGTTGTCTAGACCTTGCATCATTTTTGTGGTTCTTTGCTGGACTTCCTCTAATTTGTCCACATCGTCCCTGACATTGATACCCAGAACTGGACACAATACTCCAGTTGAGGTCTAATCAGTGCAGAGAAGAGCAGAAGAATTGCTTCGTGTGTCTTCTTTACAACACTCCAGGTAATGCATCCCAGAATGGTGTTTGCTTTTTTCACCCACTTATACTGTGGACTCATATTTAGCTTATGGTCCACTAGGACCCCTAGATCCTTTTCTGCAGTACTCCTTTCCTAGTTAACCACTTCCCATTTTGTACCTGTGAAACTTTGCATTTGTCCTTATTGAACTTCATCCTCTTTGCCTCAGACCATTTCTTCAGTTTCTCCAGATCATTTTGACCCGAACCTCCAAAGCACTTGCCACCCCTCCCAGCTTGGGATCATCTGCAATCTTTATAAAAGTGTACTTTTGATGCCATCATCTAAATTCTTCATAAGGATATTTAACACAACTAGTCCCAAAACAGACCTCTGTGGAATCCCACTTGTTATGCCCTTCCAGCCCGATTGTGTACCACTGTTAACTACTTTCCGAGAACACTTTTCCAACCAGTCAGCATCCACCTTAGAGTAGCCCCATCTACACTGTATTTAATTTACTGAGAAGACAGCCGTGCAAGACTATCTTAAATGCTTTACTACAGTCTAGATATACCACACCTACTGCTTTCTCAACCACAAAGCTTGTTATCCTGTAAAGGATGCTATCAGGTTGTTTTGACATTCCTCTGTTCCCCAAAGTGAATGTGCCAAATGCTCCCTCATTCCAGTAACACACAGAACTGGCTAGGAAATAGTGAAAACACATAGGCTCTAGGCTTCACGTGCAAAGAATGGCCCCTGGAATTCTGTGCAAGAGTAGTTTAAATATCTCTTTATTGATATACAAACCTAATAACCTTTAAACCAACAAGGAGAGAAGTCAGTAACTGAAACACGGCATGATATAAATACAGCATAGAAAGTAGATAATGTAGCATCCGTGGAGAACAGCATGCCCACATTTTCTTGTGCACTTTGGAGCAGTCAGTCCGGTCTCCCAGAACAGCTCCAATTACGAAAGGGGCTTGTGTGTCGCCACAAACATGTTCTAACCCTAAATGCTGTCAGAGGGGAGGCCGCTGCTCTCCACAAAGGCAGGCAACGCGGTACAATAGCGTACAGTAGCACTGAGATTTTCTACCTCCCGAGAGTTCAAAGCATTCGTACTCCTAGGAATGATCCGTCTGCACAAACAGTCTCTTTGGCAGGGGAGAGGAGGTGGGTTGTAATGGCTGAACCCTCACGTTAACGTGGTGGATTGTGGCTTTGCCCTGCACTAGCTGCATCCGTTACACAACATTCATAAGTGTAAGGCACTAGAAAATGGTGAGATTATACACGTTTTCACAGCTTAACTCTCCAACTCCAGCTCTGCAGGAGAATCACTGGCACATGTTAAAACTTCTCTCCCAGCCCTATACATTTGACTCTTGGGGAGAAGATGGCTAAGGATGGCATTTCGATGGGCAAGCTGAAAGTGCTGCTGAGAACGAACATAAGAGTCCCCCAAAGGAGGATGCCTAATTGGGTGCAGCTCTGAGGTGGCAGTCTGCTCTGGAAAGAACGGTCAGGATTGGTGCAACTCTGGAGTGAGGCCAGGAGAGCAGAAGTGCCGGCACTGCCCAGCTCAGCACCCCGGAGAAACAGTGCAGTACAGTACCAGCGCAGGCTGTAACAGAGCATTACCCAGCGCTGGAGATAAGGAGCAGGCAAAAAGGAAGCAGCCCACTTGCAAACCTGATGATCCAGTCAATAACTTCACCTGGCAAGGGAGTTCACACACAAACATTTCACACAGACCGGACCGTTGTTTGGGAGAATCCATTAGCATATCTGATAGCAAACACCTTGCTCTGGAGGGAGAGTTGCCAGCAAACCATCCCATGCTATGGAAAGAAGAAAACGGCATACCTGGGAGCTAGTCTACTGAGATCTAGCCTCCCTCATGCAGGGCTTGCATCATTACTCCCTCAGACAATCTCATGGAACCAGACCTCTACTAAAGTGTCTCCATAGCCATAAGAACAGCCTACAGAGCCAGTTAGTTTTAGGCTCTGACTTTTAGCAGAGTCAAAGGAGTTACTGCAACCAAGACAAGTGTGTCAGACTTTGGTCCGGCCAAGGGGCTTTAGTTGGCTTCCACCATACTTAAAACATTTCGTAGCACAAAAAGGATCTTGACCATGTCGCTTAGAGGTGCAAGTGCCTGGGACTGTCCCTTCTATGCTACAACACCGAACCGAGCTGTATGGACACGTGCAGCCACTGGATTTGTAGCTGAGGTGGGCATCACACACACACGGCAAGATCAGTTTTCTTAATCATTTGGTCGGGAAACTGTTCATACAAAACCGTGAATGTCTCTCCAAAACCCTCCTGATCTCCCTTCCTGCACAGACCTTCTCGGGTGAATCTTAGATAGTAACTCTTATCTAAATGCTGCAGACTTTACATTGCAACTCCAATTCAAGTCTACGCAACAGTAACATAATGAAGTGAAGTATTTAAATATACAGGAGTCAAGAAACCAGAAGTTGCCTGCACAAACCAAGAGCAAGATGGTGAAATTCACATTGCTCTGAAAGCCTTGATCCCTGAATGTCGTGGCTTCGTGTTGAAACACTAAACCCTACTGTAATGCAGCATTCAGATGTCGTTTTGTTTTCCAAGAGCTGGAAAGCAACGAGGCTCTGCCATGAAACACATTCTACTGCGGTAGATGCATTTTTCTTTACGCAAAGGACCTTAACGACAGTTCCAGTGGTGTTTTTCTGTTCCCCTTAACTGCACAATTCCACTCTTGAAAGTGCTGCCTGCTGACAGCGGCTCAGATAGGAAATCCTGTATCTAACTGGGTGTTTCCCTGCTGATTTCAGTTCCCACACCACTTCTGTGCAATTTTAGTCTTTGCAGCAAAGGAAGAGGAACAAATGCACTCCAGCAACCTCCATCGCCTTCAGCATTTGCTGCAGAGCCAGTGATGGTATGTGTGCCTGCTCGGCATGGGCAATTACGCAGTAACCAATCAAGCAGTATGCATGGCTGATGCACAAACAATTAATGTAAAGCACCAAGACACTAACAATCTTGGAAAGTATTCCGCCCCAAACGCAACATGGACTGTGCTCACCGAGGACCAGAACTACGAAGTTTTTCATGTTCAACTTAAAGTCCTGGAGTGAAGAGGGCTCCAAAGGGAATCTGAAAGAGCTGCCTGCTCTGCAGTGCACCAAGGAACAGCCCTAGAAACCTAGGGAAGTAAGTGTCCACGGAAGCACGAACCACACGGATATATGTTATGGGATGGAGAGAAGTATTATGAAGGGACCATGAATTTTTTCCATAAGATGTTTCCTTTTGTGGGGTAGATTCAGTGGAGTGGAAAGAATGGAAGCCCACAAGGGAAGGGTCCAAGAGGCAACAGGAGGAGAGAAGATGGAACCCAGCAGACCCCGGAGAAGTTTACAGATGAAGGGGAGATGCTGGGGTAATCAGAAAGAAATGGAGCCAGAGGTGGCATTCTTCAGGACAGGGGAAACAGTGGTACAGCTTGAAGGCAAAGAGGAATAAGCCAGAGGGGAGACAGATGGTGCATGGAAGGAGGAAGAGAAGGATAGGACAGAAATTTCCACCAGTGGCAGTGGGACCACATTCAACACACAGGTAAGCTAACAAGCTACACGCCACCCTGACAATATTAACCAAGCCACCTGAGAAAGCGAGGACCTTTCCCAGTGTGTCTGCCAACATCATAAGCACTCATTTGCCAGAAAAGCTTGGGGAGTGCTTCGCCACTGCCATGGCCCTGGGAATCTCTCCGAGCTGTAACCACTGTTCTGATTGAGCCAGTTTGCTACACTACTACCAATGCAGTTCCTCTGCCTGCCTGAGAGGAAAGGCACCAAGCCGAAAGCAACAGCAATATCCATTTGATTCAGAGGAGCAACTGCTCTGCAGCAGCCTGGGACCAGAGGGACCCAGCCAAGAGCAGAGGAGCAGCCTAGCCCAGGTGACGGGGGAACTCACCAGAAACCCAGCAAAATGGAGTGGGAGCTCAGCCCTGCTGAGGGTGACAAGGAATCCAGGTGAGCCAAGAGCAACACAATCTTCTGCAAGTGGCCTCATGATGGAGCTCTGGAGTCAGATCCTACAGAAGTACCATTAGTGGCTCTTCCCATCAGACCCCGGTGTGAACCTGCTACAATGTTTAGCAGAAACACTATCCAGAAACAGGTGGCATGTAATGAACATTTCCTCTTCCACTGGGACATCCATATACACTAAGGTTTAGTCTACACTACAGTTTGGTTGACATAAACTGACCTAATTAGGTCATTGTCTGCACCGGAATGTTGCTTCCACCAAAGTAGGTGGCTTGCTACACTGACGTATCTCACCCTTCATGACAGGCATAGGGCTTATGTTGGTGTAGTTAGAGCAACACAGTGTCCATGTAGACACTACATTCCTTACATCGCCTGTTGCATGCTGTTAGCCACAGGAACTCACAACTGGAGTCATGAAATTGACAAGAATGTCAATTTCATGGCTGGTAGACCCTGGCAGAGTTCAGAGCTGGTCCCAAACCCAACTGTCAGCCCATCTCTAGGCGCAATTTCACAGCGCTGCACCTACCAGCAATGAAATTGACATTCTTTTCAATTTCATGACCCCAAATGTGAGCCTTCACTGTCTGGTTTTCCATGGTTTTGCTGGGATGTATACTGAAAGCTCTCAGTGACAGAAGAAATAATGGTGAATCTTTAACAGACAAGTCCTTTCTCCAAAACATTTATTCATTATTGGAGTTAAAGGTGCTCTCAGAACCAGATTTAAACAATCTGACTAAAATCCTTTCTTCTCTCAACAGCACAGCTTTTGGTCTCTTGGGATACCAATATTTTATTTGTTCTCTTATCCTTAAGAGTCTTCCAGGCTACACAGAACCTGAATTTCTAATGTAAACCCCCCCCCACCATTTTTAAAATATATCTCCTCTATCTACCAGAGATGTTAAATAAGAACACAAGTCTAATATGTTTGCATGCAGAAGTCACTATTCAAATACGCTTTCTGTGTGAAGCCAGTCGCTGTCATGATGCAAAAAGCAGAGAAAGCAATGTTTTCCAGCTATTGCTGTATTTAAATGTTGGCACCACTTTGAGAGAAGCCCTGTTGCTGCACTACACACTTGTACTGCTCTGTCTAGTTCAGAGCCCAGACCCCACCACTGATTCCATGCAGGTGGATCCCTGGGTCTGTGCTAAGCCAACTGCAGCATCTGGAGCCTTTGACTGCAAGCTCAGATTCACAGAGTTCAAGGCCAGAAAGAACCATTAGCCCCTCTGACACAGGCCGGCGGTTCCCCATGGAAGTTGGCACACACTCAGAGCTCAAGCCAAACAGCGAGGAGGGCAAGTAGTACGGATTGGGAGTGTGAAGGGAAGCAGGGCAGGAAACCAGTTCCGATCCAGAGCATTGCCATTGTTCTTAGCTCACAATTCTAACCGTGGCCAGAGACACTGCTGAAAGTTAGGCTAGCCAGACGAGCTCCCAGAGCTATGCTCTAGAGGCTGTTTTTTGTTGCTAAGGTTTGAGAAGTTTATAGCAAGAAATTTTTTTGACCGTATCACTACAGGCACCCTTAATTGGCTTAGAAAAAAAAGCAAGCAAATGGCTCTGAAAACAAGTCTCCTGTCAGCTGTCATCCCACTGCAAATGTTTACTGTTTGTACAGAGGCCCCAGGTGAGTGCTCCCCTGTGCAGAACCTGTTACTACGGTTATTTCTCACTTCAAAGAGTTAGTCCCACTGAAACTGAACAGGACAACTCTTCATAGGCCAGCTCTACATGACAGCTGAAGGCTCGCTTAAGGTATGCAATTCCAGCTATGTAAAACACTCAAGCTGCCCAAGTCAAATTATTCTTCAGCAGCATGAAGGGAAAAAAAACAAAATCTACCAAGGAGAAGGCTGGACTTGAACACTTTCCACCACTGCAGGACAAAGACTTGATGGAAGCCAGACAGGAATCCAAGCCAGGTCTTGAGTAGCACTGGGCTCACAGGTAACATTAATGATGCTCACCCAATGCTAGGAACATCAAGTGCCAGAAACCCCCTCAGCTGGCTGTGAAGGTGACGTTCTTGCTTCTGGCTCTCAAAGTATTCAGTCAGGTCAGTGAACACATATGTCAATGCTGGATGGAAAGACACTGGGGCTCCAGTGGGAGGGAGAAACCCAGAGTGGGGAACCAAAAGTGTGTGTGTGTGTAGGGAGAAGTTACTGGAGATTTTTTAAATGGGTAATTTTAAAATAAGGGAAGAGAAAATGCATTACTCTGATCCAGCTCACAAAGGGAGGAGGAAGATTTTATGAGACAAATCCACAGGATACAATTTAGCATTTTTCATCCACTTTCTTCCCCATTCCATCCTGTTTGGAATCACTGCAGAGCTGTCAGCTTCAGAGTAGTCTGGAGTGTCTATGATGGCTCCACGGAGAGATTTTGCAGAGGCAAGACAATTCAAAGATCCTTACTCACTTTCTCTTCTAACCTCAGGCCTTGCATAGTGCATCACTAACTTCAACCAAGGCATTATTGAGATGGAGAAGACAGAAATGCGAGAGTGCTGCTGAGAAGGAAGGAAACACGCTACGGGCCAGGAAGCATAGCTGAGACACATTGCCTTCCTTACCAGGAGCTTCTGCAGTGCCCAGAGCATCAGAGTTCAAGGAACCAAACTTGGGCCCTCAACTCCAACCTCCAAGTGGCCAGCAGCATGCTGCCCCAAGGCTGCTGCCCGCCCTCGCCAGCTGAAAATACAAGACTTCATCCCTTGCTCTGTGCTAGTTTCCAAGACACACACACACACACAACCTCACACCAAACTCCAATGCTTGGTGTGTAAGCCAGCAGAGAGCTCGTGCCAACAAAGGAGAAAGGAGGAAAACCCAGAGGAGGAGACTGTACACCGTGCAGCTGAAACAAAAGCAGCACTGCAGCAGTGCCAGAAACAGCGAAGAGTCTAGAATGTCTCGGCCCTTTCTGGAGATGGACATTGTCTCTGAGCAGGAAAGGACAGACAGGAACAATGTCCCTTTGTAGGAGTGAAGTGCACGTGGGGATCTTCACTTTGAGAGGAAATGATTTTTCTCTCAGTGGGCCAACACAGAGTAGGACAGACGTAGCGCAAGTAAGTTTCATTTCCACAGCCTCATGATCAAACCTCGCTTCCTGGGAGGGAGAGAGGAGGGAAGCAATAGCCTGGAACCCACCAAAACCTGCCTGTTGTTATGCCTCGTATGGCACCTGTGAGGTAGCTGATCATTCTATTGTCCTGTGCATCTCTGACCTGTGGACTGGAGGCTCTCGAAGGAATTGGCTGGCAAGAAGGAACCCCCTACGCTGGCCGTGTGCTTTATTGCAGGTGTACCTGCTCCCTTGCAACCAGCAGGTGAGCTCACACCAAAGGGGTTAGCCAGGAGACAGGAAGCCAGAGCCGACTGGTCTAGGCCTTAGGCAGGAGGGGGATCAGAAGGGTACAGTCCTCGAGATCAGCTGAACCCCTCTCAGTAGCTATTGAGTCACAACCTAGGGTTTCGAGGTGCATAGGCTTTCGACTGACACTCTACTCCATGCTGCTGCCGCCTCGGAGGAAGGGAGATGTGGGAGCACGGCATGGCAAGGAGTTAAAGGGGAGGGGAGACACACTAGGTGAGGGGTTGGAAAAGTCTGAAAAGTTAGTTCTACGACATACAAAGTGCAATGCACCAAAAGGGTTAACAATGGAAAGAGCAGGAGGGAGAAGGAGGTGGGATCACAGGAGCTGAAGAATGAGGGAGATGGTGGGAGGGGGCAGGTGGTTCTACTTCCCATGGTACCCACTCAGTTCCATCTCGTCCTTCCGGCGGCGGTGTGTGAAGACGGAGCTGAAGGGGTAGAGCTTGGCCTTGGCCTGGAAGCGCTGCCCAGCAATGTCAATCTCATACTCGCCCCGGTTGATGAAGTCAGGTGTCACCATCAGTGCTTCCCTGGTTTCCTCGTCGAAGTTCTGCACAAAGCCCAGGCAGACGTGGCGTTCCAGGGTGTAGCTATAGGCGCTACTGGTGGTCTTGCCCACGTAGTGGCCATTGCGGTAAATGGGCTCCCCCCACCAGGGCCAGAGATCAAGGTCTGTATCATGGTCCTCCAGGATGAACATGGTGAAGCGCTTGCACACGCCCTCTTGCTTCTGCTGCATCAGTGCATCCCGACCAATGAAATCAGTCCCCTGGAGAGAGAAGGAAAGGCCTGATGAAGGGCATATGATCTGAGCCAGACTCAGCAGATGCTTTGCCATACAAGGCCAGCCTAGGGCCATGCTGCATGAAATCACTCCCCCCTGAAACTGGTCTCTTCCTAGCTGCAAAGAAACAAGAGCTGATGAGTCACTCACATGTTCCATCTTTCCTTGCTTTCAGCTGCTGAGCTGTATTAAAAGAGGCATAAAGATGCAAGCACATAGCAGGTGCAGTTAGTGCTAAACCTGGAATGGATTATTACTGGTTCTAGCAGTCTCCTGCATTTCAGTGTGTGTCAATTACTGGAACTGATACTACCTCTGACAAGTGGAATGAGTACCCACCTATTTTCTTAGCATTAGATTCGGTGCAAGCAATTACTGTGCTGCCATAAAGAGGTGACCTACTTACAGGTGGGCAGGAACATGACGCAGAGTCAGCGACAGGAAGGCACGCAATCTCTATTTACAGGTAGTTCCACACTACGGAAACAACGGAGAACCACTGTCTTACATCTCTCCACCTACAGGGGATTTAGAATGGCCATTGCTGGCCTCTATACATTACCTCCTCTCAATCTCTTGTTTTCACTTAATTCAGCTGCAGCTCTTCACATGTTTTGTGCACTTTTTTTTTTAAAAGGTTGGAATTTTGTCTCACTATTTTTCTCCTGTGGTCTTGTGCCACAAACACTTTGTTGGAAATTATAAGAACAAAGCAATCATTCTCCACTTCCAGGATTAGCTTGGATAATCCTTTTAGACTTCTGCAGTAGCAATTTACAGTTTGTCTGCACCATGAAATTAATTCGGACTAAAGTAGGGAGGGAATTTAAAGCAGAATAAACACTGTTTGCATGCTCTTATTACATAAGAACATAAGAATGGCCAGACTGGGTCAGACCAAAGGCCCATCTAGCCCAGTATCCTGTCTGCCGACAGCGGCCAGTGCCAGGTGCCCCAGAGGGGGTGGACCGAAGACAATGATCAAGCAATTTGTCTCCTGCCATCCATCTCCAGCCTTTGACAAACAGAGGCCAGGGGCACCATTCCTTACTCCCTCATAATAGCCTTTTATGGACCTAACCTCCATGAATTTATCTAGCTCTTTTTTAAACTCTGTTATAGTTCTAGCCTTCACAGCCTCCTCTGGCAAAGAGTTCCACAGGTTGACTGTGCGCTCTGTGAAGAACTTTCTTTTATTAGTTTTAAACCTGCTACCCATTAATTTCATTTGGTGTCCTCTAATTCTTATATTATGGGAACAAGTAAATAACTTTTCTTTATTCACCCTCTCCACACCACTCATGATTTTATAGACCTCTATCATATCCCCCCTCAGTCTCCTCTTTTCTAAACTGAAAAGTCCCAGTCTCTTTAGCCTCTCCTCATACGGGACCCATTCCAAACCCCTAATCATTTTAGTTGCTCTTTTCTGAACCTTTTCAAATGTCAAAATATCTTTTTTGAAGTGAGGAGACCACATCTGTTCACAGTATTCAAGATGTGGGCATATTATAGTTTTATATAGGGGCAGTAAGATATTCGTCGTCTTATTTTCTATCCCTTTTTTAATAATTTCTAGCATCCTATTTGCTTTTTTGACTGCCACTGCATGGACGTTTTCAGAGAACTATCCACGATGACTCCAAGATCTCTTTCGTGATTAGTTGTAGCTAAATTAGCCCCCATCATATTGTATGTATAGTTGGGGTTATTTTATTCCAATGTGCATTACTATATACTTACCCACATTGAATTTCATTTGCCATTTTGTTGCCCAATCACTGAGTTTGGTGAGATCTTTTTTAAGTTCTTCACAGTCTGCTTCGGTCTTGACTATCTTGAACAGTTTAGTATCGTCTGCAAACTTTGCCACCTCACTGCTTACCCCTTTCTTATTCTCATTACAGAATAAGTGTGTCTTATTCCAAATTAGCTAATTCCTTTTGGAAAAGGATTAAATCAGGAACAGCTATTAAAGAACAACTTCAAGCTTTTACTTACAATCAGAGGACTTCGGGGTGTTTCACAAAGATGGGTAGATTGATTGTTATTCCCATTTTACACATTAGTAAAGGGGGCACAGATGTTCATCGACTTGCCTGAAGTCACATGCAGCAAGTGGCATAATCAGGAACAGAAATCAGGTCTCCCAACTCTTAGATTCCTACTCCAGTCACTAGATTGCCCTTAAGAAGTGGGTTCCCAGGTCTACACCCCAAAGCAAGCAAAGCCAAAAAGAGCTATGGGGAAGGTGCTCTCCTTCCTACCAACCTGGCTGTAGAGCACCATTTATTCTCTGGAGAAAATAACTGCTCTCCCAGTTCCATGGTTTGAGATGTGGGCACATGCCACCAAGACAGTGACAAAAGGGAGCCCAGAACAAAAAGGCAAGTCAAAATTTACAACTCCAGAACAATGGGATCAACTTCCTGGAGTCGCTACGTTGCCAAGAGGGCTGGGGCCCCTACAAACAGGATAAAAATCAGACATTCCGCTACCTCTCATGTCACGGAGACCCCAAGTTTTAGCAGTCACAGAGTGGTGTAACAGGCAAAGATCTTCCAGATTCTAACACTACTCCTCTTCCCAGCACCCAAAGCACCACTCTGATCACAGTCTACCCCCTGCTGCAAGGGCACTTATGGATGGATGATCCCTGCAGAACACCGGGTCTGGTGCTCTTGGGCCTCTCTGTGCTGTTGCACTGACCTCAAACCCTCTTCCCTGGGCCATGCTGGCATCATTAACCAAGCTCGGCACATAGAGCAGCCATGTTAACTTCAGAGGAATGACACGGATGGGGGGTGGGAGGGACTGGTAGGAGAAAGCTGAACGCTGGGTTCGATCCTGCAAGGTGCTGAGTTCCCTATATGGCCACTGTCCCCATGCAGGTAAAAGGCACAGAGCCATAAACACTAGTGCCAAAGGAGACAGGATCTGCAAGCACACACATGGGAAGAGCTGCACTTCTAGTGCTTCACACAAAGCAATTGAGATTACGGCACTAAATGCCGGAGGGTGCAGCATTTCTGTGATTTCTGGCATCTTTCCATGTGTCCTTCTGTTCTTATACAACCACTGCTTCCAGCTTCAGAGACAGTACCTTGTCCAGTTTCACCCGGAACTCACGTCCACATTCCAAGGGGGTGGTGAAAGTGTCCAGATCCTGGCCCCAGAACGCAAAGAACTTTTCGATGCGTAAGCTGCGGAGCGCGTAGTAGCCGGCGTTCCGGATCCCATACTTCTGCCCAACGCTCATCAACTCATTGTACACGTGCAGAGCATACTGCATGGAAGAATCAACACACCAGGATTACCCGTGCACACAGCATCAGGGAAGAGAAACAGAATCTGCCACACCATGAGGCAGACTCCAGTACCCTGTCTCCAAAGCAATGCTTCACAGGAAGCGGAAGCCACATAAGGTGCCTGCCCAGCTGGGTAATGCTTCACAAAGCACTGAAACGCCTTCCTGACCCTTGCAGAGATCAGCTCATGAGTAAAGACAGAGATTTGATTACTCTGAGTGTATGTCTAGACTACATGCCTCTGCCGACAGGCATGTAAATTAGACTACCCGACATAGTCAATGAAGCGGGGATTTAAATATCCCCCGCTTCATTAAAATAAAAATGGTCGCCACGTTGTGTGGGATCAGCTGATCGTCGGCACAATGCAGCAGTCAAGACGCAGATCAGTCGGCAAGGAAAGCCTTTGCCTACCAAGCCTATAAACCTCGTTTCACAAGGCATAAGGGATCGGTCGGCAAAGGCTTTCCTTGCCAACCGATCTGCGTCTTGACTGCCGTGTCGTGCCGATGATCAGCTGATCTGGCACAACGTGGCGGCCATTTTTATTTTAATGAAGCAGGGGATATTTAAATCCCCGCTTCATTGACTATGTTGGGTAGTCTAATTTACATGCTTCTGCCAGCAGAGGCATGTAGTCTAGACATACCACAAATGGACATATAATCATGCAGCCTTCTTTAAAAATCCAGCCACCGTATGGGACACTGAACCTCCACATCCGTGTCTTCCTCAGCAGGAGTGGGGAACCTTTTTTGGGTTAAGGGCCATTGACCCACAGAAAAATCAATTGGGGATTTCACAAAAGAGAAAAAACCCTCACTGACATGGCTCCCAACTGAGAAGCAGAAAATAAAGACACTCCCCTCCACCACACCAGCCCCAAAGCCTAGGGGGGCCCAGGCTAGTAGATTTTGTGGGGCCCCCTAGATTCTCAGGCAGGGCCAAAAAGGAGGAATTCAGTGTGTGGGAAGGGGCTGTGGGGAAGCCGGCTTTGGTGTCGGGTCTGGGCAGGAAGGTTCAAGAGCAGGTTGTGGGTGCAGGGTCTGGGCAATGGGAGGTGCTTACCTGCACAGCTCCCTGATGGGGGACACAGCTTCATGTCCCCTGCTGCTCCCAGGCACCACCTCCCCCCTACTCCTATTGGCCACGATTATTGCCAGTTGGAGCGGTGGAGAAAAGCCTCCAGATGAGGGCTTCCCTGTGCAGCTGTTTCTCCAGCTGGGGGAAGGGAGAGTGGCAGTGCGTGGAGCCGCTTCCTCCATCTGCCAGGCAAAGCCTGTGGGCCATGATCCGGTCCTGGCATGCCTGAGTCCAGGCCCTGTGGCTCAGGGGGCATCTCCCCACAGGAAGTGCCGGCTCTCCTAGGCTGGGAGGGAGGGAGCCCTGAACCTCAGGGACCAGATCCAGTCTGTGGAATGTAGGTTCCTCACCCCTGTTCCGCAGCCTTACTCCACACTATAGGAAGTGGCCTTTCATTTATTTGTTTTTAAACCTCCCAGCTATTATTTCTATTGCATGGCCCATTCTTCCCACACTTGGCTTTGAACAACATTCCATTCCCGTCATCTTGGCTGAATATACTGTAGCCTCCCTTCCCCTACCTCTTTCTGTCCCAAAGTTTTATAAGGCAATGACCTTACACTGAGATCCCAAGATCACACCCACAGTATTTGATCTGTTACATGCCTTATAAGCATCACAGCAGTATGATTTGGGCTCCAAGGAAAGAAAATAACTAATTATGCCCTGGTAAGCTACCATTTACACACATGGCTCAGCGCTGACTCTAGCAAGCAAACTCACTTGACTGAACGCAAGACAGCAGTAATTTCACTTGCAGAATTCAGTGCTCCTAGCCAAAGGCACTTGTACACTTCACATTACAAAACACCATTCTCCATACCCAAAGGGTCACAGTTAACTATACCCAGCACAGGCAAGGAAGAAACCTGTACATCCTTGTGTGGGACTGCATGGACTACTGAAGCTTATAAACCACTCTACCTCTATAGGGATGTAGAGCATGAATCCAGGTTCTCCTGTATGTGTCATGCTCATCACACGGATCCCATTCGCATACCCCACGCTCATTTCCTGCGGAAAAGGGGAGTTAAAGAGAAGGGCAACATTCAGACTGGATCATGGCAACTAAGATCCATAACAAGGACCCCACACACACACACAATGCAAACCCACAGGCTAAGCCTTCTCCCTTCCTCAACTTAATGCCACTTTCATTAATTCTTTATTCCTGAAGTTGATTGGTTGCAGGGCATTTGCTACTTGCACTAACACATCTGTCATCAGGAAAGCCATAAACACTACAGGTGAAGGAATTTGCTGGATCAGGAGAGGTCTGCTGCCACCGGCTTCGTTTCTGACCCCTGCTCCAGTTGGCTGTGCTGCTGGCTCTGGCCAGTGCCCCACGCCTCCAGAACCCCCGTCCCAGAACCCCAGTCCAAGAACATCTGTGATCCTGCCAGACCAGAGAGTCCCAGTTTAGGGAGGTACAACCTGTACTGCCAAAAGGGATGCTGGGAGAGAGGCTCTGCAAACACACAGATGCATAAAGAGTTGTATTTCTAATTCTTCACTCAACAAGCAGTGAGACGAAGATGCCCAGATTCATATCACTCAAATTACTGGCAAGGCTCTTATTCTGAGAAGAGTTTCTTCAGAAGAGTGGATCCCGTGGTGGGAAAGGAGAGGCATCATTCCTTTTGAGGTTATTAGGGGCCAGGACCAGTGGAAAACCTGCTTTTTATTGGGATGTATCAGAGAATTAGACGCTGGATTGTCTGTTAACAGTATGTGCATGTGGGTTCGGAGGCAGGAGAGGAAGTTATGGAACCACCCCTAAAAAGAGACACACCCAGCAGTACAAGCCACTCACTTATGCACTACACAAGTGTCTGTCTTAGCGGCTAGTATGTTGCCACAGAGCTGGAGACAGACACCCACACCTCACTACCATTATGTAGGACTGAAAATTCCTAATTGATTCCTGGGTATAATAGGCCTGCATGAGTTATCCCAAAAAAGCATTATGAAATGTAACTAACTCTTCTTGGGGAGAGAAAAGTCTTTTAGAAGGATAAAAATACCAACTACTTTGCTGAAGAAACTTAAGATAAGTGGATATTTTACCATTTGGAACCTTTCTAATCAAGACTGCTATTAAATAAAATACAAAATGCAACCCACACAATAGGGTAGCGCTCTGCTTTATTTTTGGATGCATCTCTAAAGCAGGGCCTCTGGAAAATCAACAGGGAGTTTTCTAGACATTGGTGGAAAAACTGCAGGAAAAATTCTTATTTGCACTGAATACTTTACAGTTACTCAGATACTGCAACATAGTATTTCTGAACTGAAAGGATCTGCACAGCCTAACAGAAAAACAATCTGCCTGCCTGCCTCAGACAAAACTGCCAGAAATGGCGGAGATTTTCAAAAACAATTTTGCTCTGAAAACCTAACTGAATGGACTATATCTGAATCTGTTTCTCAGGCATTTTCACAGGCCAGGATACATACTAGCCATTTGGATCTATGAAACAAATAGGCATGATACTTTATCAGTGTAACTAAACAATGATTAAATTACTCAAGTACAGTCACCCACCTTGCAGAAGAGAGATGGGAAGTGTTCTGGAGTCATGGGGGCATAGGATAATTCTGACAGGACATCCACTGCACGAGGACCAATCAGATTGAGAGCTAGACAGAGAAAGAAAAAGGTTTTCTACTACTGAGTAATCAGGTGAATAAAGCGGAAGGTCCCACCTGGCCACATTCTTTTGTTACACCTTACCTTTTTCCAGTCTCTGATTTCTGTATAAGTTATTCAGCTGTTGCTGTGGGCAACAGTCATGACATTTATAGAGCTTCACAGAAATGAGAAATGGAAAGAGATCTTCTAGGGTTCAGCTAGCTGTTTTTTTGGGAGCCTGTGAGGAAGTGGAAGGGATGTCCAAGCTTATGCGCATTGGAAGAAATTATTTAAACAACTCGGATGCATTACTGGGTTTTACGTGACCATTCAGGAAAGAGACCAGAATGTCACAGTGAACAGATTACACAACTGATTAGTCAGCAGTGATAGCTTAAAAAAAAAAGCAGGAGGAATTTTAGGGCACATAACCACCTGTCTCCAGGCATGTCTTACCAGTGTATTTCCAGGTCACATCCTCCAAGAGTAAGTTACTGTCATTAGGCATGTGCTTTTTGAGCCAGGCCCAGCAGTGGACTTGCTGATCAGTAGGAGAAATCATGAAGAAGCTAGAACAGAAAATTAAAGAAATTAAGAACACGAAGCAATAATCAGATGGCCACTAAGTGACTCCGTTTTGTTCTCTCTCTAGGAAGCATCACCAAAATTAACTTCTCTGAACTACGGAGCCAGGCAGTAATCAAGGACAGAGTAGGAATGTAAAATGTTGTTAAAAAAATGTAATCATGTAACCACTAAAAATCCTAGTGGTTTCAATGCCGGCCCCGCTCTCAAGGAAACTTCACTATAGGCTCCACAGTATAAAAGTTATACTGCAGAGCCCGCAGCGAAGCCTGCTCCCAGGGAACCAGTGTGTAACCTGCAGCGCACTGCCTGGGCTGAGCCCACTACGGGACAGGGGCTTTTCTGGCCAGCCAGAGCAGTGGGCCAAGAACTGCTCCAGCCCCTACCGGTTAATGGGAAACGGTAAGCCTCACCTGGTAAGGGTGAGGCTTAGTGGTTAACCATTTACACCTCTAGAACAGAGGCAAATTGTTTTGCTAAGATCATGTACAAAGTCACTGTCCTGATTGTTAAAATTTCTGGTGGTTTATTGAGGTACAAGAACTGGACTAGAGACTGTGCCAATTGCTAAAGAACACAGGGCATCTCAAATAGCATGCTCACAGTGCAAAGTTATTAACTATTCACAACTTGATGCAGCCACTGAGATTGTAGCTACTCCAATAACCAATAAGTGGTTTTAGTCCTTATGTAATTTCCTGTTTCAAGAGAAATGAGTATAACCCCCCCATCTCTGCACACCGTAGGGATTATTGGCATCAGTTTCCAAGGACAGAACTCAATTTAATATAGCAAAATGAATGTTATTTATATTCATCTCTGAAGACCTAGTACAACTTTATTTGGTTTAGTGTCTTTTATTGAAAGTGTATCCCAAAATGCTTTACTGAGTTAGATAACACAACAGGCAGGAAAACTGAGGGTCACACAAATGCGTTCACCAGTTATTTGGAAACAAATGGAGAGCTGATGCAGTGACAAGATAAAGAGAAGCTGTTCCAGGTAGCAAGAGCTGCAAAGGAGAAGGCTCTCACAGTAACAATAGGGAGACTGTGCGGAGGGACAGAAAGAAAGGTGATGCCGGGAGAGGGGACTGGCATAGGAGATAAGCTACATGACGTAGTCTGGAAGAAATTCATGAAGAGTTTTGAGACTGAGGGAAGGTTTGGACTAGATCCTGAAATGAATGATCAATCAGTGGAGCTCTCTATGACCTGGGCCATGTAATCATGCTACTGTATATCTATGGGGAGGGACCGTCACCAGAAGTTTGCACAGGCTATAGTCTGGTGAGCTGATGATTGGGGAAGTCATACCACAACATGCAGAGTTAAATTAAGGAGAGGCAAGGTGAGGGTTCAATGGAGTTGTGCTGGCAGGCATGGTGTCTATATTTTCAATAATGGAGATAAACTGCTTGCAGCACTCACCTACCTCCTCCCCCCCGCCCAGCCGCTTTCATGTTGCTGAGAGACCCTGTTGACGCTGATGACATCATTCTGTTGCCCAGCAGGAACATTATGTCATCCGTCAAGAAAATCATTTTGATTATATATATGAATGTGTGAGAGAGAGAGAGATTACTAATAGCTTCAAAGGGCTGCTAAATAGAATGTATCTTCCCCTTCAGCTTAATATTTCAGGCTCTAAATGTCGCAGTAATGAGCAAATGCTTTTACAGGATCAATGGAGAAAAACGGTTTCCCCCACAAACCCTCCTCCTACTGAGTTGGGAAATTAGGACTCAGTGTGGGGAGAGAAATCAGATTCATGGCAACAAAGGACAAACAGAGGGGAAGACAATGAAGAAGCTGACTCACGTGCAATAGGAGGTGCTACAGAAATGGAGGTAAACGCCAGTAACTCAAAGGGACTGACCAATACGTAAGGATGCTGTGGTGCAGACTTACCTGCGCTTGTTTAATCGTGCAATGCTGCAGTCATTCTCATACCCTCCTTCTTCATTGAGCATGCCTGTGTGCACAATGTGCCCGACGGGCACGTCCAGGTCGTTCGAGAAGAGATACTGCAGAACCTCCAGCGCCTGATCCCCCGTTGACTGCAGGATTGAGATGGGAGATGGGGCTAAGCCAGTTGGCTGAGCAATGTAAACTCTTGGAGGCTGTTCCATAGAACAGCCATGATTCATCCCACCAAAAGCCTCTCAATTCAACTGCTAATGACACAGATGGCCAAGGCTTCTCACAGGACACAAGGGTATCCAGGAGCTTTCAGAAACCTGGTTCTATTAATTATAATGAGTCATGTCACAAATGCTCCACATCAGAGATTCTCAAACTTCATGCACTATGACCTTCTTCTGACAATAAAAAATACTAATGAACCCCCGGGGGGGGGGGAGGGGGAGCGGGGGACAGAAACCTGAGTCCACTCAAGCCGCACTGCCCAGGGTGGCGGGGTCAAGCACAAAGCCTGAGCCCCACCCTTCTGAGCAGGGGGGCTGAAACCTGAGCCCTGTCACCCAGGGCTTGTGCTTCAGCCCTGGGTCCCATCTAGTCTAAGCCAGCCAGAGGAGCTGACAGCCTCCATGGGCCCCTGGGCAAGGTGGGCAGCCTCCATGCTCCTGGAAGGGGCAGGACCTTGGGTGGAAGGGGCGGGGGCAAACCTTCCTCTCCCCCACCCTAGCCCTCGTGGCCGTATGGAGTGCACGGTGCAGTGCTCCAGCGGTGATTTACGAGGCCTGAGGCTCTAGCTGCCACCACTGCCACAGTAGCCCTGGGCCCTTCTGAACAACAGCCCTCTTTCCTTCTCCCCCACTGTCAGCAGGCCTGAAGCCAGCCCTAGCAGCCCATTAAAACGGGGTCACAACAAGTGCTCCCTGTAAGCTGTGCGCTTGTGTGAACCCCTGGGAAAGATTCAAATGCCACTAAGCTGATTAGCGGAGCACCCACAACTAGGTTTTTGTTTCTGCTGGTAGTGTACATTCACACATCTCAGTGCACATAATTTATTCCGCACATGGCTGGAAAAGATTAGAGGGAACATTGGGGTGCTGACCCACAGTTTGAGAACTGCCGTTCTAAATAAAATCACAAAGGTTAGTACAAATAAATACTAATCATACAATCAGAACATTACAGGCCTGCTGTAAAAACTGAAATTGATCTCAGGGTATGTCTAGACTACATGCCTCTGGTGACAGAGGCACGTAGATTAGGCTACCCGGCATAGGAAAATGAAGCGGCGATTTAAATAATCGCCGCTTCATTTAAAACTTAAATGGCTGCCGCGCTGAGCCGATCAGCTGTTTGTCGGCTCAGCGCGGTAGTCTGGACGCTATGCGGTCAACATCAAAGGCATTTGTCGACCTCCCCAGTAAACCTCATCCCACAAGGCATACCGGGGAGGTCGACAAATGCCTTTGATGTTGACCGCATAGCGTCCAGACTACCGCGCTGAGCCGACAAACAGCTGATCGGCTCAGCGCGGCAGCCATTTAAGTTTTAAATGAAGCGGCGATTATTTAAATCGCCGCTTCATTTTCCTATGCCGGGTAGCCTAATCTACATGCCTCTGTCACCAAAGGCATGTAGTCTAGACATACCCATAGAGTTCTTCCTTCTACCTACAGCCCCAGGTGGGCATAAAGTGTTTTAAGAAAGCAGCAAACTGTCCACAAGAAACAGCACTTGCAAGTCTAGCCCTCTTCCTTCCCCTCCCCCCCGGGGCCTTAGGTACTTACGCTTATTTCAAACTTGGTAAAAGACGACATGTCAGTTACACACACAGCCTCCTTACAGCACTTGACCTCTGACCCCACAATGTCAAACCAATCTGGTTTGTAGAAGGTCTTGCTCTGGTCCAATGCCAGTAAATCTATGGAAGTCAAGAATCGAGACACCAATTAATAAGCTGACTGCAATGATGCACATTAAATCGGTAGGATGCTCTATGCAGAGAATATGATCTCACCTTTCCCTGGTGGGACAAAGTACTTGGGCCTCTCAAATCCATGCTTCTCCATCCATCTCGCTCCCTGGGCATCTAGGCGATCATAGAGAGGGGAAGTACGCAGCTGCCTGCCAGTCTGGAAGTCCCAACGGGGAACCTTCAGATCATAGATCAGCGCTGTAATGATCAAAGATGGCCTATCATCAGTGAAGTTGTGACATTTCAGCCCAGCTCCCTTAAAAGGGCTGTTCGCTCACAAGTACTCCTTTCTAGTTGTGAAAGTGTGCTCTGAGCACTTCTACTGTTTAATAGCTAGCTGAGAAAAGAACTCTGGTAGGTACCACTTTGGCTGCTGCTTGTGGCCCAAGCTGCATGCTCAATGCTTTCCCTCGGTATCAAGCACATCATGTCTGAAGCAGAATCATTCCAATGTCAGCTCTTCAACGACACCAGTGTCTGATGCTGCACAGAAGTGGAGATGAGGAGCAGCAGGGGTCATAACATTGCTGAGTGCAAGGCTGACTCGGTTTCTAGGTTCGGATTGTTGTTTGCTGGTTCCCGAGAACACGATTGAGATAGATTACAGAGCAGGTTTACTCCACTGTTACCAAAGGATGGCAGGATTAGACGCATCAGCAGAGGCTCCAGATGTATCAGACTCGGCTCTCAGCCAGGAGGTTTGAGAACAATCTCTAGCCTTCTCCTTCCAGCCCGTCCTCAAATCCCCTTACTTTGTAGCTGGGTGCACGTGTCAGATTTTAAACACCAGAACGAAACCCTGTGATCATCTCGTCCGACCTCTTGCAGGACACAGGCCACAAAAGCTCATGCAGCTCTGCATCAAGCCTGTAACTTCTAACTGAGCAAGTCTGAAAAAGGCATCCAATCTAGATTTAAAGAGTGCAAGTGATGGAGAATGCACCACATCCTTATGAAAATGGTCCTAATGGCTCAGACTCATTGCCAAAAGTTTGCATCTTGTTTCTAGTCTGAATTTGTCTAGCTTCAGCTTCCAACCACTGCCTTGTCCCGCTCGATTTAAGAGTATGCTACTGTCAGAAATCACATCCCCATTTTGGTCCTGACAGACTGCAGTCAAGTCACATCTTAACCACCTTCTACATAAATGATGTAACTGGAGCTTCTGAAGTCTCTTGCTCTGTGGTCTGGACTGCCTCTTGGCTGCTCTATTTGAATCCTTTAAAAAAAATTAACTTTTTTTCCCTTGAACTGTGGGCTCCAAAACTGCAGCACATATCCAGGAATAGCCTCACTAATGCCGTGAGCAGAAGTAATACTCCCCTGCTTATACAACTAAGATTTCATTCACCCTCTTCGCTACAACATCACACTGGGAGCTCATGTTCAGCTGAGTATCTACCATCACCTCTGCATCTCTCAGTCACTGCGCTGCAGCACACTGTCACATCCTGTGAAAGTGTTTGTTCCTAGAAGCATGATCTTGTATTTGGCTGCATTAAAACGCACCTTGTTCAGGTGAGTCCAAATTACAAAGCAATCCAGTTGAGGGATAAGCGACCCCAGAGTTACGGGACTCTCCACCAATTAGTGTGTCATTGCAGCTTTTACCAACAACGATTTTTTATTTTTCTCCAGATTGCTGAAAAAAAGATACTGAAAAACATTGGACTGAACATGGATGTTCTCTGGTGTCATTAGATTTCCTCAAAGGATTAGGATTTACAGAAACTGCTGGAGATCAGTTAACTTGTTTTTCATCAATGTAATATCAACTCCATTAAATTACCGCTAAGAAAAAAAAAAAAAATAAATCAGTGTGGTGTATTTGTAGTCTCATAGACTCATAGACTTTAAGGTCAGAAGGGACCATTATGATCATCTAGTCTGACCCCCCGCACAATGCAGGCCGCATAATCTCACCCACCCACTCCTAGAATAATCCTCACCCCTATATCTCAGATATTGAAGCCCTCAAATAGTTGAAGACCCCAAGATGCTGAGAATCCTCCAGCTGTGATCTGTACCCCATGCTTCAGAGGAAGGCGAAAAACCTCCAGGGCCTCTGCCAATCTACCCTGGAGGAAAATTCCTTCCCGACCCCAAATATGGCGATCAGCTAAACCCTGAGCATGTGGGCAAGACTCCCCAGCCAGACACCCAGAAAGTTCTTTATAGTAACCCCTATCATCCCTCCATTGACCTATTTACCACTGATAATGACTAGTCAATTAGTTACCAAGACCATGTTATCTTGTCAAACCATCCCCTTCATAAACCCATCTAGTTTAATTTTGAAGCCAGGTAGATCTTTTGCCCCCACTACTTCCCTTGGAAGGCCATTCCAGAACCTCACTCCTCTAATGGTTAGAAACCTTCGTCTAATCTCAAGTCTAAACTTCCTACTAGCCAGCTTATATCCATTTGTTCTTGTGTCCACATTAGTATTAAACTTAAATAATTCCTCTCCCTCCCTAGTATTTATCCCTCTAATATATTTAAAGAGTGCAATCATATCCCCCCTCAGCCTTCTTTTGGTTAAGGTAAACAAGCCAAGCTCCCTGAGTCTCCTTTCATAAGACAGGTTCTCCATTCCTCGAATCATCCTAGTGGCCCTTCTTTGTACCTGTTCTAATTTGAATTCATCCTTCTTAAACATGGGAGACCAGAACTGCACACAGTATTCCAAATGAGGTCTCACCAATGCCTTGTATAATGGCACTAACACCTCCTTATCCCTACTGGAAATACCTCGCCTAATACATCCCAAGACCACATTAGCCTTTTTCACAGCCATGTCACAGTGGCGGCTCATAGTCATCCTATAATCAACCAGGACTCCGAGGTCCTTCTCCTCCTCCGTTACTTCCAACTGATGTGTCCCCAGCTCATAACTAAAATTCTTGTTATTAATGCCTAAATGCATAACCTTACACTTCTCACTGTTAAATTTCATCCTATTGCTATCACTCCAATTTACAAGGTCATCCAAATCTTTCTGTATGATATCCCGATCCTTTTCTGAATTAGCAATACCTCCCAACTTTGTGTCATCTGCAAATTTTATCAGGACACTTCCACTTTTGGTGCCAAGGTCAGCAATAAAAAGATTAAATAAAATTGGCCCCAAAACTGATCCCTGAGGAACTCCGCTAGTAACCTTCCTCCAACCTGACAGTTCCCCTTTCAATATGACCCGCTGTAGTCTCCCCTTTAACCAGTTGCTTATCCACCTCTCAACTTTCATATTAATCCCTATTTTTTCCAATTTAACCAATAATTCCCCATGTGGTACTGTATCAAATGCCTTACTAAAATCGAGGTAGATTAAATCCACTGCATTTCCTTTATCTAAAAAATCTGTTACTTTCTCAAAAAAAGAGATCAGATTGGTTTGGCACGATCTACCTTTTGTAAAACCATGTTGCAACTTATCCCAATTGCCATTAACCTCAATGTCTCTAACTACTTTCTCCTTCAAAATTTTTTCCAAGATCTTGCATGCTACAGATGTCAAACTAACAGGCCTATAGTTACCCGGGTCACTTTTTTTTCCTCTCTTAAAAATAGGAACTATATTAGCAATTCTCCAATCAAATGGTACAACCCCTAAGTTTAGAGATTTATTAAAAATTTTTGCTAATGGACCTGCAATTTCATGTGCCAGTTCCTTTAATATTCTTGGATGAAGATTATCTGGGCCCCCCGATTTACTCCCATTAAGCTGTTCAAGTTTGGCTTTTACCTCAGATATGGTAATATCTACCTCTATATCCTTAGTCCCATTTGTTATATTACCATTATCCCTAAGCTCTTCACTAGCCTCATTAAAGACTGAAGCAAAGTATTTGTTTAGATATTGGGCCATTCCTAAATTATCCTTAACCTCCACTCCATCCTTAGTAATTAGCGGTCCTACTTCTTCTTTTTTTTGTTTTTTTCCTATTTATATGGCTATAAAACCTTTTACTATTGGTTTTAATTCCCTTTGCAAGGTCCAACTCTACCTGCCTTTTAGCCTCTCTCACTTTGTCCCTACATGCTCTAACCTCAATAAGGTAACTTTCTTTACTTATCCCTCCCATCTTCCACTCCTTATATGCTTTCTGCTTTTTCTTAATCACCTTTCTAAGATGCCTGCTCATCCAGCTTGGTCTAACACACCTGCCTATAATTTTTTTCCCTTTTCTTGGGATACAGGCTTCTGACAGTTTCTGCAACTTTAACTTAAAATAATCCCAGGCCTCCTCCACCTCAAGATCCATAATTTCTTTAGACCAATCAACTTCCCTAACTAATTTCCTTAATTTATTAAAGTTAGCCCTTTTGAAATCAAAAACCCTAGTCTCAGATTTATTTTTGTTTATCCTTCCATTCAATTTGAACTGTATTAGCTCATGATCACTCGAGCCAAGATTATCCCCTACAACCATTTCATCTATGAGGTCCTCGCTACTCACCAAAACCAAATCTAAAATAGCATCCCCCCTTGTAGGTTCAGCAACTACTTGATGAAGGAATTCATCAGCTATCACATCTAGGAAAATCTGAGCCCTATTATTATTACTAGCACTTGTTCTCCAATCTATATCTGGAAAGTTGAAATCTCCCATGATTATGCAGTTTCCACGAGTATTTACTTCATTAAAAACATTAAAGAGGTCTCTATCCATATCCAAAGTGGATCCTGGTGGTCTATAACACACCCCAAGCACTATCCCAGGGGAGGATCTGATAGTTTTCTTCCCCAATGTGATTTTTGCCCAAACAGACTCTGTCTTCTCCATTCCATCACTTTTTATTTCTTTACAATCTACCTCATCTTTGATATACAATGCGACTCCACCACCTTTACCCTTATTTCTGTCTTTCCTAAACAGCACATACCCTTCAATACCTGTACTCCAATCATGCCTAGTATTCCACCATGTTTCTGTTATTCCTATAATATCTGGTTTCACTTCCTGGACCATTAACTCTAGTTCCTCCATTTTGTTACCCAAGCTCCTCGCATTGGTGTACAAACATCTTAATTTTTGCTGTTTGGCCTCACTCACATTCTTTACCCAATTTGGCACGGACGTTGTACCTCCAATATGACCTGTTAGACTAGTATCCACCCTACCCTTCCTCATGTACATTCTCCTACCCCCAGCTATATCCTTTACTTCATTTGCCTCCCCCTCAGTGTTAAAATCTGGCGTAGAGATTACCTGAACATCTCCCAACCATCTCCCCCAAATTCCTAGTTTAAAGCTCTCTTTATCAGTTGAGCCAACCTCCATCCTAGAAGTCTATTTCCCTCCCTACTTAGATGAAGTCCATCCCGAGAGAACAGTCCTCTGTCCATAAATGCCTCCCAGTGGCCATACATCCCAAAGCCCTCCTTATAGCACCACTGCCTAAGCCAATTATTGATCATCATAATCCTATCACATCTTAGTTGCCCTTCTCTAGGAACAGGCAGGATGCTACTAAAGATCACCTGAGCCTCAATTTCCTTGAGCATCCTCCCTAGCCTAGCATAGTCGCCCTTAATTCGTTCCAGCGAAAATCTAGCCGTATCATTTGTTCCTACATGAAAGATGATCAACGGATTCCTTCCTGCTCCCTTAATAATACTCTTCAACCTCAATTCCACATCCCGTATCTTAGCACCTGGCAGACAACACACCCTTCTATTCTCTGGATCAGCTCTGGTTACAGGCCTATCTATTCTTCTCAATAAGGAGTCCCCAATCACATAGTCCTCTGTTAGCAGTGTCAATATTGCCGTGGTTCTCATAAGCATATGACTTTGAAGTCCAAATTCTGATGCAGTCGGCCACAATGAAGGCATGGTGGCCCTCTATGTTTGATGACACATCTCTGTGGCACCTTTCATGGCAACCTGAAGACAGTTTCATTGATCCTGCTCAAACATGTCAGATGCTGATCTTATTAGAGAATGCCAATGAATCCAGTTCTGAGCAACTTGCTCAAGTTCTTAGGGACTGATGTCAGCCCACCCAGGACTGCACCTTAGATCGATCTATCTTCCTTCCTTCCTTCCGCCCTGGCTCAGTGCCCAATACAAGATCTGTTTTAGGCATGTCATCCATTCTGATAACATGCCCGCTCCACCTAAGTTGTGCTCTTAATGCTGGTTGTTTGCTCGCTCTCTCAAGGATCTTAATATTGGTCACTCTGTCCTGCCCGTGAATGCTCATTGAGTGGAGGAAGCACATGTGAAACTGGTCAAGTTGTTAGAACCACTGCACTGTAGATCTTTAATTTGGCGGAGAGATGGTTGTTGTGCTGGTTAAAAACTTTTGTTCAAAGTCAGTCAAGGGCCTGGCTGGCTTTACTAATTCTGGAGTAGATTTCCTTATCAAGGGAGCCATCACTTGAGATGGGACTGCCCAAATACTTGAACTGGTCCACAGTTTTCAACTGTGTGCCTTGGTTGTAGAGGACTGGCCAGGGAGCATTGGAATGAGGTACTGTTTGAAACAAGACCTCTGTCTTCGAGACTGAGGGTGAGGCCAAACCTAGGATGCTTCAGAAAAATCTACCCACAGCAATCTGACGGTCGTCTTATTGATGGGCCATCAAGGCACAGTTATCTGCAAAAGTGCCTCAACTTGAAACCTTTCCAGTGTCTTGGTCTAAGCACTGACTCTTCAAAGACCAAAGAGGGAGCCATCAAGTCGGTTGCAGATGTATATTCTCTGATCCAAATCCCTTGTTGCCTGACTGAGAATACAAGCAAAGAACAAGTAGAACAGCACTGGAGAAAGTATTCAGCTTTGCTTCATAGAATCACAGAATATTAGAACTGGAAGGGACCTGGAGAGGTCATCAAGTCCAGTTCCCTGCCTTCACCGCAAGACCAAGCATCATCTAGATCATCCTTGATAGAGGTCTGTCTAACCTGTTCTTAAATATCTCCAATAATGGAGATTCTACCACCATCCTAGGCAACTTATGCCAGGGCTTCACCATCCTTATAGTTAGGAAGTTTTTCCTAATGTCCAACCTAAATCTCCCCTGCTGCATTGCTTCTTGTCCCATCATCAGAGGCCAAGGGGAACCATTTTTCTCCCTCCTCTTTGTAACACCCTTTTAGATACTTGAAAACTGCTCTCATGTCCCCTCTCAGTCTTCTCTTTTCCAGACTAAACAAGCCCAATTCTTTTTCAGTCTTCCCTCGTAGATCATGTTTTCTAGATCTAATCATATTTGTTGCTCTTCTCTGGACCTTCTCCACATCTTTCCTGAAATGTGGTGCCAAGAACTGGACACAAGACTCCAGCCGAGGCCTAACTGCACAGAGTAGTGTGGAAGAATGACTTCTTGTGTCTTGCTCACAACACTTCTGAAACGCAACAGGGAGGTCAGGAAGTTGTTGCAGGAGACACGTTCTTCTGGAAAATCCAACTCCATGAATCCTGTCTTCATCCTCTGCTTTTCCTTTGCAAAAGGAAAGTGTAATTGCTTCCCAGCTCACTGACTGAACATTCTCCAGCCAGTCTAGTCTCACTGAGCGCTGCAATATTAATATTCGAGTGAGCAGGCCCTCTGGAGAGCCGTTTCTCTCTCAGACCTTCACACATCCCCTCCATCCAGCAGGGCACGGACATGGATTGCCGTAGGACGATCAGCCAGCCACCGTAGTCTGGACAGATATTATGGGACAGGCAATGCTTAGGGCACCTTTCCTAGCCCCTTCTCTTGAAGAGGAGGAGCACTGCTAGCTCAAAAAGGACTGCTCAGTTACCTATGATGCAGCGGACAAAGTGGGCTCCAGCCCAGGAAAGCTTATGCCAAGGTAAGGATTTAAAGACTTTTTTTTTAAATTTAAAAAAAAAAAAAAAATCAGAATTTTTTTATTTAGAACAGATTTTTTTAAAAATCACCAACAGTAAATTTTTCATTTCAAAACAGTTACAATTAAATCTCATCACAAACAGGTGACATCTACACTCCTAAAAATGAATGAATGGCTCTAGTCTGTCCAGCCTTATAGCCAGCTCTTGCTTCTTGAAAGTTCTGAGCTTTCAATTTTTCTGTTTCTCAGCAGATTCAAATGTAATATGTGCAAAGAAGGCAAAGGCTGGATTGGACTATTTTTGTTCTGTGCTTATGTGCTGGTGGACATGGGCCAAGCACGGCAGAAGCGTTAGTTAACACATTGTCACAGCTTCCTATATTCCCCTACAACTTTTGCCACAGAAAAACTGCTATGGCTTCAGGGTGTGTCTCACACCCTATCTGGGAATATTTTGAAGAAACTTTTTCCCTAAGTAAAAAAAAAGGAAAATGTGTCAAGTGTAAACAAGGAAAGAAGATGATGCAGGACCAAGCTGCAAGAATGAAACATCGGAAGGAAAACTGCTTATTGGGAGAAAATGAAGTGGACAAATGTCTGGATATGGCCAAGTGAATCAACTGGTTAGTAACAAATAATTCACTCTGTAATGCGTCATTCTTCAAGACCTTCTCTATGCCTTTTAGGACAAGTACATTCCCAAGCAGTTTGCTATATTGGATGTTGCTAGAAATAAAAAGTTCATCTTAGCTAATCCTTATGGCTTGATTAATTGTTAACTAGGTTTAGAATCTATTACTCAAATATACAATATAGAAAGCTGCAGTAAGAGAAATTTGGAGTTTCCAGTTGCCACTTAGTGTCGTTTTCTTATTTTATCTAGTCCATTTCTAAAATGTAATCTGTCAGAGTCCATCATATATATAGTAGCCCAATGTCTGAGAGTCTGTAGCACTGTAGTGTTGCAGTCTTGCCTCTGGGGGGCACTCTTGCTTCCTGCCGTGGCGCTCGGCTGAGTTTTGCGCTGCTCGGCCGGGCCGCAGCAGGGGAGCAAGCGGCGGCAAGCGGCCGTTTGGGGTCCGCGCTTCCCATGCAGCACTGTGGTGGGTGGGGCAGCACCGTGGGGGGTGGGGCAGTGACGTACACAGCCAGAGGGCGGGGCCCAGCCGTGTACATCACCGCCCCAACACCCTTCGCCCCCCACCGTGGTGCTCGGCTGAGTTCTGCGCTGCTCGGCCGGGCCGCCACGGGGGAGCCCAGACAGACGCTTGCTCCCCCACGGCAGCCTGGCTGAGCGGCGCAGAACTAAGCCGAGCGCCACAGCGGGAGGGGAAGGGGGGGCAGGGCGGTGACGTACATGGCCCCGCCCCCTGGCCGTGTACATCACTGGGGTAGGGTTTAAAAAAAAAAAAAAAATGGACACCCTTGATCAGGGGGAGGGACCAGCCAGGAGAGGAGCAGGGCTGGCTGGGGGGTGGGGGAGGGTGTCAGAGGCAGTGTAGCTGGCCAGGGGAGAACGGGGGAGGGGCAGCCAGCAGGAAGCAAAGCTGGTCAGGGGTGGGGTCGGAGGCCACGGGGTTGGCCGGCGGGAAGCAAAGCTGGTCAGGGGTGGGAGTTGGGGGCCACAGGGCTGGCCATGGGAAATCAGGAGGAGGAACTGGCTGGCAGGGAGGGGGAAATCGGCCGGCGGGGAGCCGGACTCATCCGGGTGCGTGCAGATCCCAGGGTGCTGCCCGCCCCGCTCATGCATCCCCGACGGAGACAGAGGAGAGGCAAGAGGGGCAGAAGAGAAAGAGAGACACGGAGAGGAGAGAGTGTGAGAGGCAGGAGTGGGAGAAGAGAAAGAAAGACGGAGAGAGAGAGGCAGAAGGCGGAGGAGAGCTGAGAGAGAGAGGTGGAGGCAGTAGGAGGAGAAGAGAGAGACATAGTGAGAGACTGGAGGCTCAGGAGAGACCTGAAAATCCCGTCTTAGGACGGGCTAATTGGCTAGTTGTTCAAGAACTCCTCCTAAACAGTAAAAGCTAGGACCATCAAATTTGATGGGAGCGCCTTCTTATCACAACTTAAAGCAGGCTTTGGTTGTGCCAGGACAACGGGATGTACCTGGAATTTGATTGTTTCTCATAAAATGGAAAGGGAGGAATCTGATAGAAGAGACAGTTATACTCCAGAATAACTGGCAAGGGGCCAGAGAGAGGGACCAGGACAGCTACAACCCCACTGGGCCAGCAGGGGGCAGAGGTGGAGAAAGGGACAGCTATTTATTACATACTTCAGGGAGTTTGTTTGGTGGGTCTCTGTCCCCCAGCTGAGGGACATGCATCCATGCCCCACTATGCCCACTGTCACTGCAGTGGCCATGGGCAGGCGCATCTTACCTGGCCCTAAGTTGCTGCAGTGAGAGATGGCTGAGGTTGTCCTCTCTCCTCGGGGAAGCCTGCATATGACACTCATCTCCAGCCCCAACCCAGAACAATGATTTAAATGAAGGGAAAAAAAAGGTTACGATAAGGACCTGAGCAATGCCAGGTAAATCTTCTAGTATTACATAACACATACCCCTTATTTTGGAACACATGAACCACAGAACATACTACAGAACATAATGGTGATGCCATAAGTTAATTTCCTATTTTACTTCAGCATAACTCAGTTTTCCCAAGGGAATCCAAATCTCTTCTTGTTTTCTCAAAAAACAGTGAGTTCTATAGGGCTTACTCCAAAATTAAGTGCACTCTAAGCATAGTCTTAGCTTTTTTGTTAACTTGATTTTAAATCGGGATTTAAATTGCCTTGATTTTAAATCAACCCACTGTGGCTTATGCCCAAATACATTTGTTAGTCTTTAAGGTGCCACAGGACTCCTTGTTTTTGCTGAAACAGACTAAGATGGTTACCTCCCTGAAATAAATATATACATATTTTTACCAACCTAAAACCTTCTGAAAACAAGACAGTCTGCTGAAAAACACTTCTGCCCCCTGGGGAGAGGATACGAGAGCACACGACAGATGCACCACAGGCAGCTATTTGTATACTCCGATGGTAAGCGCAGTATAAGAACAGACTTAGATTAGACTGGTGAGAACCCTGGGAGACTACTTACGCATTACTTCCATGACACGGTGACGAAGGAAGGTGCGACTGCTCTGAAGGGCACCAAAGCGCTTCAGGTCCAGGGGCCAAACATTTTCTGATGGGCAGCCATTCACCATCCACTCAGCCAGGTACCTGATTGGAGGCAGAATCCAAGAAGGATTTGGGTGTAGATATGAAGCATGAGGAGCAAAAGTCTAACTCTGAAGTCAAGGTGTGATGGCAATTTGGGCACTAAAATTTTTTGCAATACGGAGCATCTCTGAATAACAAGATTGCAATAATACAGACACCACTGGGAGATTCCAATCTAAAACAAAGTCAGCCTCCAGATAACGGAATGATTCACTTCCCACTATAGTGAAATTTACCACACAGAGCAATGGAAGCCAAGGACACTCTGCACATGAACCCACAGACATCAGACTGCTAGCATTATGCTAATCCTTAGGCTACACCAAGCAGGGAGAGTCAAAGTATGTTTAATCTGGGATTAAGCTGACAAGGGGTTTGTCATTTCCAGTGCCAGCTCACCCCCTCAGCAGAAGGCACCTGCCAAGTTGTAGGGTACATTCGGCTACACTTCCACCAGTAACTAAGCAAAGCCAGCAGGGTGTACACTGGACAACTGTCAAATCAGAACGACAGAAAATTAAAGAGAGCAGAACAGAGAGAGAAAATGTGTTCATCACATTCGGCTGGCACAGACAATCGCAAAGGGGGTATGAAATGGGCCATCCGAAAATCTAAGCAGAAAGCTATGTTAATGCAATGTCAAGACAGTCAGCTTGGAGGGATAAATAGATGAGTCTGGTTCCGTCCCCAAAGATGCCAACAGGCTGTAGATCTTATTGTGATGTTGCTATGGACTTTATTAGGACAGAGAAAACGGAGAATTTCCCTTTTTTGTGAATTCTGATAATTAATGGCTACCAGACTAGGAAACAGAGGTCACTCTGGGGCTGGGATGATAGGAAGGATCCTGAGTGATGGAAGGCAGTGTGCCAGGGTAGAGGATGCTGAATTAAAACAGGGTGCCAAGATGGAACCGCAATAGGAGAGTGGGTGAGGGAGGACTGTGGTGAGGGACAGCAGCCTTTTTTTCCTGGATGTGATTTATACAAATCTGTCAAAGTCTCCAGATTTGTGTGCAAGTCTTATCTACCAGGGAGTCATCACACCCCTAGCATGCTGGCAGAGAGAAGGTTGAGGAAGTTTGTTTGGGGAATAAGTAAATGAGCTTCTGAGTCTGTGAATCCAGCACCTTTCACCAACATTTAACTCATGTTAGTATTTACAGTACAGGGTGCTTTATCCCCTGTATTTTTAGTGAAAACTAACACTGTAGAATCATTAGAACACGTCTGGCCTGAGGAGGCTGGCCTGCAGGTCTAGGATGTAGGACTTTTTCCCCTCATGTGATAGCACCACAGATGCAATGCACTCAGCTTGTGCACAGGGGACAAGGTGAGCTGAGCTGGGAAAAGAACAGGACTGGTGCGTCCTGCAAGGAGCCTCATCAGCAAGCTGTTGGTCCGTGACACGTAGAGCCTAAAGAGGCAGTGAAGGAAAAGCCAATAACCAGCTGAGGAGTTGGAAAGCCCCACACAGAAGGGAATCAGAGGAAATAAAATATGTTTTTCACCCTCACTAACACAGTGCTCTTTCATAACTCAGGCTGCTTGCTCAGCTAAGCTCAGAAATGAATTGAAGGGCAGTTTTACATAGGCAGAATTTGAGCATCATCTTGTGGCAAACAAGACCCCACCGTGCCTCTTGCACCATACTGGTGAGCCACTTACTTGCCTGCTCCTCCACCGAAAGAGGTGCCAGCAGAATTCATTCCAGCCAAGACGAAGTAGCCCTGTACCGTGGGCGACTCTCCCATGACGCACCGCATGTCAGGCGTGAAGGATTCTGGGCAGTTCACTAGCTGCATGATTTCCAGAGCCTCCAACCCTGGCATCCTCCGCAGAAGAGAACTCAGTAGTGGCTCTAGTCACAAAACAAAACGAAACACACTAATCCTGAGAGTCAGAGCCTTTAGTCTACAGGCATGCCCCCTTCATCTCCAAACCAGCCCATTTACACCAAGACAGACTAACTGCACTGTAGGATCTGGACAGACAGCAGCATCTTCCATGTTTCAGTCCAGCCATGGGACAAACCAGACATTAAGCTCTTGCCCTCCTTGGCTCAAAATTCAGCAGCTGCAAGCACTAACATGGTCAAGTTTATGCTCCTTTAAAAATGTCTGAACAGAAATAAAACTCTTGTGCCCACCCCCGGCACATGAGGATTCCAATCCGAGTATGGGATTAGGAATTTCACTAGAGGGGTCTCAGAACAATCTGACACTGGCTGCTCTTTCACAATAACGAGAACAGCAGTGTCACAGGCTGGTTGGTGCTTTAAGGCCAACAGCAGAACGCTCCTGTCGTCCCCCCTCCAAAGTGATTGTGGTATGGCAACTGAACAGTCATTAGTGACCCCGTAAGGGTATAAACTTTTCCTGTAGCCATATTGTAAGGAGTAAGGCCTTTGTCTGCAGCTATATTAATAGAGCAGCAGCCATGAAATAAAGAACAGGTCACATCCTCACATTCCATCTAAATTACAAAAACAATGTGATATTAGGCTGTTAAGAAGCCCATCCTGTCCTAATAATACCAGATAGAGAAACAGATTTTAAGATGATTAACAGCATTCCATTTGGTAAGAGGCTACTTACCAATAGCTGTGGTTGTGAAATCCACAGCTCTCTTTTTGTCTTTCTAGTCCCCCGCTTCTCTACTGTCAGAGCGCTGTCTGGTTCTTTAACCATTTTTGTCTGTTACATAATTTGGCCGGGTGTGAATTAAGGTGGTGAGATATGATTGATTATAGAATTTTGTTGCAGTATGAGGAACTGGTTAGTAAAATGACTGGTTAAGGTACAGCTAAGCAAGACTCAAGTTTCACTATATAAACAGAGGTCCAAAAGGAAGCTCTTTGGGGAATCAACTCCAAAAAACAGCCCCCAAGATCAGAGCTGCCAGAGCTCAACGCTCTGCCAATGGCATCATGCAGATAGACCTGATTCTGACTGGCCACCAGGAAAAGTTCATCTGTCTGAGACTGGTGAGCACTGTCTGTGTAGCGTGTGCACTCTGTTCTGGTAAAAGACCCTGTGAACCTGCTAAAAGATTAAGCCCTGAGTCTACAGGGAATGAGCATTTGCTCTGAGTGCAGCGGACAGAGCCTGGAGTCCAGGGAGGGATAACGTTAGGTGCCTTTCACCTGGGTGTGACTGTAATGCTTTCGTATTTTCTTGTCTGATTTTGTAAAGCAAGTCGTTTGAGTGGGGTGAAATTTGGAGTATGCAAGACAAATCAGACTCCTGGAAGGGGTATGTCTGGAAAAGCCAAGAGCACGCTGTTCTAAACTGAGCGGTGAGACAGTTGATGGGAGTGGGATTCTCCCACAAATTGACAGCTGAACCCACTTATTAACATACCCAATTGCCCCTGCTCCTTAAGAGGACAGATAAAGAGTTCTAGCAAACCCACAGCACTGCCTTCCTATTGAGCCCTCTGTAAAGTCTGTCCAACTAGCATACCAAAGTGATCCCAGTCCTCTTGCAGATTCTGAATCTCCAGCTGGTTCCGGCCCTCAGTAAAGATAGGCTTGGGGTTCTTCTCAAAGCCCCCTGAGAGGATGCCGCCTTGCCAACTGCGGATATAGATCCTGCCATCAGGGTCCACAATAGCTGCAGAGGAAAGAGGAGACAGTATGGGAGAGCTGGGAAGTGCAGGTCAAATTACAAATGTGTTTATATAAAAAAGACCACGTTCCACACTCAGAGGCTGGGAATACAAAAATGAGAGAGGTTTTCCACTTCACAGCAGTGGTGTGAACCCTCCTTCAAGGGAGACAAAACCTCAAATGCTCTGGTTGCCTGCTATTGCTCAACAGTGAAACGCCATTGTAAAACCTTAACTTCAGCAGAAAGAGTAACACCCGCCCCCCCTTCTCCTCACCTCCCTCTCCCCCCTTGGAGGCCCAAAGGGAACACGGGAGCAAGATTAGCACCATTCCCCCAGAGCACGCACCCATCTGAGATGCAGCCACCTGCAAAGCAAGAGTCAAAATCATTCCCAAGCCACAATCTCCTCTATCTGAGCTGGCAAACCCAACCAAGCTCACTCTTGTGACAAGAGGGTTTTGAGTAGAGGGACAGCTATTCCCCACCGCAGCTCTGAAGAGAAGACTTCCAAGAAGTGAGCCTGACCACAGGGCACATTTCTGGCAGAGTTCAAGACTATGGAAACACCTGCACCCCATGAACTCTGCCTCACCAGTCACTTGCCTTTGGAAGGACAGAGCTAGTTCATCAGCAAAACAAAACAGAGTAGGAGAGTCCTCACTTGGTGTGTTGCTCTCCAATGGCTTCTTCAAGGGGCGGGTCAGGAGGTAAAAGTGCTCACAGGCATGCAGTGGGATACTGACCGGTTCCTCATTGGAGAGCCCCAGCTCATAGGCCCACTGAAACCAGAAAGAGTTAGTTAGGGTGGGAGTGACAGGGGGAAGCTGGGTCCCATGAAGGTTTTGTCTATCTGCATGGTTTGGCTCTAGCAGCAGAGAGCAGATCAGTGTTCATGAGGCTGTAATATTGCCTTACACAGAGAAGGAACTATTCACTCTCTCTCTCCCTGTTCGTGATTGTAAGCTCTTTGGGACAGGGAAAATCTTTTTGTTGTGCTTGCACAGCAGCTAGCATGTTGGAGGGGGGGCACTAGTATATGAATGAGGCATCTAAGTGCTACCGTGACATAAAACAAACAAGATTCATACAGTGAAGTTGCTCTTGGTTTGGCTTCTGAAGAAAATACAACAGACAATTATTCTTCTATTGGGCTCCTGGATTGCCGGGGTCCTCTGTTACCAACATGGCCAGCTGCAGGCTGAGAAACATCAACTGGCAAATGGACAGTCAGGGCTGACAAGGCAGGACAGTTAGAATGAAGGTTTCCAGGAAAATCAGAGAGATTCAATTGTCTCATTAAGAGACACAGCAAAGTCCTTCACTTCAGAAGGATGTGATCTTCCCATTGAGTGAGACTTGGCAAGTGTGTATGGCACTCTGCAGGATGCTTCATAGCAGATTGCCCCTTAGATTGTAGTATCAAGCAAGCAGCATACACTAGTCTCCTCTTAGATAGAACTACAGTTCTGGGCACTGTATACCATGTCTGATGCAGTACCTCAGATTAAGCCAAAGCCAAAGCCAAGCTTAGCATTATAATAATGTATCCAAGTACAGTACAGAGAGAACACAGAGCACATTTATATGAAATAAAGGAAAAATATTATTGAAACAAATACAAGGGTGGCAGAAACATAGTAATACTAATTGGAACTCCTCTAATTAGGACTGAGACAGCATAAAGAGGGTATTTGGGGATGTAGCCAATCACAGAATCACAGGTCTGCAAAGGACCTTGAGAAGTCATCCAGTCCCCTGCACTCAGGGCGGGGCCATCTATATCATCCTTGACAGGCATTGGGCTAACCTGCTCTTAAAAGTCTCCAGTCATGGAGATTCCACAGCCTCCCCAGGCAACTTATTCCAGTGCTTAACTACCCTGACGGGAAGTTTTTCCCTAATGTCCAACCTAAACCTCTCTTGCTGCAATTTAAGCCCATTGCTTCTTGTCCTAGCTTCAAAGATTAAGAACAATTTTTCCTCCCTCTTTCCTTGTAACAATCTTATGTACTTGAAAATAGTCATGTCACCTCTCAATCTTCTCTTTTCCAGAGTAAACAAACCCTTTTTTTTTTTCCCAACCTTCCCTCATAAGTCACATTTTCTAAACCTTTAATTGTTTTTGTTGCTCTTCTCTGGGCTTCCTCCAGTTTGTCCACATCTTTCCTGAAATGTGGCACGGAGAACTGGACGCAATCCTTCAGCTGAGGCCTAACCAGCACCTAGTAGAGTAGAAGAATTACTTCTCATGTTTGCCTTTTTGCAACAGTGATACACTGTTGACTCATATTTAGCTTGTGGTCCATTAAGACCCCTTAGATCACTTTTCACCAGTACTCCTTCCCAGGTGGTCATTTCCCATTTTTCATGTATGCAACTGATTGCTCCTTCATAAGCGGAATACTCTATTTGTCCTTATTGAATTACATTCTATGTACCTCAGACCATTTCTCCAATTTATCTACATCATTTTGAATTCTAATCCTATCATCCAGAGCACTTGCAACCTCTCCTGGCTTGGTATTGTCTGCAAACGTAAGTGTACTCTCTATGCCAGGGTGGGGAACCTTTTTTGGGTCCGGGGCTGCTGACCCACACAAAAATACCCTCGCTATCATGGCCCCTGACTGAGAAGGACAAAGACACTCCTCACATTCCCTCACACACCAGAGCCTAGGAGGGGCCCAGCCTAGTAGATTGTGTGCTCCAGCCCAGCCATGCAGTAGGGGAGGGACCTGAGCCTTGGTGGCCAGATCCTGGCAAGCCGGAGGCTGTATTTTGCCCACGGGCCTGAGGTTCTCCATCCCTTCTCTATGATATTATAAATCACTGATGAAGATATTGAACTGGACCCAGAACTGATTGCTTTGGAACCCCATTCACTTCCAGCACGACTATGAACCATTCTCTGGGAATGGGTTTCCAGCCAATTATACCCCACTTTATAGGAGCGCCATCTAGGTTGTATTTCCCTAGTTTATGAGAAGGTCATGCAAGACAGCATCAAAAGCCTTATTAAAATCAAGATATATCACATCCACTGCTTCCCCCTTATCCACAAGGCTTGTTACCCTGTCGAAGAATGCTATCAGGCTGGGTTTTTTGGGAGGGCATGATAGGTGTTCATTCATTGTGAAGAAATGCATCATGTTCTTTTCATTGATCAATCTCCTTCTCTGCTATTGCAGCTACTGAATACTGGATCCCTTTCAGAGAGAGAGAGAGAAGTTCCCGTCAGCTCTAACCTGCCCAGCACAGTTGACAAAATACTGGCATTCAATCTGTCCTCTGTCAGTCTCCACGCCAGTCACACAACCTTTCTGGACCATGACATGGCTGACACTTGTCCGCTCGTGGATCTGGACACCTGCAGAGAGAGGTCAGAAAAAGGAGTTGGTATCGCAGGCCTTACTGCTTGGATGAAAAATAAGGCTGCTAACCTCAAAGCCACATTGGCAGCCTCTCCCCCATTCCAAGCAAAGGTATTTTTTTCTTTCTAGAGGAATCCCTCTCACATAGAGCACAGCAGAAGAGCTTGGCTTGTGTGCTAAATTTTGCGTACAAAAGCTTGAGGGCCTGTGCACAAGGAAGCAGGAGAGATGCTGTAGTGCGATAGGCTGGAGTTGCAGCCTTTTCAGTGAGGGACTTCTTACTGGTCACAGAAACAACAGGGAAGGCAGGCGACCATGAAGGAGGCAGAAAGAGTGTAAACAAGAAGCTCTAAGCCAGAGTAGAGACTCTTAAACTTTAAAAACTCCAGCATTTATAAATAAAGTTTGGATGGTGGCAGAGATACAAAAGGTAACAGCTAGTTCAAGGGAACAGAGTCATTTTGCCCAATATCGTGAATTACACTAACAATAAGCAGGATATGGAGAAAAATGCAACTAGCAAACAGAAGTTCCAGCCAATACAGTCCTGGGGCACCCAGCCTAGTGGCACTTAGTGAGGCTAACAAACGTTCATATGAAATCCTAAGTACAATACTTATACATGCTAAATGGTAGGACCAGCACTTCCAGAGAGTTGGAGGCAACTGGCCATCGGCCCCACGCTTCATTATCCACAAAGGACAGGCAGCTGCCATACAGCCTCTACCTTAGCTTCAGATCTCCACCATCCATCTCATAAGTGTTCTCCAATCTCGCCACATTCCACTCCCACCTCCTTCACTAAATCATGACTTTGTTCCTTCTTTCAGACCAACCCAAGCAGACAACAGGCATATGCCATGTCCACCTCCAAACCCATCTGACCAGTTCAATATTCCAGCTTCTGACCACATGCCCTCCAGGATTGACATAGAATTAAATTGTCCAGACTGGTCTGAATCTAGTTGTGCTGCTAGACTAAGTTCGCACCCAAGTTCCTCACTATAGTAAAGCATGGTATGGACTTACAGGGTTGTATAGAAATAATTACTACAGAGGCCTGAGATGAGTGATTCCTTATATTAAAGATCTCTAAAGATGCAGTACCCAATCAAAGAACTGACCTGACTTTCGAGTGGAGGGAAATGGATTTAAATAATATTTCCTTTAAAAAGGAGCAGATTTTGATGACCAAAATAGACTAAGTTGTATCCCAAATGGGACACCAACATCACACAAAGAGCAGGCATGTTACAGATTAAAAAAAAATGCATACCATTCCGAGAGGCAGCATTTGCCAGAGCAAGACTCACATCGGCAGACGATACGACTGCGTCCGCAGGCACCCACATGGCACCCACCAAGTCATGGATGTTGATGAGTGGGTGCAGCTGGGACACTTGTTTCGGAGCCATGATTTCACAAGGTATCCCCATGACACTGCCACAGAACACACAGAGGATGCTTGTCATTACCTCTAGGAAAGGCACGCGCTGGAAGGGGTTAAGACAGACACAGTTTCTCGTTCATGTACCTAAGCCTCGAGGCAATGCGCTTCAGGGAGATCAGACGATCCTGAGTCTGAGCCAGCGAGATAGAGCCTGTCTTCATGTAACCTAGGATAATGACCAACCAAAAAGTCAAGACAGAGGTGGGCAAGTTCTTCAAGCCCTTGTGCTTCCATCAGACTCATTGCTTCCAATATACAGCAGCCAAGAAAACCCAGCTCCCCACATTCGTACACTATTAGCTAACAACAGACAATTGTTTTAGAAGGTACAGTTTAATATAGACTTTTAAACTTATTTTAACCCACTTTATACTAAAATGTCCGTTCAAAAATATTCCAACAGATTACATTCCACACACTCCTGCCCAATAACGTAGAAATTGGCAGGACAAGATATTAGAACTAGGGACTCAGGCCACTGCCCCATGTGCTCTAACAGCTATTAGAATAATAAGAATCTAAAGTCAAAATTTTAATGTTTAATAAATGAACGTAAAACCTTTTGGAGCCAAGGTAACTCCATTGGCTTTAATATGACCCTTCAAATATTAACCTTAATTACAGACAGGGCTGATAACACTGTCTGTTAGGGATGCCTGACTCATTCCACTGTAAGACCCTGTTTTCTGTTTATACCGCTGGCAAATGTTAATCATGTGGGCTGAAATCTTCCATGTCCATTATCTGCCTCAAATCAGTGAAGGTTTTTTGGTTGTTTTTTGTTTTTGAAATGTTCAGCCTAAATGATTTAGCCATCCTGAGAATGAGATTAGGAAAACATTGTAATTTTGCTCACATTAAAAATGTTGGCAACCTTTTTTCAAGAAGCTAAAGTTCCCCCAGCAGGGACATGAAATTTGGCGAGGCGGAGGCCCTAGTGCAGGGATCTCTCTCTTGCTAGCGCTGCCAAAAATCAACCAAATTTAACCACGTTATGCCTTTGAAAAAACCTCTGTTCACACTTAGAGATTTGCTAGAGTTTTGCATCTAAATCCCCAAAGATTCTGCCCTCCCAGAGCATGCTGTGGCCTAGGGCTAAGCAGGTCTTTTTACTGCAATTTGATGGGGCTGCTCACTGGAACGGAGAACAGGGAACCTGTCTCTCTTGTATTCGAGGTGCTCCCCCTGCTGGGTTCTAGCTGTGTGGAGGAGTAAGCTGCCGGATACAAATGCAGAGGGAACAAGTCCTGGGAAGGAAGTGCTAAGGAGAGCAGATTGCTAGAGGGGAGAGAGAAAGACTGGGAACGGGGCTTGGGGGAAAGAACAGGACTGGTTAGGCAGAGACTGGGAGCTGGGAAGAGAGTGACAGATCAGATGAGCTTGGAGGAAGGGAGTGGGGAGACTAGCACTTATTGAGCAAGGAGACGGATTTGAACCAGACAAGTGTGGGGGAAGGAGGATGGGAGACGGATCTGATGAGGCGATGGAGTTCAGGGGGAGGACTAAGGCTGGCTGGGTAAGGAAACTGGGACAAGGGAGTGTGGTGAGGACATAGATTAAAGGAGACGCCCAGGGAGAGAGACTGGGATCCCCCGATGGTAATGGGGAACATGGGTGTGTATCACCAGAGGCTGAGGGAGGACAGACGGAACAGATGAGGAGCTGGGGGACCGGGATTCATTAGGCAAGGAGACTGGGAACTGGGCAAAGAGAGGGAGTCTGAGAGAGAAGTTGGAGGGGGCTTGGCAGAAAGTTTACGTTTGAAGGTTCTGAACTCACTAAATCACACTCCCCTCTAGATCCTGGAATGGCATCTCTGGTCCCCCACTTTCAGCATCCTTCCGCTATCAGCAAAAATCTGTGAAACCTGCTGGCAGTGGCCCACCCCCTCTAGTGCTGGCCCATGGAGGGTGATAAGCTAATTAAAGTAACTGACAGCAGTAATAGGTTATGTGGCTTAACTCATATGGTGGATCTAAAAGTTTTGGCACTGCTGGTGACCCATGTGGGTTTCAATATGATGCCAGACGATGGAATCTCTGTTTTTCCAGGTTGCATATTTAAAAACCTAGGAAAATGCATACAAACAATGTTAAAGGTCAAGCACTTGGAACTCAAGAAATTCTAGAATTAAGGAAACCTGAAACCTTAATTTGGCCCAGTGAACTCATGCATCAAGATACAGGCTGCCCCCGACTTGCGATGCAATTGGTTATTGGGACAGCATCGCAAGTCGGGGCGTCGTAACTCGAGCCTGCATTTACAACAGGCATCATGCGCCGTTGTAAATGTGGGGCCAAGGACGTTAAGTCGGGGAATTTCAGCCCCTTCCACGCTTAAGGAAAAGGTCGTAATTGAGGGGGGTCGTAAATCGGGTTGTCATAAAGCGGGGGCCTCCTGTAGCCTTACATTTCATGCTCATGTTTCCCATAAGATCTCTGACTCATTCTGTACACAAGTGGGACTTGCACTGGGGGTGAATCACGGTAGTGTAATGGTGAATGAGGCCGCAAGATTGTCATAACCACAACGGTCTCCTGTGTGCAAACTGTGCTTGCGTAGCTAGAATTTGTGGAGTGCGCCGATTGAACCAGAGTGGCACTTTGACTAGATACATGTAGAATGCCAACGGGCCACATGCAGCCCGTGGGCCACAGTTTGCTCACAAGGGGACTAATGACCCCTAATCTCACAGGAGTGAGAGAAAAATAAATTCCTTGATGCCTGTAAAGCACTCAGATACTATAGTGATGGTCTTCATGGCTGAGGATGTGCTGGAGATTGCCAAACATGAGCCATTCCTTTTAGGTTATAAATCTAAGGAACTGTCCCAGATCAAGGCGTCCTTAAAAGTGGTTTGGAACAAATTGATAAACTAAATAGTAATAAGCCACCTGGACCAGATGGCACTCACCCAAGAGTTCTGAAAGAAATCAAGTGTGAAACTGTGCAACTACTAACTCTGGTTTGTAACGTACCCTTTAAATCAGCTTCTGTACCAAATGGCTGGAGGATAGCCAATGTGATGCCAATATTAAAAAGGGCTTGAGGGGTGATCCTGGAAATTACAGGCTGGTAAGTCTAACTTCAGTAGTGGGGAAATTGGTTGAAACTATAGTAAAGAACAGAACTGTCAGACACATAGATGAACATAATTTGTTGGGGGAAGAGTCAGCTTGTTTTTTGTAAAGGGAAATCATCTCTCACCAACCTACTAGAGTTCTTTGAGGCAGTCAACAAGCATGTGGACAAGGTGGATTCAGTGGATAGAATTTACATAGATTTCCACAAATCGTTAGAAAAAGTCCCTCATCAAAGACGCTTAAGCAAAGTAAGCTTTCATGGAATAAGAGGGAAGGTCCTCTCAGACAGATAACTGTTAAAAGACAGGAAATAAAGAGTAGGAATAAATGGTCAATTTTCAGAATGGAGAGATGTAATTAGTGGTGTCCCCCAGGGTACATACCATGAAATGATCTGGGGATAGGGGTAAACAGCGAGGTGACAAAATTTGCAGATGATACCAAACTGCTCAAGATAACTAAGACCAAAGCAGACTGAAGAGCTTCAAAAGGATCTCAAAAACTAGGTGACAGGGCAAAACACGGCATATGAAATTAAATGTTGATAAATGCAAAGTAATGCACATTGGAAAACATAATCCCAACTAGACATATAAAATGATGAGGACTAAATTAGCTATTAGTTCTCAAGAGAAATCTTGGAATCATTGTGGATAGTTCTCTGAAGACACCCATTCAATCTGCAGACACAGTCAATAAAGCAAACAGAATGTTGCGAATCATTAAGAAAGGAATAGAAAATAAGACAGAATATCTTATTGCCTCAATGTAAATCGACTAGAGTATTTACCCAGCATTGCTCAGGTCCTTAGTTCAATTCAGTTTTGCTTTTCTTCATTTAAAATCATTGCTCTGGGGTGGGGCAGGGCATGAGGGGTTCAGTATGCAGGCTGTTCCGAGGAGAGGGGACTATTCCAGCCCTCAAACTGCTGCAATGAGACCAGGTGAGAAACACCTCTCCATGGCCACTGGAGATCCATCGGGCACAGCCAGAGGAGTGATGCATGTCTCCCAGCTGTGACAGTTCCAGGTTCATCTACCCCCGCACTCCCCAGCCAGAATGAGGAATGCAGCAAACTGTGCACTTTCCCCTCGCTCCGTGATGGAGAATAGCCAGCAATGTTCCTGTAAGAATGGGGGGAGAGGGGAAGAGATGCAGCCCCTTCTGCTCTCCTTTAAAGGCACCTGGGGCACGGGAGACTTGGGCAGTCCCAGACAGGAAGGTGCCCCCAGCCAGACCCTAGATGGACCTTTGGTCTGATCCCGTGTAGCCATTCTTATGTTCCTTCCTAGACAGTCAATTCCCATTTTGTATGTGTAACTGATTGAGAAGATAACTTCTCTCAAACCTGCGCTCTCTCCCTCCAGTGTACATGTCGCAGTTTCTGTGCCTGTGCACAATGGTCGGAGTGAGAAGAGAGAGTGGGGTTGGAACTCACAAGCCTGCCTCACTTAAATCTACTCATATGTGAAGGTCTCTCTCAACGCCAAAGACAAGTTCTGCTACCTGGAAAGTGTACTGTCCTCTAGCATAAATGTGGATCATGATGTATCTGCTCAACTAGCCAAAGCCAGCGCTGCCTTTGGAAAACTGACCAAACGCCTATGGAATGACCATGGTATTAAACTCCATACCAAGATAGCGGTTTATCAGGCAGTTGTCCTGAATGTCCTGCAGTATGGTTCGGAGTCATGGACAATATAGCATCGCCATGTTTTGAAGCTCGATCAGTTTCATATGCGTTGTCCGAGGAAGATTGCCCATGTGAACTGGTGGGACAAAATTCCTAATATGGAGGTTCTGAAGCTGTGTGGTGTCATGGGCATGGAAGCAATGCTTATGAACAAACAGTTTTGCTGGACTGGTCATGTTATGAGGATGGATGATAGAAGACCATCTTTGGTATCTGTGTATGGAAAGCGCTCTATCAGTGGTCAGTATAAGCACTATAAAGACATCTTAAAGGCCAATACGAAGTCATGCAGCATCTCTCTCAATGATCTGTAAACTCTAGTTCAGGACAGATTGTCCTGGCGACAAACCATTGTATAGGCTCTTAATTGCTTTGAGAGTCAGCGTATCCAGGCATTGCAAGAAAAGCGGAGGATCCGAAAAGAACATACAGAACTTGCAGATGACGGCTTTTTATGTGACATCTGTAATTGGCTCTGCCGATCAAGGATTGGTTTAGTTGCTCATCAAAGGCATCATAGAAGATGAGATCCGCCAATCGACGGCTCAGTCCAAGAGAAGAATCTAAATCAGTGATGAAGATATTGAATAGAACCAGTCCCAAAACTGATCCCAGTGGAATCCCGCTAGTTATGCCCTTCCAGCATGACTGAACCGTTGATAACTACTCTCTGGGAATGGTTATCCAGACAATTAGCACCTACCTTATTCCAGCCCCATCTAGGTTATATTTTCCTAGTTTATTAATGAGAAGGTCATGCAAGACCGTATCAAATGCTTTACTAAAGTTTAGGCATACCATATCTACTGCTTCCCCCTTAACAAGGTTTGTTATCCTATCAAAAAAAGCTATCATGTTGGTTTGACATGATTTGCTCTTTACAAATCCATGCCAACTGTTAACTATTACCTTATCTTCTAGACAGATTCTTAATTATTTGCTCCATTAACTTCCCTAGCATAGAAGTCAAGCTGACTGGTCCGTAATTTCCTGGGTTGTCCTTATTTCCCTTTTTATAAATGGGCACTAGAATGGCCCTTTTCCAGTCTTCGGGAATCTCTAGCATCTGCTGGAACGTGCGCCAAATTCCATGACTTATCCAAGTTAAGGAAGTAATTGAGGAGATCTGAGCCACTGAGTATTCTAGGATGCATTTCATCGGGCCCTGGTGGCATGAAGACATCCAACTTTCCCAGGTAATTTTTAATTTGTTCTTTTTCTATTTTAACTTCTTCCGAGGAGATACAATAGAAGACCATGGACTGGGCATTAACTCAATGTCTGGGAGCCAAGGGAGGCAGATCATGTTGCGAGTGACTAGGGCTGGAAACAAAGACCCGAGGTGTCAGAAAACTGTTACAATGCCATTGTTGCCCCGTGCGGTGAGAGAGACTGAATCTTGGAAGTTCTGGATGAAAAGGGCATGTTGTCTGGCCAGCACAGATGTGCATGTAAGTTTTGCTCATCCGTTGTAATTTAAGGACTCTACAATATTGGACTCTAGTTGACAAATAAAAGCTGTCATGTGCTGAGAAGACTGCCCTGTGTTGCTGCAAACATCTGCTGGCTGCACAGCTCCCAAAGGGGGAAGTCTCCCTCCAACAGGACTTCAGGTTCTTTTGACATGGCATCCCTGGCAAAAAGGGGAGGCACTGAGAGCTCTAGCTCCTTGACAGTCTGTGTAAAGGCTGTAGGTAAAGCTTACCCCGTGGATCTGTGACAGTATGTTTTGCACGTGTGCCATTATGAAAGCTGGCTGGAAACAGGTGTGGAGTTGCTGCTACTGTGCTCTCATCTGCTGCTGCTTCTTTAATACGCAGGTGTGTGTGCAATATAAACAAGTATTTTAAGCTAAGATTGCTGCCCTCACTGGAGATACAAAAATGAATGCATTTGCAGAAGCTTCATGATTAACTAATTAAATCTTAGTCAATTAACTTCTATGCTGCATCATGGGGGCTATTGTCTTTCAACAACTCTGTCCTGACCTGTCACAAGCGTGTTCTAAATGACTCCAGCGGGCAATTCAAATGTGAGGATGCCATGGGAGTGTTTCCAAGCTGAAAGGAACCTGAGAGAGCTAAAGTCCCAATTATACATGCTAGCATTACTCTCATTCCAAGCCCCAGAAAGCAGTGGTGTTCACATAAATCCACTTTGCAGGGAACTGAGACAGAGGTTCATTTTCTTACCTGTTTTGATTCCTGTCTCTTGTTCTAATTGCTGATACAGCTTGTTTGAATAGTCAGCCATCTTCAGCTCTATGGACAAGTGCCTGACTGTGCTCACGATGCCAGCACAGAATCGAGTGGAGCCAGCAGCCAGCCTGCAGGAAGAAACACAGTGAGGGCTTCAGACAAAACGCTAACATACTGGAGCCTCTGGTTCACATGCAGTCTATGACAAGAACCTCTCAGATGCATAAGGCACTGCCACCCCTCTTATTGGCCACCAAAGTTTGCTGCTTATGTGTATAACTATATGAAGATAAAAGTACTGTAACATATTGGGGGGAGAGGGCAGAGAACAGCTCAGAACTGAGGTGGGCACGAATTCCTGATAACTTGAGCTGACGTCAGAGAAATAAACCCTGTTAGTTAAGAGCCTTCTCTGTTTGGAGTACCACACTGACTGGGCAGACGCCACATCCAGACACCTGCAACTCCTGCTACAAACAAATTCCCTGGGCACTCCAGCCCCAGAGTGTGTTTTTAGCTGCCTGTTGATAAGATGCATCCCATACTTACATCCCAGCAAGAAACACAGATTGCAGGAAAATTGCTCTGCCAATGAGGCATATTACGGTGAGACTGAATTCAAAGCTGAACACCAAAGGATGCTTTTTACATGACCTGTGTGTGCACAGAACAGAATTGATACCACTCCCTAAGGCGTCAGCACAGTCTCCAATCAGTGAAAGCACGTTCCCAAGCCAAAGATACAAAAGGAAACCACCACGGAGCAGACTGAATTTGAGGGGTACGCTCACAAAGACAGACCAGCCCACAGTAAGGATGTTAAATATCGGTTAATTTACTAGTTGAGTAGTCGATGGAATTTCCATCGACTACTGGATAGGCACTTCTGCATTCCTCATTTGAAATGTACAAGAGGCCCCCCCTATGGGCTTTTGTACATTTCAAAGGAGGAATGTGGAACTCCACATGCAGCTGGGGGCCAGCAGGAAGTCCCGGGGACTCCGGCTGCACACAGGCATGCCAGTTTTGAAATGTACAAGTCCCCCCAGTGGGGGCTTTTGTGCATTTCAAAGCAGAAGTGCCCTCGTGGAACCTGGGTCAGCAGGGGACTCAGAGTCCCCCGCTGATCCCGGGCTCCATGCTGCGCTGCCGCTTTGAAATGCACCCCAGCTGACTGCGTGTTCCACGTGGCATTTCCCCAGAATCCAGGGTCAGCTGGTGGTGTTTCAAAGAGGCAGCGTTGCACAGCTGAGCCCAGGATCAGCTGTGAGGCACTGCCCCTTTGAAACACTGCCTCGGTGTTTCAAAGCAAGTGCCACGTGGAGCTGACTCCAGGCTCCATGTGGCGCTACTCCTTAAAGGGGCAGCACTGCATGGAGTCCGGGGGCAGCTCCCTTGCGTACTGCTTTGAAACGCCAAGGCAGCGTTTCAGAGGGGCAGCGCCTCACAGCTGATCCTTGCCGCTTTGAAATGCCGAGTACAGGTACAGGCTCCGTGCGGCACTGCCACTGAAGTACCTCCTCTTCTCCCCCCCTCTTGGCTGCTTCTATTTGACAGAGGCAGCAAGGGGGAGGGGAGGGGGGAACCGACTAGTCGACTCGACTATCCAACAAGCATTTTCTTATCGGATAGTCAACTCGTCCTTAACATCCTTAGCCCATAGCACAGTATACTATACAGAGCTCAAACTGCTCATCTGAGCCATGCACACCGAACTAGAAACTAATTCAGAACAACTCACAAGTTCAACAGAGGCAACTGCTGAGATACACCAAACAGGAGACGGATCATTTCTAAGAAATTTATTGTCTGCTTCAGTGGCATGTACACATCTTGTAAAAATATGTGCCTACCTGGTGTAGTCTCTCTCCATTCATTCACAGACATCAGCATGGTTTTGTTAAAAAAAATTCACAGCTGAGAAACCAAAGCATTTTCATTCTACAGATTGGACCTCTCTCGTCCAGCACCCTCGGGCCCTGACTGATCCCATATGAGGGATTTTGCTTGACCAGGGGAGGTCATTTCTGGCCCCCCTGCCACTGTCCCCCTCCCCCAGCTCTGACCCAGCTCTCCATCTGCTGCCAACCTCGCTGCCACGCTGGGCAGCCCCTGCTGCCACGCACTGGACAACTATGCTGGGCTATCTGCTGCTGACCCTGCACAGGACTCTCTGGTCCTGCACCATCCGTGCTGGACAACGGATGTTGCTGGACCAGAGAATCCCGGTTTAGGGAGTTTCAACCTGTAATTTGAAGACTTTCAAATCGCTCATTTTAACAAGCAGAACAGTGGGCACATCTATCCTACCCAAGATAGCTACATTTAATCCAACACCTTTCCGGTAGCTTCAAATTACTGTGCTATCTCCCACTCTTTCCAGTCCTAATGTTTTGCTAGAGAGGATAACTTTAAAAAAAGTTCTCTAGCATGGGGCAACTATCACAGACATTTTAAGTGTGATAATTCCAACATCTGGTTTCAAGACAGGCATTTATAATCAGAAATGAACCTCAATGCCCTACAGAGAATCACTAATGCATTTCAGAGTGGTTTTTAGTAATGTTCGCTGTGTTTCTCAGAATTCAAGTTATAATTGTTGTTTAAAAAATGGGATGAGCCCCTATTTTTATTTCTTTGAAAAGAAAAAGCTTCCCATGCAAACTGCTGCTGTGTTCACTCAACTTACAGAAAGCAGACTCCAGTCAATCAGTAGCAGCAACTGCCAAGCATCAACTGTGCCCCCTCACTTCATTCATCTCAACCAGGTGCCAGTACAGAGCCTGCAAGGCAACAGCTAAATACCACCACAAAGAGGCAACCATGGAGTAGATAGGGTAACACAATGGGAATCAAAAGACCTAGATTCTAATTAGGGACTTGACTAGACGCTCCCCCCAGCTTGCTGCCTCTGTATCAGAAGCAGCAAGGAGGGGAGCAGGAGATGGTGCTGAAGGGAGCTGGATTAAAAACTGGTTTCCCCCCAGCACTGTCTCCGCGGGGAGGCAGAGATGCAGTGGAGAATCCGGCGCAAGCCAGGACTCCGCTGTCCTGGCTCACACCTGGTCCCAGACTGCTGCGGCTGTGCCGATGGCTCTTACTACATTTAAAAAGTGGAGCCACAGTGAGCCCCCTTATCGACTAATCAGAATTTCCATTGACTACTCGACTAGCTTACTAACCGCTATTTAACATCCCTTGTTCTAATACCAGCTCTGCCACTGGCTTATTGTCCTACCCAGGGAAAGTCACTTAGACCTCGTCTAGGTGGGGATTTAAGGTGTATTGTTAGCAAATCTGTGAAAAAGTCCAGTGTAGCCAGCCAATACACAATGCCAGGACTACATTATACTTTTAAAACACATTACCATGTCAGTTTAATTCCATATTAAGGATCTTCAAATATTAGCTTAGACAAGGCCATGACCTAGATCTGCCCGTTTCCTAGATACATGTAAAACTGGAGTAAATCAGGGGTTCCCAAACTTTTTGACACGGGGACCAGTAAATCCATTCACGAACTTTTGGAGGACCGGTAATGTTCATTTGCATATTTGCATATTCATTAATCAAATAAGTTGTTTCTGGTCCTCCCAAAACCCCCAGTGCCAGCTTTAGCAAAGCTTTTGATATGGTCACCCACAATATTCTTGCCAGCAAGTTAAGGAATATGGATTGGATAAATGGAGTGTAAGATGGATAGAAAGCTGGTTAGACCAGGGTTTCCCAAACTTTTTACTTTAGTTGGAACCCTTTTTTTTCAGTACTGCTTTTTGCAGCCCAAAAATATAAACACATAAAAAACAAACTGAGAAAATACCAGACATATAACATGTCTGGTATTTTCTCATTAGGTACGTTGTATTATTACTAGATGTATCAGTTTGTAGTTTCAAACTGCCTGGCTGGCAAGTGTGCTCAGGCTGCATGAGTGTGTCTACCAGCCAGACAGTTCACAACTACTCGAGGGGTGTGTGTGTGTGGGGAGCAGGGGGGGACAATAGAATCCCCGGGCCGGACTAACTCATGCTTTGTAGGGGGGGGGGGGAGGGGGAGAACGGGGGCAGCGCCCCAAGATCTACATATGGCCGGGTCAGTCCCACTCCCCACAGGCCGATTCATTCCTCCCCCCTGCTCCCCCCGCTGCGCCCCTGGCCAGCCCCACTTCCCCCAACCCCCTCCCAGGCAGCCAGTTCTCCCTTGCTTCTCCTCCCAATCTCCCTTGGCCAGCCCCAGTGCCCGCGTCCAGCCCTCCTTCCGGCGGCCGCTTCTTCCCCGGCCAGCTCCCTGCCCCCAACCTCGCACCCCCCGGCAGCCCTGCTTCCACCAGCCCCCCAGTCGCCCCAGCCTATCCCGATTCCCCCATCCAGTGCTGCTTCCGGTGGCCAGCTCTCCCCTCCTCCTCACCCCAGAATCCCCTGGCACCTGCACCTTCCCTTAGCCCTGCCCCCTCCTGGTGCCTCCCCCTTCCCTTACTGCCCCTGCCCCCTTTGCCCTCTTTTTCCCTGGTACCCACCCCCTCACCACACTCTGCCCCATTCCCCTCATGCCCCTGTGCCCTCACACATGACTTGCTCCATCCTGGCCTTCCTCATGCCCACCCCTTCTTTCAAGCCTTCTCCCAGCACCTCCTCCAGCCCCCAATGCCCTTCCCCTCTGCTCTCCTCTCCCAGCATCGTCCTGTCCCCCCTCCCACTGACACCTCCCCTCCTGCCCTTTTCCCTCATTGTCTGCACTCAGCCCCCTGGCATTTGTCTCTCTCCTGCACCCTGTCCATTGGTGCCTGCCCCTCTCCCCGCCCAAGCCCCTTCTCCTTCCACCCCTCCCCCTCTGCCGCTGCCGCCTAAACCCGCTGCTGCTGCCCAAGCCCGTTCCCTACCTTTTGCCTTCCACATTGCGGGGCCGGAGGCCGCGCTCAGGCCCCGGAGGCCGAACCCGGAGCCAGCATGGCCCCGCCATGTGCCTCCGAAGAGTTTTAAAATCCTGGGCCATGACGTCACATCACGCTCGGGCGTCCTCCCCACCCACGTGCAACGCCGCACATGGGCAGCAGCAGGCGGTGAGGAGGAGCCGCGCACGGCGGGGACGCTCTGGGGGTGGGGTGGGAGGACACGCGGGGGGGGGGGCCGGGGCCCGCTCCAGGCAGAGCCGGGGGAGAGACCCAGCTCCACATATTGGTGGAGCAGGGCCCCCGGCTCTGTAACTCGCCGGCACTTCCAGGTTCAGGGGCGCGGGGCCCGATTCAACCGAATCGGCCTAAGGCTGGCCCTGCTGGCAGCCACCAGGCATGCTGAGGCCCGGTATTTTTTTCCATAGTTTGGGAAACGCTGGAGTAAATGCTGCTGAACATGAATGCAACGAAACAAAATAAAGAAAAAGTATTTCTATTTTTCCTATTTGTTTACAATGCATATCTGTGTTGTGTCAGTTTCTCTGTTGCCCTTCTATAAATTAGTTCTGCCTTGATAGGAAAATATGGCTATAAAACCATAAACATCAGCAGGACGACTCAGGATGATGTGAGCCCTAGAAAGACTTTTCATTATGACATTTTGTGACAACATCCTCTCAGACATTTTGACAACATGGAAAATATTTCGCTGATGCACTTTTAAAAGCCTCTCGATGCTCACTTAGCCCCTTGTACAGATTTATTTGTTCTCCAAAAGTGCCACTTCCTTGACCTCTTTCTGGGCTGGAAGTAGCCCTTTCCCCCCTTCATCCTTGCAAACTCTCTGCTGCAACTACAATACACAAACAACTGTGCATATAAATTACTGGGCAAGAGACTGCTGTGGTGACCCAAGTCTCTGGAGTGCAGACATGTAATGAAATGACAATTCGATCCAAGCACACTGCTCTCACTTTGTCAGACTTGCCAGGGCCATTAACCCATTTCTCCTGCCATTACATGATTTGCACTTTACCACAGAGGCCTTCACAGAGCTCACTGTTGTCCTACTATATCTGCTATAAGAAAACAATACCTCAGTAACCTGATTAAGACCTGTCTATGCTATAACCTTCATAAACAATAACCAGGTGACATTTTTAAAACATGACTACTTCTGTGCTCACTAACCGGGCGACCATATAGCCAGGGTGAAAAATTGGGACTCATTTGTGGGAGCGGGGATTGTTGCATATACAAGAAAAAGCCCCTAATCTCGGAAATTCTGGTCACCCTAGAATTAAAACCACAACGTTTAATGTCATGCTAATTAAAATCTCTCAGTTAACTGATTTTTCTAACACAATGTTTTTTCCTCAACTGCTATACAAGCCTGTCCATGTGCATACTTGCTCAGCAAGTACTTGTGATGGAGTGTACATGCCCCACTGAAAAAGTAGCAGGAAGGAGGTTATTAAATCCCTGCAAAGGAAGACGGGCAAAGGGCCTACACCACATCAGAGTGCATGCTGAGCCAGCCAATCAGGAAGTTTTCTTCTTGATTCCATAGGGCACTCAGCTTAACAAGGTTTTCAGAGAAGATTACTTGATTTGCTCTGTGTTACAGAGCAGTAACTTCTTATCAAAGCTGAAGGAAGTCACTAATTTTTCTGGAAAGCAGCTGTCTGCAGGATTTAAGTTTGGAAGTTTTAAAGGGATTCTGTGCTGAGGCCCCTAGACTTTGCTGTAACACAACAATGGTGCCTCTCCCATAATTCCAAGCGGCAGTCTAGGCTGTCTATTGCCAGCAGCCCATAATCAGGCCATGTCTTCACTTTACAGAAGATTGACGCTGCCACGGAAGAGAATACTTAAGTATAGTTCAGAAACTAAAGTTGTTACCTTTCTTGCCCTGAATGAGGCATTTAAGATTTTAAGAATGGCTATAAAGGCTCACTGGGTAGAGTAGACTTCACAATATGCAACTCCCCATGAGCCTGTGAAGAAAGGGCAAAGCCAATGATTTGACTTAGTGTTGCAGTGTAGACGTACCCAAGTTTGAAATAACTAGTGCTATTCCGAAATAACTTATTCCGCGTCCACACAGCGGGCAGTTATTTCAAAATGGTGTCAAAATACTATCAAGCTGGAGGACTGCTGCCTTATTCCAACTCCTGTAACCCTCATTGTATGAGGAATAAGGGAAGTCAGAGGAAGAGAGCTGTGTAGACGCTCCCTATTTCGAAATAAGCTATTTCAAAATAAGATACGCAATTAACATAGCTTGATTTGCATAGCTTATTTCAAGTTAAGCCCTGCAGTGTAGATGCACCCTTAGATCTCATCACTGAAGTCTAGTGTTAACAGTGTGACTCTGGTGCTGGGAGAAAGTCAGATGATGGAAAGAAAACAAAGAAAGATAGTGTCCCTTATATAGTTCTGAGGTTCTGCTTTCAGTATGCTTTAATAAGGAGAAAAATCAACTTCTTACCTGCCCTGCTCCAGTAAGATTATATCCTTCCATCCTAGCTTGGAGAGGTGGTATGCAACAGATGTACCCATGATTCCACCACCACAGATTACCACCTGTGCCTGAGCTGGCAGGGAAATGGGGGAAGACTCTGCAGCAGATGTGGTGGTGTGCCGGAAGCTGGATGTGCTTTTCCACCTGGGCCTGACTGTCCACCACTGGACAGCTGACAGGAACCGAAGAAACATCCTGCCGGGTGTCAGTTTTCTCAAGGTACCATCTACACACAGTAAGATGCTAGCTCTCAGCCACTTCTTCTAGGCAAGGAAAAAAAGCAACAGAGATTATCATCACCACTTACCGTACATGTGTGCAAAGCTGTTCTTGGAACTCAATGGTAGTGAGGAGGTGGGTGGTGACTAGGATAACAATGTGTAATAAGGTATCGGAAAGCTCCTTCACGGACAACCTGGAATCTTTAAATGCTGACAGATATATAAGCAGGAAAACAGTTTGTGCAAAATATGAGAGTTCTCAAAGAACAGCCTTGCTACTGAGAGGAACTAGGCGGATCAGGAGACTGATAAGACCCAGAGTGTCTCAGTTATGAGGAAGAAAACAAGATAAAGTTTTGACATATACACAGGGCATCTGTCCCAAGAGGCAGGAGCTCTTGCACCAACATGGGATGTGAGAGAAAATGTGAACTGAGTTGAGGGTGAATGGAAGGAAACAGAGAAAAAGCCCATGGAAGGGCTGCAGAGAAATTTTTGAACTGGCTTCTGAAATTAACAGGGAATCTGGGAGTCTGAGAATGAAGTGACTGGATTGTCCTTTATTTGAGTGGAGAGGTCATCCTGCATGTACTAGAATCCGGAGAGCGGGGACTTTGATGCTACAGAGTAAGGATGTTAAATATCGATTAATTTACTAGTTGAATAGTCAATGGAATTTCCATCAAGTACTCAGACTCATAGACTTTAAGGTCAGAAGGGACCATTATGATCATCTAGTCTGACCCCCTGCACAATGCAGGCCACAGAATCTCACTCACCCACTCCAAGAATAATCCTCTCACCTATATCTCAGATACTGAAGTCCTTGAAACAATGGTTCAAAGACCCCAAGATGCAGAGAATCCTCCAGCTGTGATCTGTACCCCATGCTACAGAGGAAGGCGAAAAACCTCCAGGGCCTCTGCCAATCTACCCTGGAGGAAAATTCCTTCCCGACCCCAAATATGGCGATCAGCTAAACCCTGAGCATGCGGGCAAGACTCACCAGTCAGACACCCAGAAAGTTCTCGATAGGCACTTCTGCATTCCTCCCCAGGGGGGCTCTTGTGCATTTCAAAGTGGAAGTGCCCGCATGGAGCTGCATGGAGTGCTGCCACTTTGAAATGCTGCAGAGCTGGGGTCAGCTGGGGACTCCCCAGCTAATTCTGGGCTCCGTGCGGCATTTCCGTGGAACCCAGGGTCAGCTGGGGACTCCCCAGCTGACCCCAGGCTCTGCACGCTTTGAAATGCTGTGTGGAGCCCAGGATCAGCTGGGGACTCACCAGATGACTTCGGGTTCCGCGGAAATGCTACACCAGAGTCAGCTAGGGAGTCCCCAGCTGACTCCAGGCTCTGTGCGACGCTGCCCCTTTGTCAGCTCCATGTAGTGTTGCCATTTTGAAACGCCGTGGTGGCGTTTCAAAGGGGCAGCACCACAGGGAGCCTGGGATCAGCTGTGCTGCACTGGCCATTTGAAACTTTGCATGGAGCCCCCTACACTGGGTTCCGTGTGGCGCTGCCGCTTTAAAGTACCCCTCTCTCCCCCTTTGCTGACTATCTGACAAAGGTGGGGGGGGAGATGGGAGGGACTAGTCGACTCGATTATCTAATAGCATTTGTTTATCAGATAGCTGACTAGTCCTTAACATCCTTACTACAGAGATGCTCTGTAATGATGCTAGTTTTATTATGGGTGCTACAGGAGCATCCAGTGGCGCTTACCAGTTATATAACATCACTTCTCCTTTTCATCCCTTCACCCCCAGCCTGTCTTTAGTAATCATATCTGGTTCTGATTTTACTGCAATCACACTTGTATCAATATCACACCCCACAACTCAAGCACTGAAAGAGCAGAGCAAGGGACACAAACACAATGCTACACTATTTTTGGTTAAAAGTCACTAGTCAGTGAAAAGAACACAGAGGCCAACATGCAACAAGCAGTAACTTGCACACAGGAAAGTATTTACAAACCAAGCTTTCTGACAGCCCCCTGACCCCTGCACATTCGCCTGGGAGCAAAAAGTGAAGGGCCTGTCCCGAATAGACTGTCTCACCCCCACAAGAGTGGGATCCAAGGGAGCCCGAGCCCCCGCAACACTCCAGTGCCCCCCGCTGAGCCCCCCAAACCGCCCCAGTGCCCCCGAACCACCTCAGCGCCCCCCCGCCGAGCCCCCCAACCCCCGAACTGCCCCAGTGCCTCCCCGAACCACCTCAGCGCCCCCCGCCAAGCCCCCCGAACCCCCAAACTACCCCAGTGCCCCCCCGAACCACCTCAGCGCCCCCCCGCCGAGCCCCCCAACCCCCGAACTGCCCCAGTGCCTCCCCGAACCACCTCAGCGCCCCCCAAACCCCCAAACTACCCCAGTGCCCCCCCGAACCACCTCAGTGCCCCCTGCTGAGCCCCCCAGCCCCCAAACTGCCCCAGTGCCCCCGAACCGCCTCAGCGCCCCCCACCGAGCCCCCCAAGCCCCCAAACTACCCCAGTGGCTCCCCAAACCACCTCAGCGCCCCCCGCCGAGCCCCCCAAACCGCCCCAGTGCCCCCGAACCACCTCAGCGCCCCCCGCCGAGCCCCCCGAACCACCTCAGCGCCCCCCGCCGAGCCCCCTGAACCACCTCAGCGCCCCCCGCCGAGCCCCCCAAGCCTCCAAACCACCTCAGCGCCCCCCCGAGCCCCCCGTACCACCTCAACGCCCCCCCCGAATCCCCCAAAGTACCCCAGGGCCCCCGAACCACCTCAGCGCCCCCCTGAGCCCCCCAAACCACCTCAGCGCCCCGCGCCGAGCCCCCCGCCAAGCCCCCCAAGCCTCCAAACCACCTCAGCGCCCCCCGAGCCCCCCGTACCACCTCAGCGCCCCCTGAGACCCCCAAACCACCTCAGCGCCCCGCGCCGAGCCCCCCGCCAAGGCCCCCAAGCCTCCAAACCACCTCAGCGCCCCCTGAGGCCCCCAAACCACCTCTGCGCCCCCGCCGAGCCCCCCGAACCACCTCTGCGCCCCCGCCGAGCCCCCCGAACTGCCCCAGTGCCCCCGAACCACCTCAGCGCCCCCGCCGAGCCCCCCGAGCCCCTCGTACCACCTCAGCGCCCCCCGAAACCCCCAAACCACCTCAGCGCCCCCCCGAGCCACCCGCCAAGGCCCCCAAGCCTCCAAACCACCTCAGCGCCCCCTGAGGCCCCCAAACCACCTCTGCGCCCCCGCCGAGCCCCCCGAACCACCTCTGCGCCCCCGCCGAGCCCCCCGAACTGCCCCAGTGCCCCCGAACCACCTCAGCGCCCCCGCCGAGCCCCCCGAGCCCCTCGTACCACCTCAGCGCCCCCCGAAACCCCCGAACCACCTCTGCGCCCCCGCCGAGCCCCCCGAACCACCTCAGTGCCCCCCCGAGCCCCCCGAACCACCTCAGTGCCCCCGAACCACCTCAGCGCCCCCGCCGAGCCCCCCGAACCACCTCAGCGCCCCCGCCGAGCCCCCCGAACCACCTCAGCGCCCCCGCCGAGCCCCCGAACCACCTCAGCGCCCCCGCCGAGCCCCCCGAACCACCTCAGCGCCCCCGCCGAGCCCCCCGAACCACCTCAGTGCCCCCGCCGAGCCCCCCGAACCACCTCAGTGCCCCCCCGAGCCCCCCAAACTGCCCCAGTGCCCCCGAACCACCTCAGCGCCCCCGCCGAGCCCCCCGAGCCCCTCGTACCACCTCAGCGCCCCCCGAGACCCCCAAACCACCTCAGCGCCCCCCGCCGAGCCCCCCGAACCCCCCGAACCACCTCAGCGCCCCCCGCCGAGCCCCCCGAACTGCCCCGCCCGAGCAGCCCCCCGTCCACTGAGGGCAGGGTCTTACCGCTGCCGCCACGACGTGGCCCCGCCCCGCCGGCCAGGGCCTCTTAAGGCCGGTCACCGTCGCGCGCCGTGTCCCCTCAGCGGCCCGCGCGCACCTCCGGGCGGGGGAGGGGCGTTGGCTCACCTGCCCCGGCCGCGGCCCGCGTCCGGCCTCCCGCGCTTTACGGCTCCCTCGTCCGCAGTACGACAGCCGGTCGACCCGAGCCGTACGTCACCGCACGCGGGCCAATCAGCAGCCAGCCCAGACCCCGCCTCCCCGCGCACCTCACGCGCGCGTGTTGGCGTTCGGGGCCGTCCAGTGGCGGGAAACTGGCGGGAGGGGTCGCCCGGGCTTGCTCCTTCCGTACGTGAGGGGACGGCGCCTCTCGGCAGCGGGCCACGGCCGCCTCCTTGTCCCTGCTGGGGAGGCTGGGGGTGCCCCGCCCCGCCCCCACAGAGCGCTGCCTGCCCCGCAATCCCTCTCCAATGGGCCTTTTTCCACGACCTGCCCGCGCCGCCCCCCGGGGATACGCGGAGCCCCTGGAAAGCGAAGCCTCTCAGGACAGCGCTGGAGACGCGGTGCTGCCGGGTCCGGAGGAACAGCGCGGGCCGGGCTGGACTTCCCCTGAGGTGAGCAGCTCTGATTTGTAACAGCGTCTCGGGGGGGGGGTGATTTAGCTCGGTAACTTACTTCGATCCGTCTGCTTCCACTTGCCAGGACCTAAACAGAGGTGAGCGTAAGAATGGCACTGCCCGTCTCCCAGCGGGAGGGAACACAACAGGTAATACTCTCATGGGCCCTCTCCTGTCACCCATTCGCAGACAAAACAAGAGACCAGGAACACCATTCCTTCCCATCCTGGCCTAACTTCCATGCATCTCTGTGGCTCTTTTTTGAATCCTGTTAAAGTCTTAGTCTTCACCACCTCCTCTGGCAAGGAGTTCCACAGGTTGACTGGGCCCTGAGTGAAGAAAAACTTCCTTTTGTTTGTTTGAAACCTGCTGCCTATTAATTTAATTTGGTGACCCCTAGTCCTTATTCCCACAATATAAGTGAATAACTTTTATTTACTCACTTTTTCCACATCAGTCATTATTTTATAGACCTCTATCTTATTCCCCCTTAATCGCCTCCTTTCTAAAATGAAAATTCCTGGTCTCTTTAATTTCTCTTCATTTGGGACCCATTCCAACTCCTAAACATTTTTGTTGCCCTTTTCTGAACCTTTTCCAGTGCCAATAGATCTTTTTCGAGATGAGGCAACCACATCTGTACTCACTATTCAAAGTGTGGGCATACCATGGTTTTACATAGAGGCAATAAGATTCTCTTATTTTCTATCCCTTTTTTAATGATTCCTAACATTTTATTTGCTTTCTTGACTGCCGCTGCACACTGAGTGGATGTTTTCAGAGAACTATCCACAATGATGCCAAGATCTCTCTTGCATAGTTGTAGCTAAATTAGTCCTCATCATATTGTACGTATAGTTGGGCTTATTTTTCCAATGTGCATTGCTTTACATTTATCAACATTAAATTTCATTTGTCATTTTGTTGCCCAATCACTTAGTTTGCTGAGATCTTTTTGAAGCTCTTCAGTCTGCTTTGATCTTTTTTATCTTAAGTATAACAAGTAGGATTTATTATCCATAAATATTATTTATCAGGGAGGGGACAACAGCGGTGCTTCTCTCCCTTTTCATTGATAAACAGAGCAAATCTTATGAGCTTACTCCCATGTAAAACTTGTATACAGAGTAAGAACATATTTATTCAGCGTTTTGGTCTCATTAGAGCTGTGCTCCTGGTTGCTGTCCAGTCCCTTTATATGAGCCCTCCCAGAGTTGAACTATAATCAGTGTCTGTGTTACTGTTGAGGGCTTTTACCCCAAGTCTATGTCTTTCCTGCAGAAGACCAGAACTTCGAGGCCAGCAGGACAGGCTGCTGGGGTGACCCAAAGGGCAGGTAGAGAGGCTCAGTAGCATGATCAGCCCATCAGATGATAGGCTCAGGGTATCACATATATCTTTAGAAATTGCACATTAGTACCTTTGTGTTTTGTCAAATCTGTAGTGAAAGTGGCTTCTTAAAAAGAACATATAACTGGGTCATCATCTGAGACTGCTATAATATGAAATATATGGCTGAATGCAGATAAAATGGAGCAGGAGATGTACAATTCTCCCTCCCACCAAGGAAGTAAATTTGTGACTGGCTTTTTAAAATGAGCATCATTATGGGAGCATTCTTTGGAATGCTGGCTGAAGCATGAAGGGACATACAAATGGTTAGCATAACTGGCATGTAAATACTTTGCAATACCAACTACAATTGTGCCATGCAAACACCTGTTCTGTTGCAAGTGACACTAACTAAATAAATGGGCAGCATTCTCCCCTGTAAATGTAAACAAAGTCTGAGCTGTTGGCTGAACAAGAAATAGTTCTAAGTAGACTGGTAGCTCTAAAGTTTTACCTCTGTTGCATAACGAACAAAACAATCAAAAGATGGCACTAGAGTGCTTGTATACAGTGAACTGAAAAATACTATCTTGTTTATCATTTTCACAGTGCAAATATTTATTACAATAAAGTGAGCACTGTGCATTTTGTGTTGTGCTGTAATTGACGAATGTGTTAGAAGGGCATCTACAAAGGTTTAATAAATGTCATTGGTATTCCGTGCAACAGTGCAAACAGAAACTGCAATAAATCATGATCAACTGAGTTAATATGGGAGTTGACTGATTAATCAACAGGCTTAGATATTGTTAAACTTGGTTCTTCTGGTGAATTCTCTCCATCCCATGCTGATCTTGACAACCTTTCTCTCCTTGCTTGTGCTAGTGCTGTTCTTTTGCTCTCCCCTGTCTGCCTGGAGAGTCAGGACCTGTCCCCAGTCCCAGCTGCACTGATGCATTCAGGCTGGATGGAATGTGGCTGCCGCGTGTCAGCCTCTTTCCTGTTTCTTTTCAGGGAGTGGGTTGCAAGATTTTCCTCACATGCTGGACTCTTTCAATTGGCTAGAATTTCCCTGCAAAATTGGACCATTATTCCTCTTCTAGTCATTAGAATACAGCAATCTACTGGCTGTCTTTGTCCAGCCCTCAGTGTTCCGCTGCCTTTCTTAGCATGTCTCTACCAGCCACTTATTGAGGTCTGCAGAATAACAAATTACAGATCTTAGTGTCTTGGACATTACTGATAAGAAAGCTCTAGATGTCAAATAATAACTAGTCATTTTTGTTTCAGTTCATAATTTCCTGTCTCTTTTCTTCATTCCTTTCCCAAAAAGGCTATTAAGACTTCTCTGTGCTTTTCCCTTCTACAATGCTTGTTTTCATTGTTGATGGCACTTATGCAATTAACACTTTTAGATCCCACTGTTGGCACTGTATGTTATAGCTTAGGGTAACTGTACCTGTATCCATCCTTACCCCTGTGGTTTGGGGGGTGGGAACTCACTCTGACTTCCAGCTCCCCAGCCATCATCTGTCTTGGGCAGATACATCTCTCCCTCTCCTGACTAGGGTATTTCCAGGCTGCACTGTTCCCTCCTGACATTGTACATTCTCTAGCAAGTCTGACTGCCTAAGCAGATCTGCTTTGCCTGCTCAGAGGCACACTGTTAAGCTACCCCATGGCTTTCTAATCAAACACATTTACTTTTAAAGTAAAAACATTAGAGAGAACATTAAAAGAGGAAAGAGAACTACCAACTCACCAGAAATCTCCCCTCCCTCCCCCCAACTCCAATAACAGCTTCAGCAACCCATCCAGAGTTCTTCTGTAGTCATAGATTCACAGCACCTTCTCCTCAGATCAAGCATCCCCAGAAATCTGAGTTATTCCTTTATATAGTTTTTGGACTTTGATCTTTTTCTACATCTGTTTGCATCTAATAAACAGCGCACACATTTAAACTCCACCCTTCTTTATGCATCTTAGCACCTCATTAATTCTGATGGTCTCATCCATTTTTGATGAGCCTGGTTAAAGTCACCTACCAGGTGTGGCCTTTTCTTCCAAAGCTTTAAACCAAACCCATTCTTTATTTCCTTTCCCAAGCCGGTGTTTGTACCATTGTGGCTGAATCTGAGGTTTGACCAAGTGGTTAGAGCTGCTGAATTTCTAGGCTAGCCTAAGGCCTGGTCTGCACTACATCTATGCAACTCCAGGTATGTAAATAATGTAGCTGAAGTCAATGTACCTTAAGCTGATTTTGGCACCATCTCCGCAGTGGGAGGTCAATGGGTGCAAATGCTCCTATTGGCTTCCCTTAGTCCTTGTGAATACTGGTACTGAGCAGAGGCGCCCTCAGCATTCGATTTAGTGGGTCTGTCGTAGAACTGCTAAATTGAATGCCAGAAGATAGATCTCTGATGCAGTAAGTGTTGACCTGGCCTATTGGAATGCACATCTCCTGGAACATTAACAGGAACTCTGCAGTGTGCTCCAGTGAAAGTTTATTGCCTACAAACCATAGGAATCTAACATGAGTCCAGGTTATAATACAAGGGACCCTTTACAGCGAACTCACATACGTACCTGCTACTTTATTTAGTGAGAAGTTGTTCTGAAGGAATATAGTCAAACCAGAGATTGCCATTGTGTATTATTCCAAGTTTGGCTCCTAAGCAGCCTAGACAGACACTAGTGCTGTCCTACAGAGTGTAACAGAGATGGCTGGAAAGTTCTGTTTCATGGGCAGCCAACGGGTCTGGTGCTGATGTGTTGGAAAACCAAGAAAGCTCTAGACTCCAAAGAAGTTTACTTTTCTCTTTGGAGCCGCATGAAGGATTTTACTGGGAATCAAGCTCCTACTTTCTGGAGCTGCTCTCACACTATTCTTCTGCCAGTGCCCAAAAGTCCTTGATGTCTGGGTAAAGTCAAATGCAGCCAAGAATCAGTCAGGTTGAAGAGATTTTTGTATTATACTGACTGCCCTTCGAGGCTTACTCCCCTTGTGTGGCTTCTAAGGAGCTATTTAGGGCAGAGAGGTGGCAGGTTAAAAGGAATTGATTTTAAATGATTCTCTAAGGTCGCAGTACTGGAGTAGGCATCTATGACTCAACTAATCCTTATGTCTGTAGATAATCCCATTAATTTCAATGAAGATGCAGGCTCAGTCCCTAGTCATTCAGCACACACTACTTATCTCTAATAGTGGACATTGTTTTAGTAAATTGTTGGGGTTTGGGATTTCAGATTTGATGGTCAGAATTGTGCTCTTGGATGGCAACTACACAGGTGCAGAATTTGACCTTTGGGGAACAGACTTCAGTGTCAGAAGAACTAACTTGCCTGGCTCCTACCTCTGGATAGATGAGTTTGGGTTCCACAGCTGCCCACCCCATTCCTATCCAACACTTCGTTTGAATGCTTCAAGGAAATCAGAACAGCACAGAATTAGGTAGTTGACTCTTGGGTTTGAAAAATGTTTTACAATGCGTATGTAAAAAAATGCCAAAAGTTACCATGACTCAAGTTAAGTGACTCAAGAGCATAGACAGGATCCTCATGGATGTTTTTGCAGCATGAAGAGAAAAGAAATGGGATTAACAGACAAATTCCCAAAAATACTGCTAGAGAACTAGAAGACAACAGGCTGGAGGGGTGTCAGTGTTCCCACAGAATCATAGAGCAGGAACAGACCTCAGGAGGTCATCAAGTCCAGCCCCCTGCCCAAGGCAGCACCAGTGCCAACTAAATCAACCCAGTCAGGGCTTTGTCAAGCTGAGACTTAAAAACCTCTAGGGATGGAGATTCCACCCCCTCCCTAGGTAACCCATTCCAGTGCTTCACCACCCTCTTAGTGAAATAGTTTTTCCTAATATCCAACCTAGACCTTCTCCATTGTAACTTGAGACCATTGCTCGGTGTTCTGCCATCTATCACTACTGAGAACAGCCTTTCTCCATCCTCTTTGGAACCTCCCTTAAGGAAGTTGAAGGCTGCTCTCAAATCCCCCCTCACCCTTCTCTTCTGCAGACTAAACAAACCCAAATTCCTCAGTCGCTCCTCATAGGTCATGTGCTTCAGCCCCCTAATCAATTTGGTCACCCTCTGCTGGACCCTCTCCAATGCGTCCACATCCTTTCTATAGTGGGGGGCCCAGAACCGGACAATACTCCAGATGTGGCCTCACCAGAGCTGAATAAAGGGGAATAATCACTTCTCTGGATCTGCTGGCAACACTCCTCCTAATGCACCCCAATATGCCATTAGCCTTCTTGGCTACAAGGCTACCCTGTTAACTCACATCCAGCTTCTCATCCACTGCAATCCCCAGGTCCTTTTCTGCAGAACTGCTACTTAGCCATTCAATTCCCAGCCTGTAATAATGCTTGGGATTCTTCCATCCCAAGTGCAGGACTCTACACTTGTCCTTGTTGAACCTCATCAAATTTCTTTTGGCCCAATCCTCTAAGCTCTCCAGGTCACTCTGGACCCTATCCCTGCCCTCCAGCATATCTACCTCTCCCCCTATCTTAGTGTCATCTGCAAACTTGCTGAGGGTGCAATCCATCCCCTCATCCAGGTCATTAATAAAGATGTTGAACAAAACTGGCCCTATACATCCCAGGCTGTATACATCATTTATAGCACATATGCAGCATGAAAAAACAATCTCCTGCCTTCTCATTTGGTTCACTGGAATGCAATAGATCAACTGATCTGAGAACTTGGCTCCCCTTAATGAACCTACTGGGACTCAGGAGAACACGAACTGCCAGATATGCCTTGAGTTGACAACCAACCCTTTTCCAACAGATCAGTTTCAACAAACCTACTGTACCACATGTTTATAGCTTGGGTCTGTAGAAATTAACTCTGTCCACAGAAAGTTACATTGTCTTGTTTACCAAGAACATTGGTTCCATTGAGACATGCTGCAGCTAGTACGGTTCGCAGGGCAATAGCATAACATCTCCAAGGCAAACTCACTAAGTATCTGTTCGGTATGAGACTTCCTTTGGCCCCTCAATGCACAACTGATCAAGTAACCACCGAGCTGTGGCAATCCTTGGACACCAGTGGTGGGCTCAGGAATGATGTGAATAGCTCACTTTTTAGCTAATTGAGTGGATTAGTGTTCTTGGAGCACAGTGGTGCATAAAGCACAGCTAACAGAGATGATCAGGGTATCCAGAAGGTTTGCATTTAATCTATTAGGGCAGTGTATCCCAATTTTATTTGGTGATGGAACCCCTAGGTTTGTCAAGCAAAAAAAAACAAGGGAGGAGGGGGACCCACCAGTGCATGAAAATCACATTCCTTCCCCAGGACCCCATCCCTTCCTTGAGGCCCCATCCTCTCCGTTCCCCTCCTTTCCATCACTTGCTATCCCTAGCCCTTATACACTCACTGGGTTGAGACAGGAGGTGCAGGCTCTGGGGTGGGAATGAGGGATTTGGGTGTGGGAAGGGGTGAGAAGTGCAAGCTCTGGGAGGGAATTTGGATGCAGGAGAAGGGGATGCTGGCTCGGGGAGGGAGGTCCAGGCTGGGGAGGGTTGGGGTGCTGAGTGAGCCACAGGCTTATGGATGTGAGGGTGCAGGAGTTTGGGTTGGGGTGTGAGGGGCTCAGGACACAGATTTGTGATGTGTGGATGGTGCAGGAGTGTTGTGGCAGAAGATTGAGGATGTGGGGATGCAGGAGTTTGGGGATGTAAGAGGCTCAGGACAGGGGGTTCCAGTGTATGATAGGTGCAAAAGTGTTATGATGCTGCAGTGAGATGGGGGTTTGGCCCCAGTTGGGGGCTTGTTGGCCAGGCTTCATTTTGAAATAAAATGTCAAACTCAAAAGGTTTTAGCATTGTCTTTGAGAGGGGCAGGGAACCTGTTTTGAGTCAAGGGTCACTGACCCTCAGAAAAGTCAGTTGGGGCCACACAAGTGAGATGCAAAAAAAACCCTCTGGAACTCCCAAGCCTCACTAATGTGGTCCCAACTGTGCTGGTGGGGGCAGGGGACAGGGTGCTGCTGGATGCTGGGGCCGGGGACAGGGTGCTGGTGCTGGGGGCAGTGCTGGGGGAGGCAGGGGCCAGGATACTTGGGGGGGTCTGGATAGGGCAGGGGACAGGGACAGCTGGGACCAGTACCTGGCAATCCTGCAACACCTCTGGGTTCCGGAAAGTGTGCGACTACACTTCCCCTCCCCAAACAGCTGGCGCATGCGCTGCCTGAACAGCAAGGGCTGGTGCACCCCAGCAACTTACTTCTGCTATGCCGTCCTGCCGGGGGGGGAGGGTGCAGGGAGTCCCAGGGCAGAGCCCGCTGCCTGCACAGTTGGAGCTGCACAGCCCTGGGTCTCCTGACCTCCCGCTCCCCCACGGCACAGAAAGGCCACAGAACTAAGTTGTCAGGTGCCACAGCCCCAGCTGTTCAGGCAGCGCCTGCCAGCTCCTTTGGGAAGGGGAAGTGCTTCCCTCCCCGCTGTGGGTCAACCCCTGTTCGGCACCTCCTCGTGTGCCAGCTGGAAGCAACTGTTCCCCTCTGCCCCTGCTTCACTATGCCTCTGCGTCACCAAGGAGGAACAGGAAACAAGTGCACTGTTCCTTTAAGAAGTTGGCTAGCTGGCGCGCTCTCTTTCAGAGGGGGCAGGGGAGTGCCAGCTCCTTGCAGAACCCCTACTTTTGCTTTGTGGAACCCCAGGGTTCTGCAGAGCACCAATAGGGAACATTGTATTAGGGGGATCACCTTGAAAGGTTCTGTGAAAAAAATTGACTCTTCAAACAGGAGGGAGCTTGGTAACAGGCAGTGAAGACTTTCATCTTGAGGATGCCACTTCATACCTGGCCTAAGGCAGCAAGGTCAAAATTTTTTCAACTATAAAATAAGTAGCCAGATTTTGTTAGTCTCTCTTGACATTTGTTTGGTGTGCAACTCAATTTTACTAAATAGCCATCCAACTATGTTTTTTAAAACACTAAGCTGAGTTAGAAAGTTTCACTTTGGACATATCTATGGGTGAATCCCTTTAATTCACAATTAAAGATAAAAACAAGTAAAAACCTGCAGACTCTTTTTTTATTAAATTCTCCCATTTCATCTGTACAGAAAAAAAGCACATTATGTTCAGAATCTCAGGAACATCTCAAAATTACACAGCATGGACATGTAAAAAACAAGAAACAGCGAGGATTTTATACACAGAAAGGAAAACAATTTACAAAGAGTCTTGTTAATGTTATGTTAAAAAAGGACTAAGTTCAAACAGTTTTTGCTGTACAGTCTATGATTTCTTGCTTGGCTCTGTTTTGTACACTGTACGTGGGGAGGCTAACAATGTTATCCCTGCATATTATTTGGAGACCCTTCCCTATGCACGTGCTCAAGTGTCTCCCTTTATACAAACAAAACATCTTTTCCAGGCTCTGCAGTGCTCTTTGTGCTCGCATTTCGGTGACTGATGCTGGAACACAGAGCTTTTGCTTTCAGTGAGTTACAAAATCAAAATCGAGTTAAGTTTTGGAAAAGGCTGTTTCTGCTCAATAAAGGTGGCAGGATACTGCTCCCCCATCCTTGTAGGCAGGCCCTGCAGGTAACATTCTGCAGCGTACATAACACTGAAGCCCAACGATGTGAGAGAAGCAGCTGTACCAATTTACCAGATTGAGATCTTGGCTGTACTTGTCCTCTCCCTTCCACTGAGGCTTCACTGAGAATTCAAGCACACACCATGATGGGGACCCAACACACTGGCTCATCATTAGGCTGAAAACCTGGGCTGGCCCCCCTCACTTTCAGAAGCTGGAAAGCAACAATACCTGTCTGGGAGTTGCTCTGCTCCATGAGGGGATTGTAATAAAATCTCCCTGGCATAATCAAATCAGTTTATAAATCTATACAGAAATATTTTAAATAGAAGGGAAAAAATTAGTTGGCCTGGCATGATCTCATCACACTGAATTCAACATTAACTTTGAAAACTCAAAAGGCTGTCAAAAATTCAAAGGATACCATTCCTTCTGAACTAAATAGCTTCAAGTTAACAGAAATCACCATCCACCTTAAGCACCTTCCCCTGAATGTGATAAACCAGAGCTCACCACTTCTGGGCAAACTGCCAGCACATTTCCTCAGCTTCTCTCTCCCCCCCCCAGCCACAGCAAAGAAAAGTGCCTTCGATGCTAACTAGAAAGTGCTGCCCCCCAGAGTAGACAGCTCACCTTCCACTGGGCAGGCTGCAGGAGTGCCACTCAGGGCCAAGATGGTCAGGTTTGCATGGATCTTGCAGAGAATTATTCTAACATCTTATTCTAAAATCCAGGGAGTCTTTCAGCCCTTCTGCAGCAGCAAAGGGGAGGGACAGGTTTGAGTGAAGCATGAGAAGGAATGCTGCTCCAATCCACACCCTTAACTGCAGCCATCTGCACTTGAAAAAGGATTTTCTGGGAGGCAAGAGTCAGGGCCAGAGCTATCAAAAGGCAACAAGACAAATCAAAGCCTTGGATCTGACCCATTCGTAAACAATAAATAAGGCTATTTTGTTCCAAGAACGGGAAAGTAGCCACCACCTGGTTAGCCAGAGTGAAGTACTGAGAAGAATGTGCTACACAAGCCTTCCCTTCCCTTCAGTCATGTTCTCTTGCCTGAGGACAGCAAGATCTGAATGTATCAGTAGGCAACTGAGCAATCCTTACTAGGAGTTATTTCCTCCTTTGGCTACTCCAGTCAAGCCATTCCCAAAAGTATCAGCGCTCCAATACTAGCACAAAGACAGCATAGCCCATGGATGAGCAGCAGCCTCCCTTAACTGAGGGGTGATGGTCAAGTCCAGACTGGAGGGGAACAACAAACTTTAGGACTAAAAGTAAAGAAGTGGCAAGGAGGCCTTGGGTCTAGAAGCCACCTTCTGCCACATCCCCTTTGGAAAGGTTACTTCCAAGTATTTCTAATGTTCTCATTGAATCAAAGTGAAAGTGCCCTTCAAGTCATGAAAGCAGCGGTGCATTTTTACAGCAGTGTAGTTCTGGTACTCCCAGCTATAGGGAATACCCATCCACTTGGGGCATTTGCTGAGTAGCCACTCACTGGCTGTATCAGTAATCGGGATATATTTGGAACAAGACTAGTTATTTTGTGGTGTTTTTCTGGAGGCTTCTCTGGGTCCAAGGTCTTTCCATGCTAGGGTGGCATTTCTAACGCAGGGTACCGGAGTATTTCTAGTCACCCTGACTTCCTTTGCCAATGTCATTGTGTTTAGCAAACCAACAGGTTGAGGGGCGGGGTCCCACTTTTAGGGCAGTAACTTGGGCATAAATCTTAATGATTATGAAATGGCTAAAACTGACAGCCAGTGACAGTGTTCTCTGCCCAGCCCTCACCATGTCAATTCCCTGCGAGAGATGGGGCTCCCTCCATTCTATTGTAGCCCCTGTGGCCCCTGCAACAGGACATTTGGGCCTGCGCACTCTTGCACTTCTGAGCACACCGTTACAGAAGGCAAGCTCCAGATACATGGTTCAGGTCTCACTAACCTCCGTCCACCCCTCCCCTTTACATGCAGGTGCTCCATTGTCCACTGACATCTGAACTAAGTCCCCGGGTGACATTCTGAAGGCAAACACCAAGCAGACAGCAGATGCTTTAATGCAATACCCAGAAAATGTGGCTGCTGCTTGGGGTTTGGTTTGTGAAGGCTTCACACGGATGGAACAACGTAGCCAGCAACACACACACATGGCCTGGAGGAAGGTGTCCGCATGGCACAGCTGCAGGAACGAGGACTGCAGTTGGTTGAGAGAATACTGTATTCAAACAGAGTACCAACATGGAGAGATTGGCTGGAAGGGACTCAAGAAGAGACCCTGTATTCCACAGAACAAGCCTGCTCTCTTCTGGCCGATGTCTGCTCTTTACCCTCTGGGGCTCTGTTCTTACCTCTACGCTGCACTACACAGCTAACTAGTCTTTTGCCTTAAACGTTTCCTCCTGCATCACTGTTCTGCTCTCTGCTGCAATGGAAAATGCAAGAAATCAAGTCTCCCCAGGCCCTAACCTACTCCAATAGAGAACTTGAATTGGAAAGTAAAACGGCTGATAAATCCGCTACAATATTTCGCTACAATTGCATGTGGGATTTACTGCAAGCTGCTAGTCAAGGTATTTTATACCACTTCAGATGGGCTCTTTCAAGTTCAACAGGAAACAAATATGCCCTCAAAAAATACAAAGTACCTGGACGGCAATTCAGTTTTGTCATAGCAAAATTTAGGCAACGCTAGTATCACCAACACACACTGTACATTGGGGAGAATATATAATCTTGTTTCCTTTCCTCCTGCACTTTGAATTCACCCTATTTGCCTGTCCTGGCAGCCTATGTATTGAAATGACACTTCCAGTGAGAGGTGAAACCATGTGCTTTTGCAACTACCACACACACACACATTTGTGTGTCACCCAACACCCTTTTTAAGCTTTGTGCAAGTGATGTGATCTGCCATTGCCTTTACTGGCCCTCAGCTTCACTCATGCAGAATCAGTAAAACCACACAAGTAGCACTGGGCAAGGAAGGTAGGGGAAGGAATTTAGACTCCATTTCTGTTCCGAGGATGACTTAACATGTTGCCTGATTGGAAACCTACAGCACACCAAGCAAATGGCAGATCTCTTCTGTGAAACCAGATCCACTGCTTGCCTTCTCTCATCTCCTGTCCAGTCTTGACAATCCCTTGGTTAAACTCCAGACACCACCACCAGTTGTCTTTCCTGTGACCTTTTCTAGTCCATCTTCATCGTACTACTAACCCTGGGTCTCAGAGTCTATCTTCCATCTTCAAAGTGGCACGGTGCAGAGACATGTTACCAAAAACCTCAACTCTGCACCCCTCTCTAGCATTTTGTAAGGGTAGCAAAAGCAATCACAGTATTTTCAGAGATCAGTTTGTCTATGCAGCATAACTAGAATCAGCTGGTCCACATTCAGAAATGCCCCCATCTTGTATCAGATCAATGTCTAACACTGGAAATTTCAGAAGTTACCAAGCAGCGCAATAAGAGGGAGCAGGAAAAGAAAGTTATGGATCAAGCATTAGCCTAGCTGGAGAGTGTTAGGCACATGTATACTCTAGCACACCAAGGAGAACACATCTAAAAGGTTAATAAAATATATATATCTCTATCTTACTGTACATGCCGACTCTCGTGCAATCACTGCCCCACTTGAACCACACACTCAACCTGTCCACCCCAGGTCCCAGCCACCAAGTGGCCTGGAGGAAGCTCCTCTCCCTCCATGCCTTGGGGAACAAAGATGATGGTGCGAAGTTACCACAGCTAAAAGTGTTTCTACAAAAGACCTCCCTAGAGCTGGGAAATTGGGCTGGGAATCAAGTTTGGGAAATGTTACTAGAACCTACGTGTGCACATCCGTGGGTGACAAAGCTATTCCCCTCAAAGGTGAACATGTCTGTTCTCCACCTCGCACTACCAACACTTCTCCAGTTCTCTCCTGCCCAGCAGTGAGGGCCAGCATTCTGACCTACATCCCCAGATGCCAAATTCCATCTATAGCAACCAGGGTTTCACAGGTTTGAAACTTTTACTCTGTTTTTAATGCTGTAACTCAAGCAATTAAGAGCTGGAGAGGCCAATGATGAATCACCGCACTAACCCATAAACAATCCTATTGAAACAGACATTGATATCTCAAGTCCCATTCAACATCACTGGGCAACGTGGAACGTTGCTGATGTATCATCATGACCATCTTTGAATAGCTAATTCAGGGAGGTCTTAGCTTGGCAACAGGGTAGTAATAAAGGAGTGACAAAATTCAACTGCATTGCCTTTGATGAACCAGGGTTTGTACATTGCAGCTGTCACATGACACTGACTGGTTCTTCAATGCTTAACCTCCACACCCTTTCCCTAACCAAAGGATATGCTCTACAGCTCAAATGGCAAATCAGACGACTGGCATTTGCGATCCTGCCAGTGTTTTATTTTATCCAGTGAGTAGCGGAGGAAAACAGGGGAATTGGAGGGCATCGTCGTCTCAGGCCAAAGCCCCAGTCTCAAAAACTGGCCATTCAGAGGCCGACTCTGCTGATAGACATCCCCTGAAGGTGCTTGGGATAGCAGGAGCAAGATGTACGAAACAAGGCCAACTGCGGTGAGTGATGCAATTTACCCTCTAATTTCCTACCTCGATACGAACATATCCCAGTAAGGAACACTGCCTCACTCCTGCTGTGATTAGTATGTATGTATTTTTCTTCCTTTAAAAATTTACTTACAAACTGCTTGAGCTGCAGGTCATGTCAGTCTGATTTGGTGAAGGCAGTTCCAACAAGACAATAAAGAGACTCATCTACAGGCAGGTAACAGGAGTCCGCTAACAAGGGGGAACAAAAGCTGCTGGCTGGCCTGCCAGTGTTGCACACCAACTCTTTCATAGGATGATGAAGATGCCATGGATGAGATCCAGGATGGGACAACTGAGCCGACACCTGCTGCTGTTCTAATTCTTTTTTTATTCTCCTCTCACAGGAGGGGTTGGGTAGGTCGATTATACAGAGGAGGACTGTACAAACTGGGCGCTGGGCAGGCATGTCTTCAGCAGGCAATCCAGGCTCTACCTGTTCTTGAGCTCTCGTGTCACCCGCTTGGTGATGCGTCCGCACATGAGGCCAATCAGGAAGAGTACACAGATGCCGCCTGCGATAACGGACAGGATGTAGTTCTTGGACGGAGAAGTCATCACTTGCATAGCAAGATCAGAAAAGCCTTCTGCTGGGGCGACCTGGGAATGAGGAGGAAAATATAATTAATGTGACTTCAGTTTCCACCTCAGCCTTTGTAGCGAAGCCATGAAGCCCTTTAGAACAATGCTATTTTACGACTGGATATATTCCCTGCTTGCCTCCTGTAAGCATCAAGTGTGCTCTTTTTATAACTGAATTTCCCTGGGACACAATTATCTCACATGTGAGCTGGGACATATCAACAGGCCTGCAGGAGATGGACTCCGTCCACCAGGACACAAAGCTGTAAAGCTCCAACTTGCCCAAAGGCATCCCAGCTCCTGCTGTAGCTCTCTCCAGCATCCTGCCTTTCCATTCACATCAGTTCCTCTCACTGCTTCCTCCGTTGGCACCATTTGCCCTGCATGTGAGCTCGCCCCAGGCGTGCAGAACAGTTTTGAGTTCAGTGTTACTAGGCAAGTAACAGACGCTGAAGAAGGGGTTGTATAAGTGTCCTCCTTTCCCTTTTACTGAATTAAGGTCACAACTTTGTTCTGGGTTTGGCGTACACAGGCATTCAAATACCGCCGGACACATACAACACACGATACACTATCTAGGCAAAGCAAGATTAGCATGGAACAAAGCAGCAGCTTGAAGGCTACATTATGTCCTGGGTCCTGGTTTGCATTTAACTATCCGTGATCTGAAAGCACTGTCCTTCCCAACTGCTCTGCTTGACAGAATCACGAGCGCAGATCGCATCCCTCCTGTCACCATGCAGGACTGAGGCATGTCTGCTCAGACGCCTTCTCACAACCACAGCCTCTTGCCGATTCCTTCACAAGACGCTAAGTCGAAATCACACGAACCACATCTCAATCTCCTAACCCAGGTTCCCAAACTGTAGGTCACAGCACAGCCCCAGGTGGTCTGCAGATGCAACTGCATTCTCCACTCAAGCTCTTAGTGAATCTTAACTCCAGTTGCTCATGTCATGTCATGTCAGTAAAATCTACATTATACAAGTGCAGTGTTTTGAGCTCTGTGTGGGACAGAGCCTAGAAGACACTATTAAACAAGTTACAACATGTCAAGTTTAATTCTCATGAGCACAGTGGTGTGTTTCAGCCCGCCACTTAAAAAAAGCAGTCTTTCAATCCGACACAGGTCGATTTATTTCAAAAAAGAGAGAAACGTGCACTGGTGGACAAGCTGATGAAAGCCCCAGATCACCTATAGCTACACAAAATGAGCCAGCCACAAAAATAAAGTGGTAAGTAAATACAACCCATACTTGAAATCTGGATTCTCCTTTACCAGGGTGGATGAGTACCCATTGCCTCACTGTGTCAATTATTTTTAAATGCAATATTTTATTCTTTTCTAATTAGTAGAGGAGGAGGATTAGGTCTTCACTTACACAGCTCAGAAATTCAGATTTTACGCTAAAAACTGAAAGCAAAATCGTGTTCAAAGTTGGACAGTTTTGTTTTAAAATCAAACAATGTGTACAATTTTGTTGACATGGTTGTGTTGCCTATTCAGTTTTATATACTGTACAGTTATACATTGCTTGAACACAACATTTTGCTCAACTTTTTTTAAAGTGCAGTTTTACTTGGTTTCAAAGATCTTGAAGTATCTGAGTGCATGTTGCTAGGGATTTCTATCATTACTGTTGATAGACATTATCGTAACTGTTTACATTAAAATGAAACAAAAACATTTACATTATTTACAGTGTTATACTGACGCTGTATGTAATAATTAAATTTAATATATTTTTCCTTAAAAACTATTAATAAGGGGCCACAGTGCCTACTGCAGCTGCACAAGTGGGCCTCAGGGAAAAAGTTTGGGAACCCCGTGTCCTAACAGACATTGCTTAATATACTGGAGTGACTAATGCCAAAAACCAGAGCTCCCCTTACACCCTCACCTTTGCAGCATAGCTCCACATTTCAATTCGATCATTAAGGCGTTTCTTACATTCAGGCTGTAACCTCACACGCTTGTCTTCCAAAGCTTCCATTAGGCAAGACATTTCTGCAAAATGGAGAACACGGTATCAACACACACACGAACTGGCCCCAGGGACAGGGAGGTGCAGTCCAGTTCCTTGGAACATGGTAAAGAGACAGCCAAAGTTGTATAGATAAGCCAGCCATCAAACATCCTTGGGCTGAGTGCTGGGAATTTAATCTAAGATTGGTTTGGAAGGAAACCTTTATTTAACCCTCACAGCTAGCCGCCCAGCCAGGTCTCACCTCAGCTATTTAAGTGGCAAGGAATGCTGACCAATGGAGCAGGATCAAAAGGTTAATGTTAAATATTCCAGAGTTAAGCTCAGCTGAGATGACAATGTTTTATGATTTACAGACCAGCTCACTAAAATTATTTGAAGAATGCTAAATCTTGTGCACCTTCTGCAAGAACTTAGTGTAACACAAGAAACTGTGGAAGGGTCTGCCTGGCGTGTGTGTCAGGTATCCCATCTGGGCCAGACAGTGATGTATTTGGAAAAGCAGTTCACCCCCAGGATTGTCAGGTCCATCCTTGTAGAGAAGAAATGTGAGGAAACATCGAAGATACCCGCACTGCTTTCAGTCCCAATGTAGCAGCACATTTTTAACCTACTTCTGATTCTGCAGCAGAAATTAACATTATTGTAAGATAAGTGACATATTAATTTCAAACTACATTAGAAAGAACAAAAGTAGTTTAACATTTACTAGACGATGCAAGGAGAGATTTCCAAGCTAAGAAGCCATCCATAAAGAGGAAGGACGCCCATAGGACATACAAATCTTAGTATTCCTCATTTACTAGCCAGGATGACTGGAAGCAATACTACTCTTTAAGAGGACCTCAAGTCGTCCCAGGAGGATCCCAGTTTTTGATCCCTCTGGGAGGTGGGAGATCTCACACAGTATGATATGCCAACACTTACGACGTCCTCTTCCAGGCGGGATGGCTGCACAGTGGTGTTTGATGTCTAGGGCACAGGCTGTGTGAAGGACTGGGTCAACGAATATGTCTGCTTTGCTCTCTTTCAGCATGTTGAGCACCTCCTGAGGAAAGAAGATTAGTCCAAGGACACAATAAAGGAGGGAGAAGAAAGTCACACAAATCGCACTGGTGAATTGCTTTTAGAGTTACCTCAGACTCTTAAACAAGGGATCTTAGAGGACAATGCTGCTGGATGGATCAGCCTAGTTCAATTCATTAGACACACATGCTGATCTGCAGCACAAAGTCAAATAATTTAGCTTGACTAACAGGTGAGATTTGTGGGGTAGTTTACAAAACTCCTTGCAGGATCCAGTGCCAATGTGTGCTCAAGAGACCTCAGGTTGAAGTAAGAGTGGGCTGTGGATCAGCCTAGAGGCACACTGGGTATGCACGCACAGCCAGGGCTGGAATAGGGAGCCATACTGCTTATTGGGACTAAGATTCCCTGGCAGGCATATGCCAGAGCCCGGACTGAAATGGTAGAGGATGCTGCAGGCCAGGAGCAAGATACACTGGCTCAGCGGTGCATAGACGCATGCATAGTCCTGGCTTCATGCAGTTCCAAGCCCTGGTCTGTGCTACATAATGAGCCGTGTTCCCGTGTTGGAAGCTTAGTGAGTAGCTGCGTTTGAGAAGCACCCTTTTCTTCTTACCTTTTTACACATCTCAGCTTTAATTTTGAGCAGGTTAACTTTCAGGCACTCCTCCACCTGCCCAGTCTGTTCTTGCGCTGCTGCTTCCTCTGCACACAACCTGGAGATCTGGGGAGGGAAAATCCCTATTTCAACATGAATGAAATAGTAGTGTAGGACGCAGGCTGCTTTTCAGGGTGTTAGCAGGCTGCCACATTAGTGCAGTATCACATGCAATGGCTAGGGAGTGCACCCTGAGCTGCGTCACCCTCCCTCCTGCATTTGCACCCCGGAACTCCTGATGTAAAAGAAGCTGTACACAGACAATACAGTACTGATTTCAGAATTCACCACTTTACAATCTGTACCATGGAAATAACAGAAACACAACAGCTTTTGGTTTAGAGAGACACGAGAATACAGCCATCAAATCTCTGTTTAACCAGTGTCACCCTGGTACAGAGTGCGAAGCATAACACCACCCATATGCATTTGTTTTTGTGAAATCGCAAATTACACATAACAGACCAGGCGAGTCACATGTTAATAGTCAAACATATTGGCCAGGTGTGCTGGGTTTTTCCACAGATGAAGGTGCTCTGAGTACTCAAAAAGTAACCAAATCTCTCTATTTGTTGCTTTCCTACTTTGCTGGGTATGCCACTGGGGTGTTGGTTTTTCCATAACTAGCGATGTTAAAATAGATGAATCAACTAATTGAATAGTCGATGGAATTTCCATTGACTAGTCGATTCGTTGATAAGGTTGCTTCCACTTTGAAATGTAGCAAGAGCCCACTGGGAGATTGGAACGCCGTGTGGAGCCTGGGGCCAGCAGGGGACTCTAAGTTCCTTGCTGGCCCCAGGCTCCATGCAATGCTTCCGCATTTCAAATGTGGAACACTGCTGCTGTGCTCCTGCCCCCTCCCATGGAGCCGGGGGGGGGGGGGAAGACCACGTCTGGCTTTTAAGCCAGCTCCCCCCAATACCCCTGCTCCTCCCCCCCCCCCGCTGCCTCTTTCTGATAGAGGCAGCAAGGGAGGGGAGAGCAACTAGTTGATGAATCGCTTACATTCCTGTCCATAACCCCACACTTTTTAACCATTTCTCTATAGCTGAGCTTTTTTCTTTTTCCAGAGGGAGGCGATCAGTAGCCCAGCAGCTACAAGCAGAGAAGAGATTAATTCTTCATTTTCTCTTGTGTAACCTTTTCAGCTGGTCAGCCCAAGAGGATACCAACGGATCATTTGGTAATAAATATTCAATCATTTGTGACATCTGGTTCTGACTTGTGTCCCAATAGTCTCTGACTACACACAGTGGATAAAATCTTCTCTCCCAAAGTATTTCCAACATCCGTGCCCACACAATCTGTGTTTTTTAACCCAATAGGTGTGAAGTACCATTGAAACAGTATGTTAGAAATTTATCGCACTTTAATTTGGAAAAGGACCACAGCATTCTTATAAAGTTCATTGCTCCGGGTAATCTGCCTCCCCAGATTCTTCTCAGTATGTCACGTGGACTTTTAGGAAAGTTATCTACAAAAATTGATAATAAATTAGTAAAACTTTTGTGTTCCTGATTGATCAGACACCATCACTCCTACTAACAGGAGCTTTCTGTAGAAAAAGCTTTTCTAGAACATTGGGAAACAATGCCCGACCTGAAAGTACCGGTGCCACAGGCAGGTCGCACTAGTTAGTTTTGATCTCTAAATAAATTAGGAAAAAAGCTTCTTCAGTGAATAGCTGTCCGACTGTATGCATTCCATAATTGTCGGAGTCTTTAAAGCCCTCTTGTTTGTAATTTGAATTCAGATCTGGATAGTTTGCAATGGGTGTCGCTGGCAAAGGAAAAGAACTTCTCTGCAGTTTTAGCCAAAACCCATAGGGTTACTCTATGTGTATACATGTCTGCAGAGCATGATTTTTCTTAACAGCCTATGGCAGCTTAATGTTTACACTGACAATTTTCTTGTTCACTGACAACACAGCAATAGAGCTGCATTTAAGGGCAAACCTATTGTCAGATTTTGCCAGAACTGCTGAAGAAGGCACAGCGAGAAATATTTGCAGTGTCCTGAAACAGAATGTTGGTTAATTCATTCTTGTTTAAAGAAACCAACAAAGATGCATCTCTTCTCAAAAATACGCTTGCTTGGTTTGCAAATCCACAGAGAAATGGACTTTGATTTTGTGGTATACTAAGAAGTGTGCTGCTGCTGTCCAAGTGTGTTGTACACAGATGACTTCACAAAAACAAAGTTACTCCCACGGCACGGTAACACTGAGATGTGCTGTCCCTATGTACCATTTTGCCATGTGCTCCAGGAGCCTGAGACCAGAAGATTTTTTGTTAGCAGCATCCCCTGGTCTGTGCCCTATTCTTCATGCTCCCCACCCAGGGCATAAGGAGAGATGCAGACCCATTACTCCTCCACAGCAAATATCCTAAGGAGAGGACTCAGGGTGGGTGTTGGACTGCACACAGGGACCAAATCCCCTTGAAGAACTCCAGTTACTGCTCAGTGTAAGTCAACTCTTATTCATCAAGGGAGGATTCCTTTTTGTATTCCACTGGTGGAGAGTCACGAGCAATGCGCACTGAGGTGGTGGGGGCCAGTGAAGGGCAGCTTTGCTAACACAGATGTCCATTGCGGATGCCTGCACCAGGGCATAACGTCTTCCAAACACGCATGCCAAGTTCCGTGTTGCCGCCCTACTTATCTTAAAATGACGGAGGCTTTGCAGGGAAGCCACAGAGGTTACCTGGCCTAGCTGAGCAGACAGCCCCCCTCCCCCCGCAGGATGCAGCCCAAAATCCATTTAGAAAGTCTGCAAAGTGACAGCTTCTCTTGTACATTCAGCGGAGACAAAAACGTTTAGGAGAACGAAATTAGCACGAAAGTCTCCTTGCAACTGTACCCTATGGAAGGCCATAGGGAAAGTCTGCTATCAGGGCTGCCAATTCTCCCACACAGAACCGCCAGCACAAGGCGGGCTCACGTTTAGGGAACTCATTTTATTTGAAGAGCACTGTGGCAATTACAGCTTACTCTTCACAGGGAAAAATACCCGTCTAATAACTATGAGTCAGCAGCTCCACTAGTTCTGTATCATTCACTAAGGAGGGCATACCTGACAAGCAGTTACAAAGGTGGCCTGCTGGGAATGTGCTCAACATCCTATCCAGCAAGGGGAGGTCAGTGAGCAGCTTAAGAGTGACCTCGAGATGCTGTGCTAGGTCTGTGGAGGATTACTGGACAGTCTGATCTGAAGGCCATGTGAGCAGACACTATTCCTGGATCCAACACAGGAGCAGTGAACTTAAAGGCTGGCGTGCATGGGGGGGGGGGGGAGGGGAGAAGACGGGGGTGTGTGCTGCCAGTTCACAGCTTTCCATCACCAATAAGGGAGGGTGGTTGCAAGGAGTTCGGCCTCTGCGGGCACTGCAGAAAGCGAGGTGAGCAGAAGGTGCTGTGCAATGGACCCCTAAGGATCCACACACTCACCCATTAAGACATCTACAATCCAGCTAGCTCCGTTCCTGGCTCCCCTAGCCAGCAGCGCCCCTCCCAGGCTTAGAGACATGCCCATTTCCTTCTCAGGGCACACAGGTTCCTCCCATGCTCTTCTGCCAGCTGGCCCATTCACAACAATCACCCTGCTGACTACTGCTGTTCTGAGATGCCCAGGTCAGAGGCAGGAGCGGAGGAATCAAACATGGCCCAACCTCCGCTCTGGCATGGAATAGGCCATTCAGGAGCCACAGCTTACACTGACGTGGAAATGTCAAAACAGATTTCCGCTACTGTGGCTCACTCATGACTGAGGGGAACTCCAGAGACACCATTAATGTGCCTGCTTTTCACATGTCATGACGAGGATTTGTACTTCAGCATCCATGTGCATGCCAGAGGCAAAGACTGACCGAGAAATGCCAACGGTGCCAAAGAACATAGTTCCTTGGTGCTAGGCGCACACTGCAGCCAGGCAGCCTGGGATTAGCTAGGTGCAGGTCCACTGCCTTGCCAAAGTGGGGGGAGAGAGTGCGAAGCTGCTGAGGAGCATTTTCACCTGAGCTATGGGACAGAGCGCCCACGGCCCCTACCTCATCAGAACAGTGCATCTGCAGTTGAGGATCTAGCCGGTAATCAAGGGCCGATTCCTGGATTATCACTCGGATCTGATCCTCACAGTCTGGAGACAGACGCTGTGGAGAGGAGAAAGGCAGCAATTAGCCCACCGAGTAATAAGCTTGATGTTTGCACATCAGCTCTCTTGGCACCTTAACGACTGGGTTAAATGCAAAGGCTAAGAGGCAATTAAGGAGAAATTGTGAGCACAAAGCCCTTATCCACTGGTGCACGTGCGCACTGCACGAGAGCTGAATTTACTAGGAGGGCGGCTTAGGCAGAGTGCGGGGCACATTTCTGTGCAGTGCACACTACACATTTACCTTCCCCACTCACCTGGTCCGCATATTTCAACTTGAGGCAGGAGATGACCTGTCCCTCCAACTCTGCATCATCCTTGGCGGTATTCAGAATATTTTGGCAAAATTTGGGGATGTCTTGTTTGCAGGCCTTCCTGAGCACTGGATTCAAACGGTAATCTGACCGAGTGAGGACAGATGGAAAGGAACAATGTTAAAATTTGCAAACTATGAGAATAAAAGATGTGTCGACAAACTGACAGCTCCAAAGGGAACCTGGCAGCAGGAATTCTCTCTGGATCACACTGTTTCCAGCACTTTGAAAGTGCTAAATTGTCCCTTTTTACTGTGAAGAAATTGACCACTCAGTACAAGCCTCAGGACAAAGCAAAACCAGTCATCACCAGGACACTCTGTCACCAGGTGGAGCGCGCACTGGCTCAGGCTCTGTGTGAAGGGGAGTTAAACGAAGGGAAGGTGCCAGCAGTAAAGTCTGTGCAGACTAGGGATAAGCAAAAGCGTATAGGTGAATGCTATAGACTACACGCATCTCTCCCCCATCAGTACATTTTTTAGCAGGCTGGCCAGCCTCTCAGCTCAGTCCTGGCTTGCACCGGGTCCGGGACCTACCCCTGCTGCAGCTCTGCATTTAAAGTGTATTAGGATCCGGGTTCAGTTCAGCCTGGCTCAGTTCTGCTTGCGCTGGGTCCGGGAACCCAGACACTGCCCCGCCTCCTTCCCAGGACGGGCTGCTGGCACCCCATGCCGCTGCCTCTATCAGAGGCAGCAGCACAGAGCAACAGGCAGCCGGTCTGCAAGGGGAGCTGGTTTTTAAACTGACTCCCCTCATGGACCAGCTCCCGCCTGCCTGCATACAGAGGCAGGAGACTCCTTGGGAGTGAGGCCACAGTGCTCTGGCTGCTGGCCCCGCCTCTGGGGACTATAGACCAGTCGACTAACCGATAAGAATTCATGAGGTTACTCGACTAGTCAATTAACTGATATTTAACATCCCTAGTGCAGACCATGCATCAGTCCAGGCAGATAACGGGCTCCTTCTCCCCAGTAAGCCAGTGCAGCGGAGGCCCTGGTACCTGTGTTCTGTGTGATCTGTCGCTTGGTGATCATCTGTTTGCATTTCGGGTCCATCACCTCGCTGTTCTTGTTCTGTTTCAGACACTGCAACATGTTCTTCGAATCAGCTTCGGAGCAGAATCTCTGCAAAGAGAACCCTGTTTTACAGCACACGCATCATCAAATGTCCCCCCAGGAATCTAAGCAGCCGCCAGACCGCACCCGGCTCTCCCTCACCAATACTCACCACTGACAGCATTTCCCTCGCCCTGTGTTCTGGCAGGGGAGATCAGGGAGAGGAATGCCACTTTATGCAGCACTTGCTGCTAACTGAACCATTACCTCCCCACTCGTGGTATTCTCATTCCCTGTTTTGGTGCAAAGCTTCCATTATTTCCAACTTGGTCTCATACCCATCTTCCCTCCTGCCCTGTGAGCTGCAGAAACTGGAAACTGGGGATCACTCGTACAGTCTCTGTCCTGTGCAAGAGGAGCTGTACAGACAGCCCAATACTAGGCAGTGCTCACTGCAGGCTGTGCAGCACTGGAGAGCTGAGCGTTGTGCACAGCGATAGGAGCAACAGGCTGACACAACCTCTACAGAGTCTTCACTGCTCAAGTGGGGCCTGCTCTTATAGAGTCCCCAGTTGCAGGAGCTGCAGTTGAGGCTCCCACAGTGCAGTAACTTTCCACTCCCTTTGGCTGTGCTACTGATCTTTACCACCAGCCCTACAGCCAGACATTAAGCCACAGTCAGACATGGAGCCAGGTGGCTGTTTTGTTAACTCGGTGCCCTGGGGCGCCTGCGGCTACGCAGCCATGTGTTTGACGTTCTCTCTTGCCTGCAAGTTGTCATTGCGAGCCCAGTGTCTGTGCCCTGCTGAGGGCGGTTTAATCTTGTTTGTGGCCGGAGCAGTTACAGGGCTGGACCTTATCTGCCACTGGGCTGTATTCGCAGTGAACCGAGAGTTTTGCCAACGCACGTTCTTGACAACTCCATGGCCTCTGACAGAGGGAGTCAGCACAGCAGCATGACAGAGTAGATCTGAGTGTTCAGTGGTACATGGGCTCTCCCCTCTCCCCCCATCTCAGCCAATACTCCAGGCAATACATTTATTTGTATCCAGCATACTTTGCTCACGGGGCACCATGGCATTTGGGGACAGGGAGCACAGCTGAAAGAGATCCTCATCTTGCGTCCCAAGCATGAATACCCTGAGTGTTCTAGGTAAGCCACCCGTGGCCTCAAAGCCAGCCAGCACGCTGCTATTACCTTAATCATTTGCTTGCAGACCCTCATGAGCGTGTAGTCTAGTTCCGGATCCATCATTTCATTCTCCTGCAGTTTGAACACTTTCTGGTGACACCGGTTGCTCAGGCGCTTCTTATTCTCCTTCAAACACTCGATAATCTGCAGCCAGACGCACGACAGCCGTGAGAAAGGCACACTGGTGGCAAAAACCCTCCCCTCGGTAGTGTCTCAGTGTATTCTTGGTGTTCCCCTGGGGGCTCATTTTCTAGTATCTGCACTTGTGAAATCCTAAGCATCAGAGGGTAGAATTTATCTAAAGCAGGGGTGGGCAATAATTATTAATGGGGGGCACTCCAAGACGCTGGTAAATGGTCAAGGGCCGCACTTCTCTGGCGGTGGTGTGGGGTCTGGGATGGAAGTTGGGTGCAGAAGGGGTGTGGGGTCAGAGGGCATTTGGCTGAAGGAGTGGGTTATGATCTAGGGCAGGGGCTTGAGGTGCAGGGTCTAGGAGAGGATTCTGGCCTAGGGGAGGGGTGTTGGAGGGAGTGCAGCGTCTGGGAGGGAGTTGTGACCTGGAGGAGGTGGGGAGAGAGGATGCAGAAAGCTTGGGTGACCTGGGGCAGGAAGTGGGGGGGGGGGGGGGGGGGGAAGAGAAGGGGTGGGGTGCCAGAGGCAGGCTCTGGCTGGGATGCACTTACCTTGGTGGTTCCCAGCCAGCAGCTCTGCAGGAACCTGAGACAGGCTCCATCCCTATCTGCTGGGCTGACTGCTCCACGTGGCTCTGCTCCAGCACAGGGAGAAGGCTTCACTTGCTGGCCCTGCCTCTAGCAAAATTTCTCACTCCTATTGGCCGGAAACTGGCCAATGGGAGCTGAGGGATTTTTGCTATGGGGCCGGGACAGCATGTGAAGCTTCCACTCCCTACCCAGAGTCCAGAGCAATTAGCAGCCAGTTATGCGAGCCGCTGTGTAGCAAGGGTGCTGGTGAGGTGGCTGCGGGCTGGATCCAGTAGCTTGGCGGGCCGCTAGCTGCCTCTTACCCACCCCAATCTAAACAAATCTTTAATGCTGTATTGCCCAGAACACTGTGTTCAGTCCGCTGTTAAATCTTGTTAGTTTTAGCTACAATGTCATGACACCTTCCCACTCAACTAGATTTCCAAAATCACAGTCCAAGGGGATAAACGAACTGCTAGGCTGGGCTCCGCTACGCAGAAAGAGCTGGGCACGAAGATGCTCTAATCCTCACCAAAGCTGGAGCACACTCCCAAGGGCAAGTCTGATGCTCTGCGCTTAGTGAGACAAGGATGTCTGTGGAAAGCAGGCCAAGTACTGACATGTAAATAGTTAAAGGACCCATCATCACCTGAGCATTGCCATAGGGCACATTCTGACAGTTGTTCTTGATATCACTCTTACAAGCCTCATACAGCTCTGGTTCCAGTCGAATATCCTCCGTCTATAAGATAAGGAGACCCAGGAAAACAAGCCCTTAGCCAAGACTCCAGGAGAAAGTCAGTTAGTGGTTTTATCCAGGAGCTACAGCACAGTAACCACAGCAGACAACGGAGGCACTGGAGTACCACAAAGAGAATGATCAGGATGGAAAAGTCCCAGTTGTCACATGTCAAGGTACTACATAGGATGCATACCCCACTCTGGGTGCTGCTCACTGGCTACTCTTCCTCGTCGGACTGACAATATCTGGCTCTCTTGGGTCAGTCACAGATGTATAGTCGCCATAAGCTTCATTCTCACACTTACCTAATTATATGGTATGGGGAAGTGGCGAAAGCCAGTGAAAAATCAGTTTGCAAATCCCCGCAGCAGACCAAGGCATGGGCCTGTCTTCCAGCTGCCGAGGGGTTAGAGCAAAATTCTAGTTTACGCTGCTTCACTGAAGCAGCTATTTTGCATTTAAACAGCAGTCTCAGAGAATGCTAACCATGAGTGAGGTTTCCCTTTCTCCCTCTACAAATGCAGGGTTGCTCTATACCCCTCACGATTCATCCCTTTCCCTCCACCAGGGTCCAAGATAGTCAACATCCTTCTGATTGAAGACGAAAGGCCAGAAGACTGGGAACCCATCCTGGCGTGCTCTTTCATTTAAGGTGCTGCCAGGCATTCGTTTCTCCCCTCAACCCACAGACTGAGCGTGTTGGGGCTGCTCAGCCAGAGTCACCACTTACACTCAATAAGGTGGGGGAATGTTGTGTGGTGCTATTACTGTAAATACAGCCAATGCCAGAGAACTAGGAGATAGCCTGGTCTAGAGAAACAAACAGGTTTTAATCCTTGCTCAGCCAACTCCTCACGAGGTGGCCTTGGACAAGTCCCTTCATTTCTATGCCTCAACTTCCCCATCTGTAAAGTGGGGCTCACACGTTCCTCACAGGGACTCTGGGAAATCAGTGGCTACATACTGCTATCTAACTGCTGAGTGTTGAGAGCTAGGCTCAGGCAGTCAGCATGAGGAACACTGAGTCATCGGTCTGAGTCTGAAAGGCAACTGACTTGGATGTGTTGCTTTAGAAGTTGTCACTTTCAGCAATCCCAGCAGAAGTGGGTTGGCTGGATCTCATCAGCTCAATTACTGCAGGAACAGCGTAAAAGAAGCCCGAGAGACACAGACACACTTACCATCTCTAGCTCCTCCACGCGCAGCTGTTTGCGGCACTTCAGAGACACTCTCTGCTCCCTGGCATCCTGCAGCGTGTCATTGCGCACTGTAGTGCTTAGGCAGATCACCACGTCCACCCTGCAGACAAGGAAACAGATCCCTACTGATACCTAGGCCAACTCATCCCCTGGCTGTGCACACCACGCCAAAGGGCAGGGCTGGACAACACGTCCCCACGAAGCACGGTAGCTTAGCAGCCTGGGGCCCAGGAACACCACGCCAGCACAAAGGGCTTGTGCATTTGATCAGAAGGCAGAGCCAGCCCAGGCATGATCAGAGAAGGGTGTAAATGGACGGCAGATTAAAATAGCCAGTCTGAGGAGGTCTAACTGAATCCAGACTCAGCAGTTTGGTTCTGTACAGGACACTGTCAGCACAAGCACAGGGGGACTTGTGTAAAATCCCCCTCAAACCTTGCGACTTGTGCTTCCAAATCACGTAAGCACTTTCAAAATCCCATTCTTAATCCCAGGGATGTGGGGCACCAAAGTAAGCCCAAGAGTCCTAGAGGACGAGTGACTTTGCCAACTGCCCTATGCTGCACAGGGCAAGAGAAACCTGAGCTTGTGTTCCAAGTGTTATTTTATCAGTGACTGGTAGCAAGCCATATTAGCTAGTTACACTTTGCTCTTCCACAGAGGAAGAGCTGGACATTTGTGGAGCTTCTCCCTTCATCAGCTAATCAACACGGACTCCTACATGCCAGGAGCGACACAAGACAACGGAGGATGTAAATGCCTTAAAAGTCTGGGGAATCTGAATTGCTATTAACACAGCAAAAATCGAGTGCGGTTTTCAAAGCCAGTGCTATCCTTATGGCCACTGAGGAGAGCAGCAGCATTAGACATTGCAACTAAGGCAGTAGTATTTTCCCAAAGAAGAACCTTCCCCTCTCAAATGCTGACTGCATACATTTGAGCAAAGGCTAACAGGAGGGACAGCTGTTCCTGAGACGGGAACACTGTGGCAGCAGAGGCAAAGGAATGTCCGTGGAGGACTTCATCACATTTCCAGCCACTCGGGGCTACATACTTTTTTTTGATGTTGGGGCAGAGTTTCAGCACATCCTCCTTGCAAGCCATTTTAAATTTGTAGGAGAACCTGAAATCCTTCATTTGCACCTAGGAGAACAAGAAGCAGAAATTAAGCATCCCTCAGTCTGAGAGGAGACACGAGACTTGCTTACGACAGTGCAACCCACAGCACCTGAACTGCCACACTCTACTAAGGCAGAACCAATACCCGTGTTGTGTACCCGACAATTCTGCTGACCAGGAGCATAGCCTCCTCCTCCCTCACCCTCCCTCCGCCCCCGCCAATTTCTCCTTCCTCTTCTCCCCAAGTCTCAGACAATGTAAGCCACACTCTCGAGGCATCCTTGCTACAAAGGAGTCTCAAGGAGCGACAGGCTCAGAAGAGCAACTTCACAATGCTCCTCAACAAGAGCAGTGGCAGGCTCAAGCCTTCCTGAGGCAGCTGCTCCTGATGACAGCTCATCACCAGCCGCGCCGGATCACGATCCAGAAACAGGCCAGCGCTGCACGGCTGGAGGTGGTGCAGGGGGCAAGGAAAAGGGAGAGCTGACTTTCAACCACCACGAACACCCAAGTATTCCATGCAGAGCTTCAGGAGGACGTGGAAGCACCCTGGGGTATTAGCATAGCAGCAGGAGTTGGGCCCACCCCTGCGCTCACCAGTGCTGGTGGGAAGCAGAGTGACCCGGCCCTAGCCTGCTCCACTGGCTCCCCGCATCATCTGGGAGAGGAGACTTAAGAGAAGGGGTGGGGTGGGGGCAGAGCCTGGAGAAAGAGAGGGGTTGTCCCAGGCCCTGCATCCCCTGGAATTGCAGAACGCGCCCAACTGCAGAACCTGGCCCCAGTATCTCCACTGTCACTGTTTACAAGGTAAGTTTCTATCCCTTACAGGTGGGGTGGTCACCTCAAACACCTACTACTTGCCAACCACTGCCCCGCCAAGAGCCTGAAACCGCTCAGAGGTGAGAGTGGCCCTGGTCACCTACCTGGGAACAGGGACTCTGGGTACCCCAGAGTTATTTTTGCTAGACGGCACGGCAGCCAGATGTGCACACTGGACAGCTAGACTGCCTAGAGAACAGAGTAGGAGCCAAAGCCAAGGGCACTGAAAAGAATCCCTGCAGAAGATGCCCACTTCCCTGTCACGCACAGGAATTCCGGGCTGCTCAAACAGCAGCTAACTGCTGAACAACACAGAAAAACATCCACCCAAATCACTGCTGAAAGTAATCCGCACCGGACCTGGCCTCGAGGGGCGGGGGCATCACAGGGATTAGCGCTCACATCCAGAAGTGAATGTTTCTGGCAAGACGTACATTGATGTGAAAGGAGGGCTCAGACTTACGAACTGAATTCGCAGCAGCTGCTCTGGGTTGTGGCTCATGAAGGGGGGCACCCACCTCTCCCTGGCAAAGTGAGATGGTACAAGGGGTACGGTGTGAGAAGGCAGGTAATTGCTCACCAGCTGGAAGTGAGTGACTCCAATGGCACACTTCTCATTCATCTCCTTCTGGTGCTTGTTCTGAATCAAACACTCCATCAAGTCCCCAGAGTCTATCTGGTTATCGGCCATCTCCTGAGGAAAGAGCATTTGTGCAAAAATTAATATTAATCCCTCTGTAGATACTTAGATATCCAACAGTGGAAAGAGGCACAAACACATAGCCCACATGGACATCCACAATGAGAACTAACAGCTGTGTGGCCACCTGCTTATCCTAAACTGTGACTAATCAATACCACAATGATGCAGTGCAGCTGAGAGCCACAAGAGCCTCAGGAAGGGAGCAGAGCCACAGGGGGAGTCTTCTACTGTGGAACTGGGGTTCTGACCCAAAATAAACACAGTGGCATTTGAATTACAGGGCAATTTCATCTAGAGCATCTGGCTCCTGGGACAAGGAATTCCAGAACAGCAGACACCCTGGATGAAATTAAGAGCCTTTGGATTCAGCTGGCTATTAGCTATATAATTCAGCCATCTTGCCTGCTTTTTAGCTCTGAACAATCGTCCTGGGGCTCAGAGGTATGTATTTATGGCACCCCTATATCCACAAGGGCTGAAAATGGCTAGCTAGTCCTAGCTCAATAAATTACTGCAAGGCAATATATCCCAGAGTGCAGTTCTGGCATCACAAACTGGGTCTGGGTGGTCTCTCAGCTTTTGTCCTTTGACAACACACACACGAGGCACACACGCATCACTAACTACAGCCATTTATATTAGCATTCAGTCTGGTGCCTGGGTCTGGTACTTCCAATTATGCTTGAACAATGAAGATTCTAACCTTGCCGGCACACTCCTCATTTCCCTGGGGCGCCCCGACTATCGCAAAGAACTTACGTGGCAGAAGGTCTGAATGATGGGCTCGCATGCTCTCATCAGCAAGGCTTCAATCTGAATATCCTGCAGAAGTGACAGGCAATGCTCAGCTCCCGTAACAACCGCACAGCCAACCACACAGCCATAAGGGGAAGACGCTGTTCATGCTTTAAAAGGTGCTGAAACCTGTGCTCCAAGCCAAGCTCTCCCCCTGAGTTTCTGCTATTTTGTTCAGATGAAATCAAGACAGCCTTGCCCTTTGGCACTTGCAGTCACATTGCGCCCCTCCAGCCAAGTGTGCTGGAGAAGCCCCACCCACCCATCTAGATCAGCCAGTGCCGTCTCGCTAGGAGGAACTCATTCCAGATGCTGTTACAGCCGCACTGAGCTGCACCTTAGTGGCTGTTTCAACAACATGGGCTGGAAGCAACAGCCTTGAGAGCAGAGAGCTTGTCAGGTATGAAACCGAGCCAATGGTGAGCTGCAAGGCACTCAAGGAATATCTGGGCTGCTGCTGACACCACATGCTCTCCCCAGCACGCAGGTCCCCAACGCTGCTGCCAGTCAGTCACCGGACGGGTGCTGCTGCACCTGCTTTTGGACAAAGACCAAAATCTGAGCTGCTGAGCACACTTGGGCCATTCGAGGTCTCATGTTCCTTCCTGCAAAGCACCCTCTCCACTTGCACTGTGGCACTGCATACAGCCCATCGTAAATCCCTGGGTGACGGCTGCTCCTGGAGCTGGGGCTCTTGCTGTCCCAAGGGGGTCTTTCAGGGTTATAACTGTCCCCCAGGCTTGCTGCCCTGCCCTCCCCATCCGTGGTCATTTGGGATCATAGCCCTCCCTTTCCATCTGAGGAGACGCACACTCATTCCAGGCACGCCCCGCGGTCCTGACAACCACGGCCTGACCTTGCTTTAAGGGAGGAGAAGAGGAAGCTGCCTGCCACACGGGATCCTAGCTCCTACCGTTCAGGAGTTCTCAGAGACAGGCAAGGTCTCAGACGTGCAAACTGCTCACCTCAGACTCCAGCTCAGTGAGGTTTCCTACAATGTCTCTGCAATCCACCACCAAGTCATCAAGATGGTCCTGGAGGCATTCAAGTTCCTACAGAGAAACAAATCATCTTAATGTGTGACGAGATACTAAAAACTCAGAGCCCGTGCCTGAGAAATGAGGATACATACAACATCTCAGCAAGCAAAGGATCCCTGACAGCTGCACTGCCCTATCTGTGCTGGCTGGCTGAGAATTAAATACTGCCTCAGCAAAGTCCCAGTTGTTCAGGTCAACTCAAAGTTGCAAGATTACCAAGGTGCTGTGCTAGATGAAGGGCTTTAGCTACAGAATATTTAGAGAACTAGCCTTGTGGGGCTAGTGCACTTTTCTGCGTGGTTTTCTTTTCCACCTGCAATATGTTGCCTTCCTGGGGATGAGATTATAAAAAAAATGAACCAGGAAAATCTTTAATGTTTAAAATTTCCTGCTGTTTTGATGCTTGCAGTAACCATCTGGTGGCTTCCCTGGGTCAGAAGTGCTGGGGCTGCTGGTCTTCGTGTTTTACAGATAGACTAAGCTGAGACACACAAAGAGAGCAATTTGCACAAGCAGACACAGTACAACTCAAACTTCCAACCTCCCAGCCCTTTGCCGGTCTAGGCCACACTGCCTCAACACAGGCAATGAGCTAGCTGAAAGTGATGAAAAATGTTTATTTTGATCTATGGATTTTCCACTACCCACAAGATACGAGTTTTGTCTTTTCAATGGCAATGGTCCTGAATCCAAACAACATTTCTGAATATTAGATATTTTGCATTTTTCTGCTTTAAAGAAAAAAACATTTCTGGATGAAAATGAGCCTCTTTCCACTCAGTCTTATTTTTAAGTGGAAAAATACTTTTTTTTTTAAAAGCTAACCACATTTAGAACGTAAAACACAATAAACTGCATCTGAATGTTCAAATTTAGTTTCAATTTCTTGCATGCAAGTCAGACACTACTAGGAATGCCATGCGAGGCTGGACCTCCACATGCAGGGATATTTTGTCTGATGGGCTGCTCTTTGCTGAGTGGGGTGAACCTCCCAAATGGAGAGCTGGAACAATCTGTTCAGTGTGGGTGCCAGGAGCCATCGAACCAGGCTCTAAACTCTGTCTAGGATGGAAATTGCTTTATGCCAGGAAGCGACACCTCTCCCTCCACACGCTACCAAAATCTACCAGTGAGGAACACTGCAAAACATGAGCGAGGTGCTCTCTTTAGCACACACTAAGTAACAGCTCTCTCCCCAGAGCTATGCTAGTGCACAAATGATTAAATATAAGAGAACTCTCTGCTGGAGTCTAGCTAAAGAGCAGCAGATGTTAATTTCAGCTCTTTTCAAACCCAGGAAACCTGTCAATATTTGCCAAGCGGAAATGGGACAACGTTTGTGGGGAAAATAAATGTCAAGCTTGTAACAGGATATTGCAAATATGAGTTGAAATAAAAGATAAGCTGCTGCTTCAGAGGAGAGCCCAGGGTGTTAACTATCATCTCATATTAGGCATTCAGATCTCTTCTACAAGGCAACTTCTGAGCTGTGTAGCTTCCTTTTCCAAGACAGACATTACAACCCAGGTCTATTTGTCTACTCTACGTTTGATTTATCACCGTGTGCCTGAGGGATTTAGAGACAATCAACATTTGTAAGCTCGGAACATAAAGACTCAAGACCTGTCAGCAGGGTTTCCTTCCTCCCCACACCAAAAGGCATTTGCAGCGAGAGTGACAGCCATGCACAGTACCTGTCCCGTCTCTGTTTTTTCACTGCACCATTTCCCCAGGTCGATCATGCACTTGTCCTGGAGGGTGGGATCCAGCTTCACATCCATTGCACGCTGGTGAAGGATTCGCTGCACTTCTGCTCTGCACTCACGTGACAGCTGCACAGGAAGCAAAGAGCGGGTTAAAAGGGACAGATGTGCAGCTGCGACCTGCCAAGTGATCTGTTCAGTTACTAAGATGGATGTGCCATGGGGAGTGACAGGAAATTTCTCTTCTTCCTAACCTGTGGGGACAGTAAATCATTCTCTGAGCTACAGAGAGCATTAGCTCCATGATAAGTTGGCCTCTACCAGCCAGTGGCCTGAACTTCAAAGGGAGCCTCAATTCCGGCCTTCCTCATGGCTTGGAGAACACTTTTCCTCTGGGATGGATACTGGGGTCCATGGTCTTGTGGCATGGAGTAGCCAACAACGAATCCTGTACTGAAAGCTAAACGGGCCTCCGCATTGGCCAACAGGACCCTGCTGCCTTACACATGACAATAGGTCTATTATTCTAGAGGACTCTCTGAATCTGGAGATGCCCATAACTCAGTTTATCACAGGCAGTCCATATCCTTGCCCAACATGTCCTGCCACTTCCTCTGTGTTGCTCTCAAGACTGAAGTAGAGGTGCCCACAGGACAGCCACAGCAGGCGGCAATGCTGGTTAGGACTGAGGACTGGAAGAGCAGGATATGCTGCATCTCAGGTGCAAGATGCCTTGGCAGAGTTATGCCTGGCAGGCATGGAGCGTTGGAAGTTACACACCACATGGTGAGTGCTACTTACTGGAAATTAGGGAAGAACCAGGTGGGATATGTATATAGGCAACTACTGCACCAAAGTGTGACGTACAGCTCTACTTACTGACACTAAATTGCAAAATGACACACCTGCTCCCCACAGATACAGACCTTCCACCCTCAACTGCTAGATCATTTGCAGTGGGCCTGGCATTCCTGGGGTTAGCACTCACGTACAATGCATTACAATGAAGAGCCCAGCTCACGGCACCAGAAGCTGAACTGGAAACCACTGAATGAACGATTCCCTCCCTACAAGGAAGGAACTTCTGATTCATATTTGACCTCCCCATCATAAAGCAATTTACATGAGGCTCTAGAGTATCATTTTGTAAGCAAGATCGTTGCATAATCCCACCCCAGCTCTCTGGAGCTGCACCCTACAGTGCAACAACCAAAGCAGCCAATGGACCTCTGAGCATGGAAGTGTTCCCAAGAGACTCAGTCCCCCAAAGACACTAGAGGGCAGCAAATGGCTTAAGAGCCCAGTGAACAGCTGTAAGACGTTTCTCATGGCACATTCCCAAAGAGGCAGTGCAGCGAGTCAAATCTTTACTGTGTTCTAGTCGTAAGTTGTACTGGGAATTGCATGAAGGTTGCTGCCACGCGGGGTTCAAAGTGTAGTGTGTGTCACTACACAGACCTTCTTAACAGATCGTGTAAACCGAAGCAAATTGCTCTGAACTGAGTCAGATCCCAGTTTGAGAACAGCCCAGCATTTACGAGAGAAGGACTTTTTGTATAAAAGCAATTTGACAGCTAAGCTGGCTGGAGCCTATGGCAGTCACGTGATTTGCTAGAGGCTTTTACATAGTGCCTATGCACAGAGTTAGCACAGGGCTCTCGGGTCTCAACACTAATGCAACTCCTTGAACAAATGCCTCAAGATGGCAACTCCACTGGTAAGGCACTGAGTTTTGCCTCTTTCCACTGCGGTTCTGATGCAGACACTGGAGACATGCGCATGGAGGAACACCGCTGGTAAGGATCTCTGCACTGAGGCAGTAAATATCCAAAGCAACTGCCTTGTCTAGCTAGTTTTCAGTGGTGCTGACTGGGTCAGTGCGGCATGACAGGCTACCGATGCGCAGCCACCTCCAACAGATGGCGAGAATGAGTGCGTACCCTCCTTCCCTGCTCCTCTGTGCGGTAGGCATGTCTATACAAGCAGGAGAAGACAGCCCCTGTAGGCATCAGGTCACTGGTACTCTCATTCCAGCCATGCGTGTGACAGAGTCGAGACGCGTCGCCCTGACATTTGCGGTAAAGGACTGGATCCAATCTGGAGAAGACAAAAGTAAGTCATCATCATCACAGCACTTTGCACCCCTCGGCAGCTCCCAAATGCTTTATCCACGTTCATGTACAGAACGCACAGAAAGGCTCATGAAGTAGACAGATCCACAGTGAAGCAGGAGTACTTTGTAACTGCCACACCAGCAGGCTGCCAGATGGTAGAACACAGTCTGGAATCAAAAGTCCTTACTCTTGCAACAAGTGTTCTGGCATCACTGATCTCTACAGCCCTGACTGTATACCGTCTGCCCCAACTGACCCCTCCAGCAGCACAGACTCCCATACCACGCGAGGAGGTTGCTCTAGTACTGACTTGTAAAGAAGATTCACTGAATGAATCAACTACATCACTTCCAGAAGCACCTGCTTCCCCACAAGATCTCCAATCCCGATACGACGAGGCTGATACGGCTCAGTGCACAAAGTCAGAGAAAATCAGCTCCTGGGGTGGCCTGGCAGCAGGCCAAGCAAAGCCAGTACACACTAGACTTGCTTAAAGAGCTTCTCCAGCTCCAAAGTACCATTATTTCCATCTTGAAGTCAGTCAGGTTTTCAGGAAGCAGATTTGGTTCCAGTTAACCACAGTCAGTTCTGATTTGTGGTGGCAGGGCTGAGGGAGGCCCAGTGTCCCCGTTTTGTGGGCATGGCATGGGCTCCACTGAGGAAATGTGTAGCCATTGCACCAAAATGAGGGATTGGCGGGTGAGCCGTCTGGAATGGAAATGCAGCGAGCTTTAATGGTAAGGGTTACAAAGAGCCTCAGGCTTTCATGGCATTTCGGAAGGGCAGGGAGGAAGAGAGCTGCAAACTAAACAGTTCTGCCAACACTTGCTTTTGAGAAGCAGTAAGAAAAATAAATCATGCAAGGCTTCCATGCTGCCGGCCCGCCCAGGGAATTACACTGCCCTTTCATTAGCCTGCTCACGGAACGGTGTGAGTAACACGAAAGGCTGGGCACCATCTGTCCACTTACGGTGTGAGTTGGAATGGACTTTGTTCAAACAGCATGAGGGTCAAATACATGTTAGTTAACAAAAGGAAAATGCTGTAGTTAATCGAGCAGCTTGGTTCAAACGAGTAAATCCTTGCTGGAAGTAGGCATGTAAAATCCCGTTTCATTGGTTAACTGCTGCAGACAGAGGCTGTTCCGGATTGGCCCGTGACAGAGGCTGCACCAACCCAACCAGAGCAGCCTCTTTCCGTGGTGGGCCCGGTGGGGCTGGCTCTGGCCCCCACCGATTAACCAGAACTGGTGAGCAGCACCCACTAAGGTTAACCTTTCACACCCCGAGCTGGAAGTGCGGCCCAAGCAAAGAATGCAGCCACCAAGGAAGGTAGGGAAGGAAGAGAAAATGAAATGTGTCTATGACTGGAGACACTCTGGCCAAATAAACAGCTCCAAAGAGATTTGCACCTAGTCCACACTGGCTGGAAAGCCCTGGCTCCAGGGATTTGGGGGATGAGACAAGGCAGGAATGGTGGCAAAGAGGCAGCCGTGTTAGTCTGCTTGAGAGTCCAGCGGCACCTTACAGACTAACTAGTTGATGCCCTAATAACATTGTTCGACTAAGGTGCCTCCAGACTCCTTGTTACAGCAGGAAAGGCAGCACTGCACACTCCACAGAGAACAGGACCCTCTTACAGAACAGTGAACCCTCTCTACTGAGTAGCAAGGTTTTGAAAGGAGCACCCACCCCTCACTACCCAAGAGCATTCCTCTCCCAAGTACATGGGATCTGAAACAGGGTATGGAACAGCATGTAATTCTGCACATGCTAAGCCTCCACGCCAGCCTCCGCGTTCCAACTAAGGACACCGTGGCGGAAAAGCTGAGCCTCTAGCTCAGCAGAGGCAGGAGGTTCCCCAGCAGCTCTGGCTTCCTTGGCACTGGACAGGGAGATGAGGAGCCAAGTTTCTAGGGCAGAAACATGCCGGTCAGTCGGGTGTCATTTCCCTAGCTAGCTACGGAAAGCACCCGGGGTACACTGGGGGCTGCTTACCTGGCACCGCTGATGTGCCTAACCCTCTGTTTCCCAATACTCACTTCCAATCCCGAGAAATAAAGTACTGCAGCTCCAGCAGCCGGTGTTCACAATCCTCCACCATCTTCTCCGTGTACAAGTGTTCCATGAGGCATGACAGGATCCTGGGCAGGGCCGAGAATCGAGAGAAGAAAATGAGAAAAGAGGGGCCGTGCTGTGACCGTGCACCAGTTACTGCACTGATTCCATGTGCAGCTGATCTGCCCTTCCACAGACCCATTTTGGCTGGTAAGAGGTGCAAACCACACTGTAAAGGGTTAAAATAGTTATACTCCATGTTTACGGCATTAAATCCCACAGTCTGTATGAACGAGACTCAGCTGTGCTGACGACAGTTAAATTGAGCAAGAGCATCACATTATATCAGTGGTACCCAACCTTTCGGGGCTGACGGGCGCAAGAATGGCTTGGGCCGGCCGGGCACTGCGTCGGGGGCCACTGCATGCATATTTGGCTCAGAAGGTATAAATAAGACATGTGTGTCTCCATTTTGGATTTCCTTCTCTCAAAAACTCGTTGAAACTCTTTTACTGCATTCCTCATTAGACAACTGACACCAAAGGGTTGTGTAACAACAGAACATGGCACATCAAATGATAGACGTTCAAACTGCAATGGCTAAATCTTGTTAATGCTATGACGGGCCTCTGACAAAAATGCAGCATGATCTACCACAAGAGCTGCGTACAGCCTGGGCCTCACTTCTAGGTGCTGTATAAATTGTGGTACCCGTGCCAGATTTCGTGGGAGTTTTCGTTTGACTGGTTAGTATCTATTTTGGTCACTCGAGTGAACACGGCACACACACAGTAGCGACAGTAAAGTCCATTGGGACTACGAAAAAGCCACCTACATTGGATCTCCAGATCGTATGTGTTTGCAGGCTGTCTGTATCACGGATTCACAAGCCTCATTCAAAGCTCTGTCAATGCGATAATCTGCACCAGGGTCAGTCTCTTGAATCAGTGTTTGAAGCTGGAAGAGGAATTAGAGAGGAAGATAGCTTTGCCACAATGCTAGCTGTGCTGGAACAGACCCCACACCCACGTGATAGCTACTCATGTCAGCAACTGATGGTGCACACCGCTTGGGAGAGGCAGTCTTTTCACTTGCTCCCAAGGAAAACACCCAAATCAGAGCGCCTGAGTAACCTTTAACCAAAACACTCCCCCCAAAAAATCAACCATTTCTAATGGAACAGCAACTGAAGGCTCTGCACAGCAAACCACGGACAGCTCTTACTCTACGGCTCCGTGAAGTGGGATTTCTGCTTAGTATTTGGAAACCCCAAGCCATTTGAACAGTGATGATGGGGCATGCGCTCGTACAGTATGAATATTTGACTCAAAACTCTGTTCATAAAACCATCACTCCCATCTCACCGGAAGGGCTTTTAGAGCAAATTTCTGGTTTTCAGCACTTGAGAGGGCACCCACTAATTGCAAGGAGATGGAACTTGAAACTCTAAAAAGTGTAAACAAGCCAAGACCTAAAATATATATTTGGGCTTCTAGTCTTGGACATCCAAGCTAGGAAGGGCTAGTCCACAGGTCTAGTCCACTGCACGGTTATACACAATTAACTTACAACCTAATTTTTAGTGAATTTAAACTGCAATAGGCAGAGCTATTTCACATGTAGCCATTTCAAGATGTAGTTCAACAACCGATTTAACAGTGGGAGAACGATCAATTCTGAACATCTGATCAGACCAGCAGACTAACCCCGTAAGATGGGGGTGAAACATGGGCTAGTGGCACAGCACAGTCCTGAGTCAGGAGAGACGGACTTCGTCGTCAGCTCAACACACAGTTCTCTTCGGAGAGCCATTTGTTTGTGTCACTGCACAGGAGAGCTCATTTAAGACAAACAGCAAAGCAGAGTCCTGAGACCCAGCCATGACGGGACCGGACGACAAGCATTTGGTTCAGGTCAGGTGGGCAAACAACCTGACCTCCTTGGGGTCGGGTCTCTTCCTCTCGCCCTCGGGATGGGCCCCGCTCCTGCCACACAATCACAGAGCCTTTCACTCCATGCATGCAACGCAACCGGGGGCGGCAGCTGGCAGGACGGGCACGTGCTGTGTAGAGACACAAGGTAGGGGAGGTAATCTCTTTTACTGGGCCAGCTTCTACCAGAGAGACAAGCTTTCAAGCCCCACAGCACTGGAGCAGTCGTCCATCTATGAAGTCTCCCTCATACAGCCAATGAAATGGTTGCATGCAAATCAGTTGTTGAGAAGGCCAATAATTGGCTGTTACACCTCTGGTATGGATATGTGCCTTGCTGACGCATGGGTGTAATTTGAATGGCTGAGAACTTAACATTGGACGGTGGCAGGCTCTGTATCCCAGTGGTGGTGGCACCTGATGGTACTCTGAACAAAAGCTTTCAGCCATCCTCATAGCTGTTCCCATCACTTCCTGCCGACCCAACAAACACTCTACGCTTCAGAGTGACCGCCCTGGACTCAATCTATAGATATCCAGCCCGAAGCACCCTATGTGCCTCACATGCCTTTGTGGGTGAGGAGAGCAGGAAGGGTATGAGACTTTTGCTGGACCACAGCTTGTAAACCCCTGTACTAAAGACCCCCGGGGATCCACAGGGTAAAATTTCCAAAGGGGTCTGCACCTTCATTCCAATTTTAAGGCTCCACAAGTGAAGACTGAAAACCACTGGTCCAATATCTTTCATGGCCCAACATCAGGCTGATGCTGTCTGAGGCCTGCGTAACTTTGATATTAGCACTGCAGCTTGATCGTTTGGAGAAGCGACCGTTCGGTAATGTAAAGCATTTCTCCTTTGCTATCAATAGGATTTGTGACCCCTATGGCAGTGGGCTTTTCCATTTGACCCTTGCCAGACTGGGTGGTGGTGGGTGGTATTTTGAGGAGCATCTTTGACAAAATGGAAAGGAATTTGAAGTGAGGTAGCGTATGCAGAGAGCCTTTGTATTTAATATGACTTATTGTGCCTGCCAGGCAGGGTTTTTCTTTTTTGAATTGCCTACCTCCTTAGAAGCTGCAACCAAGAGAATTAAACTTCTAGCCAGGAACAGGCTATTGGCGATCTTGTGTGTTCTCTCAGGAATTCCAGTTTTCAGGTTAAGTTGTTTCTCAGGATAAAGTCAGCTTGTCTAAAGAAGGAAACCAGCAAATCTCTGTCTAGCTCCTGGCCATCCAGTCTCTGGCTGCTGTTTCAGTGAGTGGCATGGGGGCAAGAGAGCGAGGGGCGCCCAAGGCTATATACAGAATCTCCTCTTGCACTCTTCAGGAGAGAGGTCAACCCGAGCCAGAAAGTGTCATTTTCCATCCTCTCTCTCCGAAATCGGAGTCAGCCTTGTCGGCACAGGAGCAAATGAGCACTAGGCCTGGGGCCTGTTCCGACCCAATTTTTAAGTTCTCAGACAGTTGGGGCTTGTTTTTGAGCGCACCACTTTGTAAATTACACCTATGCACCAGCAGGGCTGTTAGCAACTGGCTTTCCCATTAAAAGGGTCATAAATCAAGATGTTCTATTGTTTCATACCTCCAACTCCAACACACGCACACGCGAAGATGAAATCAGTAGTCTGGGTCAGTGTGTATCAAGTCATTGTGCAGACAAGGTCTCAGTGCACAGAGAGCTCACTCAGGCTGTTAGCAAGAGGAACGAGCCAATTTCAATAAGGATGGGGTGGGGTGGGGGGCAGAAGAGATGTCCTGAATTACTAAGCCATCTGCCTAGGCCCTCAAGCTTTTCATTCGCTGTTAATAGTCGGCAGCCCACATGCCCTCCTCAGAGGTACTTCCAAGATTTGAAGTAACCCATGTTCCTGTTATGTCACAATTGGAACCAAATTCACTCTGTATGGCAAGACTCAGGGGAGATGTGAATAGGTAACCAGAGCAAGCGCTCAACAAAGAGCTGTATAGGAGTGCCCACTGGTATGACTGCAAATATACAAAGTAATATTATTGATAACTGACACGATGATTAATAACAGCATAAATGAATCACTGCACCCACACACTTTATTTAATGGGACTTCTGCTGCTAAGGATGTTAAGTATCGACTCATTTACTAGTTGAGTAGTCAGTGGAATTTCCATCGACTAGCCGTTAAGGAAGGGCGCTTTAAGCACTCACTTCCAGCTCAGGCTGCGTCTGAGCACAACTCCCAGCTGCTGCTCTGCACTCTTAAAGGGACAGAGGAGCCGGTGTGCAAAGACGCTGGCTCATTCTCTGGTCCCCTGCCAGGTCTCAGGACAAAGGGATGCAGCAGTGGCAGCTGGCTTGTGCTGAGACAGGCAAGCAGACAGGCTGCTGCTGCTGTGTCCCTTTAAAAATGCAGCGGGGCAGTGTGAGGGAGGTTGGGGGGGGATGGGGGTGATCGAGTAGTCGATAGTGCTATCCGATTGGACTACTCCTTCACATCCCCATCTGCTGCTGCATCTTTTCACACATTTCTTTGAAGTTTACATCATAACTGGTCAAATTCAGCTTCGTGTGCACAGTCAGGCTGCCTTGGCAATCACACCCACACACACTCACTCTGCAGGCCACAGTGATCTCACCCCCACAAACAGTAGCTCCCTGAGCGACGTGCGTACGAGGTTTAAGGTGACACCCAAAGCCAAGCGGCGGCCCAGCAGCCGTGCAGGTTGCTACCTTCCAGTGACCCCAGGGAGCCATTTAGCCCAGGGAAGCATCCGCAGCCCAAAGAGTGGCGAGCCCAAACTCACTCCAACCTAGGAAAACACACGTCCCACACCAGGCACCCCCTTTGCTGGGACATTTTGTGCCCAAACTTGCTTCTGCTGCTCCGTCCCCGCTCGCTGTGCCAGGGCCCCCAGCCCCGCAAAGTGCCTTCAACCAGCCCTGCGGCGTGAAGGGAAACTGCCCCTCACTCTAATCCCAGCCCGAGGAGCTCACTGGGCAGCAAGGGAGCAAGCGCGCTGGGACAGGGAGGGGGCACAAGTAGCTGCCCACTGGTGCGCTCGGAGCTGGGCGCTGCCTTCTCAGGGGAGCCAGGTCGTGGTGCTGCTCCAGAGCCGCTGCACAACAGCCAGCTTCAGCACTGGCAGCTGCCCACCACATGGTGGCAGCCGGAGCTGGAGCCAGACTGCAGTGCGGCGGGTCAGGGGGCCGGGGTACGCCCCAGCCTGGCCCCCAGAGCTGCTGCACAGCAGCCCAGTCTCCAGCTCTGGCAGCCCCCAGCCACGCACTCAGGGTGCACCCCAGTCCTGGAGCAGCCGCACCACTGCCAAGCTCCAGCAGCCACCCACCACGTGGCCCTGGTTCCTGCCCAGCTCACCGGATAGTCACTCCAGTCCCACAAATGCTGACCCCCACCCACCTCCCCAGGTCCTAAGTCCTGAGAAGGGAAGTGGCCCAGAGAGGAGCTGAAGCTACTTCCCTGGGGCCTGGTGAAGGGGCCCAGGCCTGCCCCCACTCTGGGTCCCACGGCAGGCTGCATCCCTTTACTAACTGCTGTGTTTCCTGAGGCCACACTACCCGAACTCTGCTCAGGGCTGACGTCTGAGTCCCTGCAGCCAGCTTCCTTGATCCCCTGGCTCCTGCCAGCAACTGAATCTGCTCAGTCCAGCAGCTGCTTTTATGAGAGCCTGGAGGCTCCTTGCAGCCTATGTGGATTGGCTACTTCCCCAGAGCTGCTCTAGGCAGCTTGGAGGACTGATCTTTTCTGCTCTTTCCAGAGGTGGCATGTGGTAAAAGCTCTAGTGGGGGCCAGGGAGTCCCCCCACCTCCACAGAAGCCTGTGAGCAATGCTGTCAAATGAAGACACTCCAGCTGTACGAGAGCACCCAGCTCTCCGGACTCAGGTACGTAGGTGGATGGACTTTGGAAGGGCCAGCCCTGCTGGGCCCAGACCAGAGCGACTATGGCACCCTGACTGTCCTGCTGGCTCTCCGCATTCCTAGGATGGCCAGTAGAGGCCTTTTCCCTGGTGCACGCCTGCCTGCACGGGAGCAGATGTTTGCTTTGTAACACTAATCAGTGCGGGGCTGGCCGCAGCCTGGCAACACTCAGACAAGATCCTGCACGTCTGAGCGAACGCAAGATGAGCCACGTTTCTTCGAGGCAAGTCACTGGCAGAAGACGGCAAACTGGGAAAGGTGTGCAGCAGATTAGGGATGTTCTATCTCGGGTATCTGAACAGTCGTGCAGTCGCATGAACTCCTGTCAGTTACTCAACTATTCTGTAGTCCCGGAGGGCAGGATTGGCAGCCAGGGCCACTCCAGTCCCACTCCGGGGGAACCCCTGCCACCCCGCACTGCTGCCTGTGTATTAGTGAGAGCCAATCCACAATGGGAGCCAGTTTAAAAACCAGCTTCCTCTGCAGACCAGCTGCCTGCTGCCCCTCCTGCAACCTCTGATAGAGGTAGCAACATGGGGTGGCAGCAGCCCCTATCCACAGGGGGTCCGAGCTCCCCACAGACAGAGGCTGCTGTGTGGGGAAGGGGGCGGAGGAGGCTACTGCAAAGCAGCCTCTGTCCACGGTAGTCTGGGCTAGCCCGTCCACGGGAGGTCCCAGGCCACCGCGGACAGAGGCTGCTTCACAGCAGCCTCCCCTGCCCCTCACCCCACACTGCAGCCTCTGATAGAGGAGCTGGTGCTGGGGAGGGACCAGCTTTTAAGCTGACTACACTGTGCCTGGGGGGGTGTGTAGTTGACTAGATTAACGGATAAGCCCAGGCTTATCCGTTAATCGTGTAGTCATCTGCACGTTGACAGCCCTACTGCAGATAGGCTAACGCTGATCTGCCTGCATCATTCCCACAGCCTGATTGCCCCCTGAGGCAGCAGGGACGACTATCCCCTGTTCAGGTAGGTAATGCAGGTTGGACCTCCCTGGTCTGGCACCCTAGAGACCTGACCAAAGGAGGTCATATCTGCCCCCCACCCCCACCCCCACCCCGTCCTGGACCAGCTGAAGGTCCTGCCAGTCCCCATCCTCCCCTTGCCTGCCAGCCAAGCAGTCCCACTAGGGCAGGGGTGGCAAAAGCCTCTCAGTGGGCAGGATCCAGCCCGCGCAGCAGTCTGGGCCCCGCCCCCTAGCACATTGCCTGAGTGGGAGGGGGGCACAAGCCCTTCCAGCCCTTCCTGTCTTCCCCAGTCTTGCCTAGCAGCCGTGGGGAAGGCGCCAGCCCTTTAAATAGAAACAGCTGAAAGGGCTTGTGCCTCTGGCTCCCTAGCAATGCGCTACAGGTGCGGGGAGCTGCAAGCCCTTTTAGTGCTTCTGTTTAAAGGGCTGGCACCTTCCCCATGCCTGTCAGGTAGCATTGCCTAGCAGCCACAGGAACACGAGAGCCCTGGAAATGGAAACAGCCCAAAGGGCTCGCAGCTCCCCACGCCTCTAGCGCACTGCTGGAGATGCGTGATCCCGTTCAACTGCTTCTCTTTAAAGGGCTCACCTGCTGGGGGAGCACTGCCTGGCAGCCACCCGGCAGGCCAAGCCCTTTAAACAGAAGCAATCGAAAGAGCTCGCAGCTCGGCCCCACTGGTCCATTGCCTGGGAGCTGCCTGGAGGCACAAGCCCTTTCAGCTGCTTCTGTCCAAAGGGCCTGTGCCTGCTGGGCGGCTGCCAGACACAGGTTAGCAGCGGGGCCAGGAGCTGCGAGCTGTTCTATGGAATCTAAGCCTCCACCCCAGACAACACCGGGAGGCGGCTAGTCCCCGGCACCCCCCATCTGCTCAGGGGGTAGGGACCCCAGGCCAAGCAAAGCTCCCTCCCAGCAGGGTAGCTCTCAACTCCGCCCCTTCCACCCGAGGCCCTGCCCCTTATGGGTCAGCCAGCAGCCACTTCTGAAATTTGTGAAGTGGCCACTAGGGCATGCTGGGCAGCACAGCTGCAGGGAGCCAGGATCCCGGCCCTGCAGGGCTCCTAAGCACCCTCCCTCCACCAGGGCTCTCCTGCTGGGCCACAGCGGTTGCTGGACTAGAGGCCTGGTTCACAGAGGTTCAGCCTGTACACTGTGACCACACAGTCTGAAAATCTGTGAATGGTCTGCAGCTCCGGCAAGTCTGTAAAGACTCCATTCTCCATGTCTAAGGATCATCCACTGTTCTCAGACCCCAGTGCTCTGTCACGCGGGACATACACCAGAGACAACACAGCAACAAGCGGCCAGGCTGGAACTGCACAGAGCACCTGGAGCTATCACAGCCCCTGGAGAAAGGGCAGAGGCCACCCGTTCACCCCCGAGAGCGAGCTCAAACATCTCAACATCCACACTGACGGACCAAGAACCAGCCTCACAGGGACCCACCGCTCAGTGTGCAATTCTGCCGTACGGGGGCAGGGCACTGTCCTAAGGAACTGAAAGGCGAGATTCTGCAGGGCACCGAAACATTAACTCCTGAGCTTCGGGAGACACCTGCTGGTGCCCCTGCCTCAGAGCTAGGGACCGTTCCACAGTACTGCGCTGCATCAGACCAGCTGTGCGGATGCAGATGTGCCGTGCTGATGGGAGCGCACTCTCTAGTTAGCAGGACAGCTTCCGCTCTCACCAAGGTGGAGTAATGTCGGTGGGAGAACAGCGTGGCTGTCGCTTTATGTCAAAGAAATGTATGTCGCTGGGGGAGAGAGAGGGGCTTTCACATCCCGAGTGGTACAACTTGCATCCGCGTAAGCGGTAGTGTAGGACTCCCTGTGCCTCATACTCAGAGCATATGATCTAGGAGGAGGGACCAAGGCAATGTTTTCTTTTTCGACAAGCGCTTTAACCGCCATCCACAGAAGAGCAAAAGCAGCAAGCTCAGTGTGGTGCGATACTAGAATGGGAGTTCGAGGCAGCCACTAACCACCAAAATATCATCCCGCACAGGGGGAATATAATGCAACAATAAAGGAATCCAGACACGTAAGCGTGTATGTAGCTCCCTGAGAACACTGGCACCAGGTGTGTGTCACATGCTACTACTTGATAAGATGAAATTCCATTAGGGTTATTTCTGCACCAAATATCTACCCTCCCCATCCCTCTACCCTTGCCCACTAAAATGGGGAAATTAACCGTATTTCACATAATTAACATTTCGTTTCTTCCTGCTGCTTATTTTCTCCAGAGAACAGGCCACAGGCCACTTGATTTATAGGCAGCCATTGCTCCTGAGTCAGCTCGCAACACAAAAATGGATGGTTGAATCAGAGAAGGGGTGAAAAGTCCCAACAGGCAGCCCAGGGACAAGCAGGGATTAGCCCCACATTCTTTCCTGGATGTTTGCCTTTTCCTAGTATCTTACGGTGCTTCCCTCCACACTGTCATGAGAGAGTGATCTTAACCGCTAAAACCCTGCAGCGGGACTGACTCGCTCTTCAAGTGAAACCACCCTCTGACACGCTGCCGAGTAACTGCACTGTGGGAAGACACGCCACATTTCTTATTAGCCACTGAATCTAACACCCTGCTTTTCACCGCAACGCTGCAGCACACTCCCGGGCACCACAGGTACAAAATGAGCTTCAAGGTCTATAAGCGCTCCGCTGAAGTGTCCAGTAACTTCAAAAGCCCAAAATAAAAACTTAAGAAAAGCTTTTGTAGAACTTAAAATAAAAAACGTAACCAAGTGCTCCCACTCCTAGACTTGATATTATAAAAACAGAAGAAAATGATTTGGCCATAGGCACTTTGCAATGAGTTTATATTGGTATTCGGCTACAGTGACTTCCACCCTTCCAGGGTCACCAACACAAATGACAAGAATGGTATTAAAAGTTTCAGAGGGGTAGCCGAGTTAGTCTAACAGGAAAAACTTAACACAACAACAAATGGTCTGGTAGCACTTTACAGACTAACAAAACATGTAGATGGGATCATGAGCTCTTGTGGGCACAGCCCACTTCTTCAGATGACTGGCTTTTCTCATGTCTGGGTACTTTTTTGGTTCTGTCAATCTCTTTTTTCACTTCACCAGGTGGGTATTTCAGTTTTAAGAATGCTCTATATAAATCCTGTAGGTGTTCAGCTCTGTCTGTAGGACTGGAGCAAATCCGGTTGTATCTTAGTATCTTTAGTTGTATACAATAGATTGAGAAATGTGTCTGGGATGGAAGCTAGAGGCATGAAGGTAAGTGTAGCAGTTGGTAGGTTTACTGTTTAGGGTGGTGGAAATTTGTCCATCATTTAATTGTACTGTAGTGTCAAGGAAATGGATTTCTTGTGTGGACTGATCCAGGCTGAGGTTGATGGTGGGGACATCTGAAGAAGTGGGCTATGCCCACGAAACCTCATGATACCATCTACAATAATGGTATTGTCATTATCACTGACATTAGCAAATTTAAAATTAAGTAGAATTAATAAGTTTGAAAACAGACACTAAGTAACATTCATGAGTTCAATTTATAGGGTTACTGCCAAGTCGAATTGAGCCAAAATTAGGTTTAGAAAAATATTTATAAAACTTAAAGACAAAGAGAAAATTGCTATTTTCTTCTCAACTTTTGGAGAAAAGTGAGCATTCCCTCAAATGCTCGCAACCCAAACTCAGCCACACTGGCGCATATCTGACCTTAAGTAAAAAGCACCCATCATTTCCACTGCTCAAGCTGGGAACTAAAGCAGCATAGTGGAAAGTAAAACTGTGTTCTTTGCCAGAAATACAAAAGCTCTTCAAGTTACCCTATGGTGTGTGTAGGAAAAGGCCAGGTCATCTCAAAGAACTACGGTCTCTGGAGATTAGACAAGCAGCTGGAATTTTTCAAATGGAGTTAAAGAAATGCAATATTCCATTGGGATCTTAAAGCAAACTTATTCAGCTGCTGCTGGATACTAAGTCAAGCCAGGCTGTGTCCATCAGAATCCTCCCAGCAGCCTCCAGCACCAGCGTAACAGCAGCCCCTGAACAGAGCACACAGCGCGGGACAGACAGACGGACTCCCCTTACCGCCTGCTGGCAGTTCAGGCCAACGTTGCCCTTTTCCCCACGCACAACTTTCATCAGGCAGTGCAGAGTGCGACCCTTGCGATGCAGCCCGGAGCAATGGTGTTCAATCTCGCCTCGGCAGCTCAGGATGATTTCAGGGCTGAGGGAGAAGTCTTCCATTAGCATGCGCCGGTAATCCAGCATTTCCCCCTGGCACTCACTGCTCACCTGCCGACCTGCACCACAGGAAGGGAGACAAGAGTTAGTGCTAGTGCTTTGTGGGGTCTTTCCGTGGGGGGAGGGTATTGGCAAGCAAGCATATCACACACTGAAGCAGATGCAAAAGCCAGCATTCTGTGTAGCACCGAGGCAATAGAGAGAGTTACTGACACCACTCAATGAACAGTTACTACTGACGGTCACGGTTAATACTCTGAATCAATAGTAATATGACTGCTGGGACTAGAAAGTGGTTATGTTATGAACAAATGTATAGGGACATTCCAGTTTGAGCCCGTACTGTTCTAGAGCAGCGTTGGTACTGTCAAGTCCTCAATGGATTTCTTACCTTCTACTACAAGATCATCATCTAGTCTTAGCACAGTTAAGCTATCAGTTTTACTGCAGACAGAAGCCACTTGCAGCATATTAAGGGCTGTTTACATAACTGGGCAAGATTATTCTGGCCAAATGATGAGTTATCGGTGCTATTTGGAGGAGAGGTTTCATGGGTGCCAGCAGAATCTCAGAAGGCCATGAAGTTCAGGCACATCACAGAAATGACATGCCAGATTTCTAGCCAATAAGCAATTACAGAAATTCAGCCGTAAAGAGATATGCTAATTAATAACCTTCCTCAAATTCCCTTATGCCGGTTGACTCCAAAACAGAAACTGGAAATCCCTCAACTCCAATTGTTGCTAATTCCCAAGTCGTGCTTAAATTACACGGCTGGGTGTGGGAAGCAACGTTCCTTCGGAGCTAGAACGTGTGCACCTCTGGGCCAGGTATTGCATAAAACGTTGCAATGGCCAAGAGGAAGCTAAACACGCCACAGCAACTGCCTGCAGGGTTGAGGCAAACAGGGAAGCAATCAGCCCACACTTGCCCTGTAGCAGAAGAAAACGCTACCATCGCAGTAAGAAGGTCTTTAAAAAACACACACTCAAAATGTAATTACTCATTCAAGGTCAGAAATGTGAAGACTGAGAAAGGACCCCCCCTCCCCTCTGGGCCACAAGCATTACAGCATCCCGTCCTACAACTCCAGGGCCACAAAAGAGAACCCCACTGCAGAACAGAGCAAACACCTCTGTCACAAATTAAGAATGTGTAACACTGTGCACCGCTCGTACACAGTATTACAGCAGCTTTGCCAAGCTTGTGAGACATGGTCCTGCATGTTTGCAGTGCCTATGGGACAGATGGATTTCAGGGCAGCCTTGGCATTCATTACCTTTGCTTTCCTCATTTAAAGAACATTAACGAACACTGTGCAACACCAGGATGCAGTGCGCTCTGCTGAGCTATACACACGTGTAGAGTCAGAAAATTCATCTACCTGCACAACCTAGCTGAGGAGGAAGGGCAAGTTACAACAGGCAGACGAGTAAGCAAATAGCTTTGGCATTCATGTTGTGAGTGATCATAAATTAAGCTAGAGATTTCTCGTATATACTAAGTAAGTATTCCATGTTTGCCATACAAATAAAGAGGAAAACCACTTAGGGTTTCAGATCCACAGCAACAATTTCCGTAGACTTAAGACATTTTACTGTCAAGGATTTTCAAATATAGACTAGGAATCCAAACTTCGGACACCATTCTCCAATTAATCATAGAACCCTAGAGCTGGAAGAGCCCTCAGGGGGTCATCAAGTCCAGCCCCCTGCCCAAAGCAGGACCAATCCCAAATAAATCAACCCAGCCAGGGCCTTGTCAAGCCAAGACTTAAAAACCTCTAGGGATGGAGATCCCACCCCCTCCCTAGAGAACCCATTCATCTGGAATTGTTGCAGGGTGTAAGAACACCAATAAGCAATGATCTTCCACAAGCACACAAAGAGTTACAAGCCAGATTTCACTTCAAACCTCAGCTTATCACCAGTGGCCTGCTGCCCAAGGGACAACCAACCAATGGACATGCTATCTGAAGGCACTTCCATTTGTCTTTGAGCTGGAGCTTGAAAACAGTGGATTCTGTTTATCAGCAGCCTCTTGATGTCCAGCAACGAAAACTGACGTCCTCTCGAAATTGCCAGTAAGTGGAAGGCTGGTTTGCAGGGCTATGGCCAGGGAAGGAAGCACTTACCTAGGCTTTCCCTGGCTGCAACCACTCAAACCTGCTTGAGTCACGTCCCAAACCTTCCTTCCCAGCTGCAATCCAGCCTGTGGCTGGGGCCATGCGTCCAAAAATGTCAGTAAGCAACTCGTCTGCTGCCACCATCTGAACCCCATCAGCACTCGCATCAATAAATAGATAGGCCCCTGGCAAAATGCTGCTCTTAAGTGAAAGCTGCTAAAATTGGGATTTCTTAGAGTTAAGTTTCCAAAAAAAGCAAGTAAATCACAGTGCCCAAGACTAACCCTCTCACCTCTGTGAACTGCAGACTCGAGGCACATCAACAGGTAGGAAAGCCGGGCTTCCCGGGACCGAGGAAGGTTCTCCACATTACAGCGATACTTCTTCAGGTCACTTTTGCAGGACTTGGCCAATGAATAGCTGACTTTATAGTCCTGGGCAATCAGCTTCTGGCGGGTAGTGAGAGCATCACGGCACTGAGGAAGATAAGGGTTAGAACAGGCAAGCTGTCAAGTAATACAGACCTACCATCACAAGGCAAATGCTCATCCAACTCTAATGTGGCACGCCCCCCCCCCCCAAAGGCTTTGAAAGGTCCAATATAAGACCTAAGGGGAACGTGGAGGGAAAGGAAATAGTCCTAGGAATCACAGAACTGGCAGGGACCTCGAGAGGCATCAAGTCCAGTCCCCTGCCCTCACGGCAGTACCAAGCACCTCTAGATCAGTCTCTCTCAACCAGTGGTACGAGTACCCTTGGGGGTACTCTAGAGAAGTCTGGGAGGTACGTCAACACAACTGAAAATTGGAGGAAACTGAATTTTTGTTTTAAGTTTTACAGCGCTTTATTATTTTTGTACTTTTTACACCGAAAAATTTCATCGCCTGCCCGGCTACAGTTAAGTTGTTCAAAGAAATGTGTTGCAATGGTTAAAAAAAATGGTGTGTCTGAAAACTGTAGGTCCTGGGGGTACTTATATTTTTTTTAAAGGGGTACTTTATAAAGAAAGGTTGAGAACACTGAGCTAGACCATCCCTGAGAGGTGTCTGTCCAACCTGCTCCTCAATGTCTCCAGAGACGGAGATTCCACAACCCCCCCGCCCAGGCAACTTATTCCAGTGTTTCACCACCCTGGACAGGCAGGAAGTTTTTCAAATGTCCAGCCTAAACCTCCCTTGCTGCAGTTTAAGCCCATTGGTGCTGGGCCAGAAACCTTACAGAGAGGGCAGGGCAAGAGTACCCTGTCCTCCAGCCAACGGGGTGCCAGCTGCCTCCTCCCTCGCAGCAGGCAGGTACCCAGAGATCCTGAAGGGAAAGCAGAAGCCTAAGGAACAGCAGCCAGCTGAGGGAGAGGCTGCTGATGAACACAGTCAGCTCCAAAGAGGAAAAAAGGGCTCTCCCCTTCTTGTAGCTGCTGGTCTTCGCGATGGATTATTCGTGCCCGTTCCCACCAGGTGCGCATGTGCTGCCATACATGAAAGCCAGAAGGTTCTTCCCCTAGCAACATCCATGGAGTCAGCCGTAGCATCCCCTGGAGTCGCGCCTTCATGGCACTTAATATGGTGTTGTGCCCACCCGCCAGTGATGGCAGCTGGGTATTGAAACAGACACGAACACTTCTTGAAGAGCAGCTCGGAGAAGGCGAGTGACCGTTTTTCTTCGAGTGCCTGCTCATGTCCATTCCAATTAGGCGTCTCCCAATCCCACATTCAGGAGGTGGGTTGGGAGTTGTCCACGATCGAAGTACCTGTCTTTCAAGACCACGTTGTCTCTGGCCTTCCGGAGAAAAGCCAGGTGAGGCTTCAGCTGCGCCTTGTCCCGTGCAGGCAGAGGGACCGCGCTTGGCCATGGGACAGCTTGCTAAGAGCCCACCAACTCATTCTGTACCCTGGGGAGGTACGATGCTTCAGGCGCGCTGCAGAAGTCCCACTGCATGAGGTCTGCCTGGCACAGGGGGGGAGGGCTGGTAGTGCCACCTAGAACCAGACCTGCTACTGAACCTGAGCGGCAGGACTTTGCCTAGGATGCCACGGTCTCAGAAAACGACGGCAGCTGAGGAGTAGTACTGGGTGGTGCCAATGAGCGCAGAGCCTCTGGAAACTGCTGCGGTTCCCCTGTGGGTGGCTGGCACTGGGGAGTGGTGTGACATGGCCAGCTTAACCCAGCCACCAATTCCTTCTAGGAGTAACTCTGGTGCCTTGGCCCTCCTTCGAGAGCGTGGCATGGCTGGGACAGTATGGTCCTATGTTGCTGCACAAGTCTCTGGAGAAGTGGGGCGTCGAATGTCCTGGCCAGATAATGGGAGTAACTGGGCCTGCCTCAACCCCTTGCGGGTCAGGAGCCCCAAGGAGACGTTGCCCTGAAGAGGAACGGGCAGGCGGAGGGCTTCTTAGGCTAGGCTGGGAAGAGTGCCCCCTCTCCTGCCTCTTTCTCCTGGGGGTACCAGGGATAAAGGCCAGCCCTTGCCGGAGTCTGATATTCGGCTCCATGTCGGTACCAGGAGTTCTTGGCCTCCTTCCTTGGTGCCAGGGCACCGCGCACTGAGGCAGCAGTGAGCGTTGGGCACAGGCTCCGCTGACCCAGGCGTTTGCCCTTTGGGAGACTCTTGCCAAGGCACTTGAAGCCAGAGGCATGCAGGGCAGTTTTCCCATGATTTGGGGCCTGGAGCAAGCGCCGGTACTGGGGAGAGATGGGAGTGGGGGTACCCTGTAATGGAAACTTAGTTGTGGTGCTCTTGTTAGTGCTCCCTAAGAAAGCTAGCTAAGGGCATTCCAAATTGCACTGGGACACGACAAAGGCGCCTGCACGAGCAGGAGCAAGTGAAGTTCCAGCCAGCCATCGCTGGCGGCCCTATTCGAGCGCCGTGAAGATGTGACTCCCGCGGGCGCCAGGCCAGCCCTACAGATACAACTGGGAAACCCTTCCAGCTGCTGTGCACACAGCACACCCAGACTGCAATGGACATGAAGCAGCATCAAAGAACACAGGGCTGCTGGCTAGGACGGACCAGGCAATCGGACTCCAAATCCAGCGCTAGAGGGGAAAGCTGGAGAATCCAGCTTAAGGAAGCCATGAAAGGAATGGCCCAAAGACAGGCTCAGGAAAGAGTGTCCTGCTTATGTTTATGGCTCTAGTTCCTAAAAGTTCACTGCTGCTTTGGAGCTATGCACGTGCTGGGAGGGTATGAAAACGTGTCTCTCCCCCTCTCTGTGCTGAGCTCATAAGCTCAGACATCCGCAGTTCCTACCGAAAAGCCACTGCCTCTCAAAATGCCAAGAAATGGCAGCCACTGGAGTCTACAATTCTCGCGAGAAGCGAAGCTTCATTGGAGCTGTTCTTAGCAGCAGGTACTACTCCCACTGTTTCGATACCTGCTCATTTTAACCACACGCTTAGTTAAAACGTCAGAAGAAAACGCAAAGAGCACTGCGCCTCCATGCACCTCCTTGGTGGCTGGCTCGCTCGCTCCAGCAAGCCCCAAGCAGGTCTGCCCAGATACCTCTCCTCTCCATCCCTCTCGATGGCCAACCCTTCGATTCTCTGTATCCCACGCAGCATGACACTGATCGGGGAGCTGAAGGGACTCCTCGCTCTCCAACACGTAGCCACTGAAGCTACAATAAATATCCCTCCTCTCCCTCCCACCACAACTCACATTCACCGCTCAAGGCACTTTGCCTGCACTATCCTGGGCTGAGTGCCCCAGGAATGCTACCTAATGCCAGCAGCTTGACTGAATTAACCCCGTGCTACCTGCACATTAAGTCAGTGCGTCATTAAGCGAGGTGAAAATACAGGGGCAGAGAGAAAAGGTTTTGGACTCTGGCCTGGCACGTCTGCAAGACCAAGTCAGTTTGTTACACTTCTACATTTCTCTATGGAGTTTAAGAGGGAAATGGTCGTTACCGCAGACAATGCATCACTTCCTCTACTTTGCTAAAACAGCCCTCAATGAGCAGTCAGCTGACAGAGGTTCATTAGCCAGTGCCTGTATCAAGAGATACATCAGAACAATCCATTTCTGTGTGCACAAGACAGCAACACCATTTACCTGCGACTGAAAAGAGAAATGGCTGCACCACCAAGAAACGTTTGAAGTGGGAGCCACCCAAGAGCAGGAGCGGAATCTTGGCTTGTCCCGCTCGTGCATTTCTGGGACTTTGCTTCCCATGGCTTAGTGGAGGAACTGCAGTTGTAGAGCCTCCGTGTACATGTATCCAGCCAACGCAGCACTCCCGTAGCGAAACAAGAGCAACCCATCCAGTCCATCAGCATGGAAGCCGGAAGCATGAATGCCCCAATTTAAAGGCATCTGTTCAGAATTGTTCAAGGACCCATATCTGTCTGGCCAGCTTACCAGTGGGTTACTAGTAACACCAGGGAGAGGGATGAACAAGACAGAGGTCAGTGAGCTGGATGGATGATCCATGACTGCTGTATAATCTGGAGAACTGCATCCCGTTCTGGGCCCCCCGCTACAGAAGGGATGTGGACGCGTTGGAGAGGTCCCAGCAGAGGGTGACCAAAATGATGAGGGGGCTGGAGCACATGACCTGTGAGGAGAGGCTGAGGGATTCAGGCTTGTTCAGTCTGCAGAAGAGAAGAGTGAGGGGGGATTTGATAGCAGCCTTCAATTTCCTGAAGGGGGTTCCAAAGAGGATGGAGAGAGGCTGTTCTCAGTGGTAACGGATGAGAGAACAAGGAGCAATGGGCTCAAGTGGCAGTGGGAGAGGTCTAGGTTGGATAGTAGGACAAACTATTTCCCTAGGAGGGCGGTGAAGCTCTGGGATGGGCTCCCTAGGGAGGGGGTGGAATCTCCATCCCTAGAGGTGTTTAAGTCCCGGCTTGACAAAGCCCTGGCTGGGATGATTTAGTTGGGGTTGGTCCTGCCTTGGGCAGGGGGCTGGACTCAATGCCTCCTGAGGTCTCTTCCAGTCCTGGGATTCTGTAAAGGATTTGCCCAGCTGAAGTAGATACCGTACTTACCTTTTCACTCATAGACTCTTCAAACTTGTGGTTAAAGAGGCACTTGTAAACCCGGCCTTCCCCAGCTTGAGTCTGTGAAACAAAAGACTGGTCATTTAGGATAGTTCACAGCTTATCCTCTTGCTAGCCAGAATCCAACAGAATCGTGCTCTAGTACCAAAAGCCTACTTTTAAACTAAGCAAGTAGTGTCCATGTGCATTATGGGACTAACTCACTAACACTTGTTAAACAAAGCACAGAATTGAAGGTGTTTTTGTAAAGGAAAATATTTCATCTGAGTTTTTTTACTCTGGCTCCTGGGTTCTGCCATCTTTTTGCTGAGAAAAAAAACCTTTTCTACTAATGCAAGAGAACCACAAAAAAGCAATGGGTCTACAGGAATTCATGCCACTGCTGTATTAGCAGGGCCTACGATGTTCCAGAGGCCGTTAGTTTATCATGACAAAAACAGGAGCCGAACAGAGAGATTCTCCCCTCCTGCCCACTCTAAAACCACACAAAGATCCAAGTGTACTTTCCATAAGTGTTCATGTTGCCATACTAACAAGCCATGCAGATGCCTGACAAAACCTCAGTGCTCAGCAGCAGCTGCATGCTACTGAGGGTGGAACAGACCGTAGAAGGCTGCCTAATACAGCGAGCGCCTGTGCACGTTCCCCCATGGAAGGGATGAGGGCTGACTGCCAGGGTACGTTCGGCTGCTAGGGGCCCTTGCTCTGGTTCTGCTCTGCCCTTTGGCTCTTTGCAGGCACTGATCGGTGAGGTGAGGCAGAGCAGGGAACGGTTCCATTTCATGCTACTCACATTCTCACAGAAGCGCTCCCGGTCGTCGCGGCACGCAAAGTACAAGTGCCGGTCCAAGTGGAAGTCATCAGAGGAGAGTTCGGCCACACGAAGAATTGCTTTCTTACACCCCTCAGAAACCTGGACTCTAGGGTCATTCTCCTCTGCCTCCTTCACCAGCCCTTTCTCCAGGCAGGCCACCACTTCTCCTTGCGAGTGAGCATCCTACGCAACAAACAGTCGGCATCAACTCCTTGACCGAGAGGATTTGTGGGCCATTACTCACAAGTGCAGAACGACCAATTTCTTAATGCACATGAACGTGAACAATGCAGGTTACCAGCGTCGTGTCCAAGTCCCTATTCTGCACCCCCGCACTCCGAGCGTGGACTACACATTCCGTAGGCCAGGCCTGGCAGGCAGCTAAGAAAGCCCTTTCCAGGTAAGTGTCCCTCGAATCACTGATCTGCTGGCTGGGAAGTTATTCAGAGGAGCACCCTCTGCCAGCACCTGGACATTCACACGGCGGGTAGGAACCGCTGGGAGGAAAGAGCGGTTACCCACAATCAGGCTCCAGCTGGGACTGCAGAGATCTGCTTGGTATTCTCCGCCCTCTCGCCCCCCCGTGCGACCCAACAACCTGGAGCCGCAGGGGCCCCGACGGGGTCTGCTCCAAGGGAGCGGCGAGACTATCGCTGCTCAGCGCAGTTTACCAAACCATCCTGAACCCGGCATAGCTGCCTTATTGCCACGGCAACAGCAAGTGGCAGTGTCCCATGCCAGGAGCCTCCTTGGGGAGGGGAGGAGCTGGCGAGGGCTCTGCCAACGAGCCGTCCCTCTGGCCACCGGCCATTAGCGGCGTTAAGCACCCGCCACGGAGCATCACCAGGACCAGTCGGCGCAGGCAGCCCGGAGCCACTCCGCCGAGTAGCGCAGCCGGCACCCCAAGAAGGTGCATCGCTTCCCACAGGGAGGCCTTCTCCCAGCCCTCTGCAAGCAGGCAGCTGAGCGCTGATGAGGGAGTTCTCCAAAGGTTCCCCCAACTCCTGGGGCCTTCAGCAAGTCTGAGCCCTTCCTAAACCACGAATCGACCTGTGGCAGAGCTCTCCCCACGACTGGCTGAGACTGAGTCGAGGACCAGAGGGCGTACCACTGTCACCCCCTTCCTTCCATGTGCCCGGCTTTGGGGGGAGAGCGCCTGCTCTAGGGCTAGGCCCAGCGGTGCCCAGCTGAGCGCCTGGAGAGACCAAGCAGCACGTGTACCGCACTAACAGTCATTCTCAGTGATGGGCAGCCAGGAACAGGGCGTGGCCCTCCATCTCAGTGGGCTGCAGCTGCCCGCAGACCCCATCTGTCCCTCCCCCCACACGCTTCTCGTGCACTGGAGCCTCGCACTTCCTCCCCTCCTCCCCAGCCCTTCTGGAGCACTGCTCATCAGTGGGCGTGCGGCACTCCAGCCCTGGGAGCGGGGGAGAGGAATGCGCCAATCGGCCGGCGCTCTGAAGGTGCTGGGCGGGAGGGGAGGGAGAGGAGTAGGTAGCAGGGGACTCGGTGTGCAAGAGGCAAGTGGGTGAGGGCCATACGGGGGAGGGAGGGGGCTGTGGGCCACAGGCGGAGCCCCACTGGGCCCACCCACTGCCCCGTTCCCTTCGCTCCCTCTCTAGGCCAAGCAGGTGCTGCTAGCAGCGGAGACGGGAACAGCACTCTTAGAACGTTACCATTAAAAGCCACCGAACCCTTCCGGTAGCCAGCCCCTCGCGAGCCAACCAGCCCACGCCCAACCCTTCCAGTAGCCAGCCCCGGCTCAGGCAGCCCGGAGACCTGGCCTGCTAGCGGCGCAGCACTCAGAGGCCACCAGCACTCTCCTTTCAATGGCCAACAGTACGGTTGGTAGAGACGGAGGGGCATATCCCCTGAGCCAGCCACGCCTCAGAGCCTGTCCATGGCACCTTTGCAGAACACTGCCAGCCTGCGATTTACCACAGCCTGCCGGCCACGCACTCCCAGCCCTTCCAATCACCACTTCACCCAATGGCTGGCTGCCTTCGGCCCATTTCCCGCTCCCTGCTCCAGCCGGCCTTCCAAGCCGCAAGGGCCTGGTTCCGAGACACGCTCTCACCTGCAGGCTTACAGCCCGGGCACGTTCCTTGCTGGGGCAGGAGACAATGAAACGTTTTCTAGCCCTAAGGTAGAACTTTAGGCCACAGGGGTGGGGAGACTATGGCTCAGGGTCTGATTTGGCCACTGGCTTGCCTGGATCTGGCCCGAAGCTCAGGGGGGATCCCCCCCAGCATTGGGGAGTTGGTGCTGGTGCTCCAGTCCTGTACCCAGTGTCTGCTCCCAGCTGGGTGCGGGAGAGAAGAGACTCGCAGGCTGGAGTCAGGCAAGCCGGGGCCAGGAGCAGCTCTGTGCGCTGCCGCTTCCCCATCCCTCAGCTGGGGAAATGGCAACGCAACACTTTTGGCCCCTCCCCAGAGCCTGCAGGGTCCACAAATTCTACTAGTCTGGGCCCCCAGGCTTTGGGGTGCGAGGCGACTGTAGGAGACTCTTTCTGCTTCTCAGCTGGGGGCCACATCAGTGAGGTGGGTTTTTTCCTCTCACTTCTGTGCTGCCCCCCGACCCAAAAACGATTCCCCAGCCCCGTCATACACGATTTCCTCATGCCATGGGAATTTCTCCAACAAACTCCCAATGCACACTGGGTACATGAACCGGGTGAAAGCTAGTCTCTTTGTATGTACATAGTCTACTAGAAGAGTAGCACCATCAGTGTTACAACGTGGCACCATGAATACCCGATCACACAGGAGCTCACCAATGTTCTAAAATCTCTCATTCGGCGTTCTTCTACATTCCAGTCATTTCACACACCCTACACGGTGTTCACCTTACCACCGAGCCAGTGCAGGAGAGCAGTGGCAGTTTGCAGACACACACAGGCCATCGACAGCTGTAACTCAGTTAGGGTAACCGTTACCTGTTACCAAGACTGTGCTGCTGTTTGAGAAAAAATATGGCTCTAGCTTCTTAAAACGCTGCGCTCCTCTGAATTGCACATTTGGGCAATGAAAGCAGCCTGATTTGCTTAAGTGCCCAGCTCCCTGCTGCTCCAACTGCACACGGAAATCAATAGGAGCTGCGAGAAGCTTGGCACTTTGGAAAATCAAGCTACTTCTTTCAGTGCCTAAATATGCAATTCAAGAGCTTAACTTTAGCTACCAATTTCTTTAAAATGCTGACTATGGAATAGGGCAGCTGATGAAGTGATTAAATCCATACGAGAGAGAAGACTAGCTTAATTTATATAGAAAGCCGCAATAACTGCTTCAGTCTGACAACAAAAATAGCTGCACACACCAGAAAGCAAAGACTACCAGATTTTCTGACGGTGACTACTCTATTGTTCTCCAGGAATGGTGCTCATGCAGTTCTAGTATTGTGAAGACGACCGACAAGGTGGAAGAGGCACTGCTCTACTAGCATGCTTAACCATGCAGCCTCAGGAGTCTGAACGCAGTTTGACGGGAGCCCACAGAAAGATGATCAATTACTGGCGTGCGTCCAGAATGGTTGCATTACTCACAGCTCTCTAGCTGCAGTGCAGAGTCGTGTGATCAACAGCATTTATCCTGCCCCTGCACTCTGCCAGAACAGCTCCCCAGATTCTACAGGGACCCAGTGGCTGAGAGCCATTGAAAAAAAAATCAACAAGCCAGGAAAATGGGCGTCTCCTCCCCCACTCCTCACAAATAGGGAATTTTAACTAAGGTTGCACAGGCCTGAAAAACAGACAGGTAATTCAGTCCCACAGAGACAGATTTATAGTCCAAGACCTTGAAAGCCTGCCAAGCTAGAAATAGAAACTTTAGATCATTGAAAAACTAGGGAGAACCATCTTTCCCAAGCAGGGAACATGACATTTCAAGCCATGGAATGCACTGAAAACATCTAAAATACGGCATTTCAAGTAAATTGTAGAACTGTTTTAACATGCATTTTAGTTTTAATTTTCCCCTCCTACTAAGACCATCTTGACTGGACTTGGTGCCCAAGACACCTGTTTTTTTCAGACAAGATAATTTTAACATTCTAAAACATTCCTCAAACAGATTTTTGTAAAACATGGTCTGTGCAAAATTCAGCCTATGTCTGCAATTCCTGCTGCTGTTTACTTCTCCCTGTCATCCTAAGGGCCTGGGGGGACACTAGCTTGCACTAAAGAATAAAATTTAACTTCTGCATAAAATTCCTATTGGTCTAATTGCAGAAGCACTGAGGTCAGTTAGGAGTGAAGGAAGGAGCAGAGACTGGGAGAAAAATGAAGTAAGGAAGGGAAACTGCATCTCCTGGGTAGGGCAGCAAATATTTGGAGGTAACTGGGACTAGGTGCTTCCCACTGCTATCCAGTAGCCCCCTCTAGCTAGCTGGGGCAGAAACACTGGCATGCACTGTGGTTGCATAGGAAAGCCAGAAAGTAACACTCGCCAGGATCTTTGCTGTCCAAGCCGAGTGCTGTGCAAGTATCGACAGCCAGCGCAAGCAGCCAGATAGAGGAGCCAACTGAACCAAAATAACTACAGAAAACCAACCTTTTCCTGGTGGTTCTACTGCAAGTCCCACTGTCCAGTGCTGGAAACCAAAATCCAAGGGATGCTGTCTAGCCCCAGGGAACCAAAGACTACACAGCACGGCATCCAGGTGTGCAGGAAGGAGACGGGAGCAGGCTGACAGCAGAAAGTGGGCCAGGCATGCCGCTGGTAATACACATGGGCACGCTGAAACGAGGAGACCTACCGATGGCGCTCTGCGGCTCACACGCCACATAGCAGCAGGAGGTACGAGTCAGCAGAGAGCAAGGCAAGCGACAAGCCAGAAGCAATGGAAGAAAACGGACTATAGAACAGGCAGGAGGGAAGGGAGGAAACCCCTTACAGAAAAGGGCCACAAGGGCTGGAAGAGGCGTAGGCCTGGTCTACACTGCGCGGCTCAGGGCGTGACAGGTTCGTATCCCAGAAAGCTGCAGTCACGCCGACCAGCCCTCAGCGCTCAGGAATGCTGCTGCTGACCTAGCTACTGAGGCTCAGCGAGGTGAATGGGCGAGAGGCTGAAATCCCTTCTGCCCGTCCGCCCGCTGCTACCCAAAAGGGCTACGCCAGCTTCCCAATGCAGCCACCCCGTGACCCCCAGAGGCTTTTCATGCGGCCATGACAGCTTCCCAGGCAGCGCTCTGCGAAGGGCACCACCAGCCCCTCCCCGCCCTCTGTTCCTGCCTGCACCATCTCTGGGCACAGGGCTACTGGGGCAAGGGGCTCTGACCTCCTTGGGGCACTTGGGTTTAGAGTGGTGGGCTCCAGCAGCAGAGCTCTGGAAGCCTGGCCGTGCCACCAGCCCTGGGGGGTGGCAGGTGCTGACTGCCCGGCTCCAGCTACGCAGCCCTGGCCTCCAGCCCTTGTTCCAACCACACAGCTGCAGGCGCTGGCCCTTGGTTCTGGGCCAAGGCTCCTGCTGGGCAGCAGCAGGTGCTGGCTTCAAGTGCCAACCCCCAGCCACACAGCAGCAGGCTCCAACCACTGGGCCTCAGCCACATAGCAGCGGGGCTCATTACCCACCTCCATTACCTCTGGTTCCTGCTGCCTCCCCCAGCCCTACATGCACCCCTCATTTCCTCTGGACCCTGCTGCCTCCTGGCCCTACAGCTCTCCCTCCCAGTGCCTTAGGCTCCCCATGCCTCCCCTCCCAACCCCCACCCAAAGCCTAATGGGTCCTGGGGCTAGCTGAGAGAAGTGCTACCAACAGCCGGGCAGACTTGCTAGGGAGCTGGGAGGCTGCGAAAAGCGGAGTGAGTACATCTGTCAATGTCACTTATCACCGCCTCCCAGCTAGCTACTAAGTGTGCTGCGGCAGGTGGCATTCCCATGCAGGTACCACTCTGCACAGTTATTTTTAGTACAAAGCCCCTCTCCATGATGGCAGTGCAAGGATGGGACAGGGATGTGCCTGGTGATTCGTTGTCTCCTACAGTTAATTCAGCCTTTTAGGTAAAAGCATCAGTGCAGCCCAGTCAGGGAAGCAGAAAGTTAGTGTGCGCGCCCTGGCCCACCCTATGATGCTACAGGGAGACAGGCCTTCGTGCAAGCTCTGCTCCAACGCAATTCAAGCGGCAACAGGGGAAACCAAGCTTATCCCCACGACTCTCAACGTTATGAATGAGCACATATTGGTTTTGACAGTCACCTGACATGAAGGTGGGTGGTGGTCCGATGGCATTCGCCTCCCTAGGAGAGGTTAGCCAGCTGGCCAGTCTCACCTCAGCTGTGCAGCACCTGTGCATTAAACCCACAGTGACATCAATTCACTGAGACAGGGTCAGACCAAGAGGGCCACTCAGAGAAGCCTGAAGAAGAATCTGCAGAGGGACTACAGGAGACAGAGTAGGGATGTGAATGGCTCACCAGCAAGCAGCACCCTTGCTTAGTGGTACTTACAGTTACGGTTCATGGATGCCTTGGCCTGGCTGGAGCAGCCCCCCATCTGCAGCAGGCCAGGCCTGATCGGAGCAGCCCACCGTGCCATGGGTAGGGAAGGGTGGGCAGGGCCAGGCCGCAGCGGACCCGATTAAGTGGTTAACTGGTTAAACATGTTTAATTGGTTGACTGATTCAACGGGATCTTACATCCCTAAAACCGAGCAGGGAAAGAGGCTATCCCTCCTGTAACCACCTAGCACACTTTCCACAGCAGTGTGGCAGCCGCTTGTTGCGGCAAGCGTCACGACAGACAGGCTGCCGACCACAGGAAGTCGTATGGCCCATCTCGTCGTGAGTTCTCAGCACACGTCTACAAGCCAAGTCCAAAGCTGCCTTAGCTGGGCACCCTGAAAACGAGCAGCCACCTGTGAGTTTGGTAGTGACTTGCCTTGGCCAACACCACAGCAAGGGCTCTGGAGGGGAGGCAGAATTAGGGGCCAGTTCTCCAGGATGGCTTTGGACTGCTCTAAGCACAAGATCCTGTTTCCCCTGCCTGCAACCCCATCTCACTCGTGGGATCTTTCAGCTTCTGCTACAAAAAGCAGGAACCCTGTAGGCTTAATCGCGACCCAGCCCTCACCCATCCCAGAGCTCTGTTTATCTTAATGCAGCGAATGGAAGCAGATGTCCCGCGGAAAACACAGTATGTAATCCTGTTACTAAAGTCTGTCCTAATGCCCAGCCACAAGTGAGGCGTGAGAGCTGCAGAAAAGGCCAAGTAAAAACAAATTCCATCACGTAGAATCGGATTGACCTTGGCAGAGGTCAGGACACTTCTGCCACTTGACAGATTGCCTGGTAGCAGCAGACGATTGATCAGCCACTTGAGCAGGACTAGACACAGTCTGCCAATGGTTTCACTGCTCACTGCGAAATCCTGGGTGACTGCCTCATTTCTTAACAAGCGCAACATGAGTCCTAGGGAGCAGCGATTTCGGCACGGTTCCTTCTCCGTTCTGTAAACGTGACTTTAGTCAAATCACAAGTATGTGCCCAGTGCTTGTGTGTGTGTGGGGAGGGGGGGACACCCATACTTGGGATTTCAGTCTGTCCCAACCTCCTGCCAGTTGAGACAAAAATAGATGTTTCGCTTTACAGAGAAATCAAGGTTGCTGAAACTGTTCAGAGTGATCAGTTCACCCACTTCTCCAGAAGAGGAGCAGTCACAGAACAAGCTGACCTAAGCAGCACCTACCTGCATGCCCTGCTGTTCAGTTACACAACCTTCCCACCCGCGCTTTCTGTGCAGCGTCTTAAATTGCAATGCAACGGAGAGCAGCAAAGCACCACTCCTGTACCCCCACCAACCAACTGCTCTATTGTCCAGGGCAGAACCTTTGCACTGTTCCACCAGGAGGTCAATCCAGCCTCTAGCCACCTATTTCTTTGCATGCCAAAGCCCTGTACGAAGTTGAGTCAAATCGCACTCACTCTCGTCATCAATTTACCCGTACAGTAAGGGTCCATGGAAACACTCAGTCCCATAATGCTGATTACCGAAATAGGAAAGGGAAAGCAGTGCCTAGAAACCTTTTCTACTTCCGCCAATTACCCTACCGCAAACTTCACTGGCATCTTGAAATGGCTCATTAACAATCAATCAATCAATCAATCAGAGCTGAAATGGATACAGCTTGTCTGACCTGGCTAAAGCACCCACACATCCAGTGAAATGTGATGCTGGGCAATCAGACAAGTTTCTGCAAGAGCTGGAAGATACAATCAGGGCTGAGCAGCCAATCATGCACAGCTCTTCTAGCGAAACAGAATGAAGGGGGCATTAACAGGGCTGCAGTCGATTTTAAGTGCCCTAAAGTTAACCAATGGAGGGTGAGGTTTTTTAATTCATAAACACAGTACGCTGCTAGTGAATATCATGGAACAAGCACACCTGAAGTTCCAAAGAACCCTTCAACCAAATGCTCTGTTTCTCACACCCGATGGCATGCTCCAAATTAAAACAAAGACACTAATGAGGGTCTATGAAGATATCTACACATTTCTGCTTTGTCTTGTATCAGATTCCTGGGGAAAGAAGGGATGGGTAGGCAGGCCTAGAAAGTTCAGGTCTGACAGCACACAAGGCACAGAGAAATGTGTCTTGAGATGGGTCTAGTTAATCCTGACGGTAGAACTGACCATGTAAAACAAAATCCTCACACATGACCAAGGACATAGTGTGCTCTATTTCAAATCGCACTGAGGGCCTGGTGGGCGTGGGGGCAAATCACTGCTGGGGTGGCAGCAAGGATGACAGCATGTTTCCCAGCACCTCAGTAAAGAGCTTCAAGCACTAGCACTAATTGAAACAACTTGGTCAGAGGCTATCGCTGCCAGCCGGAACACAACACTGGTTTTCAGTCTCTGCCGTGAGTCTGGTGTAGATGTTAATCCCTCAATAGCATCCAATTTCCCCGAGTCTCACCCTCTTCCCACCCACCTGTCCTGTGGATACCTTTTCTCCAGGTCGAATGCTGCCACATTTGAGTGCGTTAATGTCATTCTTGCAATCATCCATGAAGCCACAGATCAGCCGGTAGTCACTGAAGATGATGGCTGTCATTTTGGTGATGTACTGGTGACACTGGTATTCGGTGATGTTACCTCTATGGTCCACCAAACAGGACACCAAGTAGCCTTTCCCAGCCAGCTCATCTGCACACTCTTTGATCTGTTCAGAGAAAGAGTTGTGTTCCAGGAGTTAGTAGGAGCAGCTCCTAAAGTCAGACATTTTTAAAGCAGCAGGTGCAGATATGCCATGATGCAAGTCACCTCTACACACCAGTCTGGGCCAAGCAGTAGCGAGACACCCAGCCTGGGGCACTAGATCAGGCTAGTGTGTTCCACGCTAGCACTCTACAGATTCATCTTGTAGTAAACAGCATCATTATTGATCACATTTACAGAGGACAGAGACTGGGTCAGAATGGTGAGTAATGAAGGGGACAGGACAGCCATCTGGATTGCCTATGCCCAGGTCACGACAGCCAAAGCTGCAGTCCTGCCTCCAGGAGCAAAGAATACAGGCCAGAGTTACAGGATGAGGGTCGCTATCCTGGGAAACTGATTCGGAAAGAGTCTTGGGGGAGTCACAGTGAATAAATCAGCTGAACATTAGCTCCTAGTGTAATACAATGACTGCACAGGCTAATCCGATCGCTGGACGCACCAACTGGGGACTACTGCATAGGAGGAGAGGTTCTGTTACCTCTGCACATGTCACTGGTGCGTCTGCTACTGGAATACTGTGTTCTGTTCCGGTGCTCACAATTCAAGGAGAATGCTCATAAATTGGAGAGAGTTCAGAGAACTGCCATGGAATGATTAAAGGACTGGAAAACAGATCGTACAGGCAGACTCCTGGAGGTCCATCTATGTGGTTTATCAAAGAGCAGGTGAAGGGGTGATCACATTCTATAACCGCCCACAAAGGGGAACAAATGTACTAGAGCTTTTCAATCAGACAGACAGAGATACAAACAGCAACAAGTGGCTGCTGGCTGAAGCTAAATAAAACATGCTCCAGGCCAAAGAGGAATTCAGGGACATTCTCCAGACTGTTATGCATGATGTCAGTCTAGATACTCAGAATGATTCCTTCTAGCCTGATAATCTTACCAATTCCTTTCTATATGCCAGCTAGCTATAGCATGTAGCCATTTATAAGCCTCATTTGTAAAGACAACCGTTTTATCAAATAACCCAACATTCAAACTATATTACAATGTCAGCCTTTCAATTACGTAACCCCTAGAAAAAGTGACTGATAAAGCTGTTGGGTATGGTCAGGACAGACAAGACAAAAATTCGGACAATTCCCAAGGGAGTTACCTAGCCTCTAGTGATTCCCAAGGATGTTGGCTGCCCAATTCCCTCAGAGGCTTTTGAAAAAAAATCAAAATGTAGCCAAAGTGGTCTAGATCCAAACAGGATAATTCACATTGGTACACAATGTACAGAACAGAAAACCTGGTCATGTTCCTCCAATAGGAAGGCCTGGAAGAACTTTTGAATTCTTAACCCCTTGAAAGAGTGGTCTAGGAGAAGCTTTTTAAAAACTATTAGTCTGAAAAATTTCAAGTTGATAATCTACCTTATCCAATGCAAAGCCAGGAATGTTTCATGCATCTACCTTGCCAGACAACATCAACAAGAGGTGTAGCAGGCATGATTGCTTTCACAATGAAACTGGGATTTTATAAAACCATGTACCTCCTGTTTGCATCATTACTCGTCAAAACATTACAGAAGAGGAAGACCACGGCAGTTAATGTACAATTAAAATGCCGTGTCTATCCCCACTACATGTAGGAGCTTTTATCTAAGATTTATAGTGCAATGTTTACAACCATGTAGACAGTCATCATATAAAAATGGAAATTAACTGTGCTGTGATAAGGGAATATTCTCAGACATGCCTGGATTGCAAAAATTCTGCAGCAGCTCCATTACAGAAACCAAACAGCTGAGAATAGATAGCATTTGACTTGACTGACTGCAACGTGTCAGCTGGTAAAGATATTTGTGGTGTTTCTTCCATTTTGGCACTACAAGGTTCCAAACACAACACAGTGCCTTGCAGTGGAACACAAACTAGAGGACTCCAAGGGCAAGCTCATCACAGAAAAGTTCCAGTCAGGAACCCACTGTCTGAACCACTTCAAACTGAAAAGAAAAATTCTACCTTGGTCCTGGATCTAACCAAAAGGACACATGGATTTTACTGGAGAAAACAAGGTTTGTAATGGAAACTCAGCTGCAATCTTAAGCAGGGAGTGGCTATTCGTACACAGTGAAGAATGGAAGAATCCAATCCGCACAAAGTACCTGGTGGAAGGTGTGACGGGGGAATCTTTAATATTGTTATAATTCCTGCGTGTGCCTCACTTTCTCAGTGTACTTTCCATTGTTACCGGGGTACAAAGAGTCAAATCAGCTTTTAGGGGCAGATTAAGAGGCCTGAGATATTTGTCACGTGGCTACCTAGTGTGGAATGAATGGGTCATTAAACAACTGATGAGAACCCATTTATCTCAATGGATAAGTCAGGCCATGTCTTCCCTAAGCTGCAATCGATCTTCTGGAGTTTGATTTAGCAGGTCTAGTTTAGCAGGTTGTAACTAGACCCGCTAAATCGAACTCAGAGGGTGACCCTGTCAGTGGCTGTGTTCTTGCTCCTGAGAGGAGTAAGGGAAGTTGACAAGAGTGCTTGCTCTCATCGGCCTCCCACCGTGGGGACAGTGAGGAAACTCGAAACAATGCATGGCGACTCCAGCTACGTAACATAGCTGGAGCTGCGTATCTTGATTCGACCTTCCCCTTTAGTGTAGACCTGGCCTAAGAAAAATAATAGGAACCCCAATGGACACGATAGTTGTAGCTAGCGACCTAGAGGAAGGAGATTTCCCCCACTTTTGGCCAGGAAAGCAGAGCAAGGGCCCCAGGTAGAGAAAAACAGAGCAAGGTGTCAGGTGGCTGAGACAACAGCTGGCCTTTAGGGACAATGGGGGGTCAGAAGCCCTCCTATGGGCTGAAAAGCAGACAAACAAATGGAGTCCATAACAGCTTGGCTGGCTGCTTACACTGGTCTGGCCCTATGTCTCTGAGCTAACTTATGGACTTTGGGATTCTGTATGCCCCATGACTAAAACTGTTCCCTTGCTTTGAAAACGCTGCTGCTGTCACTGCAAATACTGAGAACACTGTGCCCTGAATGGGCACGGTACAAGCCTCCCTCAGGAGGTGGTTTTGGCTGGATTTACTGCAAGGAGCCGTGGAGAGAGAAAGACGGCCACAGGCCCAGTTTGAGAGCCTCGGAAGTGCTGGGCCTGCCCTGTGGACCGTGGGGGTCCTTGGGGTGCAGCACACTCAAGGGTCACTCCCCAGGGACTGGATCTGTGACTGGTCAGGCAGGAACTGCAGGATTCTTAGTTTATCATTCTTCTTTATTCTGTTCCGATCATTCCTCCTAGCCAAGCCCTCACGACCACTCTCCTTAGACACGATTGCAAATACCAAATGAAATATACTCCCCTCCAGTGTGGAAGGAGGAAACGGGTCTATTGTCAGTTCAGTCTCAGAGGGCTTGTCTAGACTGGTTCACCGCTAATGCATTTGTACAGCCACTGTCTGTCTACACTAGGCTCTAAGCCGTGTTTAAACAGCGGTAATTACCACTCTCCAAGAGTTCTTCAGATGGATCTCAAGCACTTCTGCTTTGGGGGCAGAGGGGTAAGAACCACCCACAGATATAACAGATATAGCCATACCGTCTCTCACTCTCACCTCCGTTATGGTGGACTTACAGACCTCTCTGGCCACGGATTCAAACTTCAGGTCTGTAGTGAGGTTCAACTTGTAGTTCCAAAGCAGCTAAATCAAAAGAGAGAGAATGCATTAGTTTGTATAGGAAAGGCTGAGAAATCTTGAACCTCAGAATAACAGACTGTTTTTCTTCGATTGCCTCCGTTTGTTTTATTCTTCTCACGTACAGTTACCTCCACTACACCTCAGCTTCATTCTTCAGCCATCTCTAAAGCTATGCAGAAAAAGCCCATGAACACCACTTATTCCAGCCTTACCTTGTCATCCATCATCCCACATTTTAATCAAATGATTGCTGAAGCCAGAATTTCTATACACGATCATTAACCGAGTTATTAAAAGGAAAAGAACTAATGAATCCATTTTCTGAATCTCACGATCTTTGTTTGCAAGACAAAGACGTTAACACCTGGCGAGCTCTTAGCACAGCGATGCATTCAACTCATTAATCTATGGCTTAGCTGTGCAATGTCGCTCTACAAATACAGTGGCGTCCTCAATATAAACTGGATTCATGGCCGCCTGTCTCGAGAGGAGACTCCAGTCAGCTGCTCGTTCACTTCCCAATTCAAAAGGCTATTATTAATAAGATAACCTCTAGGACAAATTGTGATGTGATGGTACACCATGAAGAGTTGGGGGTTGTCTCTGGGTGTTAACTACATCTGTTTTATTGCCAAATGCCTTAGCCTTTCAAACTCCTGTATGGGGGTCACTGCCCCTCTTAGGCAAGAGTCTGGGATTAGTTTATTAAATATGATCTAATTGTTTATACTCGTTCAAAATAAATTCCACTTTTAGCACATTTTGCTCTCCATAACCATGGAGGTGACAGCTGCCCTACAGCACTACAACAGTACATCAATTTAAAGGAAGAAACTGAAGACAAGGTAGCAAGAATTCAATATATCTGGCAACAGACCAGCACTAGTCTGGCCTCTCATGGCAAGTCCCAGCTGACACGACTAGCTTGCTCTGTGGCACTTCTCTCCAGCACAGGAGGTTAACCCACAAAGTGCATATTAGAAACCAGTACCTTGCACATGTGGCAAACAATGGACTGAGGGGTCAAGTGAAGACTGTGTCAGACTTGCATTATACAGCAACACTTGAGACACCAAAAATCTCAGCAATAATTAGGCAGCACACATGCCATCATCTAAGTTGGACAACTTTGCTTCCTCTGCCTTTTGAAGACTTTTAAGCAGCCTATGGCACATTAAAGACAACACGGGTACAATGGCCTGTGTAGTTCTTCCCTCGCCTCCCCCAAAACTCCAGGCATGGAGAGATGACAACTAGCCCTTACAGGATTCTGGAACTGTGGGAGACCCATGCTTAGGTCTTTCAGGGAGATATGAAGAAGCTGTAAGGGGCCACCATCATCTGACACCAATGCCAGGCAGAAGCCCAAAGCTGGGCCGGGGGAAGGGCTCACCTCCACCATGAACGGGGAGGTGGATATTAAAGGGGATAAGAAAATACTGCTCCTGGAATAACAGGAGACTCGGATCATGGAACAGCCAAGATGACTTTCCCTCAGATGGAAGCTCGCAGTCGGAGTCCCTATAACCTGGATCAAATGCTTTCACAGGAGACGCGTGAGAATGCAGCCAAGGACTGCAAAGCAAGGAACGCCGGGAAATTCAGGACTGCTCACAGACATGACTTTTGGATGAAGGCTTAACCAGGGATGTAAAATCCCATGTAAATGGTTAACTGATTAAACATTGGTTAAGTCTTGGTTAACCAATTAAGGGGGCTGCTTCAGCCTACCTCAGCTGGAGCACCTCACCCCTCGCCACGTCCAGACACCAGAGCAGCCCCTGCCTATGACAGGTCTGGGCCAGCCGCAGGCAAGGAGCTGCTCTGGAAGCCGGGTGCAGTTCCTGTCTGCGATGGGCCTGGTGGGGTGGGCAGGGCGATACTCCAGTCACCACCAGTTAACCAGAACCAGTGAACTTCTCCTGTTCAAGGAGATGCTTACTGGTTAACCTTTCACACCTCTAGTCTTAACTACCCTGGAAGGGGTGAAGGCATATCGCTGGGAGAGGCAGCGCGCCGTCAGTTCTCAGACACAACACACGTTCGATTCTCAATCCCGCACACACTGCACCAAGACACTTCCATGCACTGCCCCTTTGGTACTTTTACCACCTATCCAATGCACTGGGCCATGACGAAGGGCTTGGCGCCATGTCCAGGCGTAACAAACTGGCTCTGGGCTGCTGGCCCTGACTGGACTTTGGGGGCAGGGGGGACATGCTGGCTCCTATCTATTCATGGGGGAGGGGGATATCTAGGGTTCTGAAGTGGGTGGACTTGAAGCCTTGGCTGCAAGTACCCTGATCCAAGGCCTCCCACAGCCTCCAGCATTGGGGAAAAAAGTGCAAGCTGGAAGCTTGTGGGGCACTTCTGTGGCCTGTGCTCCACAAAAGGCAGACTGGAAGGCCACATGGTCCCCTCGGGGTGGAATCCAGAACTCTAAGGGCACAGCAGGCCTGTGGGACAAAGTTGGCACACGGAGAACGCCCTGACCACTTCAGGCAACAGGTACTGGCCCATTTTTTTTATAGAATATTTAAAACTCAAAAAATATGTAAAGCTCATCCACACCTGGGTCTGCTTTGTTAAGGGCTCAGCCACACACTGCACAGTCCCAGCAAAGACACTTGGTACTGCACCAAAACTAAACTATTTTATTTACGAATAATCACGAAACTAGCAAAGCACCATACTGTATTCAGCTACAAGAGCGAGCTCTGATCTAGAATCTGGCTGGGGATAGGCCAGTCACTGATGAACAAGGGACCCAGTGGAAATCCGGCCCCCGCCTGGCAGTATGTTTCAAGCACTCTCCAAGCACCTTCCCTATCGCAGCCCTGTACTCAGAACTAAATCTCTCATTCGGCGTTCTTCTACATTCCAGTCATTTCACACACCCTACACGGTGTTCACCTTACCACCGAGCCAGTGCAGGAGAGCAGTGGCAGTTTGCAGACACACACAGGCCATCGACAGCTGTAACTCAGTTAGGGTAACCGTTACCTGTTACCAAGACTGTGCTGCTGTTTGAGAAAAAATATGGCTCTAGCTTCTTAAAACGCTGCGCTCCTCTGAATTGCACATTTGGGCAATGAAAGCAGCCTGATTTGCTTAAGTGCCCAGCTCCCTGCTGCTCCAACTGCACACGGAAATCAATAGGAGCTGCGAGAAGCTAGCGGAGATGGCGTGGAATGGTAAAGGAACGAGGCCACGACGCCCTCTTCAGCATAAGCCCAGAAACCCGCATTGGCCCAGAAAACTACAGCTTGTGGAAAGCGTTTTCTGTCTCTGCACGATCACCAGAGGATGCCACAGGAAGCAGGTTTCAAATGCTCCAGCTAGCTAGAGAGCAAAGGAAATCGACGGATACTTACATGGTTGCAGTCTGAAGAGATTTCATTGTCCGGCTGAAAGAAAGGAAGAAAGAAAAGGGTGTTACTCTGGATCTAACGTCATCTGGTTACCGCATGCTAAATAATGAAGATGTTAAATCTTCAAAGTACTGCAAAAAAAAATTGCATTTTCCAACACATTTTAAGATTACATTTTTCCATTAAACTATTCCCAAAGCCAGGAGACAGGAAGCTTTAAACGCTACACAACAAGAAAGCTGCTGCATAAATGCCATTAAAACGTCCTGAACAAAGGAAAAACCCCTCATAATTGTCCCAGTTTCAGTGAGGCATGGAGCTGTTCAGCAATTTTCCAGGCACTGTTGCACTTTACGGCCTTGAAGTTGCACAGTAAGGAGAAGTATTAATGCAGCTCCCACCTAGCTAGGTCTTGTGCTGCATCTGATTTCTCATCAGCTCAGTTCCCCCCAGGTTATAAGCCAAGAGGGTAGAACAGCTGTGGAAAAGCACAGGCACACCTGGTGGCACAGGTGCAGAGTACAAGCCCCAAATTCAAGGTGGAAGGGAAGATCTGGCTGCCTTACTTCAGGGGTCAGTTGTCCCATATTTCAGCTCTGGGAGGATGAGACATCTGAACCAACAGGTAAGGTTGCAATTCACCCACAGAAACCCAAGGGATGCGCTTGCTAACAGACAGGCCAGTCTAATTCTAACATTCGGCAGGACTCCTGAGCCGACGGGACCCATCGGCAACCCACCCGTACACCACTGCTCCCCCCATTTCAGCATTAATTCACCTCTCTGGGAGGGAGTGATGCCTTGATACAAGGGATGTGATAGTGGAGTCAATTAACCGATAAGCAAATGCTTACAGGTGAATGCTACAGACTACACGCATTCCCCTCCCCCACTCCCTTGCCAGTACGTTTTAGCAGGCTGGCCAGAAGCCCAGCTCAGGACCTACCTGCGCTCAAAATACACAAGTCTCCCATCCCCGAGATCCATGCCCATGGGGACTGCAGTGCGCTGGGACCTTGCCTTGTAAGGTCCAGCAGCTCCCCCAAGTGAGCCCACCCCCAGTGTCACCCCCTGCCGAGAAAGGGGAGGTCTGAATACGACACCTACTGCCACCCACTTGTCTGACCCCGCGATTAACGGCCCATGCGGTGCACCTCCGCTGGAGCCCAACACTGCTGCTTCCGGCCCCGCTATTGAGTTGATCTCCCGGCCACAGATCCTGCCAATGCTCCAAACCCGCAGCGCCACTGCGGCTGGTAAGTGTGAGGCGATCCTTGCCGCCAAAGGCATGCAAAGGGAAGGTGTAGCCTGTTAGCCCGCTGCAGCTTATCATCACACTGTTTAAAGCATGGAGCCGCGCACCGTATGGCTTCCGAGCACAACTGAGTGGCAGTAGCCCAGGGAGAAACATCCCAACTCCCTTTTTACAGCAGCTACTTGTGACCGACAGGGACGGGGCGCCTGCCGCCTGCTACAGTCTGGCCCACGAGGCTTGAGGCTCTCCACACACATCCCTCCCCCCGGAGCAGGGAGAGCCCGGCCTGGCCAGGCAGCCAGGCAAGGAGGGATGCTAAGGCTGGGGAATCCCAGCCAATGAGGGCAGTGGGGGGGTGCCTGCCAGTGCAGAGCAGAGCGAGCTGTGCCAGGTAAGTGGCTCCATTCCCTGCCCCCCTTCTGCAGCCCACCACACTCCTATACGCGCCTCCTGCCCAAACCCTGCATCCCTCCCACACACTGAACCCCTCATTTCTGGCCCCACCCCAGAGCATGGGGGGGCCCTACATCTACTCGCCCTGGGCCCCTAGAAGAGTTAGGGGCCGGAGTGCGAGGGGAACCCTAGTGCCCCAAACTGAGTGAGTGAGTGGGTCTTTCTGCTCATCAGCTGGGGCAGTGTCCCTCTAAGCCTGGCAGGAGATTAATCAGCCCTGTCCTGTCAGTCAGCGCATGCAGGGGACCCTGAGCCTGACTGGGGGACTGTCCCCCAGCTTAGACGGAGCACCAGTTGGGGCCACACCCATGAGATGGGATCTCTTGGTTTTGCTACTCACTTGTGTGTGGCCCCCAACTGATTTTTCTATGGGCCAGTGCACCCCCCCCCAAAGGTTTCCCACCCCTCCCTGAAGAATCTGCACCGATTTAGTACACAGCAAAAGAGAGGTAATTTAGATGGCTCTGCTGGTACCCAGACAACAGGGGTCGGCAATCCCCAGCATGCATGCCCCAGAGCCTAAGGGGATCCCCAAAATCTACTAACTCTGGCACCCCAGAAAAGTAGATCTGGCCTATGGGAAACCCCGAATCTCAGTCCTCCCTGTTCCCTTCCCCTCTCCTCCCCTCACCCCATGGGGCTGGAGGGCCAGAGCAGTGAGGTGTCTCAGCTGGGGGCCACATCGGTGGCGGTTGGGCGTTTGAGGAGTTTTTTTGCTTCTCACTTGTGGTCCCCACCTGATTTTTCAGTCTGTGGACCCCAACCCAAAAAGGTTCCCCACCACTGCCATAAAGAAAACACTGAAACCTTGTGTGTTGGACACAATGTTTACTTTAATTTAAAATGAAGTCTGATAAACTAACACGAGAAAGTCAAAATGCTTAATCGGTTTAATAATTTACTTTAAACCATTCTCCCCAGCTGCAGCACTAGCAAAATGGCTTGGGCATAATTATGTAATTAACAGTGAGCTTCCATTAGCAACTGGTAGTCCAGGGAAAGCTTTGCATTGACCCAGGTGGTCCATGGGGCACACAGTGGAAAGAGCCCCTCCTCCCCCGGAGAGCAACACAGCCCAGAGCAGGAGGGTTAAACCTGGCACGCCACTTCAGAAAGGTTGCTGACCCCTGCCTTCCAAGAACCCTCTTCCCCAGCTGTCTGATAACCTGGTGATTGGACTATCTGCTTTGTTAAAGGCTGTAAGAGCCAGCTCATAACTTCCTCATACCGTGGGTCATAAGTGCCACACTGAAATATTAACACAGAAATGCCAAATTTACAGTATTTTAAAAGTTACATCTGCTTCTAGCCACTAAATGTCCGATTTACAGGCTAAATTTCTACCTCTCTACTCATCTTAATCACTCAGCAATGGCTGGAACCAAAACAGATCAGTTTCAGACTGAACTAATTGAAAAGTAAGAGCCAGAATGCCCTCAATTAAACCTGCCATCACATATTTTAGACAAGGACAGAGTTTCTTCGCAGAAGGATGGAGGCTAGCACTGTGATTTCCCTAAGGTGGGCTGGGCTAGGCTAATCTAATGCGTCTGGTAAGTAAAATGATGTCAAGGACGAGAGCGCCAACCCAGATGTCACCTCTGTTGCTTTGGTTACCTGTGTTTGTGACAATACCAAATGACCTTCAATCTCAGCGGTGTAAATTCAAATCTGCATTGGATTAGGGCTCTGGGCACTCACCTGAGAGATTTCAAGAACTTCTTTTAAACAATACTCATTGGACTTGCCTAACCCTGGGGTAAGTCCCCGCTGTGTTCAACAGAATCGTGCTTGCACTCGGAAGGACAGGATGGGCCAAATGGTCTTTATTTACAGCAACATTCTCTTGCAGAGATGGAGGCTTAGGTCCAATTCTGGGGTGCATGTCCCCATCCTTGAGAGACGCAAACTAGAAAAATCTAAAAAACCCAACAAATAGTCTGGTAGCACTTTAAAGACTAACAAAACATGTTGATGGCATCGTGAGCTTTCATGGGCACAACCCACTTCTTAAGCTCACGATGCCATCAACATGTTTTGTTAGTCTTTAAGGGGCTACTAGACTATTTGTTGGGTTTTAAGATTTTCCTGTTACAGATTAACTCGGCTCCCCCTCGGAAGCTTTGGAAAAATCGAATACATCTTTTCTATTTCTCACTCGTGGCGTTGTCTCCCACTATCAGAAGTTGGTCCAGTACAAAATAATGCTGCCCCACCAACCTTGTGTCTCTTCCAAAGATGCAGCAGGATTTATCCGGAGACTCGCACTAGCACAAGTTCAAGGTTCTGCCGGAATGTCGAAAGCAATGGAAGAACTTAAGATTTGTTTACTATAAATGCTGTCAACCCCTTTTAAGAAAAAATATTCTATCCATGTCCTGGAAAGCAAGTCAGGAATCCAAGCCACAACCACTCGCTAACACCCTATTCATAGTAGTCCTCAATAACCTTGCTTAGTGGCTTCTGATTTCCAATCCATCCAATTTCCAAAGTTCATCTACCAGCAGCGATTGTGTTTTAAAAAATTTATTTTCCTAGTGTAAGGAAAAAATGGTTCTCTCTTTTGTAACTGTTGTTCTTGGAGAGGTGTTGCTCATGTCCATTCTATGCTAGGCGTGCATGCGCCCACGTGCACAGTCGGAAACTTCTGCCTTGGTGGTATCCATAGGGTCAGCTGGGCGCCCCTTTGAGTGTCACACTTGTGCACTGGTACATTAGGTGCTGCCAGCCCCATGTCCTCTCAGTTCCCTCTTGCCAGCAACACCAATGGCCAGGTACTGGAATGAAAATGAGCAACACGTCTCCAAGAATTATAAAAATTAGGTGATTTTTTCTTTGAGCGTCTGCTCATGTCGATTCTATTCTAGGTGACACAAAGGCAGCAGTGTGGAGTGGCAGGGGGGTCCTTGTAAGTGGGGCTGGAGTTCACTAGCTGCCGGCCCTGCTCCGGGGACTATAGACCAGTCAAGTAACGGATAAGAACTCATGAGGTTACTGACTATTCAGTTAACTGCTATTTAACATCCCTACCCTGGCCTACACAGTCCATGCTGTGTGTGCTGGGATCGTAGGGCACTGGGGTGTTTGAGGTAGGGATGTTAAATATCAATCAACTAATCAAATAGTCGATGGGATTTCCATCGACTATTCGATTAGTCGATAAGGATAGCACGCATTCCACCTTCAAAATGTACAGGAGCCCCAGCAGGGGTGCATTTCAAAGATTCAAACGCTGCGTGGAGCCCAGGGTCAACAGGGTCCCCCACTGACTCCAGGCTCCATACAGGGCTTCCTCTTTGAAATGTACAGGAGTCCCCGCTGGGGCTCTTGTACATTTCAAAGAGAAAGCGCCGCTGCTGTGCCAGTGCCCCATCCCACCAAGCTGGAGCTGGGGGAACCAGCTTTTAAGCCGGCTCCCCCCAGCACCTCCGCCTCTCCCCTCCCGGCTGCCTCTCTGCAATACAGACAGCAAAGGGGGGAAGCGACTAGTTGACTAATGTGTTGACTAGTCGCTTACATCCCTAGGCTAAGGGGCAGGCCTACCCTTTGCACTGGGTCAGGGTCAAGTGCAGCCTCACTGCCCAGTCTGTGTTGTCAGGAAGTGGGGGGGCCAGGGGGTGCTGCAGAATAGTCTCCCACCTCCATGCAGCCAGTAGCCTGGCTCCCTACTGCCATGCTTGGAGCCTCCACAGCTATTGACAAATGAACTAAAAGTGCTGCAGCTGGTATTAATGAAGGTGGAATTTCAACTGCTGGAGAACTTTGGTTTGGACTTTGACTTATATTTAAGCCTCCCCCTGGATCTCTCCACTGGCTCCTTTCGTTCTCTCTGAGCAAGTTCAGGTTTATCACCCTACAGCGCTCTGCATCCCTGTTCTCGGATTATTTAGCCAGCCTTGTCCGGCAGAGCAGGGGCAAGAAGCAATCTATGGACACCACCTGTGTTACCAGCTCTCCCAGTGTTTCTTACTTACGGAACGCCCTTCTCAAGCCAGTCAAACTGGCCATGCCCACCCCAAGCAAGCCCCTCAAGCACCATGACACAAAGCCTGATGATGCTGCTCAGCAGCTGGGAGTAGTTTGAAGAAAGCTTGGCACTCCAAGCATGGGCACACACATTTCATCCATGCATATGCAGTAAAGCCCCTTCTTCCCTAGCATTCGTCCATTCTGTCACCAGAAAGACAAAAACTCTCCCGGGAAAACTCACGGGGGTACTACAGCAATCCAAATACACACGCCACGCCAGCTTCCAGCGCATCGAAAGAGTGGGTTGTGCCCAAGAAAGCTCTGATACTATATTTGTTAGTCTCCAAGGTGCCACAGGACTGCTCATTTTTCAAGTTACAGACCAACATAGCTACTCCCTCAGACTTTTTATACAGCAAAACAACACACCAACCAACTAAAATGTGCTTTATACAGTCCCTAGCGCCACCGTTAGTAAAAGAGAAACAAATCTTGCATTGTAACATAGCAGTAGGAAGCCCCTAATTGATCATTCATGTTTTAAAAGCAAATCTTTGGGGGGGAGCGGGGGGGGGGGGGAAATCACACTCCATATACTAGAGTTGCTTAAATGCCTATAAAAAGATTCAACATGCCTACGACTGTCAGCAGGCCCCAACTCCCATGATGCTTCGTTTTTCTTACTAACTCAAGGGAGCAACCCCGCAAAGGAGGGAAAGCAGTGCTGAGAGCCGTTGGAATACACTGGAACAATTGTTTCCACGTGGCCAGGTGTGCACTGGCCACGCATGACGAGCTGCGGTAATGCAAATTACGTCCAAACGCCTGAGCATCAACTGCCATCCGCTGTGCATGCGCCATGGAGGGTTAAAACGCCAGCGACCCCGAAGCTATTTTTAGTCTCAGAACCAGCATTTGCACTACGCCAGATTCTGCCCCCAGCGCAAAGCCATCTCCAAACTCCAGTGCCCGCAACAAAGCAGGTTTCTCTGTTAAACAACTGGGATTCCACGACTGCCTCTGCTGCCCTGCCAAGCCCTTCTCCTCCCTTCACGTCTGAAAAGATCAGTAAGGCAGCAGACACATCCTTCAGACAACACAGTAATGAGAGCAATGACACTGACCGGGAAGCCAAAACCCAAAGAGCATCAATACAAGAATCTATGCAAGGTCTGCTTTTAGACGAGCTACAAGGAGTCAGATGAAGGCTTCTTGGCCCGTGGTGCTGCTCCCAGCAGCTCCGACAGACAGAAGAAAGGTGTCCCACAGCGTACGAGCAGTAAGAGCAAAACCGCACAGAATCCTAGTGCTGGTTCTCCTCGGTTTTGTCCCTGTCACTCAAGAGTAGAAATTAGGTGTTGGGACCAGGTTACACCAAGTAAAACCAAACCAACAGTTGCTTGGAATAAATACTTAGAAGTGCCATGTCAGTCCAAGAATGACTCAGCACAAGGATTCCAGATTTATCCACTTAATTGCTACAGATCAAGCACGTTCAGTCAGTCAACACTTCTCTGTCCCCCCCCCCCATCCCACTCTCCTCAAAAACCCTGCCAGTTTTGCAAAGTGATCCTGAGATCTGAGTGGCAGGCAGCATTTTCAGGTCTGTTCGCCACTACCAGTAACAGATTCTGCAGCCTGAGCGAAAACAGTACCTCAGGCCAGGTCTACACTCGACCAGGCAGCCCAACTTAAGGTATGCACCTCCAGCTATGTACAATAGGTAGCTGGAGTCTGCTTACCGTAAACCGCGGCATCCCCACAGCAGGAGGCCCACTGGAGCAAACGCTCGCCTTCCCTGATTTGTCAAGGGCAGGAGTACTGGAAGCTCTGAGTTTGATTTAGTGAGTCTAAATTAGAGACTCGCTATATCGAACTCTGGAAGATTGATCGCGGAAGCAGCGATCTTCTGCGGAGTGGAGATGTGGCCTTAGTTAATTGTGTTGCTACAGAAGCAAGAATATGGCTGCAGAGCCAAGAGGAGGACAAGTGAGTAACTCAGACTCCGGAGTCACACAAAGTTGCCTAGCTAGGAGATGTCATTTCACAGAGTAGAACCACACTGGGGATTCTGACACACGCTTTGTCCGTGATTGCTCAACACTCTTGTGGAAACAGAATGCTAATAAGCACCATCAACGTTCTTCCTAGAGGCTGAATCTCAGCAACCCACAACTCTGGGCACTCACATTTTATAATCCAACTGTATCTGGAGGGTTCTGGGGGCAAGACCACCTGCAGTCACGAAGTCCAAAGAGGCAGCTTCTACCCAAGGGAGAGAAGTTGGCACAGAGGTTTGTCGTCTCTGATCGCTCAGAATAAGTAAGAAAATTACAAACAGTCCCACTCAGCAGCTGCAGTGGAGGCACATGAAAAGGCAGCAGTGCAGGCGCATACCTTAGTATGGGGAGGAGCAACATTAGTCGAGCCCTGCAAATCCATGGGCAGGAAAGCAGGGCAGATGTGGATACACAGGGGTCTGACAAGGCAGGGGGTGGAGGTGGCTTGGGAGTTTCAGCCTGGTCACAGGGGCAGGCAGCTGTGGGGGGCCATGACAGACCCTCCATGAGCCCTGGGCGAGGGGCTCCACCCACCCCCCAGTAACTCCATGGGTCGTTCCCCTCCTGGCCAGTCCAGAGTAAAGCGCAGCCTTGCAACTCTGTGGATATCTGCAGCTCAAATGCAAGCACCTATCTGTGCATCTGCCGGGGCTCTAACCATCAGCACCTTGCCTCCACTGCAACCCAGCTCATCCCTTCGCAAGAGCTGAGACCATGAGCGTACGTTTGCTGCCGCTGCCACAGGTGGAGAGGGGGGAGTGTCCACAGACAAGAAGTTGCGTGGCAGAAAACGTAAGCAGCTATGACTTGCTTTCCACTCAGACCTGATAACCACAGCAGGGCCTACACACAGGCCTGAAATAATGTCAGCAGCTGAAAAACGTATCAGACTAAGTTTGGATCACTGCAAAACATCCTCCCTTCCCTGACTGTGTAGGTCTGGAAAAACAAAAACAGAAAAGAGGATGTAGAAATATTATTATTATAATTTATCTGTGCTCACTCAGAAAAATAATAGATGTTTACAAACAAGATCATCTATTCCTTACGATATGCCACCTAATTACTTATATGGCCCCACAAACTCCACAGCCTCTGAGTGCAGGAAAACTAATGAGGCTAGTTTACAAGGTTCTCTCAACTGAGTCGCTGAACTAGACAAGTGGGTGCGTAGTGTTTGAAAGCCGAGTCAAACAATGAGTGTCCTATTTAGACGTGGGAGTGGAAAGCTACCTGGTCACGCTTTTCTCTAGTGCAAGTACATTCCACTGCCACGGCAGTTTAGACTGGGTATTTGACAGAAATGCCCTGTTTTGCCCCATCTAAATTGCATCCCCCCCCCCCCGAAAAAGCCCCATTTCAGAAAAAAAGCGGCGGCCACCATTATGCAAATGAAGCACGGGAAATTCAAATCCCGGCTTCATTTGCAATATAGACATGCCTAATTTACATCCCTTTACCGAAAAAGGGATGTAGTGTAGACACGGCCTATTTGGCGATCTATGGTACCAAATGCCACAGAAAAGTTCATAGAACATTTATGATATTTTAGTCATCTGTCAAGACAAGTGATTCACTCCATATGAGTGGGCAAGCAGAATTTTGCAGGGCTAATTTAGGCCATGAAAATGGAGAAATTAGGAAGAGAGCTTAGCTACATTTCAGGGCTCTCCTACGCTGTACATTTTAATGGCCTAAAATGGATCCATCTCTTGTAACAGCGCTCACGAACTCTACTCACTGTCTAGAAGGATACTCAGTTCAAAATAAGTCCCCTATAAAAAAACCAAGCAAGGCACCTTTGCTCTTCACAGGAAAATTCCAGTTTAATGTCAGAGAAACTAACAGGCATTTACACAAATTCACAGCTCGATGCAATGGTGGAGAACATGACCAGATCTTGGACCACTGTACATTCAGTATGGGGCCAGTGACAAACACTACTGCTAGAACACGTGATTTACAAGTATCTTGAATTCTCAGGGCCAGAAAGGTAGCTAAGTCCAGAAAAGCTGCTTATTTCATACTGGTGTGAAGCGATCAGTTTTAGCTGTAGTCAGTCACGTCATCTCAAGCGCACTGCCAGGGAGCAGCCCGCCAGGAAGAGAACTGAAGGGATGTCCTGCAGTGGGCGTACCAAGACACTGACTGACTTCAGTCAAGCTCTCCCCCCTACTTCTATCTTGTGCTGGGACTCCATGCTGGCAAGTTTCTGCTCCTGGAAAACAGATTCTGGCTCCCTCTGCATCTGCTTCCAGCCCATACTCAAAGGAGGGTGGGTACAAATATTGCTAATTAAAAATGGATTTTTTTTTTTGCTGTGCCAGTTTATTTCAAAAAAGTGTTTTTTAAACAATAAACCTATTTAAAATGAAATTTGAAATTGACATCTGATGCTAAGGCATAAGTGATTTAAAATCACTTATATCCAAAAAGTAAGCAGTTTGTTGTAGTGCCAAGCTTTAAGAAAGTGAAACCACTAAACTGATAGAAGACACTGTCTTAAAGCACCTGGAGTCAAGTTTGTGAAGTGCTAAACCAGCTTATATTTTATTCATCTCAGTATAAATTAGTTCAGTTCAATGATCAAAGTTAAAAAAAAAAAATCAACTGAGAGTTGAAAAAGAAAAGCTAGTTTTCATCTTCCAACCTATGAATAAAAATTAGGTATGAATGGATGAGATCTACTAGTTTTAAAATCTCAGTAGATGTGGTGACCAGAAACAATCAACTCAATGTATTAACTACCAACAATACTTCCTCTGTTTAATACATTGGTCAGAAATACAAAAATTATCAAAACACGTTTCACATGTATTCAGCACTCAGGGCAGCTTAAAAAAAAACAAAATGCTGTTTTTGTGCATTTATCTGTATTTGAATTTATAGCCAAAAGGAGTTTGACACAAATCACAAGTAAAAAGTTAACTTAGTAATTAAGAACTGCATCTTTAATCATTTTTCAGCATACAAATGTAAAAACTAATAATCAGAAAAAATGTAAATTAAGTTACATAGCTGCTTAAATAAATATGTATAGATAGAGGTCCAGACCTTCAAAGTGTCATGATTTCAATGCAAGATTGGATCTTAAATACCTCTGAGGCTCTGAGTCAGATCATACCCTACTGGTTAGCAAAAAGCAGTGCTACATTTAGTATAAAGCAAATCAACATATTTTAATGGTTACCAACTAATGAGTATCAACCTCTTCTTTTTTTTGAGGGGGGAGAATAAAGTACAAATGCAAAATGATTAAATCAATTATTTAAATCAAGGCTTCCAGTCTACTGTCGTCTTAAATCACAATTAAAATCGGTGATTTAAATTGCTTTGATTTAAACCAACCCTTCCCCATCCCTAGCTCTAAATAAGGTGGCTTTTCCATAGGCCTGACAGCATCTGGCTACTCGAAGAGCCATGTGGCCTAAACGTCATCAAAAGGGCAAGTCCATGCCCTCCACCTTTACATTTCAGAAAATGCAGACAGTGAATTGCAGCCATGACTTGAAAACTTGTCAATTCACTCCCAAATCTGAAAGCCAACTGTACCCAGACTGGGTTTTACTTTGGCATTGTGGCTGAAAACGTAGATTCACCGGGGAATATTGGCAATACCCACATTTCACTGTGAAGGACTTGCAGAGCTGTGGATGAGGAGACAGACTAATGAGAAGCATCTTGGTTAAAACGGCCGAAGCTCCTGGCTTCTCCAAACTGAGACTCCACAGTTGAGAAGGATAAAAGCTTCTTTATAAAAAGATACAGGAACAATTGAGGTATCTTCCCCCTTAGGATGTTTGTTTTTTAATCTCAGTTGTCCCCACTTCGGCTAAGTCTACATTGGCACTTTTCTGCGCTGCAATTTTCTGGCTCACCAGCAAGAAAATTCTGGCCCCAACCCACAGCAAGTTACAGCGCTGTAAAGCACCAGTGTAAACAGGCTCCCAGCCCTGCCAGCTACTCTCCTCAGAGGTGGTTTACTTACGGTGATAGAAAGAGAGGTAGCCATGTTAGTCTGATCTTGCTAAAACAAAAGGAAAAACTATGTAGCACTTTAAAGACTAACAAGAAGGTTGAATAGGTGATGAGCTTTCGTGGGCCAGACCCACTTCCTCAGATCATATTCTGGAAGAGAATTGGCATGACCATATATACCAAAGGAATACAATGAAAAAAACCTGACAAATCAGATTTAGTACAGAAGGTGGGGTGAGGGAGAGGGAGGGAGGCAATAGCTATTTATGAGTCAATAAGAACATAAGAATGGCCATACTGGGTCAGACCAAAGGTCCATCGAGCCCAGCATCCCATCTGCCGACGGTGGCCAATGCCAGGTGCCCCAGAGAAGGAGAACAGAAGACAATGATCAAGTGATTTATCTCCTGCCATCCATCTCCTGCCCTTGTTATGAAGGCTAGGGCACCATACTTTATCCCTGGCTAATAGCCATTTATGGACCTAACCTGCAAAAATTTATCAAGCTCTTTTTTAAACCCTAATAGAGTCCTGGCCTTCACAGCCTCCTCGGGCAAGGAGTTCCACAGGTTGACTGTGCGCTGTGTGAAGAAAAATTTCCTTTTATTAGTTTTGAACCTACTACCCATCAATTTCATTTGGTGTCCCCTAGTTCTTGTATTATGGGAAAAGGTAAATAATTTTTCTATAATCACTTTCTCCACACCATTCATGATTTTATATACCTCTATCATATCGCCCCTCAATCGCCTTTTTTCCAAACTGAAAAGTCCCAGTCTCTCTAGCCTCTCCCCATATGGGACCCTTTCCAAGCCCCTAATCATCTTAGTCGCCCTTTTCTGAACCTTTTCTAATGCCAATATATCTTTTTTGAGGTGAGGAGACCACATCTGCACGCAGTACTCGAGATGTGGGCGTACCATAGTTTTATATAGGGGAAGTATGATATCTTTTGTCTTATTATCTATCCCTTTTTTAATAATTCCTAACATCCTATTTGCCTTACTAACTGCCGCTGCACACTGCGTGGATGTCTTCATAGAACTATCCACTATAACTCCAAGATCCCTTTCCTGATCTGTCGTAGCTAAATTTGACCCCATCATGTAGTACGTGTAATTTGGGTTATTTTTTCCAACATGCATTACCTTACACTTACCCACATTAAATTTCATTTGCCATTTTGCTGCCCAATCACTCAGTTTGCTGAGATCTTTTTGTAGTTCTTCACAATCCCTTTTGCTTTTGACTGTCCTGAACAACTTTGTGTCATCTGCAAACTTGGCCACCTCACTGCTTACCTCATTTTCTAGATCATTGATGAACAAGTTGAACAGGATTGGTCCCAGTACTGACCCCTGGGGAACACCACTAGTTACCCTCCTCCATTGTGAAAATTTACCATTTATTCCCACCCTTTGTTTTCTGTCTTTTAACCAATTCTTGATCCATGAAAGGACCTTTCCTCCTATCCCATGACCACCTAATTTACGTAAAAGCCTTTGGTGTGGGACCGTGTCAAAGGCTTTCTGGAAATCTAGGTATATTATATCCACTGGGTGCCCCTTGTCCGCATGTTTATTAACCCCTTCAAAGAATTCTAACAGATTAGTTAGACACGACTTCCCTCTGCAGAAACCATGCTGACTTTTGCCCAACAATTCGTGCTCTTCTATGTGCCTTGCAATTTTACTCTTTACTAGTGTTTCTACTAATTTGCCTGGTACTGATGTTAAACTTATCGGTCTATAATTGCCAGGATCTCCTCTAGAGCCTTTTTTAAATATTGGTGTTATATTGGCCATCTTCCAGTCATTTGGTACCAAAGTGGATTTAAAGGATAGGTTACAAACCACTGTTAATAACTCCGCAATTTCACATTTGAGTTCTTTGAGAACCCTTGGGTGAATGCCGTCTGGTCCCGGAGACTTGTTACTATTCAGCTTATCAATTAATTCCATAACCTCCTCTAATGTCACTTCAATCTGAGTGAGTTCCTCAGATTTGTCACCTAAAAAGGCTGGCTCAGATTTAGGAACCTCTGTAACATCCTCAGCCGTGAAGACTGAAGCAAAGAAATCATTTAATCGCTCCGCAATGGCACTGTCTTCCTTGATCGCTCCTTTTATATCTTTATCATCCAAGGGCCCCACTGCTTTTTTAGCGGGCTTCCTGCTTCTAATGTATTTAAAAAACATTTTACTATCATTTTTTGAATTTTTGGCTAGCTGTTCCTCAAACTCTTTTTTGGCTTTTCTTACTACATTATGACACTTAATTTGGGAGTGTTTATGTTCCTTTCTATTTTCCTCACTAGGATTTGACTTCCACTTTTTAAAAGCTGCCCTTTTAAATGAATGGCTAATCAGGGGTGACAGGTGGGGAAGCTATCTTTGGAATGGGTAAGGTAATTAGCATCTTTGTTAAAGTCCATTCGTAAAGTGTCAAATTTAAGCATGAATGTTTTACAGTGATAGGAGAGCTTTCTCCCAGGCTGCCGTGGCCACGCAGCAGTGCTTTCAAGTGTAGACAAAGCCTTAGTCTTAATCCAATGCCCATTCAGAGACACTGCAGAATGGATTGGGAGCTGCTGCTTGGGCTTGAGACAGTCCCTTGTGGGAGGGAAGGAAAGGGGAGAGGTTGGCCCTGACAAAGGGAAGTCTCTGCCAGAGGGCTAGGAGAGGCCCTGAATCAATGATAAGGAGAAGCTCTGTCCATCAAAGGGGCAGCTCAGCAGCTCTTCACCCCATCCCAAGGAAGAGGGGCGAGGAGCGATTTCCTTGTGAGAGGGACAGGTAAGCACATGCTGGACTGCATACATCTGGGAGCAGTGCTGAAGTCTGTCACAACCCTCAAAACCTGCACTGGACCAATAACCTCACGTAGGTTTATCTCCCACACAGCTTCTGTTTCCTTTGAAACTTTGTGGCTAGCTGGCCCAGACTGCTTGGCTTCTGCCTAAATTCCAAACGGATGTGCTGGCCTATTGACTTTGCTGCTGAATTCATTCCTGCTCATTAGGATATGGCAGAATTTCAAATGTAACCGAGGCAGGACTGGACCCTCAGAGACAGCATTTCCGCCCAGGCATCCAATTACAAAAGCCTCTGGGTAAAGGAGAGCTTCTGCGACGTCCCTGGAATTATACTTCTCTAACAACAGGCATCAGAAGTTCTCTAGCTCCACATCTCCTGGCCCCACCCCACCGCACGCCACACCAGACCACAACAGAGGAGCCACCCCACTGCAAAACGTGCAATGAGGACGAGCCGTTCAAAAGTATGAGGTGCCATGCTTCAGAACTGGCAACGTGTCCACACCTAAGGACAGCAGCAGGGGGTTCAGAGAACGTCGAGCCCACAGAACAACAAGTCTCCTATTCCAGAGCCAACAGGATGAGAGCTGCTCAGCTTCACACACAGTATTAGCCACGGCAAAGCCAAAACCAAAGTAGGAGAGTCACCCAAGTAGAACACGAAGACAGGGGGCATGTTATGGGCCAGCTCATATGCTCCCTGGCCCCTGGGTGTTGAGGCACAAGACCGGTGGGAGTTTCGCACACCCCATCTAGATTTTTAAACAAGAACAGGGGTTCTCAGCCCATTTCCCACGGGGGGCCACATGCGTGCCTCTGTGTTGTGGCCACCCCACGGACCTGTGTGTCCACATGGGCTGCAGGTCTCAACCTGCAGCCCATGGTGCTAGACCGTGAGCAGCCTAGCAAGCTGAGAGAGACAAAGCGCCCGATGAACAGGCTTCTCTTCCTGCCTACGAGGGAATCCCAGGCTGCACCCCTACCCCAGAGCCCTGCCCCAGCCTAGGGGAAGGGAGTGCAAGCAACAGAGGCAGGAGTACACGGAGGGGGTGTGTCTGGCTTGGGACTATTAGGAAACAGGAAGCAACAGGAAGGTTTCACTGCCCTGTTTCTCTCTGTTTAGAACTGGTGAATGGGTTCCTTTTCCTATGAAGCTGAGCCTCCCAAGCCCCCTCCCCCTTCCAGGCTGAGGGAAATGCTCTGATTTAGGGAGACTCCTTTGAGAGGTAATGGCACAGAGCCATGGTGGGGAAGGGCCTGTGAGACTCAGCTATTGGTATCAGCTGTTTCTTCTTTGTCATTCAAATGGCTTGGGGCCCTGGCTGGCAGCCCAGCCATCCTACAACCACTTTCCTGTGGCCTTCTGCCATGCACCCAGAGGCATCTCACTGCGATTCTCCGGTCCTAGCAGGGCAGGGGGAAGGCTGCAGGGTGCTCTCCCACCTCCATGCAGCCAGTGGCCTGTGCTCGCCTCTGCCAGGCTCAACGGCTATTTATTGACCAAAAATTTGCTAGAATTTTGAAGTATTGTGCACAGATTGTGTGTGCGTGCACACGCTGAATTCCCTCAGGAAAGGGCTGAGAGGAGCACTGAGGGCAGGGTGTGCACAGATTGTGTGCGCACTGAATTCCCTCGGGAAAGAGCTGAGGGGCACGGGGGGCAGGGTGTGCACAGATTGTGTGCGCGCACACGCGCTGAATTCCCTCAGGAAAGGGCTGAGAGGGGCACTGGGGGCGGGGTGTGCACAGATTGTGTGCGCACTGATCCGGCAGGGATCTTGCTACATTTCAAAGGTGGAGGCGCCCTTACTGACTAATCAAATAGTCTATGCAAATTCCATGACTATTCAATTAGTTGATTAATCTAAATTTCACATCCCTACAATGAGCAGGTTTAGAAATAAACATAAGGAAGTACTTTACATGTAGTCAACCTGCGGAACTCCTTGCCACAGCATGTTGTCAAGGCCAAAAGTATAAGTGGTTTATAGATAAGTTTATGGAGGACAGGTCCATCAACAGCTATGAGCCAAGAAGGTCAGGGGTGCAACCCCATTCTCTGGGCATCTCTAAGCCCCTGACTGCCAAATGGGGAGACTCGAGGACAGGGGACAGCTGATTGGATAACTGCTCTGTCCTGTTCACTCCCCGAAAGGCAGCTGCAGCCCTGGGACACTGCAAAGGCATGGACAGCTACACTGCGAAGTCCGAGATCTGCAGTAGAAGGGTGTGGAGAGTCTCTCAAGAGGCAGGCATCCCCCTGCTCTCAGCGAAAGACAGGTCTAAGCTCTGGCTGAGCAGCCAATGGACTGAAGCACCCATCAAAAGAGACCTGCCCGTCTTAGCATAGCAAGCATGCGACTTATCAGATACTGCCGGGGCACTTTCCAGCCCCAGAAAAGGGTTACAAAAGATCTTCCCCACGGCATGGATATCACAACAGCCAGAGAACAATGTAAGACAGGCCACAGCGGAACCACCTCACAGACAAATCCCCGGCTTGACAATCAAGTGCCTAATGTTGTTAGTGGCCTTGGGCCAATACCTTTGAATTTCGAAGTACTACATCCGCCTGGCTACTTCAGAAAAAGGCGGCTTTTCCACCACTGCCCGTTCTTGGAATAATGCTAAATAGTTTCCTGTGGTAAAGGCTTCTCTCAGATAAGTCTGCTTCTGGGCCATTACAAATACCACATCCCATTTGCTAGGATATACGGACAGGGTTGTAAGCATAGAAAAAGGACTTTAAACCCACAGTTTTAAATAGAGTGACTGTACCATCCTTCTCCCCACCAGCACACTGTATAAAATTAAAGGAAAAGTGAAAAGCAGTCACTACGTAAGATTTTCTTCTCCAGCAGCTTAAGCAGCAAACTCCTATAGTAGGGGTGTAGAAATGCGTTTGAAATGTAACCATGTAACTGCTAAAAACCACAGCGGTAACGTGGTTACATGCACTGCGGGCTCTGCAATGGAAAGCTGAAATCAGCTTTATTCCGCAGAGCCTCCAGCGAAGCCTCCTCCCCACGGGGAGCCGGCATGTAACCTGAGGCGGTGGCAGGTGGGGAGGAGAGGGGTGGCAGGGCCTGCCACGGATAGGGACTGCTCTGGCTGGAGCAGCCTGTCTGGGGCGGGCAGGGAGCTGCTCCAGCCCCTACTGGTTAACCAAAATAAGGAAGTAGCGCTTGTTTTCTTAAGTATGACCATTAGCCTTCTATTGCTGGCTGACGCAGCCCTGGGGAAAAAGACACGATCAAAAATACTGATTCTCTCCCCGTCGTTCATATGCAAGACTATTCTTGTGCCAAGCTGGGCATCTGCTGAGAATCTGATCTTGGACATTAAAGGTTTGCAGGGAAGCCCATCACGAGGGCTTGATGGTAGCAGCATGTAGTGCAACGTGAGACCTAGAACATTGTTCCCAACTCCCCCCAGCCGATTAGACTCCCACAATGCACTGGCACTTTGAGGGAGAAATTAATCACAGCTCTAGCGCCCGAGATGGACAGCACGCGTCCTGAGTACTCACGCCTTGGACTATCGGCAGTTCTCACAAGGGAAGATTAGTTTGGGCGGCCTGTTGGGAAAAGCTGATGGAAAGATACCCACTCACCTGCCTGTTTTCAGCCGCACCGTAAGTCCATACGTTACATTGCTGCTTTTAGTTAGTCCCAGGAATGACATGCTGCTGCTTCAGAACAGCAAGGCCCTGTTCATCCTGCCTCCCTTTTTAAAGCTGTTGCCGGGGCCACTGAAAGGGCCACTTCTCACAACATATACTGCCCTGTACCTCCTGCATTTTAAAAGAGAATCCCGGAGGCAAACTGAGAACATAAGAACGGCCGTACCGGGGTCAGACCAAGGGTCCATCCAGTCCAGTAGCCTGTCTGCCGGCAGTGGTCAGCGCCAGGTGCCCCAGAGGGGGTGGACCGAAGACAATGATCAAGCGATGTGTCTCCTGCCATCCCTCTCCAGCCTCTGACAAACAAACAGAGAACCTGAAACCCGCCTCTGTGAACCAAACATACACTGTTTCTTTCATTGTCTGCCCCCCTCCCCCATTATAAAAGAGCATCCACTAAATGGTACCTCCCAAGCCTTCTTTCCTTAATACACCCGGATAGGCAGCTAGAGTGTCCCTTTCATGACTTAGCAAGCATAATTATGCCACAATATGATCGGTCCCCATTACTCTGGGAATTAGCAAATGGCCTGGGCTGAGATGAGGGATGTGAGGGTTTAACTGGTTAACCAGTAAGCTTCACCCTTAAGAGGCTTTCTAATTAAGGTTAAGCGGTGGGGCTGGGGCAGCTCCAGGCCCATGGTGCGCAGGAGGGGGAGGCCCACCGCAGCTCAGCTGGAGCACTCCTCCTGCCCCCCACCCCGCTCTCCTTTAATCGGTTTAACAAGTTAAACAATATATTTAATCAGCTAGCCAATTAAATGGCATTCAGCATTCCTAATTGAGCCTTTAAAAACCAGCCAGTGGCCTTGCAGTGACCAGTGCTTTGCTGGTAATGGAGCAGTTATCATGTGTTCTGGGAACAATGTCAATTTAAGATCAATTTGCCTTTGTTCTCTTCTATACTGTGGAAACACTCTATAAAAATGATTTTTTGGACCACACATCCATCACATCAGATGGGTACCTCTGCATACTAAATTTCAAAAGATTATTTACGAACTTGTAAAGTACCCAAGACAGTACCCTACCAATGTATACATCTGTTCTTGATTATAGCTTCACATAAGGGCTGTGTCTTAACTACATTCCTTTTCTCGAAAAAGGGATGTAAATTAGACACTTCAAAATTGCAAATCAAGCTGGGATGGTGGCCACGGTTTTTTGACACAGGGCTTTTCAATCAAAAAACAGCAGTTTAGACGGGGATCTTTCGAAAATAAAACCCTTTTTCGAAAGATCCTGTACTGCTCAAAGAATGAGGTTTACAGAATCTTTCGAAAAAAGGTTTCATTTTCGAAAGATCCCCGTCTAAACTGCCGTTTTTCTATCAAAAAGCCCCGTCGAAAAAACCGTGGCCGCCATTATGCAAATGAAGCACGGGAGATTTAAATCCCGGCTTCATTTGCAATTTTGAAGTGTCTAATTTACATCCCTTTTCTCGAAAAAGAGATGTAGTTAGACACACCCAAGGATTTTAAGTATCAGGTAACTGACTAATGGAACAATCAACAGTCCTAGGGCTGTTGCTACACTTCAAAGGTGAAAGCCCGGAAGCCTGAGGTCACCTGGGGACTCCCCCGCTGGTCCCAGGCTGGGTGCAGCACTGCCGCTTTGAAACTCCGCAGCAATTATGTTGATGTCATGGACTACCTATGAGCCTTGATACTGCACAAAATAATGAAATATTCCTCATGAGTTTAATTTACCAGGTTGCTTTTTTTTATTAGACATGGCTGCTGGAACAGCTGAAGGAATTTCACTTTTATCAACCATGTCCCTTCTACAACCAAAATACACCCCAAGAACCAGCAGATTCTACAACTGAAAGCAGATATTTTGATCAAGACTTATTTAGATATTCTTCTTCCCCATCATGTCAAGTGGAAGCTACTTACTGTAACAGGAAGTTCTTAGAACAATGTTGCCCCACCTGTATTCTGCTACCCACCCTCCATCCCTCCTTCTTCAGACCCTTCCTTGGCTTTGCGGTAAGAAGAAAAGGGAGGCATCAATCCACAATGCCTCTTATGCCCTCCATCAAGAGCATGAGGAAGAAGCCACCTAACTTAGCCTTGGTGCTCAGGAGGACACAGGGGCACCAAATTACACCCTGCTTCTCTGCTGACCTTTGGTTCCTAGGCTCAACATTTTAACCACTGAAGTTCTTTCTGTGGCAATTCCAGCGTGACAGGCTCCCATTAAGCTAGCACTAAAGCTATTGAGCAGAATACTGCGCTTTAAACTTCTGGGTACAAGGTTAACTCCAGGAGTTCAGGATGGCATTGCTGTAAACAGGCAGTTCACGAGCAGTGTGTGCCTTGAGCCAAGAACGATACCTGGATGGCTGTACAGACACAGGACACTAAAGCCAGCCGGCATGTCCCTGGTGTGCATGCAACAGCATTTGAACAGAGCTTTCTGCACGTGTATATAAGGAGGATGACACTGTCCTGACTAGGAACACACAAATGTAACTAACCGCTAAAAATCATAGCGGTTCCAGTTACACGCGCTGCGGGCTCTGCCGTATAAAGCAGAAATAAGCTTTATACTGCAGCGCCTGCAGTGAATCTGCCTCCCTGGGAGTGGGGCCGGCAGGGGCTGCTGCTGGCCCTTCTTCAGGGGACCCACAGGGCTGGAGCAGCCCCCTGCTTGGGTCGGGTGGGGAGCTGATCCAGCCCTTACTGGTTAACCAGAACCGGTAACCTCACCATTAAGCCGCAACCTTTTACATCCCTAATCCTGACTGCACAGTTAAACATCCACACCGCATTCCCTCAGAACAGCTGCCACTCCCCCCGTCAAATCCATTTACAGCTGGCTGAGCCAATGTCAACTAAACAAGTTCTCCGCTTCCTCAACCCTCACAGTCTTGTCAAACCAGGCTGCTTTGGGGAAGCCACAGTTCAGAGTCTGAGGCTGTGCTGATTTTGCAGCTCTCTATTGGCAATTACCCCTACTCAGAGGCTCACCACTGCTGTGCAAAGGCTTTTCAGCTTCTGATTACAGTGTGGCATCTCAAGGAACCAATTCAGACTGGTTACTTCTCTCATCACTCTGAGCAGGCAGCAGCACCAAGGGGAAAGGAATGTGCGTGTCAGCTGGAGGCAGTTCCGATGCAGGGAATATTTCTACAGCTGAACATGACTAAACAGAAGTTTTAAAGAGAACTTAATTACAGACAGCCAACTTGGGGACATCTCTGTGAGAACACCCACGTTCTAGTCCTCTGACAGCAGGTGATGATCCAAAGAAGTGTATTCATTAACCTATCTGCTGAAGTACACATTAAATCAAAATTTTCCTACTGGCTGAAACCAAGCATGACTGAAGGGACGGACAGGAAGTAGGAGAGTGACACTTCCTGTTCTTAGCCCGGAAAACTCAGAACAAAGATTTAAATACCTGGTTTCCAGCCATTTCTGCTAGTTGCTGTGACCATCTTCTGCAGAGTGAGAGGTGGCCTCTGGCTCCTAGAGTCCACACTGCTTTTAGTTAGTCCCAGGAAGGACACTCTTCCAAAGCAAGAGTAAGCCCCTGTTTATCCTGCCTTCAGCTGTAACCAACACAGCATGCAGCAATGACCTTGATCTTGCAATGTCTGACAGAGCTTAACTCCTCTTTCTTGGCAAACAGCTTTTGAGCCTGCCAGCCCGCTCCCGCACCCTGGCTCCTGCCCAGACACCCCACCCCAACAGCCCCCTCCTGCATTTTGGCCCCAACCCAGAGCATGGGGGACCCCCCTAAATCTACTAACCCTGGGTCACCAAAAGAGTTAATCCAGCTCTGGGGGTAAGTTGTGAACCTCAGTGCCCCCTGCCCTTCCCCTCCTCCCTGTGGGGCTGGTGCTCAAGGGGAGTGAGGCAAGTCTTTTACCACTTCTCAGTGGGGGGTCACCCCTGCGAGGGTGGCTTTGGCTTTGCTTCTCACTGTGTGGCCACTTGACTCAAGAAGGTTCCCCACCCCACCCAAGCACTTGAAAACCTATAGTCTTGGTTTAATGCCACCACTAGAGGGAGAAAGGCAGACAGCTGTGTGAGGTTCCACAGTGCAGCGGGGGGGTGTCTGGCAAACTGACAAGTCATGTGGGAGCAAAGCCCTAGTGTTCAGAAAAGAGGCACTGAACCAACAGCCTCTATGCACCGGTAACAGGACCCCCTTTATGAGAGACACTGACTACAAACTGCATGATCAGCAGCTCATTTGCCTCAAATATTGGAAGGGCTTGAGTTGGTCTGCTGGGATTTCAATGTTATTTGTTCCATCTACTCTGCCTGTCCCAGCCAGTCGAAACAACGGGCTGCCAGTCACATGCTCCAATGAAATCACTTGTAACAGGCAAACGCGCCGACCAGTTAGAGGTCAAACGCAAGGCAGCACTGCCAGTGAATGTATTTCAGGGGTGTATGTTTAGCAAGGAGAAGTGAAATTACTGAACCAGCCTGGCAGATTTTTTACTCTCTCACTTAGGCCAAAATTTCTTATAGTGTGTGAGAAACTTGTCTGATCTCTGCCAAGACTGTCAAAAATGCCAAGGACTGAGCCTAGGTGATAACAATCTGAACAGCTGATGTAAACAATGTACTGTAATTTAGCCCAGGCGAACCTGACTGGAGGAGCTACAGAGATCACACAATAAAGCAGCTCCCAAAGAAGCTGAAGAAACAGGACTGCTCAAAGACCTTTTCCACGAGCGCAGGCAGCTCCTCAGGGAAGGGCTGTTAAACGAGTGAGCTCCCCCTCCAGACACCCCCCTCAGCAGTACGGCCTCTCCTGGTAAGAGAACAGTCCCATCGGGGGTCACTGCTATAGTCTGTACACACGATTTGACAGAGGAATGCCCAGCCATTTCAGCTATGACACTGCACGCTGAAACGACGACAAAAGAAACACTCAGCAAAAATATACTGGCACTGAGCATTCGCCATCCCCGTGCCTAGAACCTGACTGACAGCCCAACGATGCACCAACACCCCAGAGAAAGGAGACAGATCTAAACCAGTTAGCAGATGGAGGATATACTCAATTTTCTCTGGTGCTTTTTTTTTTTTTTTTTTTTTTTTAAGACTTCAAATGTGACATGACAATGTGACTCTGAACAGTAAGTTATGGGGGGTGAGCAGCTTACGTATTACAGAGCAACATGTGAACACAAGCCAAATGCGAGGAATAGGAGAGGACTCACCCTAATGCTTTTTAAGGTGCCACGAACTCACCCACAACCTAGTCCCTCAAAAACCAGGGCTGAAATTACAGCAGCTTTAGAGCCAAGTGACAGCTGCCCAACCAAACACTGAACAGCCACAACCAAGCTTATTCTGTCTTTGGAAACTCAGTCAAGGGCTCTAAACACAGTGTTCTCAGACTGCTTTGAGGCAGATGAAATTCAGTTTCAGTAGAGTTGTTTATTTTTGTAGCTGCAATAAGAAATGGCAAGTTTCCCAATATGTTTTTAGTAGAGATATTATGCTTTCAATCAGGCTAATCAAAGTAACCTTGTATCTAGACCAAGGGTGGGGAACCTATGGCCAGATGCGGCCCCCAGCTTAGCTGGATCTAGCTCCCAAGACTCGAGCCCTCCCCCCCAAGTACTGGGGAGCACATGCTGGTGTTCCAGCCCCACCCAACCCCAAGGCTGGAGCACACAATCTACTAGCCTTGGCCTCCACTAGGGGAATGAGGGGCATGTCCCTCTCCTCATCAGTCGGGGACCACGTCAGTGTGCAGCTCCCAACTGATTTTTCTGTGGGTCAGCGGCCCACTGACCCAAAAAAGGTTCCCCGCCCCAATCGAAATGATCTACCAAGACTTAAGCATGCCTCGAGAATGCCAAGTAATAACTTCATACGGCTGCAATGAAATAGGTAAAAGTAGGGATGTAAAATCCCGTTTAATTGGTTAACCAGTTAAACAATGTTCAACTGGTTAAAAGAGGTGCAGCGGGGAGTCCCTCCAGCCCAGCAGACAGGGATAGGGAGAGCAACCCCCCATCCCTCTCCACTGCAACTGGGCTGGAGTACACCCCCCCCCACCACCCTTTTCAGCCTCGCTTACACTGTTTCCAAAGTGACAAGTGAGGCATTCACTCTGGAGTAAGACTGTCTACGAAAGGGGAACTCACTGGTATGACTATAGCGGTATAAGAGTTCCAGTTTGGAGACACTGTGGACTTATTTGTACTAGAACTTGCCTGAGTTTATGCACGGTTTAGTACTGGAGACCAACTGTTAGAACATGGTTTGGGCTTCACTGTGTAGAAGAAATGTTAAAAACTGGGACCGGATCCTTGAGTCCAGCTGAGCCGTGCCTAGTATAGGACTCAAGGAGACAGGTGACAAAACATCACAGGCCAAGCCAGCTTGGTAACAGACCAGCCTCAGGGCTGCCTTAATTGTTGCTTTGCAGCCTCAGAGGTAACGCCATCAAGGGGGAAAAAAGGGGTTAGGGTGGGGAGAGATGCTCCAGCCACACTCCCCCATGCTGGGTTGCATAGGGCCCCTACCAAACTCAGCAATTTCACAGCCGGAGGTGTGGGGGAGCTTTAATTGGTCAGTTTCATGTTTTCAGATGCTTACCTCTGAAATTGCAGGGTGCTGTAACTGGAGATGCAATCAGCAGCAAGGGGGAGCTAAGATTTCACAGAGAAGAACTAACTTAGGGTCTTAGGGCTCTATACATGGAGATTCCCCTACACAAGATCTGTCAGCTGACCTGATCTGTTTGGTTTCGGACTCATGTGCACCAACGTGACTGGAAAAGGGACTGTCACAGGAGGCCCCATGTCTGAAGCCCTTTTTAAGGCTAACACATTTTTTCTTGCCTTGGTTATGACATGGTTTGAGTCGTCTTCACATGCACAGGACCAAACCATGTAACAGGTACTGGATAGACACACAGCAGCATGTACCTTTAAAAAAAACAAAAGAAAGCCCCTGCTATACAGCACACACAATTTACACTCTGGGCAGAATATCAGAACAAACCCACACATGGCAGGCACCAGGTATGTCACAATGCACAAAGGGAAAGTGCTAAGATTGTCTTAAGGCAGTCATCTATCACTGTATCCTGTTCCTTATAGGCCCTTATAGGGATCTGAATGGGTAACCGTCTACCAGGTGATGCTCACTGAGTACTGGTTAACCAGTACCCAGGAGCACCCCCTGCCTGCAGCCCACCATGGGTCGGTGGCTGCCCCGCACATGAAGAGGGACCTGGGAACAGAAGCTGACACCCCCGTACACTTCGGGCTGCTGGCTCTAACAGCATCGCATATGGAGGGGCTGAAGAGCAGGAGCTGCCCCCCCCCCCCATGCTTGGGCCTGCCGATTCCTGCTCTCCCTCCCCACGAGGAGGGGCAGGATGCCACAGCCCCGAGCATGGGAGGGGGAGCAAAAGATTTAACCGGTTAACTGGGATTTACATCCCTAGTTCTTACATTGCCCTCCTCACTGTAGTGTCTGTTTTACTGTACAGATGGGCACAAGCACAGAGCTCAATGCTCCAAGTAAAATGTCTTGTGTAGTATAATTTGAGGATACATTGTTAATATTCTACACATTCGTTAATACTCAGAGGGTATTAAAGAATCTTTGCAGGTAGGCACTTTGGTACAAGACAGAACAGAATAAAAGCAGCCACTAAGGGAGGCAGCTGGCAATAGCACTTACATTCCTTCATGTTTGGTAAACAAAGAAAAACAACTGTTCAAAGCAGAGCAGCCAACTGTCAGTTGACAGATTTCCTATCTGTCTTCAAAGTGTAATTTCCAAGGGCTGCAAATGAGACCATCAGGCTAGATCAACTGAGACCATCAGGCTAGTATCCTAGCTTCCACTGTGCACCAACTGCTGGAAAACTGCAACCAAAGACATTTAAGAAAAGGCTCTCTCATCTGCCCAACCTCTATGCAGCTACCCAGCATGTTCTCCCCATATGCTTCTTACACAAATGTTACTGAGATTCTTCTTGGACTGAGCCATCGATCAACGGATCTCATCTTCTGTGACGCCATTGGTGAGCGACTAAACCAACCTTTGATCGGCACAGCCGATTACAGATGTCACAAAAAGCTGCCAATAGCAGGCGCTGTATGTTCTTTTCGGATCTTGAACTTTTCCTGCAATGCCTGGATACGCTGACTCTCAAAGCAATTAAGAGCCTGTACAAGAGTTTGTCGCCAGGACAGTCAGTCCTGAACTATAGTGTCCAGATCATTGGGAGAGATGCCGCATGACTTTGTATTGGCTTTTAAGATGCCTTTATAGCGCTTATACTGATTGCCAATAGAGCACTTTCCATGAGCAAGCTGGCCATGGAAGACCATCTTTGGTATCCGTGTACCATCCATCCCCATAACATGACCAATCCAGCGAAACTGTTTGTTCATAAGCATTGCTTCCATGCCCATGACACCACACAGCTTAAGAACCTCCATATTAGGAATTCTGTCCCACCAATTCACATGGGCAATCTTCCTCACACAACGCATATGGAACTGATCAAGCTTCAAAACATGGCTATGATATATTGTCCATGACTCCAAGCCATACAGCAGGACATTCAGGACAACTGCCTGACCATATAGTGGTCAGACCAGGAGCCAGTACCACGCATTGCACCAGTTTGCAGAGTTTTCCTTCTCCTAGGTACGGTTGGTCCACGGCGCCTTATTCCATATTATTCAGCGCAAGCCCTTGGGATCACTCCACGGGGAGCTTCCTCAATCCACCACCCTGAGGACGCGCCTCAACGCCGTAATACCCCAGCGCGAGGTGTTACTGAGATACTGGTCTAGTAAATCCAGTACAAAGAAGGACCAACAGACCTGGGAACCAAGGCAGGAATTATGCTCCATGCACCGTAGGCAAGAGTTTTCTAACACTGCATTTTTCACACTATTCCTTGTTTAGGTGGTACTTGCCCAGCAAGCAAGTTGTGAGGAATGTAATTTCACAGATACACAGTTGAGGGTCAACTCTTAAATGGTGCATAAATATAATCTAGGATATGAAAATGGCCATATGAACATCTTTCCCCCAGAAAAGCTCACATATGCAAACAAGGCACACTTCATCTTCCATCAAGAAACGCAAGCAAATAAGGCTCAAACCTATTTGAACTTTGATAATGCGGCGCAGTGCGTTAACCACTAATTCCACTCACAAGAGGCAGATGTCCATCACTTTGTTTCAGCAGGAGAGGCTGGGAAAATAGTATAAAATAAAGTTGGATGAATGTCCAGATGCACACTTCAAAATCTGTGCATTTTTACCTACAGTCCTATTACTGCACAAAAAGAAAGTCGATAACTCATTTAGGTCCTAGGAAAACAGATTTGCACTGTGCAAAAAACTGTGTCATCCCAAGATTCATAAGATGTTACCAAAAACCACAAGTTAATCAGACCGAACAGGGCATATGGCCACTTTCAACGGACGCGCAGTTACAGATTATAGTCCATTTGCTTGTGTACAAAGAATTATGCCTTGAGTATTCTCCAGAAGGTATCTGCTGCATCTCTTCATCAGCCCTTCCCTGTGCAAACAAATATTGAACACATTTCTCAGAACTTTCCTCTGGCTTCCATAAAACCATCCATCCCATCTAATGCTTTGGGCTCACCTCTTCCACTCCCTGATTCATACGGATTTCCAGCCCCGACACAGCACACAGCAGTCTGCAATTTTACATAAACCTCAGGAAGAAAGGCCAGTCGGTGGGAGTACAACTGTACAGCACAGGATTTCCTTTGCTGTTTTCACTAACAATGTTAAAATTCTAATAATGAGGTCAGTGCAGAACCCACCAGCAGGTCCTAACAACAGAACCCCAGAGCCCACAGGAGTAAGTGTCATTGCCAAAGAACCTGTTTTGCTTCAAAACATTCCTTCCATAGTGGTGCCATAGGCACACGAGAGAGCTGGTTTTCATTTTTCTGGAAGCCAGCACACAGAGAATACCCAAATAAATGCAGCCAGCAGGCCACAAGCAAGCGCAAACACATTTTCTGCTCACTATAGGGCCACTTAAGCTATCAATCCAAACCTACCACTGGGATATTGGGAGCAGCTCTGTTATCGCAAGAGAACAAAGAGGGGCAAGCTTGCATGGAAATTACATTTACAGACTGACAGAGCAGCTCAACTGACTCACAAAAAAGGATGGTTTAAGGTATAAAAATTTCCTCCATGGCCAGGGGTGCAGCCAATTTGTATTCAAAAAGCCATAGTGAATTATGGGTTAGTGTCAGGCAAATCTCAGCGATAGCCTTCAAGTCTTCACCCGGCTACAGCAGGCAGCAAAAAAACCCCACGGCCTACAGATCACTGGCCTCTTTGAAGAGAAAAAAGCTAATTTGTTCCATACCCGTTAGCTCCATACCTGTTAAATTCATGATTACATTTTACAGACTTAAGTCGATCTTGCAGGCAGCCAGTATATAGCTGGAAACGTGTGTGACGACTGCAGTAAGGGAGTTTGGCGAAAGCTAAATTAGAAGCGCCATGGTAGAGCCTAGACCAGGGCTACTCAACACGTGGCCCATGGGCCGCCCGCTGCCCGCAGACCATTTGTTTGCAGCCTGCATGAGGCCTGTGGCCCGTGTGTTTGCAGCTTGTGGTGAGGTTTGGGTTTACGTGGGGCTCAACACGCAGCCCGCAGGCGGAATCCTTCGAACATGGCCTCCACTGGGAACATATTCCACAACAGTGAGGCATCTCCTAGGCAGGATGAGCACTGAAAGACATAAGCGGACGGGCTAGCTGGAACAGACAGGTACAGGGTGTCGGCATTTCTAGCCCCCACGGAAGAGGTGCCAGGAGCACAGGAGCATTGTGGGAAGTGTTTTGTATTCATGCCTGTCCATGTGAAAGAAGCTATTTGCATGTACATGCAACCACACTTAAGTTGTGGCCCTCGGTATGCGCTGTGAATACCATTGTGGCCCCGGGGCTTCCAAACTTGAGTAGTCCTGGCCTAGACTATGGTCTGACTGGGCTTCTAGGCTCAGGGTGTCACAAATAATGTGATTTTCAATTTCCTATAGTCTCTCACTGAGATACATAAGCCTACATTTACAAAAGTCACAAGAAAATACAATCTGGGGTAATTTTGAAAGAGTTGCATTTGGAGACAGTAAAATTGCAGAATTCCCCCAGGCCTAATACTGAGGCAAGAAAGGCTTCCGACCACATGAATTTGCGAGGCTGCTTCAACAGACAATTAGTGACACTTTATTCTCAGTGCTCTTCTTCCTCTGGCTTTCCAAGGTAACCCATTTCTGGGAATGTTGCCACTAGTGGTTAGACAGCATTTCTAAAAAACAGGTTGTTTCCACTGCTTGAGGAAAAGTTTTTGCCCTGGAATATTTCTAGTTTCAAAACCTTTTGTTCCTCTCTAAATAGCCTCTATATTCCTTTGAAAACTCACACTTTGAAACATCTTTGAATAAGCCAAGTCTCTCTCTCTCTCTCCCTAAGCAGACGGAACTGATCTTAAAACAGGTGATTTGTTATGGAGCCAGACACATGTTGGTTTTAAGATCAGAATGCCATCTCTGTTGCAGTGGTCACTGACAGAATCAGTCCGGAGGCCAACCTAGCATGCACCTTGCCTTTTACTGTCAATGCACATTCTGCTTTCTCCAATCCACTCACTTAACCCTAATCATCATCCTATCTATGGCTGACATAAATGTAGAGCAATAGCTGTAATTTTACAGGCACTTCAGGGGGTAGCCGAGTTAGTCTGTTACAGGAAAAAAAACAACCAATGGTCTGGTAGCACTTTATAGACTAACGAAACATGTAGATGGGATCATGACCAGTCATCTGAAGTGGGCTGTGCCCACGAGAGCTCATGATCCCATCTACATGTTTCATTAGTCTGTAAAGTGCTACCAGACCATTTGTTGGTTTTTTTTCTATAATTTTACAGTTAGGCATTTGAGCCTGGAGTAGCAGAGTGCACCCCATATTTGTGAATCAAGCCCTGGATTGCGACACAGTCCAGGGCCCGTTTGGGAAACCACAGTCACACACTTGCAAGTCTTTAGTTTGCCGACTGTGCAGATATGGTTTAGGGTTGTCCATGAGCTTTGTGGGGCCTCTTGCTGACCAAAGTAACCATGGGTCACTTGGTGCATACAATGCCTGCAACACCGACCGAAAGATTACTTATTTCAAGCCTTTTCCACAAACTTAGGAGTTTAGTGACCATCAATCAGTCATATACAGTGGGAAAAAAAAGCTGAATTCTTCTCTGTAAACACATATCAATGCACCAACTTTGGGAATTTCAAGAGGGGTTTCCTCCAAGTTCTCCCTTTTTCTTCTGGTCTCCAAAGCAGCTGCAAGTGATTTCTTCACCAGAACAGTCAGTTTCATCTAAGCCCCAGCCAGCAATGGTGATTTACTTTGGGGAAAAGGGAGAGGGGAGGAAAATGTGATTTGCTCCATCCGCAAAGGATGAATGGACTGTCTCCACTACTTCTCTACTCACCTAATTCCACTCAGACAGATTCTGAAATGCTATTACAATGGGCCACTACTACTTTAAAACTGGAAAGGAGATTCTGGAAGGAGGTATGAAACAATTAATCCCCAAATCACTTAAAAAAAACAAAAACAAAGGGCAGAGTAAAGTTTATTCCTTAGCAGGAATCTAAAGTTTGCAGACCCTGCAAATAAAGATGCCTAGATCCTTTGGCTCAGCTTCTGGAAGACTGTTTCATTAAACAGTTCTGCTACTAGGAGGGACATCTCATCAGTACAATCCAGAGCTCACTAATGAGAGTGGGCTCAGGTGGCGATTCTACAGCCAGAAGCCAGTCCTTGATTTGCTTATAATCTGTAAAGGGCTGCAAGACAATCCATTAATTATTTCAATTGAGGATTTGATTCATCTTCCACACTTCCTATTAAGTTTCACTGGAAGCAGGATTGCTACAGCACCAATGCATACTGTACGAAAGACAATAATCGGGACAGACTCTACCCTGTGAGTACCCCATCTGAAGGCTTTCCATAACAGCACCACGCACAGCAAGGGTGTTTAGCTTGCTGAAAGGGGGAAGAAGATGCTCTGATTCCTTTGGTAAAGGAGAATTAAACCTGGGCTTGTAAAAAGATCAGATGTAACTGATCAGAAACACACAAGTTTAAGTGACATTCTAGGAGGCTTTTAACGGAATTTGTTTCCCACTTAACAGCCTAGAATAATTTTCTCTAGTCTGAAATGCTGTTTTACTAAATATCCTGAGTTGAGCGACAGTTCCCCCCCCCCCTTTTATTTCAACTGGGTAGCTGTCCAACCTTCATACCATGTCCTAAACTGCTCGTGGTGTGTGGCTTTCACCCGGGGCCTTTCACCTCAAGAGATGTCCGCCCACATTCCAATGGTAGAGGAGGTAAAAAGTTGTATCAGTTGTTTGGGACTCCTGGTACAGGCAGAGGAACACAACTCAACCTTAACATTCCACCACATGCACAAGAGGGTGTTACATTAAAAAAATGCAGATGAGAGATACTAATTATCACAGAAGGCTTCACCAGTAAGCCAAAGTTTACCAGAAAAATCCTCCTACTCGTTTTATCCTTCAAGTTTTTAAAGACCGTTTGCTACAGAGCAGTTTGAAGGTCATTATTCGGTTCAGGCAAGGTTTCACTTTGAAGAATTACTGAGAGGCCAACATGAGGCTCCATGTGTACCTCAGCTATCCCAGTCCAAGTCTGCACAGGCTGCAATAGTGAGACCTGTTTTCGAACCAGCAGTCTCAAGACTCAACCTGGGATTGGAAAGTCAAGCTGGGTTCTCTCCCTCATCTCATGCTGGCAGTAAGGCTTCTATGCACCAAACGAGAACAAATCGGTCTTGCACTCCAATAGTTGTGTTAGCACTGCAGAGCTAGAAGGGGTAGTGCTACATTATTTTGGTGTTATCAAAACAAGCTAATGACTGAACATGCAAGGAGTTCCTGGTTACGAGGATACCATTTTTCTGTAGTTATTCTTCCAACCAAGTTCTTACTGTCAGCGACGTGTTATAAGTGTGGGAAGTCTCCATGGGTAGAATTATCTTTTGGATCAACATTCCTTATTAATATTCATTCCCTTAATGGGAAGTACAGCTATGTCATCATTTGCTTTATATCTGACCTTTAGTTAACGACGATCAGTCAATATGCTAATGAATGCCAACTAAGTGTACAATGCTAATGTAAAGCGAGGTAATAATCTGTCACGTTATAGACTTTTCAGGGGAAATATAAGCCACGTGTGCTCATTAATTCTCATTACAACCAGTGTTGTGAGAACCAGTCAGGAAATTCGCTCTACTCAAATGCCACAATGCAAGCTTATGTTCAGTTTCACTTTCTAAACTAGGCAAGTAACAGGCTGCAGATAACAGGTTCCAGCAACCTACAGGCGCCACATTCCCAACATGTTCTCCTCCACCCACTGTCCCCCACCCCATGGAGATTAGTAGTGCTTTGATTCCTTTCTAACACACAAGGAATCACTATATTCCCCTGAAAACGCCATCCTTCTCAAGATCAGAAATATAATTCAGAGTTCTTTATTCATTCCACTGGCTCTTCCTTACTCATCATGCCGCCAAGTGAGGTTTGACACCAACATGACTGTTTACTTTTTATGCAGCGCTACACTGAAAATAGGCAACTCATGGTCCACTGCAGCAAAGCCAGGGAAGCAAGCACAAAAACATACAGCACTAGTGCTCTCGCATACATGCTGGAGATTTCCCAGCACAGCACACATTAGCACTTGGAAATCCAGATCACCAACACCAAGAAGTTAATTTGCATGTTAATTAGAAACAGGTCACCAGAAAACTGCACCAGACAGCCCTTTCGTGTTGAATCTGAAGGAGAGAGAACTAAAAAAGCATTTTTCTTGACTCTATACCTCTTAAAACACGTGTGTATTCGCCAATAAATCACCCACAACCACATTTACTGGAAGTCAGCAAACTGTTCATTCTGTCAAGAATGAAAATGTCATTTTTATCCATGCAGATCAGACTGTACAAAAACACCGAAGAGCAGAGGTCTTTGGAAGGTAAAGTTGGGAAGAGAAAAGCAATTCTGACTATCTGCCTGGAAAACATTAAATCCTCCTCAAAGATTCCAACAAGGCCTAACTGGAGAAATTCAGTTTATTCTGCACAACAACAACAAACTTTGTCTCAGACATACTTAAGGCAAATTTAGTCTGCCAACACAAAAATCAGACCATCACCATTGTGCAGTCCCTTCAGCATTCAGAACTCAATCACATGGCCAGACCTAGGATCACTGCCAGGATCAATTGCCTTCCAAAGTTAAATATTTAGGGTTCCCTCTCCCCATCAGACACTCTGCTACCCGCTTTAGCGATGAAGCTAGTTTGTCCTGGTTTCCCAACTGCTGGTCAGGTGATAAATTCATTGGCCCTGGATCATCACTCTTGCACTGCCAAAGCTTGACTTCAGAACCAGAAATTAATTGGAGAAGCTACTACACAGAAAGGATATGCACCCAGCATTTAAATGTGGTGCAGGAATTTTCTCTCTCCCACAAACTTTCACTTGAAGTTCTACAGGAAATGCCCGCAGGAGAAGATTTCTCCTATTTTCCTGCTTCTGCTCGATTGCCCATATACACAGACAAGAGACAATGCACTGAAACTGATGCTGTCCTAGTCAGCATTGACTTCCTTTTAGATCCTGAAATACTGGACTGAGAGGGAGGATCCATATCATCCCTGCTTTTAAACCAGTGAAAGTTTCACCTTTGTCTATCTCAAATCTATAACAAAGGTGAAAGTACTCAAGATGAGAAAAAGAAAATTAAGTTCAGAATAAACTTGTTTTGTTTCTGCAGCAACCAAATTTGTGTGTTTTGAATTCCATTTCCATCCTCAGTGGTGGAGACTTTTTTCTAGGGTCAAAACCAGGGAAACTCAGAATAAAATATAGGAAATCCCAAGTCTAACATGTTGCCTCTCAGATTCCCCCAGCATCCCCATGCTCCCATGTTATTTACGGTCAGAACCAAGAGCCCTTCACACCTCTAATTCAAAGTTCAAATGTCCTGCAATGCCCAGTTAGCTACTCTTCCAGAAGGTGTAACTCATCTGTGCTCTCTCCCATCCAGCGAACGGATTGTTCCTGGCTTAGTCACGCAACGCCAAGAAGCGCAATGTTCATCTTACGAATTTCATCTAGATGCTCAAGTTCTAAAATCAGGTGGGTCAGTGAAAACACTGGCTCAACTAACAGCAGTTCTACCAGTCTGACAGATTAGACTGGCTACCTTCACAAAAGAGACAATAGGCTCTCAGGGCCCTTATTAATATTCAAGACCTCCAGATAGTGAACTGCATACAAATCTTCCTGGAGTCTGTATAGTCCATGCTATTGTGTGTTCTAGTCTAGCTTTATTAACTCAAACTTTTAAAAAGTGTGAGCCATTTCATAAATAGATCTACTGTTTGCACAAAAGGAGCCTATGAGCACACACCACAATGCATTCACTTACAACAGACTTACACTTGTGACATGAAAGCCCTTCTCAGAGGGAGAATCTCCCTCCTCCCTCCCACCCAACCATATTTATAATTAGTCCTATGAGATTCAATGCGTTTTGCTTGCCAGTTCAAAGGCTAGTCTGCATTTGGAACACAGCAGCTCAAAAAGCAGGTGGCAAGCTCCTAACTCACTCCCAGAGTTAAATGCCTATTAGCTAGCTTAAGGACGCAGCTGCAGCATGATCAAACAGGAGATTGGGATAAGGGGTCTGTCAGGGCTGGTCAATTGGAAATTTTACACAGATTTAAAAAAATCTATGCTGCAAGGATCTGCCAGTATGACACACACAGCTCAACTATCTGGTAGTTACTGGGTAACTCTCACCAGAAACTGCAAGGTTATTATTGGGTAACTACTTTCAAAACTGGCAGAAAGTTTATATGCGCTTGTACCTCCTTACATCTGAATTCAAAAAAAGGATTAACAGTCCTGTACAGAAGTAGTGACTTCCCAAAGGCTGTGACCCACCAGCTCTCATAGCCCCTGAATGGTTATGCTTAAGTTAAAAAATGTTCTACCACTGGTTTGTCCTTTAAAACAAAGGCAAATTTCTTTTTCACAGGAGAGATCAGTTTCCAATTATGTGGAAATGCGGAAGCATCACACTCAGATGTGCCAGGCTCCTCTGCATATATGCCCATACCAAGAAAGCCTCCGAAATGAACCAGTGCTGGTGGAAGTGGGTTGCTGGCTTTGGCTTCAAATATCCCCATTCTGATTTTGTCCTGCCACTTAATAGGGAGCAGCTGACACAGGAGTGAACTGAAAAGTCAATCCCATGTTCCACCCTCCATTGGGCCCACACTTCATTTCTGTAAAAGAGAACCAGTGAAACCGTGGCTCCATAGATCTGCAGCATCCTGCCAGGCCCAACGTCATGCTGTAAGTGTCCTCATCTGACAAGCCTATGCTAGCTGAATTCCAAAGCAGGCTTGCCAGGGAATGCTGCTACAGAGTCAGCAGTCACATGGGCACCAACAGCTTCGCTGGCATACAATTGCCAGTGATGGACGTACGCTGACTATCCTGCCAAATCATGTTAGAGACAGTCAGAGATCAATGGCAGTGGCACTCGATATACAAGGCCACATCCCTTTGAGATTTGCCATGAGGAGAAGGAGAAGGACGAACTTCATATATAGGCCAGAGGCCCTCTATCCTAAACATTTTACCATGAACCCTCCAACCTACGTTCATATGAAATAATAAGCACTAAGCCTTACACCTGCTCTACTCTTACTGGGGTAGATCCCTTGGTTAGGGGTGTGTTTTGCCTACATAATGATGCCACCAAAAGCCCTAGTGTAGAGACAGTTATACGCAAAAAGACTTGTTAAGCAGTATATCTTATTGTGCGGACGACACTCTGTATAAGCTATGCAGGCAATATTCAGGTACAAACTGAATCTGCACTAAGAAGCTATACCTGCAAGCCTTGTAACTGTAGACAAAGCCATAGCACGGTCAAAATCTGACCGTTCCCATAACAGGTTGACACACTGTTGAACAGCTTTTGTGCTTGCATCCACCTCTTTTCTTTTAAGCTTGAATGGGAAGACCCAGCTGGAGGTGGTCACACCAATAATCATCAATACCCATCAAATCCACTACTCTCAGATTACATTTGGTCTCCCATTCTCCTGCCCCCCTGCAACTCACATGCAACCCTGGAAACCATTTCAAACTACCTTAAAACACTAGAACAGGAAGGGACCTCGAGAGGCCACTGAGTCCAGTCCCCTGCCCTCATGGCAGGACCAAGCAGCATCTAGACCATCCCTGTTTTTAAATCTGCTCTTAAATATCTCCATGCTCTTACATATCTCCAGAGATGGAGATTCCACAACCTCCCTAGTCAACTTATTCCAGTGTTTCACCACCCTGACAAAGTTTTTCTAAACCTCCCTTGCTGCAGTTTAAGCCCATTGCTTCTTGTCCTGTCCTCAAAGACCAAGGAGAACAATTTTTCTCCCTCCTCCTTATGACGCCCTTTTAGATACTTGAAAACCACTATCATGTCCCCTCTCAGTCTTTTCCTTTCCGGACTAAACAAGCCCAATTCTTTCAGTCTTTCTTCATAGCTCATGTTCTCCAGACTTTTAATCATTCTTGTTGCTCTTCTCTGAACCTTCTCCAATTTCTCCACATCTTTCTTGAAATGTGGTGCCCAGAACTGGACACAACACTCCAACTGAGGCCTGATCAGTGCAGAGTAGAGAAGAAGAATGACTTCTCGTGTCTTGCTCACAACACTCCTGTTAATGCATCCTAGAATCATGTTTGCTTTTTTTGCAACAGCATCACACTGATGACTAATATTTAGCTTGTGGTCCACTATGACCCCTAGATCCTTTTCTGCAGGGCTCCTTCCTAGACAGTTGCTTCCCATTCTGTGTGAGAGAAACTGATTTTTCCTTCTTAAGTGGAGCACTTTGCATTTGTCTTTATTAAACTTCATCCTATTTACCTATGTAACCAGGCCCCAAGTCCTGATGTGTCTCAACATGCAAGGCACCACTTCTAGCACACCTGCCCACTGGAATTCACATACATAGATCATATGTAAGGACAGGGAGAGCCAGTCTCCCTGAGGTCAACTGCTATGGCAAAACAATTAAAACTAGCACAAAGCCTGGGAATCTCTCACATTGCTCCAACTGAACCACCACAGTGGGTGCCTTTCTGTAACAGTAAAAACACAACTGAAAATAGTGAAGCACTGTCTCCCCCCCCATTCTGGACTTGCTGGCTATCAGAGTGCCATTGCCCAGCAAATGTAATTCAGCTAAACTACTCAGACCCATTCTTACCTCTGTCCATGCTAAAACTCCACATGTTCCCTCACACAGCATACCACAGGATTTTCAACAAGCCAGGAGACGTACGATGCACCCATGTCTCACAAAAACATCACCACACATCTACCAGCTGGAAACCAATGAGACATGGGTGCTGTGCTAACCAGTGAAGCCTGGATGGAATATGCTGCTGAGAATCCCAAACCTTCCTGCCATCCCCAGATGCGGGGGAAAGGGTGCTGTCTCTAGGCCTGGCTTGGGAACACCTTCACACTCATCTGCCTCTAGCTAAGGCAGAAATTCCGAATTACAAACTAACAGTCAACCATGCTCCTCATTTGGAACCGAAACAACACAATCAGGCAGCAGCAAAGAAACTAAAAGCAAACACAAGATAGTGGTAAATGGAAGCTACTAAAGAAAACAAAGGGAAAACAACATTCTTCTCCTGCATAGTAATTTTTCCAAGTTGTATTACGTCCATGTTCAGTTGCAAACTTTTGAAATAACCGCAATGTTTTTCTTCAGAGTTCTGAACAGCCTGCAGTGTTCATAACTCTGAGGTTCTACTGTAGTAGAGGTCTGAAAAACAGAAGTCATCTCACCCTCCAGCTGGCAGAGGAGGAGGAGGAGGTTCATCTCCTCTTTCCTACTCTAACAGAGCAGCATCTGCTATTCTGCCCTTTCCCCAACCTGTTTTGGGGTCCTCCTCTTTCCACGTGTAACTTCAGCACCTATCTCCTGCTTAAAGTCTCACCAGCTGCTACAACGTGCTGCTGGTAAATCTGTATTGTGAGAATGCCTCTGTCCCCTCGGGTTGTGCAGGGTGCCCATACAAAGGTGGTGTCCACCCTTAAACATTCCAAGTGCATGACTGACAAAGCTCTGAATAGCTAATTGGCCAGTACTGTTATTTCATGCCCTACTTGGCATAGCTCTGAGCAACATCTAGGCCTTGTTTCAGGCTCAGGAAGAACATGCTGTCTTGGTTATTTTCCAAAGGGAAATCCAACAGGTAAATGGTAACTTGGGAAATGGATTTCCCAAATGCTTATGCAGGGTTTGGACGGGTACACGTATCACCCAAACATGCTGCTGCTTAGGAAGGTTCCACAATTGAAGCTAACTAGTGAAAAGGAAATATTACCAGGACATTGAGACTGTACCAATGAGTCCCCTCACAATAGTGATACACACCTCAATAACTGCAAGGCTGATTACTGCAGCAGTAGGAGAGTCTCTTGAAAGACACCTGGAAGTTTCTGCTAGGGCATAAGGCAGGAGGTTTCTCTCAAATTAGGCAAAAACCACATTGCTGCAGTCCTCCAATATCAGCGTTGGCTCCCCTCAAAGGGTTAACTATAATCTGTAAAGCAATGGTTCTCAGCCAGGAGTCCTGGGCCACCAGGGGACCAACAGAAGCTTTCAGGGGTTCTCCTAAGCATGAGTGACTTGGATTCACTAGGACCCAGGGCAGAACGCCGAAGTCCCACCACACAAAACTTCAGCACGGGACCCTGAGCCCCACTGCCCAGGGCTGAAGCCAAAGAGAACAATGCAGCTTTGTGGGGCCCCCAGACAACTGCCTTCCTTGCTACCCCCAACTCCGGCCCTGCTTGGTATATTCAGAAAAGCCGCTGTTGTGGCCCAGCTGGGTCACGGAGCATGTACAGCAAATTGGGAGGGCGGGAGGGGAGGAGGGGGGGCCTCAGTACCTTTGTGTGAAGCACTGCCATGGTGGGATCCCTATAAGCCGTCTCTGTCCCATCCCGGAGGTGCAGCTACCGTCCCCACTGCGCTTACCCCTAGGGAACAGCTCCATGCCCAGTGGCCTGGCACTGGACGTGGATTGCTCATGCCTCTGCAACCTGCTCCCTCTGGCAGCCTGCCAGCCCTGCCTCTGGCAGGCTCCAAGGTGCAGAGTAAAGTAGCTGTTCAATCACTCCACTGGCTGCAAGACCATCTCAGCAGCAGCTGATGCAGATCTCTCTGGTTTCTTTGGAGAGACACCCACTTTTCTGTACAGCTTGTGTTCTCTTAACGAGTGCCATCTGCCCTGGGCATTTGCATTGCAGTACACAGGCACCATTGCCACCTGGAGGCTTCCAGCTGAAGAGCCCCTGTGCTGCCACTCAAAGAGCAGGCACCTTCCCATGTCCCTGAGTAGGGCTGTGCGCCATGCCTGCCCAGAGCAGGGCAGGGGAGAGCCTTCCAAGGGCACCCCATATGAGCTGCTTGACAGGGCTTTTCACCCCTCCACCTGACTTCTCATGTCAGACACCAAAGCAGGTAGTACTGATCCTACTGGATCAATACTCTTATATTGAGTGTGACAGGTCAGGCCAGAGGGCTACAGGAGGGTGGAAGATGGCAGGTACATTAGCCCAGACTAAACAGGTGTCTCTTGCGGGGTAAGCTAAGAAGGGCTAATCAAGAATAATCAGGAACATGCCAGAATCAATTAGGGCAGACAAGCCAATTAAGACACCTGATGTCAATCAGGAACTTTCCAGAACCAATTAAGACAGGCTAATCAGGACACCTGGAGCCAATGAAGAACCAGTTGGTACTGGTTAAAGAGACTCCCCTTCTGTTAGCTCACTGCATGCAAGGAGCTGGGGAAGTCTGGGAGGTAAAGGCAGCCTAGGAAATGGTAGCTGTCACGCAGCTGAAACTGGGGACATTACAGACAGCTGCTGTCTGTCTGGCTGCAACCCGGGCTCCCCACATCCCTGGACTCCCTGTTCACCATGAGAGCATTGAGCCGGACAGTGCGACGCACCATAAGGGAAAGACTGGTCGAACCACTCGGCGGGGCAGCAGAGACTAGGGATGTTAAATTGCAGGTAACTGACTAATCGAATAGTCAATGCCTTTTGCACTGACTAATCCATAGGGCGTCACCACCTTTGAAGTGTAGAAACAGCCCTAGGGCTGTTGCTACACTTTAAAGGTGAAAGCACCACATGGAGCCCGGGGTCAGCTGGGGACTCCCTGCTGACCCCGGACTCTGTGAGGTGCTGCCACTTTGAAATGCCAGGAGGAGCCTAACGCCGGGTTCCCGCAGCAGCGTTTCAAAGCGGCAGCACCGCATGGAGCCCGGGGTTTGGCCCCAGGCTCCACGCAGTGCTGCCTCTTTGAAGTACCCCCTCTTTCTCCCACCGCCCCTTGCTGCATCTTTCTGATAGGGGCAGCAAAGGGGAGAGCGACGCTTGTCGACTATCCGATAAGCATTTGCTCACCGGATAGTCAACTAGTCCTTCACATCCCTAGCAGAGACTATGGGGTTTGGTCTCCTCTGTTCCCCATGCTGGCCAATGATGAGAGGGGCTACATAAACGACAAGTTTATGCCCCAGGGAAAGTGTTGGAACCGAGGCCGACGTGCACCTCGGAGGCAAGCAATCTCCCGAAAGCGCAGGGCCCACCACAGCAGAGAAGAGGCTCTCGCATGCTGTTACCACCAGCGGAGGAGACCACATGATGCAGCAGGTAGAGTGTCCACAAGAAAAAGGCAGTTCTGCCTTAGAATCTTTAGTGAATTCTGCAGCGAGTTCAGTGGTGCTGAGATGTGTCATAAGGGGAGGCTGTTGCAGGTCATCTATTCAACAGTCAGACATTAAGGCATGATTGCACCGTTTGGTTACACCAGAGCCACGCTGGGCATTTGCATTAGCAAATGATAGTACAACAGCTTACACCAATGTTTAGCATGCTGGTACCTAACTACAAATAGTTATGCTTTTTATTATGGTAATTAGCAAAAAGAATCCAACATATTACAAAAGCTTGAATAAAATCTGGTTTAAACACATCAGGAAGTAGGAAGTTTTCATCCTGAACGTCATGGTACGTTAGAGACTAAAAGCCATTCTGGATTTTATTGTAAAATTAAACTTTGGAGCCACAAAACTTCACAATAAACTATCGGCCAAGAAGTAAGTTTCTATGGTTACAACAGTCTGAGCCACTTCTTAAACGGGTCAGCTTGGTAATTTATCTTTGCAGCAGCTAATATTTTAGCTCGATTACTCTTTGAAGAAAACTGCACATCTTGTTTTGGTCTACATGACATGTAGGAACACAAAGGTAGGCTCTAATACAAAAAGCAGTAAACAACAGATGAGAAGGCTGCCTGTTTAATAGTCCAGCAGGCCCTCAAACAGGTTAACAGTGCAGAATGACAGAACTCCAACTGCTCTTACAGATACCACCACCCCCGCCATCTCCTGTAACCATCTGTTCACCTGCATGTCAAGTAAAGAACCCCATTTAAGTTGTCACAACTGCTATTTCTGAAAGCAGAGCCTGAACAGCTCAGTTTAAATCTTGTAAGTTTTAAATTAGGCCCTGCCTCCAATTACATGAAAATAAAACTATTTTCAGTGGAAAACTGTACAGTAAGTGCCGCTAGGTGTCTATTATGTGCAGAAGTGTAAAATACAGTGGAATCTTGGTAATCTGTAATTTGTGGTGTCTCCCCCATGTACCATGCAAAGATTTAATAGGAGAGTAATTAGCCAGGGCTCAATACGTATCTCCCTATTAACACCTATACCTACCCAATCCTGAATTTACCCAGTGAGCATTTAGTGGGGCAGGAACAGAATATAATGTCTTCTGTCTTTCCCACTCTTCATCCAAATCATGACCAAACCCTGTCACTTCTTCCTCTGAATGATTTCAAAACCCTGTGGGAGCCCACAAAAACCTACTAACCTAGGCCTGCCTAGGCTCTGGTGTGCAAGGGGAATGTGAGGAGTCTCTTTTCCTTCTCAGTCAGAGGCCACATTAGTGAGGGTGGGGGTGTTGGCCTCTCGTGTGCGGCCCTCAACTGATTTCTGTGGATCAGCGGTCCCCGACCCAAAAAAGTTCCCCACCCCTGCCCTATACATTGAGAAAAACCTGTTGGCATCTAGTCAGCTGTTGTTTAGCAAGCCCCATCTTTCATTACCCTACCAATGATGCCATGTCTTCTCTCCTGTGAGACACTTCAGTGATTTTCCACACTGCCACCCAGGAACCTCCTCTCCCAAGCTAAATCTAATCACTAAACCACCTCACCTGCCTCATCTGAGCCCTCTATGAAAGTATTTGTGGTCATGGCCCTGCAGAAGGGAAGTAAAGGCAACATTATATAAATGTGTGGAATGCCCGCAGCTGGAATAGTGTGTTCAACTGTTGTCACCCCATCATTATTTCTCGAGTAACCAAGGAGGTAAGGAGATAAATCGCAGCAAGGGAGGTTTAGGTTGGGCATTAGGAATATCTTCCTACCTGTCAGACTGGTTAAGCACTGGAATAAATTGCCAAGGGGGTTGTGGAATCTCCATCCCTGGAGATATTGAGGAGCAGGTCGGACAGACACCTGTCAGAGATGGCCTAGAGACAGCGCTTGGTCCAGCCGTGAGCGAAGGGGACCAGTCAGCAGTGTAGTGAAGCTAACCTCACCCGAGTGAGGACCAGTGTGTCAACTGAAGAATTCTTCCAATCACTTAAGGTGGCAAACCCACCTTTTCCCCTCCCCCTTCCCTCAGCTGATGCAGCATAGCTACACTAAACCTTCCAGCCCCGCAGCTATTCCACTGTAGTCTTTCAAGTGTAACCAGCCGGAAGAGAACACCCTCTAGTCTAGAGAGATCAAAGGAAAGGTAAAGCATATGACACCATGCACAAAGAAATCATACCACAGAGGGAGGGAGCCTCTGACCACAGCTTCTCCTGGGGAAGTTACTAGGGCTTGATGCGACCTAACCCCTGCTGCTCCATGCAGGGAAGGGAGAGGGGAACTCCATCTCCATCAACCTCCCCTCTTCCCAGCTGGGGTTAACATCCCTGGGTGGCCGGGCATCCCAAGACTCCCCTCTCGGCTTCCTGAATAGAGGTCTGAGCTGCCAGGAAGGCTGGTGCAGTTTCTGCTTCCCCAGAGAAACCATTTCCTGCAACAAAGCAAAAGGATTCATGGAGAGGGGGGCATTTTTCTCTGCTGCACCTGGGAAGGATTTCCCCAGGAGTAGAGTTTACGCCTAGGGAACGCCCACTAGGCAAAAGACTCAGTCTGGATGGATGGCTGGAAAGGGCCCATTCAGGTTAACGAGCCATTGGAGAGAATACAGGCATGAGAAGAAGCTGATCGCCCAACCTGGGGATCCTTCCTTAGTAGACAGCCTCCAGTCACAGGGACATGTGGCCTACTCACCTGGTTCTAGATTCCATTTTGGGATGTCAGTATTTTTCCATTGGCTGGCGTGGGAACCAACCTTCAAAAGAAAAGGGCTCCCGCCACATGAAAGGGCTGTATAAGGCAGATGAGTGACATCGAGGTTCTTTACTAACTCGCCACCCAAAGGGACTCATGAAAACACTTGAGGAACAAAGACTAAACTGGGGAATGTGCTGGACCCAGGCTAAATGGATTTCTAACCTGAGAGAGGAACACCTGGGAACGCCAACCTGCAAGTAAGTACAGCTGCCCCCGTAAGAATCTACAACCTGTTACTCTCAGCCTATTTGTTTAGTGTACTAAGCTTGGTCTGCATTGTTGTTTGCTGGGTAACCTGCTTAGATCTGCTTGCTATCCCTTATAATCATTTAATCTAACTTTTGTACTCAACAAGACAGTGGTTGGGAAGCTTAAATCGGGGCAAAAAGTGGTTGTGTGTTCTTTTCCACATTGAAGGAGGGGATGTGAACTTCATGAGTTTATGCTATACAGTTCCCTATGTATCTACCACAAGACGGTATAATTTGGGGTTTATACTCCAGACAGGATGCATGCCTGAGTAGATGGGAAGTTCCCCAAATGAACCTTCCCATAGAGCTGATCATAGCATCTGCAAGTAACGGCAGGTGGCAGTCTCCCTATCTGTAGGGCCTTGTGCAGATACAAAATCTGCACCTGTACCTGCAAAAATGAGCTGTGGTTCTCCACACTGACATCCATGGATGCATATACCTGCAGATATAAAGAGTATATCTGCAAATTTGCAAGGTTCTAGATGCAAAATTTGCATCCCTTCTATAGCCGCAAAAATGAGCTGTACATATCCATGGATTTGAGAGGCTTTGTCTACCTACTGTGTGTATGCCAGTGAAGGGGCAAATTAGAGAGAGCTTTTGCAACTTGTAACAGCAGTACAGTGTAAAGGGAATGAGGCTGGTGGTTTGATGGGCTTAGTGGTCCTTCAATTCCAGGTGACACCTGGGGCAGGGGAGAACACAGCGCACCCTCCACACTCCTGCAGAAGTAGTTATTATATTCAACTTACAGATAAGGAAAAAGAGAGGTTAGAGAGTGACTCAGTGGCACAGCCAGACAGGTCCTCAGCATCTTCTAGGCTCTAACGCTCAGGACCTAATACACATTCCTCCAGACCACGACTTATAGGGAACTTATGGGGAAAACCACTCATCAGGCATTCTGTGTTTACATTTCTTTCCAGTAATATGACTTGTAATTCATTAACCATTTGCCACTTTCACTTGGCCAAAGTCTTCTAATTTGGGTTCCATAAATTTAGGAGCCTAAATCAATACTTAAATGCCTACTGTAAATAGATAGCAAGTTTAAATGCAGCCACATATAATGCTTGCCAAATTTAAATTAAACAAAATTGGGCAACTTTGCAGACAAGATCTTATGTCTCAAACTACAGACTAGAGAGGAGGGAGGAGCCCTCTACTTTTCTTGAAGAACGGGAGGCAGTGTTTACTTGGAGAGCACTTACTAAATACCAAAATGGAAAGCCTAAGAACAGACAGGCTATTCAAGCCAGTAATATCCTATTCCAGACCACAGCCCTGTCACACAGGAGTCTCACTAGGCATCTGGTACAAAAACAAAATATTGTGGTTCTTAGATACGTGGCTTCTAGGCCAAAAGGAATTCTAGGGCTCTAGTAAGTCGCAGTGTGTGTCCAAAAACAAGTCAAAACAACACTATATCCAGCAACACACACAGCCTGTCTTTCAGGAATTTGTGCCTCATTTGCTCAGATTAATTTAAGGTATTTTGAAGAATACTACAGCTCTAACCATTTGAAAGACACTACTGGTTTCCAAGCAGAGTTCTACTTTTAGGAAACATTTATAATGCTTTGATAACTAAGGAATCTACAGGTTGGACCTCTCTATCCAGCATCCTTGGGACCTGACCGGTGCAGAACCAGAGAGTCTGCTGAATCACAGGAGGTCAGTACTGTCCAGCAGCATTACCAACACTGCCACTGCTTCCTGGGCTCTTAGATGACATTTAGGGATTAATTAGCTAACCAGCAGCACAGAACACTGAGAACTAGAACTAGTGGCTATAAACAAACTATGGGATCATGGGAAATTTGGCCACACCCATGATAAGTGGACACCTGGCTAACTAAAATCATGCCAGACCACAGATGTCGCTGGACCAGACAGTGTCAGACTAGAAATTCAACCTGTAGTGCCTCTCTCACAAGACCAAGATGACGACAGATCCTAAAAGGAACAATTTTGGGTAACAACTTAAAAAGCAACATTAAAGGTCAACATGCAAGGCTGTCACCTACCCATTCTGGGGACATGGAATTAATCAAGGTTGTCCCTCCAGAGAACTCTCTTAGATGCAGCAGTTCACTACACTGTGCCATGGCTTGGAAGTCTTCTCCACATTTGCATATTGGGCTGTCCTCCATTTTCCATTTCCATGTGTAGATTACAAGCCAGCACAGCCGGCGCCGCGCGATCTGCGCATGCGCAGCTCGCAGAACCACGCAGCTGGTGAGCAGGGCTCATCGCCGCTTGGTGACCCCTACTAAGGGCTAATAAAAAATTCAGCTCCAAACTACTAAAGATAGTACCCGACAGTACTTACTGCTCCCCAGCACGCTGGAGCTAAGAACAAGCAGGCAGTTCTCAGGGCTTGCTCGCTGAGTGTGCACTGAAATAACAAAGTCTGTTAGATGCAAGCTTGAGTGCGTGAACATGTGCTTGGTTCAGAAAAGCTGTGCATCAAAAGAGAGGAGGTCGTGCAAGTAATCTCTTTTGTTGGGCCAACTTCTGAAGATATTACCTCACACTACTGTCCCTCTCTGATATCCTGGGCCTGCAATGGTTACAACTACAGTGCATAACTGAGCATAGCTGTCTTTGATGTAAGACTGTCCACACATAGCAGCTTAGAGCAAAATACCACAAAGTGTGAATTCAAACACATTTAGTTAGTTCAGCACAAGCCTGTGCGTAGGCCAGCTCTGATACTAAAGCAGCTGTCTGAGAAAAGATTTTTTCTTTATTTGCATATCAAAGGACCTAAGGGGGAAAGTTAATTACTGTTGAACTGTGTTAGTGGCTTCCCGCTGAGATGCTTACAATTATGAGATTTTAGGTTAGGCTGTGTTTTAGATAACAGCTAACACTGGAATGGACCAGTATAGCTCACAAAGCGTGAGAAAGGTGGGGCTACAGATACAAACTGAAAGCCTCGAGAATGACACTGGACTGCAATCCAGAGTCTAGAAATTTTAGGAGCAGAGGATTTTTTTTTTTTTTTTTAAATTTGGGGCACCTGCCTTCCTCAAGTCTGAACAATAAATTTTGCCCAAGTTTTATATTTGCCCTGATCTTTGTGTTTCCAATTGTCTATTCCACACTACATGCAAAGGTCTGTTTCAGGAGCAAGAATCAAAAGAGGGGTTCACCAAGGCTTCTCTGCGGACTTCAGCTGTTGGTCCCATGCAAATTGAAACCAAATCAACCACAGAGTCAGGGCACCTCCCTCTCTGCTGGCCTTCCTATGGTCTGCCAGGCTGACGCCACCACATCAGGAAGTCACTCAGCTGCAGCATCTCTCTCCAAATGATAAAACAAGGGCTTCTGGAAGCACCAGGCAGGAAACCAAGAGGACACCCAAATATCTCCAATGCTCAGCCTCCAGAAGCACCACCACCAGCAGCCATGAATGTAGCCCTTCGGTAGTTCTTCGGAGGAGTCAGAGACACCACGACAAAGGTCTCTAGTACTATTTAATCCCTCATACACATAGTTTACAACTGCTTGCTGATTCCAGCACTTTACCTCACATGTGTTCTAAGACGAACGTGTTCAGTTTTAGTGTTGACATGACTCCATGAAGTTAATACAGTAGAGCTCAGACTCTTCTGGGGAGACGATAAGAGAGAAGGCTCAACAGAACACTAACTTACTGCGCAATGTTTCAGGCAAAAAATATTTAGGTCTCTAAAACAGAGTTACTTTACCATGTGCTAGCTATACTTGGTGAAGGCATCTCTCCCACAAGTCCCATCAGCAGTCTAAAGGTTAGAGTATTTTGCTACAAGGAGTACTTCTACACAATTATAAAGCAATACCCACTGCAAAATATCACTGTGGTAAAAGATGGCAACAGCGACTCAGATTTTACTTTTGATTTGTATTTCAATTGTTTACACTCCGAAGATGTATTTTCACTTTCATAGCCAACTTAAAACTCATGCTGAATATCCAATCCTATTTAATGACTTCAAAATGCAATCATTTACTTACTATAGGAACTACACGGTCACGGATGTAGCGAAGTATAAAAGGCAGCACATAACTTTGCAATGCTTGATGTTAATTCACAACCCCAAAGGTAGCAAGCAGACTAGCATAACTGGGAAAATGAAAGGAACTGCAGAGGACAAAGGGCGTGAGCCCTCTGTTGCTCCAAAAGTGGAGTTTTCATTTGTTTTCTTTTTTAAACCACAACATGCTGGACAGTGGGACTGCAATTTCCTCTTTTTTCCTGGAGAATTCTTTACAGCAGGTACTATCACACAAGGATGAAACCCAAGCTGCAGCTGGGATGCTTGCTCCACACACCCTGCCCTACAGTTCAGCTCAAAGCCAATTCATGAGCTGCGGAGGGACTCTTGGTGCCTTACACATGATCGGTAATACGGCGTCAGAGCCCAGAAAGATACTATGAGACCCAACAAGGAGTGTCCCAGCAGAGACCCCTGTCTGGTGCTACAGGAAGTGACTCCATCTCTCAAGCCACCTTTGTCACAGTCACAGAACACATTTTATGAAGGATTAGAAGGGTCTCATCATTCTTACATTTCATACACACCTGACCTGCAAAAACAAACCTCCCTACATTAAACCCAAATCTTCCCTGTTCTGAAAGGGCCTGAACTGCTATTTGGGTAGCAAAAGGAAGGCTTTGATTTGCCTATAACTGACAAACAAAAGCACGGGACAGAAAAGACAAGCAGCACTTTCAGCGCCGGAACTTCAGAAATACTCCCCAAAAGGCATATGTTCTGAATCTAGACATGTATAGTTCTATCACTAAGGTTTTAAGCTACATTACCTCAAGGGTGGAATATTTCAAAATCTCATGTCAAGAAATCAGATGTTTATGCAGAGAAGACAAACTCACATTTCCCACAGGCATAAAAAACAGAAGGCAAGAACTGATTAACATACATCAGACATCATCACCCCCAAAGCCCCAGGTCTATGGTCTCTTCTAAGTCAGTTTCTGCCTCCATCCCCACAAGGCGGCCATCCACCAAAATGCTGAACTTGCTTCAGCCATACGTTATTGCTAAAATCCAAGGGAATGAGAGCTCTGCTCCCATGGAAGATAACAAGTGGTGTCTGCATTTCCAAAATACTATTTGCACTGAAAATTTCAGAGAACTTGGAGTTATCCTTTAAGCATCATTTCAGGGATGACCTTTTGATCTGTCTAATGGGATGCTTCAGCATACACTAACAGCTTCTCATCATGTAGTTTAGTAAGTTTTGGTTAGCTAGAGAGGGAAATATATTTTCAGCACTTACCAGACATCTGATTTTAATTAAGCTGCTTGAAAAGAAATATTGTTGCAAGTCATTATGGAGAGTTACCCTGTTTTTAAAATACAGCTCTTAACTATTACATTCTCAGACTCCTGGAAAGGGGATTAAACCTAAACTGAAGATGATTCCTATTTCCTACAAAAAGTGGATTTTTGCAAAGCACATGAACTAAGCCTGTGGTGTCCAACACGCTAGCCACACATGGCTATCTGGCCGGTTGAGTGTGGCTAGTTCGCTATAGCAGTAGCCACTATAGCGGCTACAGCTTCAGAACTGGTTGGACGCCAGGGAGCTAGATAGTGCTTTGCTCCTGCCGCAAGAGCAGGGGACTGGACTTGATGACCTCTGGAGGGTCCTTCCAGTTCTAGTGGTCTATGATTCCTTCCTATTTTTCCTGCTTCTAATGCCTTTATAGAATCTCTTTACTGCCTTATGTGCCTTGCTAGGTGCACATATTGGGCCTTGGCTGATCTGATTTTGTCTCCACATGCTTAAGCTATTATTTTGTATTCATCATTAGCAATTCTACCATGTTTCCAATTTGTGCAATTCCTTTTTTATTTTCAGGTAATTAAAGAGCTCCTAACACACACAAATTCCTTTCTTATGAGTCTTCCTACCTTCCCTTCACATTGGGATCATTTGCTGTTGTCTCTTTAATGTTATCTTTGAGAAACTACTAGCTCTCTTGAACTCCTTTTTCCCTTCTTTTTCTTCCCATGGGACTCTACAGTTGTTTGAGTTTGTTCATATTTGATCATCTTGAAAAAAAGCAGATACTACTTCCAATTCAGCCACAAAGGAGGTCTTTGTAAGCATCCTCCTCCCAGCCCACTTACATTACAGACATAGAGAAGGGGATTTAGGAAAATATTGCAAATGCCCCTCTTTACATCACTCCCTTCTCCTTTCACAAGAGAGGCTAGCCTTCCCACTGCACAATAACAATCCCAACTCCTCCTGCGTGGAGTCAGCTTATCTCCATGCTAGGCCAGCTAAATCCAGGGAGTTGTCTAATCAGTAACTGACTCTTCGTAACAAAGAAATGATACTGAATTGAACTTTGACCACTTAGTAACTTCAACAAACAGCAGGAGTCCGCACTAAGCAAGGTTTCTTAAAAAGCACTCACCAGCATGCAAGGTCTTCTCAACAATCCCATATTTATTTCTAGGTTTACTTTTGAGGACCCACATTTTGATGCCTATTTGACAAATATATCCCAAGAATTATGTTAATAGTGTGCTCTAGTACTAGGCACTACCCGTGTAGAAGTAGAGATTGCAGTAAAACAGACACCACCTAAAGTGAAGAGATGGAGCACTGCACGTTTCCTAACAAAGCGTCTTCCACTCAGTTCAACCAATTGTGAGAGTACCAGCGAAGGTTACTATGCAGCCCCCGTATAACAGCTGATGTTTCAGAATACCATCATCCAGTTCCTGGTCAAGTTTCAAATCGCCCAATTTACCAGGAAAGGCCGAGCTCCAGGAGAAAGCATATGCATGCAGGATAAGAAAACAAGATCTTTTCTCTCCATTGCAATTGTTACACATCCCATAACTTAAGTGGTCAAGGATAATCAAGAATCCTCAACAAGGTTAAAAAAACCTCAAAACCCTAGTTTCACAGATCAGTTAAGATTGCTAACTGTCAATAGAGTAGTTATAATACCCTTACAAAACCCACACTCTTAAAAATAAACACAGTATAGGCGCTGTTTCCTACCCACAGAAACGCCTATTTCATCATAACTGCCAGATTGTATGCACTTGTTACACATTTCAATATCTAAATATTTCTTCCAAGATATGCTCAATTGCTGCCTCTCCACGACGCAGCGCCTCTGGCTAGACTCAAGAAGCAGCAGTTCAGTAGACTGCCCCTGCACAGATGATTAAGCAATTTTTAGACAAAAGGAAGAGGTCGCTTCACCCCGTGCACTTTCAAAGCCTCTGGAAAGAGAGCATTGCTGACAGAGCCTTAAAAAACGAATCTGCAACAATGAGATCAAAAACAGGAATAAAACTTTATAGCTTATTCAAGTCTGATGCACTAGCTGCAAAAACGTCTTTTACAAACATTTCACCACTTCTGTCACGAAAGAAGAGGGAACATTTGGTTGCGCAGTTATTCTTACAAGAAGCCATGTCACCTGAGGGTCCACTGGCATACAAGGACTCATGTCATGGATTTTGGGCTGAGGAGCACACTCCCACCCTACCAAAAACTGTTCTGTGGCTAGGCACACAGCTCCTACAGCGGACATTTGAGGGGAAGTGACATCCTAACACAGACCTGGATGAGACACAGGAGCAGTTTGCCTAGGATTTGACTAAGAGTAGAGATGTAAAAATATCACAATCAGTTAAGTGCATGGGGCTGGCTGCCGGCTCCGACCCCTGGTCCTAGCTGCGCAGGATGGGCTGCTGGCTGGGGCCCTGGGTGGGGTCCCATCAGGGCTGGAGCAGGCCTCTACCTGCAGCAGGCCACAGGCAGGGAGCTGCTCCCAGGTAACCGACTGTTACCCAATAAGGATGATGCTTACCATTCACATCCCTAACTAAGAGCAGTTTACAAAGCGAATCTGAGTTGTAAACACAGGAAGTCAAGTTAACTTGAGGCAAGTGACTTCTGAGGAATGAAGTCAAAGCAGCAAACTGCTTTACCCAGAAGTTCACGTGACATGCCAGGGCAAGAGAAGAGTCTAGCCTCACTGTATCAATAGTAATCATTCTTAAATGTATGAATTATTTGTTAAAAGGGTAACCAAACGAAGCTGTAACTTCAAGCGCCTCAATTACAATTGTAAAGCATTAGATATCTGGGTTTCTAAGTAGCTGCAATATGATTTTTCACTTAGGGCACCTTTCAGAGACACTCAAAATGCATAGAAAGGCGTAAGCGTCATCTCCGTATGACAGATGAAGACACTGATGTACAGAAAGGTGAGATGATTTTATCTACTTCTGGCAGCAAGTCAGTAGCACAGCTAGGAATACAACCCAGATGATGTTCCATCAGTTACTACAGGCTAAATGCCTTATAAGAAAAGCCCTATATTTGGTCTATGTTTTTGTACACTTCCTGCCATTCTCTTGCTGGCTGCAGTGACAGATGAATTTAAAAATAGAACTGTAAAACTGAATTCTATTGTTCTCAATGTAACACATCAGCTTTACAAGTCTGACCCAGACTCTCTATGATTTAAGGAGGAGCTGAGTTTGTTTAGGTGGAAACAAACAATTGTGCTGTGCTAGCGCAGCCCTGCAGTGTGGGCTGCACGGATAAGAACTGCAGCACTGGCTAGCAGGCTGTGCTGTAACTCCCCCACCTGACCAGAGCAGAAGGGAACTAAAAGGTTCCTAGTCCCCGTTAACATTCCTGCTTCAAACGGTGCTTTTTACTTCGTGCTCACAGCACCCACATCAGGACTAAAGCATAGCCCAGTAGTGCACAGTGCCATTCGCATCCTGCAGTGCCAACTGCGGGCTGTAGGAAAGTCCTTAGATCGGATTAGACTGTTTTTACAACCAGCTGTTTCACCCTCCTCAGGAGGCAGTATAGCTAGACAGTAATGACCATGGGCTGTGGGGGGTCGGTTCTCAGATTCTAATCTTGGCTCACTAATCTGCTGTCTGGTCATGGGCACACTGCATTACCTCTTTGCCTCATAGCAGCCATCAGTAAATGGGAACACTTACCACCTACCCCACACAAGGGTGCTATGAAAATTGATGTTTCAGTGCTCTGTACATATTAAAGTACAGTAAGATGACCACTAGGATCAAGTTAGTTCAATAAGCAGTAACATACACAAGCCATGCTTTTACCAGTAAGACTATTAAGTGCCTCTAACAAGCCACCAGGATGTCTATGATCAGTGGTGGGCAACCTGTGGCCCAAGAGACATTTTGTTTACCGCTGCCCACGTGCAGGGTTACCAGATTCAGCTGGTTTCCATTCACAGTTTTCCTACCAGTATTACTAAAGTGATGCACACGTAAAGTAAGGGCACGTGAAGGGAGATGCGTGCTGACTGCACCCAGCATTGACAGAGAGCCGTGCGCGCTCTCTGCACCCAAATCCCTGCTACAGTTCAACGGGCACCCCCCGCAAATTCTATGTACACAAGCGCACTTAGCAAAAAGTATCCTAGCCCAGGAGACCGCCTTGGTTACGCCACTGAGATGGAGGGCCACTCATGCGGCCCACTCACTAGCCGAGGTTGCCCATCGCTGTGCAAGATGGTACAGGAAATACTGCCCGTTAAGGAAGAAAGCCCAATAACTTTTGTTTGGCTAAAGCACAGCTTCCAGAAAGGCTTCCGGTCTTGAACTGAAAACATCAAGAAATGGAGAATCTATCGCTTCCTCTGTAGATTGTCCCGATGATCAATTTTACCCTCGCTGTCCAAAATTTGTTCCTTATTTCCCATCCGAGTTTGCCTGGTTCCAGTTTCCAGACACTGGTTCTTGTAGTGCTCCCCTCAACTTGACTAGAGAGCCTTTTAGCATCCGGAATTCCCTCCTTGCAGAGGTACTTGCACTTTAAAACATAACGATTTTGTCCTGATGCCCTCCCCCCACAAGTGGGGGAAGCTAGTCAGATTTTGATCAGCAAAGAAAGAAGGGGATTTTAGGTACTACTTGAGCATTGTTTTTGTTAACCCATTTAACACCTTCATAAGGACATTTAGGAGAAAAGCTCTCTTTTAGGAGAGTGATAGCCCCAATTTTTCAAGTGAGCGCTCTAACTGATGAACTGGTTATGTCCAGTGTACTAAGGGCTGAGAAAGCTCCCATCCTAGTCTCTGCAAAGTTGCAGAAGGAAAGAAAAAAAAAAAAAAAAAAAGGAGAGAGAAGACTTGTTGACTTGTTTCTTTCCTTGGATATATGCAGAGTAACCAGTAGATATTAAAATAAATGATGCTCAGGCTACCTTTAGACACCCTAAAAAAACAGGTTTACACTGAAGCTAGTTCAAGCTGCTAGGGTTAGCATGTTGATGAATGAGCCAGCAACTCCTCAATTATTAAAGGATAACTCTCAAGTGTTCCCATCTCCACTTGCTGGTAGGGAAAACACCCAGCTACCTAGAAAGAAGAGGACATTAGGAGTACTTAGCAACTAAAGAAGATTCTATCGGTCTCCACTTCAGGAGAAAATCTAAGATGTACGATAAAGACATTCACATCACGTTCAAGTTACCCAACCTCCTTGGTGCTCAGCAGCCAGCTTGCATTTGCAGTCTTATTCGTTACTTATACTGCACTACTGCTTAGATGCCCTGCTCAGGGACTAGTCATTGTACACAAAATAAAGAGACAGTATCCCCTCAAAGATCTTGCAACATAACCGTTTTACCGAGCTCATGATACTTAACTTCCTCCCCTTAACATTTTGGATTTAGAAGTAGTATGGGCACCAGTTTGCAAGTTTGATTTGCAAACACTGTAGTGGCTCTTAAATAAAGCTATAACATCATAGAAGGACTAATTTTAGACAGCAGTGTGTTTCCACAAACTCCCCCTCCTTTTCCAATCTGAAGGCATGGTCCTGGACAGCAGAATAAAGAGCATTCAGCAATTTCCTACATGCTACTCAATGCTGATTAGTACCTGGTCCAAGCCCATTGCCCATCAGAACTATTACACTGCAGTCTAATCATTGAGTTGTACCTGACAGTATCCTTTAGCAGTCAAAAGCCAAATAAAGACACAGCATTCAGTTCACACTGCAGAACCATGCCCTAGGAATGAGATCCCAACCCAACATGATTTTATGAGGTTCTGTCACAAACGGGGGTGTAAATTGAAAGGATTATTTCTAGTGCTTCTAGCCTCAGATGTCAGATACAAATAGAACTTAGGAAGAGTACCAGTGGAGAGGTGGGAAAGATGTGGTGCAAGGGGAAGAGAGAAAAGCAGAAGTGGTAATAACTGAAAAACGGAAGAACGTGAAAGGGAGAGGAGGTAGTACATCTTAGAGAAGCCATAGCACCTCCCAAAATCCCATTCAGGAATTAATTAGTATAAACAATGGGAAGAGGAAGTTACTCACAGTACAGCACAGAAACGGGCCTATCCTGTAAAAAGTGTCAGCTATTTTACACCATTTTAGACACATTTTTAGTTAACCTCAAAAGACATAAGTAAATAGCAAAAAATTTTAATTTGAGGTTAGAAAGAATTTGTTTCAGTTTGTTTGAAATGTAGAAGTCATCTCTGTCCTTGATAAAGTAAGTAGGGGTGCTAAAATGGGTTTTGATCAAGTAAACAAGAAACTGCTGAAAAATTTCAGTGGTTCCACACTGGGGAGCGGGGGGGGGGGGGGGGGAGGAGAAGAGCAGCTGGCTCCCATCTACAGAGGCAGCAGCACTGGGGAAGGAGGGAGGACCACACAGTTCCCCAGGAGCTGGTGTGTAATCATGAAGGTTAACCATCATTGGTTACACTTTCACATCCCTATTGCTAAGTCATGGTTCAAGTCCACCCAAATAAAGCTAACCATAAGTCACTGGGATCTGCTGGTTCCAGCAGCAGAGGAAAAATGAGGACAGTTCTTAGCAGATATACTTCCACTTTACCAACCACCATGACTTTTGGTAACGGACTCTGTACCAGCAGAGGCACCAAGTTCTGAACAGATCCCAAGGACTGACTTCACCCCTCCTCCTCCACCACCATTCCCTGAAGGCAGTTCCCTCAGAGCTTCTACGGGGAAACAGCACACCTGACTGCTACTGCAGCTGCACAGTGGAAAGAAATGTATGGTGTTTATTTAGCAACTTTCACTTCAAATTGCTTCAAGCTACATCCATTACACACAAACAGAACTACACAGGTAAGGAACCACTACAGGTATCTCTGCAGCTGAGAACATCATACGACCAACCCAGCAGCAGGGCTGGAAGGTAAAACTCCATAACACAAGTACACAAAGCCCTCAGTCTTCAGAGCTATCAATGCAATACTTTTCATAGGCACGGGGAGACATTGCTTGGTTTTTAACAGTCAAACTGCCCCAACTACTCAAACACTTCTCAAAAAAAAATTAAAACCTGTAAACCAAACACCAAAAAGCAACTCCAAGCATGGATTTTACTCCAAAAAGCCAAAGACAGAGACTCCATGAAGTCTATCAGTCTGCTAGGGACTTTGCTAATGCTATTGATTTTTCTGTGGAAGGTAATGAGATACTATGTTGAGGCACAATATAAAACCTGAAGATACAGATAAAAGGGAGCCACTGGTTGAAGAAAGTGAAAGGTCATTTAAGAACAAAAAGAATGCAGAATATGTCTAAACACATTGCATGTAAGAATGCGGTGCATTCTGATACATTCCAAGTCATTAGGCAAGTTTGAAGAAATGCAATGATGCGTGATAGCCCCTATAACTAGCAAAAGGTAAATCTCTTATTGGACCAACTTCTCTGCTGGTGAAAGAGACAAGCATTTTCAGCTCAGTTTTTCTTCAGGTCTGGAAATGGCAACTAGAATGTCGCAGCTAAACAGAAGCTGCAACAGATTGTTCAGCATATGTAGTAAACAAACACTGTAAGACACCATTGGAGATGAAGTAGCCAGCTAACACCTCTGCAGTCACAGAACCAAAAAAAAAGGGGGGGGGGAGGGGAGAGGAGTTACAGATTGTTGGGATAAGCCATCAATCCAGTGTCTTTATTAAATCCATGATTTGCAGTTTCTAGCAAAATTATGAATTGAAGCTCCCAGGGTCGTCTTTAGAAGGCATTGTGCAGGCTTCCTCCGAGGATGAGGACGGAGAAGTCAGATGTGGAGTGATCACTTTTCCCAAAGTGTTTACACAGAGGCAGTAGGATGTTTGTGTTTTATTTTTCTGAGAGTTCATTTGAGCAACCTTGTTTCATGAAGCATAACTGGCAATTACAGAAAACAGAAAGCTTTTTGTTGAATTGGGAACGTAATGCAACAACTCTTCTCTGACTCAGACAGGAATATACCACACTGCTGGATTTTTCTGCCCAATGCCTTGAGCACATAGCTTTTTTGATTGCTCTTCCAGACTTCTTTATAATGCAGCCACATATGCACCCCTTTTTATGAGCACGCTCAGAAAAATAAGAGGCATATTTAAAATAACCATACAAGTTCACCCAGAGTTTTTTTCTACTGCATGAGCAAAAATTACAAGTTACCAAAAGAAGAGGACCCCAGCTACAGGGTTATTAGAATCCCAGAGCAAGCTTTAATTTTTCTTCTCCGCTTACCATCTAAACCATATACTAGATAATCTTGAGAGGAAATCAAGTTTTTCCAATGATTAAAAAACCCCAGTGATTGTTTTAAGTGAATAGGGAAAAAATGAAACAGTGGACAAATCGCTCTCCTGAATAGATTGCAAGTTCATGCTATCCAACTGGTATCCTCTTCCTCGAAGGGGTATTACCTGGTGCTTCAGAGGAAAGATACACGCCCCCAGTGCAGCAGGAGAGTTGTGCAATACTGTATAAGGAGAAAGGCCTGCTCTAGCCTTACCATAGAAAGCTACTAATAAAAATAAAGTTCAACCACTGTATTTAACTACAACCTCAATAGTCATATATGACTGCACACTGGGAAGCCATAATCCCTTCTTTCTAAAAATTACTAACCATTAATTGAATCTAGTGGAACAAGCCTAATGTGTACAGATGAAAAATACAGTATGATGCACATTCAACAGGAAGTGACAAACTAGTCAGAAAACAAATCCAGTCCCTTGTCTCCAAACAGCCATCTAATGGTCTGTGTTTCAAAGAAGGGAAAGTCACTCTAACGCACCTAACCAATTACTGCTGGATACTGAGGAGAGGAAGGGGATTCCTTCCCAGAGCCGAGGCTAATGACCTGAAAGAGGACAGGAGACAATGGAAGAGTAGGGGGTACTTGTCTTTTCAAATTACACTCCCTGGAGAGCAGTTTGTATACCTGTAACACATGTGTAACCTTTGCCCATAGCTAGTAAGGGCACTAAGCACTTAGGGCAGAACAGAAGGGAGGAGAGATTGACCTGACTTAGCTGAACCCAGGCATCACCCAAGACAGACAGGCCATGCTCTGGATGCTGCCAAAACCCCAGCAGCTGGGTTAGGAGCGGCACTGACACAGGGAACCACCAAGCTAGGGGAAGGACAAGAGCTTCCCGCCTTCACCAAGAGGCCAGGTGCTGCTCCCTGCCACTCTACCCAGTGAGGGGGCCCAGCTGTGAACAGGGAGTACATCCCAGCTCTGACACACACCCTGCTCCACTCCCTGCAGCCAGCACAGAGACTCAGCCAGAGCCAGCTGCCCGCCCTCTGCAGCCACCCCAGCAAGGCCAGAACCTGGGGCCCCTACCCTGCCACTGCTCACCCCCAGGCCTCCCCACCTCCACATGTCCAGCCCTCCCTACTCCCCAGGCCTCCTACCCCCCCACATGCCTGGGCCGGCCACCCCTAGGCCTCCTAACCCCTCACATACCCAGCCCCCCCCCCGCTCTCCTCCCGCACATGCCCGGCCCCCTCTCACCGCCAGGTCTCCCCCCACACATGCCCGGCCCCCCCTCACCGCCAGGTCTCCCCCCTCACATACCTGGCCCCCCCCCGGGCTTCCCCCTCACACGCCCGGCCCCCCCTCACCGCCAGGTCTCCCCACCCCTCACATGCCCGGCCCCCCCCCCCCGCTCTCCTCCCTCACATGCCCAGCCCCCCCCCCGGGCTCCCCGCTCACATACCGGGCTCCCCCCTCACATGCCCAGCCCCCCCTCACCGCCAGGTCTCCCCACCCCTCACATGCCCAGCCCCCCCCCCGGGCTCCCCCCTCACATACCCGGGCTCCCCCCTCACCACCAGGTCTCCCCACCCCTCACATGCCCGGCCCCCCCCCCCCCGCTCTCCTCCCTCACATGCCCAGCCCCCCCCCCGGCTCCCCCCTCACATACCGGGCTCCCCCCTCACATAGCCGGCCTCCCCCGGGCTCCCCCCTCACATGCCCAGCCCCCCCCGGGCTCCCCCCTCACATACCCGGGCCCCCCTCACCGCCAGGTCTCCCCACCCCTCACATGCCCAGCCCCCCCCCGGGCTCCCCCCTCACATGCCCGGCCCCCCCTCACCGCCAGGTCTCCCCACCCCTCACATGCCCAGCCCCCCCCGGGCTTCCCTCCTCACATGCCCGGCCCCCCCTCACCGCCAGGTCTCCCCACCCCTCACATGCCCGGCCCCCCCCCTGCTCTCCCCCCTCACATACCTGGCCCCCCCCGGGCTTCCCCCTCACAACGCCCGGCCCCCCCCTCACCACCAGGTCTCCCCACCCCTCACATGCCCGGCCCCCCCCCTGCTCTCCTCCCTCACATGCCCAGCCCCCCCCCCCCGGGCTCCCCGCTCACATACCGGGCTCCCCCCTCACATGCCCGGCCCCCCCCTCACCGCCAGGTCTCCCCACCCCTCACATGCCCAGCCCCCCCCGGGCTCCCCCCTCACATACCCGGGCTCCCCCCTCACTGCCAGGTCTCCCCACCCCTCACATGCCCGGCCCCCCCCCCCCCGCTCTCCTCCCTCACATGCCCGGCCCCGGGCTCCCCCCTCACATGCCCAGCCCCCCCCCCGGGCTCCCCCCTCACATAACCGGCCTCCCCCGGGCTCCCCCCTCACATGCCCCCCCCCCCCGCCAGGTCTCCCCACCCCTCACATGCCCAGCCCCCCCCCACCGCCAGGTCTCCCCACCCCTCACATGCCCAGCCCCCCCCCGGGCTCCCCCCCCTCACATACCCCGGGCCCCCCTCACACCGCCAGGTCTCCCCACCCCTCACATGCCCGGCCCCCCCCCGGGCTCCCCCCTCACATGCCCGGGCCCCCCCTCACCGCCAGGTCTCCCCACCCCTCACATGTCCGACCCCCCCCGGGCTCCCCCCTCACATGCCCGGCCCCCCCTCACCGCCAGGTCCCCCGGCCCCCCGGCGCCGCCCCGCACCTCGCGCACGTCCTGCAGGCACTCGAGCACGGCCAGGTTGTTGGCCCAGCTGTGCTTGGGGCAGACCCGGCTCACGTCCTCGCGGCAGGCGGGCTCCTCCGCCAGCTTCCAGCCGCCGCCGGCGCCGCCGCGAGGCCCCCGCGCCCCGAGGCCCGGCCCGCCCGCCGCCGGCTGCGGGGCGCTCTGCGCGGCCGCCAGCGCGAGCGAGAGCAGCAGCAGCGCCAGCGGGCCCGGCCCGCGGCTCCGGACACGTCCGCACGACGCCATCTTGGATCCGACACCTCCGGCCCGCCGCCCGGCCCGCCCCCGCGCCCAGCGCGCAGCGCGCAGGCGCAACGGTCCGCGCCACGCCGGGACGCCACCGAGCGCGCGGGCGGGGCCGCGCCCTCGCGCCGGGACACGCCCCTTCCTCTGCCCCCCCCCCCCGCGCCGCGCATGCGCCCGCCTCTGGAGTCCTTGGCTGATGGGAGTCGACCCCGCCCCCGCGCCGAGCCGCTGGGTCCCTGAGAGCGCCGGGTCCCATGTGCGCCTGCTGCTCCGGGCCGCCCCGCCCCGCCCCCCAGTGCCCGCGGTCCCCCCAGAGCCTGGCATCCCTGCAGCCCTCCCCCACTGCTCCGGGACCCCCTGCTCCCCCCCCCAGGGCCTGGCATCCCTGCAGCCCTCCCCCACTGCTCCGGGACCCCCTGCTCCCGCCCCAGTGCCTGGCATCCCTGCAGCCCTCCCCCACTGCTCCGGGACCCCCTGCTCCCGCCCCAGGGCCTGGCATCCCTGCAGCCCTCCCCCACTGCGCCGGGACCCCCTGCTCCCCCCCCAGGGCCTGGCATCCCTGCAGCCCCCCCCCACTGCTCCGGGACCCCCTGCTCCCCCCCCAGGCCTGGCATCCCTGCAGCCCTCCCCCACTGCTCCGGGACCCCCTGCTCCCCCCCCCAGGCCTGGCATCCCTGCGCCCTCCCCCACTGCTCCGGGACCCCCTGCTCCCCCCCCAGGCCTGGCATCCCTGCAGCCCTCCCCCACTGCTCCGGGACCCCCTGCTCCCCCCCCCAGGGCCTGGCATCCCTGCAGCCCTCCCCCACTGCTCCGGGACCCCCTGCCCCCCCCCAGTGCCTGGCATCCCTGCAGCCCTCCCCCACTGCTCCGGGACCCCCTGCTCCCCCCCCCAGGCCTGGCATCCCTGCAGCCCTCCCCCACTGCTCCGGGACCCCCTGCTCCCCCCCCAGGGCCTGGCATCCCTGCAGCCCTCCCCCACTGCTCCGGGACCCCCTGCCCCCCCCCCAGGGCCTGGCATCCCTGCAGCCCCCCCCACTGCTCCGGGACCCCCTGCTCCCCCCCCCCCCCCAGTGCCTGGCATCCCTGCAGCCCTCCCCCCTGCTCCGGGACCCCCTGCTCCCCCCCCAGTGCCTGGCATCCCTGCAGCCCTCCCCCACTGCTCCGGGACCCCCTGCTCCCCCCCCAGGGCCTGGCATCCCTGCACCCTCCCCCACTGCTCCGGGACCCCCTGCTCCCCCCCCAGGGCCTGGCATCCCGCAGCCCTCCCCCACTGCTCCGGGACCCCCTGCTCCCCCCCCAGGCCTGGCATCCCTGCAGCCCTCCCCCACTGCTCCGGGACCCCCTGCTCCCCCCCCAGGCCTGGCATCCCTGCAGCCCTCCCCCACTGCTCCGGGACCCCCTGCTCCCCCCCCAGGCCTGGCATCCCTGCAGCCCTCCCCCACTGCTCCGGGACCCCCTGCTCCCCCCCCAGGGCCTGGCATCCCTGCACCCTCCCCCACTGCTCCGGGACCCCCTGCCCCCCCCCCGGGCCTGGCATCCCTGCAGCCCTCCCCCACTGCTCCGGGACCCCCTGCTCCCCCCCCAGTGCCTGGCATCCCTGCAGCCCTCCCCCCTGCTCCGGGACCCCCTGCTCCCCCCCCAGGCCTGGCATCCCTGCAGCCCTCCCCCACTGCTCCGGGACCCCCTGCTCCCCCCCCAGGGCCTGGCATCCCTGCACCCTCCCCCACTGCTCCGGGACCCCCTGCTCCCCCCCCAGGGCCTGGCATCCCTGCACCCTCCCCCCTGCTCCGGGACCCCCTGCTCCCCCCCAGGGCCTGGCATCCCTGCAGCCCTCCCCCCTGCTCCGGGACCCCCTGTCCCCCCCCCAGGGCCTGGCATCCCTGCAGCCCTCCCCCACTGCTCCGGGACCCCCTGCTCCCCGCCCAGTGCCTGGCATCCCTGCAGCCCTCCCCCACTGCTCCGGGACCCCCTGCTCCCCCCCCAGGCCTGGCATCCCTGCACCCTCCCCCACTGCTCCGGGACCCCCCCTGCTCCCCCCCCAGGGCCTGGCATCCCTGCACCCTCCCCCACTGCTCCGGGACCCCCTGCTCCCCCCCCAGTGCCTGGCATCCCTGCAGCCCTCCCCCACAGCTCCGGGACCCCCTGCTCCCCCCCCAGGGCCTGGCATCCCTGCACCCTCCCCCACTGCTCCGGGACCCCCTGCTCCCCCCCCCCAGGGCCTGGCATCCCTGCAACCCTCCCCCACTGCTCCGGGACCCCCTGCTCCCCCCCCAGGCCTGGCATCCCTGCAGCCCTCCCCCCTGCTCCGGGACCCCCTGCTCCCCCCCAGGCCTGGCATCCCTGCACCCTCCCCCCCTGCTCCGGGACCCCCTGCTCCCCCCCCAGGCCTGGCATCCCTGCACCCTCCCCCACTGCTCCGGGACCCCCTGCTCCCCCCCAGGCCTGGCATCCCTGCACCCTCCCCCACTGCTCCGGGACCCCCTGCTCCCCCCCCAGGGCCTGGCATCCCTGCAACCCTCCCCTACTGCTCCGAGACCCCCTGCTCCCCCCCCAGGACCTGGCATCCCTGCAACCCGCCCCCACTGCTCCGGGACCCCCTGCTCCCCCCCCAGTGCCTGGCATCCCTGCACCCTCCCCCACTGCTCCGGGACCCCCTGCTCCCCCCCCCCAGGCCTGGCATCCCTGCAACCCTCCCCCACTGCTCCGGGACCCCCTGCCCCCCCCCCAGGGCCTGGCATCCCTGCAACCCTCCCCCACTGCTCCGGGACCCCCTGCTCCCCCCCCAGGGCCTGGCATCCCTGCACCCTCCCCCACTGCTCCGGGACCCCCTGCTCCCCCCCAGGCCTGGCATCCCTGCACCCTCCCCCACTGCTCCGGGACCCCCTGCTCCCCCCCCAGGGCCTGGCATCCCTGCACCCTCCCCCACTGCTCCGGGACCCCCTGCTCCCCCCCAGGGCCTGGCATCCCTGCAGCCCTCCCCCACTGCTCCGGGACCCCCTGCTCCCCCCCCAGGGCCTGGCATCCCTGCAGCCCTCCCCCACTGCTCCGGGACCCCCTGCTCCCCCCCCAGGGCCTGGCATCCCTGCAGCCCTCCCCCACTGCTCCGGGACCCCCCGCGCCCCCCCCCCGGCCTGGCATCCCTGCACCCTCCCCCACTGCTCCGGGACCCCCTGCTCCCCCCCCAGGCCTGGCATCCCTGCACCCTCCCCCACTGCTCCGGGACCCCCTGCTCCCCCCCCCCAGGGCCTGGCATCCCTGCAGCCCTCCCCCACTGCTCCGGGACCCCCTGCTCCCCCCCAGGCCTGGCATCCCTGCAGCCCTCCCCCACTGCTCCGGGACCCCCTGCTCCCCCCCCAGTGCCTGGCATCCCTGCAGCCCTCCCCCACTGCTCCGGGACCCCCTGCTCCCCCCCCAGTGCCTGGCATCCCTGCAGCCCTCCCCCACTGCTCCGGGACCCCCTGCTCCCCCCCCAGGACCTGGCATCCCTGCAGCCCCCTCCCCCACTGCTCCGGGACCCCCTGCTCCCGCCCCAGGGCCTGGCATCCCTGCAGCCCTCCCCCACTGCTCCGGGACCCCCTGCTCCCGCCCCAGGGCCTGGCATCCCTGCAGCCCTCCCCCACTGCTCCGGGACCCCCTGCTCCCCCCCCCAGGGCCTGGCATCCCTGCAGCCCTCCCCCACTGCTCCGGGACCCCCTGCTCCCCCCCCCAGGGCCTGGCATCCCTGCAGCCCTCCCCCACTGCTCCGGGACCCCCTGCTCCCCCCCCAGGCCTGGCATCCCTGCAGCCCTCCCCCACTGCTCCGGGACCCCCTGCCCCCCCCCAGGGCCTGGCATCCCTGCAGCCCTCCCCCCTGCTCCGGGACCCCCTGCTCCCCCCCCCAGGCCTGGCATCCCTGCAGCCCTCCCCCACTGCTCCGGGACCCCCTGCTCCCCCCCCAGTGCCTGGCATCCCTGCAGCCCTCCCCCCACTGCTCCGGGACCCCCTGCTCCCCCCCCCAGGGCCTGGCATCCCTGCACCCTCCCCCACTGCTCCGGGACCCCCTGCTCCCCCCCCCCAGTGCCTGGCATCCCTGCACCCTCCCCCACTGCTCCGGGACCCCCTGCTCCCCCCCCCGGCCTGGCATCCCTGCAGCCCTCCCCCACTGCTCCGGGACCCCCTGCTCCCCCCCCCAGGGCCTGGCATCCCTGCACCCTCCCCCACTGCTCCGGGACCCCCTGCTCCCCCCCCAGGCCTGGCATCCCTGCACCCTCCCCCACTGCTCCGGACCCCCTGCTCCCCCCCCAGGCCTGGCATCCCTGCAGCCCCCCCCACTGCTCCGGGACCCCCTGCTCCCCCCCCCAGGGCCTGGCATCCCTGCAGCCCTCCCCCACTGCTCCGGGACCCCCTGCTCCCCCCCCCCAGGGCCTGGCATCCCTGCACCCTCCCCCACTGCTCCGGGCCCCCTGCTCCCCCCCCAGGCCTGGCATCCCTGCACCCTCCCCACTGCTCCGGGACCCCCTGCTCCCCCCCAGGGCCTGGCATCCCTGCAACCCTCCCCACTGCTCCGGGACCCCCTGCTCCCCCCCAGGCCTGGCATCCCGCACCCTCCCCCACTGCTCCGGGACCCCCCTGCTCCCCCCCAGGCCTGGCATCCCTGCACCCTCCCCCACTGCTCCGGGACCCCCTGCTCCCCCCCCCCAGGCCTGGCATCCCTGCAACCCTCCCCCACTGCTCCGGGACCCCCTGCTCCCCCCCCAGGGCCTGGCATCCCTGCAACCCTCCCCCTACTGCTCCGAGACCCCCTGCTCCCCCCCCAGGGCCTGGCATCCCTGCACCCTCCCCCACTGCTCCGGGACCCCCTGCTCCCCCCCCAGGGCCTGGCATCCCTGCACCCCCCCCACTGCTCCGGACCCCCTGCCCCCCCCCAGGGCCTGGCATCCCTGCAACCCTCCCCTACTGCTCCGAGACCCCCTGCTCCCCCCCCCAGGCCTGGCATCCCTGCAACCCTCCCCCACCGCTCCGGACCCCCTGCTCCCCCCCAGGGCCTGGCATCCCTGCAACCCCCCCCACTGCTCCGAACCCCCTGCTCCCCCCCCAGGGCCTGGCATCCCTGCAACCCTCCCCACTGCTCCGGGACCCCCTGCTCCCCCCCCCCAGGGCCTGGCATCCCTGCAACCCTCCCCCCCCGCTCCGAGACCCCCTGCTCCCCCCCCAGGCTTGGCATCCCTCAACCCTCCCCCACTGCTCCGGCCCCCCTGCTCCCCCCCCCCAGGGCCTGGCATCCCTGCAACCCTACCCTACTGCTCCGAGACCCCCTGCTCCCCCCCAGGGCCTGGCATCCCTGCAACCCTCCCCACGCTCCGAGACCCCCTGCTCCCCCCCCAGGCCTGGCATCCCTGCAACCCTCCCCCACTGCTCCGGACCCCCTGCTCCCCCCCCCAGGGCCTGGCATCCCTGCAACCCTCCCACTGCTCCGAGACCCCCTGCTTCCCCCCCCAGGGCCTGGCATCCCTGCACCCTCCCCCACTGCTCCGGGACCCCCTCTCCCCCCCCCCAGGCCTGGCATCCCTCAACCCTCCCCCACTGCTCCGGGACCCCCTGCTCCCCCCCCAGGCCTGGCATCCCTGCAACCCTCCCCCACTGCTCCGGACCCCCTGCTCCCCCCCCCCCAGGGCCTGGCATCCCTGCAACCCTCCCCCACGCTCCGGACCCCTGCTCCCCCCCCGAGCCTGGCATCCCTGCAACCCTCCCCCACTGCTCCGGGACCCCCTGCTCCCCCCCCCCAGGGCCTGGCATCCCTGCAACCCTCCCACTGCTCCGGGACCCCCTGCTCCCCCCCCAGGCCTGGCATCCCTGCAACCCTCCCCCACCGCTCCGAGACCCCCTGCTCCCCCCCCAGGGCCTGGCATCCCTGCAACCCTCCCCCACTGCTCCGGACCCCCTGCTCCCCCCCCCCGGGCCTGGCATCCCTGCAACCCTCCCCCACTGCTCCGAGACCCCCTGCTCCCCCCCCCGGGCCTGGCATCCCTGCAACCCTCCCCCACTGCTCCGGGACCCCCTGCTCCCCCCCCCCCCAGGGCCTGGCATCCCTGCAACCCTCCCCCACTGCTCCGAGACCCCCTGCTCCCCCCCCCAGGCTGGCATCCCCAACCCTCCCCCACTGCTCCGGGACCCCCTGCTCCCCCCCCCAGGCCTGGCATCCCTGCAACCCTCCCCCACTGCTCCGGACCCCCTGCTCCCCCCCCCGAGCCTGGCATCCCTGCAACCCTCCCCCACTGCTCCGGACCCCCTGCTCCCCCCCAGGGCCTGGCATCCCTGCAACCCTCCCCCACTGCTCCGGGACCCCCTGCTCCCCCCCCAGGGCCTGGCATCCCTGCAACCCTCCCCCACTGCTCCGGACCCCCTGCTCCCCCCCCAGGGCCTGGCATCCCTGCAACCCTCCCCCACTGCTCCGGGACCCCCTGCTCCCCCCCCCCGGGCCTGGCATCCCTGCAACCCTCCCCCACTGCTCCGAGACCCCCCTGCTCCCCCCCCAGGCCTGGCATCCCTGCAACCCTCCCCCACTGCTCCGGGACCCCCTGCTCCCCCCCCCCAGGGCCTGGCATCCCTGCAACCCCCCCTACTGCTCCGAGACCCCCTGCTCCCCCCCCCAGGCCTGGCATCCCTGCACCCTCCCCCACTGCTCCGGGACCCCCTGCTCCCCCCCCCGGGCCTGGCATCCCTGCAACCCTCCCCCACTGCTCCCCCCCTGCCCCCCCCCCAGGCCTGGCATCCCTGCCCCTCCCCCACTGCTCCGGACCCCCTGCTCCCCCCCCCCAGGGCCTGGCATCCCTGCAACCCTCCCCCACTGCTCCGGACCCCCTGCTCCCCCCCCAGAGCCTGGCATCCCTGCAACCCTCCCCCACTGCTCCGGGACCCCCTGCTCCCCCCCCCCCGGGCCTGGCATCCCTGCAACCCTCCCCACTGCTCCGGGACCCCCTGCCCCCCCCCCCAGGGCCTGGCATCCCTGCAACCCTCCCCCACTGCTCCGAGACCCCCCCCCTGCTCCCCCCCCCCCAGGCCTGGCATCCCTGCAACCCTCCCCACTGCTCCGGACCCCCTGCTCCCCCCCCCCCAGGGCCTGGCATCCCTGCAACCCTCCCCCACTGCTCCGAGACCCCCTGCCCCCCCCCCCCACCCCCCCCCCCCCGCCCGGCCCCCCGCCCCCCCCCCCCCCCCCCCCCCCCACTGCCCCCCCCTGCTCCCCCCCCCCCCCTCCCCTGCAACCCCCCCCCTCCCCCCCCCCCCCCCCCCCCCCCTCCCCCCCCCACTGCCCCCCCCGCCCCCCCCCCCGGCCCCCCCCCCCCCCCCCCCCCCTGCCCCCCCCCCCACCCACCCCCCCCCCCCCCTCCAGACCCCCTGCCCCCCCCCCCTCCCCGCCCCCCCCCACCCCCCCCCCCCCCCCCCCCGCCCCCCTGCCCCCCCCCCCCCCCCCCCCTGCCCCCCCCCCCAGGGCCTGGCATCCCTGCAACCCTCCCTACTGCTCCGAGACCCCCTGCTCCCCCCCCCCCAGGGCCTGGCATCCCTGCAGCCCTCCCCCACTGCTCCGGGACCCCCTGCTCCCCCCCCGGACCTGGCATCCCTGCAGCCCTCCCCCACTGCTCCGGGACCCCCTGCTCCCCCCCCAGGGCCTGGCATCCCTGCAACCCTCCCCCACTGCTCCGAGACCCCCTGCTCCCCCCCCCCAGGCCTGGCATCCCTGCAACCCTCCCCCACCGCTCTGAGACCCTCTGCTCCCCCCCAGAGCCTGGCATCCCTGCAACCCTCCCCCACTGCTCCGGGACCCCCTGCTCCCCCCCCCCAGGGCCTGGCATCCCTGCAACCCTACCCTACTGCTCCGAGACCCCCTGCTCCCCCCCCAGAGCCTGGCATCCCTGCAACCCTCCCCCACCGCTCCGAGACCCCCTGCTCCCCTCCCAGGGCCTGGCATCCCTGCAACCCTCCCCACTGCTCCGAGACCCCCTGCTCCCCCCCCAGAGCCTGGCATCCCTGCAACCCTCCCCCACCGCTCCGAGACCCCCTGCTCCCCTCCCAGGGCCTGGCATCCCTGCAACCCTCCCCTACTGCTCCGGGACCCCCTGCTCCCCCGCCCCCAGGGCCTGGCATCCCTGCAACCCTCCCCCACTGCTCCGGGACCCCCTGCTCCCCCCCCACAGTGCCTGGCATCCCTGCAACCCTCCCCCACTGCTCCGGGACCCCCTGCTCCCCCCCCAGGGCCTGGCATCCCTGCAACCCTCCCCCACTGCTCCGGGACCCCCTGCTCCCCCCCCCGGGGCCTGGCATCCCTGCAACCCTACCCTACTGCTCCGAGACCCCCTGCTCCCCCCCCAGGACCTGGCATCCCTGCAACCCTCCCCCACTGCTCCGGGACCCCCTGCTCCCCCCCCCCAGGGCCTGGCATCCCTGCAACCCTACCCTACTGCTCCGAGACCCCCTGCTCCCCCCCCCCAGGGCCTGGCATCCCTGCAGCCCTCCCCCACTGCTCCGGGACCCCCTGCTCCCCCCCCCGGACCTGGCATCCCTGCAGCCCTCCCCCACTGCTCCGGGACCCCCTGCTCCCCCCCCAGAGCCTGGCATCCCTGCAACCCTCCCCCACTGCTCTGAGACCCCCTGCTCCCCCCCCCCCAGGGCCTGGCATCCCTGCAACCCTCCCCCACTGCTCTGAGACCCTCTGCTCCACCCCCAGAGCCTGGCATCCCTGCAACCCTCCCCCACTGCTCCGGGACCCCCTGCTCCCCCCCCCCCCAGGGCCTGGCATCCCTGCAACCCTACCCTACTGCTCCGAGACCCCCTGCTCCCCCCCCAGAGCCTGGCATCCCTGCAACCCTCCCCCACCGCTCTGAGACCCCCTGCTCCCCTCCCAGGGCCTGGCATCCCTGTAACCCTCCCCACTGCTCCGAGACCCCCTGCTCCCCCCCCAGAGCCTGGCATCCCTGCGACCCTCCCCCACTGCTCCGAGACCCCCTGTTCCCCCCCCAGGGCCTGGCATCCCTGCAGCCCTCCCTCACTGCTCCGAGACCCCCTGCTCCCCCAGGGCCTGGCATCCCTGCAACCTTCCCCCACTGCTCCGGGACCCCGTGCTCCCCCCCCCCCAGAGCCTGGCATCCTGCAACCCTCCCCCACTGCTCCGGGACCCCCTGCTCCCCCCCCGTGCCTGGCATCCCTGCAACCCTCCCCTACTGCTCCGGGACCCCCTCCTCCCCCCCCCCCCGGGCCTGGCATCCCTGCAACCCTCCCCTACTGCTCCGGGACCCCCTGCTCCCCCGCCCCCAGGGCCTGGCATCCCTGCAACCCTCCCCCACTGCTCCGAGACCCCCTGCTCCCCCCCCCAGTGCTTGGCATCCCTACAACCCTCCCCCACTGCTCCGGGACCCCCTGCTCCCTCCCCAGTGCCTGGCATCCCTGCAACCCTCCCCTACTGCTCCGAGACCCCCTGCTCCCCCAGGGCCTGGCATCCCTGCAACCCTCCCCCACTGCTCCGGGACCCCCTGCTCCCCCCCCGGAGCCTGGCATCCCTGCAGCCCTCCCCCACTGCTCCGGGACCCCCTGCTCCTCCCCCAGAGCCTGGCATCCCTGCAACCCTCCCCCACTGCTCCGGGACCCCCTGCTCCCTCCCCCCCGGGGCCTGGCATCCCTGCAACCCTGCCCCACTGCTCCGAGACCCCCTGCTCCCCCCCCAGGGCCTGGCATCCCTGCAATCCTCCCCCACTGCTCCGAGACCCCCTGCTCCCCCCAGGGCCTGGCATTCCTGCAACCCTCCCCCACTGCTCCGAGACCCCCTGCTCCCCCCCCAGGGCCTGGCATCCCTGCAACCCTCCCCCACTGCTCCGAGACCCCCTGCTCCCCCCCCAGGGCCTGGCATCCCTGCAATCCTCCCCCACTGCTCTGAGACCCCCTGCTCCCCCCCAGGGCCTGGCATCCCTGCAACCCTCCCCCACTGCTCCGAGACCCCCTGCTCCCCCCCCAGGGCCTGGCATCCCTGCAACCCTCTCCCACTGCTCCGGGACCCCCTGCCCCCCCCCCCCAGAGCCTGGCATCCCTGCAACCCTCCCCCACCGCTCCGGGACCCCCTGCTCCCCCCCCCCAGAGCCTGGCATCCCTGCAACCCTCCCCCACCGCTCCAAGACCCCCTGCTCCCCCCCCAGGGCCTGGCATCCCTGCAACCCTCCCCCACCGCTCCGAGACCCCCTGCTCCCCCCCCAGGGCCTGGCATCCCTGCACCCTCCCCCACTGCTCCAGGACCCCCTGCTCCCCCCAGGGCCTGGCATTCCTGCAACCCTCCCCCACTGCTCCGAGACCCCCTGCTCCCCCCCCAGGGCCTGGCATCCCTGCAACCCTCCCCCACTGCTCCGAGACCCCCTGCTCCCCCCCCAGGGCCTGGCATCCCTGCAATCCTCCCCCACTGCTCCGAGACCCCCTGCTCCCCCCCAGGGCCTGGCATCCCTGCAACCCTCCCCCACTGCTCCGAGACCCCCTGCTCCCCCCCCAGGGCCTGGCATCCCTGCAACCCCTCCCACTGCTCCGGGACCCCCCCCCCCAGAGCCTGGCATCCCTGCAACCCTCCCCCACTGCTCCGGGACCCCCTGCTCCTCCCCCAGAGCCTGGCATCCCTGCAACCCTCCCCCACTGCTCCGGGACCCCCTGCTCCCTCCCCCCCGGGGCCTGGCATCCCTGCAACCCTGCCCCACTGCTCCGAGACCCCCTGCTCCCCCCCCAGGGCCTGGCATCCCTGCAATCCTCCCCCACTGCTCCGAGACCCCCTGCTCCCCCCCCAGGGTCTGGCATCCCTGCAACCCTCCCCCACTGCTCCGAGACCCCCTGCTCCCCCCCCAGGGCCTGGCATCCCTGCAACCCTCCCCTACTGCTCCGAGACCCCCTGCTCCCCCCCCAGGGCCTGGCATCCCTGCAACCCTCCCCACTGCTCCGGGACCCCCCTCCCCCCCCCCCAGAGCCTGGCATCCCTGCAACCCTCCCCCACGCTCCGGGACCCCCTGCTCCCCCCCCCCAGAGCCTGGCATCCCTGCAACCCTCCCCCACCGCTCCAAGACCCCCTGCTCCCCCCCCAGGGCCTGGCATCCCTGCAACCCTCCCCCACCGCTCCGGACCCCCTGCTCCCCCCCCAGGGCCTGGCATCCCTGCACCCTCCCCCACTGCTCCAGGACCCCCTGCTCCCCCCCAGGGCCTGGCATTCCTGCAACCCTCCCCCACTGCTCCGAGACCCCCTGCTCCCCCCCCAGGGCCTGGCATCCCTGCAACCCTCCCCCACTGCTCCGAGACCCCCTGCTCCCCCCCCAGGGCCTGGCATCCCTGCAACCTCCCCCACTGCTCCGAGACCCCCTGCTCCCCCCCAGGGCCTGGCATCCCTGCAACCCTCCCCCACTGCTCCGAGACCCCCTGCTCCCCCCCCAGGGCCTGGCATCCCTGCAACCCTCTCCCACTGCTCCGGGACCCCCTGCTCCCCCCCCCCAGAGCCTGGCATCCCTGCAACCCTCCCCCACTGCTCCGGGACCCCCTGCTCCTCCCCCAGAGCCTGGCATCCCTGCAACCCTCCCCCACTGCTCCGGGACCCCCTGCTCCCTCCCCCCCGGGGCCTGGCATCCCTGCAACCCTGCCCCACTGCTCCGAGACCCCCTGCTCCCCCCCCAGGGCCTGGCATCCCTGCAATCCTCCCCCACTGCTCCGAGACCCCCTGCTCCCCCCCCAGGGTCTGGCATCCCTGCAACCCTCCCCCACTGCTCCGAGACCCCCTGCTCCCCCCCCAGGGTCTGGCATCCCTGCAACCCTCCCCCACTGCTCCGAGACCCCCTGCTCCCCCCCCAGGGCCTGGCATCCCTGCAACCCTCCCCCACTGCTCCGAACCCCCTGCTCCCCCCCCAGGGCCTGGCATCCCTGCAACCCTCTCCCACTGCTCCGGGACCCCCTGCTCCCCCCCCCCAGAGCCTGGCATCCCTGCAACCCTCCCCCACCGCTCCGGGACCCCCTGCTCCCCCCCCCCCAGAGCCTGGCATCCCTGCAACCCTCCCCCACCGCTCCAAGACCCCCTGCTCCCCCCCCAGGGCCTGGCATCCCTGCAACCCTCCCCCACCGCTCCGAGACCCCCTGCTCCCCCCCCAGGGCCTGGCATCCCTGCACCCTCCCCCACTGCTCCAGGACCCCTTGCTCCCGGCATCCCTGCAGCCCTCCGCACTGCTCTGGGACCCTGGCCCCCACCATGTCTCCCCAGCCTCTACCGTGCCCTCCCTGCTGCCCTCAGTCCCAGAACCCCCAGCATCCCTGATCCCCCTTCCCAGTGCCCTGGGACCCCTCGCGCCCTGCCAGTGCCCAGCCTCTCTAGCACCCACTGCACTTCTCAAGAGCAGGCAAAGGAGAGTTCCTCTCCCACTAACCAACAGTGAGAGCTGTGATTGTGAGTTACCCGTTTCTGTGGAGGCGCCTGTATGCTGGTCTTTCATCACTGTGTTTAGTAGCTTCTAGAATTGAAAGTAAAATGAATGAATAATATTTGTGAAATATTAAGAGGAGTTTCTAGTCCGTCCTCCCCACACAGGGAGAGAACTTGTATCTCACAGGATTTTGTTGGATGATTTCTAGAGCCCCGCAAGTCTGCAGATCTCCGCCGACATCCACAGGTATGATATCGGCAGCTCATTTTTGCGGGTATGGGCACAGATGCAGATAAAAACTTTGTATCTAGAACCTTGCAAATTTGCAGAGACCCGCTTTATAGCTGCAGGTATCCGCATCCACGGATGTGGCTGCCATGATCCATGAATCATTCTTGCAGAGGCGGCTACCAATTTTGTGTCCACACTGGGCTGTCATGATTTCTTCATTTTCTATTTCTTAACTGATGTGTTGTTAATTGAGGAGCTAAGGTCAAAGAAGCATTCACTAGAATCAGAAAGTTTTGAGGTCTGTGCTAGCTTCTGTTTTCTTCACTTCGGTCCACAGTCTCAGATCGGCCTTTGAGAAAGTTCCCATTTCCTGTACACAGATTTCCTGTTGCCTTTTCAGTTTTCTGCTGCTCTTCCTGGTACACATCCGCTTGCTGAGTGGACATGAGCTCTCTCCGTAAGGCTGCAGTCACAAGGCTGCTTCCAGACTGGGCTCCCGGCCAATGGAGAGCAAAAAGCAGAGCAGACAGGATCAGTCCGCCACAACCACTGTGCCCAGTCTCTCCAGTCACACCAAGCTGGGGGAGACTCCCAGGACAGCTGGGTAGCCATGCTCCAAAGGAAGCCTGTTCCAAAGTGTGCAGTCACCCGTGATGTGTGTGTGTGGTCTGACGGTGTGTTCAGAGGACAAGATGGTGGTTAGCGTAATACTAAACTTTTGGACTATTCAGACACTATCAGGAGGAGGGACACGGGGGCACTTGTCACATGACCGTCCCCCCCACGAGATTGTTCCCCAGGCCAGCCGTAGCTTGAGGAAGGGCTTGGATAACTCCCTCTCTGCCACAGACCATCTCTTCCTGCCCCACAACTGACCCGGCTCTTCCCTGCCCAGGCCATACCTCTTCCCCCAAAGCCCCTCCCCGAGCAAGCCGGCCCAGCGGACTAGCAAGCAGCACAACAGGGCCCTAGCCCACTCCCTCCCCCCTGCCCCTCACTCTGCTTCCTGCCAGTGAGTGAGCGGGAGAGTCCCCTGAGCCATGCGGCCAGGACAGCAGAGCGGGCTAGGGCTGTGTTATCTGCTTTCCCCACTCCTGCCGGGGACTGTGGAGGGGCCCAACCCCTGCTGTGGGCACCAGACACACACGTTGCCTGCTAGTGCCTTGGGCCACTTGTCCCTCCTGCCCACAGCATTTGGGGGGGGGGTCGTGTGCCCACCTCCCCCTCTCCCACTGATGCTCCTACGCACTATGTGGCACTGTGTGTAAAATACCTTCTTGGAGCTCACCTCAGCCATTCCTGCCAGACCACTAAAGGGCCTTCTGATGAAGAAATCATAAGTGTCTGTCACTCAGAAGCAAGCTTTGCAGCCAGCCCATCTCTAGAACAGGCCACGGGGTCAGACACAAACTGCAACCGGAGGGGAACGGAAGCAGATGGGAAACAGGAACGAATGCTGCAAAAAGAAGGAGCAAAGCAATGAAGCTTGCAGGAGCTCATGAGCATGCCGCTCTTCAATGCCCAGAGAACTTCAGCTTTGACTGATGGAGACTGAGCCAGTGTTCTGCAAGATCTGCCGTTGCAATTGTCCCAAGGCAAGCGCATAAGGCACCTGTACACGCCCCCCCCCCCCACCAATGATGAGTAACCATAGGGGCAGGGGAATTCGTTGCCCCTGAGGCTTGGGAGGAGCCGACACTGCAGGGAGGGCCTTATAATTGTTGTCCCCACATCCTCCATGGGCTGTGTTCATCCTGGAAGGTATCTCGCTGCTGAGGGGGACCAGGGAAGCAAAGGAGAGTTTTCTGCAAGACTGCAGCTTCTGCCCTGGCCCTTACGCGGCTTGCCTCTGTGCGGCAACATTGCCCTGAATGGGGCAAGAAACAAAGCAGCTCCACCAAAGAACTTGTGGCAGCGGATTGCCCAGTCTTGCCACGAGACTTGTGGCGACCTCTGGCACCGCTGCCCATGAAGTGAGGAGATCCAGTCACAGAGTGTTTGGTTCATCAGTTCTCAGACGGCACTTCCCTGGCTGCGTTTTATCTGCCCAGTCCCCCTAAAATCCATCAAGTTGGTCATTCCTGATACGGGCAAAACTGGAACTAGCGTCCCGGTACCCATGCGCTGCCAGTGCCAGTGTCCGAAGATGTACGCGCTGCTGCTGCTGCAGGCAATTATGGTCCAATCTGCCCTTAAGGGGAACGTCTCTTCCAACCCCTCAAAGAGGGGCTGTCTCAGGCTCTGAACCAGGAGGGTTTACAGCCCTTTGATTTTTGTTTTCCCCTAGCAAATGTAACTGCAGATTTTCTCATGATACCTTTAAATTACAACCCAAAAACTACCCTAAAAGAAGAGTTTCTCCATTATGAAGTCAAGTACTAGAACGTTAGGGAAAGCTAGGGCTACGGTTGGCCTGCGCACCCTTAATTCTGCCTCCTCGTGCTTACTCCTGTGCACTGACTGAGAAGGGGTCCTGCGGGGGAAACACAGAACGTGGTTGTGTAAAGTACAAGCACAAGCGCGGACTGAAGTGAAGGCTGCACGGGCAGTCCCAGAGCTGGCATGTGTCACTTTTGGAGCGCTTGACTTGGCCGCCTACATAACTTTTACAATGTCGGGGGGAGGGCTGTACATCATTTTCTTTAAAAAAAGACTGGAATTGGTATCTATGTGCAGTTGTGACAACCCCCCGCCTCCCCATCATGCAACCGCATTAGGATTTGAGCCCTCAAGGAGCAGCAGATTGCTGCCACTGGAGTACAGGAGGGTTTATGGCCGGTTTGAGTTTTGTTTTCTGGTCTGGCCCAGCTCATCTCCGCGGGAGGCGGGCTCTCCCCCCTTCCCCACGTGGTGCTCCCAGTGTTGCTGGGACCATGTGCTGTGTCTAAGGGAGGGTGAGTTGGGGGAAGGGAGCCCAGCTTGGCCTTCCCCAGCACCTGCTGCTGTAGCTGCTCTGACAGCTCCGAGACATTCTTGTGCCCTGTGATGCAGCTGCTTTGGTAGTGACAAATGGTGGATACGGACCCTTTATCTGCTCACCAGGGACTGACAACGTGCTAGTAGCCAGAGCTCTTGCCTCCCGTCCTGACTGGACTGATAAGGTCCAGCCAGCTAGTTCTTTATCACTTAATTGCACATTCCTCCGTATTTATGCCCATCCTACTACTGTTGTTGTATTGGTGCCTGTTTCTGTACAGCAGAACTTCAGAACTGCCAGCACCTCGGGAATGGAGGGTTTTCATGAGCCTGAAACATTCACAGCTGAGCAAAACGTTCTGGTGGTTTTCAAAATGTTACAGCTGAGCATAGACTTCATACAGTTAATGAAACAAGCACAGAGACGGTTTCCTTGCCTGGTCATTTTTTAGAAAACTTTCCCTTTATCTTCTGTGGTCGTTTACGTTTAGCACAGCACTACACTGTGTTGGGGTTGATTTGTCCCCGGCGCTGCTGCCACCTGACTACCTACGGCCGGTTCCAAACAAGGGTGCGCGCTTGGCGGGGCGGTTCATAACCCGGGGGCTCTGCTGCATCTGTGTCCCTTCGTCTGACTCCCCAGCACACACCGTGGTGGGAGGTGGGTACGACAGCGCGTGACTTTGTCCCTGGCTGCCAAGCTTGTAAAAATACAAACTGAAAACCAGCCTCAAGAGAACAGGAGCACAGGCTGGCTCTCCTCTCCCTGCAGGTCACTCCGGAGCCAGCCACCTTGCAGCAACCCACAGGTTACCAGGTGCGGCCATTCTCCCAGAGCCTTTGAACTATATTGCTTTATTGCGCGTAGCACCTTGCATGCACCTTGGAGCCTGAAAAGCTTCGCAGCAAGGCTATAAATAAGACACTTCCGGAGCTACATTACGTGCAATGGTAAACGGTGAGAGAGAGGCTGGAGGAGGAAAGACTTGGAATGAGAAAGAGAAAGGGGGAGGGGAAAGGCAGCTCCCTCTTTTTCCTCCCCTCCAGTTGGCACTGTGCGAAGACACCACGGCTAGAGCAGAATAGGACGGAGGCAGGGGCCAGATTCTAGCAGAGACGACCCAGCTTGGCAGGGAAAAGGGGCCTTTCAATCACCTTTGTGCCTCCTGGAGTCTGGGCTGCCTGAGACTGGAACGGCCGCTGAAGTAAGACAGAGACGCTCTGACCTACGGCAGCTTCCCGTCGTGCCTCCTACTGCTCCAGCTCTGACTTAGCACCCCTCTTCACCAGGACTGGGCAAGAGGGGAGAGCAGGGGTGGGACCTGTCTCACATCCGCGATGGACAGCCCATGCCAGCTTTTCAAAATGCAGAGAGTTTGCCTGTAGGGAGGAGGGTGACAAAGGAGGGATTTTATTCACCGGGCTGCATGTGAGTTCTACTGTACTAGCCTAACCCCATGTGTGTGCCTCAGTTTCCCTGGGTGCTGCACCAATACGTAGGTGGTGATGGGAATTTGGGGTGTGACTTCCACAACCACTTAAACAATGTCAGATGCCCTTGGTAAGCTGAGCCCAGGAGAGGAAGCAGCCAGGTGACACCTTTTGCTCAGGAAGCCAGACAAAGGCTGGAGGAGGAGCCTGGCAGCAGGCAGCTCCGAGTGGGTCAGTCTGGGCTGGCTTGGGGCACAGGAAAAGAGCCAGACCCCTTGTTCAAGGCCCTCTCTCCCACAGATGGATTGTACTGACTGTTCCTGATTTCTGTCCTGTTTGCAGGGCCAGGTCTGCCATTGCTAGCATGGTGGGGCTGCTTGGCTGGGCCTGTCTCAGAAAAGGTCCGCTTATAAACCCAGGCACAGCTTTGGGGGAGGACACGAATGACCGACCAGGAGCTTTCTTGTGCCTAAGCGTTTCTGCCCCGTGCGCTGAAGGCAATGGTGAAATAAAATTACATGAAAGTTTTGTTCTGCCTCGCACCTGCCAAGAAACGCAACCTTCATGGCCTCTTCCCCATGTTGCTAATGGTTTTATGTGTCACTGCAATTGGACGGGGCACCAGGCAGATGCAGAGAAGGACACACGGGCACGAGTTTCTGTTCTTTTCAGGGGAACAGGTGGTTTAAAGAGGGAAAGGCATGCTCCCGCGCCCTCTTGCAGCAGAGGACGGGGTGGGCTTCCAGCCATGGTGAAACCTTGCTTCTGGAGCTGCCCTGTCGCTGTGTGAGGACGCGGGAGTGATGGTAAAGCAGTGAAGCTGTGGCATGAAGAATTGCAATGCAACCCAAAGGTCAGACTCGCGTTGCCAAGAGCGCCTGAACCCAGCTCGACGAGCGCTATGGTTCCCACAGCACCGTGCGGCAGAGGGCCCTTTGTGGGAGACAGTCTGCACCCCACATGCAGGTTTGCGCAGTGGGGCAGCAGAACTGGAACTCGGGCACATGAGCACCTGATGAATCACTGATGTAACGTTCTACAACTTCTGCCTATTCCCTGAGAGCAGGGACCCTACTGGACCTGCTTGCAATGACGAGCCAGTAGTTCCCTGGTGCCTGCAGCCTTGCTCCCAAATCTAAGCTCTGCTGTCGTGAGTGACAGGAGGAGATTTCCATCCCTATCTGCCTCCTGGCCAGAGGTTTCTCATTGCACTTCAGCTCTGCCTGGCCTCAGGAATCCAAGATCACAAGCTCCCGGGCCAGGATGAATCTGATAGACATGCGACCCTCCCTCCCCGATTCTCCAGCGAGTTGCAAGGGAGCTTTGCCTCCAAGATCACTGCGGTGAAATCGGCCTACTTATTCCACTCAGTCCTTTGGAGCCAGGCAGGAGGAGGGGTGCCAGAGTCAGCAGGGCCAGTTCCTGTATTAAATGCAGGACTCCTCAAATAGTCCATAGCCCCACTCCTCGCCAGCCGTCTTCCTTCCCTTTCTGAGAATCCCAGTGTCGTGCAGGCTCTGCAGGTGCTTTTCTAAGCACATAACGTTGTGGGGTTTGTGTTTCTATGACACTCAAGGGCACCGACTGAGAAACAAAAGGGTGGCCCTATTTCACTGTGACACCAACACTCTGAAACGCCCTTGCTGAAGCTACGACAGGGTGAGATGGGAGGGTTTTGCTGGGTGGAAGAGCACAGACCCAGAGCCAGAGTTCCTGTGCCAGCTGGCTCCGGTTCACTGTTGCTGAGCAGAAAAGCATTCCCTGTGCACACAGTCCTACCTCCCTCTCTGGCGTGGCTCCCACAGCTAGCATGCAATAGCGGAGAGCCAGAAAAGCATCCTGGCACTTTTAAAACAACCTGAGCCGGCATCCCACTTTATTGCTAAAATTCCCAGCCCTACCTGAGAGAACTCCCAGGCAGAGGGTCCCTGCTGGAGAGACAGGGACTTCGGAACACCAGTGTTTGCCTGGTTCTTGGCAGGTCCAAGAAGGTAATGCAGGGGCAGGGATGTTCGCTACTCGTGCTGCCAGCTCCTGAGAGCTGATCTGTGCATGAAGCCAGTTGCTGGCTCCTTATTTTCAGCCAGCGTTCTCAGGAGCAGAGATTTATCCTTGGCTGGTATCACATTTTGCCACAGCACCCAGTCCTGCTTGAGTCTCTGGAAGACAGACGCCCATCTCACTGCCTCCATCTGCGGACATGCCCAGACCCGGTTCTTGTATCTCTTCCCCACAAGCTGCCAGGAGGGATGTAAAATCCTGTTTAACTGGTTAACCGGTTAAACATGATGCTTCCAGACCACCACTTTCCTGAGCTTTCCTTTCCCTCCTTGTACACCCCAGCCCTCTCGTCACAGCTGTCTACTGGACTGACAGTTCCCAGGATCCATTCCCCATTAGCCCCAATTCCTCCCACTGCCCCTTCTTGGCCACAAACTCCTTGTCCAGCCTGTAACTCAGGAGCCAAAGACCTCCCATTTCTCTCATGTCTCTGTGGGTGGCTGATCCAAAGGACACCCCCTCTGCAGGGACTGGGGGATGTCCCAGAAGCACCCATGAGATTTAGGACAGGAGTCCCAAGGAAAGTCATTAAAGAGTTCCCCAAGCTGTATTCTGGATTGAAGACAGAGGATTCCCAATATCTGCTACCAATCTCTTCTTTGAGCCGCTTGCTGTTCCAATTTGCTCTTTGGTGGATTGTTAGCTACAAGACCTCACTAAAATTGCCACTGGTTTTCTGCTGGTTTCCTCAAACAAACAGTGACTCCTGGTGCTGGACCAGGAGCTAGAGTTGATATTTGTACAGCACTTCACTCACTAAAGCTGCTAGTCAAGCAGTCCGGCACCTGAAATGCAGCTACCTCTGGGGCGAGGGACTGCAGGGAAGCAGACGACTGGCGCTCAGTGATAGAGAAGATCTTTTTGCCAAGGACTGCCACAACAGAATTAAACCATCATCATCTTTGACAGCCTTACAGAGGAGACAGGGCCTCCAATTTTGAAAGCACAACCCACCAGGGGCATGGGATTGGAATGCCTGTCTTGGAAGGAGAAAGGGCTGAACTGGTCACCCTACAACCCACAACAGTTGGAGGAAGTTTTGGGTTACGGAAAGGGGTTCGCTTGGAAGTTGGAACTCCTTAATTACCAGCAGCTAACGTGACAGCTGATTGGCATCCCATCCAGTACAGACATTCAGCCACCTCTGACCCATCAGGGTTTAACCGCTCCCAGCCCCACCAACAGCTAGCGGCGGCGGCAGGAAGATGCCTGCTCGTTCGCTAAAGCGAGAGTTGTACTGCAGTTGTACTCCTGGGGGAGGTTGGCCAGAACAGGCCCAGAGTGCGCGCACGCGTGTGGCCACTTCCCTCTGCTGGCCTGTCTGGGAGCAGCGATCACTCGCACCGGGGGCAGGTCCAGTGTCTCCTCTGAGTGGTCGAGGACCAGAGCACAGAGCCAAGTTCTGGGCCAGCACTCCTGCTCCTCTCAGGGAGCAGACAGGACCAGAACTTGGTGCGACGGCCCAGCTGCCACTGGGCAAGAGAGGAGAGCTTCAGTTTCGGTGCCCGGGGTGCCAGAGTCGCCGGGGCCAGCAAACACTGGGCAGGGGACTGGCCTGCTAATTGGCCAGGCCTGGGCTGCAGCGGGTAGACACAACCACCACTTGTTAGACAGTCTGCATCCTGCAGGAGTAGTGCGCACTACTGCTGAGCCGGGCGGGGGGGGCTGCAGCTGGGGCAGACCAGGAGCAGAGCTGCCCCGTGGGAGGTGCCCCGGCTAAGCCAAGGGAGCTGTGCTGAGCCACCCCATGCTCATCCATTTGGGTGAGTAGCTGGGACAGGCAGAGGGCAGGATCCCAATGAACTTGCCATGAGGGGAGCTGCTTGGCACGGCTGGTAGGGTGTGGCACTCCAGGCATCACTCCCTGGCTGCTGTACAAGCAGTAAATAGCAAGCAGGGGCACGAGCTGGCTCTGACCTACAGCCTAGCCGGGAGAAGCACAGCCCAAGGGCTGCTGGGCAAACTCCTTCGCTGCAGAGGAGCGCGCAGGGACTAGCGGTACCAGGAGAAATCTGTCTTTGAGCTGGCCCATAGAGCAGGCAAACTTTGGAGGCACCTGTGGACGGAGGGGTTTGTTTTTACTTCCCTGTGCGTGTCTCTTCCGCACCGCTGCCGGGCTTGGCACAGCAGCCACCACCCCCAGAGACTCTGGTGGTAGGTGTAGCCCAGCCAGAAGCAGGAATTGCCAGAAAGCCTCTTCTGCTGTGCCCAGACAGGTTTCACTGATGATGGTGGTCCAGCTACTTTTGGGAAGCTCCACAGCCCTGGGGCCTGATCCAAGCACGAACGGTTTGAAACGGCTTTACCGCTATTAGCCTCAGGTCTGAGCACAGCAGACACTGCTGTAGGCTGGGCAGTTTAATTCTCCTTTTGTTTGCTTGAGAGTGAGATGACTCATTTATCCTCATTAGGGGACATTTGCTCTAAGTGCAGAGTCTGCTTTTTGCTAGTGGCTTTTGGTCTGAAATTACAGCGCAGAATGGGCACCAGCTCACTTGCCTGGGCCCTTTCTTCGCACCAGTTCAGGGCCTAGCAGTTTTTCCTTCTACCATGCCTGCTCCCCAGCTAGTCAGCCTTTCCAGGCTGCAGCCGTCCTGCCCCCGAGTGGAGATTGCTCTGCCAAGACTGGCGCTATGTGTTCAGATATCCCACCAGCGAGAGAACAGCTGAAAAGGCCCTGGAGCTGCACTGAGAGGCAAGAGATAGTTGTGGGGGTGTGGATGTGCATAATGAAATGCCAGGCTAGGAGGCATAGTGTGAGTTTGGTGATTTGGGGTGTTCTTTGCTTTCAGAGGAATTCACAAACCAAAAGACAGACCAACACCAGCACAGGCTTTGATTTGGGAGCCAATATTTATGTTTGGAGTCTGACTCGGGATTTCTGGAAGTGCTAGGAACTGGGCAGACCATCATCTGGTTTCTGTAAGCCGCTCTCTGTGCCTCCAGCTTGCGCTGTACAACCCCCAGCCATTTTTACAATGCTGTTCTGTTTTGTCAATATGAAAATCTGCAGTGAAATGGAAAGATGGAGGTCAGCGTAAGACCCATTTAATTTGATATGGAAGCCAGGCAGTGGAGTCAATTTTCATGTTCCATTCACTAGAAGCCTCCATTAGTAAATGTACCTGAAAGTCCCAAATCCAGCCAGGAAGTACGATCAAATGTAAGGGTGCTTGTCAGAGTACATGGAGCCTGGTTTCTATTCATCTAGAGGGAAGCACCTCTCTGCAGCACACATTTCTCAGGCTCAGAACAGCTGCATCAGCAGAAGCAAGGTTCTAGAACGATAAATGCTTTATTCTTCACATCACATAAAAATAGAGGGACAAAATCTCACACTGAAAGAGAGACAATCACATGGAGCTGCGTATATTTTCCATAATCCTACTTCTAAAGTGGATACACAAAGGATATTCATAGCCCAGCAAGGTTTAGAAAAGTTGTTTTGTGGATTTAAATAGAGTCACACTGGATGTGGTAACATGGAAGATGCCAGGCAAGGAGCAGCGCATGGGAAAAGGTGTCCCATGCGGGGAAATGGTCTTAGAACTTGGGTAACATTCTTGAGAGTTTGCCCTTGGCAAATACAAATCTCCTTCTTCCCCAAATGAAGTGTCCTTGCCCACAGGAACATACCTGGGCTGAGAATCAGTCTGCATACCTGGCACGGGGCTCACCCTCGGCCCTGCCAATGCTTCACGGGGAATTCTGGTTCAGAGTCACATCTAGGATGTGCAGAATTGTGCCACAGACAAGGCTACTTGGGACCATTCGGTGACCCTCAGGCAACCCCTGATAGCTTTTGTTAAATTTGGTACATTTTCTCTGCCTTGCTATTTGATTCAAATGACATTCAGCCACATGAGCATTAGGCAAGGTTAACATGATTGCAACTACCATCAAAAGGCACAGAAGTCTCCTCCCCCTTGCCAACTTTCTCCAGATAAGAGACAGGTCTACGATACCTAGTCGGACTTGGATGAGCCTAGAGAGGCGGCCGGGTTCGTAGCATACGCATATGAAAATGCAGAAGAGAAGTGTTTTCACTCCGTTCCCACAACTATCTTCGCCATGGCAAAGACTAATGGCACAGGGATGGGTTTACCTGATTGATAGAAAAGCTCCACCCAGCTTGCTTTGCCCAGAAGCCTCAACAAGAGCATACAAACAGCTATGTCTTGTACAGCACATGTTCACACCATCCCTGGGGAAATGGCCATTGACTTCAAGCTGCTTTCATTACGCAGCAAGGGCAGTAGGACTGCTAAGTACAGGGGAGTCTCAGAAGCTCCTTTCCTCGGGTAGTTCTCTGGAGGGGTTTGCAAGTCCCAGGCCTGCGTTAGCACTGGGAGGGGGCAGTGATAACCCTGTGAAGCCAGAGACAGGCCAAGAGGTGCATTGCATCGAGGCAGGCTGACAGTTCGGCTGGAAACAGAGAAACAGGCCTTGGGATCCACGTGAAGGAATAAGGACAGATTAAAAATTAGGATGGGGGAGAAAAGAAACACCCTGTGCCTGAATGCACCCGCATGGCAGCTGCAGTCCCCTGGGAGCAGCACGTGCAGGAAGGCCACTCCTGGGCCGGGGGTGCTTACGGCAGGCAGCAGGGAGTGTGCCGCACAGCTGATCGTTAGCAGCACATTTGGGACGCTCCTCTCCATGGAAGGCTTTACAGAGCCTCTCACTCCCACTTGTAGAGCTTCACCATCTTCTCCGTGAGAGTGGCCAGGAAGTGGCTGCGGTTCACCGTGAAGGGGCAGATGTCCAGCACAGGGAGGTCAGCTTGTAGCTTCTGCAGTAAGGAGCCACTTCCAGCATCCCATACCTGTGAGGTACAAAGGGTCAGTCACCACGGCCCCCCAGCAAGCTGTGCGTCTTTCCAGTGCTGCTGCTCCCCCTCCTCAGCTTAACCCAGCCCGCAAATGCCTTCCCCAGTGGCAGGGCCTCCTGAGCCACAGAGCTGGCCATTAGCCCTCTCTGGAAGGGCTGCCAGGATCATGGGAGCTGGGCCGTGCAAAGTGCTGCCTCCCAAGCCAGTTCTAACAGAGCCAGTGGTGTCCCAGTGGCAGGGGCAGGAAGCGCAAGGCTACTCCATACTCCATTGTTAAAATGGCTGCTGCAGACAAAGCAGGCCCAGCACTGCCAGCTGACATCCCAGAGGAGAAAGGACCCTACCATTCCTTCCCTGCCGTGCTGACAACGTTACAACCACCTACGGAATCAGACAAGTCATTGGTCTGGGCCGACTAGGCTGCTGGCAAAGCTTGCAGGTTTTCTCCTCCGGCCTCAGGTGGGATGTGCGGGCCAGGCAGCGTTAGCAAGATGTAAGGGGGGCTCAGACGTTAATCTAGTGGCCACACTACCCGGATCCTGCAAGTCACTTTGCCCTCGGGGGCCCAGGCCCCAGACAGAGGCTGGAGTCTGAAACGTAGCCACTCACTGCCGAGTTCTTAGCAGCCTGTGCGAGCTCAGGGACACCGGAAGGTGGGCAGGCTGGCCCTTTGTGAGGAGACCGTACCGCAAGACGTCATGATGTGACTCGGCAGGCTCAAACTCTTCCCTGGGAGTCCATACTGAGCTTGCGCACTGCTACTGTAAGTGGCACTGTACCGGCACTGGCACCGTTTGTACAGGGAGTTGTTTTCTGTGGAGGAAGGTGTCAATTCCTTGACCCTTCCCAGAGTCTAACATAGCTAAGTACATTCTGCCTACCCACAAACCTCCGGTAGGAAGCAGGGACATGTTTGCTACCAGGCAACCTGCCTGTATTTAAATTAACATAAGTGCACAGCATCTACTTTTGTGCACTGCTAGTTTACAGCCAAAAGCAGCATCTCCAAATAGCCAGAGAGCGCACCAGCCCCACGCAACAAGTAGGGAAAGTTAGTGCGCACACATGCCTTCCTGCCCACTCACCTGCTACCCACAAAGCACATTCCAGCACCCAGGAGTAAGAGTGGGGCAGAGACTAAGCCCGGCAATAAAACACTGCCCTAGGGCAAGTGAAAGCAAAAAGGAGATACCATAGCAGAGTTCGAGGCCTCGTCGCCAGCGCACACCAAGATGCTGCCATCCTCCTCAGGACTCTGGAAGATGGCATTTTTGGTCAGCAGTTTGCAGGTGGGCCCAGCACTGAATGTCTGGACTGGGTGGCAGGAGCAGACCACGTTGACAGATGCATCCGTCAGCTGGCTACAGGACAGTTCCATCACCACACAATGCAGGCAATTGTTGCTCTTATCTGTGGGGTGTAAATAAATAAGCTCTGCTGAGGATCTCCTGAGAACCTGCCAAGTTTTCCCATTGGGCAGTAGCCTCTCCAGGAAGACTCCTAACACCCCCCCCCCCACTCCGGGTCACTACAGGGGACAGAGGCCCCCAGCAAGAGGCACTGTGGGACATGTTTGTGGCCAGGCATAGCATTCTGTACACATGCAGACACACACAGAGCAGTTACTGTGGCCCGGTGAGGCCTAGTACTACTATGCTATCCAGGCCTTCACTGCTGGAAAACAAAAGCACCATTTCTGCTATGCTCTCGGCTCCCCTAGGTGGAAGGGCATCTCTCCAAGGCTGCCACCTCCCGGGGGGAGATGTGGCAGAGCAGAATGACAGCAGACTGCTAACAGCGCTGCACAGAGGGCGCTCTGCGTGCCCACAATTACTTACTAGGCCTGTAGGTCGCAAGGCAGTGCCGAGTGCTGATTTCAGTCTGAATATCAATGCAGCCACCAGGCTCCAGAGGCAGATGGTGAGGCTGGTAGGAATTACTGGCCTTCTGTTCCCAAAAACAGCCTCCTTCTAAAGTCCCAGCCACTACTCCACCATACGGCAGTGCGGCAGAGGCCATCCGGGGCAGGTAGGAGAGCGACACCATCGGACACCTGAAAGGAGAATTTGCAAGAACTTGTCATGCCAGCATTCAGCTTTAATATTTCCAAGCTCCTTCCTGGCCAGTTATGCAGCCACCATAGAGTAGCTTCATTTAGGTTCTATGTCCCTAGCTCCTTTGGCTACTTCATGATTTGCTCCATTACCTTTCCAGGAGCTGACGTCCGCTGGCTGCTTTGTAATGATCCAAGCTGCCCTTATTCCCCTTTTTATAAATGGCCACTGCTCTGCCCTTTTCTGGTCCTCTGGAATCTCTCCTGCCTCTCGCAAGTTTTCAAAGATAATAGAACTGCTAATGGCGGAGACAGCTCCTCATTTGGCTCCTTAGAGCGCGAGATGCCTGGTGTTGATCACAGCGCTAATCCCCGGGGCTTAAGCCTCTGGAAATTATGTACACAATACTACTCAACCTGTCTGCATTACCTAGTGCTAATTCTGGTCAGAGTCCTGCTTCCCCATGTCCAAACCAGCAAGGGAGAAATCCAAGCCAGAGAAGTAATGATCTTGGTGCTTCAGGGTCTTAAGCCCCAGCTTTCTTTGAGCAAACCAAACCAAACAGTGGCCCCATGACGACTCAAGTGTGGGTCACAGTTTACTAATCCTCTAAGAGGCGAGCACAAGTTAATGGGAAAGAGGAGAGGCCAATGCCCAAGGAGGCATTTGCAAACACTGTACAAGAGCTGCTCTACCATGCCAGTTGGGGACATCGGAGCCAAGGAGCTCTGAAGAGCACCACTGGTAGCTTGACATTATTGCTAAGTGCTGGGCACAGGCTCTCCCCGGGAAACCTTCTGCACAATACAATACTTAGAACATGTCTCTTAGCATGTCTAGGAACCAGCTATCAGACAGCTTGTCCCTGCTACCTATGAAAGAAGAAAACAGATAGGCAGAATGTAATTCATAACAGTAACCCTGTGCCCTTCCCGCATCAAACAGCGCCCAGATGCTCACCTTTCTCCACACGCTCCTGACACTGCACACTAAAATAGGCTGTGCTGCCAAACTACACACGGCACCCAGAATCGTGACCAGTCACCAGTACTAGTGATTCACTCTCAGGTGCTCAGCTGCAGAGGGGCAGTCTGTCTGTTCCAGCCCTGCGGCTAGTTCTGAATCAGCCCTGGCTGCGCCATGAGCAGGATTTGTACAGCTTGCCATTAGCGTGCACAGGCGATTACACTCACCTGTTCGATGCTACATTTTACTTCCTGTGTACTTTCTGGACAGTGAGCACAAAGCCATACCTGGACTTCTGAGGGGCTAGCTCCTGGACATGAGCGCTCGTGTCCCTTAGATCGTACACCAGGATAGAGCCATTCACCAGCCCCGCATAGACGTAGTTGGTATCGTCCAGGCACCAGCAGCAGCTCCAGACAGGGCGCCCAGCATTGTAGGTCTGGACCACAGTATTTGTTGTCAGGCTGCGGAGGGAAAGGAATACACTGACAATGTGTGTAACACACCCAGCCAGCGACTCTAGAACAAAGCCCTCCTGGGGAACTGAGCAGTAGGGTGTTCTCCCACAGATTTCATTTCCCACACCCCAGAAATGAATCTGAAGAGCATAGCTAGTGTAGCACCGTGAAGCTGTCAAAAAACAACAAGCTGGTGGCATTCCAAAGCACAGACAGATGCTGAAACAAGTAAAATACTTCCTTCTCTCTGGCCTCTTGGTCTGATCCCGGGGAACGAGTCACTTTACAGTGGCTGCAAGGACAGGAGTTTCAGACTGAGGTGCTAGCTGCTTTGTCGGGAGAACAGGGTTACATCACTTGTCTGAAACTGGTTAGGAGAAGGTCTCAGAATACTGTGATCTCCCTGAAACTATGAGCCTCTCATTAGGGTTCCTCCCTCTGCTTAGTTATTCTCCTCTGCATGTTTATCTGAGGGCTCCAGTTCTGAGAAATAGCACTTAACACCTCAAGGAAGCGGATTTAAGCAAGCGTTAATAGGATAAACAAAACAGTATCCCCACATCTTTTATTGATACAATACAAACACACACACAGATCTGCATGTCAAAAGGCCAGTGGGGAGTGTATGCTATATAAAATGATCTTGGTATTTGGGAGAAGGTAGAGACGCTGAAACAGCAGCTGAAGTTGGCATCTCTGAAGAAACTGGAAAATAAAGTGGATTTTGCTTGGAAGGATGTATCAAACACGTGGCAAACTGAGATCTAGTACGGGTGAAAGATAAAGATGGTATCAGCAAAGGGAACGTGCAGTCGTTCACCCAAGACACCTGCAACGTATATTCTGCAGAGGGGACCATAAGGGAGAAAAGTTCCAACAGTGGGGAACCAGACCGCAGTGACTTACCAGAAGAACAATGTGTTAGGTTTTCTCCCTCCCACCAGAACAGGAGATGTAACAAAAGGGGCAAAGTACAACCTAGAGAATCCCTATTAGGGCATGCAGATGGGAACACGTGAGTAGAAAGGGAGGCTGACCCAGTCAAGCACAGGCTCAGGGACCAATGCAGGGATGTGGAGACTGGCCGAAGCAGGCAGTCATGGAAAGGAGAAAGGAAAGGCTGGATATAAGCGTTGCTGGAGACCAATTGGTGGGCACCTCCACAGTGTAAAGAGGAAGGCTTGGGAATAAGCACTGCTATACGTTCTGTGATGAATGGCAACTATTTGCATTCAACTGTCTCCAATGAGGCAGAGTACCAGCCTCGCTCTCAGAACTTACACACTGGCTTTAGACAGGCAGGAAGCAGTCATGTGTGTTAACTCAAAAGGAGGTGACATATTCCACCACCCAGACAATAGGAACGGGAAAATGAGAATTATATTCATCTTCCTGCAGAACAACGCTGCTTTCTTAAGGACATATGCACTTACGCAAGGAGCACGAAACACTGGAAGAGATAGCTACCTCAACCTCAAGGGCATGCCCAAACCGGAAAGGGGAGGATCACTTGAGTAGCACTGGATCCCAGGGTATAAGGTCAGCCAGTGACAGATACTGATCTGGACAGAGGTGAGCTAGAAAAAGCCAAACCCTGGAGCATGTGAAGGGCAGCAGGACTGGCCGGCCCCATTCAGCAGCACACACCTGGTAAGTTTGAGTGTGTGGTCCAAAGCAGCAGACAGCAGCAGGCCATCTGTCCGATTACTGAAGGCCAGGCCCCGGATCTGCTTACTGTGGATGGGAATGTACTGAGTGCTCTTCAGGTTGGCAGCGCTCATCATCTTAACGCCACAGCCTGTCGTGGAGAAAGGACAAAGCTGATCGTGCAGATCCTGAGTAGTCATCAGCCCACATTGTTATTGGGGGGCCAACTGCCCCACGCCACACTACAGAGCCACAGCCCCACGCTGGATGTGTGAGGCGTGAGCACAGGAAGGACAGGTACCTGATCTGACGCTCAGTCACTACAGAACCCCTTATTCTGCTCCCCCAGGCCTTCTAGTCATTGTGACACAGGGCATGAGAATTTCACAGTAACATCGTGATCTCTCGCTTGCTCCCAACCGGGCTGTAGACAGCCCAGCCAAGTTAAACAAATCCCAATGCTGGGTGGAGCTGGAGCTCTGTACAGATGACAATGCACTTTCAGAGGGTAGGCACAGGTAAACTACTCACCTGAATGAACCCTAGAAATGTCACTCTACAGAGCTCCAGCCAGATACTACTGAGCCAGAGAGCTGTCACCATACAGACGCTGGGATGACTCAGGTGAACCAAGGAGCTGTTCAGAAAGTAGTCTAAGATCCCGATTCACTAACCAAAGAAGTGTCAAAGTTCACGGCAATGAGAGCCGGTATGACAGTATACCTATTTTACAGACAGGAAATTGCACATAGAAGACAAACAGCTTGACCAAGTTCACATAGCAAGTCAGCAGCAGAGCTATGAATCCAATGCAAAGGAGTTCCCAAGCCCTCTCCATCCATGGGATAATACTGCTTCTGTAGGTATATACAGTTAGTTACAAATGCATTCAAAACCAATATCTGAACACCTGTTCCCAGTTACTGGGCAATCCACACTTCTGGATCAGAGGTTTCCTGGATGAGAGCTTGCATTTAAAGCGTCTCCCCGATTCCCGTGGGTGCATGTCTCCAGCTCTTGCAAGGGAATCTTCTCTCTGAGAAGCACCACAGATCTTTCTGCACCGCACAAAGGTGGGGTTTCAGAACAAAGGGACAGAGCTGTAAAGATCAAATACTGGAGAGTACAATTCATAGCCGCCAATGGGGAGGTAAGTCACGCTACTGGGAAAAAGCTGAACAGGGATGAGGTGGAATGGAGACCAGTCGTATTAGTGAGGGGTCACTCCGATCCACAAAGTGGATGTCTGGGTGGGGTTGAGGAAGAAAGAGCAGAGAATGTGTTTAACTTTTGCAAGCCTGCAAATAAAAATACATTGATTTGTCTATAAAACCCAGAGAGCCTGTAGTTAGTTGCTGACTTACCAGGAATAAGTGTGGCCTGCGGAGAGGGTTGTGACACCACAAGACAGCTCAGTGAGTCACAGTAAGCCATAACCCGGCAGCTCCCAGACTGAGACACCAGGAAGGCCTTCTCCAAGTGGTATCTGTGCTGGCTCTGACTAGAGGAAAGGCAGCCTGGGAAACAGGAGCGAGAGTGGCCAGGCTGCTGAGAGGTGCTAGCGCTGTGCTGGGTCATGAGTGCTTTCAGCTCCTGAAGAGAAAGAGAGAGAGAGGCGGGCGCTTTACTACTCCGCAGCACACTGAACTACAGCTGCAGTGTAGCAGGGCTCGTCTACACAAGTGCTGCCGCAGTGCCGCTGCAGCGTGTCTGGGGGAAATGCTCTATGCCGATGGGACAGAGCTCTCTCGTTAGCATAATGAGCCCACCCTGCAGTGGCCCCCCACCTCTGCCATAAGGAATGAAAATCCTTGGTTTGAATGCGAGATGTGTCTCAGGAATTCACCACCGCGAAGGCAGGTCAGTTCCTTTCCTCTGCACTACGCTCGGGTCCTTCTAACCCTAGCCAGCAGAGATTCCAGGAACAATTCCGTTTTGTAAGGCACCAAGACTTGCTCTCTTTCTCCCAAGCCCAGAACTGTGCTCCACAACGTTCAGTGCAGTGCCCTCCAGAGCGACCTGTGCTCCAGCAAAGGAACAGGCACTTTGCACAGTACTGAAAGGGCAAGCTGCAGACAGTGTCACTATAACAGATGTTCACTGGATAGTTTCCCTTCCCACAAAGGCCATCCACAAGAGCTGGGAGAGCACGGTAACTCTGAGAAGCAGTCTGCCCCAGCGGTTATAACTTAACCCAAGGTCCTTACCACAAACACTAACCCCATGATGCTAGATGCTGTGTAATCACAGACATTCACAAATACCTAAAGCAGACAGAGAGATCGGGCCTGCCAGCCACAGTGTGGATTACTTAAAGATGCACTCCAAACACAGTACACTGTCTGCAAAACAATTAAGCACCACAGAAATGAGATTACAGATTTAGCCTCTGTAAGGTATGCATAAACTAGCTGGTATAATTGTACCAACTAATTTTGCTCAAACCAGAACTAATCAACAGTAGCAGTTCTTAAAAAAAACCACATTACAAGAAAATAGGAGTTTCTGGATCAAACTAAGTTATAAATTATCTCAATCAAAAAACATACAGATAAGCAAACTAAGAAAGCCCCGCTTGAGAACTTACTGAATTAAGAACATTTACTTTATATATTTTGGTGTGGACAATTTGTGTTTTAACATTTTTTTGAATCTCACCATCTGTCATTAAATATTACCTGAGCCTCAACTTCCCACACCTGTGAAAATGTAAATAGATAAACATTGATATAATTTGAAATTATAAACAAAATAAAAAAGAAACTCTGCTAAGCCATGTAACAAGGATTCAGCACTGGTGAAATGTATCAGGTGGCACAACAGCTGAAAGTCCCAATCAACCTTCCCATTCTCTACACCTGGGGTGGGCAATAATTTTTTATAAGGGAGCACGCTAAGAATTTGATAAGTGATCAGGGGCCACATTCTTGCTTGCAGCAAGGCAGTGGGGTGCAGGAGGGAGTGTGAGATCTGGGAGGGAGTTTGGGTGAAGGAGGAGACTGTGACCTGGGGCAGAGGGCTGGAGTGCAGAAGAGGATGCAGGGGTATGGAAACCAACCAATGGGAGCTGTAAGATTGGGGAGGGGGATAGCATGTGAAGCCTCTCCCCCTCCTCCCCTGGGCTCACAGCTGTTCACATAGAGGGGCCCGCAGCTGGCTGCTCTGAGTGACGGGCAGGGGCGAGGCACGGAGGGAGCCTGACTGAGGCTCCTGCTGCGCCTGCGGGCTGGATCCTGTGGCTCGGTGGGCTGCATATAGCCTGGCCCTGCTCTACAGGAAACCAGTGAAGCCTTTCCAGCCGCAGCAGCTGCTGCAAGTGATAAGATCTCAGAATGTTACAGTACTCCAGTCTGAACTGGAAAGGAACAGATCACCAGGCATCTCTGCAGCCAACAGTGTGCTCTGAAAATCGACAGATGTGGTCTCTAGACAGCACTTCCCCCTGCAAGCAGCCTGCTAGCAATAAACCGGTCATACCGTGAGGAGGCCAGAAGAGCTAGTGCTGACTCCTGACCTGGCTGCAGCAAAGATGGAAAAACCTACAGGACAGAGTCTAAAAGAAACCTGGTCTGTTAGAGCCCAATTTACCGAATACACACTAGAAAGTTGTGTCAGAAACACAAAATGCTCACCATAAGCATTCACTCTAGTGGTTATACGGAGTAATAGCATGTGGCTTCAGAATTAATCACTCGATTATAATTGGGAACTTCACTTGCAATAAACCTTAAACATGAATGACTTATGAACAGTGATGGAACTGGGAGGGGGGTGTGTGTGTGCATGCAGAGTATTTTATCTTGTTTCTGTCTTCTTGGAAGAGCGGGTAACAAGCTCTCGCAGACTAAACATTAAAAAAAGGGCAGGGGGGGGGGGGGGGAGGATGTTAGATAGGGACATACCCTGGCCACATATCCAAGCTTTTCTACACTCTGAAGCCAATGGGTCCCTATTAACAGGCTCACCATGATGGCACTATCATGAAAGCTCTATCTCTCAATACTTAGATGCTCAGTGGCAGGTGGATAACTCAGCACTAATAAAGCTGTAATAGCAGCAGCCAGAAAACTTGGAGCTCAGTGAAGTGGCCATCAAGCATCTCAGAAACACAAGATACTAGTGGTGTGTGCTGCATGCGCGTCTGTAGTATCCAGGCCAGCCTGGATGCTCAGGATTCACTTTGTGAGCCCTTACCAGCTACATCCAATACTGCTAGTTGCTGTTTGTCAGGAGAGGGAAGGCACATCACGAGATGAGCCGGAGAGCCCATCGTCAATGGGTAGCAGCTGAACTTACCTGGACTTGCTTGCGAAGTTTACTGCATTCGTCTGTCAAGACCTGCAGCTGGAGACGACTCTGTGCCGATTCCAACTCGGCCCGTCTCCGCAACATCTGCTCCTTTTCTAAAGAGCTGAAGCCAGGGGAACAAAAGTAAAATAACATTGACTGGAGCTAAGTTAGAACTGCAGCCCAGAGGAACATCCTATCACCGGTGGAGATGAAAACAGACAGACATGCTCAGGGTTTTCAGTAAATCCTGTTTCACGGCCTTGCACTTTCTATTTCCTTAATTAGCCTCCTGGCCATTAGCAGGTGGGCAAGGTGTTTTTGCATAAACAGTTCTCATCTGCGTCCCCCTCCTAATAATTCATTGGAGGTGAATAGAAAAGATCCTCAATTATACTTTGAGTTACATGTAACAATAACCTTTTAGCTAGAGGCTCACCAGGACCATTCTGCTGCTTTTACCCCCATTCCATCAATCCCCAAATAAAAATGTGAACATGGAGGAAAAAAGATTCTTTACATGTCCTATGTAACAGTTCAACAGAAGGGAAGAGTGAGGGGGGATTTGATAGCAGCCTTTAACTACCTGAAGGGGGTTTCCTAAAAGGACGGAGAGAGGCTGTTCTCAGTGGTAACAGGAGGAGGAGCAATGGTTTCCAGTAGCAGTGGGGGAGGTCTCAGTTTGATATTAGGACATCTATTTCCTTAGGAGGCTGGTCAGGCACTGGAATGGTTCCCTAAGGAGGGGGTGGAATCTCCATCCCTAGAGGTGTTTAAGTCCCAGCTTGACAAAGCCCTGGCTGGGATGACTTAGTTGGGATTGGTCAGGCTGCATGAAATCTGTTTTCTTTCTTAGGCATGCACATGTGGGACAGAGGTGGCACATCTGAGGAGTATATTCCATACCTTTTCATGCGCTCCTGTTCACTGGTGTCCAGTGCCTTCAAAGTGCGGGCATACAGGACCACAACATCAGAGCGCTTGGCCTTCTTATTGCACTACAAGAAGAAGATCCTTTTATCAAAGGAAATTAACATTCAGTTCAAACCCAAATTAAAAGTTAAACCCAAACGTTAACTATTCTGAAATTCCCCTTCAAATGTTGCTATCCATGCTATTTTGAAAGTTTGGATCAGATTTCCTAGTACAGCGTCCATCTTCCAGAAAACATCCCTCTGCTGCCCTAGCCTTGTGTTTCAAGAGCACCAACCACCCAAGACAGCCACATAAATCCTGTGAGCAACTCAAATGCTCATGCACACACAGTTCCCACCAGCAAGAATCAGGTACTTCTTGAGTCTGCTCACAACTATCATGTACACACTATCTGATGTTTGAAAAGTCACTTAGACCGCATCTTCCCTACACGAAAGAGAATGCTGCCACGGTTGACCTTCTGGGATTTGATTTAGCGGGTCTAGTGAAGACCCACTAAATTGAGAGGGGGCTCCCATCAGCACCAGTACTTCTGCTCTTCACGAGGAGTAAGGGAAGCTGACGGGAGCATTTGCTCCCATTGGCCTCCCACTGTGTGAACAGAACAGAAACTCAATTTAAGATGCATATGTAATTAACATAGCTGGAGGTGTATATCTTCATTCAACCTTCCGCTGTAGTATAGACCAGGCCTTAAGCTCGCTGAGCTTCAGTTTCATTTTATTAATACCACCCTGATCGGGAGAGGACCTGCAAGGGTTAGCTTTCAAAAAATGCTTCGCAGGCATCAGATAAAAGAAACTACAGACCGACGATATCAAACAGCCTTTGGGGAATCCCACATTACTTCCTGCCTTTTACTGCAGGTGTATCTACTGTGTAATAGTACAAAGACAGACATCATGGTCATTATTTTCATGTCCAGCAAAAGACTGTACATGTAGGTAGTCAATGCCTACAATTGCTTCCCTAGCACCTCCCAGCTGTCACCGGCAGGATTTAAAACATGAAACTATCATGCACTCAGACCACCTTTTCTACAGAGCCACGTGCACAGCAATGATGTGCAAATCAGTTAAAGTGGGAATGGAGAGAAAAACCCTTCGGGCTAGATTACCTCCTTTCTAGAGCAACAAGCCTATCCCAGAAAGGCTGTGTCGCTAGAAGACATTCACCAAGCAGCCTTAGGGAGCCTTACAAATCATTACATAGACATCCATAATGCTCTACTAGAATGTTTGGCAGGACAGAATGGACACCAAAAATCTGATCCCTCAGGGTATCAACTAATGTGTTTCCTGGAGCATCTCCCCTCCACCCTTGGAAAGAGAAGTACTGAGAGAAAGAATGAGAAATCACAGAAGTTTAAGAACTGAAGTCCAAGTCTAAGGAATGCTGCCTGAGGATTTTGTTTGGGGGAAAAAGTTACACAGATTTGACAAGGATGAGCAGCGAGAGACACATCAGATTTTTAGGCCTTTCCAGTTTGACCAACGGATCCTTTTGTTCAGCTACAGTCTACTACACCAGACTCTCTTTCAGCAGGAATCCCACTCAAAAGCAAACAAAATCGGGCAAAATTATATGATGGCTTTTTCATTTGAGAGCTCTTGAACTCTGGGGCCCTCAGGTAAGAAGGCTCGGAAGTGATAGCTGGCTCCTTGCATTGTAAATTGAACACAAAAATCATCTAAAAGTTAGGGGTGAAACTGTTTCAGAGGAGTGCAGCTAACATGAGGCACCATTAACCCACTGCAAACAAGCTGCACAGCCTGTAAAAACCTCAGAGCGTTGGGAGGACAGGAAAGGAACAGCTGAACGAGCCAGTCTGTCTCCCAGTGCCACGTAACTTCACTCGGGGTACGTGTAAGGGGCAATTACAAACATGCCGCTGGCCCACGCCAGCTACTCACGCTAAGGCAGTGGTCACCAACCAGGAGATCGGGATCTATTGGCAGATCTTGGAGCCTCTGGCAGGGGATCCCAACTGGTTTGGCTGGCAGGCTATCAGGTGCCAGCACTTCATCTGCCCCTCCCCACAATGCCCTGCTGCTCCTGCCCAGAGCCTCAGAGCTACCCCCGGGAGCCTCCTGCTTGCTATGCACAGTAGGGAAGACAGAGGCCGGGGGGTGTTGATGTCACACTGTCCCCCGCCCCTGTACCCCATCTCCACAGAGTGAGGACGGTGGGTCCTCGGAGAAGGGGCGGGGTGGGGTGGGGGTGTTCGTGTCTGAGGTAGATCCTGGACTGACAAATTCAAAAAGCGATCTTGTGCTTAAAACAGTTGGAGACCACTCGGGTAAGGACCTGTTCAATTGCTGTGTAGATGTTCGTACTTGGGCTGCAGCCTGGGCTCCAGGATCATGCATCCCCGAGTTCAGACTGCAGCCCCACCCCAGTATTTACACCACAGCTAGAGAGCCCCGTCGCCTGAGCCCCGCCAGTCCAAGGCAGCTGGTAGAGGCCTGCTACAGATGTTTTACTGCAGCACAAACATACCCATGGGTTATGCCTGCATTTAAAATACTACAGCAGTGCTATGCTTCACTCTTCATGGGTGAGGCATATCAGTTCCAGTTAACCGGGAGGGACTGAAGCAAGATGAACAGCTGATCCTGGTGAAAAGCACTTCAAAGCAGTGGGGACTTTGTTACTTTTCACAGGTTTAAATGGTGGAATTATTTAAAACCCTGACATCATTCCCTTCTGAGTAACAGCCCCCTTCCCGACGGTCACATTCGGGTTAGATGGCTGCTTGACAGTGCACCTTACCTGAGGGCATTTCCCTGCCTGTCCCTTGAGCCACCTTACGATGCAGGTGTATCCAAATAGGTGTCCACAACGCAGTGCTGACAGCCGGTGCTCCCCAGCATTAGTCCATTGCTCAAAGCAGATGGCACAGGTGTCCCCTTCTTCCTCATCCAACAGCACAGTGGGAACTGTCGCATCAAGGTTCTTTACTGGAGTTTTCTGAAACAACAGCAATGCTCAGACAAATGCAGTATTTGTCATCTTTGTTCTCTGCCCCAGAACTGATGGTTCACTTTACCTGTTGGGGCTGGACTTCAGTTTCTTCAGTGGCACGACCTTCATGCTCTGCAGAGGAAGGCAAAAGTTGAGGGGCCTCTGGTTGTACCTGATCAGAAACTTCAGAGCAGACAGGAGAAAAAGAAAGAGTAACTGATTTGAACAGGTACCAGGGTTTTCTTCCTTGGATTCTGGACTGAATGGTCTTTTGTAGCTTTCGTATTCTAGGATGTCAGAACAAGCCCTGATGCAGTAACTAGTGTGGATTGCAAACAAAAGCTTTATTCAACATACTAGAAATATGATATCATGTACTGAAGCAAAAAAAAAACCTCATTAGCATAATCAGCAACGTGATTTTGTAACATTTTCATAAAAATCCAGCCCTCTGTACTGAGGCAGGACCAATTAATCCTAGCCTAGACCATCCCTGAAAGGTATTTGTCCAGCCTGTTTTTAAACCTCCAATCACGGGGATTCCATAACCGACAATGGAAGCCTATTCCAAAATTGAACTACCTTTAGAGTTGGAAAGTTTCTCTTAATACCTACTTAAATTTCCCTTGCTACAGATGAAGCCCATTACTTGTTGTCCTACTTTCAGTGGACACAGAGAGCAACGCAGTTAACTTATCTAAGGACAGATCAGGTCTCCCCAGCAGTCTTTTCTCAAGTCTGAACATGCCCCAATTTTTAAACCTACTTAAACCCTGACCAGGTTTTCTAAACTTTTCATCATTTTTCTTGCTCTCTTCTGGACTCTCTTCAACTTACCCACATATTTCCTAAAGCGTGGCACCTAGAACTGGAAACTGTACTCCAGGTGAGGCCTCATCAGACTTGTGTAGAGTAGAACCATTACATTCCTGCATCTTCCCTACCCTCCAGAATATTAACCATTCCACAATTACAACACTCTGACTTGTTCAATTTGTGATCCATGATAGGCCCCAAATCCTTTTCGGCAGTATTACCACCTCGTCAGTTATTCCCTATTTTATAGTTGTGGGTTTTATTTTTATTTCGAAGTATAATACTTTGCATTGTTTTTACTGCATTTAATCTTGCTGATTTCAAACTACTTCTCTAATTTTTCATGGCCACTTTGAATTCTAATCTTGTCCTCCAAAAGGCTTGAAATCCTGGAGTAGCATCATCCAAGTTTTATGAGTAAACTCTCCACTCCATTATCCAAGTCATTAGCAAAAAGGTAGACTAGTACCAGACTCAGGACCTCACAAAATATAAATGCAACCCCTCCCCCCAGTTTGACAGCAAATCACTGATCTGACTCATCCTAAGAATTTATTCTGGAATTTGGAGGTAGAATAGGGATGTTAGGTGGGTACCTGAAGGTTAAATAAGACCACAGAAAAAAAAAAGGGAAGGAGTATAGGGAAGAGAGAACAAGAGAGCCAAACAGAGGAGAGAGTACAAATGATGCAGCTCTCCCTTAGTAATGAGATGGGTGAGTTAATATCAAAACCCTGTAAAATCTTCTAGGAGACAACTAATTTAAGGTGTTTGCTCTACAGTTGTAATGAAATGTATGAATCTCATTCCCCCATTGCCCACAGGATCAACTATTTTCTGTCAATCTCTTGAAACACACACAAAATATATTGACTGAGCATTGTATCATTGAGTTTTTTCTCTTACTTTTATAACAAACATAAGGGGTTCATGAACATTTTTTACTTTGAATAAGGAACACCAACTTGAAAAGGCTGAGAAACACTGAGTGATCCTCTAGCTAAGTGAGTCGCCATCCCCAATGCAGCTAAGCATAAAGGGAAGTTACATGAAGCAAGGAACAACCATTTGAAGAACATGAAATCCTCAGCAATAAAATAATCCCAGGCCATATCCTCCGCTGTAAGTTGGCTTAGCTGGTTTATACTGATTTACAATAAGTGAGGCCTTCTGGTTTGGAGACTATCCTTGATGATAAAGTTTGGGGGAGGAAAGTGAACTACAGAAAGGCAAAAACAGACTAAACTCTAAATTAGTTATACTGAAGATTTCCAGGAGGCATCACTGGATATGTAAACAGCTAAATAAAGTCTTGCTCAGGAAGGATTATGTTACTATTCCCCCCACTGCTGCATTATGGCAGCAATCCATCCATATCGGCTGTGAGCATACTGATCATAGACCTTTGACCAGCTCTGCTGTAAAGCTTGAAAAGATTCTCTATAAAGTGGTGTCCTCTGAGGCTGCAAATGCAACGAGAGGAATTTCTGGCATTTCAGAGCTCCCAGTGATGTGAAACCAGCACAAACCTTCCAAACTCTCAGCTCTGGGCACCTCTTCCTGGGCTACCACTGTATCTTCCTCCTCAGCAGAGCTGCTGCTGTCCGAGCTGCTCAACTCCAAGGTCTCATCGGAGCTGTGACCGCTGTTGCCAACGGGAAGATGCAAAGTCTCCAGCGGAGGAACTGCTGCTGCTGTTGGCCCTTGCGTCCTGCTGACCCTGAAGTAACTATCCAGTTGTGCCCTCGGTCTGAAAAGCAAGGAGTTAAAGCAACAGTGTTTTGTCACATTAATTATTGCTGGTACTATGTATAGTTAGTAGCAAATTAAATCCTCATTTGTTTCCCACAAACCCTAGCCTCTGTCTGCAGGCCTAAGGGATACATCCAAAAAGATCAAAAAATGCCTCACTCAGCAGAGGACCAATCCCCAGGTAATGCAGTTAGTAGAATTAACAATTCTAAGCAGCATATGCAACATCCAGCTGTGACAGTGCTTTACTGCATAGGTCTAGAAAATGCCTCTTACAAAAACCCCTGTTTTTTCTTTAATCAGTTTTGGTAAATATTTTTGTCATGTCACAATCTTGCAGATGAGTTTACAATAATGATCAGATTGAAAAATGCTTATGCTATTTTACTTGCCAATCAAAAAAAATTCAAGTGTAAGTCAAATTTTGCAAGACTGCTTAATGGCACAATGATGCGTATGCAGAAGTGAATTACATCTGCAGGTGAGTTAAGGGCAAACTTTATGGCTGTGTTTAGTGTCTTGGGGTGAGATCCTGGCCCCACTGAAATCAATGGCCAAACCTCCATTGGCTTGAACAGAGCCAGGATCTAACCCACGCTATATAGAATGAAGCGGCAAAGACAAAATGTAAAGAGTTCAACATGAAAGTTTCTGTTGATGGCCGCCCCCCTCCCCAAAGGTGAGGTTCAGGTGGCACTCAGAATAGAATTAAGATTTAATCTAGGGGTCTCAAACCCCCCGCTCTGGCTCCATCTGCAGCCTGAGAATGTCCCCAACCTAGCCCAAAAATATTTTGAAAATGTTATTTAATCAGGCCTGCGCAGCTGCTGGATGCGCAGGGGGGTGGGGTGGGGGGAGAGCTAATAGGGCCTCACCCTCACAGAGTTTTTTTGCTCACAAACCTTCCTGTTTGCTGAGGGGACACCGAATACTGAGGAAAACTGCAGTTTACACACATGAAACTAGGTCTCTAAACATTTCTGTAATGCTTATCACCACAGTATCTTAGCAACAAGTGTCCTGCCAAAAAGCATGATTCCCAGAAGGGTCTAAAGGGCAGATGACAAGAATCACATTACTACCTGCTAGGGTTACTGAAAGCTTGAGATGCACAGAACTTGGCCTACCTCATGCAGGTGGCCTGGACTCAGCTTTCTAGACTTTCTGGACTCAGCGCTGCACCGGACGCTTGACAATTTTAAAGTGAAATCATGAGGTTGGAGGAAAGCACTCAGACTTGACTCCATTTTAGTTTTACCTGGCACTGATGGTTCTCTGAGACCCACCACCTCTTTGTCGCCGGCGAGTTCTCCTTGTTGGTGCCTGTCGGGTGATCTCTTGTGCAGCCTGTCGTTGAAACAGCTCCAACACCCTATGCAGCCTTTGCAGCCCATCTAGGCTAGGGGCAGCATGCAACTGGGGGTCAGACTCAGCAACAGGTGCTGTTTCATCAGCACCGGAGATCACAATAACTTCTTCGTCAGCAGGAGGAACCACAAAGCCTTCTGCCCCTTCCCTGGGCACTGGAGAGCGGGACAGCAGAGCACGATCAGAGGGGTCTGAAGGAAACGCCTCCTGGGACCCTACAGGATAAGCAGCTGCTGGCTGAAGATCCACTTCCATTTCTTCCTGTGCCATTGCTGAGAGAAGCATGGGATGGAGAAAAGAAACATGTCATTAATACAAACACTTGGAGCCCGCATTTCAAGTAAGGCACGGACACACTTGACTCATGCCAGAATAAAGACACTGCCAATGGCAAGATCCTTAAAAGACTGAGATCCAGGGCTTAGACCTTTCTCTGGCAGCCAAGATGATCTGAGAATTCCAGTTTAACTGTCCTTGGATTTATGTATCAGTCAGAAGCATTTTCACCTCCTCAACACTGGAAGTCTCAGACCCACCAGAGTTTACGTTTTCTAGCCTCAAGGGCACATTCCAATTTATAAAAGTATCTGTAGAGGAATAGGATCGAATTCTCTTCTGTATAATATGACTTCATCTATTTAATAGTGATGATTCAATTTTAGAATAAAGGAATTCAGAGTGAAATTCAAATAATGTTTTAAATAAGACCCATTAGAGGGAAGATATAAAACTTGTTAGATCAGGTATATGCCCTTTATGATGATTGTTATTTTCTTTAATGTTATCCAAACACTGACTCAGGAGGACTTTGAAACACTGAGTGTTGTAAATATTTTGAAGTCCTCTTAGTGAGAGGAAGTTACCAGCTTGATCAATAGAGTTAGTGTGTTAAAATACAAATTCCCTGGCTTTTACTATATCCTGCAAAACATGACTAGATTAGACCACTGACCTAGAAATGAATCTAACCTTGAAGTTAAACCTACAGAACTGATGTGAAGAGCTTGTACAATGTAAACACAGAAGGCATGGCAGAGCTAACTCCATGTTGCTTCAAAAGTCACTAGCTACTATAAGCTTCTGTGATAAGTGACTCCATGTAAGAACAGGCACACAGAATACAGAGAAAATTCCTTATATTTAGAGCCCTGCAAATCCGTGGATATCCACAATTATTTTTGCAGATACGGGTATAAATACAAATTTTGTATCAATACCCCTTGCAAATTTGTGGATATGTGCTTTATATCCACGGGTATCTGCATCCACAGATGTGAACGCAGAGAGCCACGGTTCATTTTTGCAGATATGGCTATGGATACAAATTTTATATCACGCAGGACTCTACTTATATTTTCCACTGACCATGATTTCAGAGCCATCTTTAGAAAGGGATAATGGAGCACCACACATCGATTGTTCGTGATCTGTCCATCAGTGCTACCAGATAGCATTGAAATTCTTCAACAAAGTTACTTTGGCACTTCCACTATTTCCAAACTTCCTGGCTTGATACAATAGCAAAACCAGTCTCTACAAACTCACCTTCAACTCTGGAGTAACTAAGGTCTTGGCGACACGGTTCTGAACTGCTTTACCTGCACCATTTCTGTAAACGAATACAGTCAAAGCAGTACAAAACCCAGGCGTAGACAAGCCCTAAACTTCACATCAAATATTCATACCAACGGTGGCCACAAGGTCTTCTTGCCTGTTCTAGTCTCTGGAAGTGGGAGATTAACCAAAGATGGCTACTAAGATAAGTCATCAATAGAGCTAAGCAGGCCAGATGGGGAATGAACACGCTAAGCGATCTCTTCCGAGCTGGGCTGCATGAGTATTTATTAAAACGTCAGAGTGCCTGGAGGCCCAATGAGCCATCATGCACCCCTTCTATTCAACAGCGCCCAGCACCATTACAAGGCAGCCCCTGCCCCAGAGCGCGAGAGGCTGGGGGCCGCACGAGGCGGGACAACAGGCAGAGCTGCGAAGGGCAAGGGGTGACCCGGACTGCTGCTGCCCAGCCCCTGCCAATGGTTTTGCAGCCACCAGGGCAGAGGGGAATGTCGAGGCGCGGCCCGAGGGAAGAGCGGGCGCGGGGCGCCCCCCCGCAGAGCGGGGCCGAGGGAGCGCGCGGCGCGGGCGGGGCGGTCTAACCGAACTCACTCGCCCGTTGCGCCCGGTTAACCGCCAACGGCCCGGCCCCGCGTGCGCAGCGAATTTTCTTGTGCGCGGCGCAGCTGCGCACCAGCGGGAGGGCGGCACCGGACTCCCCCCTACGGACCCCCCCAGCAGGGACAAGGCACCGCCGGGGGGGGGGGCAGGCATGAGGCAGGGCGCCAGAAGAGGGGCTCGCAGCCCCGCCCCCACACCCCGGCCGGCGACGGGCCCGCGGGCGCTACAGGGCGGGGTGGGGTCCGCGCGCGCACTCACCGCTAGCCGCGGGGGCAGGGGGAGGCGCTATGGCTCCCCGCTCAGCTCAAGCTCCCCGCCGGCGCCTGCCAGCCCGCCCCCGAAGCCCCATTGGTTAGCTGCCTCCCCGCGGAGGCGGGAGCCGCGCCCCTATTGGGTGGAGCGGAGGCGAGTCTCCGCTTCTCAATGGACAAGTTGGCTGCCACTTTGGCCAGCGACGCGAGCGGTAAGCCCTCCCTTTTCATTGGCCGAATGCCTGTGTGACCGCAGGAGTGGGCGGGAGAACCTCGCCTGTGCCCCGTCGTGACTAGAGGACCGGCCTGTCGATCACATGAAAAGAGGCGGGACTCTGCAACCAGAAGCCCATGTTGGCTGGAGGGACGCACGGCCTGGGCGGGGAGCGCAGCCGTTTCGAACGACAGAAAAGGCGGGCGGGGGGAAGAGGAGGGGCCCCGCCCGGCCCCGCCCCCCAGCCGACGGCGGAACACCACCTCGAGGCAGCCCTTCCCGGCATGCAGCGCGCCGCCCCGCCCCCACGCTCGGCAAGGAAGTCTGCCGGCCGACAGCGCGCGAGTGGCCGCTACCGGCATGCATTGCGGCCCAGGCTGGCAGGGGGCACCCCGCCCCCGTCCCCGTGGCTGGTTCTGCCTTCAGCGTCTCTGACTGGCCCCGCCCCCTGCCCGAGTTGGGCTCCCAGCTCCCTCTGCCCCTCCCCCACCGGGCCCGGAAACAGGTCCTGTCACCCCCCCCCGGGGGCTCGGTGGCCCGGTGCTCGGGGCAGCGACCCGCGAGCGCCGCCCTGGGATCACTGGCCCGGGAGCGGCGCCCGGGGATCGATGGCCCGGAGCTCGGGGCAGCGACCCGGGAGCGGCGCCCGGGGATCAGTGGCCCGGTGCTCGGGGCAGCGACCCGGGAGCGGCGCCCGGGGATCACTGGCCCGGTGCTCGGGGCAGCGACCCGCGAGCGGCGCCCGGGGATCACTGGCCCGGTGCTCGGGGCAGCGACCCGGGAGCGGCGCCCGGGGATCAGTGGCCCGGTGCTCGGGGCAGCGACCCGGGAGCGGCGCCCGGGGATCAGTGGCCCGGTGCTCGGGGCCGCGACCCGGGAGCGGCGCCCGGGGATCACTGGCCCGGTGCTCGGGGCAGCGACCCGGGAGCGGCGCCCGGGGCTCACTGGCCCGGTGCTCGGGGCAGCGACCCGGGAGCGGCGCCCGGGGATCACTGGCCCGGTGCTCGGGGCAGCGACCCGGGAGCGGCGCCCGGGGCTCACTGGCCCGGTGCTCGGGGCAGCGACCCGGGAGCGGCGCCCGGTGCTCGGGGCAGCGACCCGGAGCGGCGCCCGGGGCTCAGGTGGCCCGGTGCTCGGGGCAGCGACCCGGGAGCGGCGCCCGGGGCTCGGTGGCCCGGTGCTCGGGGCAGCGACCCGGGAGCGGCGCCCGGGGCTCGGTGGCCCGGTGCTCGGGGCAGCGAACCGGGAGCGGGCGGGCTCGGTGGCCCGGTGCTCGGGGCAGCGACCCGGGAGCGGCGCCCGGGGCTCGGTGGCTCGGGGCAGCGACCCGCCAGCGGCGCCCGGGGATCACTGGCCCGGTGCTCGGGGCAGCGACCCGCGAGCGGCGCCCGGGGATCACTGGCCCGGTGCTCGGGGCAGCGACCCGGGAGCGGCGCCCAGGGATCAATGGCCCGGTGCTCGGGGCAGCGACCCGGGAGCGGCGCCCGGGGATCGGTGGCCCGGTGCTCGGGGCAGCGACCCGGGAGCGGCGCCCGGGGATCGGTGGCCCGGTGCTCGGGGCAGCGACCCGGGAGCGGCGCCCGGGGCTCGGTGGCCCGGTGCTCGGGGCAGCGACCCGGGAGCGGCGCCCTGGGATCGGGTGCTCGGAGCCCGGGGCTCGGTGGCTCGGGGCAGCGACCCGGGAGCGGCGCCCGGGGCTCGTTGGCCCGGTGCTCGGGGCAGCGACCCGGGAGCGGCGCCCGGGGCTCGTTGGCCGGTGCTCGGGGCAGCGACCCGGGAGCGGCGCCCGGGGCTCGGTGGCCCGGTGCTCGGGGCAGCGACCCGGGAGCGGCGCCCGGGGTCTGGCCCGGTGCTCGGGGCAGCGACCCGGGAGCGGCGCCCGGGATCATGGCCCGGTGCTCGGGGCAGCGACCCGGGAGCGGCGCCCGGGGATCGGTGGCCCGGTGCTCGGGGCAGCGACCCGCGAGCGGCGCCCGGGGATCACTGGCCCGGTGCTCGGGGCAGCGACCCGGGAGCGGCGCCCGGGGCTCGGTGGCCCGGTGCTCGGGGCAGCGACCCGGGAGCGGCGCCCGGGGATCATGGCCCGGTGCTCGGGGCAGCGACCCGGGAGCGGCGCCCGGGGCTCGGTGGCCCGGTGCTCGGGGCAGCGACCCGGGAGCGGCGCCCGGGGATCGTGGCCCGGTGCTCGGGGCAGCGACCCGGGAGCGGCGCCCGGGGCTCGGTGGCCCGGTGCTCGGGGCAGCGACCCGGGAGCGGCGCCCGGGGATCGGTGGCCCGGTGCTCGGGGCGGCGACCCGGGAGCGGCGCCCGGGGCTCGGTGGCCCGGTGCTCGGGGCGGCGACCCGGGAGCGGCGCCCGGGGATCGGTGGCCCGGTGCTCGGGGCGGCGACCCGGGAGCGGCGCCCGGGGGCTCGGTGGCCCGGTGCTCGGGGCAGCGACCCGGGAGCGGCGCCCGGGGATCGGTGGCCCGGTGCTCGGGGCAGCGACCCGCCAGCGGCGCCCGGGGATCACTGGCCCGGTGCTCGGGGCAGCGACCCGCCAGCGGCGCCCGGGGATCACTGGCCCGGTGCTCGGGGCAGCGACCCGCGAGCGGCGCCCGGGGATCACTGGCCCGGTGCTCGGGGCAGCGACCCGGGAGCGGCGCCCGGGGATCAATGGCCCGGTGCTCGGGGCAGCGACCCGGGAGCGGCGCCCGGGGATCATGGCCCGGTGCTCGGGGCAGCGACCCGGGAGCGGCGCCCGGGGATCGGTGGCCCGGTGCTCGGGGCAGCGACCCGGGAGCGGCGCCCGGGGCTCGGTGGCCCGGTGCTCGGGGCGGCGACCCGGGAGCGGCGCCCGGGGATCGGTGGCCCGGTGCTCGGGGCGGCGACCCGGGAGCGCGCCCGGGTCGGTGGCCCGGTGCTCGGGGCGGCGACCCGGGAGCGGCGCCCGGGGATCGGTGGCCCGGTGCTCGGGGCGGCGACCCGGGAGCGCGCCCGGTCGGTGGCCCGGTGCTCGGGGCGGCGACCCGGGAGCGCGCCCGGATCGGTGGCCCGGTGCTCGGGGCGGCGACCCGGGAGCGGCGCCCGGGGTCGGTGGCCCGGTGCTCGGGGCGGCGACCCGGGAGCGGCGCCCGGGGATCACTGGCCCGGTGCTCGGGGCGGCGACCCGGGAGCGGCGCCCGGGGATCACTGGCCCGGTGCTCGGGGCGGCGACCCGGGAGCGGCGCCCGGGGCTCACTGGCCCGGTGCTCGGGGCGGCGACCCGGGAGCGGCGCCCGGGGCTCACTGGCCCGGTGCTCGGGGCGGCGACCCGGGAGCGGCGCCCGGGGATCACTGGCCCGGTGCTCGGGGCGAGCGACCCGGGAGCGGCGCCCGGGGCTCGGTGGCCCGGTGCTCGGGGCAGCGACCCGGGAGCGGCGCCCGGGGATCGGTGGCCCGGTGCTCGGGGCGGCGACCCGGGAGCGGCGCCCGGGGCTCGGTGGCCCGGTGCTCGGGGCGGCGACCCGGGAGCGCCGCCCTGGGATCGGTGGCCCGGTGCTCGGGGCGGCGACCCGGGAGCGGCGCCCGGGGATCGGTGGCCCGGTGCTCGGGGCGGCGACCCGGGAGCGGCGCCCGGGGATCGGTGGCCCGGTGCTCGGGGCGGCGACCCGGGAGCGGCGCCCGGGGATCGGTGGCCCGGTGCTCGGGGCGGCGACCCGGGAGCGGCGCCCGGGGATCGGTGGCCCGGTGCTCGGGGCGGCGACCCGGGAGCGGCGCCCGGGGATCGGTGGCCCGGTGCTCGGGGCGGCGACCCGGGAGCGGCGCCCGGGGATCGGTGGCCCGGTGCTCGGGGCGGCGACCCGGGAGCGGCGCCCGGGGATCGGTGGCCCGGTGCTCGGGGCCGCGACCCGGGAGCGGCGCCCGGGGCTCACTGGCCCGGTGCTCGGGGCAGCGACCCGGGAGCGGCGCCCGGGGCTCACTGGCCCGGTGCTCGGGGCAGCGACCCGGGAGCGGCGCCCGGGGCTCACTGGCCCGGTGCTCGGGGCAGCGACCCGGGAGCGGCGCCCGGGGCTCACTGGCCCGGTGCTCGGGGCAGCGACCCGGGAGCGGCGCCCGGGGCTCACTGGCCCGGTGCTCGGGGCAGCGACCCGGGAGCGGCGCCCGGGGCTCACTGGCCCGGTGCTCGGGGCAGCGACCCGGGAGCGGCGCCCGGGGCTCGGTGGCCCGGTGCTCGGGGCAGGCGACCCGGGAGCGGCGCCCGGGGCTCGGTGGCCCGGTGCTCGGGGCAGCGACCCGGGAGCGGCGCCCGGGGCTCGGTGGCCCGGTGCTCGGGGCAGCGACCCGGGAGCGGCGCCCGGGGCTCGGTGGCCCGGTGCTCGGGGCAGCGACCCGGGAGCGGCGCCCGGGGCTCGGTGGCCCGGTGCTCGGGGCAGCGACCCGGGAGCGGCGCCCGGGGCTCGGTGGCCCGGTGCTCGGGGCAGCGACCCGGGAGCGGCGCCCGGGGCTCGGTGGCCCGGTGCTGGGGCAGCGACCCGGGAGCGGCGCCCGGGGATCGGTGGCCCGGTGCTCGGGGCAGCGACCCGGGAGCGGCGCCCGGGGCTCACTGGCCCGGTGCTCGGGGCAGCGACCCGGGAGCGGCGCCCGGGGATCACTGGCCCGGTGCTCGGGGCAGCGACCCGGGAGCGGCGCCCGGGGATCACTGGCCCGGTGCTCGGGGCAGCGACCCGGGAGCGGCGCCCGGGGCTCATGGCCCGGTGCTCGGGGCAGCGACCCGGGAGCGGCGCCCGGGGCTCGGTGGCCCGGTGCTCGGGGCAGCGACCCGGGAGCGGCGCCCGGGGCTCGGTGGCCCGGTGCTCGGGGCAGCGACCCGGGAGCGGCGCCCGGGGCTCGGTGGCCCGGTGCTCGGGGCAGCGACCCGGGAGCGGCGCCCGGGGCTCGGTGGCCCGGTGCTCGGGGCAGCGACCCGGGAGCGGCGCCCGGGGCTCGGTGGCCCGGTGCTCGGGGCAGCGACCCGGGAGCGGCGCCCGGGGCTCGGTGGCCCGGTGCTCGGGGCAGCGACCGGGAGCGGCGCCGGGGCTCGGTGGCCCGGTGCTCGGGGCAGCGACCCGGGAGCGGCGCCCGGGGCTCGGTGGCTCGGGGCAGCGACCCGCCAGCGGCGCCCGGGGATCACTGGCCCGGTGCTCGGGGCAGCGACCCGCGAGCGGCGCCCGGGGATCACTGGCCCGGTGCTCGGGGCAGCGACCCGGGAGCGGCGCCCGGGGATCGGTGGCCCGGTGCTCGGGGCAGCGACCCGGGAGCGGCGCCCGGGGATCGGTGGCCCGGTGCTCGGGGCAGCGACCCGGGAGCGGCGCCCGGGGATCAGTGGCCCGGTGCTCGGGGCAGCGACCCGGGAGCGGCGCCCTGGGATCGGGTGCTCGAGCCGTGGCCCGGTGGCTCGGGGCAGCGACCCGGGAGCGGCGCCCGGGGATCGTTGGCCCGGTGCTCGGGGCAGCGACCCGGGAGCGGCGCCGGGCGGGCCGGGCTCGGGGGGGGTGGGGGTGGGCCCGGTGCTCGGGGCAGCGACCCGGGAGCGGCGCCCGGGGCTCGGTGGCCCGGTGCTCGGGGCTGCGACCCGGGAGCGGCGCCCGGGGCTCGGTGGCTCGGGGCAGCGACCCGGGAGCGGCGCTCGGGGTCAGCGACCCGTGGAGCGGCGCTCGGGGCAGCGACCCGGGAGCGGCGCTCGGGGCAGCGACCCGGGAGCGGCGCTCGGGGCAGCGACCCGGGAGCGGCGCCCGGGGGCTCGGTGGCCCGGTGCTCGGGGCAGCGACCCGGCAGCGGCGCCCGGGGTCTGGCCCGGTGCTCGGGGCAGCGACCCGGGAGCGGCGCCCGGGGATCTGGCCCGGTGCTCGGGGCAGCGACCCGCCAGCGGCGCCCGGGGATCACTGGCCCGGTGCTCGGGGCAGCGACCCGGGAGCGGCGCCCGGGGGCTCGGTGGCCCGGTGCTCGGGGCAGCGACCCGGGAGCGGCGCCCGGGGATCAATGGCCCGGTGCTCGGGGCAGCGACCCGGGAGCGGCGCCCGGGGATCAGTGGCCCGGTGCTCGGGGCAGCGACCCGGGAGCGGCGCCCGGGGCTCGGTGGCCCGGTGCTCGGGGCAGCGACCCGGGAGCGGCGCCCGGGGCTCGGTGGCTCGGGGCAGCGACCCGGGAGCAGGCCCGCTTCTGGGGTATGTCAGCATGTAACCTGTTGCAGGCCGGGCCCATCCTCACCCCTCCATGCAGTGGGCCTCGCAGAGCTGGAGTAGCCCTCTCCCAGAGCAGGGAGGGAACTGCTCTAGCCCTGGGCAGTTAACTGGAACTGATAAGCCTCACCCTTAATGGGTGAGGTGTCCAGTGAACCATTTACATCCCTACATCCCACAAGGCAGGCTCAGAGGTATGATCAGCCCACTGGGGGACAGCCCCAAGGGGATCTGTGCGACCCAACCCATCACAGTCTCTATAACATTAACAGAGATTCTCCTGTAGCTCACTTGTGATGAGTTGGTGCTGCTGGAAAAAGTCTGTCACGGTTTTATGCCTGGTGCCACCATGAAGTTTGGAGTAATCATGGCTACCAGTATAGTGACAACAAAGAGCCACAAATGGCCGCAGGTACGTTGAAACAAAACAATTTATAGAAGAGGCTTTAAGTCCAACAAACTGTCTTGGCCAGCACTAACTGACAATGATACAGGATGAATCTGTAGTCGTGTCTCAAATAAAAAACATTTTACTATTAAAAACACACACTTCAATAGCAGCATTAACCTACACAGCGCTTTACAAATGCCTAAATCACTTGCATGTGGAACAGAGTAACTGGACCGCCTGCTTCCTGGGGTGTCTCGATTTTGCACGAGCAACTCAATCTCTCAGCTCACTCTTTGTCACAGGGATATTTTGTCCCTAATCCTACTGCCACTCACCTTTCCACTCCCTGGGGCTTATAATTCCCAAGGCTGATTGGCCCAGGACACATGGCATGCTGGCAGCACAGCTAGTATTTTTTTAACTTGTCTGGGCTCAGATATTTAGGGAAAAAAAGGGGCAATTGGCTAAACACTCCTCCACCCTTTGGGGCAGAGGTGTGTGTCACAGCAGACCCAGCAAAGACCAATATGGGGATAATGCTGTCATCTTTCTGTGGGGGCAGGAGGGAGAAAAAGATGATTGCCTGCTCGCACTAGGGAGATCGACAGTTGAGTTGGGGGTGGGGGGACTATTGGGGCAGGGAGCATTGTGGAGCTGAGGAAGAGTCTATATGAGCAGTAAGGATGCCTAGACTGATGTGTGAGCCACTGTGCCCCTGGTCATGCCAGTTTTTGCTGCATTTCCCTTTCTCTTGCAGTGCTGCCCTCTTTGGCTCAGAGGTGGACTTGGGTCCCAGGTTATACCAGGCCATTTCCCCATGGAACGCTGCATGCACCAAGGGACAGAACCAAGAGACAGGTATCAGAGGGGGAGCCGTGTTAGTCTGGATCTGCAAAAGCGACAAGGAGTCCTGTGGCACCTTAGAGACTAACAGATTTATTGGAGCATAAGCTTTCGTGGGCAAAGACCCACTTTGTCAGATGCATGTAGTGGAAATTTCCAGAGGCAGGTATAAATATGCAGGCCAGAATAAGATCCAAGCACTTGAATAAGTGCTTGGATCTTATTCTGGCCTGCATATTTATACCTGCCTCTGGAAATTTCCACTACATGCATGTGACGAAGTGTAAGGTGCCACAGGACTCCTTGTCGCTTTTGCAGAACCAAGAGAGTTTCCCTTCAGGACGCTAGGCTGGTCCCGCCCCCCTCCCTCCCATGATCAGTGCTGTGAAGCAGAAGTGGCTTTCTAGCCTTGGGGGCATGTTCAGGAAGGGAGACGCTGAAGGTCCACAAGAAATTGCAGCTGCAAGATTGCAGACAGGACTATTGAAAGGCTCAGAGATGCACCCTCCAAATTGGAGGGCAAGTCAAGATGCTTTTTAAAAAAAGCAGAGTCTTTACAGATCTGGACAAGTATAAGAAACTTCCTGCTAGAGTGTCATAACAGACAGGGATCGAGCAACCCTAAAGATGCCCAGCTGTTTTCTTCAAGGGTCTCCTTGAGTTTGCGTCTCGCTTGCTGTATTTATCTTCTCGTAGACAGCTATCAGCGCATCCACAATCTCTGCAGAAGACAAGGAAAGTTTGTTTTCTGATCAGAATACTTGCGATAGATTTCTGTCCTGGTGGGATGATTCCTACTTACTCACTGGACAGGACACAGAATCGCTTCATTACAGGCTCAATTAAGTTACTGGAGAAAATGAAAGTGACTGTTTTACACAGTGCAGGGGTAGCAAAAGAGGAGCAAGCATGTTCAGCAGAGACAGACCCATATGGAGAAGTGACTGGGAGAGGCTGCAGAAAGATTTATTTTAATGCAAGTCAGAATAATGGAGATCTCCAGAAGAGAGGGGTGGGTAAACGTAGTATAATAAGCGAGGGCCAAATGCAGCCTTTCACTGAAGCGAGAAGGGGCTGGCCAATTTGACATCTGAGTGCCCGCAAATGGCAGCTTTAGTTATAGCTCTCAGCACAGCGAGGGTAAGTCTACACAGCAGCGTTATTTCAGCGTAACTGACGTTATTCCGAAATAACATAATGCGCATTTACACAGCAAGCCTTTATTTCAAAATAATGTCGAGCTGGAGGACTTCTTGCTCCGTCCGACTCATCGTAACCCACGTTTTATGAGGAGTAAGGGATGTTGCAGGAAGAGTGTTCTTCCTTCGACTTTCTGCTGTGTGGACAGAGCCAAAAGCTGAAATAAGTTATTTTGACTTATGCTATGCAATTGACATAGCTCAAGTTGCATGGTTTATTTTGGCTTTAGCCTTGCTGTATAGACGTGCCCTTACAGACTAACCAAAATATATAGAATCATGAGCTTTCATGGGCAAAACCCACTTCAGTCCAGTTCCTCTGAGGAGGTGGGTTTTGTCCACGAAAGCTCATGAGTCTATATATTTTGGTTTGTCTCTTAGGCTATGTCTACACGGAAGCATTATTTTGAAATAACTCACGTTGGATGTGGGACTTCCTGGGTGAAGTTTGCTGGCCTTTGTTGTGCAGATCAGACCGGATCCTCACTGGCACAGTTTCACAACTAAACTGCACATGTCCCTCCCCCTCTGCCATCGCCTCTGAGGCGGAGACTCCATCCCTCTCCCTCCAGCCCGGGGGTTTAGGCTTGCAGACGCTTCGCACCTTGCTGGGATTTCCAGGTCCAGCAGCACCCTCCCCTCCCTCCCCCCAGGAGCTAGTATTGCTGGAAAGGGAAGCAGCAAGGGACTCCTCCCAACCTTCCGCGGAAGGGCGTTGTGAGGGTTCAAAGGCCCGGCACTGATTGATGATCTCCTGCAGGCCGGAGGGGCAATCTTCCCCCAAGGGAGCCTGGTAACGTTGCTCATAAACTTTCTGGTAGATCTCTTCAGAAGTGCAGCCTGCCACAACACAGAAATCCCATTGTCAGGAAGCACCACCTGATCCCAGAGGCCACAAGAAGGAACCTAATCCAAGCACTTAAATCAGTGGTGGACAGCCACGAAGACTGAGTGGGCTGTATGAGTGGCCTTCCTTCATCTCAGTGGGTCGCAGCAGCCCATATCCACTGGGGTTCCTCCTGCGATCCCCTCAGTCCCCCTGCCTCCACCCCAATCTTGTGGACTGAGGCACGGTAGCCCCGCACTAACCTACACCCCCCCACTCCCTCCCAGAGCGGGAACCCCACAAATCAGCTGTTTGCGCCTGTTCAAGCCCCGGGAGGGTGGGGGAGGAGCGCAAAGCAGGTGATTTGCGGGGCTCTGAAAGTGCTGGGAGGGAGGGGGAGGAGTAGGTAAGCGTGGGGCCCCAGTGCACGAGAGGCATGGGGGAAGGAGGGCAGACAGGGGGCCTGTGGGCTGCAGGTGCAGCCCCAGTGGGCCAGGTGCAGCCTGCAGTTTGCCCACCAGGCTTAAACAGAGCCCAGTGTGGCCTGGAAAGCCTACAGCAGGGAAGAGCTGGGATTGCAAGCCTCATGCCATGGGGCATCCTTGAGGAACTCCTCCGCTGCACCCCTGCCTGCAGGAGGCACATCCTTCACTTCAGGGGCATGAAGCCCTCGCCTAGGGATGGGATTAGACATGCTTACAATTCAGTGTGTGTCTAGGTGCTTTGCTGAGCTGGATCCTAAATTCCAGGCAAGAGTCCAGCGTTAAAGCGACTCCGCGGCCTGGTCCGTGTGGATAGAGGCCTGTTGGACCATCTTTCAGTCCTTCCATAGTCCCCCTGGATCTGATGCTCTGAGCAGTAGCTCTCCATCAGGAGTATATGCCATGAGGTACATTTGATCCAAAATATCACCCAGCATCTGCAGAGCACATCTGGACTGGCCCACCGGGCGCTCAGCCAGGTGCTTGAGGTAGGACCGAAAAGAAACCCCCTTTGCCCACCTTCAAATGGGATTTTGCCGGTTGCGATCTCCCACAGGACGATCCCAAAGCTGAAAGAACACAAACAGGCCTGCTGAGCCTAGAGAAAGCCTCCTCTACCCTCCTTCCGGGCCCCCCGGCCCATGCCCATCAGCAGTGCCGCTTGCTGGATAAAGTGTGGGGGAGAGGAGGAAGGTGAAACTCCCTCAGCCACCCAATGCCCATCTAACGAGCACGTCATCTCAAAGCAGGCCCTCCACTGGCCTCCGCACGAGCCCACTAGCCTGAGTCACCAGCTGCCCTCCCACACAGCATACTCCTCTGCACTGGCCCCGCTAGGCTGGCTGGCTCCTGGGAGTCTTCTGAAAAGGGATGACTGCTGCCCAGCCGTGTGTCCAGTGCCGTGGGGGGCAGAGCTCAGCAGGTGAAATCCATTTCCAATGTGACATTACTCTGTACATTGGTAGCAACCGCCACTCACAAAGCTCTATATGCTCATGAAGCTAGCTCTGCCTTCCCCAGGGGGTAGCTATGTGACACCAGTCCCCTTTAACAGAAGGGGAAGCGAATGTTAAGTTAGGTTAGGTTAGCAGGAGAGTCAGGGATTGAACCCAAGACTCCCAGGTCCATTCTCCCACCTTTATCTCATACAGAACTTGTCTAATAGCCTGGCATCCAGCAGCACATCCATCCCTGCTGTCCCCTAGCCCAGCACCCCAGGGAGAGGTACCTGTATATTTCACTGGGCACGTCGTACATGTGGCTCAGGGACGCGAGGCCCAGGGGACTGATGTAAGCTGAAGCAGGGACCTGGGTCTGTTTCTTCTTGTAGCCCCTCTTAAGGGATGACTCTGTCTTACTCAGTTCAAACCCGGAGAGCTGAGGGGGAGGAGGAGCGACAGAAAGGAGGAGCAGTGCACATTCCCTGCGGTCGGTGCCACGCGTCAATCACCGCATAGCCGGGCCTTAGCTCAGGGTTAGTCAGCTGATTTCCCCTGGCTTATATTGTGGCCTTTTCGTTGCCACAAGACCAGGCAGAGCACTGCGAGAACATAGTGCACCTGCGTCCATATGGAGGGAGCTAAATAGGCCTGGGGCCAGGGCCCCCCCTTGGGGCTGTTTGCATAGCGCCTAGCCCAGGGAGTCCTGCTCCAGAAGAAGGGCTCCTACACGCTGCAGGACGACCAGTCATCCATAGCCATGGAGCCCACTTTCCAGAGAGGGGGTGGGTGAAAGGCAGGGGGGAATTCCCCGCCAGGGTCTCCGCAAGGCAGCGGTGCCATTTTCAGCATAAGAACCAGCTGCACCTTGGAAAACAGGCTGTGTAAAGCAGCCTGACGTTAATGTCTAAATACTCCAACCTAGGGGCCTGCTCGGCTCAGACTGCCCCGGCGGGCTGGTGGTGGGGGGAGGGTTCGAGGGGGCAGTCTGCATTAGGATGGGCGATTTGGCCGTATCATTCAGGTGTCCCAGCTGCCTGGTAAATTCGCACGGACCCAGTGGATGCTTGAGGCGTGACTCTGGAGAGAGGAAGTAGGTAGCCACAAAAGCATCCAAGCCCTCCAAACACCCCTTTGCAAGACAGCGCTTACCTTCACGGAGTAACCTTTAGCAACCAGGAACTTGCTACTGTTGATGCAGCCATGCAGTTTGGACTTCTCCTCCGTCTGGTGCAGCCTGCAGCCAGCCAGGAGCAAGAGCAGAAAGCATTAGCAGCGCCCCCAGCCACCCGCCTGGATCTTTGCACACCTGCGGAGCATTCAGAAGCCAGCTCTGGGTGCCAGTTATTCTGGGACAACAGCCCCAGGTCAGACCCTTCCAGAGGTTACTGGACAATAATTTCTGGCCTGTACAGAGGCAAGCCAGCGAATGCCTTTGGTGGGCAGTGCCCAGGCCGTCACTAGATAGCATTCCCGACGCTCTCAGAGGGCTTGACAAGGGACTGCTGGAAAAGCAGCACCAGATATCGTGGGAGAACGGCTTTGCCTGCCTGGCTCCAGCCAGATTCGCAAGCCAAGAGCATCTGGGCACTTTCTTCTCTAAACCCAGCCTCCCGTCACTTCTCCTATGCCTCAGTTTCCCCTTTGCATCCTACACATATCTGGTGCCTCAGTCTGTGCCTCTCCCTTGTTCACAGCCATGGAGCCAGCATCAGAGAACAGTCCAAAGCTCAGTTCCTTCCTCACCACAGTCTTATATCTCCTCACCAGCTCCTCTTGTCCATGAGCGCTAACTTCTCAGTGACTAGCCCTGCTCAAGGAGCTCTCTTGCCTTTTACGGCCTACCCCTCAGCCTTCCCGCTCCCTTCCCCGAGGGCAGTGATGGGCAGCCGAGGTTAGTGAGCGGGCCGCATGAGTAGCCTCCTTCATCTCAATGGGCCGCAAGATCGGCACAGCCAGGAGGGTCTCCTGGGACAGGGCAGTGTGCTCGCTGCGCTGGCATTCCTAGCATGTGTGGGGGGTGCCGATTGACCCGTCGCAGCGGTGGGGTGGGCTGCAGGGGGAGCGCGCGGCCCTCCCCGTCAGTGCTAGGTGCAGTCAGTGCACACCTCCCTTCCCGGGCCCTGGCTTTCCGTGCATGGCACCTGAGTAACACAGGTAGGAAAAAACTGACGTGGGAATTAGGAGGAGGCTGGAGGGACAGTACAAAAAAGGAAGCTGCCCCAAGAGAGTGGGGAGCAGCCTGTGGCCAGCAGGCCCCATGTGGCCCATTGGTGTCCCGCCAGACATTCTGTTTGCCGCTGCTCACGCACCGGGGGGCCAGATTCAGCTGCTTTCCATTCTGATTAATGAACAGGCACTCCCAGGGCTACGTTGGGCCTCGTTCTCCTGATGGTCACTAGCCCCGCGCCGTACCTGTAGAGGCCCCTCGCTGCGTCCACTGCCATCCGAATGCGAGTGTCCCAGGGGAGCCCAGGCTTCTTGGTCAGCACATCCCGCAGGGTCCCCTTTTCACAGTACTCCATGACAATGGAGAAACGAGGACTCGAGCCTGGCCAGGACAGCAGCCCAGTGAGTGGAGACCTCGGCAGAGACCACTCACGTGCTTAGAAATGCAGAATCCCGGGTCAGTGCATCCGTTGGGTCGAATGCTGAGTGACCTTTCGTGGGAAAGCAGCTTGTATTTTAGGCACTGCGTTGTGCATGGGCATGGTCCTCCCAGCGTCCTTGTTCCCTTGGCATATCTCCGGTCACCAGGAGTGAGTGGGAATGCATGAAAAAGTACCTGATGATAACCCCTTAGTTATATTTATCGAACAACACCATTTCCAATTCTATGGAGCTTTATTCCAGGAGATGGAGGACTGTTTCCAGCTCCTCCTCACAGGACTGGCTGCTCACATGTCCCACCCCTCACATGTCCCACCTACAAAGACGACAACGGCTGGTGGACACCAACAAGTGTTGCAAAAAAATGTCCACCGCAGACAGGAGTCTTCTACTAAGACCTCAGATCAAGATACCAGATTATTGGTCCACGCAGAGCTACAGCTGACAGGCTGGAATCTGATTGGACAAGTGTTCCCCGGGGGCAGAGAAGCAAGTCGGTGATTCCCACAAAACGTTTTGCTAATCATGCAGAGAGATGTGCGTTTGAGCAAGGGGTTACTTGAAGTTGTATCCTGCTCTTTTCTCGGCACTGGGCAGCTAGAGAAGGGGAAGTGAAAAATTCCAAGCCAGCCTGAAGTAAAAGTAAAAAAGAGAAAAGACCGAACTTGCCCCATGGCGTGTGAAAGAACTCACTGGTAAAAAGCAACTTTGCTCCAAGCTAAGACCAATCACATGAGCTAAAGGCTTAAATAAGTAGAAAGTAGAAACACCATTGTGGAGCAATTCAGGGATTATTAGACACCCAGAGTGTGTTGAGTATCTCTTTGCAGATCGCTTATTTGCCCCCCAAAAGTAGACACTAAGGGTATGGCTAGACTACATCCCTCTGTTGCCAGAGGGATGTAAATTAGACATACCGAAACAGAATCATAGAACCATAGAGCTGGAAGAGACCTTAGAAGGTCATCAAGTCCAGCCCCCTGCCCTAGGCAGGACCAATCCCAACTTAAATATCCCACCCCATTTAAATATCCCACGCTTCATTAGAATAAAAATGGCCACTGCTTTTTGCCGACGTGGCGATTTGCACAAGGCATAAGGGATCGGTCGGAAAAGGCTTTCCTTGTTGACCGATCCCCATCTAGACTGCCACTTTTTGCCGGCAAATTGCCGTGTTGGCAAAAAGCGGCGGCCATTTTTATTCTAATCAAGTGCAGGATATTTAAATCCCCACTTCATTAGCAATTTCGGTATGTCTAATTTACATCCCTCTGGCAACAGAAGATCTCAAAACCAGGGTCGCTGTAAAGCACCTACAGGAGTGGGATGCGCAAGTCATTGTGTGTTTATGCCAGGCTGTCAGAAAGATGCAGGCAATTGTGTTAACGTGGGGAGGGGAAATGGACTAGATAAACCAAAGTTTCATGTCATTTCTGTGAAGAGTGAAGTTAATCGGAGAAAGAAGCCTGAGAAGGAAGTTACAGGGAAATGGTTTTAAGAGCTGTACTTCCTTAAATCGGCTCTGCCTTTAGCCGGCTAAACCACTTAGGTAACAGGGAATGCCCTCTCCCCTGAACTTTCCTCTGAGGCCTTCAGAGGGTTCTTTTTTTGACTTGTTCAATAGGAATTCATTACTAACAGAGGTACCTGCTGAGCCAGGTAAATTGAACCCAGGCGTTGTTTCAGTTACAACCTTAATTTGTCCCTTAGTAAATTAGGGTAGCACAACGATAAGTTAAATTAACCGACACATCTTGCTTAAACTGGTATTTGTTCAACTACTTGCTTAATTGTTTAGTGCCCTCATAAGAGAGACACTGAACTTGTCTGAGTCTCAAAAATTCCGTGCAGACAAATGAGCCTATACTGGGAAAATGGTAAAGTAATCAAAGATCATTCCGGAGCCCTTTAATTACTAAGTCCCAGCGCTGGCACTACGTCACGGGCCTCCTGTCCTGGCTGGCCGGCCATGGCCATGTCTCATCCTGCCCACCTGGAGTGTGGCCATGTCACATTGGCTACGACAAGTGGGGCCGAACATCTGGGCTCCTGACAGGCCCTTCCACCTGTGCAGCGGGGGGAGGGGGGATCGCTGTGCGCGGAGATGGGCGCAAAGAGGTGAAAGGGGCCTGCTGTGGAGAGTCAGTGCCCGCCAGCCCTTACCGCTCTCATCGATGCAGATCCCGTACATGCGGAGGATGTTCGGAGACTCAAACTTCTTCATGGTTTCAATCTCCTTCCGGAAAATCTCCCTCACTTTCCTGCAGCAGGCAGCGGTGGGCAAACATAAGAGCGGCCAGGCTGGGTCAGACCAAAGGTCCATCTAGCCCAGTGTCCTGTCTGCTAGTGCCAGATGCCCCAGAGGGAGTGAACAGAACAGGGAATCATCCAGTGATCCCTCCCGTCTCCCATTCCCAGCCTTTGACACACAGAGGCTAGGGACACCATCCCTGCCCAGCCCGGCTAACAGCCATTGCTAGAACTAACCTCCATGAATGTATCTAGCTCCTTTTTGAACCCTGTTAAAGTCCTAGCCTTCACTGCATCCTCTGGCAAGGAGTTCCACAGGTTAACCATGGGTCGTGTGAATAAAAACTTCCTTTAGTTTGTTTTAGACCTGCTGCCTGTTCATTTCATTGGGTGACCCCTAGTTCTTGTGTGACGGGAACAAGTCAATCACGTTCCCTTCTTCACTTTCTCCACCCCAGCCATGATTTTACAGACCGCGATCCTATCCCTCCTTGGTCTCCTCTTTTCTAAGCTGAAAAGTCCCCGGCTTTCTCTCTCTCTCTCTCTTTCCATGTGGCAGCCATTCCAAACTCCTCCTCATCTGTGTTACCCCTCTCTGAACAATTGCCCCGGGGTCTGGTGATCCAAAGGGGGGGCAGCGGTGGCGACATGGTGGCTTGGGGATTTGTGTAGTGCCGCCTAACACCAGATGGGCCCCCACATCAGCCTTAGCAGGGAGAAAGCAAAGCTGCTTTGCCAGTCACCAGTTCGCCTCCCTTTCTTCAGAGGCAAGGTCTCTCCCCAAGATAGAGGAGGAGGGTGACAGCAGGTCCCTCCTCACAGGGGCACTCTTGGGGGAGGCCCTCAGTGGCGCTGGGACAGGTTTTGGAGTCGGGGTGCTGAGCTGCACACACACAGCCCTTCCCCCTGTCTGCACCCCTCACCACCTCCTAGAGCTGGGCCCCCGAGGTGGTGCCCCCAGGCGTGGGACCAGCAGCTGGCTGGGACTCCTGGGCTGAGCAGGGCATGGCGGGCTGGAGCGCTAGTGAGACACAGTGGGCTGGTGGCAGGGCTGAGCGAGGGGCAGGGTGCTGCAGCACCCGTCGCATCCCTACCTCCCGCGCCTAGGAGGGCTGCTGCTGAATAACTCACTCCGTGCAGGTGATCACTGGGTTTTTGAAGACTTTGATGGCCACAGGGTACTTGTAGAATTCGCCTTTGTAGAGTGTGTGGTTTTTGGATTCCATCAGGAAGGTCCATGGGGTCTTGGTGAGATCCTCCATCCTAATCTCGGTGACTTCCTCCCTCGGGACGGCGTTGTCCTTCTTCATGACTGCATCCTGCACTGGGACAAAGAGGAAGGGGGGGTATTAGATGATGTGCTCAGTTAGGGTATGTCTACACTAGCCCCCTAGTTCGAACTAGGGAGGCTAATGTAGGCATTCGAACTTGCAAATGAAGCCCGGGATTTAAATATCCCGAGCTTGATTTGCATCTTCCCATCCGGTCGCCATTTTTAAATCCCCCTAGTCTGAACTAACCTCCCGCGGCTACACGCGGCAGTCAAATGGCAACTCGAACTAAGTCCTTAGTGCAATGAGGTGTAACAGTTAATCCGAACTAAGGACTTAGTTTGGGTTACCGTTTGACTGCCGCGTGTAGCTGCGGGCAGTTAGTTCAGACTAGGGGGATTTAAAAATGGCGCCCGGACGGGAAGATGCAAATCAAGCCCGGGATATTTAAATCCCGGGCTTCTTTTGCAACTTCGAATGCCTACATTAGCCTCCCTAGTTCGAACTAGGGACTAGTGTGGACATACCCTAAGAAACTTGTGCCAGTAGCAGCAGGGCTGACAGGGCGGACCGAGGGCAGTCGGCCCTAAGCAATGGCCAGACCGCGGTGCACCCTCCCCAGCCAATCCAAAAGGGGCCCGGGGCGCTGGCCCGGGGAGGGAGAGCGGCAGGCTGGTCACTTACACTTTTTCATCATTTGGCGAACTTCTTCCACCTTGCTTCCCACATCCTCCACCTTGGTGCCCACGTGCTTGACCTCGCTGTGGACGTTGTCCACCGCATCTTTGGTCTCTCTGCTCCCTGGGGGAAGGAAGAAGCAGACAGGCCAGGCCATTAGAGGTGCTTGCCCATCACCCCTGAGGCTTGCTGCATGGTACATGACCCTTCCACCCGGTCTGGGCACAGGGGCTGAGGGGATGTGCCTGGGCACTGGGCTGTGGGGCTGCCAGAGAACAGGCGGCTTAGCGGGGCGGGCCCGTCAAGGTGTTAATTTTTCACCGTTCGTTTTCTCTTAGCAACTCCAGAGCCAGTGTGCTTAGTGAGTAAGGGGAAAGCGTCTCCCCTGCCAGTTTGGGTCTCAGAGTCACGCTGGGGTATTCCCTTCGTCCGTGGCGACACGGAGCCTCAAGTCCTGCCAGCCAAACTGGGCCCTCAGCAACCCCTGTCCCAGCCCAATTGTCTTCAGTGTAACTGACTGGAACAGAAGTAAATACTGCCGCAGGTCTGGTCACCTGTCACCATGGGACTGATGCACTGAGGTAGAAGAAGAATCCACTCCAGCTCCCTCTCCTCTCGCTGGGTGACTCGGCCAGCGCACGGGTGAAAAGCGAGAGACCTGCTCACTGTGAGCGCCGTGCTCTGCCTCCCACACGCACCGGCAGCAGGCCTGTGGCGTGCTCAGGGACCAGAGTCCCTGCGTGATACGAGCAGGGCTGGCCCACAACATTTTGGCACCTGAGGCGGGGAGCTCAAATGACGCCCCCATATGCACATCTGCACCAGCAGCAGACACAATTTTCTACACTCTGGGTCCTAGTGGCGCCCCCCCCGCCACAGTCTGGCACCTGAGGCGGCTGCCTCAGTTTGCCTCATGGGAAGGCCGGCCCTGGATACGAGGCGGCTGTCGCCCCTTCGTTGCGGAACCGGTCAGAGCGTGCTGCCCCCAGTGCTTGCGGGAAGGTCTGCGGATGGGATTTTGGGCCTTGGAGTTACAGTGGGCCTTGGAGCTCCTAGGTTATCACCACTCGGGAAAATCCCACCCTCCGGCACCAATCGGTCCCCGGGTGCCACCTGGCAAGCGCCCCCTCCTCGTGGGCTGTTATTTCACTATTTGAAGCCAGACTGTCGCTGCCCAGCCACAGCTCTAGCACCCCCAGCCCCTCACAGACCGGGGGGGGAGGGGGGGGAAGTATCGCTTCAGAGAGTCACAGACTCCTGGGCGAGAAGGGACCATTGTGACCATCGCGTCTGACCTCCTGTACAGCAGGGATGTTAAATGGGCAAACTGGTTAGACACCAGCACTGAACCGGTTACCCGTCTTAACTCAGGGCCTGCTGCCAGCCCACCGCCTGGCCCAGCCCTTCAGTGGGGCTGCTCCGGCCGGCCCCCGCTGGCCACACCAGAGTTCCCTGACGGGCCAGTTATCCGGCGGGCCTCATGCTTCCCAGCTAACCCTTTCACACCCCTCTGCACCAGCCCCCGGGCCGTCTCCAGCGTCTCCAGCATCACAGGCTGGAGACCTGCCCCACACTCATCCCGAGTATGGCGCTTTTAGCAAAACCCGCCAGCTTGATTTGAAAGTTGTCTGATGGAGGATCCGCCACAGCCCCGGGGGATGGGCCCAATGGCGAGTTAGTCTCTCTCCTTATCCCGGTCTGAATTTGTCTGGCTTCAACTGCCCGCCAGTGCGCTGTGTCTGACCGGCTGGGGCAAAGACTCAGTATTTGGTGCTAGGGTTGCCAGGTGTCCAGTACTAAACCAGACAGGCCGGTATTTTCGCCTCCTGTCCGGTAAAAAAATTCAGAAAATACTGGACACCTAAAATGTCTGATATTTTCTGATTTTTTCCTGGCCAGGAGGCGAAAATCCTGGGTGCTTACTGGGTTCCACAGGGGAGCTGTCCGGTCTGGCGCAGGGAGGCAAGATGGCGGGCGGCCACCAGCAGCCTGTTAGGGCCATAAAAGCCTCAAAAGTGTTTCTTAAAGGGGCCATGCTGTTTGGTTTTTTTTATTTTATTTTTTTTGTTCAGTGTTTTTTCAGAAACCATCTGGCGACCTTATTTGGTGCCCGTGCAGGAACCTAGAGCTGGCAATCAAGTCATCCCTTAACCTTCTCTTTCTTGACTCCCGGCGTCTCCCACTCTCGGACAGGTTCTGTAACCCATTAATCCTGCCCATGGCGCCTCTCTGGCCCTGTCCAGTTTATCTGGCACCGGAACTGGGCACAGGGTCCCGGCAGCGGCTGCGCCAGGAGGTGCCCGTGCCAGTAGACCTAGCCTGCCAACAGACCGGCTGGGCTTGGCGCAGGGGGCCCAAGGGCAGATAGCTCTGGGTCCTGTGCCCGAGGGGCTCACAGAGCACGGTGGAGCTGCGTCACCAGCATCACAGCGTTGTGAGGCCAATGGCACCTCTCAGGTCTGGGCCCCTCGTCAGCCCAGCCAGTCCTGGTCGGCAGGAGCCACCCTGGGGCCAAAGCTCAAGCCTGCCGCAGCCGGGGGCATGGAGCCGGCCCTGCCGATTGCCAACGGCGGGAACGCGAGCGCCGCAAGCACGTACTCACTTGCGAGCAGCTCCTCCCAGAGGACCATGTCGGACTGGATGTCGTGGTGGTCCTCCCTGCCGCGGGCGTCCCTCCGGAAGGCCCCGAGGAAGGCCTGTTTCTGCTCGGCCTGCAGCAGGAGCGAGAGCCCTTCGGCAGCGTCCCCCAGCCGCTCGTTCACCCGCACAAACCCCTCGGCGACGTTGCTGGCCTTCAGGAACTTCTCCAGCCAGTGGGTCTGGCTGTACCTCTGCACCAGCCCCCGGGCCGTCTCCAGCGTCTCCAGCAGCTGCTGCAGCGTCTTCACGAGCTCGGGGGAGATGTGGGCGGGCGGCTGCGCCCGGAGGGCCTCCACAGGCCGCAGCAGGAGCTGAATGCGGGTCGCCAGGCGGCGGCTCTGGTGCTTGCAGCACTTCACCTGCTCACACTGGGTGTAGATAATGTGGGCCAGGCCCACGAGCTTCTCTGCTACCTCCATCCCTGAAAGGAACGGGATCGGCCCGCCTGTCAGGCGGCACGCCCGGGCCGGCCCTCGCCCCAGCCACCAGCCACAGTGACCCTGTGCCACATAGACCACCGGCCTTCCCCCGACAGCTGCCGCTGGCCACTCCACCACCCCTTCAGCGTGGCTGCGACTCTCCTGTGACGCGTCTGCCTGGAGGGGGCAGGGTTCAGACTCGGCAAATCCCGTCTCGGTCCCTTCCGACCGTTGGGCGCAAGCGCTTTCGCCTCTGCAACTCCTGCCGTGTGGGACAGCCACCCTGATCCTCTGCCCCGCTGACTAGTGACAAGCAACCTCCCAGGGGCCTGTGCAGAGGGCTGGCCTGAGCCCCCGTGTGCTGCCTCAGTCACCCTGGGCCCCCAAGGTGCCATGGGTTCATGCCGGCTTTCCGCACGGGTGGGGCTTCCTCCCCGGTGCGCCGCTGGGTTCACTGTGGAGAGGCGTGTGAGTGCCCAGCGTCTCGTGCCGCGTGTGGGAGCCATGCCGCCCTCCTGAGGCTGGCAGCGAGAGCTCTGTGCCCCGTCGAGGCAGGAGGGGCCTGGGCCTACGACGTGCCCACCTGTCTCAGCCCCTTCCTGGAGCTTTGCTGCCGTGCGCCTGCAGTTCCCGCACTGGTAGGGCTGCATCTTGCCCAGGCACATTCACAGCTTTGGGCCAGCCTGTTTCTCAGAACCAGGCCCCAGAGATGGGAGGGGGTCAGTGGGCTTCGGGGACTGGTTTTCCCAGGCCTATTTGTCCGTCCCGCCTCCCGGGAGAGGCTGCTAATGCCTTTGCCTAGCAGAGGGGTTTTATCTCAGTCCCTCCCCCATTCTTCCTACCGCGCAGCGCTGAACTTCATGTCCCAACCCCCTGGCACGTGACCTGTGCCGGGTACGTTCCCCCTCCGAAGCGGCGCCCCTGCGTGCCTTGCCGCAGGTCGACACTGCAAAGTCGGTCTCTGGAGGCCAGGTCCCCAGCCGCGTAACCAGCTTTGGCATCAACCGCTTTACACGAGCTGAGGGTCTGGTCTCAATCGCCCCACTCCTGAGCTGCCCGCTCGTTTCTGCCATTCAGCCTGGCTCACTGTGCTGCCAGCGGGTGTTTGGCCTGACTCAGTGCTCAGCAGGGGCTCAGAGGCTGGCCGGGGTGGCGGGGATCAGAGGCAGGGGCAGGCACGGCCTTCCCAAACTGCCAGGTGTGGCCCCCGCCCACACCCCTCCCCCTGCTTCAGCGCGGCTCCCGGGCCGCCCCTGGGCTTCAGCCGCACTGAGGCTAGGACCACACACCACCTCCCTCCCTGTGCTCTGGATGTGGAGAGGCTCACGCGGGGAGGAGGGGAAGGGGGGAGGCTGGAGACCTTCCCCTGTGGGGGCAGGGGCTTGGCTCCTGAAGGGGCGGGGCCTTGAGTGGAAGAGGCGGAGCTGGGGGTTGCCCCCCACAGCCCCGGGTTCACCCACCACCCAGGGCCTGGCCCCTCAGCATGAATAGCCCACATGTGCCCTTGTGGCTGAGAACGCTTTGATCCCCGCTGCCCCTCGGAGGGCGCCCTGGGCCCCCCGCCTGCTTGGCCACCGCTCTTCTGAGCCCCCCGGGGGGCCGCTGTGCAGACATGGACCACCAAAACCTGCGTTAGGAGCCCGTCCACGGAGAGTGCCAGGCAGCCCCGCCAGCTGCTTTCACATCGGTTACCCGCCCCCACCCCCGCCTTTCGCCATCATGCCAGCCAGCGGGGCGGCTGGACACGACTCCTCCCAAGCTGCAGGAAAGAGAGAGCTGGCTGGGAGCAGCGGCAGCACATCCCAGCAACCAGCCCCGCCCCGACAGCTTCAGACTCTGAGTTTCAGCCAGAGCCAAGATTCAAGAAAAGTATTAAAAACTTGCCACCAGTGTCTCCTCCCCTCCGAGATCAGCCGGGCACTTTCCAGCTCAAGGCTCCTTCCTCTCTTCTGTCCAGCGAGCAAGCAGCCCACCTCCGCTGCCCCTCCGCCAAGCCCGCTTCCCTTGCCGTGTTCGAGTCACCGGCTGAGTAGCACAGCACGCTTGCGAGAAACTCCCTCTGCTGTTCTCCCCCCCCTTTGGCCCCGCCCCCCTGACGAAACGTGAGGCTTACACAATCGTGCAACTCCGTTTCCGCCTTTACAGCAATCTCTGCGCTGGAGGAGTCGAGTGGCTTTTCTGTTCGCGCAGGAAATTGTCCATGACACCACTTGCCCGGTCCGGCAAGAGCAGTGGGATGGGGCGGATCACGTCACACCTTTGTGGCTGTTGAGTTTCAGTAAAAGGTGGGGTAAGCAATAAGGCAGGAGGTAAAGCTGCATCTCACAAGGACCTGGTTAGTGGTCCAGAGGCCAGAACTGTCCAGAAAGATCAGCCCCTCGCTGGCCTGGTCTACGCTAGACCAAGCTGGTGGGCAAGGAAAACGGGTGCAATTCCTGGGGGGGAGGGGCAAAGATGGATTTTAAGCTGCCCCAGTTTTGGAGCTTCTAGACCCTGGGTCCGTTTCCAGGTTAAACTGGTGCATCCCCTGTGCTGTACACCAGGGCTGCATCTAGACTGGCAAGTTTTTCCGCAAAAGCAGCTGCTTTTGCGGAAGAACTTGCCAGCTGTCTACACTGGCCGCTTGAACTTCCGCAAGAACACTGACGATCTCATGTAAGAGTGTCAGTGTTCTTGCGGAAATACTATGCTGCTCCCATTCGGGCAAAAGCCCTCCTGCGCAAATGCTTTTGCGCAAGAGGGCCAGTGTAGACAGCTCAGATTTGTTTTGCGCAAAAAAGCCCCGATGGCTAAAATGGCGATCGGGGCTTTCTTGCGCAAAACCGCATCTAGAGTGGCACGGACGCTCTTTTCCGCAAATGCTTTTAACAGAACAACTTTTCTGTTAAAAGCATTTGCGGAAAATCATGCCAGTCTAGACGCAGCCCCAGCTGCCAGTGGCCCCTGGGCCCCGACCCAGCAACAGCAGAAAATCAACAAGACACAAGGATGCTTGGAGCCAGGAGGGAGATGGCAGGGGGGATGCGGCCCCAAAATATCTCCTGCACAGCTAGACAGACCCTCCATCTAGTGCTGCTTTGCTCTTGGGCACCAAGGGGGAGATGTGAGCATGGCTTAAAGTGGGTGGGTTCACATGAGCTCTGAGGCCCAGACCAAAACCATACGCCCAGATTCCGACCCCCTACTCCTGTTGGGTAGCACCCAGGAAATCAGCAGCTTGTTTGCGGGGGAAGAGACAGCCCTGCCCAAGCACAGACCTAGAGCGCTCTGGAGCAGGTGTGCGGGGCAACTGGCACAGGACATGGGACATGCATTTGAAGACACTGTCCCAGTCCTGCATGTTTGTCCCAACCCAATTAAATTGCAGTCCGTCAATAGCACCCCCCCTCCCGCCCGCATTTCTCTAGATCCACATGGAGCCCGGGCAGCGTGTCTGGCCTCACAGCTGGGAAAGCAAGAGGGCAAACAGCCCGAAGGCCCACCTTCCCGACTGGAAAGATTTCAGCCAGAACGTGCTGCCCAGTGACCAACTTAGGGCCTTACCAAATCCACGGTCCATTTTGGTCAATGTCACAGTGGTAGAAGTGTAAAAATGGTAAACGTGGTGAGCCCTGCCCTTTCAATATGATCGTGCCCGATGTAAATGGAGTGGTCCTGACCCAAAAAGGAGCCATGGGAGGGTCACAGGGTTATTGTAGACGGGGCTGTGCTATCTGCTGTCCTTATGGCTGCGCTGCTGCTGGTCTGCTCCAAAGCAACGGCTGCTGGCTGGGAGCCCAGCTCAGAAGGCAGAGCCAGCAACAGCACAGCAGTAAGGATGGTGTGGTATAGTATCGCCCCCTTACATCCTTGCTGCTCAGGAGAGCCGACCAGATTGCTGGGCCCCTAGGCAATGTGGACGGGGCCCCGGCTCCCCGTGCCTAGAAGGGGCAGGGCCTTGGGTAGACGTGATGGGGCTGGAAAGCCTCTGTGCCGCCCACCTGCCGGCCTTCAAAGCCAGCTGCAGCATACAGTGTCTGGGCGCCTCAGGCCCTTTAGAATCACAGGGTCCCAGGGCAATGGCCCCTTTTGTTCTGCTCCCATCAGAGGGCCTGGTGCTGCTGTCTTCAGAACTGGGTGCCTTGCCAACAGCTGCCGCTGTCCAACCACCTAGCCCTGCAGGCAGTGCAGACATACGCATGGTTGTACCGTGACCCCCTAAATAACCTAGCGACCCCCCCTGCAACACAGCCCCGTTTGAGAAACACTGATCTCTCCCGTGAAATCTGGATGGTGCAGGGTGAAAGCGCACACGGATTCCATGGTCTGAGATGCATTCTTCGTGGCCGTGAACTTGGTAGGGCCCTAACCATAGTGCATGGGCTGGTCCAAAGCTCCCACCTCCCTTAGGAGCATGGAGGGTCAATGCCAAAACTGTAATTTCCAGAAATCCCTTGGTTTTTTAAACCAGCCCTGTTATTTGGGGCGGGGGGGGGGGGGAGGGACTCGCTGCTGGCAAGACTCAACCCCCTCCCAGAACTAAGCGGTCGCACGCATGGCAGCCTTCGGGTTCAGGCAACTGTGTGCGTACCCGGCGCCCCAGCCTGACTTTGGGAAGTGCCGAGCTGCCTGCAGCTCTGTGGCTTGGCCCTGCCGAGAAGCAGGCTGACTAGCTGGCACCCCTCCAGGCAGCGGGAAGGAAACTTGCTAGACCCTGCTTTTGCCCTTGCGGTGGCTAGCGCACAAGGAGGCTCCTCCTACAGCAGCAGCAAACTTGCCTTTCCTTGCTGCACCAAGAACCCAGCCTGCAGCAGGGAGCTCTTGCTGCTTTTCTGACTCAGAAAAACAACCAGGAGTCGTTTTAATGAGTGGGGGAGCTGAAATGCAGCCCCCTTACACTGTAGCCCCCCCCAGCTGAAGCAAGGAGCAAAGCCCTCGTGCGCAGGGCTGGCAGCCGGGACGCTGGGCGTGGGGCTGGCACCAGAGCCCCCTGGCGTGGGGGGTGGCAGATGGGAGCCCAGGCACAGGGGTAGCAGCCTGGATGCCGGTGTGTGGGATGGGAGCCCGGGGGTGCTACAGCACCTCCCCCCCCTCCAGTTCCTGCGCCCGTGCGGGGAGTCCTGTAGCACCGTGGAGACAAGCAGATTTGTTTGGGCAAAACCCACTTCAGCAGCTGCACCTGACACGTGGGTTTTACCACGTTAGTCTCTAAGGCGCCCCAGGACTCCTGGCTGCTTTGCGGAGCCAGCCTGACGGGGCTCTGACACGGCCACCCCGCTGACCTGACTCGCCCCTGTAAAGGGAGAGTGCGGGGGGGTCCTGCCCTGTGCTCAGACCACGTAGCCAGGTGCCAGAGCCAGCGACGGAATCAAGCCCGAGGCTCAGACCCAGCTGAGTGAGGCGAGGCGAGGCAGGGGCAGGGCTGGGGCTGGGGCAGGGCAGAGGCAAAGGCAGGGACAGGGCTGGGGCTGAGGCAGAGACTGAGGCAGGGCTGAGGCAGGGGCAGGGGCAGGGGCAGGAGCAGGGCGGAGGTTGACACAGGGCTGAAGCAGAGGCAGAGGCAGGGCTGAGGCAGAGGCAGAGGCAGGGCTGAGGCAGAGGCAGAGGCAGGGGCAGGGCTGGGGCAGAGGCGGAGACTGAGGCAGGGGCAGAGGCAGAGACTGAGGCAGAGGCAGGGGCAGGGCTGAGGCAGGGGCAGGGTGGAGGTTGACACAGGGCAGAGGCAGGGGCAGGGCTGAGGCAGGGGCAGGGTGGAGGTTGACACAGGGCTGAAGCAGGGGCAGAGGCAGAGGCAGGGGCAGGGGCAGGGGCAGGGCGGAGGTTGACACAGGGCTGAGGCAGAGGCAGAGGCAGGAGCAGGGCGGAGGTTGACACAGGGCTGAGGCAGAGGCAGAGGCAGGGGCAGGGTGGAGGTTGACACAGGGCTGAGGCAGGGGCAGGGGCAGGGGCAGAGGCAGGGACAGGGCAGGGGCTGAGGCAGAGACTGAGGCAGGGCTGAGGCAGGGGCAGGGCTGGGGCTGAGGCAGAGGCAGGGGCAGGGGCAGGGGCAGGGGCAGGGGCAGGAGCAGGGCGGAGGTTGACACAGGGCTGAAGCAGAGGCAGAGGCAGGGGCAGGGCAGAGGCAGGGTGGAGGTTGACACAGGGCTGAGGCAGGGGCAGGGGCAGGGGCAGAGGCAGGGGCAGGGTGGAGGTTGACACAGGGCTGAGGCAGGGGCAGGGGCAGGGGCAGAGGCAGGGACAGGGCAGGGGCTGAGGCAGAGACTGAGGCAGGGCTGAGGCAGGGGCAGGGCTGGGGCTGAGGCAGAGGCAGGGGCAGGGGCAGGGGCAGGGGCAGGGGCAGGAGCAGGGCGGAGGTTGACACAGGGCTGAAGCAGAGGCAGAGGCAGGGGCAGGGCAGAGGCAAAGGCAGGGACAGGGCAGGGGCAGAGGCGGAGACTGAGGCAGGGGCAGGGGCAGGGCTGAAGCAGAGGCAGAGGCAGGGGCAGGGCAGAGGCAGAGGCAGGGGCAGGGCTGGGGCAGAGGCGGAGACTGAGGCAGGGGCAGGGGCAGGGCTGAGGCAGAGGCAGGGTGGAGGCTGACACAGGGCTGAGGCAGGGGCAGGGGCAGGGGCAGGGGCTGAGGCAGAGGCAGGGGCAGGGCGGAGGTTGACACAGGGCTGAAGCAGGGGCAGAGGCAGAGGCAGGGGCAGGGGCAGGAGCAGGGCGGAGGTTGACACAGGGCTGAGGCAGAGGCAGAGGCAGGGGCAGGGTGGAGGTTGACACAGGGCTGAGGCAGAGGCAGGGGCAGGGCTGGGGCAGAGGCGGAGACTGAGGCAGGGGCAGGGGCAGGGCTGAGGCAGAGGCAGGGTGGAGGCTGACACAGGGCTGAGGCAGGGGCAGGGGCAGGGGCAGGGGCTGAGGCAGAGGCAGGGGCAGGGCGGAGGTTGACACAGGGCTGAGGCAGAGGCAGGGGCAGGGGCAGGGGCAGGGCGGAGGTTGACACAGGGCTGAAGCAGGGGCAGAGGCAGAGGCAGGGGCAGGGGCAGGAGCAGGGCGGAGGTTGACACAGGGCTGAGGCAGAGGCAGAGGCAGGGGCAGGGTGGAGGTTGACACAGGGCTGAGGCAGGGGCAGGGGCTGAGGCAGAGGCAGGGGCAGGGGCAGGGGCAGGGGCAGGGCGGAGGTTGACACAGGGCTGAGGCAGGGGCAGGGGCTGAGGCAGAGGCAGAGGCAGGGGCAGGGGCAGGGGCAGGGGCAGGGGCAGGGCGGAGGTTGACACAGGGCTGAGGCAGAGGCAAGGCCAGGAACAAGCAAGCTCAGGCATCCTCAGAGCCATGAGCACAAGCTCTGAACAGCCATTGAATAGCTACTGGGCATAGGACCGGCTCTGCTGACTCCTCCCAGCCAAGCGGGCAGCCTCCCACAGGGCTGCAGTGTGCATGAGCCTGGCAGGGCTCCCACTGAGCGCCAGCAGCAGCCTCTGCAGGCGCCCGGCGGGGTCGAGCTGGGCCCCGGCGGCGTGTGCCCAACGGTGCAGCGCCGAACCACGGGCGAGCCAATTACCCCAGGCATTCTGGGTGCCCCACCTTACACCGCGGCCGTGCGCAGCGCCCCGCCCGCGCCTGCCTGGAGATGTGGGCACCTGGCCGGGGAACCCCCTGCAGGGCTCTCCAAGCACCAGCCGGCGTTGGGCTCCTGCCGATGTGTGGATGGGAGCGCACGATGCAGGGCGAGCCTGGGACGCGGCGTGAATCATTCCCGGCGCCCTCCCTTCGTCCTGCTCCGCAGGCCCCTGCCCCACCCGGTGAAAACGAGCGAGAGGCTGGGGAGAGCGAGCGGCGGAGGGCGGGGCATGGAGTGGGGGTGGGGCCTCGGAGGAGGGGGCAGGGGCCAAGCGTTTGGTTTTGTGCAAGTCGTCCATGTCCCCCCGCGGCTTGTGGGAGCCCGAAGGGCCCTGGCGGCGAGGTTTGCTCAGTACATGGCATCTCGGCAAGGCCTCTCTTGCTGCGCACGTGCAGCCTCGCAGGGAGCCGGGCCGGCGCAATGCCCCGCAGGCCTAGTGCAAATCCATGGTGCACGGGGTCCCCACACACGAGGCAGCGGGGAGCCGCAGGCATACACACGTCAACCCGGGCTGCAGGGGGAGCAGGAACGTTTGGGCTTCTACAAAACAAGCGCACGTTCAAATCCCCCCTAGACTGAACTAAACGTTACCTGCGGGACGGCGGAGCGATGGCACGTCACTCCGTCCTGCAGCCCCTCCCGCCTCAGCCACCCGGCTCCTCCCTGCCGCCAGCCCTTCGCCGGAGAGAGGCCACGAGGCCTGGGGGCTGCCAGCGGGGGTGGCCAGGGCTGGCTGCAGAAGGCAGAGATGCAGGCTGGCTGCAGAGGCGTGGGGCACAGGCTGGGGGGAGAGCCGGGTCTGCCTACCCCCAGAGACGGGAGGGTGGTGAGCGCAGCGAGCAGGAGGCACAACCCCCTGGTGAGATTAAAGACACCTGTGCACTTTTAATCACTAGTGTTTTAATATGTAGCAACTAAACGGTCTGCGTCTCAAGCACACGAGAGCAGAGCCTGGAGCCAGGCCAAGCATAAAGCGCAGGGCCCCGTGGGGGGGAACCGCCTGCCCAGGATCTGTGAGGCCAGGGAAGCTGCCACCACCATGGAACAAGGTGGACGGGCAGGCTGGCTGCTGCCAGGCACTTCCAGGCGCAAGGGCTGTTCTCCCCAGGAGCCTGGCGAATGCCTTTTGAAACAAGGCTCCGGGGTGCGCGCCTGCTTCCTGCCCCGCGCGGTCAGTGCCGGAGGAAGCGCTTGCAAGAGGGTGAGTCCTGCCTCCCGCCAGCCAGGCTGCCATAAAGAGCCGCAGGTTCCAGCCGTCGACACGGGGTGTCCGAAGAGCGGGCCCAGGCGCAGGCACAGAGCGAGGGCAGAGACGCGCCCCATTTTCCAACCCACCTCTCCTGCCTGAGCAAAGCGAGCCGTGTCGGACCCCCGGTCTGCATGTGTGCGGGGCACCGTGGGTCTCATCCTCCCCCTTGCGGGGGGCACAGGGGCACCGCGGTCTTTGCAGTGCCACCCCTCGTGTGGGGGGACAGGGAGTCTCCCGGGCCTGGGGCGCCTATTACAGGCAAGAGCGGCGCACAGAGCTGCCTGTCCACCTGCACCTGGGAGCCGGACCTGCTGCTGGCCTCTCCCAGGGAACAGCATCGACTGTGGCGCCAGGACAGGCAGGGCGCAGCGCCCCGTAAGCTGTGCACTTGGGACGGAAGAATCCCAGGCACGGCTACGGGCTGGGGACCGACGGGCTCAGCAGCAGTTCTGCAGAAAAGGACCTGGGGGTTGCAGTGGATGAGAAGCTGGCGATGAGTCAACAGGGCGCCCTTGTAGCCAAGAAGGCTAATGGCATATTGGGGTGCATTTGGGGTGCATTAGGAGGAGCGTTGCCAGCAGATCCAGAGAAGTGATTATGCCCCTTTATTCGGCTCTGGTGAGGCCACATCTGGAGTATTGTGTCCGGTTCTGGGCCCCCCACTACAGAAGGGATGTGGATGCATTGGGGAGGGTCTAGTGGAGGGTGACCAAAATGATGAGGGAGGGGGCTGGAGCACATGGCCTATGAGGAGAGGCTGAGGGATTGGGGCTTATTTCATCTGCAGAAGAGCAGAGCGAGGGGGGATCTGAGAGCAGCCTGCAACTCCCTGAAGGGGGGTTCCAAAGAGGCTGGAGAGAGGCTGTTCTCAGTGGGGGCAGATGGCAGAACAAGGCGCAATGGGCTCAAGTTGCAGTGGGGAAGGTCTAGGTTGGATGTGAGGAGAAACTCTTTCCCTAGGCGGGTGGGAAGCGCTGGGCTGGGCTCCCTAGGGAGGGGGTGGGATCTCCATCCCTAGAGGCGTTTAAGTCCCGGCCCGACAAAGCCCTGGCTGGGATGGTTGAGTTGGGGCTGGTCCTGCCTTGGGCAGGGGGCTGGACTCGATGACTCCTGCGGTCTCTGCCGGCCCTGGGGTTCTGTGACTTGTGCAGCCACTCAAGAGAGACTCCACTGCCGCGCTGCTGATTAGCAAAGGGCCCACAGCTGGGATTTGTTTCTACTCAGGGTGCACATCAAAAATTATTCTGCACATGGATGGAAAAGATTAGGGGGAACATTGGTAGGGAGCCTGCCTGAGCACCCCTACTGTGCCGCTGACTGGGCGCTGGCAGAGGTAAGCCCATGTCCCAGTCCGCCCCAGCCCTGAGCCCCCCCCCCAAACCTGGAGCCGTCTCCTGTATCCCAAGCCCCTTGGCCCTGGCCCCACCCCAGAGCCCACACTCCAGTCAAAGGATATAATTATGCTGGGTCCCGAGCATCAACAATTTTCTTCAGCTGGCTCATGAGAAGAACCCCTGAAACCCCCCTCTAGATGATATTGAGTCCTGCCAGGTGACTGCTCGAGGCCCCTTCCAGTCCCAAGGGGCGACCGTTCCCTAAACACGCTCATTTCTCACATGCTAGCAGGTGAGCCGGTCCCCGAGCCGGTGTCTTTCTTCTCCAGTGCTGCAGAGAGGGTGGCTCCCAGCTCTAAAACGGTGAAGGGGGGACAAGTGAGATTTCAGGCAAACAAAAAGAGAGGAAGTTTCCATGGGTGACAGGTGAAGGCCCAGCTCGGGAAGGCAAGTCCAAGCCCCGCCCCTTTCACCCAAAGCCACACCCCCTCCCCTGAGACCACACCCCCTTCAACAACCTCCCTCCCCCAGTCAAGTCCACCCATCCCCAGCCTGGGAGCTGGGCTTCCACGCTGCAGCCCCAGCCCCCCCCCCCCCGGCGGCCAGGCAGCGTGGGCAGTTTTGGGACAGCAATGCCTTCCCTTGCCTGTGTCACCTGCCCCCCATGGACTTACTACAAGAATTAATGTGGGCACAGGCTTAGCCTGGGCTCCCTTCCCTGCCTCAGCAGGCTCCTCCGTGTCCCCGGCGGGCCTTACACCTCCCGGCCGCCTGGTTCTAAGCCCACTTCCACATGGGCCGCTGACAGGCTGCCCACCCCGCCTGGCCTGCACGACGGGCGCCGGGCTGTGGCGCGTGACCAGAGGCCCGGGAACGGGAGCAGGCACCGAGCCCAAGCCCTGGGTACAGTGGGGCGCTTGCGCCCGCGCACAAGGGACGCAGCGAGCACAGCGCTGCCGCAGAGGGCTCCCTGTGGAGCTGCCGATGCCCCTTCGCTTGCCGGCAGGGAGCCAAGCCGAGGAAGCGGGGTGGAGCGCATGGGCGATGGGCACCAGAGTGCCCCAAGCTGCGCTCCGCACCCCCCACACTTCAGCACAGTGACTGGGCTCTGGGCCTGCCCCTGGGGGCTGGGGCTGCCTGCCATGCTCCAGGCCCCAGGAAGGCTCCCATTGGGGGTCTGGGGGTTTTCCCATGTGATGAGGGGCGGGCTAAGGTCCTGTGAGGGGCGGGGCCTCAGGTGAAATGAGCGGGGCTTCAGGCTTGCCCTTGCGACGAGGGGCCGGCTTAGCACCTGTGAGTGGGCGGGGCCTCAGGCGAAATGGGCGGGGCTGCAGGCTTGCCCTTGGGATGAGAGGTGGGCTTAGCTCCTGTGAGTGGGTGGGGCTTCAGACAAAATGGGCGGGGCTGCAGGCTTGCCCTTGCGACGAGGGGCCGGCTTAGCACCTGTGAGTGGGCGGGGCCTCAGGCGAAATGGGCGGGGCTGCAGGCTTGCCCTTGCGACGAGGGGCGGGCTTAGCGCCTGTGAGTGGGTGGGGCTTCAGACAAAATGGGCGGGGCTGCAGGCTTGCCTTTGGGATGAGAGGTGGGCTTAGCTCCTGTGAGTGGGTGGGGCTTCAGACAAAATGGGCGGGGCTGCAGGCTTGCCCTTGGGATGAGAGGCGGGCTTAGCTCCTGTGAGTGGGCAGGGCCTCAGGCAAAATGGGCGGGGCTGCAGGCTTGCCCTTGGGATGAGAGGTGGGCTTAGCTCCTGTGAGTGGGCAGGGCCTCAGGCAAAATGGGCGGGGCTGCAGGCTTGCCCTTGCGACGAGGGGCGGGCTTAGCGCCTGCGCTCTGCGGACCGCGTGTCCCCCAGCAGGCGGGCAGCCCGGGAGCGCAGTGCGGGGTGACAGGCGAGCGTGAGGATGCTCCGGTCCAGCCTCCCCCCCCCCCCGGCGCCCCTCCTGCGGGCTCATCACCCAGGCTGCCCTGTGCCCGTGCGGCTGGGGCCGGCGTGTGGGTGCCACTGTGACACTGCTGGGAAACGCTGCTCGCTGGGAGCCGGACCCGACCCAGCCCTCCCGCTGGGGCCCTTCACTCAGGGCCACTGCCACGGCTGGAGGAGTCACGGTTGTGCCACAGAACAACACGGCGGGGGGGCTGCGAGGGCAGGCTGGCTTGGCTATGGGGACGGGAAGCCTGCCCAGGCCAGGCCCCCGTGATGGGGGGGAGGGCAGCCTGCCTGGGCCTGGCCACCATGCGGGGGGGGGGGGAGGAGAGGAGTGCTGACTCTCCCAGGCCGGACCTGGTGCAGTTGCTATGATGATCTATGCTGTCACTCCTAGTAGATAAGGCTTGATGGCCCTGCTCTCACCTGTTCAGAGCCCCAAGGAGCTAGTTAACCAGGGTTTTGCCTTCATTAACCTGCTGAGTCACCACCGCTGGGAGCCCGGGCAGCGGGCAGCTCTGAGCATTGGCTGAGGCTTCGCTCCATGATTTGAATGTTTTCTTCCCAAGCGAATGGCAGGGCCACAGCATGCAGAAATTAGTGCCCACAAGGCTGCAGCCTGGACACGGGGCACTCAGAGTCCGCAGGACGCACGGATCTCACAGCAGAGCGTGGCAAAGCAGGCTGCTTCCTCGGCCTGGGGTACAACTGGGCTGCCTGCAGGCTAACTGTCTCAGTCTATTACCTGCCAGCAAGAGCAGAAACACCCCACGGGACAGACCACAGCTTGTAATGCCCCACCCGGAAGAGACTTCCATCTCTTCTGGCAGGAAACAGATTCAGGAAGGTGATTGCCTCACCGGGGTAGCATCTGTTTGCTGCACAGCCCAGACCCAGCTCTTCTACCCTGCCCGAGAGTCTCTCCCATTCCTTATGGTAACCAAAGGTAGTATTTGCGTGTAGGCCTAAGACTGTCATTAGAAGGGTGGCAGTAAGTACCATGTTTGCAAGTCCATCTTGCTTGCACTACTAATTAAGTTGTGCTTCGTGTCTGTATTGCCAAGTCCATTGCATAAGGTGCTTTTGTTGTTTCTTAGGTGCCCGTATCACCCTTTCGAAAATGTTACAGGAAAAACTTTAACAACAAATAGACTAGTAGCACTTTAAAGACTAACCAAACATGTAGATGGCATCGTGGGCATTCGTGGGCACAGCCCACTTCTTCAGACGACTGGAGTGTTGGAAGTCCGGATCCAAGAACAAAAAAGGGATAAAGAATAAAAAAAAATGTTACAGAGAACACAAGATGAAGTTGTTTGGTGCAAGTGGGGGTTGTGTGGATAGCCAGGGAGAAGTGTGAACGCCATCAACGTCCATGTGGTCAAGAAGGCACGAGAGCTGTGAGAAGATCCCTTGTGCCCAGCGCCCAGGCTGAATGAATGAGCAGATCTGACAGCCTTGGAGCCAGGCAAGCACTCCCAGGGAAATGACACAAGAGCTACGGGTGGTAGTCCGATAATAGCCAAGGGATAACCGGGGGGAGCACCGAAATTAACGCCACTTACGGATTAACGATTGCAGCATGACACTGCCAACCCATAGGCTATGTCTAGACTGGCATGATTTTGCGCAAATGCTTATAACGGAAAAGTTTTTCCGTTTAAAGCATTTGCGGAAAAGAGCATCTAGATTGGCACAGACGCTTTTGCGTAAAAGCACTTTTTGCGGAAAAGCGTCCGTGCCAATCGAGACACGGTTTTTGCGGAAGAAAGCCCTGATCGCCATTTTCGTGATCGGGGCTTTTGTGCGCAAAACAAATCTGAGCTGTCTACACTGGCCCTTTTGCGTAAAAGGACTTTTGCCCGAACGGGAGCGTCAAAGTATTTGCACAAGCAGCACTGATTTCTTACATTAGAACGTCGATGTTCGTGCGCAAATTCAAGCGGCCAGTGTAGACAGCTGGCAAGTTTTTGCACAAAAGCGACTGCTTTTGTGCAAAATCATGCCAGTCTAGACGCAGCCATAGAGTACATGGGAACTCACAAGGCTAAGGACGGGTGCTTTGCCGTGGCTCTCTGGGTTCAGTCCCGCAAAGCCTTGGAGCTCGGATCATGCCGGACAGAGCCCAGCTGTCCACTCAGGGTCAAGCTATCTGGCCACTAGGTTGACTTGAGCCACAGTAGACTGGTAACCGTCTCTGCAGGGCCTCCGTGTATATGTGTGAATGCAGCTGCTGCCACGGTTCAGGGTGTATTTTCAGTGAACACCCTGGGTTTCCTTGTTCCCTGAAAAGGTCCCATGTGTGTCTTACAAGCATCACACACAGAGCTGCTGTACCACCGCTGCAGGAGGGAAGCACCGACTCCCCCTGCAGAAACTCCTCTGTGGGCAGGAGCGAGGTGTTTCCCTGGACGTCACCTCCACTGGGGGAAGAGGCCAGGACAGGAGGGAGTCCACTGGGAGAGCAGAGACCTGGAGCCGCCTCTCAACCAGAGCGAGGAGCCGGCCACCCCAGTTCCTGGAGAGAAGCCTTTATAGAGCTGTTAGGGAGGCCGTGTTCCCTGTACGCTGTGTGCTTGGGTGGCCCCCAGCTGACTGGCAAAGCGCCCACAATGCCCAGCAGCTTGTGTGGCTCCTGGTGGTGCACGTCCACACCTACCGCAGTGAATGACATTTACTCCACAAACGGATGTAAAAAAAAAAAATGGAGCAGTGGTGGGAGGGAGGCCAGGGTTCGGCCCCCCGCGCCTTTGCTCAGGACGTGTCCTCCGACAGCTTGTGTACATGAGGCACTGACATCACAGTCTATCAAGGGGGGATAATAACCAGGCCCTTTTCTCCTCCCCGCTTTGTCTCTGGTCCGTGTGGACTGCAGAGCCTTCCCGACAGGGCCTTGGTGTGCATAGGGGGCCCAAAGGGCTCTCGGTGCCCCTGGAACACGCACACAGGCGGCCTGGCCTGGCAGGTAGTAGTAGTTATCCAGACTTTATTTATAACGTGTTTCAGCATACGCTTTGTTTTATAGCAGGGGCTAGGTGTGGAAATAGCTTCTGTAGCAGACGTTCGTCATTGTTTGAGCCGGTCTTTTTAACTTTGTAAGAAAGCCTGCCCCTGGCATTGGGAGAGAAGTTTTCTCCTCTGAAATGAACTGTCCTTGTGTAGGAGCGGCCCCGAGGCCGGCTGCGGCAGCTGGCGCCCCAGGTGGAAGGCGCGATCGGCGCCCCTGCCTGCACAGCCGTCAATGGCCGTGACAATCACGGGGCGCGCCGGCACCCCGTGACGTCATCATCGGGCGCCCGGGCCGGCAGTGCCCTAGGCAACTGCCTAGTTTGCCTAGGCTCATGGGCCGCCCCTTCCTTGTGTGAGGGGGACTGTGGGAAGACACGGAAAGGTCCAGCACCCGGCCGGTTAGCAAGGAGGCGGGAACTCAGGCGAAAGCGTGGCAGAACTGACGACTGAGGCAAAAGGCCCACACCTAGGAACCAGATAAACCAGTTGCGGTCGCGCCCAGGACACTCAGCACGGTGTGGTTGGAGCCTGGCCGTGGTAATGCAATTCCATGACTGCAGCATGAGTACAAAAACTCACACTCACAACTGTAAAGTGGGCCACGTGCGAATACAAAGTTTCCAGCCAACAATCTTGCCGTGGCTTTGCCTGCCTCTTCCCCCACTAGCCTGGGGCCTTTAGAAAAGCCCCTGTGCTGGAGATCCACCACGGCCCTGGAGATGCCAGCCCGGGGGCAGCTCGCCCACCCACCAGCCCCTTGGGGGAACTTCAGGAGAGGCGGAATTCAGCTCCCAGCTTCACTCTTGTGCAGCTTTGACCAGCCAATTAATACCCCTCCCACTCATCCCCTGTGGTCCTGCCCCCAGCTCCAGCACCTGCTGCAGCTCAGAGTCCATCCGACAGCTCCCCCCGTCCTTCAGTGGCTCAGGGCAGCTCCCCCTCCTGTGCCCAAGGTGAGAAATAAGCTGCAGCCAGCTGTGTTGGTTAGGGGGGGCACCAGCAGGGGTGGCAGAGCCCCTGTGTACCTGGCTGCCTTCCTGCCCCACTGACTCAGGAGCAGTGGCCTGGGCCTGGAGGTCTGAAGGCCCAGCCATCGGCACAAGTCCAGGGAAAAGCCACATGCTCCCAACCGCTACGTGGCCAACGGGGATGCCCAGCAGTTTGCAGGCCATTCGGTGCCCGGCTCTGCACCGACCTGCCCTGCTGGGGCCAGGGCTGAGCGCTCTTCCTTAGCCCAAGGGGCCCCTGGAGGGTGGGGAAGTGGGGACACACTCCAGGGAAATTCCTTCACAACTACCTAGCTGGAGGCAGCTGAAGCCCTGCGCCATATGGGTCACGCCCTGTGGTTCCTGGTGGCTCAGAACACAAGCGGATGCGCCCTATGGGGCACCAGGCCAGTCGATCGGCCCCGCTCTGGGGAGAACGGCCCAAGCCGCGGCCGCACACACGCACACACTTTTTAAAACTTTTTTTTTCAAAATGTACAGTTTATTTACAAGCACATCATGTCTACAGTGTAAAGGTTTGGAATAAAGTTATCCATAAAATATTGGCCATAGCCGGGCAGGGAATCATAGGATCATCAAAAATAAGGCCTCTTACCAATTATGTTCATTGGAGTTTAAGTTTCAAGTAGCCGAGGTCTACAAAAAACACGTTGCTGGCTTTATCCTGTTAAAGCTGCTGTACGCCGGGTTAGAAGGCGGTGTGACCAACCTGCCAGACCCTCCCCCCGGCTGGAATCCCCCCAGATCCCCGTGGGGGGCAGGGGACTTGAAAAAAGCCCCCTCTGATGTGACCTGGTCAGTGTCACAAACACCACATGCCCGGGAGCGGGGGGGGGGGTGGAGGGGCAGTGCCGCTGCAGCCCATGGTTCACGATCCAGGCCCATGGGAGGAAAACGAGAGGGGCTCCCACCCACCCGCCTGGGGTCGTTAATGGAAGGGTTGTGGCAAGCTCGTTAGCAGCAGCTTCAGATGCTCGGTGCTTAAACACCAAGGTCACAGACAGCACCTGAAGTGCAGCCCTGGTGGCCTGGATCCCGGCCCCCACTGTCAGTGGGATGCACGTGGCTGTCTGGGGAGGGGGGGATGCTGCCCTGTGCCGGCTGTGGGGCCAGGGGGGTTCTCCGAACCGGGGAGCAAGGCACCGATTGGAAGGCGATGCCTGGCAAGGGGACCGGGAAGCAGCAGGAGGCGGCAGGCAGGTGCAGGAACAGCCGAGGTGAGCACTGCAGCTGAGGGGGAGCAGAAGCCTCATGGGGGACACCAGCAGCAGCCAGTGGGAGGGCCAGGGGCAGGGGGGGAGGAGAGCGAGGAGGCTTGGCATGCCATCGCAGAGCTTGCCTGTGTCTCAGCCGCCAGCCCCGGGGGTGGGGAGCCTGGGGAACAGAGAACCCCTGGCCTGGGCAGCCGGCTGGCGGGAGAAAGGCAACGAGCTCGCCAGGTCCCCACGGGCCAGTAGTGGAGGTGCCATCCTCTGCCCCAGCCCCAGGGGTCCAGCTGTCCCCCCGAATTCGCTCACACTGGCTCCGCAGGACAGGCGGGAGCTGCAAAGCCAGCAGCAGACGCAGCGCCAGGCTCTCGGGGGGGGGGGGGGGAAGACAGGCGGCAGCAGAGCCCTGGTGAAGGCTGCCGGCTCCGGCGCTGGCTTGGGGCCCAACAAGCCTCTGCGGGCGGGGGCAAGTGAAGCGCGGAGCCCCTGGGGAAGAGGGGAGGAAGGTGGATGAGAGCAGTGCCCTTTGCCTTCCAGGAGGGAGCCAACATGCCCAGAGCGGCACCCGAGCCCTGACTCCCGCTCACTTTGCCAGGCCATTCTGGACCCTGGGGAAAGCCCACGGCCCCCCCACTGGAGGAGGCCAGGGGCAGGAAAGGGGGGGGGGATCTGCTCCCAGCAGGCCCCAGGGCTGCCTTTCACTGCAACCCCCCCGCCTCCCCTGGCCTCAGGGCTCCTAGCATCCAGCGGGGCTGCCCGGCCAGCCAGCGTCCTTCGGGCGAAGGTTAGAGTGGGGCAGGGAGAGGAGACCCCCTCCCCTGCCCCTCACGAGCCCCAGAGAGTGAGGGGAGGGAGCAGGGACGGGGCAGAAGCCGGGAACCGTGGCTGGAATGCTCCCCCCTCTGCCTGTCAGCCCCCCATGGCCAGCGTGCGGAGACACCTGTGCCCAGGCCACCAGGCCAAGGTGGCCAGGCCCCGCTGCAGTGAGATCTACCCCGGGCAGGCCCAGATGTCTGGCTGAGTGGGGAGTGGGGGAAGAGAAGAGAGAAGAGGCAGAACCCAGCAGCCACCCTGCTCCCCTCAGGCACCCTGGCAGCAGCCCCAGTTAGTGGGCAGGCAGGCCCCAGGCAGGGGCTGGGATCAGCTCGTTCTTTGGCGCTGCCGTAGTGCGCCTAATCCGGCGTGCAGGGCCCAGGGCCCGCAGGAAGGAGGGAGGGAAACAATGCTGCCACATGGCACCAAGCCCCAAAGCTTCACCCCCAAAGTGCACGCGGGCTGGGCGGGATCCGACCGGTGGCTAAAGCACCCCAGGGGGGCCAGGGGTAGCACAAAGCCCTCATCTCCCACTGCTCCCTAGGCTCTGCCTGTCATGCGGGACGGCCCAGGGGGCGGGAAGGGGGGGGGACGGGAAGCCAGCGCCCAGCACAGCTGCAGCCCCCTGCTCCGGCACGGCCCTGCCCTGGGGATTCACAAGCTACGAGCATCGGGCCAGCCCCTGGCATTTGGGGAGCTGATGAATCGCCCCTCACCCCAGTGCCAAGAGCTGGGCTACCTCCAGCTGCCCCCGCCTTGGCCCCAGGGACCAGGCCCCCGGCCCCACTTTCGGGGGCAGATGTGGCCATGGAGGGTACAGGTCCCAGCATGCACTGCTGCTTTGTGCCCGGAGCAGCCAGCCAAGGCCTGGGCCAGGACAGGCCCGTTCAGAGGTCTCCACCAGCCGCAGCTGCCAGGCAGGTGGCTGGGCTGGGTTGGTTTGGCCGTTAGCTCCTGCCCCCGCCTCTTTGCTGCCCTGCTCAGAGCACCTACATGGCAGCCAGCGCTGCTCCTGGCCAACTCGCTGCAGCTGGGCCAAGCCCCCTTCCCACCCCAGTGAGCTCGCCCTCCCCGCAGAAAGCCCCCTGCGGCACGGCCACTCCTGCCCCATTAGACAACGCGGGGCAGATCCCACCGGGAACACACCCCTCCCTGGGACTGCCAGGCGGTGCCGCCTCCCCGGAGCCAGAGGGCGGAGTGACAAAAGGCAGCAGCACACTCGGGCCCCCCGTCGGTCAGTCCTGCAAAGGCAGGGAGCGGGGCCGCCCCAGTCCGGCGGCTGGTGCGAGGGGGTGGCAGCGTGACGCTCCGGAGACGGGGGCCCAGCGGCGAGCCAGGGGACGTTAATCCTCTCTCTCAAAGGTTTCCTCCGGGATTAGTGTGTTGAAGGGATGGTCCCAAAATCGGCTGGTGATGCCAAAGCCTTGGAGTGGAGGAGAGAGAGCGCATGAATTGCAGGGCCTTGTAAGTCAGAGCAGGAGACCCTGGCCCTTTCTCGTCCAACCCGCCCCCCCCGTTAACGGAGCCCGAGTGGCGGGAAGTGTGCCCATTTTACAGCCGGGGAGGCACTTGGCAAGGTCGCGTTGGGGTTGAACTGGGAATTGGCCCAGTCCAGGGTCCTGTCACTGACACGCCTCGCCCCCATCAGTGAGTGAGAATGGAGGCGCCCCATGGGCTGGGGTCAGTGTAGGGGGCCTGCAGGCCAGGTGCATTCAGGGGCCCGCCGCCCAGAGCTGGGGATCTGCGAGCGGCCGTGACTGCAGCCGCTCAGATAAAAACGCAGCGAGCTAGCGGCTTCCCCACGTTTGAAAACCCCTGGCATGGGGCATGCACCTGTCCCGTAACCAGCAGCCTCCGCTGAGCCCAGTCCAACTTCCCCACAAACTTACACCCGGGCCCATGGCACGGGCTGGAGCCAGGTACCCAAGGCCACGGGTAGGCGCCCCAGGAAGGGCAGCTTTTCCTGGGGCTGCCAGGGCGCAGGACCTGAGGGGACCGGGGTTACTTTGCCCAAGTGGTCTTGGGCACCCCTAGTCAGATCCTTGCGATTCGAGGCGAGGGCCCGTTTTAGGACTCCGGACTGACACACGCAGGCGTGGCGCTCCTGCTGACTCAGGGACAGCAAAGCCTGGGGATTAGGAGATGAATTGCAGCCCAGACTCCACCCTGCAGCATGGAGCAGCACCCTGACACGCTCAGTCGGCCCCTGGCTCGGCCATGCCGTCTTGGGCTGCCTGGGGTCGCCCCTGTTCACTAGCCACGTGCCCGCCAGCGAGGGGAGGGTGGGAAGGAGGGGCGAGGCACCGGTACCTGACTTCTGGTGCTCAAAGTGGTGCTTGACATGATAAGCCTTCAGCCCGTACAGGTAGGTGCCTTTCTCCGGCGAGCCGTAGTGCAGGTAGTAATGAGTCATGTCGTAGACGACGTAGCCAAACAGCCCGCCCACGAAGACGGACATGCCCACGACTGCAGGCAGGAGGAGCTGCAGGAGGCCGTAGAAAAAGCCAATCACCAGTGACGCGGGCACGGGAGGGAAGACCAGGCGGGAGCTGTCGAATGGAGACTGGAAGCAGAGAAGGACGACGGGCAGGTGAGTTCCCAGCACATTCACAGAACCCAAGGGCTTCGGGCGACAGAGGCAGGGGCATGGTGGCTGATACCATCGGTTCAGAAGCTCCACACGCCCCGCCTCTACTCTCGGAGGCCACCACCAGCTCTAGCAGAGCCACTAAATGGGTCAAAGGAGCTGGGATGGAGGAGGGAGCTTTGGGGCAGTATCAGGACCCTGCTGGGGCATTAGGCTAGCTGGGCTGGCCTGCCCCCCCCGAGGAAGCCAATTTGGATCTTGGCCCCCCCACCTTTAGGGAGGTTATGGTTCTTCTACAGGCTGAACCTCTCTACCTGACCGGTGCTGAACCAGAGAATTTGCCGGACCATAGGAGGTCAGATTGTCTAGCAGCATGACCCACACTGCCCCTGCTGACTGGGCTCCTAGAAGACAGGGGTAATTTAGAGTGGAACAGCCGCTCAGACGCCTGGGAGCCAGGCCTGGTGGGTTCACAGGACCACAGGAAACTTGGCCATATGCTACGTGGACGTGCGGACATGGATGTTGCAGACCAGAGAGGTTGCCGGTCTAGAGAGGTTCAACCTGCAGTAGCATCTGTGGCCTCTCCTAAAGCTACTTGGCCACCGATCCCAACCCTATCACCCCTAGGAAGCCGATGCCTCAGTCATGGACTGGGGACCACTCGTTCAATCAGCTCGCCCCATTTCTAGTTCTCCAACAAGACTCACGCGAAGGCTCCCGCCTCGCCCCATCACAAGGGTCGCAGAAGGGAGGTCGTGCCGCACCCTGCGTGGGGTGCTTGAGAGTCGCAGGCCTGGGCCGGCGAGAAGGTGTTTCCATTCGCCACGGGGAAATGCCCCCCCTCCCCCGGAGTCTTGCTGCCCGAGGCTTGTGGGGCCACGTGCCTGCCCCGAGTCACGCCGACATGCCTGGCTGGGCCCCCCAAGCCCCACGCCGAGTCCGTTCCGGCAGGAGCGCCCCTCCCGGCCGTGCAAGCCGGGACTCACCTTGTGGTGCTGGCCGTGCAGCAGGAAAGTGCAGCGTGATGAGATAGTAATTGCTGGCCGGCGGGTTCATGTGGAAGAGGAAGCGGTGGATGAGGTACTCGAGCAGGGACCACAGGAGCATGCCCAGCATGAAGAGCAAGGGGAAGACGTATTTGTGCACGGGGATGGAATACTCTGCACAAGGAGACACGCAGCTGTCAGCAGCCAGGCCCTGCTACCCCGGCCGGCGAGATGGGGCCTGTGTCCCGGCCCGGCCGCATTCGCCCTTGCTGCAGGCTTCCCAGGCGCGTGGCATTTCCCCTCTAGCAGCTCCAGATCTGGCCACCCAGGTGGCTCCGGTCCCCTCCCTGCCAGCCAAGCTTTGGGCAAGTCCTGCCCTGGGCTGGCCACAAGCCTTCCGCTAACGCCTGCGCCACGGCTGAGTCACGGCCTCTGCCACGGCCCCTCGCCCCGAGTCTCAGCGGGCCACCCTCCACTTGCTGCTCCTCCCTTTGGACGGCACCGACCACGTCCTCCTCGGCTGCCCACAGTGAGCCCCGCTCCTTCCACTGCGCCTCCTCTCCCAGCACTGCCTAACTCGCCCCTCACCCTCTGCTCCTGCCCCCTTCCCGAGTGTCCTCATGCCCCTTGCTCTGAGCCTGGCTGCGGCAGCGGCTTCCCCATCTCCACGAGGGTGTCTCCCCGCCACCCGTAACCAGAATGCTCACTGAGCAGCTGATGTTTCTGCCCCCTCTTCAAGGGGCGTCTGTGTGTGGGGCAGGGGAAAGCCAGGGCTGGGGGCATGTGCCCCCCCGGTCCCCACACGGCTCTGCCCCTTCCCCGCCTGTCTGTCTATTTCAGCTGTAAGCGCTGCAGGGCAGAGGCCGCTCCTGCCTACGTACAGCACCGAGCGCAGCAGCAGCCCTTAGGCACGTTGCTCAGAACCAAGCCGCCGCTAGCTAGGGGTGGGGTGCAGAGGCAGCACCTCAAGCTGCTTTTGATGAGTTCTCTTTTTTTAAATGACCCCATTGTGGGTTGAAGGCGTCCTGCTAAGACCCCAAACGCCACGGCCCCTCCAGCCCACCTGCCACGGCAGGCCCTGCCGCATCACGTCTGCCACGATTCCCCCGCCCCCGGCCCCAGCCAGCTCTGGTGTAAGTGGCAGCGCCAAAGGACTCCAGCTCCGGGGAGGGACGAGCTCACTGCAAACAAAGAGGGCAGCATGCCCCGGCTGCAGAGGGGGACTGCGGGTGAACGAGCCAGGCACTGTGCACTGAGGGAGGAGATGGGGAAGCAAGCCAGCCAACTGCCTGTTCCTTGCACACATGCATGCGGATCAGCGCCCTCGTGAGCTCGCTCGTGCCAGCGTGCACGGCCGGGAGGCGGGTGCCCGAAGCAGCCCGGCTAGACCTGGGCAGGCGGCACCGTGCGGAGCCCGGTACCTGTTGTGAACGACGAGAAGAGCCGGGTGGTCCCCTGGGCCAGAGAGCTGTAGCAGACCCAGATGAGGTACAGCACCACCGGGACCCACACCAGAATCACGACGTACCTGGGGGGCGGGGGGGAAGAGAGAGGCGTCAGAGCCAGTTCTGAAGCTGCCACCTGGGTGCCAGCGCCCAGAACACCAGCTGCTCTGGCCTCGCGTGGGCAGTGCGGGGAGGCTTCTCCCGCCACAGAGTCCTGCCTCTCGCGGAGGCGGCCAGCGGGAGAATCATCAAATCCTAGAGCTGGAAGAGACCCCAGGAGGCATCAAGTCCAGCCCCCTGCCCTAGGCAGGACCAACCCCAACTCAATCAGCCCGGCCAGGGCTTTGTCAAGCCGAGACTGAAACACCTCTAGGGATGGAGATTCCAGCCCCTCCCTAGGGAACCCAGCCCAGCACTTCCCACCCGCCTAGGGAAATCGTTTGTCCTACTATCCAACCTAGACCCCCCCCCCCCACTGCAACTTGAGCCCATTGCTCCTTGTTCTGCCATCTGCCCCCACTGAGAACAGCCTCTCTCCAGCCTCTTTGGAACCCCCTTCAGGAAGCTGAGGGCTGCTCTCAAACCCCCCCGCACTCTTCTCTTCTGCAGACTGAACAAGCCCAGATCCCTCAGCCTCTCCTCGTAGGTCGTGTGCTCCAGCCCCCTCAGACGCTCTCCACGGGCACCGGCGAGTCCCAGGGGCCCAGGCCACTGGCTGAGGAGCAGCAGCCTGGCCCTTTGAATCACGGTGGTGCTCCGGGCAGTGCGAGCCCCCTCGGCCCTGCGCCCCGTCCCTTCTGGGAGCGCGGCGCCGCCCCCGTGTCGCCAGAGGGGCCGTGGAGGCTCCAAAGGCTTCAGCAGGCAGGTTGCGTCAGCACATGCGGGGGGCTTCTAGCCCTTGCTTATTATTCAGGGGGCTATCTGGGCAGCTGGACCCACCCCCAAGCCAGCGACCTGGCTGCTGCCCACCTGCCAGTCCCTGGCTGCCCACTCTAGCTCCGGGAGGAGGAGGGGACCCACTGAGAACCGGGGGGTCCCCGAGCGTGTCCCTTCCCTCCCCTTGCCCACACTAGGCGCTTCCACCCAGTTTAGCCGCGTAAGGGCGATCTTCTCACGGCGACCAGCTGCGCCGAGGGTCTAGTCTGGGGCGTGCCTGGCCGCTCGGGCCCCAGGAAGGGCCCCGGCGCGCTGCCAGGCTCCCTCAGCCACTTACCAGGCGGTTTTAGAGAGGGACTCTATGAAATCTGAATGGAACAAGCGAATGGGCCGGTCCACGGGCTGATGTACCCACTCGTCGTACTTCTCCCGCAAGTGGCCCACCTGCCAGAGCAGCGGCTTGCGCCAGTCCACGAGATCCTGGGGACAGAGACGGGAGAGGGAGAAAGAGCTTAACGCCAAGTCAAAGCCATTCGACAGCCCTCGCCTAGCGCTGGGCCCTGCTGGCAGCCCACGGAGCCCCAGGCGAGCCAGGGAGCCTGCGTCCCCGGGGAAAAGCCACACCCAGGGCGCTTTGCGGAGGGCTCAGGGGTAATGTGCTATCTCGGTAGGAGCCAGGACACCCCCCAGGCCGGGGAGCCGACTGGCTGTGCCAGAACCAAGACTGGGCCCCCTCCTCCGGCCACAGAGCTGCTGGCTTCCAGGCAGGGCCGGCTCGAGCCATTCCTGCGCCCCAGGCAGCGGGCGCGCGATGCATGCGCGGCCCCGCCCTCCGGTGCGCTGGGCTCCTTACCGCTGCCATCAGGCGCCCCCCATAGGTTGGCCCCCCGGGTAGCTGCCCGGCTAGCCCCCCCTTAATCCAGCCCTGCTTCCAGGAGCCGAAGCTAGCAGGCCGAAAGGAGCTGGAGGGAGCCGGGATTGCTGGCGGAGGGACGGCAGCACCGCCTGAGAATCGACTCAGTCTGGGAAGTGCTGCTCGGTTTCCTCCCTGCGTCATTGCCTGGGCGGCCAGGGCCAAAATTGTTTCCCCAGCGCTAGAAGCGTGGCAGCCCCGTGGATTCTTGGCAGACGCTGTGTTCAGCGGCGCTGCGACGCCCCCCCGCCCGGCGATGTTGGATCCACATGGCAAGCTGCCCCCCAGCTCTGCAGTGAAGCCCCCCAGAGACCAACGGGGGGGCAGGGTGAAAGTTCTGGGGCAGATTTTAAAGTCTGACCATAATAGTGACTCCCCCTCCCCCCAACAGCGCTGTGCCCCCGGGCTGGACACTTTAGTGCTTCACTGTACGACTGGCTGATGGGTGGGGGAGCGGGAGGTTGGGCGGCGGGGGAGGGGGACCAGGGTGAACGCGCCGGTTCATTCGCTTACGGGCTGCAGCGCCTATGGGAAGGGAGCAGGCCCACCCGGACGGGACGACCGCATCTCCCTTCCCCACGTCTCACCAAGGGCAGACGAGGGGCACTCGTGCGAGGGATCTAGTGAGCTATTGCACCAGTGGGTGACTTTAGATGAACATGACAAACCGCGGGAGATCCAGAGACCAGCAACTGGAATCCGGATCCAACCAACACGACCGCAGCGGCCACGGGTGGGCGGTGCTTGGGGCTGCACGTCCAGTCTCATCCGTGCCCAAGCAGGCGGGGACGTGGGGCTCAGATGGGCAGCAGGGGCGCTGCAGGTTTTCCTCAGAGCAGCTGCCTCGGCAAGGGCTGGCGGCCCCCCCCAGCCTTCTTTCCTGGTGGTGTGGAGCCAGGGCTAGGCGCCACAGGCATAGCATGGCTCCGAGCCACGGCCCATACCACACACCTGCGGGGGGGAGGTGGGGGCTGCGCCACCCTTCCAGCCACTCCCTCCCACGGTGAGGAGAGGCCCCCCACATCCTGATCCACAGACAGGCCCCAGGGCTGGCTAGGCCGAGGCAGCCACGTCCCTTCTGTGGGACCAAGGCAGCTCGCAGCGTCGGAGCTTTTCTGGCTGGCAGCCCAGGAGCACGGCCCCACCCAAGCCAGCCGCGGCTCCAGGCCTTTGCCAGCTCTATTGTCCTTGGGGCAGGGCTAGGAGGCGCCGGCGGTGCCAGGCAGGAGGTGGCGGAGGCCCCGGCACGTCAGCGCGGTTGGTCAGGACACGACCTCCCACAGAGCTGGGCAAGCCAGCTAACCCACCGTGCGCGGGCAAACACGGCAGCGCCTGCCCCAGCCTCAAGGTGAAGGCTGCTACCCCGCGACGTGCCAGGGACTGTTCCCAGGCAGCAGAGCCCTGACGGGGCACCGAGGTGCCAGCGGCAGCACGAGGTGCACCCTTGTAGAGCCACTGACGCCAGCAGCCAGCGGGACTTGGAAAACCTTTTCCAGTGGCCCTTGGGTGGGCCGTCAGGGACCCGAGGCCAAGGCAGGCGGCTGCAGCACTAGCTGGAGCGCATAGCTCCTTGGCTAATAGCTGCAGAGTCTGCCAAGGGGACAGGATGGGCCCCTCGACCGTGGCCAGAAGGGTGGCGCCGACGCAGCAGGGCATGCGCCAGGAGGGAGCGCCGGGGGCCTCGTCTCCCTCCGTGGCAGGACAGACGCCATTCTAGAGACACAGCTACAGGCCACGTGGGAAGGCCGAGCGGTTTCTGCCTGCTCAAGAGCTGCTGAAGGGAGCCTCCAGGCTGACCACGTCCTGACGGGGTGGACGGCGAGAGTTGAGGAGGCTCCCGCCTACGCCCCAGGGCGGATACCGTGCCGGCACGGGAAAGGCCCAGCTCCCTGGCTCAGCACAGCCCTGCCCAAGGAAGGGGTCGTGCCCTTAGCCAGCCAACGGGGGCAAGGAGAGGAGAGCTGAGCCTACCCCGGGGAGCAGGCTTGTGTGGCCGGGCCAAGCAGCGGTGGAGGGCAGAGCCGCTCGCTCTCGGATACCGGGGGGAGAGGGGAGGAGTTAAGTGCCGCTGTGCACACAGGAACAAATGGGTAAACACGGGCCATCCACAGGCTTGAACTTAGGGGCAGGTTTCGAGCCATCCGAGGAGGAACGTGCTCGAGCAGCCTCCCATGGGGAGCCGGGGGGGGGGGGAACCCCCATGTGGCTGCAAGCAGCGTGAGACGGTTTGGGGAGGGGGGGGGCGCTCTGATGGGACCACCTGTGATGATGCGTGGCCCATTGGCAACCCGCTGAAGCAACACTCCAAGGGCCAGACAGCAGGCAGCCACGGGCAGGCTCCGGGCTCCGACAGGAAAACCCATCCCAGGTGTCCGGCTGGTCTGACTGGCCACCCCGTTAGGGCTGAGAAGGGCTTTGCCCCAGCTCAGATTGACAGAGACCTTGAGCGGGGGCGGGGGGTGTTTCATCCCCCCCGGCAGCAGGGAGCGCGGGCCACGGGCAGCTTGAAATGGGGGCACGAGGCAAATTCTCCACCTCACCGTCTTGATTTTGAGATGCGAGGGCGCCAGCAGCTTGGCCAGTGGTTGTGGGGTGACTCCGGGACCCGGGGGGGCCAACTGAAATGAAGCCTGCTTGAGAGTAAAGACTACTGCTATTGTGGAAGCAGGAGGAGGTTGAGGGATGATTCCTAGGGCCTCCTGGGGCAAATTGATGACAGGAATACTAGATGTTGTGGGAAATGCTGTTGACAAGGGACTCAACTACGGGGAACTAGTTCTAGAGAGTCCCCCAGGAGAGCAGAAAGATTCTGGGAGGCGTTTAGGACTGCAGGAATATTGGAAATACGTATGAGCTATGACATGGATTCACACAACAAAGGGGAGGGAGCTTCATCATGTGATCTACAGTATAGTCCCAATTTTTATTTGGGTTGACCTGCCTGCATATGCTTCTCCTACAAACGCTTCCTCAGTTCCCCTCTCTGACCATTTCTCTTCTGCATTCTTTTACTGTTGTCCTTTGGAGGACACCCATCCCATTGTAACAGCACTGCTTCAGAGTCACGGAGATGGGGCAGCAAATGGTGGTCATCTTTGCCAAATACCAGCCAGCAAATAAAAAGTTCTGTGGCCTGCAGCGTGCAAGAGGTCAGGCTAGATCACCACGAGGGGCTGGGGTCTGTCTGGAGAGCGAGGGGTCCACACGGACTTCGGCGTGCTCCCTCGCGTCCCGCCCCCTCTCCACGGGACACGCCCAGAATTACGGGGCCAGCTGTTCCCCACAGCCAACGTGCAGAGCTATTTACAGTGACCACAACAACGGTGTTTGGGAGCAAAGGTCAGCAAGTGTCACTATTGGCCACCCGGTTTCCTGTAAAACCTTCGACGACGTGGTTAGTGGCGGCTGGGACGCCCCAGGGAAGAACCTTCCCAGCCCCAGAGGGCGAAACCTGCAAGCGCAGGAGGATGAAGATGGAGGCCGAGAGAAGATGAGCGATGCAGGGCTCCCGCGTGCGACTCCCCCTCCCGCTTCCCATGGCAGGGCGGGGCCCCGGGCTCCAAGATCTGGCCGCCGACACAAGTCAGGCAAAACCGGGCCAGCTCCCTTCCCGCCCCAGAGAGGTTTGCGCTGTCCCTGCGTCAGCCCAGTTCCGGTCCACGGCGAGCCCCACTGATTTCTTCCAGCCTCGGCCGCACTCCTCTGACAGCAGAGCTGGGGGCGCCCCCAGGAGGTGGTGCAGGGCGGAGGGAAGGGCCACCCGGGAGCACGGCCCAGGCACTGGAGCAGCGTCACCGTGGGTGGAGAAGGTGTCAGCTGCGGAGATGGGGCTTCTGTTGGCCAGAGCCAATGAACCAGGAGGGAGCAAGGCGCGGGGCGAGTCCTGCCGCCTTACCCAGGGCAGGAGATCAGAACCCAGGGGGACACTCCTGCCCCCCATGACAAGCATTGGCCGCCACACATTAGCCCAGCAAGTAAGGGGCAGAACGTGCCACCTGCTTGGAGAAAGCTCCCAGCCCTGTGGCGGGAGCTGGGTCTGGCAGCCGGCAGCAAAAGGCCTGCGGGTCCCCGGGCCGCGAGTAAACGCAGGGCGTGGAAACGCAGCGGCCCCGCCGCTCTCGCAGGAAGCCCCCTACAGCCACCCGCACTCTGCTGGGGCCCGTCGGGCCTGCTACCACCATGCCACACGGGCGTGCATGTTGCATCTACTGTGGCGGGATGGGCTGACCACTCTCACGCATGCGGGTGGTTCCTGTTCCTCCCAGGCCGTGCAAGCCCCCAGCCCAGGGAGCGGGTCTGGCAAGCTGTGGCCATGGGCCGCGAGCAGGGGAAGCTGCAGGCCGTGTGCTGGGAGGCAGCGGCACCCGAACGATGGCTTTGGGCTGTCACTGGCCCCGACAGGCTGTGGAGCCGGCCTCGTGCTGGGAGGCTTGGCCATGGAGCGCGGATCCTGCCTGTCCCTCCGCGCTCCGGCGGCTTGGTTGGTGTCAGCTACCACGGTCAGAGCGAACGAGCCGCTGGCACCGTTCACCGCGGGGCTCTGCCACGGACAACTGTTCAGTCCAGGGGGGAGGAGGGGGTTGCTACCAGCCCTGCTCTGGGAATTCCTCAGGGCAGGTCTCTGGCCTGTGCGACGCAGAATTTCTTGCTCAGAACCGGTGGACCCATCAGCAGCGCAGCAGCCAGTGGGCCCCGGGCCAGACCAGGCCGAACATTAGATCGCCCCTTATGCACAAGGGGCCACACCTGCCCGAGTCTGCGCCGTGGGGCACCACGGGGGCCTCCCCCTCTGGCTAACTGGGCGGAGCCACACCAAGCTTGCCCCACCCCCTGGAAGTGGAGGGGTGGAGCAAGAAGTAGAAAAAGCAGAGCTGGGCCAGGGAAGGGAGCAGATGTGCTCGGTTCGCTGCCACCCACTGCCCCTGCTGCTGAGCCAGGAACCGCCCTGGAACTGGAGAGGCTCACGCCCGAGGAGGCGGCGCTGGCGGCAGAGTCCCCGGACGGGCCCGAGGAGGCGGCGCTGGCGGCAGAGTCCCCGGACGGGCCCGAGGAGGCGGCGCTGGCGGCAGAGTCCCCGGACGGGCCCGAGGAGGCGGCGCTGGCGGCAGAGTCCCCGGACGGGCCCGAGGCGGCGGCGCTGGCGGCAGAGTCCCCGGACGGGCCCGAGGCGGCGGCGCTGGTGGCAGAGTCCCCGGACGGGCCCGTGGAGCCGGCGGCAGAGTCCCTGGAGGGGCCCGTGGACCCAACGCCGGAACGCGGGTAGGAAGTGCCCCAGAGGACTGGGTGCCAGTTTGGTGCCTTGAGCCAGCGTGGTGCAGGAGGATTCCCAGTGGCCGGGTGGCAGGACATCCCCATACCGTTGGGGTCCTGGGCTGCAAGGCAGTGAAGTCGGGGGACCTGCATTCCCTGCCCCTGACCCACCCCTGGGGTCACAGCCCCCTAGGTCTCAAGGCCCCTGCTTGCGGGCCCTCTTTCCTGGAGAGCTGCGAGCGAGGGCCCCCCGCACGGGTGTGGCTCAGCCCCCCGTGGGCCCAACAGGCTGGCGGCCAGTTCCCTGCCCTTAGGGAAGGGGGTTTCCTCACTGACGAGCCTTTTATGCGCTTTGGGGCCCAAGTGCTCAACCCTTCCCCCTACGCAGAGGGCTTCAGGCCGCTCCTCTGTCCCAGCTGGCTGCTCGCCGCCGTCCCTCCCCCCCCGTCCCAGAGCGGTGGGCAGCACTGCCCTCCCCGCGCCCTGGGCGCCCTGCTTGCGCGCTGGGCCCACAGGAGAGCGCAAACGCCCTCACTCCCGCTGCTCCCAGCGGTCGGTTGCCCCTGGCGGGACTTCGGATTGGACGCACCAAGCGCTCGCGGGCCTCCCCCGCCTCCCCCCAGCATCTGTCCCTCCTCGCCCAGAGCCTTGGCAGCCCACGGGGGGGGGGGGGGAGGGCAGCTCTGTGTGAACATTTGACAAACGTGGGGTAGGAGGGGGCAGCCGGGCGTCTCGCTGGAAACGGGCCTGGGCAGCAAGCAGCCGGCCGCGCAACGGGGAGCTGGCCAGAAGGGGCAGACGGCCGGGGCAGCCTGGCAGGGCTCTGGGGCGACGCTCGCCATTAACACGCCAGTGTGTTCCCACGGGTCGGCCAGGCCCTGGGCAGGGGGCGTGTGGAGAGACTGCTCTCGCCAGGACTCGTGGGACACAGGTGCACTTCTGGGGGCCTGCCGGCCTCGAACGCTGCTCTGGCCGGGGGACAAGGGAGCCTGGACCACCCCGTCCTGGCTGGCAGCACCTCACTCCAAGAACGGCCCGTTGGCGGGCGGCGGGCCCATCCTCAGCCTGGCGCCCCCCAGGCGCATCGGGGCGGCGCTGCTTCGGGTCAGGAGCCTGGCACAGCCCTGGCGTCCTGGGGGGAGGGCAGGGAAGGAGATTTGGGACAGCCAGTTCTCTTCCAAACAGGAGCAAAGCAGCAGCCTCTGGGGGTTGCCGATCCCCCGGTCAAGCCGGGGGCGCTCAAGTGACTTCCGGAGCCATGGAGAAATCCCCTCAGGCCTCTCAGCTCCGGAGGGCTACGGGCTGGCCCCCGCGCTAAGCAGACCCCGCCCAGCAGCGCGAGATGCTGCGTGCTTTGCAAGCCCACTATGCCTGTGCGAGGCCTACTGGGAGTTCTCTTGGGGGCTGGGGGGGTGGGGAGAGAAAACGAGCGTGTGTGCTCTCCCCCCAGCAGTGCTAGAGGCTGAGAGCGCACACGCACATACGTGCACGCACACACCCCGCCCACACACATCCCCCATTAGCCAATTGCCAGGACTACACCCTGTGCTCGCCTCTTCCCCTGCCCCACCTGCCGCGGGCACCCTGCCCAAACGCCCAAGCTTGTCAGACGAGTTGCTGCGGCTTAGCCGCACCCTGCGCGGACTCCGTGCATCGGCGAGGGGCTTGCAGGCCGGCCCGCCCTAGCGACTCCTCTGGCGAGGAAGCGTGTGCCCACCACACAGCGGGTGTCTAACAACGCGCCACCGGCGTGGCCCCCAGCTGCATGCGTTCACCAGCCAGACGCTGCCCTCCACCCCGGGCACTGCCGCTGGAGGGAGGAGTGGAGCCATCGTGGTGCTTTCCCACCCCCTCTGGGGGTGGCAGGTGGCGTCCTGGCGCGGATCCCCCGGGCGTGGGCCCAGTCTCTAGAAGAGCAGCGCTCTGTTCGCGGCCCGACGCGCCGTTCCAAATGCAGCCGTGGCGTTGGAGCGGTGCCCCTAGGCACACACTCGGCCCCCTTCCTCTTGGAGGGCAGGGCTGGTCCAATCCCTTTCCAGCACCGCCTCCCGCTGCTTTCCCACGAGGGTCAGAGCCGGGACCAGCCGTGGAACGGTGACCGGGCCAGGAGCGAGCGTGCAAGGCCTCGAAAGAGGGGGCTAGACTCGGCCTTTGCTCCCGGTGGCGCCTTGCCCGACCGCGCTCCAGGGGCAGCACTGTAGGGGACGGCGCTGGACACCCCTGGGCTGCAGGGACGTGGACAGTTCCAGACGGATGGCAGCGGGTGTCCAATCGGATGCAAATGAGTCCACGTCACCTGCCCCCCTGCACCCCCAGGGGCAGTGGTTCTCGACCAGGGTGCCCACACAGCGCTCTCCCCGGGGCACAGCAGCTCAGCCAGGCTCCGGCCTCGTTTGACAGCCAGTGGCAGAGGCGCCCGAGCGAAGCCCTCACAGACGTGTTTCAGACAGACCCCGGCTTGTTGCTACGCACGGGTGCTTCATCTTACGGCTCTGCCCCACAAACGACGAGGGCGCTGTGGCATCTTCACGACTAAGATTTGGGCATCAGCTTGCGCGGGTCAAACCCACTTTGGCAGCGGCCTCGCGGTAAAACGCGCAGGAAGCAAGCAGGCGGGGGGAGCATGCTGCGGCACTGCCACCTTGCCAGCCCTGGGGCTGCAAGCGAGGGGACGCTGAGCTGCGGGCTGGAGGACGAGGGCCACCCTGCTGAGAGTGGACATTTCCATGCGTCAGAGCAGCTCCGGCCAAAGGACCGCACCCTGGGAGGGGCCCAGGGCCGACCGCAGCCGAGGGAGGGAGTTTCGGTTTCGGTCGAGGCGGGGCAGATCAGAGGAGCCCGAGGGCTCCCGGCTGGGCTGTGTTCTGACTGAGAAGTGACACCGCCTGGCTTTCGACACCGACCACGGTGCCTGTGCCCAGGGCGGGCCAGCAGGAGACGTGCAAGCAGCGTGACGGCTCTCTGAGGCAGCCCTGCCTCCAGCTGTGTTATGCAGCCGCACCTGGGAGCAAAGCGCTGGGGGGGCGGGGCAGGCCCGTGGGCTCAGCTGCTTTCGGAGGGGGCTCTGCGACAGGCGAGAGGTGCAGCCGCTGCGGGCTGCTTCGGCTGCCAGAGCTGAGCCAGGGAGCGGGCACAGCCCCTGCCCAAGGCGCCCGGCCCCTCTGCAGCGAGCAGGCGCGGACGAGGGTCCCGGCCTGCCAGACAGCAGCCATCTGGGTGCGCAAGGCGTGTGTCTGAGGCCAGGCGTGAGCTCACGCCTTGCCAGGGGACTTACGCTCACGCCCTGGGGGGAGGGTGCTGGGGCGGCAGTTCCCGGGCAGGAGGGCTAACAGAAGGAATCCTACAAAGGAACAGGTCAAAGGGGCATCGCCTCTTGGCCAGCCCCGCCGGGCTCCAGCGTCCAGGACTGACAGCTACCGGAGAGCACCACAGTCAGTGCACGCCTAGTGCCCGATTCTGTAGCACGTGGCACACGCTAGTGCCAAGGGAGGCAGCCAGCCGTGCAGCGAGATGTATATCTGCTAATCCCGGAGCCCTGTGCCAGCAAGGTCACTGCACCCACGCGGCATCTCGGCCGCCAGCCCGTCTCTTCCCAAGCACCAGGATCTGCCCCTGGTGTCCATGTGGTGAACGGGTTGTTCTCAGCAGTGAAAGGCAGCCCCGAGGGGAGGGCAGGCCCCGGGGAACGCCGCACGTAAGCAGCCGGCAACCGCGGTCCCCGCGGGCTAGGGAAAGGCAGGGGATTCTGCGCAGACCTTGCGGGTGGCTTGGAAGCATGGCAGCACATCCCAGACAGCCAGATCCATGAGAGCAAGTCCCTCCCCAGCTCCCTGATCCTATGCCGGATCTTCGTCCAGACCGGATCCCGTTCCAAGTCCTCTTCAAAGCCCCAAGGGCGAGTCGGCTGGCTGCCCGAACCAACCACCAGGAACGCCACTGAACAGCGCCCATCGTCCCGGAGTGCTCAGGGAAGGCCTGTTGGCCCCGAACACGCTCCAGACCCTTCCAGTTCCTCGCCACACCGCATGCCAACAGCTCTCTGGAGCCCAGGACCTGCCTCCGGTTCTGAACGCCTGGGGCTGGCCACGCCGGGCAGCCTGCGGCACAAGCCAAGCCGTGTCTCAGTTCCGTGGACACCGCAAGGCCACGTCTGCCACGCAGCGACACGGGCGTTCCCTTCCCCCAACGGCGGCTCAGGAGACAACGGCCAAGTGGCGAATGTCGCTGCCGCCTCGGGGCCTGGAGGGTGGAACGCCACAAAGCTCCAAGCCACGACTGGAATACTACCTGGAACCAGCCATCCGCCCTCAGCCCCCTTCTCAGAGAGGGCCTGGTTTGGACAGGCTGGGCAAATGCCTCCCAGACATGGCATGGCATGTTGGGAAGGCAGCCCCGGGGAGCTAAACAAATAAGCTGGCCCCTCACCGGTTGGAAAAGCCCCCCCAACTACGGTCACCTCAGGCCAGACCCAGCAAAGGCCCCGCGGCGCGTGTGCCCACTCCAGCACCTGTGGGGCCGGCGCAGACGCTGGGACTCCAGTCCCGCCCCTTCCTGCAGGAGCTTGAGGGACTGTGCAGAATCTCTTCTTGTCCGGCCTTGAGTCTATTTAGAGCATCTCTGCTCCGGTCGGGATCTGCACAGCGCTCCTTCGGGACAGGCGAGACAGGAGAGCTCAGGTGTGCCACACGGACCCGGGATCAAACACCAGAACTTCTGAGATCGCCCAGGGAAAGTAATTGTGTTTGGGAATGTGCGTCAGCACACACTGTACCAAACTGCCCGCTCCTTACCTTGTCTGGATCTACCGTTCTGCACCTCGGATCCATCCCATGGCTCGGCGTCCGAGCGGTGGAGGTCACTGGTTTCTCGCTCTCCAGAAGGCTCTGGAGACAAGACCAAAAAACAAACTACAGTCACAAGAGAGCACACGAACGGAGCCAGAGGCCTCAGTTTTATTGCAAACACCCACCCAGCAAGGGGCTAGTGAGGGTTTTTACTAAGTTCCCAGAGCAGATTTCCTACCCATCAGGAAAGTGCTAGGTTCATGCTGTCAAACCAGTCTAGAATCTCGTTCTTTGGTACATGACAAATGGCAACACGCCCCTCGGCTCCCAGTCTTGTAAGTCACACACGCAAAAGGCTTCACACGGGAGTCACTGAGTTCTGAGCATGTTTTTCTGCAGCTGCATTCACATGGGAACCTCTCTAGTCTGAGTGTCTAACTTGAGGAACCTTAATATTCAGCGAATGAGCCTTCGGTGTTGTCCGAAAAGCCCCATTACAGCTTCTCAGACGTTGGACAGCCAAAAATCACCAGCGTCGCTTCTGAAAAACAATTTTAGCCACTCTAAATCCGTGGCTCAGATCTGCAGATGAAACCCCGAGGCCGGGCAGCAGGCTGGCCCCCACGGGCCTGGCCAGTGAACCACTAGCCGGAAAGGACCCCTTCCAATTCGCGACGCCCTCCCACCAACACATCTGCAGATGGGAATTTGTACACGCTCGGTTTCAGCACAGTCAGCTACGTGCCCCGACCCCCGCGCCATGGCCGAGCGGCTCATCGGAGTGTGGCAGCCCAGCCGGAGCCACGGCCACTGCCCTGCCCCTTGGTGAGAGCAGCGCCAGCCTTGCCCCAGTCCCCCTCTTGCCCCGTTCCCTTTCGCCCCCTCACCCCATGCACCATGGGCACTGGATGAACCTAGCGGGGAGGTGACCCCTGGCCCCACCGCTTCCACCCGAGGCCCCGCCCTGCAGGAGTCAACCCCCCCCGGAGCAACAGGGATCTTACCAGCCAAGAGCACGCCAGGCAGAAAGCCCAACCGGCCTGCAGCCAGACTCCCAACCAGACCAAGGATGCTCGCCCCCCCAGGCCCGCTCACGTAAATCACCATGGAACGGCCACAGCAAGGGGCCCTCTTCCGACGGGGGGGTACATTCACACAAGCTCAGTGCACATCGTTTATTCCGCACACAGATGGGAGAAAAGTCACAGGGAACATTGTCCAAGGCCAAGCCAGCCACCCAGAGCGCGTGGTGTGGCTAGCAACTGCCTGCCACACGCGTGCAAGGCTTTGAATCCTGGAACCCCAGGCCAGAAGGGACCACAAGCGTCAGCCGACCTAACCCTCTGCCGAGTCCGGATCTGGCTGGACTCAGCACCAAGGTGCACAGGCAACTGTAAGGCCAGAGCCGTCCGTGGCCGAACGGCTCCTGCCTCCGGCCGTTGCAGAGTTTTACGTTTCTGCCACTCCCACCCAGGAGGTCAGTTGTTTCACATTGTTCCTACCCCCGACCCCTCAACATCCCCCAGCGGTGGACAACTAACTAGTTGTAGCCTGTGAACTCTTCCTCCAACCTTGGAGCAAGTTTGCCTGCCAGCTCACCCACCCAGAGACCCCAGGGAAGAGTCCCTCCAGGATGCTGGCTGAGGAAGGAAAGGGGATGCGGGAGTTAAAGGCCAGTGGAGTAGTCCTCACCCCACAGAGGCATGGGGGGGGGGGGCAGGCAGGGAGCAGCCGGGGGATCCATCTTGGGAAATGAGAGTCCAAAACTCAAGCAGCCAGTGGGAGAGAGCCGTCAGAGCCCCTGAGAAGCCCGCTGCAGCGACACACGCCCGTAGCGTTGCTTAGTGCTTGCTGGGAGCCAGTGGTTTTGGGAGCAGGAGTTTCCTCCCCAAAGGTCAAGAGCCGGGCATAGCAGGCGTCCTCCAGCCCACAGCACTGCGGACGGGGCCCCGCGGCGCGCGTCAGAGCCGACGTTCCTGTTCTCCTCCGTCTCGGCTCTGGGAGCGCAGCAGGTACAGGGAGCGGGTCCGCGCCTGGCACCACGGGGGCAGAGCCAGGCATGGCAGTGCCTGGAACCAGAGTCAATAGGCACCAGCAGGAACGCACAGGGATGGCAAGGCAGGAGGTTAACCCCTTGGACTCCCCCTTCCGGCCCCCCGTCTGCCCCCCTTCAGACACAGCACCGCGCTGCCTACCCTGCTTTCGGAGCACGGGGAGTCTCCCTGACCCACTCCTCCCTCCCCCTCCCGCCCAGGGCTGGAACCCCACGACCAGCTGATCCGCAGCATTCTAGCTGTGGGAGGGAGGGGGAGGAGCACAGACATGTGCGAATGGGGGGGAGGGGGAGAAGAACAGACAAGCGGGGGGCTCCGTGCCCAGGAAGCGTGGGGGAGGGGACTGTGGGCTGCTGCAGCCCACGGAGATGAAGGACCACTCACGCGGCCCACTCTGCACTGGTGGTCACCCCTCCCTGCCCGAGAGTCACGCCTCCAGGTCCCTCCATGGTCAGCTGCATTTCACTCCCAGCCCTTCCAGCTAGCGTGACCCTCCCGTGGCTTGTGCACAGGCCTCATCTCAGCAGCACCCAGCCCTCCTGGCTACCAGAGGAGCCAGCCCAGCCCAGCCCAGCCCAGCCGGGGGCCTGCAGGAGCCTGTCCACGTGGCAGGCAAGTTGGGCACCTGCGTCCCACCCGTCGCCGTGTCCCGACGGTCTCCTTTGTCCAGCCACGGACTCCCACGTGCGACGGGACCATGGGGAGCATCTCCCTGACCTCCTGAAGAGCACAGGCCACCCCCCGAGGAATTCCCAGAGCAGCCCTCTTAGATAACGGCCCGTCTGGATTTAAAAATGGTCAGTGATGGAGAATCCGGCAGGCCTCTAGGTAAGCTGGGCCGGTGGGGGATACCCTATTAAACATGCACATCTCCACCTCCAGTCTGAATGGGCCTAGCTTTGACGTCCAGCCAACGGCCTCAGCCGCCCTTTCTCGGCTAGACTGAAGAGTTCAGTGACTCTTTAGTACTAACCGACTAATTATATTGCCCCTTAACCTTTGCTTAGCTCAGCAGAATGGATCACGTTATTGGCATGTCACCGGGGCAGGTTTTCTAATCTTTCCACCAGTTTTCTGGCTCTCCTCTGGACCCTCTCCGGTTTAACGACATTGCTGCACCTGGAGGCACCGGACCTGGATGCAGGATTCTTGCACAGAGACAGACTAGCTCTGCACCCTTTTCAACACCCCCTGGATGCGTCCCCCAAGACGGCGTCAGTCCTTCGGTCCGCAGCATCATGCTGGAAGCACCCATTCAGCTGATCACCGCTGCGGCTTTCAGAATCCCTGCTTCCCAGGACAGCGGCTCCCCCTTCGCCACCCCAGTGAGCCTGGCCTGCACTCCCCCTGCCTAGGGGCGCACATTTACACCTAGCGGCATGAACATGCAGATTGCCTGTTGGCACCCAATGTGCCCCACAATCCAAACCACTCTCTCGGCGAGAAAGCCAGTTAATAAAAATTAACAGCATGGGGATGAGAAGCAATTCCCCACAGGGCCCCATTAGAAAATACACCTGTTTGAGCTTAACTGCCTGTTTAAAGGTACATTGAGACTTGGCCAGCTTTTAAATTGGTTTTATTGATTGGCATGAGTTACGTTACCCTCCTTTCCATTCTTGAGGAATCAATCCCATGCCCGTCACTGAATTACGTTATCTGGGAGTGGTGCAAAACTGACAAGTCTATAATTACCTCCGTTATCCAATAACTTTCCCCCACTTTTTTGGAAATTCCCAGCATTCCAGGACTTATTAAAAAACTCAACAACCTTAGTCCCGTTAGCTCCTCGGCTAGCTCTTTTTAAACTCTTGGATGCAAGTTACCTGGGCCTGCTGGTTTAGAAGTGTCTAGCTTTAGTACCTGCTGTGTAACATTCTCCTAAGAGACTAGTGGAACGGAGAGATTCTTAGCATATTTTATGACACTGGCTGTTTATTTCCCAAATATAGAACAGAAATTTATTGAACATGTCTCCCTTTTCTGTATTTTCAATAATTCTACCATTCCCATTTAGTAATACACCAATACCATTGTTTTGGTTCTTAATAGACTTCTTCCTTATTGTCCTTATGCAGGCCATAGATCTCTCATCGAGTCCCTTTGCTTCCCTTCTCAGTGTTCTACAATTCCTCACTTCTCTTCGTTACTATCAAGTCCCTCTTTCTTCCATTCATTTATAGAATAAACTTGAGGATATCATTTTAACCAGGAGAGACAGTCCAGGTCCTAGGCCAGAGCCAGTGCTCCAGAATAGACCCATTACAAGGGAGAAGGCAGAAAGGAGTTGCACCTGATTAAAACAAAAAGATTTAATTCTTCCTAAAGTTTCCCCACCGTGCTCCTAGGAACACGGGTTCCAAGGGACACTTCGGCTAAGTTGAGAGAGACAGGGATTTAACACGGCCAGACAATCCACACGCTAGCGTTCCCACCCCATCAGAGGCCTCTCTCTGTAGCCAGGCACAGCCAGGGGGGAAACGCAGAAACGTTTTGCTGCAGAAGCCGACAATTCCAGGTGGGAGAAAGCCTCCAACTCGACTCTTGCTCAGCATTTGGGAGCGGGCGAGATGTTCTTCTGGACCCCTTGGCCACCCAGGGAGCAGCCGCGACCGCCTCTGCTCCCAGCTGCAGGAAATCACCTCCTCCCTCCCCCCCCGCCCCGGCTGGGAACCCGGCAGGCACTGGCCTGAACTAGCTCCGCTGGCACCACGTAAGAGAGAGCCATCAAGGGTTGCACCCCCACCCCCCCAGGGAGAGGGCGGGGGCCGGAGACAGCACTAGGCCCCCGCACCCAGGGGCACATGCTATCCGTGCCGATGCTGGGGCAGCGCGCCCTGCCGGCTGGACACGGAACACGCCGGCGGAGGTTCAGAGACTGGGATGTTGGAGGTGCTCCGGCCGAGCGGAGGGGTGGCGCGACCCCCACGGCCAGGCTGGACTCGAGGGGGTGGGGGGAAGCGTGCTGGGAATTTAACAAAGTGCCCACCCTGGTTTAGAAACCTGCAGGAGCAGGGACGCTAAACCCAAGAGGCGCCGCTGGAGAACAAGCCTAAGGGAAGGAGCACTAGGGAGACACCTGTACGCCAAGGGGCGTGTTTTACCCCCACCCTGCACGCGGGGGGAGAGGGGCACTTCCACTGTGGCATCGGCCGGCCGGGCTATTGCGGTGCCAGTTATCAAACCATCCCAGGGAAGGAAAAACACGCCCCCCCCCCCGCCTACACCAATGCCGACTCCTCGGCCCAGCAAGCGAGGCTGCAGCCAGTCCTCCCCCTCCCCGGGACACTGCACCCCACTCAGCAGCTGTGCGGGTCACAGATGGCCATGAACTCCCCAGCGGCTTTGTAGCTGCTGCCCCGCCCGCAGAGGTATCCAACACGCGACAGGCACGGAGACCAGACACCCCCTCTGCGGCCGCCCAGCCGTGGACGGAGCCCCTCCCCCCGTGTCAGTCAGGCCGCTTCCCGTTTAACCGCACTAACGAGGCCTGCGCCGCAAGCTACCCGAGCGGGGCACCTCCCCCGACTCCGCGCCCAGCAATTCCTCCCGAGCGGGTCCTGTGGGCCGGAGCCCGCGGCCTGCCGGGCACACGGGCTGCCAACGCAGGGGCCCCGCCGCGGTTCTGTGCCGCTCATGGACCCGCAGGGAGCCAGGCCAGCACCAGTCCTGTGCAAACAGGGCAGCGGAGAGGAGCCCGCCAGAGCGTCAGGAGGAGCAGGACCCGGGGGCCCATCTGACCCGCCTGCGCCCGCCCCCAGCCAGCTGGCCGCCACAGCAGCCCAGCTCAGCGCTGAAAGCTGGTTCTTGCCCAGCTACACCCCCAAGCCTGCCCTGCCCCCAGGCATGTCACTGTGGTTACCCATTAACCAGACACCGCCCCGCCGCGCACTGCACTGGGCCCCTGCCCGCCACTTGGTTTCCCCAGTGCGTGAGCTCCGGGGAGCAGCCACTCTCAGCCAGCGGCGGTCAGGACCATGCAGGCACCGGCCCCCACAGGGCCCCCAGGACTCCCCCATCCAGACGGAAGACAGCGAGCGCCCCTGGGCACGGTCCCGGCCCCCGCAGTCACCGCTGTAAAGCCGAGTCGCAGGCAAGCGAGGAGTCGGCCGGAGTAGCCAGCGGAGCTCGAACCCGCATGCAGGAGGATCTGGTGGCAGGAGGGCAGCGCAGGGGGCCGGCTAGGGCAGGCCCAGCCCCGACAGGCCAAAGGCCGGCGCCCGTTAGAAGAGGCCAGACCCAGTAGAAAGGCCCAAACCCGGTTAGTTCGGGCAACTTTCCCACCACCCCCCTTCGGAAGTGCCCCGGGGACCTAGCTGGCCCCACCGCCACTGCAGCGGGGGCCACGGATCTTCGCTGCTAGTCCCACGCCAGGCTCACGGGCTGTCGCAACGCAGCCGGCACAGGGAGGCCCCTGGAAACAAAGCTCCGTGGTCAGGGAGTGAGAGACGCCAAATGCCAAGGGGCGTGGGCGGCGGCACCAGCCTGTCCCACGGGGCCCTGTGCTGCGTGGGCAGTAGGAACTGGCAGCCAGGCGCCCCGGGGCAGGACGACTTTACCCCCAGGCGGCAGCTCGCTCCCTGGGGTATCCGTTACACTGGCCAAGGGCAGGCAACCGGGGCAGCCCGCACCCACTTCCAGGCGGCAGCTCCTCTTGCAGCAGGGCCCCAGGGCCGCGTTCAGGGAACTGCGTTTATTCCTAATCGCCGCAGCCATCCTCGGCCCTTCGCACTCGTGTCCGCCAGGCCGCGGGGAAGCAGCTGGGGGCCCTACACAGGCCGTAGAGCGGCACAGGAGAACGCCTGCTGGAGGAGGCCATGGAACAATCACGATGCTTTTGCAGCACCACCCCCGGTCCTGGGCATGGCCGCAGAACATGAGGAGGGGGCAAAGTCTGGCCCCACCTGGGAGAACGTGGCCCCGTTAATGAGGATTTCTCCACAAGCCTTTGGAGTTTCCAGTCTGGGACAGATACTTCTCAGAGGCAGGCAGGGCGCCGGGGGGGAGGGTCAGGCCAGGCCCGTAGCACAGGCTGATGGCCACAAGCAAGCATCTGATAAGGGCCATTCCAAGTCCGGGGTGACTTGTGAAGTCTCAGTGGGTTCGAGGCTCAGTGCCCAAGTCAACTGGCTGCGGAGAGATGGAAGGATGCAAGAGGCTAGCCACCCAAAGGGAAGAGAGTGGCCAGCTGCTGATCCGTGCCAGCCAGGCCCCTCTGCCTGGGTATGGGCCAAGACGGGCAGTTTCTGCGCCAGAGGCTAGATGGACGCTAGGCGGCCGTCGGGACTGGGCACACACAACCCTGCCTGCCCGGGCGCTCGCTCACGGACGGAGCCGCAGCCGTCCCGCCAAAGGAACTTGACCAGGCAGTCACCGAGAGGCCGCAGAACCGGAACACGCCTGAGGATCAGACCGTTACCCTGGGCCTGAAGAGACATTCGCCCTCGGCGCGTTAGAGCCCATTTCCCCTGCCTCTGATCCCCGCACTGCCACCCCAGGAGCCATGAAAGGGAAGCCTCCAGCCCCCGGGTCCTGCCATCCTCGGGTGCGGTTTCTGCTGCTCTGTGTCCCGAAGTCTTATTTCCGCTCCAGTTCAGCTGAGGAAGCGGGCTGCGCCCAGGACAGCTCCAGAGAGCTTGTGTGACGGCGCGTCGGGGTCCCCCCAACCCTGCACCCAGTCCGCAGCAGACGTGACTCCGCTGGCCAGTAGAACAGGGAGGGGTTATCGCTTCTCAGAGGTACAGCCCAGCCCAGGTTCGATGTGGGCACAGGAGTAAGGGGCCGGCCAGGGCCGGCCTTACCACGGGGCAAACTGAGGCAGCCGCCTCAGGTGCCAGACTGTGTGTGTGGGGGACGAGGACCCAGAGCGTAGAAAATTGTGTCTGCTGCTGGTGCAGCGAGGGGGATGGGCGTGTCATTTGAGCTCCCCGCCTCAGGTGCAAAAATGTTGTGGGCCGGCAGCCTTAGACCCCTTGGGGCAGGGGCCCACAGGCCCCTGATCCCCCAGTACTCGATTTAGTCTGCTCTCTTCATGTTTCCCAGCCAAAACTGCCCCGCTCCCAGCCCTGCCCCCCAAGCCAGGTGTTGGTCTCCGCCTCCCTCCCTTTGTCTCTCCCCTGGGAAGAGCCTTGTTACCTGCCCAGGCTGGGCCTGGGTGGCTGGGCCAATCCCCATGCGGGGGAGTCAGTAGGAATTACACCTCCCAGCGCAGGGGGACCCCGAGTTACAGAGCCGACAGCCCCCCCACTACGTCACAGCCCTTATTCAGGCCCGAGAGCCCCTCCCAGATGAGTCCGCCATACACCGAAGTGTTTAACTCGAGCGTTTCCCCGAGACCAGGCGTTCCAGGGAGTCCGGAAAACACGCGCCGCCAGAGGAGAGCGGGAGGACGGTCACGTCCTCACTAGATCAGACAGCCCTGCTTACCCCCGGCCCCCCCACACCGAGGGACGGCAGCCCAGCCCTCCAGCAGGCGGCCCAGCAGGCCCAGAGGCAGAGCAGCGCGGACAGCCTGCCACGGACAGCTCTGCGCCCCAGGCGGCCTGCTTGCACCCGAACTCCCCCAGGCAGCACTGCCCTAGGGAGGCTGGGGAGTGGCTGGGCACCTGCTTGGCCCCCGCCCTGCAGCTGCAGCGTTTCTCCCACTCACCTCCCGGCGGAGAGCTAGGCCCGCAGGGATACCCCCCCCGCAGAGCTGCCCAATGCGGCGGCATCCTCCCCCAGTCCCTCCCAGGCAGCAGCAGGCCACCTGCGCCCACAGGCAGCCCACGCGGAGGAGATACCTGCGGGAATGAGCTGGGCAGCGAGAGCCTGCCCTCCCTGGCTCTACTGCCCCAGAGCCACCAAGCCCTGACACGCATCCAGCCCTGGGCCGGCCTAACCCCGCCTGTCCCTGGGGGCCGGCAGTGCCGCAGGCCTGGGGCGAGCTCGGGGCAGTCCCAGCCGGCGCGGTGCGGCCCTTCCGCCGGAGCCAGCCCCGCTTCGCAAAGGCGCTTGCCTGGGGCTCAGCATAAGCCCAGCAGAGCCCAGCCACCTGTGATCGGGGCAACTGGCAAAGGGGCGCCCCCGGAAGGGCCAGCTTGGCCCCCCTTTGCCCAGCCTCTCCCTACCCCCCTTCGCCTCTGCCCCCAACCGATACACCTGGGGGGATGCTGGGGCCAGGCGCCCTATACTCACCAGCACGGTGGGGAAGCAGAGCAATGCAGCTCCAGGTCCCTCCACTCCCCACTGCCCAGGAGAACGCAGCGAGCTGGGGCCATGCTGCTGCTGCTGCTGCTGCTGGGGTGGGGAAGGATCGCCCCCTGCTACTGGTGCCAGGCCCTCCTGCTGGTCCCTGGATGCCCAGAGACTCCGGCCCCTCCAGCTAGTGGCCGGTCCTTTGTCCCCCCGCCCCCACCCCCTGCATTTGGGGTGCACATGCCCCCTCATGCCCCACCCGCCGCCCTGGCCAGTGATGGTAACCTAGTGAGCTCACAACAACAGATCCCTCGAACGCTGGTCGTGGCCCCCAGCTCTTTTCCCACGCCCCTCCCCCACGGCGGCACCCGGCCAGGCCGTCGCATTCCCGCAGCAGGCCGGCTACTCGCTCCCGGGTGGGAGTTCAGGTGAATTCCTGAGAGCACAAGGGGCAGAGACCGGAGGCCACATCCCAGTCATCTGGCTCCTGCCCCCGTCGCGCTCAGTCAATAACCCCGGCATCTGAGTGCGGACGGCCTGGGGGCTCACCACGGTGGGTCAACGCCCTGCCAATTCCAGGAGACTGGGCCTGTCAGGAGCCCGAGGGGGACACGTTCCTTACGAGCCAGCTCCTTTAAACCCAACCGGTCAGCCTCAGAGCGCGTGTTCTTCAGGGCTCCCGCTGGGTCTGGCAGAACTAGCACAGGGGCCCAGTGGAAACAGGGGGAACGCAGGCCCCGAGGTCCCAGCACCGGCCCAGTCCCCCATCGACGGCCAAAGCTGGACCATGGCAGCAACCTGTCGCGGCCCACCCAATCTCCAAGCAGCACCCCTGCTCAGCACGGGGCCCTCTCACCCTGCTACGGCGCGCAGTGGTGCCAGCGTGCCCACGGCGGCCAGGAAGGAGGCTCAGGAGAGGACGGCGGTTCTCAATGCGTGGGAAGAGCAGCCGGAGCGGAAGGGCTGCAGGAGCCAGACCCGCAATGCGCGTGCCCAGAAGGGCCCCGGGAGTGCCCATTTGGACATCATTTACCGGAGCACTCGAGATCCCCATTTTAACAGCAGGGCTGGGAAATATGTAGGGTGAGAATTACTCACGGCAAAAGCAACTGGCCGAGCGGAACCACAAACAGTTAGCACCGCGGTGAGCGTGTGTCCTCGCTGGCGAATACGAGAATCAGTCCCTGGCGGCAGAGCGCTGCTGGGGACACACCGCAGCGTGTCGCTGTCCCAACGAAGGGTGGAAAAAGAACCACGACTGAAAAAAACTTCTTAACTGCAGAACTCCAGCTCCCGTGAGTCTCCAGTGGGCCCTTCTCGGCACCCCGTGGAACCTCCGGCTAATTTCTTTAAGCATATTGAGAAATAGGCAGGCCCCTTCTATGTTACTTAAGACCCCCACACAAGCCTTCTCCAAAACACCACTATCTTAACCAGCCTCCCAGGCCTCTGTTACATCCTGCCTCATCTCTATTAATTTAAATGGTCAGTTACTCTACAAACTCCGGCGAAGCTTTACAAGAGTTAGGGTTCTAACAGCATTCCCTGTAAGCAGGGCGCTTGTGTGGCTGGTCGGAGAGGTTCAGATGCCATCCAGCTGAATAGCAGAGCACCCCCAACTATGTTTGGTATTTCTATTGGTGGTGCACATTTGCAAGTGCATTGGTGCACCAAATTATTCCACACACACGGAAAAGATTAGAGAACACGCTGGTTGTAAGTAAATGACAAAGACAAAGACACTTATTGATCTGAGGATATGGAAGTGGTTGGGATTCCCACTGCATGTTTGATGGCTGACATGGGACCCAACATCTAGGAACAGCGCAGTCCGCTCCAAGAAGAATTTTGCGAGACGTCCTGCCTCTGGATTTGCTCAGCCGGGGAGAGCTTTTTTGAATTACAACGGAGGCTGGCTCTGATCAAATCAAGAATGACTTCCCCAAAGGTGCTAGGTGTTGCCAGCTCAGAATCACGCCTGCGGACATCATGACTTACTCTCCTTATCAGAGGCTTGGTGGGGACCGAACTTGTTCTAGCTGCCCAAAGCAGCACTATGGCTAAGAGAGCCACAAAAGACTTAGAAAACCAGCTGAACAGAATTCAACTCCATATACAGACAAGGGGATCTGCACCTCCCCCTGACTTTTTTAGGGATCATCGAATCCTAGAACTGGAAGGGACCTCGAAAGGTCCTTGGCGGGACCAAGCACCATGTAGCAGCCCTGACAGGGGTCTGTCCAACCTACTCCTAAATATCCCCAGCGATGGAGATTCCACAACCTCCCTGGGCAACTTATTCCAGTGTTTAACCACCCCGACAGGCAGGACGTTTTTCCTAATGTCCAACCTCAACCTCCCTTGCTGCAGTTTAAGAACAATTTTTAGGCCAAGGAGAACAATTTTTCTCCCTCCTTCTTGTGGCCCCCTTTTAGATACTTGAAAACCGCTATCATGTCCCCTCTCGGTCTTCTCCTTCCCAGACTAAACCAGCCCAGTTCTTTCAGCCTTCCCTCCTAGCTCCTGTTCTCCAGCCCTTCCACCATTCTCGTGGCTCTTCTCTGGACCCTCGCCAGTTTCTCCACGTCTGTCCTGACCTGTGGTGCCCAGCCCTGCACACAAGACTCCAGTGGAGGCCTCCTAAGCAGAGTGGAGCGGATGGGCACAGGGAAAAGACTGAGACGCCCTGGCCTAGAGCTCACCGCAGCCCTGCTGGAGTTTGAACCATTAAGGCAGATGCCACATTTCATGATTCGTGCCCAGACTCTCCAGCCATCACAGGGGAGTCCGAGGCAGCGAAGGTCAGAACAGATATTTACTCCTTTTGCTCCCGAGTGCGCAGGCCGCTTTGCCGGAGCGAAGGCAGCCCTGCTACCGCCATAAAGGGAGGCCTCCCGCTGCTACAAAGAGAACCCTGCAAAACTGAAACAGGGAGGCACAGCCACGAATCTCCATTCAGGCTCTCCCCAAGGCTCCCCCTAAGCTGAACCCTTGGGTGGCCACTCTGGGGAGAGCCAAATGCCACCCAGCTGATTAGCAGAGTGCCCACAGCCGGCAGCCTGTGTTTCGATGGGTGGTGCACATAAAATGTATTCCACACCAGGTGGAAAAACGAGGGGAAACATTGCTCACAAGAAAAGAGCCATGTCCCACGGTGCCTGGAACAGTCATTGCTGAAGGCTGTAAACTGCATTCACATGATGCCTGTTAATCCCAGCCAGATCAGGGCAGGACGACACAGATAAGGTCCCACCCACTGAGAAATGTGATCGCTATGCTCTGTGTGTCATTTTTTATTATGCCAGTGCCAATCAAGATTGGGCTAGGCCCTGCACAAACAGTGCCAGGCAGTCACTGTAACCCGAGTGGGAAGAAAAGGAGAGTGCACGCAAGCAGAGGGAAGGGTTAGACCCATCATGGTGGCTTGAGTCATTTACATGGGGGGGGGTGGGTAGGGAAGCGATACCCACACTCACAGCCCCCCAAAACAAGATGCCCAAGAAGCTTCTGCTGCTTGAAAGGGGCGCGGGGAGCCACGCTCTGCCAGTAGCTTCTAGGGATGTTAGCGGGTAACCGGTTCCCCGGTGAGTATCGACCAACGGTTCACTGGTACCCAGACAGCAGCCCCTCTGCCAGGCCCCTGGAGGGTCGGAAGCAGCAGCCACATTCCTGGGAGCCAGCAGCCTCGTGCAGGGCGGGAAGCAGCAGGCTGGAGCAGCCCCTGCCCGCCCGCCTTGCTTAATCAGTAAACTGGCTACCCAACTGAACGGGATTGGACATCCCTCGTTACTTCAAGAGGCCAGCTGGGCAGGCGCAGCTTTGGGTTTCCAAGAAGTCGAGTTCCTGCAGATCCATTTGCAGGCGCTCATCTCCAAGGCTGAACCTCTCTAATCCGGCACCCTTGGGACCTGGCCGGTGCCGAACCAGAGAATTTGCCAGACCACGGGAGGTCATGACCCACACTGCCCCTGCTTGCTAGGCTTGTAAAAGTCAGAGCTAAACAGCAGCACAGAACCCTGGGAGCCAGGCCTGGTGTCTGAACAAACTTTCTGGGACCATGGGAAACTTGGCCACACGCAGGACATGCGGACACCCGGCTAACTCAGATCCTGCCAGGTCACAGATGTTGGCGGACCAGAGAGCGCCAGCCCTACAAGCCCATCCGTTCGCTTAGGCAAGCCCAGGGCATCTCCTCACCGCTTTGTTCTTAGGGCGCTGTAGTGAGGGCTCCAATTTTTCTCACCCTTGTCTAACTTGGCAGAACGCGCATATAGTGCCCGCTAGCACAACAGCGTAAGGCGCCCCGATCAAGACTGGGGCTCTGATCTCAGATGTCCTACGAACACACAGGCCAACTGGATTGTAGCGGTCAAAAAATAAAATGGATTGAGTCCAGCCCGATTCACTGTGCTGTTTCTTTAGTTCCTGCTGGCGGGTTTGCCAGTGGTTAGGAAGGTCCTGCCCTGCGATCAGCTCTTCCTCGAGGGCTGACGGTTAGGGCACTGGTTTGGAATACAGGAAAACCTGGCTCTGCCACAGACTTCCAATGTGACCACGGGCAAATCACTTTGCCTCTCTGAACTTCAGTTTCCCAGTATTTGGTCCTGCCGTGAGGGCAGGGGACTGGACTCAATGACCTCTCGGGGTCCCTTCCAGTCCTAGTGTTCTATGATCTCTAAACTGGGAGTAACACGGCTTCCCTACCTCACAGCAGGAATGCATTACAAGGTGGGGGAGCGCTTAGAGATGGACTGATGAAAGGCCCTACGTACGCCAGACCTGGTGAGCGAGGGAATCTCTAATGGGACCAACTTCCGTGACTGAGAAGCAGCCAGCTTTTGCGCTTACACTGAGCTCCTCTTCCGGCTTGGGAAACTAACGGGGAGTCTGTCTGCGCTGCCCAGGACCGTGGCAGAACGTACATCGCCGGGGCTGTGAACAATCCGTACCCACTAGCAGCGTTCCCTGCAAGCCTCGTGCTTGGGTAGCTGCCCAGGAGAGGCTCAGGTGCTGCCCAGCATCATACCCATAGTCGGCAGCATGTGTTCCTACTGGTGGTGCACATCTGCACATGCCTTGGGGCACATACAATTTATTCTGCACATAATGGAACCCAGTGGGGAAAACGCTGCTCCTGACCCGCCGAAGCACCACTGAGCTAGGCGCCGGTGTACACAGCACTGGGCTGGCTCGAGAGCGTCTCGCTGGCACAAGCGCTTCCCCTCCCCGAGAGGCTGTAGCTAAGTGGACGGGGGCTCAGAGTCTTCACCGGCCACCTGCAGCAGCACAGCGGTGTCACCGTAGCCCAGCCAGGGCAGCCGGCCCTCCCGGCATCACTGCCCAACGCAAGGCAGAGCAGCTGGAAACGTGCCCACGACCAGGCAGAACAGTGCGTGCTGCCGTATCTAGCGGCAAGCACTGGAGCGGAGCCACGGCTGCACGACCACGTGTGTCGGCACAGCCCATGCTGCTCCGGGGTGTGAAAAGCCCACCCCCGCCAAGCGACAGGGACTGTGCCGCCGAGCGTGCTACCCGAGCCCTCTTCCCGCTGCAAGTGTGCTAGTGGGGACACGGCCACTGGGCCGTGGGGGAGGCCCCAAGAGCCAGGAACAGGAGCAAGGCAGCGGCTACATGGACTGTCGACCTAGCTCCACTGAGCAGGCTCTCGGCTGCCGGGGGGGGGCGGGGAAGCCGCACCGGGGCAGAGAAGCAGGAGCCAGATCTCCCTGAAGAAGCTTCCCCGCTGCGGTGGACGCGGCTTGTCTGAATGGCCAGACGGCCGGGTCCCACAGGGACAGTCCGGAGATTTCGGGCTCTGGCTTCCTGAGATGCCCGTCCCCCAGCCCCATCCCAACTCCTCCCCCGTGCGCATTAGGCACCCTGCTCCTGCGACCTCCCGCCGCTGGGCCGATTACCGAGGCAGCGCTCCCGGCGGCTCCACCTAGGGACGCCAACCTTTCATCCGGCCACCAGCTCAACCGTGGTGAACCCGTTAGCCACTCCACCAGGGCAGGAGGGAAGCTGCTCTGGCCCATGGCAGGCCCTGCCAGGCTGCCCCAGCCCCGCCAGTTCCCCTAATGGGGAAGCATCACCCGGTACGGTAACCGGTTCGCCGCTTCACCCCCCAGCGGCATCACTCGGTACGGTAACCAGTTCGCTGCTTCACCCCCCCCCCCCCCCCCCCAGCGGCATCACTCGGTACGGTAACCAGTTCGCTGCTTCACCCCCCCCCCCAGCGGCATCACTCGGTACGGTAACCAGTTCGCTGCTTCACCCCCCCCCCCCCAGCGGCATCACTCGGTACGGTAACCAGTTCGCTGCTTCACCCCCCCCCCCAGCGGCATCACTCGGTACGGTAACCGGTTCGCTGCTTCACCCCCCCAACCCCCCCCCAGCAGCTTCACTCAGTACAGTAACCAGTTCACCGCTTCACCCCCCCAACCCTCCCCCCCCCAGCAGCTTCACTCAGTACAGTAACCAGTTCGCCGCTTCACCCCCCCCCCCCCCAGCGGCATCACTTGGTACAGTAACCAGTTCACCGCTTCACCCCCCCAACCCCCCCCCCCCCAGCGGCATCACTCGGTACGGTAACCCGTTCGCCGCTTCACCCCCCCCCCCGGCAGCTTCACTTGGTACGGTAACCGGTTCGCCGCTTCACCCCCCCCCCGGCTCTGGCAGTTTCACCCGGTACGGTAACGGGTTCACACATATCTCCCCCCCAACTCTGGAGGCATCACTTGGTACGGTAACCGGTTCACCTCTTCACCCCCAGCCCAACCCCCCCCCCCGCCCCCTCCCACTCTGGCAGCTTCCCTGTGGTGACACTAGGGCCCTAGAAGACCCAAGTCACGCTCTTGGCATCTCCTGGGTCTCACCCTGCCCCACAGCAAGGAGCCTGTTCTGTGGCTCCCAGCTTTCTGGCAGTAAAACACCACACCCGAGATAAGGGGCTGCTGCTCCCTTGGGGCGTTTCAGGCCCCGCAGAGAGCTCGAAGACTGGGCAAACTGCAGCCACCGGAGGCTAGCACCCCGAGAATGCCAGCCTCCCCCCTCCCCGCGCCCCGGAAGTCAGCGGCTCAGCTGAGTCCTCCCGGCGCTTGCCCTCGTCAGCAGCCCTGGCGCACGCCTGGCTTCCCGTGCTAGAAGCCCCCTGGCCAAGGCGGGAAGGAGCCTCTCGCTTAGCAAGCCAGGCCGCTCAGAAGTGTTGTAAACGCCTGACGCAAGCGGGGAGCTTTTGTAAGCGAGGCCCCAGGCAGTTTCCCCACCCCGCTTGGGAACAGAGGCTAAGAAGGCCCAGGCCGAGGCCAGGACAGCACGGGACAGGGGCTGAGAACGGACACAGCAGCTCCGGTGCCCCGCCAAGGCGCATTTCCCCACGAAATCCGCCATGGCAGGAGAGGGTTCCCCTCCCCCAGCGGCCCAGACTGGCTTGGAACCATCCCAGTGGGCTTGGATTCCCTTCCCTCCTGGCTGCAAAGCTACCGATGGCCTATCGCCGGCCACTGGCTTTAACGGTGCGGCACAGGGTACGTGCTGGAGCCGGCGGCTGAAGGAGAAGGCCAACCCAGAGCAGCGGAGCACGGGGAGCCCAGCTGAGTGGCCCACCCCATCCAAAAGGCCCCGGCGTCCCACACATGGCCGAAAGAACGAGACCCTTCGGCCCAGAATTAGTCGCCTTGGGCTGCGAGGTTCAGAGACCCAAGAGCCGCTGCATTTCGAGGGCGTTTGGGCACCCCCGTCCGCTGGAAAACCCCGTTCCCACAGAGCCGCGCAAGCCCGGTTTCCCCCTCATTTATGCCCACGGCCCTGGGGATCACAGATTATCAGACAGGCGCTATTGCATAGCCCCATGCTGCATTTTGGGGCAGATTTTGGACTAGTTGGACAGGGCTAGGCTCCCTATAAGCGGAGCGCTTGGGTGACCACCCAGGAGAGTCAAATGCTGCCTGGCTGGTTAGCGGCGCGCCCACAGCTGGTACCATGTGATTCTACTGGTGGTGCACATCCCATTGGCGCACAAAGTTTATTCTGCACATGGCTGGAAAAACATTAGCAGGAACACTGGAGGGGCCCCACTTCGCGTCTTGTCTACATGCCCTATTTTACTGCTCCGGACTCCAGCTCTGGCCTCAGCCATGGATTGGAGAGACTCTTCTCCCGCCTCGCCCAGAGCTGCTGGCAGTGCCAGTGCATGCAGGGCTCAGACACGCCAAAGGCTGGAGTGCAAGAGGCAGCGTGATGCTGTGGCAGCTGCCGGCCTGGGTAACGGTTCTCCGGGGTCATTAGAATCAGTCACCGAGCACACATCTCTGCCAAGCGCCAGGGACCCAACCCGGGTACTGCTCTAGGGAGGCATCCACCTGCATTTCCCCCCCCCCCTCGCTAGGCAGCAAGCCCAGCTTCCGGGGCCCCGCCGCCCTGCGTGCTGCCAGGCCAGGGCCAGAATGTGGCCCGACAGGTTCACACCCCGCAGGGAGAACTGGAGAAACCAGCAAGAGACGCATCCAAGTTGGATGCAGCATTCCTCCCAGGGCCCCCCCCCCCGGCCCGGTCCTGCCTGGCCAGCCAGCCCCACACCCCCGCACTCCCTGACAGCCACGGAGTCTGGCCTGGAGTCGACATTCCAAGCATCCTGGGGAGGGCGAACGGCCTGGAGGCACCAAGCCACACAGGGTGGCCCCAGCACGGGGGCTCCCGGGGCCAGGCTGGTCTCATTCCAGAGCTAGAGCATCCTTGGAGGACACCAGGGCAGAGCGGAGAGCAGGGAGGCAGGCGAGTCTCCAGGAATCGGGAGTGGTGGGAGACGGGCCAGGCCCTGGCCGGGGCAAGCAGAAACGGGGTGGGGGGCGGGGAAGCACAAAGGCAGGCACAAGGCTCTGATGTGACCCTCCCGGCACATCAAACGCCGAGCTCACGAGCGGCACCCAGAGCCCAAAGCTCAGCAGGGCCCCACCCGAGTGGGGGGCTCGGAATTCCAGCTCCTCTCGGCTACGCAGGGAGGCCTCTGGGAGCTCCCACGCCACGGCTCGGCAGCATGAACCCCTTCACGGCTGCCTGCACGCCCCCTTCCCACTACATTTCGACTGCAGAGCCACCGCGGGGGAGCTCTGGACCCAGCACCAGCTGGCTCCAGCAGTCCCTGGCCCTTCGCAGCAGCCCCCGGGCCCTGCCACGCTGCTGCCTCTGATGGGGGGCGGCACCATACAGTGCTGGGGGGAACCAGCTTTTAAGCCGGCTCCCCCAGTACCGGCTCCTGCTTCCCACCCCCTCGCTGCCTCTGATTCAGAGGCAGCGAGGGGGTGGGCAGGATGCGAGGAGCTGACTCCCCACATCCGTCCCTAGAACAGGGTATGTCACATTAGGGATGCGACAGCGTGAACGGTGAATCGAGGAGTCTGGGCTCCCACGGAGCCGCCTGCCCCACCCCGGTGGGGGGGGGTGGGATTTGAAATGCCGACTATTTCACGTCTACCAAAATAAACACTTTGTCACAGCCCCAATTCACGCCCGGGGGGGGGGGGGGAATCCGACAAGGTGGGCGAAGGAATCTCTCACGTTGGACCAACTTCTGTCGGAGAGAGCGCCCGAGAGAAAAGCTTCTCCCTCACGCCACGGTTTTGCCAACACCCGGGGCCCCGCGCGGCTGCTACCGCACACAAGCACGGTGCTCGAAGGCTCCCCACGCAAGCACAGCGGGGAAACCTGCATGCTCACCCTCTGAACAGCGACTCGGGGGGGCCCAGTGTTTGCAGGACCATCGGACTGGGACTCCAGTACGGAGGTGGCTGGAGCCAGAGGGTGGGCATACGGCAAGCAAGTCCCTTGCTCGGCACATGCCATGCAGAGAGCTTTGCCTAGTGCCAGGAGGCGCCTGCTCTCCCTTCCCTGCCTGCTTTCTGGGTGCTCGGTGCCTTTGCATGTGGACAATAAACAGAAGTCCCCTTCGGAGTAGGAACTGGCTTGGCTGGCTAGCGTCCTTCACCTCGACTCGCTGGACTGGTTCTGGGCGCTCCCGGGGTGCAGGGCCAAACGGGGCGTGATGCAGGAAAGGGGAGGCGGCCGCCGGCCAAGGACCCTTTGCGAACGTGGAAGACAAAGGAGTTTCACTGGGACACGTCCCCAGGAGCCCTGGGAAGGCGAAGGTAAGCCCACTGCCAAAGGCTTTCCTGGGGCGCTGCCCTCCCCGCGGAGCCGCCGGGCCAGCAGCTCAGCCTAGAAAACAAACCAGAGCCCAGAATCAACCCAGCAGGAGTGCCGCACGCGGGCCCTGGTCGCCTCCCAGAGGGGAAGCAGTCCAAAGGCGAGGGAGGCGGCCTGGGCTGCCAGATGCGTCTCAAAGCCACCGTGCGTCTCGTGACGCAGCTGAAGGAAACGACCCAGCCTCAACTACCTAAGTGCGGGCCCCGGGCGGGGCAGAGTCTGAGAGTCTCTGCTGGGGGGGGGGCCTGACCTCGAGCGGCTCCGGGGCAGCGGTGCCATGGGGGCGCTAAGGCGGCTTCCTGGCCCCACAGGCCCTGCTGGCCCCAGAAGCAGCCGCAGCAGGTTCCCAGCCAACGGGAGTGAGGAGCTGGCGCTTGGGGCAGGGGCCACGTGGGGAGCCTTGTGCGCCCCCCCACCCCCACCTAGGAGCCGGGCCTGCTGCCTCCTGGGGCGCAGAGGTGCCAGGACAGGCAGGGAGCTGCCTTAGCCCTGCCACTGGTCCCCAGCATTCCCGACCCAGTGCTGGGCCACGGCCCTGGTTCGACAACCCCCGGGCAGGCAGCAGGACTGATACCAGCGGCCGTGAAGGGAGCACAGTGCTGGGGGGTTCCGGCAAGGGTCCCCAACAGGGCGGCTGGCAAAGGAGCCCAGCCGCGCTCCAGAGAGCTGCCCCTTTGGCCAATGGGCGTTCCAGCCCCAGCCTCTGCCTGGCCGGGAGGCAAGAGACCAGCCCGCATCAACGGGCCCCGCAGGCGCTCACGAGGGAGCCCTCATCTGCCTCACCCTTGGCTGGGGACGAAGGCTCCTCTCTGGGTCCGTGTCCCGGGGTGGCAGCAGCAAGCACCCACCCTGCGGAAGGAGCCAGGGAGGGAGACCAAGTTACCTGGGCTGCTGCTTTCACCGCCGGGGCAGCGAGGGGCAGGAGCTGGCCCCCCATTCTCGGGAACTGCTGCAGACGAGGGGTCCAGGCCTGGTGATGTCCTAGGAGCTCTCTGGGCCGGGTAGGAACAGCCTGCAGGCCTGGTACATGGAGACACCGTCTCCAGCGCCCTCGGGAGGCCGTGGCCGACCGCTTGAGCTGGGCAAGTGACACGAGGGGTAACCGGCAGCTCGGGAAAGCCCTGCACTCGGGGAACCAAACCCTGCAGCGTGTGGCTCTTCCAGCCGGAGGTGAGAGCACGGCCGGCCCAGCTCACGGCACACCTGTCCAGACGCCCTGCTGTGCAGCGAGGGGCCGCTCCTTCAGCTGCGCTGTTCCGGCCCACGAGCGGGAGAAGGGGCCCTGCCCAGCTTGCCGGGCGGCCCGGGCACTGGCCCAGGCCGCCGCAGTCCAACCGGCCCCAGCCATCTCTAGGAGCCATTCGGTGCCTTTCCTCTCCAGCCAAGTGCTGCCTCCATTTCATCCCACAAGCCCAGTCGCAGTCCAGCGCCACTCGCACCCAGCACCACATCCCCATGCGCAGCCACGAGGGAGCAAGTGCGTCCCTGCGCCGCACCCGCAGCCGCACCCGGCTCCAGGATCCGCCTTCCCTGCCAGCCAAGGCCCCAATGGCCGACTCCCACACAGCCAGGACCCAGTCTCCCTCGCCTTAGCCCTGCCTTTCCAGACCCCCGCCAGACCACCCAGCCAAGACCCACCCTTCTCTCCAGCACCACGGCAGGAACCGAGCCAGGACCCATGCACCAAAACTAACCCAGCTTGCCTCAACCACTGGACACAATACACTGCTAAAACTGGCTTCCGTGGCCACAAGCCACGATCCCCCGTGGCAATACCAGTCTCAGCACGACCCTCCGTGCGGCTTCCCCAGATCCCCACAGCACCTCCCTGGCGGGCTCCCTGGGCCAGGCAGCACGGCCGCCATCCCTTCCCGAGGGCCCATTCCCAGCAGGACGCCTGAACGACTGGGGGCAGGGCGCTGGGAGCACATGGCATTCACGAGACACGTTTCTCATTGTCAACATGCTTACCCGTCTCGTCCCCCGCCCCTCGGGCAAGGCCCTCTGGGCTGGCAGAACGCCTGGCACCCTGTATGGCTGCTAAGGGACGTAAGCAGACACAGCCCAGCGGGCACGAACGGCAGCAGGATTGGGTCCGAATCACTCACCACTCACGGGGAGGGCCACGCAACATGTCGCTTCAAGCCCAGCGGCCCCGGGAGGGGGCGGGGGGGCCAAGGGGTGTAAGCGTAGGGAACATGTGCAGGGACGGTAACAACACAGAGCGGGGAGAATCACTCACGGATGTTCTGCTGGGGGGGGGGCAGACTTACTGGGGGAAAAAAAATCAATTTGGGTCAAACCCAATGAGTTTTCACACTGTTGCTGGACTAAAGGTTACGGGGCGCAGCAAGTTCAGCCGAGACCCCCTCCTGTGGGGTGGGCAGCTGCAGTGATTTGTGTCAAACTTGCAAAATTACTTCCTGAGCAACAAACTGCATTTTGTAGCCATCCAGCTGCCTGCAAGAAAGCCTGCCTTTAGCTCCAGGAAGGAGCTGTTCTGAAGTAGCGAGGGCCTGGAATCAGGATTTAAGAGCAGGGTAATTATTTAAGGGACCATTCTTCGACACGTGCCAGACGGATTTTCTCCAAACTTTGCACAAATGTTCCTCTTCCCCTTCTGAGAAAGCCAGGTAGTTTTCCCGCCCAGACCCATCTGTCCCTGCTAGCGCGGCAGCACGGAGCCTGTTCCAGCAGCTGGGCACAAACCAAGCGCCTCACTCGCGGTTCTGTCTAATCATTGACAGCCTGCTGTTGATTGAGCAGTTTGGCAGTGCCATGCAGCGCTGGGAGCCGGGCATCAGCTGGGCACCCCCTCCCCCGGGCACACACACGCAGCCTTTCAAAGAGCTGTCTGAGGGGGGAATTCATGAGCGAGCACGCAGCTCGCGGCAGGGAGAAATGGAGCATTTCCCCCCCACACTTTTGGGGACGGTTCTGAAGTGTGAAAGCCTCCGTGGGAGCACAAAGGGACCCATTATTATATTCTTGGGGGGGGAGGGGGGACATTCTCTGAATTACCAGTGGATGGGGGTGGGGAGTTGAGCAAGGCGTAGCACCTCTGGATTTGCCCCCCCCCCCACACACCCACACACCTTCCCCCCCACACAGCACCAGATGGGAGCAGAGATTGCAAAAGGGACTTGCTCTGAGCTAAGGCAGGGCTCAGACCACAAACCCGGCGTTGCTTCCGCGCTGCTCCTGCATTTCCACACCCTAGAGAGCCGAGGGGAGAGGAGCGGCCCACAGTCCGGAGAACGGGGGGGGCAGGTGAAGAGCAGGGACAGGCAGAGGCAGGTGCAGAGCCAGTGGCTGGGTGCAGAACACAAGTGCAGGGGGGAGCTGCCAGACCAGGCCCAGCTGTTCCCAAGCTCTCCTCCCAGCTGTGCTATGGGGCAGGATGGGGGGCAGGCAAGGAACCAGGGAACACATGAGGTGCAGGGGTGGGGGAAGGAGGCCTGGGGGCAGTACAGGGACCCAGGCAGCCGGAGGGATGCCGGGAAGAGAGGGGGCCATGGGGAAGGCAGAGGGTGGGTGCCACAGGGTGGGTCGGGGCTAAGGCAAGCAGAAGAGGAGCAAATGGGATGGGGGGGAAGGGCACAAGAGCAGGATGCCAGGGCAAGGGACCCTAGTGGGCAGAGCAGGTGGCACACTGCTCGGGGCACCCAGGGGAGGAACGGAGCCATGCGGAGGGTGCAGGGGGCACTGTGCAGTGGCCAGGAGCAGGGCACAGGGACACACGGAAGGGGCAGGGGGCGTGCACAGCAGGGCATGGGGGGGGGGGGGGCACGGACAGGAGCAGAGTCCAGGAATAGGGGTAGGGACCAAGGGGTCACAATGCAGGGAGGGGCCTGGGGTAGGGGACCCAGGAAGAGGCTGGGGGTCCCTGGGGCCCAGAGAGCTGGGGGCCAAAGTGGCTGGAGGTCTAAGGGCCCGGAGCCAGGACAGGGCAGGAGAATGGGGAGGGCCTGGGGCAGGGGACAGAGAACTGAGACAGGACAAAGGCATGGGGGGGCGGGAAGGGCCTGGGGCAAGGGGCACAGAGCAGGGCCAGGGAGGGGGGCTGGGTTAGGGGCCTGGCGGGTGACTGGGCAGGCTGAGGGGAGGGGAAGGGAGGGGAGCGGGGGGGGGGCTCAGGAAGGGCCTGGGGCAGGGGGCACAGGGCAGGGCCAGAGAGGGGGGCTGGGTTAGGGGCCCAGCGGGTGACTGGGCAGGCTGAGGGGAGGGGAGTAGGGGAGGGGTCAGGAAGGGCCTGGGGCAGGAGGCACAGGGCAGGGCCAGGGAGGGGGACTGGGTTAGGGGCCCAGCGGGTGACTGGGCAGGCTGGGGGGGGGGGGTCAGGAAGGGCCTGGGGCAGGGGGCCGGGTTAGGGGCCCAGCGGGTGACTGGGCAGGCTGAGCGGAGGGGAGCGGGGGGGGGGGAGGGGGTCAGGAAGGGCCTGGGGCAGGGGGCACAGGGCAGGGCCAGGGAGGGGGGCCGGGTTAGGGGCCCGGCGGGTGACTGGGCAGGCTGGGGGGGGGGGGGTCAGGAAGGGCCTGGGGCAGGGGGCTGGGGCAGGGGCCCGGCGGGTGACTGGGCAGGCTGGGGGGGGGGGGGGGTCAGGAAGGGCCTGGGGCAGGGGGCTGGGGCAGGGGCCCGGCGGGTGACTGGGCAGGCTGCGGGGGGGGGGGGGGGGGTGTCAGGAAGGGCCTGGGGCAGGGGGCACAGGGCAGGGCCAGGGAGGAGGGCCGGGTTAGGGGCCCGGCGGGTGACTGGGCAGGCTGAGCGGAGGGGAGCGGGGGGGGGGTGTCAGGAAGGGCCTGGGGCAGGGAGGGGGACTGGGTTAGGGGCCCAGCGGGTGACTGGGCAGGCTGGGGGGGGGGGGGGTCAGGAAGGGCCTGGGGCAGGGGGCTGGGGCAGGGGCCCGGCGGGTGACTGGGCAGGCTGCGGGGGGGGGGGGGTGTCAGGAAGGGCCTGGGGCAGGGAGGGGGACTGGGTTAGGGGCCCAGCGGGTGACTGGGCAGGCTGGGGGGGGGGGGGGGTCAGGAAGGGCCTGGGGCAGGGGGCACAGGGCAGGGCCAGGGAGGGGGGCCGGGTTAGGGGCCTGGCGGGTGACTGGGCAGGCTGGGGGGGGGGGGGGTCAGGAAGGGCCTGGGGCAGGGGGCTGGGGCAGGGGCCCGGCGGGTGACTGGGCAGGCTGAGCGGAGGGGAGCGGGGGGGGGAGGGGGTCAGGAAGGGCCTGGGGCAGGGGGCACAGGGCAGGGCCAGGGAGGGGGGCCGGGTTAGGGGCCCGGCGGGTGACTGGGCAGGCTGAGCGGAGGGGAGCGGGGGGGGTGTCAGGAAGGGCCTGGGGGCCACGGGCACAGAGCGACAATGGGGCTGGGGGGGCCGTGCCTGCGGGGGCTCCGGCCGCATTGGCCCACGTAGCGCGGCTCCAGCCGGCGGGGGGCGCGGGGCCGGGGCCGGGGCTGGGGGGCCGGTACCTGCGGGGTGCCCGGCAGCAGCTCGCCCACGTAGTACTGCTCCAGCCAGCGGCGCGCGTTGCGGGAGTGGCGGTGCGGGGGCCCGTCCAGCGCGGCGCTCACGTCGCTGCCCGCCCGCTCCCGCAGCAGCCGCTCGCCGCCCGGGTGCAGCCGCACGAAGGCGCTGAGGTCGTAGAGGCGGCGGCCCCGCAGCACCAGGCAGGCGCCCCGGGCGCAGCGCTGCCGCAGCTCGGCCGGGCTGTAGGTGCGGGGCGGCGGGGCCATGCCGGGCGGGAGCTCTGCGCGCCGGCCGCACCTGCCGCGGGTAGCCACCCGCCGCGCCGGCCTCATGCATATGCAGCAGGCGCGCGCGGCGCTGATTGGCGGGGCGGGGCGGGGCGCACAGGTGAGGGCGGGGCCTGAGCCGGCCCCGCCCCCGGGCAGCGGTGGGGTGGTGGGGAGGGGTGTTGCTAGCAGTTCCCGGCCCCCCTCTAGCGGCAGAGCGCGGCACGCCGGGGGGCAGGAGCGGCAGCTCCCCTCTTACAGACGGGGAAACTGAGGCAGGGAGGCGCCTTGCTCTAGGGCCCCAGCCACGATTCCGCACTCCTACCCCAGGCGGCAGAGGGAGCCACCTCCAGAGGGTGGGGGGCCTGAAGCCCCTTCCCACAGACTTGGGTTAGGTGGAAGGGGGGAGGCGGCCGAGAAGGATACCATTAATTAATTACCCATTGCAGTTAATGATTAGCCCGTGTCACTGTGCTCGCACACAAGGCTGCTGGCTTGGCACCTTCCAGGAAAGCTCCCAGGCAGCGAACCCAGGGCCCTCCCCAAAGTGCAGGCCGGCTGCAGCAGGGCTGAGCACCTAACGGGCAGATCCCGGGCCCCTTTGTCCCCCGAAAGCAGCGGGACCCCTGGCCGGAGAACCTGCTGGGGAGGTGCCAGGGACCCCGGCACGGGGCGGGGTGTTTTGGGGATGGAGCCAGAAGAGGTGGCACTCGGACAATCCCCCACTTCCAACCGGGGGGGGGGCTGCCGCAGGAGCCATAACTTAGAGCGGCCCCGAGGCTGCTTGTGTTGGGAGCTGGCCCAGCCCTTGCGAGGGGTGTCAGGGAGAGCCACAGCCGTGGAAACCCACCTTCGCCTCCTTTGGGTCCTGCCCTCAGCCTGACACGCAGGTCAGCCCCTTCCCGTGCTAGAAGTGGCACACAGAGGCTGGGCCAGGGATCAGGACCCTGCTGCGCTAGGCACTGTACAAACAGCCCCAAACCACGGCCCCTGCCCCTGGGCTCCCAAGAGGAAGAGCAGTGCCCGTGGACGGCTGCCGCCAGCGTGCGGGGCAGCACCAGCAAGCAAGGGGGCGTGGTAGCGGCATGATGGGTAGTGTCGCGGGTGCTGGGGGGGCACAGGGAGGGAGCTTTGCAGGCAGCCTGGGAAGCAGCACAAGGTGCTTGCAGGAAAATGTAACAAGTGGGGGGCAGAGGCTGGAGTCACCGCGCCCAAGCGGTGGAGGGTCCATGGGCTGCATGGCGGACCCCCCGGGGGGCTCAGAAGAGCGGTGGCCAAGCAGGCGGGGGGCCCAGGGCGCCCTCCGAGGGGCAGCGGGGATCAAAGTGTTCTCAGCCACAAGGGCACATGTGGGCTATTCATGTTGAGGGGCCAGGCCCTGGGCGGTGGGTGAACCCGGGGCTGTGGGGGCGGGGGGGGGGGCAGCGCACGGTCCCAGCCTCAGCACGGCTGAAACTCAGGGGCAGCCAGGGAGCCTGCTAAGTACCTGCCTAGCATCCTCAGCCAGCACCTGACAACCCTCGCAGGGGGCGCAGGGCCTGGGGCAAGCTCCCCCAAGCCCCACGCCTGCTCCACCCCTTGCCCCTTCCCCGAGCAATGTGGCCGGGGGGGGCCGGGCATGGGGTGGCAGCAGGGGCAGCCCCCCCCTCACCGCAGTGGCCGGGAGAGGCTGGCGCGGCTTCCCAGCCACTCCAGATCCTGCTGCCCCCCTAGACACCATGGGGCTGCCAGGCCCGCTTGCTCCCCTCCGCCCGATCCCCCCCAGCCATTGCTCCCGCTCAGGGCGAGGTATGGGGGGAAGGCAGGGAGCCTGGCCCGAGGGGGAGGGGTTTGACCCAGTTGCTGTTTCCACCAGTCCCCGTGGAACCGTTTTCGCTCGGTGTCCCGCAGTCCCGCGGACTAGACGCTGCTGCCCCCTTGCGCTGCGTGTCCCTGCCAGTGACCCTGCACCCACCGCGGGGGGCAGGATGGACGGCCGGCCTGGGCTGGCTGCAGCTGGCCCCCGCAGCACTGATGCAATGAAGTGTCCCGCCCCGCCCCTGCCCCAGCGAAGCCGCGCGCACGCCAGGGGCCAAGGCGCGGGGGGAGGTGCTGGCCGCCTACCGGCGCCAGGGAGCATGCTGAGAAAGGAAGCCAGCCTGACACGTGAACGGGGCCACTTCTGCACATGGATGGGCCTGGCCTCCTGCCTCCCCCACCTCCACCCAGGCCAAAAGCTGGGGAACCCGGGCAGCTGAGGGACGCCGCAGACCCTCCTGCCTTCCCAGGACCCAGCCCAGGGTACATGGAGGGTCCGTAGCTCCCCACAGCTCCACCCCCAGGCCAGGCAGGAAGCTGGGCCAGGGCGGGGAAGAGCCATGATGAATCTGTTCACCCTGCCCCCTCAGCACCCATCCATTGCTTGCAGCTGGGAGGGGCTGAGGGCAAAGCCCCCCTCCATTCCCCGCCTGTTGCAGGTGCTTTGCCTCTGAGGGGGCTCCCGGGACGGCTCAGAGCGTAACAAGGCCATTCCCAACCCCCCGTCGGTCACCTCCCACCCACCACGGCACCAAGGCCCATCGACAGCCTCTCCTCCAGAGATCGATCCTGCCCCCTCCTCTTGTGTCAGACGCCCCCCGCCCGCCCCAGCCTCTCTGCCAGACACAGGCAAAGCTGCAACCTGCAGGCCTGGCTCCACTGCCGGGAGCACCGCCCCGCAAAGAAACTATCCAGACCTGCGTGCAACCCCGCCTACCGCCACACCCGCCTCCTTCACCGCCCCAGGCGGCCCCCCACAACTCGCTGGGCCAGCGCCCGCCGGCATCAGGTGCGCCACCTGGGCTGCCAGCCCCTGGGAATTGGCCACTAGGCCGCGCTGCCCTGGACCCCAGGGCTGCCACTTCCACCCTGACACAGGGGAGCCCCAGACCGGCTGGCTGGCTGTAACTGCCGTCAGTGTGCTCCCTGTGCACCGCCCGGGGGCGAGACCTGTGTACTCCTGCCCCCCAGCTCTACCCGCCCTACGCGGCCCCGCACAGCGACATGGCTCCTCTTAGCAGCGCAGCCTCCCACTTCTCACCGGCGTGTGGCCACAGCCTTCCCGCCCCATCAGCACCAACAAGGCCAGAGCCCCGGCCTGGACCGGTGCAAAGTCTCGGACCGGAGGCCCCGAGGGGTCCCACCAGCAGCCCCGCCGTGGCCGAGGGGTCCCACCATGGCCGAAGGGTCGTGCCAGCAGCCCCGCCGTGGCCGAGGGGTCCCACCGTGGACGAGGGGTCCCATCAGCAGCCCCGCCGTGGCCGAGGGGTCCCACCATGGCCGAAGGGTCATGCCAGCAGCCCCGCCGTGGCTGAGGGGTCCCACCGTGGCCGAGGCAGGTAGCGGGAGCCCTCGGTTATGGCCGGGTGGGCGGCGGGACCCCTCAGCCACGGTGGGACTCCTCGGCCACGGCAGGGCTGCCGGTGGGACCCCTCGGCCACGGTGGGACTCCTCGGCCACGGCGGGGCTGCCGGTGGGACCCCTTGGCCCCGGTGGGACCCCTCGGCCATGGCGGGGCTGCTGGTGGGACCCCTCGGCCACGGCGGGGCTGCTGGTGTGACCCCTCGGCCACGGTCTTCAGCAGCCCCGCCGTGGCCGAGGGATCCCACCATGGCTGAAGGGTCGCGCCAGCAGCCCCGCCGTGGCCGAGGGGTCCCGCCGTGGCCAAAGGGTCGTGCCAGCAGCCCCGCCGTGGCTGAGGGGTCCCACCGTGGCCGAGGGGTCCCACCAGCAGCCCCGCCGTGGCCAAGGAGTCCCACCATGGCCGAAGGGTCGTGCCAGCAGCCCCGCTGTGGCCGAGGAGTCCCACCGTGGCCGAGGGGTCCCACCAGCAGCCCTGCTGTGGTCGAGGAGTCCCACCGTGGCCGAGGGGTCACACCAGCAGCCCCGCCGTGGCCGAGGGGTCCCACCAGCAGCTCCGCCGTGGCCGAGGGGTCCCACCGGGGCCGAGGGGTCCCACCGGGTCCAAGGGGTCCCACCGGCAGCCCCGCCGTGGCCGAGGAGTCCCACCGTGGCCGAGGGGTCCTACCGGCAGCCCCGCCGTGGCCAAGGAGTCCCACCGTGGCTGAGGGGTCCCGCCGCCCACCCGGCCATAACCAAGGGCTCCCGCTACCTGCCCCGCGGCTGAGGGGTCCCGCCTCCCGCTCCACCATGGCCGAGGGGTCCCCCAACAGCCATGCTGTCCTGCCATGGCTGGGGTTCGGCTCAGAGGCCTCACCGGGCTGGGCTGCTGCAGCCAGGGCCAGCCTTCCCATGAGGCAAACTGAGGCGGCCGCCTCAGGTGCCAGACTGGGGGGGGGGACTAGGACCCAGAGTGTAGACAATTGTGTGCTGCTGGTGCAGATGTGGCTATGGGGGCGTCATTTGAGCTCCCCGCCTCAGGTGCCAAAGTGTTGTGGGCTGCAGCCTGGTGGGGCCGGCTGCTGCGGGAGTCACGGGGCGAGGGTCGGGCAGCTGGCAGCCATCTGGCTAAGCCCCGTGCCTAGCCGCACGCTCACCGCTAACGGCGCTGTTCGGTTTCTGTGCACACAGCAGCGGAGCGGTGGATAAAGGCCAAGGGGTTGGCAGAACCTGCCCCGAGTCGCTTGGTGCCCCCCTCCTCCTGCCTGCACCATGCAGCACAACAATTCTAGGAGCCAGGCCCTGCCCTCCTTGAGGTCGCCCTGCCTGAACCCCGCTAGCCTCACCTGCCTTGGCCTGGCCTGCCCCCTCCCCGGGGACACTCGCTGCCTTCCTGGTTTTTTTCAAGCCAGTCAGCTGAGGGCCTGTTTGCGCTTTTCCTCCCCCAGCTTCCCCCTACCCCCTTTCCTCCAGCAGCCACCTCTGTGGAAACCCACCGAACCCTAGAATCCTAGAACTGGCAGGGCCCTCGAGAGGTCATTGAGTCCAGTCCCCTGCCCTCACGGCAAGACCCAACACTGTCTAGACCATCCCTGGCAGGTGTCTGTCCAACCTACTCTTACATATCTCCAGCGATGGAGATTCCACAACCCCCCAGGCAACTTATCCCAGTGTTTAACCACCCGGACAGGCAGGAAGTGTTTCCTAATGTCCAACCTAAACCTCCCTTGCTGCAGTTTAACCCCATTGCTTCTTGTTCTATCCTCAGAGGCCTAGAAGAACAATTTTTCTCCCTCCTCTTTGTGACACCCTTTTGGGGACTTGAAAACCGCTATCCTGTCCCCTCTCGGTCTGCTCTTTTCCAAAGAGAAGACTTTGGAAGTTGACTTTGAGGCGACAATGATCAGAACACAAGGCTGCAGCTTTGCCCCAGTGTCTCATAACACAAGAACCAAGGGGGGAAAGTCAAAAGCAATACAAGAAAATACAGTTTTGTCGAACATGTAGCTAAGCTGTGGAACTCACTGACACAGGAAATTGTGGAGGCCAAGAACTTAAAATATATCCTGAGCCATCATAATTATTGATGCCCGTCTGTGAAAGGATCTTAAACCTGGTGTTTGGGGGATTAAGGCCATATTAGGGGTCAGGATGAGACCGGTGGGTGGGGGGAGATTTTCCCACATCTGCCTATTATGGACTTCTTGGGCCTCCCTTTGAAGCCTCTGGTGCCAGTCACAGAGACAGGAACTGGGCTACACGGACCTTTCATCTCCGCCAACCGGGCAATTCCTCCGCTTACTGGCCGAGGGGGGGGCCATCAGGTCAGCTGCCCAAGTCTCTCTCTGAGTCTCCTCTGCTTGTGGCCCCTCCAGGGTTCTGGGTTATTTGCACAGCGCTCGGGGCATGGCAACGGCAGGTGACCCAAACCGCCCCGCCGCAGCCGGCTCCGCAGGGGGGTGCAGAGAGGAGTTGGCCTGTTTCAGAGAGGAGCGAGCTGTGGGGCTCTGTCAGCTGACACGTGCGCAGCCCGAGGGCTTCCAGGCACCCCCAGTGGGAAAAGCGGTCGCCCGAGGAGCTGATGGTAGCTTGCTAGCAGGACGTTTGGGGCCAGGCCTGGGTGGCGGCTGTCTCCGAGTGTTGGAGGCCGTGGTTTGTCTGGGCAGAGGGAGGAGCTGCTCTCCAGTCCCTGGGTCCACAGAGGGGCCCCGGCCCCGAAGAGCCGCCTCGCCTGCCTGGAATCCAGCGGGCACAGGGGGCCAAGAGAGGAGCTGCTCCCGACCCGCCTGCCGACGCAAAGGCGTGGGAGCCCACAATGTGCTGATTCTGCACTCGTTGTGCAACGCACATCGCCTCCAGGCTGTGAGCCAGCACGCCTGTCTCCACGCCCACGTCACTGCCGCGCACCGGCACCGGGCCCCGGGCAGCCCCGGCCGCCGCGCAGGAGCGGGGTCCTGCCTCTCCCCAGGCCACGGGACCATTTGCCTCTCGGCCCAGATGCGTCTACGCAGGTGGTCAGGACGACTGAGCTACGGGCCTCGGCGGGGCGGGGTTTTGAAGACGTGCCTGGTCGCCTGGGCCCCCCAGCACCCACAATTCCCGGTATTTGCGGGGGAGCTGCAGCGCTCGGCCCCACACGAGATCAGGTGGAGGTGGACCAGGGAACTCCTGGTGCCGGAAGGCGCTGATTTCCTCTCTACTGGGGGATTCTCGCCCCCGATCCCAATCCACCCCTCCCCCATCCTCCCCCCTTGCCCCGCCTCTCCCCTGAGCACACCTTGTCCTGCACGCCGCAGACAGTGAGGGGGAGGAGCTAATCAGCAGGGCAGGTGGGAGGTGCTGGCGAGGGGGCGGAGCTTGGCTGTGGTTGGGAGCTAAGTCCCAGCTAATTAATTTCCAGGGGTGCTGCAGGACTTAGGCCTGGCTAACTGACTGGGAGGCGAAGGGCACTGATCCACCCGCTCCAGCCTATGGCCTTTCCCAGGAGCTTTCCAGGAACTGGGCCTGGTGTCTCCCAGCCAGATGTGGGGATGGTGCCAGGCCAGCTCCTGGCACAGTGCAGTGGCCTTTCTCCTCTCGCTGGTGCCCGGGACAGCTGGCGGGCGAAGGCCAGGCTCCCTGCAGTGGGAGGTTTCGCTCACACGCACCAGGACTGGCTGTCACACCTGTCTCACCTTGCTCAGGGCTGGTTCCTGCCCAGGTGGAGCAGCTCCGGCCAGATCTCAGCAGAGCAGAGCAGCGGGCCTGGACAGCGGGGGCAGAAAGGGGGCTTAAGAGGTGCTCTAGGGGCTCGGCAGGGCAGGGTGGGGAGCCCACTGGCGGCCAGAGAGGTGGCAGGGAAGGGATTGGGAGATAACGGGGCCAGAACAGGGCGGGGAGGGGATTCTCCCTCACCCAGGGCGGGATGGGCTCTGGGTGATAACTGGCCCCTGTGCCATCGGTGTGAAGCACCTGCACATTAGAGCAAGCCGCCGGGCTGTTCTAGCTTACGCCAGGGCGGCACCCGCCACCAGTGAGCCCAGCATCCAAACCAGCTGTGCCCCCCCCACCCCACCTGTGCTCTTGGTGGTACAGCCCCGCAGACACGGGAGAGGTTAAGACCCTCGCTGGCCCTTTCAACGGGCAGGCAAAAGTCCCGTCGGGGCTGCTCTGGGCTCCAGGCTTTTTCCGCAATTGCTGGAGCTGGTCCAAAATGTGGGAACCCCCATGGAGTTCTGGGAAGAAAAGCCTGTGGCTCCCATCAGGCCGAGGGCTCCGTGGCGTGTCCCCGCAGTGCTTAGCGTGGGGAGGTGCCGTGGGACGCCCGCCCACACGGCTTTGCCCTTTCTGGCATCGAGGGAGCTGCCCACGGGGCTGTGAGTTGGAGGGGTTTCTAGCTCTGGCGACTCGGGCCCACCGCCGCCACTCTCCTCCCCAGACCTCGCTCGTGTAGACGTAGCCGGAGCTGGGAGAAGGCGAGGCCGGGCTGGACCCTTGCTTCCACACTCGCGTTCAATACTGAGGGTGTCTCCCTGCCCCGCCACCCAGAGAGACGGGGGAAAAGAAAGGGGCGGGAGGGGAACCCCTCCACAAGGCTCCTGCAACGAAATGTCAGCAGCTAACTGTGAGGAAGTGGGGAGTTTTGGGGGTTCACAGGGGGTTGCACACAGGGGCGACTCAGTGCCCGGATGTTACCGGTTTAGAGCGACAAAGGGGGGAGTTTTGGGGGTTCACAGGGGGTTGCAAACAGGGGGGACTCAGTGCCCGGATGTTACTGGTTTAGAGCGACAGAGGGGGGAGTTTTGGGGGTTCACAGGGGGTTGCAAACAGGGGGGCTCAGTGCCCGGATGTTACTGGTTTAGAGCGACAAAGGGGGGAGTTTTGGGGGTTCACAGGGGGTTGCAAACAGGGGGGCTCAGTGCCCGGATGTTACTGGTTTAGAGCGACAGAGGGGGGAGTTTTGGGAGTTCACAGGGGGTTGCAAACAGGGGCGCTCAGTGCCCGGATGTTACTGGTTTAGAGCGACAAAGGGGGGAGTTTTGGGGGTTCACAGGGGGTTGCACACAGGGGGGCTCAGTGCCCGGATGTTACTGGTTTAGAGCGACAAAGGGGGGAGTTTTGGGAGTTCACAGCGGGTTGCACACAGGGGGGCTCAGTGCCCGGATGTTACTGGTTTAGAGCGACAAAGGGGGGAGTTTTGGGGGTTCCCAGGGGGTTGCACACAGGGGGGCTCAGTGCCCGGATGTTACTGGTTTAGAGCGACAAAGGGGGGAGTTTTGGGGGTTCCCAGGGGGTTGCACACAGGGGGGCTCAGTGCCCGGATGTTACTGGTTTAGAGCGACAAAGGGGGGAGTGTGTGATTTCAGAGAACAGCCCAGTGTTGGAGCCGTGGTGTCTGGGACCCTGGTGACCCCGGCCCTGCTCAGAGGACAGGGCTGGTTCCGGCCAGACGCCAGACAAGGGGCTGCAGAGAGGGACCCTGAACCAGCCCAGCTGGTCCCAGGGAGGGGGAACATTGGAGGGGAGGGAGGGGAGAAGAGGGGCCCAGGCACCTGGGAGAAGACAATGGCGGGGGAGGGGCTGTTGCTGGGGGCATTGGGGGCTCTGCGGGGAGACGGGGCTGGTCTTTGGGGAACTGAGGGCAGAGCAGGCAGGACTCAGCCGGCTGCAGGGGACACTGACGGGTGGGCTGTGGGATCCGTTGCTGTTCAAAGCTCCATAACCCCGCCTGTTTGGTGCTGGCTGGGAGTTGCTCTGGGCTGGAGAACAGGGTGGAGCTGTTGCTTCTAGGAGAGGAGGCCCCGGGGGGCCAGAGTGAGGGGACCCCCGAGGGGCTCACGGCGGAGGCAGGCGGCTGAAGGCCCTGAGAGGCGCCGTCCTGGAGGCGGAGGGGCGGATCCCCCGGGTGAGAGGGGCCCCCCAAGAGAGGGTCACCGCACTGGAGTGGCCCCCCCGGGAAAGGGCTGTCTCACTGCTGCTGGAGGCGGGGCTCCCCACCGGAGAGGGGGGATCCGCCCAGGGGCCGAGGGTGGGCGCCACCTGTGAGCCGTGACACTGACCCAAGCTTCCCGGACCGGGCCGCCCCGCAGTACAGCAGGCGGGGGGCTCCCTTTACACTTGAAGCGGGAGGGTTTATTTGAATGTAACGGAACAGCACAGAAGCCCTCCGCTAGCGGCTTTGTTCTTCAGCCCTGCCCCCGTCCTCAGCCGGCCCCCAATTCCGCCCCGGCGCGTCGTCCAGAGGAGGGCTCCGAGGTGAAGCGATCCGGGACCGACACGCTCGCTGAATGTCTCCGCTAAATGATCGGCAGCCACAGCCTGGCCAGCTCCAACTGGCCCACGTCAGGAGCCAGGCTAACCGCCCGCAGGGCCACTGGGCAACCGGGATGCTAAGGGAACACGCGAGACGAGAAGGGCCTCGTGGAGAAACGAAATGGATTCTTGGCTGCAGTCTTCCCGGCAGAGGATGGGAGGGAGATTCCCAACCCTGAGCCGTTCTGTCGGTGCAGATCTGAGGAACTGTCCCAGACGGAGGGGTCATGAGAGGAAATTTTGGAACAAAGTGATAAGCTGAGCAGTAACAAGACCCCAGGACCAGCAGATCCCCCCCCCCCCAAGTTCCGACGGGACTCAAATGTGAAACTGCAGGACTGCTAACTTGGTAGTAGCCACCCCCAGAAGGGCAGCTCATGTGACTCTGGTTTCTGAAAAGGGCTCCAGGGGCGATCCCAGCAATGAAAGGCCAGTAAGCCTGACCTCAGAACTGGGCAGGCTGCAAGAACAGAATCAGCAGGCGCAAGATGAAAACCATTGGTTGGGGAAAAGTCAACGTGCTTTCCGCAAAGGGAAAAATCAAGCCTCAGCAATCTACTAGAAGTCTTTGAAGACGTCAACAAGCATGTGGACACGGGGGCATCCAGTGGCTCTAGTGTACTTAGATTTCCAGAAAGCCTTTGACAAGGCCCCTTACCAAGGTGTGAAGAAAGTAAAGACGGAAGTGTTATTTACTCCGTCTCATAACACAAGAACTAGGAGTCACCACATGAAATGAACAGGCAACAGGATTAAAACGAATCAAAGGAAGTTTTTCTTCACACAACCCATGACCAACCTGTGGAACTCCTTGCCAGAGTATGTTGTGAAGACCAGGACTTTAACAGGGTTCAAAATAGAGCTACATAAATTGAGATCCCTACCCTCTGTTTGTCAGAGGCTGGGAATGGATGACAGGGGAGGGATCACTTGAAGGTTCCCTGTTCTGTTCACTCCCTCTGGGGCACTATTGGCAGACATGCCTGCAGACTGTGTAATTCAAGTAGGAGTAGAATAACAATACGAGACTAAGCAGCACAACTGTACAGTGATGCCTATGCAAAAAAGGGCAGAGCTAAGGGTATCTGGGCAACCCCAGCATTGCTATTTCAGGAATCTTTGAGAGCTTCCACTTTGCGGCTTCATGGAGATTTATAGTTAGCAGCGGAGCCAAGAGCTTTCATGGGCCCCTGGGTAAGGTGTGGGGAGGCCTCGCTCCGTGCCTCCAGAAGGGGCAGGGCCTTGGGTGGAAGGGATGGGGCTGGGGCCGCCAGCCCTCAGCGCTGCCCAGCCCATGGCACTGCCCTGCCCAGCCCTTAGAGCTGTTTCCAGCACTGCGCTCTGGTGGTGATTTAAAGGGCTAGGAGCCCCAGGCCCCTTGGAATCGCCAGGCCCTGGGGCAAGTGCCCCCTTTGCACTCCCCCCATCAGCGGGCCAGATAGCTGGAGATCCCTGGGAGCTGGATTTGGGTTTGAGTGCAGTGCGCCAACCCTCCTGCACAGTCACCCAGACTGCTTAGGGCCCCTTCGCTCATCCTCGCTTCCTAAAAGTGTGTGTGTGGGGGGGTGTCACCAGCATCCAAGCTGTGCCCCTGCCCCCTGCCAGCTCTGCCCCCAGCCCCAGTCCCCACCCCTCCTCCGCCAGCCCACGTCTCAGGACACGCCCCTGACTTCCCGGCTGCGAGTGCTGCAGGCAAGGGAACCTCCCTTCAGAGCACCTGTGGGGAGAAGCCGCGTTGTGCAACAGAAAAGAGGCGCACGTGGAGAGCCGCTCTGCACCCCTGCCCCAGAAGCCTCCCCCCCTGCGCTGCCCCAGTGCTGCGCCCTCACGTCAGCGCGGGGACGGGGCCCCTCCTCACCACTCAGCGAGGACAGAGCAGCCTGCAAGCGGGGCTGGAAGGGCCCTGTGCTACCAGACGGGCAGGGAGGGACCTGCCCGGCCCAGGCCATGAGGCCAGGTTGGAGGCCCAGGGGCCAGCTGGGAAGTTTTGGACTCCTGCTCTAGAGACCTGGCTAGCGAATGCTGCAGGGCCCAGGTGGCACACAGCCGCTGAGGGCCCACGGAGCCCAGCCCTGAGCAAAGCCCACACTTTTCCCACAGACGGCGAAGGCCAGGGCTAGTGACTCACCAAGTTCTGCCCCAAGCGCTGTGACAGGTGCAGGTGAGGCAAGACCAGGCGGGTCCTCCTAGCATGACAGAATCACAAGGCTGACAGAGCCCTGGGGAGGCATCGCGACCAGCCCCCTGCCCAAGGCAGGACCAGCCCCAGCTCAATCAGCCCAGCCAGGGCTGTGTCAACCCGGGACTGAAACACCTCGAGGGACAGAGATTACGCCCCCTCCCTAGGGAACCCAGCCCAGCGCTTCCCCACCCGCCTAGGGAAATCGTTTTTCCTAATCTCCAACCTAGACCTGCCCCACTGCCACTTGAGCCCGTTGCTCCTTGTTCTGCCATCTGCCCCCACTGAGACCAGCCCCTCTCCATCCTCTTTGGAACCCCCTGCAGGGAGTTGCAGGCTGCTACCAAATCCCCCCTCACTCTGCTCTTCTGCAAACTGAACAAGCCCTTCTTGTAGCCAAGAAGGCTAATGGCATATTAGGTTGCATTAGGAGGAGCTTTGCCAGCAGATCCAGAGAAGTGATTATGCCCCTTTATTCAGCTCTGGGGAGGCCACATCTGGAGTATTGTGTCCAGTTCTGGGCCCCCCACTACAGAAAGGATGTGGACGCAGTGGAGAGGGTCCAGCGGAGGGCGACCAAAATGATTCGGGGGCTGGAGTGGCCTATGAAGAGAGGCTGAGGGATTTGGGTTTGTTCAGTCTGCAGAAGCAGAGGGTAGCGCCGTTTTCTGAGGAGGGGGCAAAAGACCAGAAAACATGCTGATTTCTCGCTGACACCTTCTGCTTCCCTTGTGAATTCGCCGCATTTCCAACCTGCTGGCTTGTAACTAGCTGGCCGGGTCTCCATTTTCCCAATAGCCGTTTCTTTATTCTATATGGCAGCCTTCACCTCCCCCGAACCAGGCTGGGTCTTGCCCGCGGAAGCTCTTGCGGGTTGCAGCATCGCGAGGGTGGAGACATCGCCGACTGTTCTCAATTTCCAATGATGTCCCACGGGTCTGTGGCCGGTGCTCTGCTCCCACCCAGAATCACCCAGAGCTGCTTGCAGACTTGGCTCTTTGTAGCCCCCCCCGGGACGGATCGGGGCTCCTGCAAGTCCCAACATGAGGCCCGGCTTGCCTGGGCTCACAGAGGGACGGGACCCCCTTATTCGCAGCCGGGTGGCACCTGCTCAGGCATGCGCTTGCTGGGTAAGCGGCCAGGCTGCCCTGAGCCCTATTACGCCACAGCTCCCAGCAGGGACGTTATGGGTCTGGGAGCTCCCCGCTACCTGCTACAGCCAGGCCCCGGCCGGCCACGCGGCACTCCCCTGGCAACGTGCTGCTGGAACGCGCCGGGGACAAACAAACGGGCAGAAAGAGGCCCCATTGTTGCTGCAATACAATGGGACCCGCCCTGCCCAGCACAGCTGGGTCTGAGGAACAACAGAGCCGGGCAACGACTTTCCTTGCGTGAGGGCGCCAAGGCCCAACTGCTCCCCGCGCTGGACGCGAGAGGCCCTGGCCGGCACCTTCCTGGCCGGGCAGGCCCCAGCGGGGCAGTCCTGTCCCACTCGCTCTGCAGCAACGTTCTTCCTTCCTAACCAGAGAGCCGGGCCTGGGGGCACACGTGGGCAGGCTCCCGGATCGCCAGTTCCTGCTGCCAGGGCCGCCGCGCACCTCGTGGCCAGGTTGCCAGAACGTCTGGTCGGAAAAGGAGCCTGGCAGCAGGCAGCTGGCACAGCCGGCCGGAGGCTAGAAGCTCTGTGGGATGCACGGGGGCCAGGGTGCCGCTCCTTGCCAGGGGAACCAATCCTGCATCCGTGGCAGGGGAGAAGCCGCATGGCACACGGATGGCTGGGGAGCCTGGCGCAACGCCAAGCCCTTGGCATCTTGTTCCGGGTTAACTTGGACGACTCTGCCCCAGGGCGGGAGGAGAGAGGAGCCCCCAGCGCGGAGCAGAGGGGTACGGCGGGGCAGGTGAGGAGTAGCGGGGGGGGCCCGCTGCAGGAGCCCGGGTGGGGCAATCCCTGCCTGCCCAGCCCCTGGGGAAAGAGCCTTTTCTGGTTTGTGCGGCCGGGTCTGCACAGGGAGGCTGGCTCCACTGGCTCCTGGTCGGGGGCGGGAGGGAGCTGCCACCCCCAGGCTCTGCTCCAGGGGCCAGGAGAAGCCTTCTCCTGCCCGCTGCAGCAGCGGCTTCGCATGGCCCCGCTCATAGTGTGGGGGGGAAGAGGAGTGGATGGGGCGGAGCCTGGGGAAAGGGGCGGGGCAGGGAAGAAGTGGAGCATGATGGGTGTAGTCAGTCCAGCAGTGGCAGGCAGCGGGGACAGGTCACAGTGTAACTGAACAGTCGCAGATAGGTGTGGTCAGAGCCGAGCCCAGGGCAGTGATTCCCAACCTTTTTCCCAGGGAGGAACCCCTAAAATAATTGTTCATATCCCGAGGAACCCCTACCTATGAAAACGTTTGCTGGGCCAGAAAAAGTTGACAGCAGGGAGCACAATTCAATTACTGCTAAATTATTGTCAAGAAAATTTATTTGTAAAGAGCTGTTTTATATATATATCCCAGCTGACATCGTAAGAAAAAACTGTCTTTCTTTGTATCATCTAATTTTTTTTCAAATATCTAAAGTTCACATCCAAAGCCACTATAAAGTTTACTTCAGTGAGACACTTGGGTGGTGTTTCCAAAAAAATAAACTTTTATTTATTCCACGATTTCTCCGGGAACCCCCGACGATGGCCTGCGGAACCCTGCTTGGGAAGCACGGGCTGGCCCCACGGGAGGTGGCTGTGCAGCACCAGATGCAGCCGAGGCCCTGATCCTGGCGTGGGCCCCTGGGTGCGCGTAAGAGGCGACGAGGCTCAGCGAAAGCAGCTGGGCCGCGCGTGGCGCTGGGCCCCGTAGCAAACCGAGCCCTGCTCTGAGCACTAGAGGGCAGCAGCCCCTTGGTTCTGGCACCAGGCCGGAGGTCCAGGGGCCAAGGCCAGGGGCCAAGAGTCGGCCTGGAGTGGCAGTGCCTGACTCTGAGCCAAAACGCTTCCAGCCCAGACGGCAGCGGGCCCGGCGACCCACTGGACACTGGCAGCCCGGGCAGCGCCGTCCTGACACCAGCGCAGTGACACAAAGAGCCGCTGTCTCGCTCCTTGCCCCGCCCCCATTTGGTCCCTTTCTCCTGCTGCGCCAGCTCCCCGGCCCCCAGCCCCAGCGGCCTGGCCAGGTTCAGCCTCCTCAGCATTTTCCTTCCAGCCCCAGCTCGGAGTCAGGTGAGCCCGAGAAGCTCGGCTTGATCGGGTTTCCCCAGCCATTGCTAGCCCCCGAAGGCACTGCCTGGAGGTCCCAAACCTAGCGGGACGTGGAAAGGACGGCGATGGAAAGCCCAATGCCGTTTTTAAACCAGTCTCATGATTTGGGGGGATTCGAGATGCTGTTTTGGAATGTCTGACAGGCCGTACCTGTGAAATTGTCATTCCCCCCCCATATAATGACGTCTCCAGCCCCAGCACAGACGTCTCCAATGGCCTCGTGTCACATCACAAGCATGCCTCGTCCTGAGGCAGCACAGCCCAATGGCTAGAGTCAGTGGTACCAGCCCTCGGTTGAGGGCAGCACAGCTAGTGGCTAGAGTCAGTAGTTTGGGGCAGCAGCCCCAGTAGGGGGCCCAGGCCCAGCCTACTCCACCAGAGCCCAACCAAGGCCCCTGGACATGGCACGGTGCTCCACTTGCTCAGGAGGAATCCAAGTGCAACACGGTGAGCTCACTCGGGTGAGAGGTAACACTCACGCACCCTCCCTGGGTCACTTCCTACCAGTTTCGGCATGGGGACATGCCCATCATCCAGGTCTCAGGCCGGGGTGCCCCCGGAGCTCTTCCAGAGGGTCCTTCTCCTCCAGCATCCAGCCCAGACTGAGCTGAGCTGCTCCTTTTATACTCCCTGCACTTGGGGAGTACCCAGTGCAGATGGCAGGGCAGGACTTCCTCCCTCCACAGGGCAGGAAGCCCCCTTGACCCAGTGCCCCATCAGACACCCCATCACACCTGGGCTCTGCGGCCTGGGTGGGGGTTTCTTGCAGCACCCCCCTGGAGCTGGGCCAACCCTCCTGCCCGGCAATACAGGACAAGCCGAGCCATGGGACGTGGACCTGGATTTCCAGCCCTCCTGCTCCATGAGCTGTGATTCTGCAGCAGAGCTGCACCCCGCCCCAGGATTCTTCCCCGCTGAGGCGCTCAGTCTAGCAGGGAGAGCGCCTTGCGACCAAGGCTGTCCTGCCTCACACGTCCGGGCCAGGCTGAGCCCCGCTTGCCTCAGAGGACGTGGATTTACAAAGCCTCCGAGGGCAGACTGCGACCAGCAGCACCAAGGGCGCCCAGGCCTCCAACGCGAGAACGGCTTGGGCTCTGCGCTCGACCTACACAGCGCCGCAGGCCCCGGCCCAAACCGGCACTCGCCAGCCGCTCCGGGCCTCACGCCCGTGTCAAGGGAGGGGGCGTTCACGGCCCCAGCCCCCGGGAGGGTCGACCTCCACTCGGAACAAGGCGGTGCCGAACAACACAAAGGGCCCTGGGCCACGGAAGGGGCGGCTCGGCTGGGTCCACGCTGCACAGCTCACCATGCGGCACAGGCCTGGGGACCGGCCGAAGGGAATGGGGTGCTAGGCGAGATGGGGTGTGGGGGGGAGCTTAGCTGGCCCGGCCCAGGAATCGCTGCGAGCTCCTGGCGGCAGCTTGAGTGAGACCCTGGTGCTCATTAGTGGCGGGGGGCCTGGAACAAGCAGCCGGGGGCTGGAGATGCGGCTGCCGCACAGGGCTGGCATCTCGCTCTCCGGTTTCGGCCCCTCCCTGCTGCCAGCCCAGCCGCCATTGATAACCGACACCCCATCCGGCCAGCTTCCTCCCGACGGTAAGGTGAGCCGGCCTTGCTTGTTGCACCCCGGGGGGGGACACCCGAGCTGGAGTGATGTCAGGGATGGGGGGCTGGCGGAAGGACATGTCGCCTGCCGGGGCCAGCCCGCATATAAGGAGAGGGCGAGGGAGAGCTGCCCGCTGGCACCGCACAGGGCCCTGTGGGAGCAGAGCCGTTGCCGGACAATGGCCACCTTTGTTCCGGTAAGGAGCCCACCTGCTGCCGAGGGAGGGGCAGCACCATGGCAGCCAGACCCTGCGGGCGGAGAGCAGATCTCCACTTGCCCGGCTCTACCGCTGCGCGAGGGGCACCTGGGGGGTGGGGTGAGGTGGCGACCTCACCGGCACGTGTTACGCCGCGAGAAGGATCTTCCCGGCGCAGAGCGGCAGCATTGGCACTTGTGCCCATGCAGCACGAGCCACGGGGCGAACGTGACTCACGCCCAGCGTGGCGCAGGAGTGGAGGATGCCTGGGTCCCACGCCCGGCTCTGCCTCGCCTCTGCACAACCGTGCTGCTCCCAGCCTCCGGGCTGCGGGAAAGTGGAGCTAGCCCCATGCAGAGGGGGCTGGGGTCGCCAAACGGCAACAGGCACCAGCCTGCCTCCGGGAGCCCCCGGCTGTCACCCGCAATGGCTGAGAAGCCCTTGGCCAGGCCACGGGAGGCGCCGGGTTCTTCCAGCCCGCCCAGCGATGGCGCGTCACTGAGGGGTCAGGGATGCCGGCTGGGAGCAGCCTCCTCGGGGGAATGGGGCGCTCCCTTCCATTAGCCTTAATGAGAGCCAGAGGTCCAAGCCCCTCGGGGGCAGGGAAATCGCAGCCTTTCCCCCCCCCCGGGCTAGGTCTACGTTACTGGCTTTTCCGCTCGCTTTCCCGGAAGAGGCTTTCCTGCCAGTTGGCCCAGTCTAGACAGGGCCCAATGGCGGAAAAGCCTCCTCTTTCGCGGAGCCCTCCCCCCGCGTAGGACGAGGCTCCCCAGAAGAGCAAATGCGTTCCTTGGAGGCGACGGGGTTTTTCCGGGATAACCCCCCCAATGCAGACGTACCCTTGGGGGAGCCCACCCTCGACTGGTGCTGCTGGAGTAACCCTCCTCTCGGCAGTGCCACGCTGGGCTGGCTGTGCCCGCTGGAAACACTCCCTGGCACAGCTCAGCGCCGGGAGGCCAAGGGCAGCCAGAGCGGGGGACGGGGCTGGCTGAAGGGTGCTGTGACCAGAGGAGAGAGGGGAGCTGAGCAGACCAGTGGCTGGGACAAGGAGGTCCCCCCACGTGGTCTACAGGCCCCTTCCTTCCTCCGCCCGGCCACCCTTTGCTTCCGTCTTCCCCTGCCACCTCGAGGAGGGGTCTGCAGCCTCCCGGGGGCGGGAGTGGTCTGCTTCAGGCCCCCAGGAGCCAGGCTTGGACTGCTGAGCCGCTCCTGCCACGGCCACCCCACCGCGTGTGGGCTCTGGGATGGCACCGTGAGCCCCACGCTCTTGGGCCGTGCCCTGGTACTCGGCTCCTGTAGGCCCGCCAGGGTCAGCATGTGTCAGGCAGGGTGATTAATCCCTGCTCCCAGCACGGTGGCTGGAACCTGCCGAACACGGCGCGCCCTGGGCTGCCCCACCCAGGCAGCACACGCCAGCTCCCGTGAGTCGGCACAATCCTGTTCAGACAGGGGCCCGGGCTGTGAGAGGCCGGGGGCTGAGGCCTGCCCCCTGCTGGGCCTGTCTGCAAATGACAGCTTGCTCCCTGGGCTCGGGAAAAAGAGCCACGGGCAACCGGGCGAGCGCTGGGCCTCCCGTCCCGCCAGGAGAAAAACCGGCCCCCCCGAGTGGGGCGCGCCCCCGAGGGAGGGAGGGCTGATGTCAACCACCCAGCGGAAAGCCCCCCGTGAACTCGCCTGGCTCGGTGCACCACGGCGCTGCTCTCCGGCAAGGTGCATGCTCACAGGTTCTGCAGCCGTTCAGAGCGCGATTTACAGCGAGGCCGTGGCACGTCGTGCGGCTGGCTTGAGGCGTACGAGAGCTGCGCCCCCTCTTACGTCAGCCCGGAGCTCAACATCGCCCATGGCCGCTGGCTGGGCTTCGTGCACCGCGAGCACATGGCGAATGACAGATGCCGCACTTACCCACTAAGGAACGTGTGGCGCGGGATTGGGGGGAATGCCACACGGAGCTGGCAACTGGGATGTAATTAAGCATACACGCCAGCATGCACAGGTCGCGAGGGGGGTTAGTCTGTAACTTTAAAAACAAGCAGTCCGGGGGCACCTTAGAGACTAACCAAAACAAACAGACAGGACCCTGAGCTTTCGTGGGCACAGCCCACGTCCTCAGAAGAACCGGACTGGGAAAAAGGGAACCCCGAATTAAAAGCAGAAAACGAAGGGAGAGAGGAAAAACAAGTCCCTGTCAATCGCAGTGCCGTGCAAATGAGGCTAACTGAGGCCTGGAATGTCCCCCGCGTAGCTTTTGATGGGAGGTATTAAATAGAGGGAAGGCTGCTTTTATAATGGGAGAGCCAGTTAATGCCTTGGTTGAAGCCCAGGGAACCAGTGTCAGATTTGCCTATGAAGATCACTTCGGCACTCTCCATAATGGGTTAGTGACATTCCTTTGTAGAAGAATGGCTACTTGTAAATCATGCAGCGCGCAGTCAACCTGTGGAACTCCTTGCCAGAGGATGTGGTGAAAACCAGGACTTTAACAAGGTTCAAAAAAAAGCTAGATACATTCATGGAGGTAGGTCCATCAATGGCTATTGGCCAGGCTGGGGAGGAACGGTGTCCCTGGCCTCTGTTTGTCTGGAAATGGACGACAGGGGAGGGATCACGTGAGGATTCCCTGTTCTGTTCCCTCCCTCTGGGGCACCTGGCACTGGCCACTGTGGGCAGCCAGGACACTGGGCCAGAGGGACCGTTGGTCTGCCCCAGTCTGGCCGTTCTGATGCAGTGGCGTAGCGAGGGTGTTATGTGCCAGGGGCAAAGGCAAAACTGTGCTGAACTGCGCAGCGGGGGCGGCAGCGGCTCCTGAGCCAGGGGCGCTGGGCTCCCAGGCAGGCCTTTGAAATGCCCGCTCCTGCCACCTGGCCCTGCCTCGGCGGCTTGTCTGCAGGGAGCAAGTTGCCAGGCAGCTAAATTGGTGCCCCCCCAGCACGGTGGCCGGGAGCAACTGCCCCCTTGCCCCCCCTTGCTATGCCACTGCTCTGATGTTCTTATGATGTTCAGGAGTGAGCGCCCAGGCAGGTTAGAACGTCCCCCACAGGTCTGTGTGCGTTACCAGTCCCAACGCCTTTCTCGTCTCCACAGTCTCTGCACCAAAGGACAGATGGACGCAAGTCAGACGCTGGGACTGGTAACGCACACAGACCTCTAGGGGAACTTTCTAACCCGCCTGGCCCAGCCTGGCGCTGACCCGGGGGGCGCGGCCGGCCCAGCCTGGCGCTGACCCGGGGACACGGCCGGCCCAGCCTGGCGCTGACCCGGGGACGCGGCCGGCCCAGCCTGGCGCTGACCCGGGGGGCGCGGCCGGCCCAGCCTGGCGCTGACCGGGGGGCCGTGGCCGGCCCAGCCTGGCGCTGACCCGGGGACACGGCCGGCCCAGCCTGGCGCTGACCCGGGGGACGCGGCCGGCCCAGCCTGGCGCTGACCCGGGGGACGCGGCCGGCCCAGCCTGGCGCTGACCCGGGGGGCGCGGCCGGCCCAGCCTGGCGCTGACTGGGGGGCCGTGGCCGGCCCAGCCTGGCGCTGACCCGGGGACACGGCCGGCCCAGCCTGGCGCTGACCCGGGGACGCCGCCGGCCCAGCCTGGCACTGACCCGGGGGGCGTGGCCGGCCCAGCCTGGCGCTGACCCGGGGACGCCGCCGGCCCAGCCCGGTGCTGACGCAGGCCTCTCCTCTTGCCTGCAGTACGCCTCCTGCTCGGGGAACAAGCAAGCCGTGCAGCTGCTGGGCAGGAGCAGCTACTTCTCCCTCTTCGCCAACCCGCCGTGTCTGATGGGCCAGCGCCGGCGCCTGGCCTGCCCAGCCCCGGAGATGACCCTGCGCCAGATCAGCCAGCTCATCCGCGGCCTGAGGCAGCTGAGGCTGCGGGACACCAAAGAGGCCCAGCTCCCCGGCCCTGCGAGGTGAGGGGCGGGAGGCTGGGGGGGGGCGCTGGCAGCAGGCAGTTCTGGGGCCACGCATGGCGTCGGCAGCACCAGTTCACAGCCGCACTCGGCCCGGCCAGCACGCCCAGGGTGCCCCCGGCTGTGTTCGGCTGCGGGTTAATCGCACGCCCCCTCTCCACGTGCCGCTCCGGGGACATGCAGAGGTGGCCGCGCCGGGCAGCCAGACCCGCAAGCCCACGGGGCCAGCTCTGCCTTGCAGGATCCCCAGGGTGCTTCGCCCTCCTGGCTGGGCCGCAGGACGTGCCCGGCCGCCTGCGCCAGCGCGTTTCTGGGGAGCGCCTCCAGCCCAGCAGGTGGGCAAAGGGGACTGAGAGTGCGGGGGGTACCAGGGGGCGGGGTGACTGCAGGAAAACCTCGGGCGCCCCACAATAGTGGGGGCAGGACCAGCCCCGGCGCACGAGGGGGGTGGGCGCATGCCTGACCCTGCTGCCCTCTCTCTCCGCAGGAGCCGCTCCGCCAGCGTCTCCACAGGCTCCCAGCAGTCCGGCGGCTGCCTGCGTTGCTGCCAGCGCCCGCGCAGCTGCAGCCCAGCCTGCCAGGGCTGAGGGGAAGGCGCCCGGCGACAGGATAGCCCCAGCGTCTCCGCACCAGCCCGGAGCACAGAGCCCAGCCCCAGCCCCTCCCCGGCTCCTGCTCCTCCCACAACCCCCTTCCGGCCGGAGTACTGGGGGGATCTGGCCTCGAGCCAGCTGCCGTGACCCTCCCCGGACACGGGGGTTAGCGCAGAGCTCTGGGCCAGAGGAACGGGGTCCCCACAGGCATGGCAGCCCCACCCCACACTGGCTTGGGGGCCGTGGCACAGGGAACCCTCCCCCACCCCCGGGAAGGCCTGGATTTGGCGGGGCAGGCACAGCTGGGACACCTCCACGGCCTGCAGCTCCAGGCCCCAGGCTGTGTCACCAGAGCCCCATTCCCCCAGCTTGGCCGCACTCCGCCATGGGCCAGCAAGTCCTTCCCCTGAGCCTCCTCGCACGTAAGCCCAGCCCTGCCCGCGGCCGTGCCACCAGCCATGTGTGAAACGGGGTGCTGCTTGCATGGCCAGCGCCTCGAACCCCTGCCGCCAGCTGGGCCGAGGCTGCCAGCAACCACGCCTGGCAAATCTGGGTGACGCTGCCGGTCTGACCTGCACTCAGGGGGCACCCAGGGACAGCAGCTAAAACCTGGACGGGACAGGTGGGAGGCAGAGGGCTGCACCCCCGTTAGCTGGTAACCACTGCCCAAGCAGCCGTCCCATTACCGGCCTAGTGCCGGCTCCTTTCTGCCCCAGCTCCCCCTTCAGCTCTTCCAGCCCCACGCCTCCCGCTCCACCACTGCCCAGCCTCCTCTGCCATCCCCAGCCCCGGGATTCCTCCCTGCTCCCCACAGCTCTGCTCCCCCGCCCGCCGCTGGCCAGCGAGCCCGGCTCCTGCAAGCTCCACACCTACCCCAGCCCAGCTGCCCCGGCTCCATGGCACCAGGCTGAGGATGCTAGAGGGCTGGCGGAGGCGTGCCCAGCGCAGTCGCTGCAATGGGTAACTCCCTGCCCGCCCCAGCCACTTGCTCGCTGCCCGCTGCTGAGGCGCCCACGCACGGGGCTGCCCTCGGTCACCGCAGAGGAAGCTGCAGGGCCCAGTTTGATCTCTGCCCATGCCCAGCCCCGGGCGCTGCGCACGCACGCCAGCCCACAGCCTGGCTCTGCCAGTGACTGCTACCTTGGGTAAGCTGCCCTGGCAGAGATTTCAAAGAAGGCTAAGGAAATTAGGTGCCCAACTCCCTTGGGCCTCAGGTTCTCCATCTGTAAATAGGAAGAAAGTGGAGACCCCCAGGGAGCGAGAAGGCAAGTCCAGCCAGATCCGAGCTCCAGACGGATGAGGCAGAACCAGGCCCTGAGTGGCCTGCTGTAGGAATCGCTGGGAGGCTGGGTGGGGGAACCCCAGGTACCCGGCTGGGGGCAGGAGTGGGAAGGCCAGGAGGCGGAGGGGGCCTGAAGTCTTGTAAATAACAGTCACACTGAGAACTCAGTGGTGCCAACCCAGCCCCCCGCCCCTGCCATGCCCAGCGTGTGCTTCCCCGGGGTCCAGGCCCAGAGAAGAGCCATGGCCCGGCACAGGCAAGCCCTGCGACTAGGGGCCTCTGTCTGCGGAGCTATCCGAACAGTGCCTGGTGCTCTGCTAGCCCAGCCATGACAGCACACGCCTGCAGGGCCGCCGCAGGCAGGCATATACCCACGGGGACGCCCCACAGGAGGGGCCAGCGCAGGCTGTGCTCTGGGAGGGCAGGGGAAAAGAACAAGGCCCGCAGGCCCCTGGAGATTCCCGGGCTCAGGCAGCTGCCAGCTGTGGGTGCGACGCCCAGGCGGAACGTGCTTTATGCAAACAGGCCCAACAGCCTGCCCCTCGAGGGCCTGCGCCCCCCGTGTCTGTTGGTGCACACGTGTCACTCGCCTGGGAAGCTCCAGCCAGGAAGTGTCACCCAGCGTATCGGGCTGGAGCATCCGGGCTCCACCTCTGGGCTCCAGGCAAGGCGCTGTAGCCGGGTTTTTCCTGCCAGCCCCCACTGCGCGAGGTCCCACCGGCACTGGAACCCTCCTGCGTCTGGGGTTTTGCCCTGGGAGCGGAGAGTAAACAGGGTTCTTGCTCAGGGGGCTTCTGTTTAGGAAGGGCAAGCAAACTGCGCCGTCTTCAGCTGGTTTCTGAAACTGCCTCCCCCGAGAGAATACGCAAGCTGAGACCCAGCCCAGAGAAACGCTCAGCTCTGACCAGAGGGGTTCTACCTGCAATAGGGACTAGGCTGAGAAACGGGATTTGTAACGGTTTCTCCATGTTTGGGTTGGTTTAGTAACTTGCTTTGCTCGGGTTTCACTTGCAATCCCTTGAATCCCACTGTTTGTACTTAATAAAACCACGTTTGTTTCGCATCACTCTTAGTGTCAGTGATTGCTGGGGGGGGGGGTGGAGACACAGCTGTGTGTCTCTCCTTGCTAAAGAGCAAACTCATGCACTTTCTCTGGGTAAAACCTTACCCAAACCAGCCGGATTTCTCTGGGGTTTGGTCCCTTTTGAAGGCTGTGCTCCTGGGTGCTGGCAAGTCCCTATAACTGAGCTAGGTCAGGGTCTGTGTTGCTCTGTTGGGGGCTGTTACCCCAACTCTGTCCCTGGCTGGGGGAAAGCAGAGCTTCTGGCCCTGCAGGACAGGGCAGGCTCAGTGGTATGATCAACGCATCGGGGGCAGCCCCAAGGGGATCTGTGATCCAACCCGTCCCAGTAGGGTCAGGAAGGGAATTCCTACAACCGCCCAACTCCCTGCCACCTCCCCCAGGATCAGGCAGGTGTGGGACCCCCCAGGTAAGCACGGCTGTCCACGGCCGTCCCTAGAACGGAGCTGTCCAGCAGCTCAGTGCTGGGTGCTCCCTGCAGCCCCAAGGACTCCCACCTTCTGGCAGAGGCTGCGGCCGCCCCCTGCAGCAGGCTCCAGCCGGCTGCTGTCCCTGTGGTTCCTTGGCCAGGCAGACGGGTTACTGCTGCCTTGCTCTTTGGGGGCCGGGTGCACTGCACGTTGCTGCAGGCCCAGAGCAACTAGCACCCTCACGGTAAAGCCAAGGGGCCAGCCCACCAAGCTGGGCCAGTGGCTCTGAGATAGCGTCGCTAGGGACGGGCTGGGCCCGATCTCTCCCTGCACTCCTGGCCCAGACACCCGTATGAGCCACGTATGAGCCACGCCCTCCTTTGCCCTTCAGAAGGAAGGAAACAGCTGTCACTGCCAGCGGGTTTATTAGCATGACGTGGGGCTGCCGGCCAGTGCCAGGCACCGTCCCCTTGGTACAGACCCCGCAACGCACGGGCCAGCTTACCTGAACCATCTCCCTCTGTCAGCCCGCTTCTGTGCCCGGCCCCGGCGAGCACCAGGTACTTGGGGCCTGCGCCAAGCCGGGGACCTGTCCTCTCAAGCTAATGCTGCAGGAGGGTCTTGCCCTTCGGCACCTTGCCGCTGCTGAGTGTGTGTGACCGGCTCTGCTCCCACACCGCCCGGCTGTGTCCGCCTGCAGGCAGAGAGACAGACACAGTGACAGTAGTGGGAGGCATCACAGAGTGGGGGGAGGTGGTACACCCCGCCGGCAGGCAGACACGGTGACAGCGGCGGGGGGCAGGTGCTACACCCCGCCGGCAGGCAGACACGGTGACAGCAGCGGGGGGCAGGTGCTACACCCCGCCGGCAGGCAGACACGGTGACAGCGGCGGGGGGCAGGTGCTACACCCTGCCGGCAGGCAGACACGGTGACAGCGGCGGGGGGCAAGTGCTACATCCCGCCGGCAGGCAGACACAGTGACAGCAGCGGGGGGCAGGTGTTACACCCCGCCGGCAGGCAGACACGGTGACAGCGGCGGGGGGCAGGTGTTACACCCCGCCAGCAGGCAGACACGGTGACAGCGGCGGGGGGCAGGTGTTACACCCCGCCGGCAGGCAGACACGGTGACAGTGGCGGGGGGCAGGTGCTACACCCCACTGGCAGGCAGACACGGTGACAGCGGTGGGGGGCCAATGCTACATCCCGCCGGCAGGCAGACACGGTGACAGCGGCGGGTGCTACACCCCGCCGGCAGGCAGACACGGTGACAGCGGCGGGGGGCAAGTGCTACACCCCGCCGGCAGGCAGACACGGTGACAGCGGCGGGGGGCAAGTGCTACACCCCGCCGGCAGGCAGACACGGTGACAGCGGCGGGGGGCAGGTGCTACACCCCGCTGGCAGGCAGACACGGTGGCAGCGGCGGGCGGCTGCTGGGGGGTAAGGAGGGAGGAAAGGCGCAGTGGCAGTTTCGCAGCACGGTGCCTAGTGCAGGCGGGGGCCAGGGCTAAGCCTCCCCTGCAGCCCAGCCACGGCCCCGCACGGTACAGATGCCCTAGTGCAGCCACACCGCCTGTGCTTGGGAGCCCTATGATTCAGAACACATGGCTCCAGGCACTGTGCCGGGGTCCCAGGCCGGGTCCCTCCTACCCAGCATCTCCGGGCTTCAGACAACATCTGGCTTCCCCACAGAGCCCAACTGAGCCCTGGGGACAGGCCCTGAGCACCCCAAGGAGCCTCCCCCAGTCACCTGCCAGACTGCATCACCTACAGCCCCCCGCACCACTCCGGCTGCGCCAGCCCTGGCTCTCACAGCTCTGTGGGGCACCACATCAGCGCATGTCCTCCCTCCACGGCTCCCTTGCCCCCTGGGGTGCTGGGCACGGTGGGCAGCTCCAAGCCTGCCAGGCACTGCTCTCCTCCCAGCCAGAACGAGAGCATCTACTGAGGGCCAGCCGGGCGCCCAGCGGCCCCTGCAGCCCACGAGAAAGGGTCCTTTGGCACCACAAGCCAGGTGGGCGCAGACCCGCACGGCTGTCGAGTGCGGGGGAGTTTGCAGCACTACTGGAACAGGACGACAGCTTTGTTCTTCTGGACATGACCCATCACCGGAACACAACCCAGGCCGTGGCCCGAACGGACCGCAGCCCCGCCCATCTCAGTAACAATAACGCTGCGGCCACTGCCCCTCTCAGACACGCGGTGGCACCGCTGCTTCGCTCTATGCAGAGGGCCGCTGGGGGGCCAGCATGGCACAAATCCGCCTACACAAGTCAGGACTCGGGGGCGGGGGGACTAAGAACTTCAGCTTGTTGCTTTCACTGAGGCCAGGTCTATACTGCGCCTGGAAGGTCGGCTTACGGGACACAAGGCCAGCTACAGAAATAAGGTACCTGGAGTCCAAGTACCTTAGGCTGAGCGTGGTGCCACCTTCATAGCAGGAGCGTGACAGCAGCAAACGCTCCCGTTGGCTTCCCGTACTCCCTGCGAATCGAGAACTGGCACCGAGGTGGGGTGCCCTCCACATTCGATTTAGTGGGTCCCCACTAGACCTGCTAAATCGAACACTGGAAAATTGATCTACAGTGCAGAACGCTAGATGTGGCCTTAGGCATATCTGAAAATTTCCTTAGCTGACCTGGGATAATCCAGGAGACTTAGCAAGTGAAGTATCATCGTGTATTGGCCCAACCTGAGGTGTGCGGCTGGGAAGCACGTCCCTTCCACCTACACAAACTGGACCAATAAAAGCTACTGACTCACCTTCTCCCACTCCTATCCAGGGACCAACACAGCTACAACACCGCAAACGTGGAAATCCGTTTAATTCACGAACCTGCTAATTCCTCTCTGTAATCACTTGGGTGTGAAACGGGAACCATGTTCTTCGCGTTGCACACTGACGGCTGATTTGGTTAATAAACGTCGTGCGTGGTTTTGCGGGTTTCACTGACTTCCAGCTGCCATCCTGACACAGCTGGACACAAACCCTGAGCAAAGAGCCGATTACCTAATAGGCTATAGCTCATTCACCATTTTCTCATGTGCTAACGTGCGCAAGACTGTGAAAATATTAATCTATACCATTACTTAATGAAATGTGTACAATTATATGAAACCTTCCTAGGGAGCAAAAATCTAGCCAATCTCAAACAAATGTTTTATCTATTTCATTGTAAAACAGGGCTACTACTCAACACGGCCCGTGGGTGGGAACCAAAACAAAAAAGTAGTCAAGATAATGGTCTTCCGTTGATGTGCGTTTCAGTAGTTAAATTCCTGGACTGTCATTGCTCATTAACAAGTGCTGTCATAGGGGTGGAAATCAGGTACATGCTGCATTTTATTAATATCAGCAGAACTGGTTTAAATGGGGCCTGCGTGTTGTGTAGTCTGGCCTTAAATCTTTGTATTCATGCCCATCGGTGTGAAAGAAGCTATTTGCGTGTATATTTGCATGTCTAGGCAGCCACACTTCGTTGAGGCCCGGCTCTCGGCCTGTGCTGTGAGTGTCGTTGTGGCCCCCAGGGCACCCAGAGTTGAGCAGCCCTGCTGTAAAATCCCCCCTTTCCATGGCTATGCCACCCGTGAGAAGGGACCTCTCCGAAGTTGATTAACATCACTGCTTCCAACGGCCTCGATTTCCAATCAGTCCAGCTGGCAACGAGCGCGGTCGCCCAGATCCCATTCAGCTGCTCTTGGCTGGCGCCGAGGGGCTCCCCTGCACAGCTCGCGTCGGCCCGCCGCCGGCGTTCATGAAAGATGCAGGCGGCAGGGATGTAGCTGCACGCTCCTGGGAGCTAGTTACAGGGCAGGGCAGTAACCAGAGAGCGGCCGTGCAGCTCCAGTTACGGAGCTTGGCGAAGGCGCCGCAGAACAGGCTCAGCCCTGCTCCTCCACCTGAGCCCCTGGGATAGGCTTGAGCTTCGGCTGCATCTACTGTGGGGCGGAGCTTCATCAACTGCCCCAATCCTGGAGGTGCTGACAGCTGCTGGGCCTGCCGGGAGGTCCCCTCCAGCCAGCCCACCCAGGGAGGGACTAAGAGAATGGCGTGTGGTCTCGTGGGCACAGACTTCTGCCCGTTTGCCCCGTCCCATCCGCTCCAACCCGGCACTGCCCTAGTCCGGCCTCTTCCCTCCACCAGCTCCCCATGGGATCCTAATCGCCCTCCCACCACTGGCTCCCTGTCCCAGTCCCCTCGCCCAGCCAGTGCCCCCACGCTCCTGTTCCTGGCCAAACTCCTTCCTCATCTCTCCCTGCGCCCACACTCATCAGCTCTGCCGCCCTCCCCGGTTCCCCATCTCCCTGCCTTCCCTTACAACGCCTGGTTCTAGCCCAGCCTCAGTTCCCACCTCCCAGACCCAGTTCCTGTTCCCTTGCTTTAGGCTGCGTCCCCTCCCTCCACGCTGCCTGGTTTCTCCCAGGGGAGCGCCGAGAGCAAAGGGGCTTCCTGCTTCAATTCCTGTGCCCAGACCTACAGCAGGAACTGCAAGGAAAGGAAAGCCCTGACCCGCAGGTGCCTGCGGCACGCCCGGCATGGATGGGCTCCTCTCAGATTTCAGCTCTCAAGCTCTAGCTCAGCAGTCGTGCCGAGATTTAACATACTCGCTCCTACTTACGGAGCTGCATGCTGGAGAGAGGAAGGGGGCGGGCAGGGGCAGGCTAGGGATGGAGCCCATGTTTCCTGACCCAGCTGCAGCTGGGGAGAACGGTTCAATGTAAATGATCAAACAGACAGAGTGTTTTCACTTTCTCGTGTTACTTTACCAAACTTCGTTTTAAAGGAAAATATGAGTGTGTGTCCAACACGCAAGATTTCAGTGTTTTCTTTATGGTGGGGTGGGGAACCAGTTTTGGGTCGGAGGCCACTGACCCACAGAAAAATCAGGTGGGGACCACACGAGTGAGAAGCAAAAAGACTCCTCCAACGCCCAACCCCCACCGCTGTGGCCCAGCTGAGACACCTCACTGCTCTGGCGCTCCAGCCCCACAGGGACAGGGAGGACGGAGGTGCAGGGCTTCCTTTTGGAGTTACTGTATTTTATGGACCCCCTCAGGCTCTGGGGTTCAGCGTGCAGGACAGGACTGCCAGTGTGGGGGAGTGGGATGGGGTGCAGAAGGGGGAGAGGTTGCAAGGTCTGGATGGAAAGTAGGGGGCAGAAGCAGGCTGGGATCTGGCTGGGAGAGGGAGCAAGAGCAACGGTGGATGCAGGAGCAGGGTGGGGGTAGGTGTCTGGGCAGGAGGGAGGGTGCAGGAACAAGGGAGAGTGTTGGAGCAAGCTGAGGTTCGGGGTCTTGGCGGGGGGAGGGGATTGGGATGTGGGGGTTTACCTGGCTTTGCCCCACCCCCACACAGCAAGGATCCCGGCGCAGAAGGGAGGCTCGTGATGAAACCAGAAGGGGGCAAAGTTCAGACAGGAGAAAAGGAAACGAGTGACATGGGGTGAGGTGGCGAAACTGAGCGTCTCAGGAAGCCACGTAGGCAGGAAAGTAGCAGGGTCCCACAGGGAGTGGCTATCTCCAGCCAGAGGGATCGGACTCGATGCTAACACACGTGGGAAGGGGCTTAATCCAGCCTCCCAGCTAGGAGCAGGGATGGAAGCGACAGCTCACACCCCTGGCTAGAGGAGCAGGAGACCTAACGCGGGGGCAGACGACGCCCTCTGCTACTACCTCCCCCGAAGCACCCACCCTCAGCTCTGACCCTGTCGGGTGGTTCCCTGCTGCCCGCAGCGCGGACAGACGGGGCTAGCGAAGCAAAGGACAGACTGGGGAATGCCTGCCGGTTACCTGGTGGCCTGGCTGTGAGCGGGTGGCGCTGCAGCCTCGCTGCGCCCCGTCTGCTGCTCCCACCCAACCACGCCCTGCGGGATCCCCGTTAACCGTTACACTAAACCGCCTAAACGGGATTTGCCATCCCTAGTGCGCGGCGCCCCTGCCATGGGAATGTGCCAGGAGGAACAGACTACTTCTCCCTGCCAGGCCGGGCTCAGCACCGCCAGCCCAGGAGCAGCCAGGGCTCCTGTCAGCACCCCCTCCCTTCCAGGGCAGGGATCTCTTTCGGTCCCCAGGCTCCTCTAGGATTTCACAGCAGCCTCCGAAACAATTGGAGGGGCCCTGCCACTCCCTGCGCTTGGGCTACCTGAGCCGCCTTCCTGGATTACAGCAGCTGCGGCGACAGCCACGCGGCCAGATGACAGCAGGCTTTGAGGGATGGGGGATGTAGCTGGGCGTACAGCCCCAGCACACTCTGCCCGGCTAGGCAGCAGCGGCCCCAGAGAACCAGCCCCCTCGTTCCTGGAACTCTTCCCGCACCCCCAGGAGCTGGGGGGCCCAGCACGAGGCGAGGGTAGACGCCAGTGGCCAAGCAGTGGAGTTTGTGGAGCAAATCTGCAGGCTCCACAGGTGCTGAGACAATTCTCTTCCAGGAGTGTTAACTCGGCAGCCTGAGGGCCCTGGTGATGCAAACCCCAGCCTGGGCCTGCTCTAGGGATGTGAAATAGCGATTACTGACTAGTCCAGTCACCTCCTGAATTCTCATCGGTCACTTGACTGGCCTATAGTGCCCGGGGGCGGGGCTGGCAGCCAGCGTGCTCCGGCCCCACTCCCAAGGAGCCCCACCGCTCCGCGCTGCTGTCTCTGTATCAGCAGAGGTGCCGGGCGGGAGCTGGTCCACGAGGGGAGTCAGTTTAAAAACCAGCTCCCCTGGCGGACCGGCTCCCTGTTGCCCCGCTGCTGCCTCTGATACAGCGGCAGCACCGCAGGGTGGAAGCAGCCTGTCTGGGGGGCTGCGCTCCCGGACGCGGCACAAGCTGCCCGCCACCCAGCTCCTACCACACTTTCAATGCAGAGCCGCAGCCGGGGAGGTCCTGGACTGCGCTACGGAGCCCTGGCCTGGGGGGGGCGTCGTCTGTCGCATTAACTGATAACCTTCTGCTGATGGGTTCACCGACTCCACTATCCCCTCCCTAGCCTGCTCGTGGCCTGGGCACAGCACTGCCTTCTGCGAGCGCTCACCCCGCCAGCCGCTGCTAGCAAGCCTCCTGCCCTCCCAGGATCCTCCTGCCAGAGAGGGGTCGGGCCGGGGGTTGAGGGCTGCAGCTGGGGGTGGGGCTCTGGGGAGGATGCAGGCTCAGTAGGAAGCCTGGGTGCGGAAGGGCTTTGGGGTACCAACGGCGCTCACTGCGGCGCCCGGGTCCCTGTGGGCGCCAGGCGAAGGGACAGCCAAGGGGATTCCACGTGCTGCCCTTAGGCCGGGACAGCGTGTGAAACCCGCCCGGCCACCCTTCTGCAGGGCAGGACTCCCAGGGCCCCGGGACCTCCCCCAGCTTCGAAATGCTGCCATGGAGGACAAAGCCAAGGGGGCGGCTCTAGGGCTGAGCAGCAGCCACTGCTGGGCGCGCCTTGTGCTCGAGAGCTTGGCTGCTCGTGGTCGGTGCCATGCGGCTAGCTCTGGGTTAGCGCGGGAGCGAGCACGGCACAGCCTGCCCCAGGCGGGCCCTGGGCTGGGAGTTACAGGGAGGGGCCCCTTCCTGGCAGGCAGTGCTTCACCTGGGCTGTGCCGCTGGCGGGCCGGCGGGGCTCCTCCCATGCATTCTGGCTTGGTGGCGCTGCAGGTGGTGCTTCTGGCGGAAAGCGTAGCCACAGGTGGGGCATTCGAAGCGCCCTGGAGTGACGTGGGCTTGCAGATGGGCTCTCAGCAGCACCTCGCTCTGCAGGCAAAAGGCACACGTGGCGCACGAGAACACACGGCAGGGCGGGCCGCGCGCACTGGGCGGACCAACACGGGACAGACGGTGCGTCACGCTGAACGACTCTGGACTCTCTGGGCGGGACCGGGGGAGAGATGTGGAGCTTTTCACACAGGGCTGTCCCAAGGGGGGTTGGGCAACCCCCCCACTGCAAACCTTCCCCAAGCCCTACCCTCTCGTCCAGGGGATCACAGAGAGCCTGGCATGCTGGCAGCAGGGGCGCTCTGCTTCCCGCCACCCTGTCCATCCTATGGACGACAGGGTCCCGGGGATTATGGGGGCCACCCGCGTGGTGAGTCTGCCCCAGGCCCCTAGAATCCCTCCGGTCCCTCCTGTTCATAGGATGGGTGGGAAGGGCACTGCAGGGCCGATGGACAGGACGGCTCCGCTCTCACCTCTAGGGGCGAGCCCAGCTGGGCCGTGGCTGCCCTCTGAGCGCTGGCAGCCCGTGTGAACCTTGTGCTGGTCCCACACCCGCAGGCTACTGTCCGGGCAGCCCCATGGCCTAGGACTGGATGGGCTGCCCCCCGGGCTGCCCACGAGGGGCAGCATGCTGGTGGGGCAGAGCCAGGAGGCGGCTGGCAGAGTCAGGCCCAGGCAGGCAGAGGCTCCAGTGTCCAGGGCTGCGAGTGTCCCAACGCCCCTGGTCACTCCCCACTGCAGCGAGAAAGGCTCGTCCCTGGCCAGTGGGCGGCCGGGCCGCACTGTCCAGGCTCATAGCGCCTCTGAGCACGAGGCAGCTGGACGCAGCCACCACCAGCCCGCCGGAGAGTCCCATGCCTTCCCCTGGGAAGGAGGACTGGCTACAGCGACAGCCCCAGAACTCACCGCACAGCTGCTCCTTCCCAGGGTTTGCCCAGCACCTCCTCGCTGGTGGGCCGGGGGCGCCCGGGGAGACGCCAGCGGGTGGTGGGCAACACACTGGGGAGAAGCCCAGCCCCACCCCCAACCCCACAGCGGTGGGGAAGGCAGAGGGAGCGAGAGGTTTCTAGCAAGGTGCTGGACCTGCCAGCATCCGTCTCCACCAAATCAGAATCTCTCCCTCCGCCCTCAGCTGCTGGGAGCTTCCTGCCTCTTCTCCTCCAGCCTGCCACTGAGGGGCAGTTCCAAGCCTCCTCCCCCTGCGGCGTGCCTGCCTGTCTCTCCGGAGCACCCCCTCCTGCTGCCTGCGAGGCCTCAGTTGTCTCCCCAGTGCCGGTTCCGAGGGGCGAAGACCCTCCAGTGCAGCTCCACCCTTCAGCCCTTTGCTCGCTGGCCCTGGAGCCGAGTTCTTGACCGCTCTGGGAGGGCAGCAAGGTGGCCCACCCCACCGGGCGCCCGAGCAGTACTCCGCAAGGTGCTGTTCTGGGCTCTGGCCAGAGCCTGCTTCTGCAGCCCAGCGGGGACAGGCACGGCGGGAGCGCTCTAGAGGGGGAGCTGAGCTGAGCTCAGGGAGCTCCCAGGCGAGAGCAATGGCACCGCCATTGGGCACCAACGCGTGGAAGTGGGTGAGAAATGCAGCCTGTCAGCCCCACGCCACCCAGAGCCCCCAGACTGGCAGGAAAGGGCCTCGGAGTGGGCGACTGGGAGGCTTTAGGGTGCAGCAGGAGAGTCGAGTCCCCTCCCACCGCCGAAGCCCCACTGCCTCCGACCAGCACACGCTGTAACAGCCAGAAGGGTCCTGGGCCTACCTTAAACCTCCAGCCGCAGTGCGGGACGCTGCAGCCGTAGGGCCGCTCGGCGTCGTGCACCCTCATGTGCTTGCTGAGCGTGGAGCGGTCCGGGTAGGCGCAGAGGCAGACCTGGCAGGTCACGGTCCCCTGGCGGTGCTCCTGCCGATGCAGCCGGGCTACCGCGCTGATGGCCGACTGGAAGCCGCACTGCTGGCAGTGGTGCAGTCGCCGCGGTGAGGCTGGGCGCTGTCTGCTGCAGCCGGCTTGGTGGCTCTGGGCGTGACGCTGCAGCAGGCGCTTTCCAGCAAAGCCCTTCTTGCACACTGGGCAAACCAACTCCCGCCCACGGGGTCTTTCCAGAGGCCTCCCAGATCCCTGCGGCTGGGAGCCACTCCCATGCTCCCCCGAGTTCACGCCCGCCTCGTAGTCAGCCACGCTCATGACTCTCCCAGCCCCCTGCAACGGCCCCTGGGGCAGCGGCAGGCGCTCGGCACCGGGGTGCCTGGTACGCACATGGCCAACAAGCCCCTCCTTGGAGTAACACTGCTGGGCACAGTGCAGGCACTTTAAGACCATCCGGCCATAATCAAATGCTCGCCCCTTGACGGTCTCTGTGGTCAGGATGAAGTGAATGTCCGGGCCTGGATCCGCCGGCTCGGTGCTGGGCAGCTCAGGGTCTGGCGCTGCCTGGGGGCCAGCTGGCGAGGCGGGGTGGGCAGCCGTGCTGTCCCCGGCGCTGGGGCCTAGCGGCTGCAGCTGGTGAAAGGTGCGACAGTGGTAGAGGAGGACAGTGTGGGAGGAGAAGGCTCTCGCGCACAGCTCGCAGATGTAGACACTGCCAGCCTGCACATCTGGGGAAGGGAGAGAGTCACACACTGGAGGGGAAGCATCGAAAGAGAATCTGAGCCTCAAGGGAGCGACAGTTCGGGAGGGTTCGCCAGCCTATAGCTACCCTACGTGCCAGGGGAAGCACTTGCCAGGGGATGCGGTGAAGGCCAGGACTGTAACAGGGTTCAAAGAGAGCTAGATACATTCATGGGGGTTAGGTCCATGAATGGCTGTTAGCCAGGATGGGTAGGAATGGTGTCCCTAGCCTCTGTCTGGAAATGGGCGACGGGAGGGATCACTTGAGGATTCCCTGTTCTGTTCCCTCCCTCTGGGACACCGGGCACTGGCTGCTGTGGGCAACCAGGACACTGGGCTGGATGGGTCGCTGGTCTGACGCTGTCTGGCCGTTCCTATATTCTGTAGTGCTCCTGGCGGGGAAGCCCAGCGCTGACACCAGGAGCCAAGCGCAGACACGCGCAAGCGACGGATCGGCAGTATGCTAGAGCAAGGCAGGCCAACCGCTTTTGTAGTGTAGACATGGCTTGACTTACGGTGAGTTTTATGCAGAATGAAGGGTGTTAGCTCGGAGAACTGGCGCAGACACGTCCCACACACCAAGGTATCATGCTCCACGCTCCTGCCGGGCCCCTGGCCTACACGCAAGGAGGCAAAGCAGAAGGACCCTTACACTAGGACAGGGAAAAGGCTGGAGACAGCTTGCTCCTGCAACAGCCGTGTTACGAAGGAGACTCAGACGTGTATGGGTAACAAGCGGCTTCCCTGCGTCCTCCCCATGGCTGTGTGGAGTCGCCAGTGGCTACAAAGCACTAGGGGCATGGTTAAGCAAGACTGTCCCACGAGCCAACAGGGCTGGAAGAGCAAAGTCCCCAGCCTTTCCCCATGCTGCAAAGAGCCTCTGTGTGCAGCAGAAGTTCCTGATATCAGTTACGGGTCCCCTCACACAGACAACGGATCTTCACTGGCCTCTCAGGCTCAGCCTGCGGCACAAAGGAAGAAGGCGCCTGACCAGAGCGGAGAGTCAGGAGCCGAGCACTGAGGTGTGAGTGGGGGAAGGCAGGGACAAGAAGCAAGGGTGGGGAGAGAACGGGGACAAGGAGCCCAGCAGGAGACTGGGATGACAAGAATAAGTGAGAAGAGCTGGGGCAGATGGGGTGAGGGCTTTTGGGGGACCGGCACTGAAGAGTCTATAGCAACCCCCTGAATTTGGCTTAGAACGGGGATGGACAACCCGCAGCTCTCGAGCAGCTCTTTAATTAAGGAAATGCGGCTCCTGCTGCTTCTGAGCCGTGCGCCTGGACTGCTCATGGCTGGCTGCTCTGCACACGGTGCCCCAGTACCTGGAGGGAGAAGCGCGTGGCATGAGGAAACAATACCAGAGATCAACAAGCTGGAGTGAACCAGGCACTTCAAAGTGTGCTAATTTACTTCTCAGTTCAGTTTAATTTTAAAAAACTCACAGGACATAATAGGGCAGTGGTGTTAAATTTAACATACATAGTGGGGATGCTTTTTTTTTTTTTTTTTTTTTTTTTAAGTGAGAGAATATTCCTGTATCTTTAAAGTTTTTTTTTTTAAATTTGGTGTCTGTTCCTTGTCAAGTTCTCTGAAGATCTATGGATTGGCCGAGAATTTTTTAAGTGACTAGAGACTTTTTTATTGGTTTTTGTCCAAAACATCCTGTAATGTTATTTTTAATCACTACATTTTGGGTACTATATCTGTCTATCTTTCTATATATATAGATATATAAATATAACACGCATGGCTCTCCGCACTCCATCCACCGCTAATTTGGCTCTTCATCTCTAACTGGTTGGCCACCCCTGGCTTAGAACCAGTGTTCCCTGTAAGCTGAGCACTTGGACAGCTGCCCAGGAGATTCAGGTGTTGCCCAGCTGACTGGCAGAGCGCCCACAGCTGGCAGCATGAGTTTCTACTGGTAGTTCACATCTGCACATACCTCAGTGCACTGAACAAATTTTCTGCACATGGATGGAAAAAATTAGAGGGAACGTTGCTTAGAACCCAGGCTTCCTGAATCTCAGAATTCCTCTACCCTCAGCTGAATCAGGGAGCGCTCCTAGGGAAAAGCTCGCATGCAACCACCTCATCAAAGACTGTAACTTAACTGTGGCCACAAGGAGGTTGAACTAAATTTGCACCTGAATTCTGGCACATCAGAACCTGACCCTGCCACCTTAAAAGTTCCTTTAAAGCAGGCTTCGGGGCAGGGAGGCTGTACACGGGTTCTGCTGGCAGTAACAGTGCCCTTCCGGCGGCAGCGTGTCCGTGCGGGGAAGAGAGGCGCTCATGGATGAGTATTAGCCTGGTGCTGGCTCACTGCACTACCGGCATTGCACATGCTAAGCGTCGGGCACAGCTGGCACCTTCAGCCTGGCAACCGCCTCTGCTGCTGCACGCCGGGAGAGCCCGCCCCCGCCCCGGCTGGTGCCCCGCAGGCCGGGAGAGCCCCCCCCCCCCGCCCCGGCTGGTGCCCCGCAGGCCGGGAGAGCCCCCCCCCCCCCCCGCCCCGGCTGGTGCCCCGCACGCCGGGAGAGCCCCCCCCCCCCCGCCCCGGCTGGTGCCCCGCACGCCGGGAGAGCCCGCCCCCCGCCCCGGCTGGTGCCCCGCACGCCGGGAGAGCCCGCCCCGGCTGGTGCCCCGCAGGCCGGGAGAGCCCCCCCCTCCCCCCGCCCCGGCTGGTGCCCCGCAGGCCGGGAGAGCCCCCCCCCCCCCGCCCCGGCTGGTGCCCCGCAGGCCGGGAGAGCCCCCCCCCCCGCCCCGGCTGGTGCCCCGCAGGCCGGGAGAGCCCCCCCCCCCCCGCCCCGGGTGGTGCCCCGTAGGCCGGGAGAGCCCCCCCGCCCCGGGTGGTGCCCCGCAGGCCGGGAGAGCCCCCCCGCCCCGGGTGGTGCCCCGCAGCAACTCACCAGCCTGCTCGGACATGGCCAGGTATCCTCCTGCAGCCAAGGCCGCCGCTCAGCGCCTGCAGCGTGACACGCACAAGGGGAGGCCTGACTCTCGGGGGGCGGCCCGGGGGGGGGGGGAGAGGGGGGGCGGCCCCCCCGCGGGAATAACGCCCTGCAGCGGCCCCTGCCGGCCGGAGGAGAACGCGTCACCCGCACGTGCGTCTCAGAAGGGCAGGGGGCTCCCCCCCCCCCAGCGCCGGAGGCCGGTGCCCGCGCTCAGCGACCCCCCCCCCCCCCCGCGGCTGCCGGAGCAGACCCCGCCCGGGGCGAGCGGCCCAGCCGTGTCCGGACCCGCCGCCCCCCCACACGCGCCCCCCGCCCGGGGCGGTCCATGTCGGGGGGGGGGCACGTACCACCCGCCGGGGACCACGCGCCCTGCGAGCCGTAGCGCTAAGCAACGGGAGCCCGGCACTTCCGCCTCGCGCACTGCTACTTCCGGCTCACGCCGCACGAGAGAAGCAGGTGGGGGCCCGCCGCGCGCATGCGCCGCCAGCCTCCCCGGGCGGCTTAGCTGGGGGCGTTGGGCGGAGCTTTGTACGCTGCCCTCCCCCAGCGAAGTCTCTTCGTTCCCATTGGCTGGTTTCTGGCCAATAGGAGCCGAGAGATGTTGCTGGGGGCGGGGACAGCACACAAAGCCCCGCCCCCAGGGCCAGCTGTTCGGAGCAGACTGGGGGGCCTGCTTCGGGGCGCAGCCCCCCCCCCCAAGCAGTTGCAAGGGCTAAGACCACTCACCACACTCCTGCCGCCGCCCCCCCAAAGTTACTGCCCACCCCCACACAGCGCCCCGGGAAGAGATGCTTTGCCAGGGCTAGAGAGTCAGCTCTTGGGGCTGCAGCCCTCCATGTACATCTGAACCTGGTACAAGGGGACGGCCCCGGGGCCTTGGCCCAGCCGCGCAGCAAGTACACAGAAAAGGGGGAGGTACTAGCGCACAACTTTTACAAAATCATTTAATCAGCGCTGCACCCACAGGATCGGTTCCCACAACCCCAGGACTGCCAAAGCCTGATGGGAGAGCGGCAGTGCCTCAGGGAGGGTGAGAAACGAGTTCCTACTCTCCACTGGGCACAGAAGGAACTGTGTCCCCATGCAGGCTAGGTCTGGCTCAAGAGGGCACCGAGTGGCAGGAGGCTAATCAAGGCAGCCTGCCCCTACTACTGCCCGTGCAAGTTTACAGGTGAAAATGAGGAAAAAAAGGTAGCCAGGTCTTGAGACTGTTGCATCTCCACAAATCTCATAGGCGACACCCTCCCCCCCAGCACGGCCACGGCACTGCAAGCCCAGGCTCTCAAGTTAACTGACCTACTCACAGCCCCAGACCCTGTATTATTCACTGATGCCTGGTAAACCAAGGCAGAGATGCCCAGCGGGAGGAGGAGAAAGGAGTTGCCTTAAGCCCCAGTGCCCTCGTTCCACGCAGACTGAGCTGAGCCAAGGCCCAGATATGCAGCAATCCTTTGTGCAATCAACAGGGTGCATCACGGACAGGGAGTTAAGTGACTCCAGTCAGAACACACACAAACCCCAGCCCCCACCAGTAAGTCTAGAGAGAAACAGGTGAGTCTAGCGCTGTGGGTGGCCCAGGGGGGCTCTTTGTACTGGCTGCAGTTACTGATCCACTGAACAGGAAACCATCCTTCACAAGGCAGTTTGGTCCTGCTGGTTCAGGTGATGAACAATTTCACTAGGCCCAAAAATGGCTGTTCAAAGCGCATTAAAAAACCCTCAGACTCCTGGGTGTGGAAATGTCTTGGCTCAGAGGCCCCGTGTCTATTTGCTCCGTGAAGACAGAGGTGAGCTGGGATTGTGACTCCTGCCTGGAAGCCAGCTGCACCTTATCTTAGCAAAGAGGATTGTCTGTGTCACGGATGCGATCTTTGGTGCTAGGTCGTCCTGCCAGGAAGACTCCAAAGGAACTTTCCCACACGCCCTGGCCCCCTGGCAACCAGCCGCCAGTCCTGCATCCTTAGCAGCAAAGCCGGATTTCCCAAGCGGCATCCTGTGCCAGCAGTGCCACAGGGAGCGTGGCCACTTCTAGGTACGGCACCCGAGCAGCTGCTGGAAGACTGTAAGCGCTTGTCAATGCCAGCGCCACGCACAGCGTCACCACCCAGGGCAGCCTGTGGAGATCCTGCGGCGAGGAGCTGACGGACGCCGGTTTGGAACCAGCGTTGGATCGAGGTGGCGGGAGGCTCCTGCTGCCTGTGCTCAGAATGTGCTCTCGAGCAGGCAGCGGCAGCCGCAGCCAGTCGGGCACACTTCCTGGGTGCGGAACCACTCCATCATGTGGCTGGTGTGCCCTCCGTGGCCGCAGGTCAGGCAGAAGTTGGAGGAGCCCCGCACGGCCACGTGGCAGATGGCGCACTGGAAAGTGAAGCCCTTGCAGATGGCGCACTGGGTGCCCCGCACCTCGCTGCGGCAGTGACTGCAGTACACCCCGAACTCTGGCAGGAAACAGAGAAAAACAGTCCCTGCCAGCCTGTCGCCCCGGACACTGCGGTTCTCTGTTCATCCCCAGGGCAGGTGCCCGAGTCTCCCCTCATGGCCCTCTTATCTTCCCAGATCTCCACCTGAGCGCCCCCCCCCAGTTCTTCTCACGGGCCAGTTACATTCCTTCGCGCCTCTGCTGAGCCTCTGCAGCTAGGCTGAGCCAGCCGCGTGCTAGGGGCTGGGCGGAGGGAAGGGCTTTTAGCCAGGGCTGGACGGCCACTGGGGAGGTGAAATCCTTCCGCTGCCCCATTCTCTCCTCCCCATTGCCAAAGAGCTGCCTTTGCTTCGTACGGAGGAGACGGCTAAGCAGGCACAAGCCAAGCCCAGCACGTTGGCGGGAGCAGACAACTGCTGGCAGACGGGCAGCTCTCCGATTTCCCAGCCCAACAGCCAGGCAATGGGGCCCGGGGAGCTCACTCTCCACTGCTGCATCATGCCCACCTGGAAGGACAGCGTGCCTTCCTCCCGCCAGGCCTGCTGGAGAACCGCAGCAGGCAGCCCCAGGGGCTGGGGGCCTGGTTTGCTCCCCGCTTACTGGCTGGGCTCCCAAAGCCAGAGACCAGGCCTTTCTCCAGCTCCTAACGTCCCTCCCTCCCACATACAAAGCTGCTTCACGGGGATCCAGCCTGCCCGTCTGTGCTGCACGCTGCCACTGGGGGGGCAGAGTACCCACATGCCATTTGCTGCCACAGCCCCTCTCTTGCTGGGCATCATGGCCACATCTTAGAACCTCCCATCTGTCCCACTGGTCCCCTGGCCCTGGAGGCAGGAGGTGGCCGGCAGGGCAGCTGCAAGGGACAGCACCACACTCACCAATTCCCTTGTGCGGGTCAGGAGGGCAGGAGACGAACTTCAGCACTTCAGCCCGTTTCTCCCGCAGGCCCCAGCGATACAGGATTTCCCCATAGCATTTCTTGAAGTCATCGAACTGCTGAGTGTTGGCAGGGTCCAGCAGCCTGGCGGCGAGACCAGAGTCACGGGCTCCCCTCACTCCCAGGGGCCATGGCGGCGAGACCAGAGTCACGGGCTCTGCTCGCTCCCGAGGGCCACGGCGCGGCTTGGGCTGCTGCCCCGTGTCTCATGTGGGGTTTGTGGACAACGTGTCCGGGAGACTGAGCACACCCGCCATGGGGACGAGGCTGTGCCTGGGCACGCCAGGCTCTCTCCCAGTCCTCCCTGCAGCGGATTCAGAACAGGCGGCCAAGCGGAGCAGAACCGGTCGGGAGCGGGAGCTTCCGGGCCACCGAGGGCGAGGGGCACACCAGCGCTCCCTCGAGTAGCTGACACCACCCCAGCCCTGTGGCCGAGCGCTACCTTTTGTTCCTGTCGTGCTGGTCTCTCTCGCGCTCCCGGTGGTCAGCGTAGGCCAGGGCTCCGTAGCGCAGCTCATCGGGCGAAGACTCGCCCCAGGGCACAAAGGGGTGCTCCAGCTCTCTGCCTGCTGCCCAAGCCAAAGGAGGGTTGGGGTGTGGAGAGCGGGTGGGGAGCATGCCACGCCACAGGCTCGCGGGAGTCGCGAATACCAGGCGGAAGCGTGGGCGGCTGCTTGCACTCTCCCCCCAGGATGCCTCAGTGCCACTGTCTACCCCGCACGATCACTACTCCGGCCCAGGCAGCCAACCTTCCCATTTGCCACCGGCCTCTGAAAGCCTCTTTCCAGCTCCCCAGCACAGGTTTGCTGCCAGGGTCGACGTCCCTGCCTGCAATTCCTTATCTCCCCTCCCCCCCGAAAGCCACGTTAGGCCTAAGACACTCCTGTGAGTAAAGCCACCTCCTCTGCCTGGCCGGCCCAGCCGCTCCATACCTATGTTCCAGCCTCCAGCGTTGAGCCCTGGGTCCGACATGCTGGAGCAGGAGCCCGACGAGGCAAAGCTGGGCTGTGGGGCGGGAAGGAGAGGGAGTCACGTCAGCCCCGGGCCACAGCTCGCCCCGGCTGCCCAGAAAAGCCCCCGCAAAGAAGTGGCTGCGTACGTATCGGCTGTGGGAGAGCCCAGTGGAGGAGCGCGGCGGGAAGGGCCCCGCGGAACTCACGCACCCCTGCGGCCTGGACTGGGCCTCGAAGACGCTGCAGAGCATGGCCAGGGTCTGCACGTCGTGGAGCTGACAGTAGTGAGCCAGCCTGAGGGGAGGAAGAGGAGAGGGCAGGGGTGAGGCCAGGCCTGCCCCGAGGCCGCGTGGTGCAATCTGCAGGGGGCGGGCAGACGCCGCCTCATTCCCGCTCCTGACTGGACAGGCAAGCAAGGCCTTGCGCCCGGGAGAGGGGGCCTCTGCAGGGTGGGGGCTAACCCCTAGCTACCCAGGGGAGTTCCTAAAGACCCCACCCACACTGGGCACACCCACCCCCAGGAGCAGCTCTGCAGGAGCCAGGCCAGGCAGGGCCATTAGACGTGCCGTCTGATCCCTTCAGGCTTCAGTGTTACTGGGTGACGATGCTCCGGCTCCTGGGCTCCCCCCACGCCCGCTCTCGGCCAGAGCTCCGCAGGACAGTGCAGGCGGGAGCCCGCGGTCGCTCCCCAAAGCGCGCTGGTTGTGGGAGGGTGGGGGATGGAGATGGGCGCTCCAAAGCGGGTGGGCGGCACTTGCCAAGCTGGAGACGACGGGCACATGGAGGTGGGTCTGCCCGCTGCCAAGAGGCTGAATGGGGTAGGGCCTGGATGACTGTTCCCAGCCAGGCCCACAGCGAACTAAGATCTCTGCTTGTTACACCTTGAGGGCCGCAGTTAGCTCCCGTGTCCCTGCTCCCCTGCTGGGGCAGAACCCCCGCAAGCCCTTTGGGGCAGGAGGCAGTGTTTTACTGGGTGTCCGTGCAGTGCCTCGCACCGCAGGGCCCTGCTCTTCGACCGGCCTCCACAGACACCGCTGCTCCCCGCCAGACCGCGCGGCATCCCCGAAGGGCCAGCAGACGGGCACCGGCTGGAGCGGGGCTCCCAGAATGCACTGGGCCTCTTTCCCGCGCCTGCCTTGCACCCATGCAGGAGGAGGGCAAGTGAGAGCGCCCATGGAGCTGGCTGGGCAGAGCTGTCAGCAAAGCAGGTTCTAAGCTTCAGTGCAGCTCAGCCTCAGCGGTCCGTTCTTCCAGTCCAAATGGATTTGGCTCAATGCCAAGAGGTGGGGGTAGTGCATGGTGCACGAGGGCCGAGTGTGAACGGGGGCTTGACTAGAATTGCACGAGGGCTACATGAACAGGGGCTTGACTGGAATTGCACAAGGGCTACGTGTGAATCAGGGACTGACAGTGGCCCTGCCCCGGCTCTGAGCTCGCAGAGACCTACAGTGACTCCAGGAGCTGACGGCCAAATGGGTGTTGGGCCCACGGCGTCTCCAAATCGGGGTCAGACTTCGGCCCGAGGCACAGATCTGTGGCCACCGTGGCCAGCGACCAGACCTGCGAGATACAAGAGAAGCAGTGTCCGTGATGGCCGGAAAGAGAAACAGCTACCCTGAGCCCGCCCTGCAGCCAGGCATGCAAGGCTCTTCGCTGGAGACCCCCGAATGAGCTAAACCCTTTCAGCTTTGGGGTCGGACTCAGTAATAATGGAGACTCAGTCATGTCAACCGGCTAGGTCCCTACCCCCTCCCTCACGGCCCCTAGGCTCTGTCTCCCTTCTACAGAGCCCCAGACTTGCCCGCCTCTCGAGGGCGCAACGGTACCGCCGGCCCTTCGCCCAGCTTCCTGCTCTGTCCTTCAGAGCAGGCTGGCCAGAGCTGCATGGTGCGCTAGCGGAGGGGGAGCCCTGGGCTGGCAGGGGTGTCAGAAGGGCTGCAGAAGCCAAGAGAAAGGGCAGGGGAGCTGGGACAGGGAGAGCGAGGGGGCAGAGAGAACAGTGTGCCAGGAGAGGCGGCAGGGGACTCAGGCCTGCAGTAGTGCTCTGGGTGCTGGGGAACTGAAGGACAGAAGCAGAGCAGGCCTGAGCCAAGGTGCAGCCACAGGGCCAGGGAAAGCCGGGCGATTTGTGCCAAGGAGTCTCACAAGGGGAATTCCTGTCCCCACGCCGCAGCTCAGGGCTTGGCCGAGACGCAGGGCACTTCCAAAAGGCCGCGGCGCAGCTGGGGCAGGGCGGTGGGAGCCCGGTGCAAGCCAGACACAAGTCAGCCAGAAAACCTCCCAGACCCAGCCTTCCCTCTGCGACTTGGGCCAAGCCAATCGGAACAGGTCTGGCTGCGGTTTAAGGAACACGCGCCTAAGGCCCAGCGGTTCCGTTCTAAAACCGTGGGTTAAAAAATGCTTAAACCGAAGCGAGCCATTTGCATGCGTTTCCAGAGCGTCACAGACACCGCTGCTCCAAGGAGTAACGTCGTGGCGCGGCGCTCGCAGGGCAAATGCCAGGCCATGCTGCTGAGGAGCGCAAGGCGGAGAACACTCATGGAACAGAAGCTGGTCTGTTCTCATTCGCCCCGGGGAATCCAGCGCCAAGCAAGCAGGCTGACTACTCAACCCAGTCTGAGATCAGCAGGTCTCCGGGGCTCTCTGCCCTGTGCAGTCAGACAAGCCGTGCCTATCACGAGCCCCGCAAGTGGGGGGCGGGGGGGGTCCTTTTGTCGGCCAGGCCCATTTGTGACACAGCAGAATGCCCCGTTTCTAGCCTGGCCCACGAGAAAGTCTCAGAGCACCCGAGCACCGCGGCGGGTTTGGCAAAGGCCGTGAAACGAACCGCTCACTGGCCTGGCCTAGGGTTTCTCCGGGCAACGTCTGCCCCAGTTACTAAAGGGGAGGTGCCTCAACTCTTCAGGAAAGCTGCAGAGGGTCTTGGGGTGCCTGCTGCGCCCCGCGGCCCAGCCAGGCCCTTGAGATGCAGGGCTAGGCCCAGGAAGGACCATGCGAGTGGGAGGGACTCACGCAGGCATCCTCTCAGCAGCGGTGCCCCAGTAGAGGACAAGCCCAGTACCTGGACGAGATCCCTCCGTCCAGCCGCCAGGGCGGAGGCGGCATTCTTCTGGCAGGTCTCCTGAATGTTAGTCACGTTCAGTCTGAAAGGGAAAGAGAGGGTGCTCTTACTGACACGCTCCTTCCCAAGAGGGCAAGGCCGGACCGAACCCCCTAGTCACCCAGACACATCCCATCTCCCGACCCCCTGCCAGCCGGCGTGCCGCACAATGCCTGTTCCTCGCCAACAGGGAGGAGCAGGACCCGGCCCGAGATGGTCTGCCAAAGAACGTGAGACCCTGGGCAGAGTGACATGCGCCTTGGAGGACCTCCCAGCTCCGTGGCAGCATCTCCCTCTCGCTGGTGGCCACAGAGTTCAGCAGCTCTCCCAACACCCCAGGACTTCCCTTTTGTCTCTTTCCGTTCCTCTCCGGGGGCAATGGAGCAAAGGCTGCACGAGACCCAGAAGAGCTCACCAAAGGCAAATCCTGGTGTGTCTAAAGGCAGCCTAAGGGCCTGACATTGGCCAATGGCTGGAGTTCTTCTTCCTCTGTCTGAGGGCTAGAGAAAGCAGGGATTTGTTCCCTCCAGACATAGCACCGGGACTCTCGTGCTCACGGCTGCAGCGTCAGCAGAATGGCAGTGAAAGCAGAGTCGTCCGAAGACGAGATTTCCCTTTTCTTTGCGCTTGTTTTATGTCAGTGACGAATGAGAACCAGGAGAAAGGGTTGTTCGGAAAGATTCAGCACTCTGGACCCAGGGGTGAGCCCTCATGACATGTGTGCTAAGAATACACAGCCCTGACGCCAAGACGCACACACGTGCAAAGTTGAACACACCTTTCCGAGTGTGCGAGGACGTATGTGCGTGCATCTCTGAACGCAGATCTCTCTCTATGCGGACACACTTCTGGGCCTTATCACCCGCGTTAAGGGGCAAAAGTTCATGCCAAAGCCAACCCGTGGGAGCTGTTCTTCACCAGTCCCCCGGCAAGAAGGGCCCACGCACATTGGGTGACTCCAGCAAGGAAGTCCTCCAACAGCCTTACGGGTTCTGCTGCAGGGCTGGAGCAGCTGTGCAGGTCCCATGCGCGTCCCTTGCAGGAGTGGCTGGGACAGAAGCCGCCTCTGTCACGCTACTGGATTTTAAGGGGAGCAGCCAGATCACTGCTGCACCCCTGGGGGGGGGTGTTTGCCCCAAAAGCTGGTACAATGGGGGCCATGTGAGGTGTCAAACAAAAGCTCACTGTCTCCTGATTCTGTATATGCTCTTCATATACCTGTATAACGTCTGTGTGGAAGTTATAGACATGTACTCTGTATGGAGACTGGAAGTGTCTCTATATGCGGTCGAGCAATAGGCGAGAAAAGCTCACCCTATGGACATGCTAATTAGCAAGCCACCAGGAACAACAGGTCTCTTAAGTACCACAGACGCACCTGGGAAGGAATCTAGGTGCCTGGCCACTGACCATGTGACTGTCTCCAGCTTGGAAGAGACCAGGAAGGGATATAAATAGGCCATGTGGCCGACTCTATCTTGGTGCTCAGCTCAGCTCTTAATCCCAGAGGCAGCCGTGCAGGGATCAACGAGCCGGAAAGAACTGTGGACCCATCCTGACATAGGATGTGCACCACGGACTTTTAAGCCAGCAGTTATAACATCTTTGCTGCAAGCCTGCATTGAGAACTGGGAGATTCGATGCATGTAATGTATGATACTTTAACAACCTTACTCTCGCGCTTTTCTTTCTTTTAGTAATAAACCTTTAGATTTTAGATTCTAGAGGATTGGCTCAGCGTGGTTTGTGGGTAAGATCCAGAGTGTAAATTGACTGGGACCTGTGGCTACTTTCTTGGAACTGGAAGAACCCGTTCAGGGAAGGTGAGATTGGGTTCTAAAACCCCTCACCTGTGTGTTAGGCCTGGGACTGTCTGGGGCACGGAGGGAGCTAGGGTGTCAGAGGGGTTTGCTCGTGAGGCTTCTGGCTGGCCAGGCAGGCAGCAGAAGTGCTCTGTGGGACTGGTTGTGGCCTATTTGGGAAGGGCCGCCAGTCGGGGGCTATAAAGAGCCCCGAGTTTGAGCAATTCGCCCTGAGCAGACACCCTCCGCGGTGCCCAGACCTGGCCCGGTCCGTCACAGCCTCTCCTCAGGAGGCAGGGGGAGTGCGCAGCGATGCCGGGGGTGCCCGACGGAACGAGCTGCTGGCGACGGGGGCCGGGGCCGGGTACTCACATGTACTGCTCTCCTAGCGATTTGTGCACAGGAAGCAGGCAGGAGATATCCTGGATGATGACTTTGCCGGCAGCTTTAATGGGTCGGTTGCTGGCATCAGTCCCCTCTCGCTTGCTCTTCCATCGCCTGGATTTCTGCGGGAGAGACGGCAACGGGTGACTGGGGGAGGAGGCCCGACGGGAAGATGCAGCAGCACTGGCAGTTACGCAGGGCCGCCCGCCCCTGCCTTCGGAGGCTTTGGCCCACGAGACCACTGCCCACAGCATGCCCGGGGGACAAGGGAAAGGCGGGCCAGGCCAGCCTGCTGAAAGGCAAGCGCTCTGACGAGGGACTCTACATCTATGGGGCGCCAGGAGGAACAAACGAGCGCCCAGCCAGCCAGCAACACGCAGAAGGCCCAGGACCGGGCTCTGGTCTGACTCCAGCGAGGGCTCTGCGTGGAGAGCTGCCCTGGCTCGGCTGCCAGCTGCAGGCAGAGTCCCAGCAATAAGGCCCTGCCCGCGCTGGCTCTTCTGCTGAGTTCTAACGAGGGACGTTAGGTAGCGGCTCATGGACTAGTCGAGCAGCCTCAGGAATTCTTATCGGTCACTCGACCGCTCTCTAGTCCCCGGGGGCGGGCCCGGCAGCCAGTGCGCTCCGGCCCCACTCCCGAGGAGCCCCTGCCACCTGTATCCGAGGCAGCGCACGGGGGGCCAGGCGGGAGCTGGTCCAGGAGGGGAGCCAGTTTAAAAACCAGCCCCCCGTATGGATGGGCTGCCTGTCGCCCCACGCTGCTGCGTCTGGGAAAGGGGCAGCCGTGCAGGGTGGCAGCAGCCCGTCCCAGGGGGTCTGAGCTCCCAGACCTGGTGCAAGCTGGAACTGAGCCGGGCTGCCTGCCCCCTAATACACTTGAGATGCAGAGCCGCAGCGGGGGTCGGTCCTGGACCTGTCGCAAGCCAGGACTGAGCCGGGCTGCTGACCAGCCCGCTAAACATTTGCTGGTGGGGGAGGAGAGGGAAATGCCTGTCATCTATGGCATTAACTGATAAGCTTTTGCTTATCGGTTCACCGACTCCACTATCCCCTCCCGAGTTCTAAGGGTGCTGCGTGTGTCCCGGACCAGGCTGGGCTCAGAGCCCCTTGCCCTGTGCTCCGCCCGTGCTTCTGGGGGACAGGGATGGCTGGCAGGCGCCAACCAGAGGAGTCTGCCGGCGCGAGGAGACAAGGCCACGCCAAGCCCTCCCTCAGAGGGCTGCAGTTCTCCCCTGGGCCCAGGCGCACACAGCGACTCGGGCCAGCTCCCCAGCCCACCACGGGGAGGCGCGGGCACGGCTCCACCCGCCCAAGGGGCAGGAACCGTGCCTGGCAGGGCGCTCTAGTGCCACACAGGGCTGAGACAAACCCAGGGCACCCTGAGGGGCCCACACGTGCACCTTGGCTTCCTGGCAAAGCCGAGACCAGGTTCCGGGGCAGCAGCCAGGGCCTGCCGGCACAGCAACCATGCAGGCAGATTCTGGGCTCGCTAAGCCTGCCTGGCAAGCATGTGAAAAGCAGAGGTCAGCTGGAATCAATCCCCGACGGGCCTGCCGAGGTCTGGCCTCCGGCCTCCTGTGCTCCGGGGCTTCACCAGGCAGCCGCTGAGGCCGTGGCGAGAAGCGGCCCCCCGCCCAAGGAGGAAGGCGCGCTGCTTGCCTGGCTGCGCTCGCGGGCGAGGCAGGGCCCCGAGGGGCTGGCCGGGGGGTCCGTCCGGGCAGCGAAGGAGGCTTGTAAAGCGAGGTCAGGGTGGGATCCAAGGGCTGGCTGCCACAGGCACACCCCACTGGCTCTTCCAAGCCCCACTGCCCCTTCTGTAGCCTGCGCGGAGGGCGGTAGAGGCGCTGCCTGGGGCGAAGCAGGGCAGGAGTGCTGATATTCAACGGCACCGTGCAGCTGTTCCTAAAAGCAGCCGCACAGACTCCAATTGGGGAGAGGGGCACTGCCCCCCCCGAGATGCAAGCCTGGCCCTCAGCCCGCTGGCTCCCTGAGCTGCTCCGACCCACTCACAGGCAGGCTGGGGGCCCGAAGCTGCTCTCCTTGGCCTGGCTGGGAAGTGCACCGGAGCCGGGCTGGCTGTGCCTGGAGAGGCCTCCAAGCGCTCTGGCAGGGAGGGGAGGGCACGGCTGGTGCTTTGTGCCACAGCAGGCGGCGTGCAGCGGGAAGAGCCAGCGTGCTTCTCCACGCAGCCCCGGCCAGGCCTGCGCCATGGGAGCAGGGAGCCGAGCCTGCCCACCCTGCAGAGATCTCTGGACCCAGCGGGAAGAGGCTCGTCGGCCCCTCAGCGCACCCAGGCTGCGGCAGGGTCCTCAAACGCACCCGCGGCGCAGCCCCCACCCCTGCCCACCTCGGGAGAGGCGCGAGACGCAGAACACGGACACGCCACGGCAGGGAGGGCGGGGCATTCCACCAAGGGCCACTGACACAGCAAGCAGGGCACCGGGCGGGCGGCGCAGACTGGGCCTGGCCAATCTCCCCACTGCCCCCGGACCAGGGCTTCCGGCACACCTGGACCCAGCAGAGTTCGCTGGCCTCACTCCACGAGGAGAGCTAGATCCCATGGGGGGGTGCATCCCCCCCGCTGTGGGGCAGAAGCCAGGGAATCAGCGGGAGCGGTGCGGGGAGCCAAACCCGGGCCATTCAGCCTTCCCCTGGAGACGCAGGGGTCGTCCACCTTGCTCCCAAGGATTTCCAGGCCCCAGCTTTAGGGGCCGGTCTGCGGCAGGGCGACCCGAGGCCAGAAGAGGCCAGTGTCTGGGCCGGCCGCTCCACGGGGGCTTGGGGAAGACACACCGGGTTCCACGGCCCCTTTGCTGGTCCCCAGGAGAACGTTCCTCGGGCTGAAGTTAGACACCCCTCTGGCCACAGCACTGGGGAGGGCCAGGAAAGGCGCGTCGCCCTGGGGCCTGCGCCAGCGGCTGCCAGTGCCCTGCCGCCCAGGCTGAGAGCAGCGGGGGGCACACAATAATGAACGGCCCTGCCCCCACAGCACCAGGAGCTGCAGGCTGAACATTTGGGCCATTCGTACGGCCCTGGCCCTTCTGGTGCTACCTCCACGCAGACTCCGATTCAGGCCGGGCACTGCATCTCCACGGCCGCGAGGGGAGGCAGGCCACAGCTCCTCTGAGCAGCCGGGGACGGAACCAAGCGAGTCCACCGCGGCCCCAGGCCAGGGCCAGCCGCCAGGTACTGACTGCCCCGCTAGCCCAGGCCCTCGATGGCAGCCCAGGGGGAAGGGCAGAAACAGCCAAGAACGTGCCGCCGACTGCTCGTAGCAACCGCCCCGCTCCCTGCAGAACAGCGCCCTCCCAGCACGCTGCGCCAGGCCCCCCGGGAGCCGCTAATGGCACGGGGAGCCCGTTTACACGGGCGCTCAGCGCTCTCACCTCTGCACTTCGGGGTGCTTTCCTGCCCCCCCGAGCCAGACAGCGCCCGCACAGCCGCAGCCTGTATGGAACGACCGCGTCTCCCTCGGGCCTCTACTGCAGCAGCGGGGGGGAGAAAACCAATTCTCATGGGGCAGCAGGACAGGAGGGGAGGAGGCAGCAGACGGGGGGCAGGGAGCACGTCGAGGGTTTCCCACCTCGTCCTTTGAGCAACAAACCCCAGGTTGGGGTGGCCAAACCCCACCCAGCCACCGCGCTGCCAGGAGTTTCCAGAACAAGCTTTTCTGCAGCAACATTTCCATCGGCCAGTCGCCAGGGCTGCCCAGCAGCCAGTCCCAGCGGCTTCCCAAGCGGTGCCACGCAGGCCATTCTGGAAGAACCTGCCCCTTCCCTCCCCCCCCCCCCCCCATCAGCTGGCAGCTGGCTCCTGCCCCGATGCAGGAGGGCTAGTGCCTCTCGTGCCACTGCTGGACTCACTCATCATCCTCACGGGGACAACTTGTTCTTACACTCCCCCCGCTCTCGGTCGCCGCACCCTTGGGGGCCACGTGCTAGGTCTGCAGTGCAGGTGAGTACCGTCTTTTAGCGAATATACCCCGCACCCAAATATACCCCGCGGTTTTTGCTTTTTGAGTTAAAAAAATCGGGTATACCCTGCGCACGAGTATAACCCGCGGGGTATACAAGGCTGTGCCGGGGGTATATTTATGGTGCGGGGGTGGGGAGGGTGAATTAGCCAGCCACTCACCGCCTGGTTCCTGCGCTGCCGCCAGCCTCCTACGGCTGTGGAGGAACCGGGCGGTGAGCTGGTGTGTAAAAAAATGTAGTATACCCTGCACCCGAGTATACCCCGCGGGGGGGGGGGGGGGAGGAGGGTGCGGGGTTTGTAAAAACAAACATAACCCACGGATTATATTTGCTAAAATACTGGTATTTGCTTAAGTCGGCGTCACGTTTGCTTACAGGGTTTCACTAAGTGCCCCAGCTCGTGGCTATGCAAATCATTCGCCATTTCCATCGCTCTGTCTGCTCCTGCCTGAAAGGAAAGCACTCCCAGCTCCGAGTCTCTTCATGGGGACCGCCCTCGGGACTCTCAGAGCCCCTTGCCATGCCTGCCGCTCGCTCTCTTTCGGGGCAGAGACCCCAGATTGCCAGAGAAGGGTGCTATCGACTCATACGCTCAACACAGGGCTGCCTTCCCGTGCCAATACTGGGGCGGGGGGGCGGACGGAAGGGAATGCTCCCTGCGGGTCTCCTGGGTTCCTCACTCTGCCTGACCGCTGCCCAGGGGAGTCTGTTTCCTGGCATGCAAAGTCCATGGCCCAGATACAACCAGTGCTTCCTTCTGGTTCTAGCGGCAATGAGCCTTCGGCAAAAGTCCCTCCGAGCTCCATGTCGGCCACGAAGGTTTTCCAGCCAACACTCAGAACCTGTCAGACACATTGGAGGCCGCCTACTTCTCTCTCGTGTTGGGAGGCCGATTTCTAGCACGCCTTTACCTATGGCCAGCGTGCTTCTCTACACTGCCTCACTGCCTTTCCCGACCACGGACACACAGCCCGAGCACCAGCCTGAGGCTGGCCCTTTGGAGCATCTCACTGGTTGAAAACTGGCTGTTTGTTGCTTGCTTGCTTTCCTGTCTCAGGCCACATCTCACCTGCCGCCCCAGAGATTGATCATCTGGGTTTGATTTAGCGGGTCTGATAAAGACCCTCTAAATTGAATGCTGAGTGCACCCTCCAAGTCGGTGCCGGTGCTTCACTCAGTGGCAAGTAGAGTTGCCAGGTGTCCGGTATTCAGCCGGACAGTCCGGTATTTTTGGCTCCTGTCCGGTAAAAAAATTTCAGAGAATACCGGACACCTAAAATGTCCAGTATTTTCTGAATTCTTCCCCGGCCAGGAGGTGAAAATGCCGGGCACCTGGCAACTCTACAAACACTCAGCACCCAGCCCTCCCCTGAGTCCCCCCTGGCCCTCAGACCCCTGCCCCCATGCTAACCTCTCCCCTGTTCCTATCCCTGCACTTAAAGGGGACATGCTGTTTTATTTAAAAAAAAAATTTTTTTTGGCTTAATAAGTCCTTGGAGTCTTTTTTTTTTGGGGGGGGTGGAGGGGGGCTCAACAACTTTGGTCTCCCCCCCCTTTTTTCCCCCCTTCAACAGAATTTTTTCCTGGTGTTTTTTTTTGGGGGGAGGGGGGTATTTTTGTTTCAACCATCTGGCAACGCTAGTCGCAATGAGTAAGGGAAACCGATGGGAACGTTTGCTCTCATCGGCCTCCCGCTCTGGAGGTGCGCCAAGCTCGGCTTACAATACATCGACTCCAGCGATGTTACTTGCGCCGCTGGGACTGCGTCCCGTAAGCCGACCTTCCGGGTTTAGTCTAGACCTGACCTACACTGCCGCCCCACAGCGGAGCTCACGGTCTCCTCCCTTCCGTACGCTGTGTTCCGTAAAAGGGCTCCAGCAACGGCGCTCTGAAAGCCCAAGTACACGCGTCTTTCTGGTCTCTGAGCCACTGGGCTGGGGATGTGTTCACAGAGCTGCAGCAGATCAGGGAGACAATTTTCCTTTGCAAAAGCCACGCTGGTCGGTCCCCATGCTGCCACGTTCCCCTAGCAATACCTTAGTCCTGTCTGTGATCAGAGCTCGGCCACATCCTGATGCTGAGCCCTGCCCAGGGAATCCCTACTGCCTGGGCCGACGGGGAGCAAATCTGCTTCATCAAAGCCCAGCAGCTGCCTTTCCTGGGACAGCAAACGTTTGTCAGCTGCTCACACACGGAGTGAGTTTGGCTTCCAAATCACTCGGCTGCTGCCTCCCGGCCCAGGAGACTGGCTGCTCTTTCGCCATTGGTTCCAGCACTGCCTTGGGCCCCTTGTCCTTATGCGAGGAGAGAAATCCGGGGCAGATGTGAGCCTCTCCTCCTTGGCTGGGTGACCCTCTGGAAGATGGTACAGGCGACGGGGATGGGGGCAGCCTGGCCCGGTGGTCACTGCGGTGTCCAGAGGCCAATGGGTATGTCCAGGGTCAGGTGAAAGCTGGAGCCAGGCCAGATAGAAAACAGGGGCACCAGTGCTGGGCCGGAAGCCAAAGCGCCATCGGCCCGATGAACCCGGAGAAGACGGGCACCAGGGTGGCAGTTCAGGGCCTGGAGCACGGAGCCCGAAACCGGGCAGAATCGAAGTCAGGAAGGGGGGACGGGGACGGAGTCGGGGGGCAGATGGCAGAGTCTGCAGCGGCAAGCCAGGATCTACCCTATTGCCCAGACAACGTCCCGGGCCCCTCCCATCAGGTGCCTCTCGGCAGTAGCTCCAGTCACTCGGAGAGCCACCAGGGGGCGGTGTGGCTACAGCAGTGCCCTGCGGGTCTGGGTGCAGGGCTCCGATCCTCACGCTGGCACAAAGAACTGTCTTCGCTTTTCTGCAACGTCCTTAGCCTCCTTAATTGTGCCCCGAGTCCTGGGAAGTCCATCCTTTGCTACTATCTTATTAGCCTCTCTGACCTCCCTCAACAGCCTTTATCCGACCCAGCCTCCTGCTCAGGCAATGGGATCTGGGTCCCGACAGAAGCGTTCCCACCTTGGATTCTCTGGTACAACATATGGGGCGACTCCCTTCCCCCCACCCCGGGTCGAGCAAGGGAACCGCCTGTTATTCGGGTTACCGTCCGCCAGGCAGGGAGCGCTTTATTCTTGGGCAAAGACAGGGTGAGGGAAGGAGAGTGTGAGCACAGCGCACAGTACCGGGAAGTCGTTAACCGCCTGGATGGACCAGCGCCGCCGGGCAGAGCGAGGAGACATCTGCAGTGACACCCAGAGGAGAAAGGAAGAAAGGCACCGAGAAAATCAAAAGAAAAAGCAAAGAATAACTAACTGAACTCCCCAAAGGGCCCGAGGAAGGGAGCTGGGGGCAGCGTGCCCTGTGGGTTGTAACTCCGCAGCATTCCCCCTCAGAGCACTTCATCCTGAGGCCCAAGGGAAACCAGGTCCCCAGCCCTCTACAGTGTGACCCTAGTGGCAGGTCCGGCGGGGGAGGGCTGCCGGCTCTCCGGGCATCAGGGAGCTAAGCCTCCCACCCAGGCCGAGGAACCGCCTCGCAGCCGGCACAGAGCGTGGATGGGACGTGCTCAGGGTCACACAGCGAGGCTCCCTGTTCTAATCACTAGGTAACACTTCCTCTCTCAGGTGCAGGAGGCAGAGCCAAGCATGAGACTGACCACGTGCCATTTAAGAGAGCTGCTGCCTGCCGTGGCCCGGGACCCCACCCCATGGTGCCTGACTGCTGGGCTGCTCTGTGGGGAGCTTTTCCATGGGCCCAGGACCACAGACGGAGAATGCCGCAGGGGAGGTAGCCATGGGAAGGTCTCCAGGGGGAGAGGGCTGCCGATGAGAAGCCATCGCCAACCAAGCCCAACGACCTGCGGCTCGGCCCTGCCCAAGCTCAGCAGTGAGCTGACGGCTGGTTGCCTTTGGGCTGGCAGTATGGGGCTCGCCCCCCAGCTGCCCCCATTGCTCCCTGGGGACGCTGCCCTCCCTCAGGGTCCCACCAGACCGGGAACCTGGCACCAATCCGGGGATTTCAGATGGGCCTAGAGACCAGTCAAAGGGACGGGCCAGCAGCAGGCACTGCAGCTAGGAGCCCTGCGCGATTGGATTTCCCTGCCACCCGAGTGACATCAGGGCCCTGGTGGGAGCTGCCAGGGTTCGGTTTCTCCCCCTCTGCACTCAGCAAGGCTGGGGCAGGGGAACTAGGCTCTGCAGGACACCCCACTGAAGAGCGGAGTGGGCCAAAGGCCAGACAGAGGGTAGGACGTGATGCTGGGCCAGATCAGGGACCACGGGGAGGGGCTCAGAGGAGAGCCAATACAATTCTCCCCTCTCTCAATTCTTCCTTCCTTTTTGCATTCCCGTTGGAGCCGGGGAAATCGTCCTGGCCTCACGCTAGACAGTCAAAGAAAAGCCTGGATCACAAATGCTCAGCCCCGACTATTCCCAGCGGCCTGGCGGGTGTGTCCGAACAAACGCGGCCCCTTGATCGGGAGTCAGGCACGGTACAAACGGGTTGGAGAAGGAGGGGGACCTCTGCCCCTCCTAGCCAGAGCTGCCAGCTGTGGGCTGAGCCTCCGGTACAACCGGCCCCCAGTTTTACTGCGGGGAAGTTTCTTCCATTGCCCCCTCGCCACACACAGAGCTGTAAGAGCCAGAGCGCAGGTATCCCCAGCCAGCTTGCAGCAAAGCAAGACAGAGTCACAGAGAAAGGCTTCCCAGGCAAGCCACCCCCTGCGGGGGGCACTTCGAAAGGCTTCCTGGGCGAGCCACCCCCTGAGGGGGGCACTTCCAACATCTTCCCAGTGAGGAAGCACAGAAACAGCATTCAGAGTCTCCTCCCCCGCCCCTCAAAGCCTATGCTGTTGAAGGCACCGCTGGGAGGCCGCAAGGCAATCCTGCATCTGGCCCAGGCCTTGCTCTACAGATCTCCAGCCGGCCCACAGGGCCAGGCAGCGACCCTGGAGGCACGATTCTCCTTGGGCAGAGATCTCGGTCGTGGGGCGCATGATGTTCAGGTCTGCCCACAGGGTGGCACAGAGTCTGATGCTTTGACACCAGCCTGCAAGAGCCGAGTAACAAGCCTATGGATTCCAGGGGAACTGGGCAAACGCACTCACAGTCTTATTACCGGGGTGGGGGGGAGCCCGCTTCTCGCACGCAACCACTCGGGCAAGACGACGACGGGGCTGGTCTCTGGCCGGGGGAAGGAGGCAGCTCTGCACCCGCGCCCGGAGAGAGCGCCTGAGCAGGACTTCCTCCTCTGGACACCGATCTCGTGCCCGCCTTGCAAAGAGAACCGTGGGGGCAGAGCCTTCGCAGGCAACGGGACTGCCCGGTTCTGTGCTGTTTGCGTTTGCACAGTGTGGGCTACGAGGAGCCCCAGAGTGCACCTAGACAGCGGCGCTATGTTGGGATACTCCCGGAGCAGCTGTCCCACATCTTTTGAATCAATGGGATTGTTCAAAGTAACAGGCATGCTGTTCCGGCGTCCTCGTGAGCCTCTTTCCACGGGGAGTAAGGGCCCTTTGGAATAGCAGTTTATTGTGAAATTCACTCCAAATAAGCGAGGCAATTTGCATAGCTCATATTGCGTCGCCTGTTTCAAGATAGGGGCACAGCGGGGATGCACCCCTAGAAGGCTGGTGATAAAACGATGGTCCCTAGCAGCCTCCAACGAACTAGAAACTCACAGACCTCTCCACTGACACCAACCGTGTTTGTGAAACCCTGGTGGCAGATGAACTGCCTACTAGAAAGCCAACTTCTCCTCCTTCCTGGCCAGTAATCCCGAGACACCTTTCTAGGGCTAGAGGGCACATTCATTCTCAGAGACTCACACTCAGTTTTCATTTGGGACGTCCAGGGAGATCTCAGCAGCTTAGCTGCCTCCCCAGGACCAGTCGAGTGTTTTCTGTCTGGCAATGGACAGATTTCATTTTGTGGTGGCTCCAGCTACCCCTCTGGGAGCGATTGCTGTGGATATGCCTGCGGGGCGTTTGCAGTTTAAACAGCTAGTTATTCTTCTGAAATATTCACGGATTTGGCAGAAATTTAACTTGGCTGGTCTCTGCCAGAGGGGTGGGCAACACTGATTTTTTGTAAACAAAATCAGTTTTATGTAATTGGATTTTTTTTATTTTGCTGATTAAATAATTTTTTCTTTTTTAAAAAGAACCCTAATTTAAAAGAACCCTGAATTTAACACAAAACCTGTTCAGGGCTCAACCCGCACAACACTCAGAGGCTGTTCCTCTGGACACAGGACTTTCGGGACCAAACTTTACAAACACGGCACAGCTCAGCCTCAGTCATTTCGGGGACTCTCTTTTTCATGAGATGCGGAGCCAAGTCGGAGCTTAAGCCCCGGTCCTTCCACCTCGCCACAGCTCAAGGAATTCTGTGGGCTGCCCTGAAATAAGCAGGTTCCTTCCCTGGTTACAGAGCAATCAGCCAGCTGCACGTGTGAAATGCCGCTTGAGAGGCTGGTCACCGAAGCACGGTTTGTTAACAAAAGGCAAGGGGACTTGCAGCGAGGGGCTTCGTTCCAGGTACCGTTCGGACCCACCTTGCCCGTTTTCTGACATGCTGAAAAGCTACAGTTAAGAAGAAACAAACTCTCCAGCTGCCGCATTGCCTGCATGGGTCTCCACACAGCGCGCCCCCCCAGGACGCACAGAGGAGCCCGCCCTGGCTTAGCGGTACCCGAACATGTTTCAACAAGCAACCAGCAAGCGCCTTCCTTCAGGAACTAACAAGCGCAGAGGGAGAGCTGACTGAAATCAGTGACGTCCCAGGCCGACTGCGAAGAGCTGGGGGCTCTGGGTGGGAAGGGGGCCTTGGGGCCTGGGGCCGATGCTGCTCCCTTGCAGCCAGCGAGGGAGCGCAGGTGAGGGGGGCGGGGGGCACACGGAAGCAGCAGGTGGGATCGGAGCGAGACCCAGCCCCGACCCTGGGGAAGCCGGTGCCCCAGGTCCCTGACAGTGCTGGAGCACAGGCACCCTGGCCCACACCACTCGCTGCCCTGGGGGGAGGCAGAGACCCTCCACCCAGGCGCCAAGCCCAGGGACAGTTCAGGGGAGGCTGCGCCCGGGCAGGGGGAGGCTGCCCGGACACTCGTGCACATGGCGCGGGGCAGGGGCTGCTCCAGGCCGGCCCTTACCCTCTCCTTGTAGTAGAAGGAGCTGATGGAGACCTGCTCCTTCTCGCTGCGGGTGGGGCTGCCCCCGTACAGGCGCAGGTTGGCCGTGGTCTCCGTGCGCATCTTCATGGGCGTGATCAGGCCGCTGTGATAGGCCGACAGAGCCGAGAGAGATCTGCCAGGCAAGAGAAGCAGCTTTCAGGGCTCGCGCCCAGCCAGGGAGAGCCAGGCGGGAGGGACTGACGGCCAGCGGCTCGGCCGGGCGGGGGTTGCCCAGGCACAGCTCCAGGGCAGGCTCACCTGGGAGTGGGCTCTGTCGGAGAGACGGCGCGGTGCATCGTCATGGGCCGCGTGAAATACACCAGGTAGCCTGTGGAGACAGGAGAGGTCCCCTGAGAGCAGCCGGCCGCGGGCAGTCGCCACCCCGCCCACGCGATATGGGGGGGGCGAGCCCTGCCAACGAGGCGCCCGCCCGCCCGCCCACGAACACAGCCTGGCTGGCTTTCCTCTCCGTCTCCCTGAAGCCCGGCGGCGCGGGAGCCGCCCGGCGGCGCGGGAGCCGCCCGGCGGCGCGGGAGCCGCCCGGCGGCGCGGGAGCCGCCCGGCGGCGCCGAGGGGTAAGGCAGTGGCCCTGCCAAGCGCTCGGCTCCCCGCGGCAGGGTGGCAGCAGGAACTGGCCAGCGGAGCCGTGGGCAGAGCGGTGTGCGGGGGGTGGAAGGGTGGGGGGGGAGAGGGGGCCAGCTGCGCCCCGCCCGCTCGGGAGCACCCCCAGCAGCCCAGGGCACAGCCCTACAGGTCCCACCTCCTGCCCCTTGAGCGGGGTGCGTCCCCCCCGGTGGGGGGCGGGGGCGGTGGGGGGCGGGGGCCCCCCACAGGCAGGGGGAGGGCGCCACTGAGGGCCACAACCAGAGAGCTTTCAGCAGACCCTAGTCCGGCCCACCCTCGTGCCCACCACCGGGCCCTCACTTCTGAGCAGCAGCAGCAGCAGCAGCAGCAGCAGCAGCAGCAGCAGCAGCGACGGGTTACGGGGGGCAGGCGCCAGCTGGCACCGGGGGAGCTTCCTGCTGGGCACAAGGTCCAGTACGGGGCAGACATCTCTCCCCCGCAAGAGCTCAGTGGGAGTCAGGATACTGCGCCACACACGGGGGCATGCCGGCCGGCCAGGAGGAAGGGGGCTGCATCCATGCCCCAGACACGAGTGGCACCCCCCACCTCCGCGAGGCCACAGAGTCACTCACAACGTGGCTCGGGAGCAGCTGCCAACTGGCGCGAGCACCTCCCAGCCAGCACGCTAACCCCGCCCGCCCTTAGCCGGGGGCGTGGCCAAGGCCCGGAGCACCTCCCAGCCAGCACGCTAACCCCGCCCGCCCTTAGCCGGGGGCGTGGCCAAGCCCCGGGCCCCCTCCCAGCCAGCACGCTAACCCTGCCCGCCCTTAGCCGGGGGCGTGGCCAAGGCCCGGGCCCCCTCCCAGCCAGCACGCTAACCCCGCCCGCCCTTAGCCGGGGGCGTGGCCAAGGCCCGGGCCCCCTCCCAGCCAGCACGCTAACCCCGCCCTCCCTTAGCCGGGGGCGTGGCCAAGGCCCAGGCCCCCTCCCAGCCAGCACGCTAACCCCGCCCGCCCTTAGCCGGGGGCGTGGCCAAGGCCCGGAGCACCTCCCAGCCAGCACGCTAACCCCGCCCTCCCTTAGCCAGGGGCGTGGCCAAGCCCCGGGCCCCCTCCCAGCCAGCACGCTAACCCCGCCCGCCCTTAGCCGGGGGCGTGGCCAAGGCCCGGAGCACCTCCCAGCCAGCACGCTAACCCCGCCCGCCCTTAGCCGGGGGCGTGGCCAAGGCCCGGGCCCCCTCCCAGCCAGCACGCTAACCCCGCCCGCCCTTAGCCGGGGGCGTGGCCAAGGCCAAGGCCCAGGCCCCTCGGGCGGGGCGCTAACCCACCTGCGCCGCAGAACCTGGCTCCCGAGGTGCGGGGGAAGGGGATGTTGGAGTCCTGGTAGGAGCCGTAGGCGTTGGACACCCGGGCGAAGGTGGGCAGGGGTGGCGTGACGGCGCTCGGCAGCACGTACGGGTTGCTGGAGGTGCTGTCCTCCTGGTTCTGAAACAGATACGCCCCCAGGTCACCCTGCCCGCCTTGGGGCCCCACACCACAGGCTGGCTCTGGGCAGCCCCTCGGCCCACGAGCCCCCAGGGTCCATGGCCCTGCAGGGCTCCTGCCCGGCCCAGCTCCCAGAGCCTTCCAGGGCTGCTAACCCCCAGCTGGGGCTCTCGGCTGCGCCAACGTGGGAAGCCAGCACTCAGAGGGCAGGATGGCCCAGCGCTGGGCCGCCAGACTCCCATGGGCCAGCAACCCCGCAATGCACAGGGGCTGGGTGGAGCGAGAGCAGGGGTGGGGAAGCAGGAGAGGCCCCGGGGGGGGGGGGGGGCGTGTGGGCGAGCAGGGGGAGGGGCAGCAGGCGAGGCCCCGGGCGGGGGCCAGGGCTAGCACAGCGCAGGCCATTGCCAAGGACAGAGGGTTCACTCCAGAGGGCGGGGTCCGGCCAAGCCCCGCTGGGCCCAACGCAGCACACGGAGCCCAGCGCAGAGGCGGGAAGTGAGCCGTCCTCCTACCACCACGGACTCCAGGTAGGAGACCAGCTGCCGCAGGCAGGGCTCCAGGCAGCTCTGGTTCCGCTTCACTTTCTGCAGGGACGTGTCGTTCAGGATCTGGAGCAGGCACAAGATGCCGTTGGGGTCACACTGGCTGTAATTCCCCCTCCCCCTCCGCGTAGCGGCCAGCGGGCGAGTGGCCATTCCACAGGGCGCCTCCCGCAGCCCCCGCTCTGCCCTGAGAAGGGCCTCGCTCGGCTGCAGATCGCTGCAGCCGCATGCCGCTAACGCAGCTGGCCTGGGCTAACCCCTCATGGGCAGCCCCCAGCCGCCTAGCACTACAGAGAGCACTGGTCATTGGGAAGGAGCCGTGTGGGGCAGAGCTGGCATCCTCGCTTTGGGTCTGTACAGTGCCTAGTGCAGCACCAAGAGTAAGTGAACACGGCTGGGGGGGCCAGACCCACTCCCGGAGGGGGGAAAAGGGCAGCGAGGTGCTCGGATATGACACCAATTGGGCAGACGAGTCCCCTGGCCAATAACACTCGTCCATAGCGTGCCCCTCTGCTCAGCCAAAACGGATCGCACGCCAGCGGCAGACCGCACCGCCACGGGCGCCCCGCATCCCTGCTGTGAGCCCAGGGACGCCAGCCAGGGAGGCACCTGGAGCCCTGTTTCTCTAGGTCCTACGGAAAGTGGCCTCCTCGCCACATCACAATGGCTGGGAGGTCCAGGCCACGGCTGGCCTGTTGCAGATCTGCCCCAATGGGCTCGGGTCGCACCCGCGCAGTGAAAGCCGAGCGCAGGCAGCTTGTGCTGGTGCCAGTCACACACCAGGGGCCTCGTGCGAAGGGCCCTGCAAGTTCACCCTGAGGCCGAGGAGAGCTCGGCCCCCGCCACGTGCACGCCCGGCCCTACCTTCAGCAGCTTCGCCTTCATCGCCGAGCTGATGGTGGTGGGGGGGGCGAACTGGAAGGAGGGGGCGGCGTTATTGGGGTACTGCACAGGGAATGTCACCCGCAGCTTGACTCGCTGGCTGCCACAGTGCACGGACACGGTGCAGCTGCGATTCACCGCGTCCATCTGCCGAGGGAAAAGCAGCCACCAGTGACGCTGCCCGCCCCGTGTACCGACGTCCTCAGAAACTCCCCCCGCCCCCGACCCAGGAACAGCCTCCCTGCCCAGACAGGCCCACGCGCAGTTTGACCCCTTCGGCCCCGTGGCAACCCCAGCGGGCGAGCCGGCCCGGCCCACGCACGGTTTGACCCCTTCGGCCCCGTGGCAACCGCAGCGGGTGAGCCGGCCCGGCCCACGGCCCCTGCCCCAGCGGAGATCGCCCGCTACCTCCACGTTGACGTTCCGGATCTGCACGTTGATCAGGGAGAACTCCTGCTGCAGGGTCTGCGGCAGCCCCAGCTGGTCCGACTTCCTCCCTGCCAGGTAGCTCTGGAAGTCTCCCTTCGCAGCTGGTGGGAAAGGGACACGGACCCAGGCTGAGAGATGCTGCGGAGCCCCCGGTGCCTGAAGGTCACCCTGGCCATGGGCCCAGAGCATGTGTCCCTGGGTACCGCTCAGTCCCCGGGCCAGGAACCCTCTCCAAAGCCAGCGGGACGTACCACAGGCTGCAAGGGGCCCTGCAGAGCCCGGCCGGCTGCCCGCTGCTCCCCAGGCGGGGCCGAAGGTCTTGGCTTCACTCTACAAAGCCCTGCAAGGCCTGAGTCCCGCCTGCACACGAGACATGACCACGCCACGTCTGTGCGGAGGGCAGCAGAGCTGGAGCGCCGGCTCCCGGGGCTCTGACCTTCCCAATTCCCCTGTGCCTGCTGCTTCAGGGCACATCACACCCACCGGGCTCTGGAGGCAACAGAGGCAAGGAGCCAGCTTTCGGGGGTGCTTGTGGATGCCCGTGTGGCAGGGTCGCTTGGCGGCCCTCCCACAGCAGTGGCAAGCAGGCCGGGTTGCTCCCTTCCTCAGGGCACCGATGCCCCTGGCGCGGAGAGGAGCTCCCAGCTGCCAGCTCCCAAGGCAGGGAAAGAACTCGGCTCACCTTCCTCGTCCCCGGGCCCGGCGTTCGGTGGTGGCTCGGAGTCCTGGGCGTGGAGGGTCTTCTCCGGCTCGGGCAGGAGAGCAAGGCCGTCCATGAGCTCCTCCACCCCGTCCAGGAGATCGGTGGCGCACAGCTGAAAGGGAGACGCACCGAGGGGTCGGCCAAGGCCCCAGCAGGGCCAAGAACGAGACCGCAGCGCCTCCCTCAGGGGAGCTGAGACCCGTGTCTCACCGCTCTCCTGTCCGTGCCCTGCGCCGGGGGACCCAGCTTGCCAGCCCCCTTTCCCACGTGGCGCGTCCAAGCAGGCGGCAGGGGAGCGAGCGCCCAGCCAAGTCTTGTTCTGCGGTAAGGGAGTCCCGGTGTCTCTAGTACCACGGCACGGCGCCCTGATCGGGACGAGCCAGAACATCACCCGTCAGGGCTGGCGCTGCCTCCTCCCGCCAGCCCCGCAGCTGCTGCTTCTAGGCCATGGCTCCTCACACTGTGCTGAGGACCAGCAGCCAGATTCGGGGCTCCGACCGCCCTGGGACAGGCGCCGCCCGGACCAACAGCCCCTGGGCCCACAGCACTCAGCGCCTGGACTGACCAGGGGACACCGGCGGGAGGATGAACAGACGCACACAGAACAAGCGCACTGCCACAGCAACCCCCTGCCTTACGCGGAGCACCTCCTGGGAGCCACACCATGGGCGGGCCGTAGGAGAAGGCTGACGGACCACCCCCCTGCATGGAGCCAGACAGTGGGGGACGGTGAGCACCCCCCGTTTCCCCGGCGGGCCTGGCCCAGCTGCGGGGCCCTCCAGCCCACCCCCAATGAAGTGGTTCACCAGTCACACGTGGCCTTTCCCCGGTTCACTGGTGCAATGGGATTTTATGCCCCGAACAAGACCCCCCGAGAAGAGGCCACAGCAGGTGCGGTGCTGCCGGGCGACGGGACCCAGCAGGGCAGCTGGAGGTGACGGGGCGAAGCCCTGCTGCCCCCGGAGAGGCCAGCAGAGAGCATGGCCCCGGCAGAGCTCGGCACCCAGCACTCCAAACCGCAAGAGGGGGCGCAGTCTGAGCCTAGCTCCCTGGCAGGGCTGGTACGGCAGCCAGGGGCGCCGGGGCTGCAGAGGCAACGCCTGCCGGAGAGCAGGCTGGGCAGCTGGGAACGCTTCCCCCAGCCCAGGGCCCTGGCTGCGCGTCTGAGGGATACGTCAGCCACTCCCCGGGGAGCCCTCCAGGTGCTGCTTGCCCTGTGGGAACTTCGGGAGGCCTCGTCCTTCTGCCCGGCAGATCCCTGCCCGTGGCACCGTGGCCACCACAGACCAGAGCTTGGCTCAGTCTCCGAATCCAGGCGGGCCCAAACCTGGCGCTGAATGCACCATGAGCCACGGCCGTGTGAGCTCAAAGCCAGCCGGGGCTTAGCCAAGGAGCAGCAGACACGTCAATTTCCCACTGCTCGCAGTGCCAGTCCAGGGGACAGAGCGCCACCCGCAGGCAGTGGGTACCAGCGGCACCCCCGGCACGGCGACGTCACCCACCGCAAGGAGAGCACACATGGTAGCCACGTCTGCATGGCCGGCCCCGCTGCCTCCTTCCTCCCACAGCTGCTCCCCCTACAGGAGTCTTTTCCCCACCCCGGGGGAGTTACGAGGGCCACACCCCGGTGAGAAGGCCCCAGTGTTGCCCTCCAGGAGCCTCCCAGCCTGGGCACAGCGGCAGGGCCACTGGGGGAGCGGAGACCCGTGTGCGGCAGTTACTCAGAGGTGTGTACACACTGCACAGTGCAGAGCCACCCCCGGAAGCTGAGCGGCGGGGAGGAGGCTGCGTGGCACCAGAGACCCCGTGTCCTCCAGACAAGCAGACCGGGGTGAATTGGGCACAGCCGCCAGCCCCACGCCGAAAGCAAGTCGCGTACCCTCTGCAGCTGGGCGTCAACCCGCCACATCCGCAGTGTCTGGTCGCGGGACCACGTGACCAACTGGGAGTCCTTGGAGCCTGGAAGGAGAGAGAAGTAACAGACAATGAACTCGGCCCTACTTGTGCAGAGAAGGGGCTGGACCAAGGAGCTACGGGGCTGGAGTGGAAGACAGGACTCCTGGGATGAGTGTCTGCCTTTGACACCAGCTCCCTGTGTGACAGGGGTCACATCACTTAGCCATTCGGTGCCTCTTAATGGGAGGGGATAAGAGCATGGCTGGGCACGCAGAGGGACAGACTGCAACGCCGGTGGCTAGTACACTTGCAGAGACAGCTCTGTTGTGGGAAACCAGCCAGACGTACGCCAGCCTCCTTCCACCACCGCGTCCCAAGGCACGACGGAAAGCAGGCAGAGGCTAGCTCAAGGGCAGGACGGCTATAGCTTGCGTACGGCAGCCGGGAGGGCAGGCAGGCAAGCAGACACCGTGGGGAGGCAGACAGGCACTGCGCGGGGGTGGAGGAGGGGGGGAAGGCAAGCAGACACCGTGGGCAGGCAGACAGGCACTGCGCGGGGGTGGGGGCGGGGGGGAAGGCAAGCAGACACCGTGGGGAGGCAGGCACTGTGCGGGGGCGGGCGGGAAGCAAGCAGACGCCCCAGCACGAGAGCAGCCCCTGCCCAGGCCCACCTTCCTTCTGCTTGCGCCACTGGAACTCCAGCACCACGTCGTCGTGGCCCACGAAGGTGTGGACGGGCGTGTTGAGGTCGGAGGTGTTCCACAGCAGCAGGCTGTTCTCCCGCCGCAGCTGGGGGACCATGACGGTCACCAGGCCGTTGCTGAAAGGCTGGGGGGAGAGACTGCTCAGCTGCACCGTGGGGAGCCTGCCCCACTCCTGCCCGTGCCTCTGGCGCTGGCGCGCCCGGGCCCTGCCACAGGCCAAAAGGGCTTTCCCACCAGCTCTTTCCACCCTCCTTGCCCTGCACACGGCCTGCACAACACCCCCGCCCCTCCCAGCTCAGCCAGCACAAGGACCACAGAAACACCCCCCCCAGTTCGGGCCCACACCCAGGGACCGCAGGGAACACCCCCCTCCCAGTTCGGGCCCACACCCAGGGACCGCAGAACACCCCCCCCCCCCGGCTCAGCCCGCACAGCCAGTGGAACGCGCGCCGTGGGCAGGCACAGGGCTGCAGGATGGGAGGGGCGAAGGGTCATTCCGGCAGCCAGAGAAGACAGCGGGTGCAGCCTGGTGCGGAAGGGCTTGGCGTCCGTGCGCATGCAAACCCCCGCCACAGCGAGTCTCAGAGCCCGAGGGAACAGCGCAGCCTCGCACGGCTGAACAGAGAAGGGCCGTGCAGACCTTCCCGCACAGGGACGCCAGGCTGCGAGGCCCCGCGGTGCAGCCACGCCCTGCCAAGGACAGCGTGGTAGCGCATTCTCAGCCTCGCAGACACACAGCGGCCCACGGAACCACCTGGCTCGCACAGGAGACCCAGTGCCCTCGGTCGCCCCAGGCAGCTGCAGGGCTGTGGGCGGAGGGCAGGCTGCTCTCACGCACCGTGTATCTGGCCTTCCAGACGGGAACCTGGCAGGGGAGGATGTTGAGGTACTTCCGAGGCTGACGGTAATCCCAGAACTTCAACAAAGCAGAGAAGAAGCTGGGGGTGAGTCCGGGAGCTTCGCTCTTGGGGCGGGGGGCTCACGGCTCCGACAGAGCGCCAGGCACTTGCCAGCGAGCCCCACAGTATCGGTAGCGGCATCCCGGCACTATCAGCCCCCCCCCGGGGACTCCGGGCGACCCGTGTGCACGGGCCCGGCAGCAGACTTGCCGGTACGGGTGAGGTCTGCTCCCAGGCCCGGTGCCCACTCAAGCCAATGGGCGGCCCGTCAGTGATTCGGGGGCAAGACAGGCCTGGGGCAGCTGGCACACTCCCTCCAGGCGCCCCATGCCCACTCACCCTGACCGAGTTGTCCTGGCTGGACGTGGCCAGCACGTACTCGTTGTCCGGGTGCCAGTCCAGGCCGTGGATTTTAGAGAGATGCGCTGCCAGGTACTCCACCGCGGTGCCGGGTTTCTGCAACCAGAGGCGGCTTAGTCCTCCCCAGGCTCCTTCTCAGGAGCCCGGCCCAGGCCTCCCACGTCCCTGCTTGCCGCTCAGGGCCCCAGGCAGGGAGGAAGACGAGAGACCACTCGCAGGCTAGAGAAAAGTTACTGCCAAGGGCAGCAGCAGCAAATACCCCCGGGGAGCGGGCACTCGAGAGGCCAGAAGCCTGGCGCTAGGGTAAGTCAGAGAAGGCCGATTGTCCCGCCCTCCAGTCTCAGATGCCACTGGCCCGATGGCCCCCTTCCACGGAGCATGAAGGGCTAGGAACCAAGGCAGGAGCAGCTGGCCCGGCACAGTGATCCCAGAGGCCCTGCGAAGCGCTCACCCGCTTGTCCCAGATACGCACGTCCCCGTCGTGGCTGGTGGCTAAGCAGCTGGCGTTCTTCTTGTTCCACTTGACCTGGGAGGCTCCAGCTGCAGGGCGAGCGCAGCAGGCAAGGGTCAGCGAGCAGCGTCTAGCAACAGCTGAGAAGTCGGGGGCCACCGAGACAGGGGGCTGATGTCACATGCAGGGCAGGCCTGCAGCACCTCAGAGCAGGCAGGGGACTCACGTGGCTGCCCCGGACAGAGGCGAGACCTGCCCCGAGGCGAACGGGACACGGCCCGGGAATGCCGTGGCAAGGAAAGGGACGGCTGCAGGGCTTGGGGGGCCCGTGCATAGCTCCAATCCAGCGCGCTCCATGCCCAGATCCAAAGAGGGGTTCTCAAACCTCCGGCCACTGCCTCGGGGGGAGGTACCAGCTGCGCATCTCACAGCTTAAGCGCCACCCCGCCCGACGCCTGGCCCCCGCCTCGCCCCGCCCCCGCCCAGCGCCCAGCCACTGCCCCCGCCCCGCTCGGCGCCCGACACCCAGCCCCCGCTCTGCTCGGCGCCCACCTCCCCTTGCCCCCCGCCCGGCAACTGCCCCCACCGTGCCCGGCCCCCGCCCAGCAACTGCCCCCCGCCCCACCCCGCCCGGCGCCCCGCCCCGTCCAGCAACTGCCCCCGCCCTGCCCAGCGCCCAGCCCCTGCCCGGCAACTGCCCCCCGCCCCGCCCAGCGCCCCGCCCAGCCCCCACCCCGCAACTGCCCCCCCGCCCCGCCCACCCCGTGCCATGCCCCTCTGGGAGGTGCCAACACCGCGTGACAGACACGGGGGGTCGCCGGGGCTGGGCAGCCGGCTCGGCCAGGCTGACGAGGACACAGGACTGCGCCAGGGACAGAGGCCTGGTTCGGAGGCCAGACACCTGCAGCAGGGCGGTGAGGAGCGGAGGAGGCTCTGTACGCCCATCACAGGCACCCCACAGCGGAGCACCCATCCTAGCTGCGCCCTGTCTCGCAGGCCCCCACCGAGCCTGCCCGCCATTCGGGATTGCAGGGAGGGGGAGAGGGAGGAGACCCGGACGCGGGCAGTGGCAGAGGCAGGACTAGCACTCAGCTCCCAGGCTCGAGTCCCTGCCCTTTCGCCACAGCCAGCCAGCCTCCTGCCCCCCAGCGCGGCCACCCCCGGCCCGAGGACGATTCTGAGGGGGCCTGGCCTCTTCCTGCCCCTCCAGCCTTGGGCCTCTAGGGCCGGCCCTGCCCAGGCCGCTGGTCTCTCCGTGCCTGGGGTCCCAGAGAGCCCCGAGAGCAGGGAGGGGTGGCAGAGGCCCAGGGCGAGGCAATGCCTACGGCAGGAACAGGCACTTACCAACGGCAGAGAGCGAGACGGTCGGTTTCCTGGTGTCCCTGAAACACAGCGGCACCCGCATGAGTCCCTCACCTCCCGCGTCCCGGGGGCCTCAGGAGAGCCAGCCACCACCCAGCGCATTGGCCGAGCCCCCTGCAAGGGGTCTGCTTTCTGCGGGCGGTGCACAGCCGCACACGCCCCGGTGCACAGAACCGGATCGGAGGAGCCCGCCCGCCCGGGTCAGACACCCGCCCCCCACAGCCCCTCACGTGCCTTTTGGCCACGGCTCTCGGGGCGCTCCGCATCCGCTACCCGGGAGGGGGCAAGAGAGCCATCTGGGAAGACAGGCCTGCGAGTGTGCCGGGGGCAAAGGGAGTCAAGAGGCGGAGCCCGGAAGAGGGTCTAGGAATGGACTGCCGGGCTCTCAGGTGGGACGTCATCACGAGGGCGTGGGAACGTTGCCCAGAGGTGCCAGGAGTGAACGCGGGCGCCCCCCCCCCCCAAGGGAGCGTGCGCCGACGCCAGGCCTAACAGCGCTTGGGAGGGCAGCCAGGGGGCGGGGGGGGCGGTTCGCGCGTCCGTCGATGGGAAGCCATGCGCTGGAGAGGAGCGTCCCTGCGACGAGCGCCCAAGGGGAGACAACCACCGGCCCGTGGCTACGACGTGCTTGTAAAGCAGCCCCAGCGTACGGGCCTGGCCTGGCGCACGGGGCCTCGGAGCGAGGCAACGGGCTCTGCAGCGGCCAGCCCAGCCCAGCCCAGCCCAGCCCAGCCGAGCGAGCACGAGGGGCCGAGAATCCCCGCCCACAGCGCCGGCGCTGCTCTTACTTGATATCCCAAATGTAGATGTACGTGTCCACAGAGCTGGTGACCAGCAGATCCGGCTCGAACACCGCCCAGTCCAAATCGCTGCAACAGCCAAGCCACAGGGACACCCCACTGTCACCCCCAGCCCTCGCAGCGGGGCTTCCCTAGGGCAACCCCTGCCCCCTCCCCAAGGAGCCCCTGGCGCGGGCATGGCGAGCTCCTACAGGCTCACGTCTTTCCATACACGCGCCTGGCCACGCCCCCCGGCACCAGCCCCGCAGAGGGGTACTGTAGCAGCTCCCCCCACACGGCCAGGCACCTCTTCCGCCCGGCCCTCCATTTTGCCAGGCCACCCCAGCAGCCCCTGCTGCACAGGCGGAGAGGGCTGGCAACTCCCCCCGCCGCAGCCCCTACGCGGGGGAGAGAAGCTGACGCTGGCGTCGGCCCCGGCCCGGCGTGAGAGCACGAGCCCAGCCCCCGCGGCGCTCCCCTGCCTGCCAGGCGACGTGCAGCTGGCTCAGCCATTCAGGGCAGCCCCCGCCCGGCGGGACTCAGCGCACGGCCCCGCCGCGCCCTGCTCCCTCGACGGCGCAGAACCCCTGCCGCCGGAGACGCACCGCCCACCACCAGGGCCAGCGGGACCAGAGGTGCCTGCTGCAGCCAGGGAAGGGCGGGCGGACGGGCTCTAGGTCAGGCGCGGGCCAAGGGAGGCCACAGGGCTGTGCTGACTCTGGGCCCCCGCGGGGAAGGCAGCCCCGAATCCCCCCACAGCGGCCCGGAGCAGCCGGGTTCCGCGGTCACCTACCTGATGACCCGCGTGTGCCCCTGCAGCGACGTGCCCACTTCCCCAGCCCCGTCCTTCCACTTGTACAGGTCCACACGCTGGTTGCTCTGCCAGGAGAGGGAGGCAATGAGGCGGAGGGAGGCCCCCAGAGCAGTGCTGGGCACTGGTGGGCCCCATCCTCGGGGGCCCCGCTCCCCCTCCACGGCCACGCTCTGCTCCGCCTGGGGCGGCCACGCTGGGCCAGTGCCCTGGCTTCAGCACACTCCCGGAGACCGAGGGCCAAGCGTTTCCCCTGGGTGGCAGCGCCGGGCTCCGCTCCCCGAGCCCGCTCAGAAACCCCTCCCCCTTCGGACCAGAGTGACCCGGGATTGGGTGGATGAGAGCCCCCCCCCCCCAACAGCACAGCGCCTGGGGGCGAGCAGGGCCACGACACTTCCCTGCCCCCCACGTGGCCCCTGGCACGGCAAGGCCACATGCGGCTTTGGCCAGGGGAAGGCATCAGGAGATCTGGAGGCGCTGGAATACCATTAGCCCCTGGAACTCGGCCGGGGCATCTCTGTAGAGGGGTCGGGGGCATCTCGGGACCTCAGCTGGAGTCTCTGGCACCCCGGCCCCGGCCCCAGAGAGCGACAGCTGTGCCCTGTGGGTGCTTCCTAACTAGGAGGGATGGACGCGCCTGCTTCACGGGGTAACCGCTTCACCTGCTAGTGGCACTGCTCAATTGGGGGTGGGGGGGAGGTTCCAGGCCTCTTCTGCCAGGGCAGGGCCGGGGCCGCTCCACCTTGGCTGCAGCCTTACGTGGGGCAGAAGTGGCAGGATGGAGCCAGCAGCCCCCACCCCGCCACGTGAGGCTGTCAACTCCTGCTGGCAGGTTAACTGTTCCCGTCCCTACCAACAGCCAGGCCGCAGGGCGATGGTCCCTTCGCCCCCCCTGGGGAGGAAGGTCTGAGACTCCCCTGGGGCGGGGCGGGGGGGGGGTGAACAAGAGGAGCCCCGGAACAGGCGGTCCCAGACTCCGGACAGAGCCAGGCCCAAGGGGAGCGCGTGCGTGGGACCACGCAATAAGTCCTGCTCCAGCAACCCTGGGCGTACCGCCTCTGCCACGTGACTTGCTCCCACGTCCGTGGCAGCGTCTCACCCCTCATGCACAGCCATAAGGCCGCCCCCGGTGCAGCTCATCAGGCAGGGCAGCCCCACCTTCTCCAAGGAGCCCGACAAACGGGAGACTTCACAGGGCCGCCAAGGGCAGGAACTGCGGCGTTCCTGCCTCCATGCTGGGTAGCCCCCGTGCTAAGGGGGGGGGGAGGGGGATGCACTGCCACTTTTCACCAGCAATGGCGGGTGGGGCTGCAGTGCAGCCCCCCACATGCGCAGGGCTTCTGCCCCGCTGGCCTTGGGAGGCAAAGGGCCACTGGCGCAGAGCCAAGCGCAGGCCGGGGTGTTTCCGGAGGCGCGGCGCAGAGCTCACCGAAGCTGCGAAGTAGTGTGCACAGCTGTCGTGCGGATTCCACTGCACGGTCCCGATGTCCCATTTGCTCTGACGGGAGATCTTGCGGTGCCCTTCAGTCGGCACGTCCAGGTTCACGATGTAGAGGAAGCGGCGGCTGCAAGGTGCGCGCACACACACACACACACACACACACACACACAGAGCCTGCATCACCACCTGACTGGCCGAAGCGACGGGCAGGCCACAGTCGGCTCATCAGGCCGCAAGGAAGGGGAGCCTTTGATAAAGTCCTGGTCAGAATGACTCCCGCAAGCCCTGAACTCCCTCGGCCCCCGTGTGTGAAGTGGGCCAAGTCCAGGGGTCCCGGGAGGGAGGATCCACGGCGCGAGGGCTGAAACCAGAGGGTGTCAGGGTTGGTACAGTCACTCGTGGGACAGACTGGAGCTACTCGCTGAGGACCGGCCGCACAAGGGGGACGGGTACCGCCAGCTGCCAGCCGTGCTGGGCCCGGGACAGCGTGGCCAAGAGGAGCAAGCCGGCTGGGCTCCCTTTGCACGCCGCCGTTAGCGCACTCAGAAGAGCCTGCTACACCCTCAGATGTAGGTTCTGCGGGGTTGCCAGGCATGCGCAGGGCCTGCTGGCGGACACGGGCCTGGCAACGGGCTTCGCTGTGGGCGGGACGCACGGACTTCCTGAACCGCAGGGCAGACGCCACGCCACGCCCCCCCGAGGTTTGCTAGCTGTGCAAAGCCAACCGTATCAGTGGGAGTGGGATCCCGTTCGGCCTGTGCTGCCGGCTGCCCTGTGCAAACCGGTTGCTGCTGGGGAGAAAGCGGCGTGTGGCTGCAAGTCGGAGGAGCCGGTAGCCAAAGATGGCGTCTCTTTGCTCCGACCGGGGGAGGAACGAGCATGGAGCACACCAGGGCCGGCAGCAGCAGCCACGGCTCTTGTGTGGAAGAGAGCAGGCTGTGCTGGCAGTGAGAACGTAGCCCCCAGGAACGTGGCAGGTGGGAGCAAAGCGCAGGCAGCGCCGGGGGTTCCAGCCCAGCCTCCCTGGAGCCACAGTGCGGGAGGGAGGCGGTGCCGTGGAAGCTCCCTGTCCCCGGCACATGCCATGGTATCGCTCCGGCCTCGACTGGACTGCAGACCCTGCCACGGCACGCCCTCCCACACCACTGGTGGGATGGACACCGCCCCGCACCCTCTCACTGCCTCTGGCCCAGGCGGGGGCCATCTAGCCCTCCGCCTCCGAGGGACAGTTCTCCAGGGCGTAAGCAATGGTGGGGGGGGGGGGGGGAGGTCACTTTGCAAAGAGCAGTGTGTCTGCTGGAAGCCTGGTCTTGCAGTGCCCACTCAGGGAAACGCCAGAGCCAAGGGGAGCTCGGCGTAGGCCCCACTTCTCCCTCTGGCTGGCTTGCAGGGTCCGGAGGGCAGACAAGGCAAGGGCCAATGTCCAGAGGGAGTAGCTGCTCTCCGGCCACCCCCTAGTTCCTCAGCCATGCCTGGCCCCAAGGAAGTGACACCCCAGGGTCCCACACAACAGCAAACGGCAGCAGGGAACGATGGGCTTTGGAAAGCCATGGTAGGACAAGCCGGGGCACTCGTTTAGTAGGTAACCGTACTGCACTGATTCACCCGGTGGGGGGCCAGCAGGACAGTCCAGGACCTCCTGCCCACTTGCACCATTTAGGGGTCTATGGATGACTAAAGAAAACCCCCGGCGATCCGCACTTCCATCAGAATCCCAGGCTTGGCCGCACCAGCGCCGCAGCCCTCCCCAGACTCCACCGCTCAAGCAGGGTCAGCGGGGGGATCCCCCTGCAGACACAGCAGCAATGTGGGAGTGAACGTTTGTGCCTTTCCCTCACGCACGCATTGGCACCGCGGCCCAGCCAGCAATTCTGCTCCCCCCTCCTCCCACAGCACATCCACTTTCCCGTCCAGGTCAGCCCGGGAGTCACCGATGGGCCTCCTGACAGACTGCCAGAGATCTCCCTTGGAGGGCGCCACACTCACCCAGAGAGCACGGCATGCTGCCCAAGACAATCCACGGACATCGCAGTGGCCTGCCAAAGAGAGAAAACCCTAGATTACCCCGCTCAGTTCGGTTACAAAGCCACGCGCAGGATGGAAATCCCGCCTCTTCTCTCCACGGAGGCCCAGGCTGGTAGGAGGGACGCAAAGCTCGACTGACACCAGGGATGGAAGAATTATCTGCCCCACAACTCTCAGAACCGGGCATGGGGAGCGGAGCTGAAGGCTGATGTCGGCGTGAAGCTGTCATCTGTTCACCAGCTGGGACAGAGACAGCTGCAAGCTCTGAGCGCGCTTCGTTTCCCTCAGCGCCGAGGAAGCCTTCGAAGCCCGTGCTATACTGAGCAGCATTCACGTGATTCTATTCCTCCTGTGAAGCAGCTTTTTAAAATCTTCACCCTGCTTTTATTCCAGGGACCCCATTTGCACCCTGCATGGCACTTCTGTAGGCCAGACAGCACACACGGGAAACAGCTAAGAGAGCAGAGTCTTATTCACGTTGGACTTCCCTGGGGGTGGGCACTCCGCGACCCGAGTCCCTCCAGGAGACTGGAGCAGAGCAAGACTGGCAGATACAATTCTGCAGGAAGAGAAAGCCAGGTAGGATTTGAAAAGCTGACATCTATGTTCACGGTGCGTGGGAAGCTGTATCTGGAGAGCCAAGGGCCTAAGCCATCAATTTACATATTTCAATGTAATTAAAAAAAGCTTCTAGCTCATGATTGCAAAGCTTCTGAATATGACCTGGCTATGAAGCTACATGGGCCAACTTCCTTAGCCTGCAGACAGAGACAGCTGGAGTTTTGCCAAGCAGTAGCAAATGAAATTAACAAGACTCTGGTCAGTTTCACAGCTACTCACTGGGCAACAGAAAAGAAAACACCAGGACACATACCGGTGCTGCTCTGTTGCCTGCCCAGCAAACCTAGGAGCAGTGTCATGCCAGCTGCCCTCCCTGCTTTGTACGGGTCAGAGTTGGCTGGATGGTAAGTTCAGGCCTCTGGGCAGTACGGGGCTCGGCCGTTTCTCCAAACCCAGCTGCTCAGAATGTAACTCCACTCCCTCATGTAGGGCCCTACCCAGCCAGGGCTCCGCTGTGCTCCTGGACGCCAGCTCAGAACGGCAAACAGAATTGCAGCACAGCCTCACGGAGGGAGGGAGGAGGGTGTGCCGCGTGATGTTGCTGTCATGGTTCAGGGCAAGCGAACTATACTCCCCTGAGTGTCCCTCCAGGGCACCCACTTTCAGTTCCCTGCACCTCAGCTGTCTCCTCTCCTGGGCAGAGCACTGCATTATTTTCCCTCCGTTAAAGGCTCCATGGTTTTCGGCCTGCACTGATAGTCCAGCAATCCAGCCTGCCCGAAAGGCCGGGGTTTGCGCTTTGCTCGCTCTGTGGAGAGCCCGCAGTCACAAGTTACCCCACAGCGAGTTATAAGCAAGCCCCCTTATTCCAAAGGTGAAAGCCTTCCAGAGGAAACATATTAAAAGACTCACAATAAACTGGTTTGCATGTTAAAGAGGTGCTCAGAGGTCAGCCTCCCACCTCCAACTAAGGCTCTGGTGTGTTAGTCCTTCAGAACCTACAACGGGGCTTTCCCCAGGGGGTTCAGGTTCTCAACCGGCACAGATTCTGCATCAAAATTTCTGATACATGAGACCCTGATCAAAGGGCCAGACTGTAACAGGGGATCAGCAGACACTGGCCTGACCCTCGGGTACCTCCCCAAGCTTCGAAAGGCTGGGGTTCGCCTCCCCCTAGATATTCCCCAGGAAACCCACTTGATGCTGTTTGTTCCAAAAGTCCATTCCCGTCTGACACATTGTTCGATATTGTCCTGTGACCCACGGGGGTCTCGCAGTCACCCCTCCCCCTCGAGCGGTTACAAAAACTTCACTGCCGAATAGAGAGCACTGGTTTGTCTGCTGAGCAGCGCGTCTTCATCGCCCGATCTTTCAGCACGCGGCTCTGAGCAAACCGGGACAGATCTCTCGACTGGATTCCCGGGTTACCTGTCACTGTGGCAATTAGGGCGAGCACTTATCGGGATAGGCACGCTCCCATGGCAGTGTGTTTGAAAGGAAGGCTGAGTCACCAGCACTGGTCGCATTCCCCACCCCCAAACCGCTCTAGTAGCCATTCGTTTTGGTTCCCTGCTCTCCCACCCTCACAAAGCACCTTCTCGTAGCCTGGCCTCCTCTCTGTTGCCGGATGTACCGCAGCTATTGCTTCCTGCCCTGCAGGAAGTGGGCAGAGTTCGATTTTCCACCGTTGCACAAACTCTAAACTCTCGGAGGGCAGAGACCAGTCACTCATTTAGTGCCAAGGGTATAAAAATGTAACGGTCACCGCTAAAAATCACAGTGGGCGGGGAGCTGCTCCAGCCCCTGTTGGCCCACCGGCAGGCTTACTTCCCAGTTAGCCTTTTACCTCCCTAGTTAGCCTAGCTCATTGCCTGGCACAGCAACAGCTAGTCAGACATCAGCTGATTTTAACCTGCCTTTGGGCTGCACTGACAACCTGCTAAGAACCTATACACCCTTGGATCAATGGATCCCCAGATTGCAAGCTCAGCACAGCCTTGTAGCGTGTGGCCACTGTAGGTGCTGCCCTGCCACATGGCTTTCTGCTCACACAGGCAGAACTCTCGGCCGGGGCTGGAGTTTCCACAGCCTTGGTGTCAAATGCAGGCTGCAAGCGCTAGGGGGCATGTGTCCATAGGCTGCTGGTCCAGCATCTGGGCGCTGTCCATTTTACAGAGGCAGTGAGGCTAGCACATGGACGGGACGTGGGTCTGGAGAGCACGCCTGGGCAAGCCACTTCATTGCTCTGAACCTCGGCTTCCCCAACTGTCACGTGGGGCTAGTGGCCCCCAGGATCGCCTCCGAAAAGCACACGGAAAAGTGCTCAGTAAGAGCTAGGAGGCATTAGTGTTTGCTGTGAGCAGAGCTCTCACACGGCCCTCCCCCCACAGGCCCATACTCAAGCATGCTTGTTCAGTGCTGGTGAAGGGGCCTGCCAGCCCCTGCCTCTCCTCCGAGACCAGGCAGCACCAGTTCCTAAATCCACCATTGGATCTCGCAGCTGGCCTGAGAAAGGAAGCAGCCTCCACAATCCCATAACACAAGAACTGGGATTGCATTAACAGGTGTGTTGTGAGCAAGACACGAGAAGTCATTCTTCCGCTCTACTCTGCGCTAGTTAGACCTCAGTTGGACTATTGTGTCCAGTTCTGGGCACCGCATTTCAAGAAGGATGTGGAGAAATTGGAGAGGGTCCAGAGAAGAGCAACAAGAATGATGAAAGGTCTAGAGAACATGAGCTATGAGGGAAGGCTGAAAGAATTGGGTTTGTTTAGTTTAGAAAAGAGAAGATTGAGAGGGGATATGATAGCCGTTTTCAGGTATCTAAAAGGGTGTCACAAGGAGGAGGGAGAAAACTTGTTCATCTTGGCTTCTGAGGATAGAACAAGCAATGGGCTTAAACTGCAGCAAGGGAGGTTTCGGTTGGACATTAGGAAAAAGTTCCTAACTGTCAGGGTAGTCAAACACTGGAATAAATTGCCCAGGGAGGTTGTGGAATCTCCATCTCGGGAGATATTTAAGAGTAGGTTAAATAAATGTCTATCAGGGATGGTCTAGACGGTATTTGGTCCTGCCATGAGGGCAGGGGACTGGACTCGATGACCTCTCAAAGTCTCTTCCAGTCCTAGTATTCTGTGATTCTATGATTCTAACTAGGGGTCACCAAATGAAATGAAGAGAGGCAGCAGGTTTAACACAAACCAAAGGAAGTTTTTCTTCACTCAGCACACAGTCAACCTGTGGAACTCCTTGCCAGAGGAGGCTGTGAAGACCAGGACTTTAACAGGCTTCAAAAAAGAATTAGATAAACTCACGGAGGACAGGGCCATCAATGGCTATTAGCCAGGCTGGGCAGGGATGGTGTCCCTAGCCTCTGTGAGACAGAGGCTGGGAATGGGAGACGGGAGGGATCACATAATGATTCCTGTTCTGTTCACTCCCTCTGGGGCATCTGGCACTACCACTGTCGGCAGATGGGACACTGGGCTAGATGGACCCATTGTGGCCATTCTTATAGGTTAGGTTTTAATCCTCAGTTTAGAAACCGACCTGCAAGGAAGAGGACTGAGAACCTGACTCGTTTCAGTTAAATTATCAAGCAATAAGATTTGCTCTTTCCTGATCTGGAGCAATGAGCTAGAGGCGAATGCCTTCACCTCATTGCCAATTCTTTCCTGGTGGCGCCGTGTTCGTTTTGCACAACTTGATCTAATCTTTCAATTAGAGGAAGAGACTGAGTCAGACAAGATGCAACACAGAAGGCTGGAAGCTGGATTCACAACACCGAAGACACATTAATTCGAGACATGCGTTCCTTGCGAAGCAGCAGGACAGGTGGCAGTTTCCTGCGAAAACCTGACTGAATTAAGTTGGTCTAATGGGCCAGGGGCTGCACATAACTCCATGGGGGGGTAGGGACCACAGCGCTAACAGGACCCGAGAACGGGGGGGCTGGCAGAGCAGTATCACCACTTGGGGAGGCTTGCGTATATAGATTCAGACTGAATTCCCCATGGACCAACAAGACCCCGCTGCCCCCAGAAAGACTTGGGAGTTAAAACCAACTCAGGGACTCCTTTGGGACCCACAACTGGACAGGACCATCCGTCTAAGGGGGAGAAGGGGCAGTCTGTTCTTGGAAGGACTTGCTCCAGTCTGTTGCCTTGTCCTGGGCAAAAGGAGTGACAAATATGTAACCCCAGAACTAATCCTGGGGGAGGGGGTGTGAAGGACTGTTTCCTGGCCTGGCCCATGGTGGGGGGATTTCTGCTGTGTCACTGGCATGTGGCGTGGAGGCTCTTATTGTGTTCATGTGTGTTTTCTGCTGACTTGGAAAGAGCCGGGTGGTAACTTAACTGCCATCACCACCCCATTTTCCGTCCTCCAGACGGACGCAGAGCAGCCTGCTGCGGTGCTCTGGCTGTACTGGGGAATTCACACTGCAGGCAGAGAAGCAGCTGCCTGGAAATTCTCTCTCCTGAGCTAGGTGAGGCATGGAGCAGAAGTGACTGCTGGGCGCTGGAGCTGCAAGTGGGAACTCTCACTGGACGACAGAGGGAGAATACAAGCGCCTTGAACGGTAGCAGACAGAGCTACTGTGTTCAACTTCTGTGGTAGCTGCTAGTGCTTCTTTTAAGCACGTTCCTTAGTGTCCTTTGAACAGTCTGCATTTGGATGCACCGGTAAGAGGGCTTCACTGGAAACAGCAGCTTCCAGAACATGAGCTTGCCTTCTTGTTTTCTTGAAAAGAGCCCCCGATTTTCTTCCACTCCAACCCAACTGAGCAATGTAGATGAGACACAAACTGCCATGAAAAACAGGTCCAGGCTGTTTTCACAAGCATTACAGGAACAGTAAATCAGCACGTTAGATGTGGGGCAGTTCCCCGAGCGTTTGGATGGGTCACAGCTATATGAACAAGACGCCAATTGCACAGGATGCAGATGACTATGCTGGACAAAGATACAGTAATTCCTCATTTAACACGGTAGATACGTCTCAGAAAATGATCGTGCTAAGCGAAAACATGTTATGCGGGGGCAATTTTCCCATTGAAAATAATGGAAAAGATGGGGGTTGCGTTTGAAGCGGTGGCATCTAAGTCAATTTTCTGTTGGTGCTGAGTCGTCAACGTCAACGTGAGAGGATGTACACGTTGTACAGTAAAACTCCAATTGTCCGGCATCAACTGGAACCCATAAGTGCTCCCGTCAGCCGCTCTCTCGACTGGGCTGCTGTGAGCCACACATGCGCTCGCAGCTCCAGCCTGCACTTGCTAGCAGCTGGCCACTGAGCACAGGCAGCTGCCTTGGGACCCGGACATAAGATTGGGGGAGAAAGGGGACTGGGTGACAGCAGGGAGGGGAGGTGTTTGGCTCTGGGGAAGGGGAGGGGAGGGGAGGGGGATTGGGTTGGGAGTATGCCCTGGACACCTTGCCCGCTCTCCTCTGCCCCTGCTTGCAGGCCGGCGGCTGGGTTTCCCCAGCTGGCCTGTTGCTGACAGCTGCGCGGGGCTTCCCCCACCTCCCTGCAAAGCAGCGGAGGGTTCGCTGCTCGCTGCGCCGTTCCCCGCCAACCCCCCCTTGCCGGACGTAGTGCGGGTCCCCGCAGACCCGTCACAGCCACCTTATAGTACCTCCTAGTACACTGGATTATCGGAAGTCTACTGTATTACCGCTGTTTTCACAATTTATACCGCCACACGAAGTAGTCCGCCACTTGATTTTTTTTCGTGTTATTTCGTGGATGGTTGTGTAATTCAAAAAACGTTCCCTAAAAAAATCGTGCTATTGCAAAAACATGTTAAGCGGGCATGTGTTAAACGAGTAATTACTGTACCAGCATTCCTGGTACGGTCCCCTTAATGAGGGGAGTAAATATAGGATCAGCAATTGAGCTGAAACAATACAAAGTTATTCTCAATTAAGTGTACATAACACATGCAGTCAGCAAAACACAGGGTGCACAGCAACAAAGTGCAGCTTCAAAAATTCTTTTTCTTGCCAACAGAGGCTGGGAGTTTTTTTTTTTTTTTAAAACATGCTGCATAGCAGGCACAGAGATGTCATAGCTGTTCAGATATTGGATGGTCACTAAGCTTTCACACAAGGACTTCAAGGAAATGAATCCAAGCGGATTGCCTACCATGATTATCGCCAGAGATCTGCTAGTTCATGAAAGGAACCTTAAGTGCAAGAGATGTGCAGTAGAGGAAAGCAGCCAGGTTCCACAGGTCAACTTGCTTGTTCATTTCCCTTCACCATGATTCTCCTTTACAGATTGCAGCCAGGCCTAGCTCCCCATCACCTTGCAAGGGTCGTAGTTCTCATGGTCACTAACACTGAAACCAGCAACAACTGTCCCAAAAGCAATTTCAGGAGAAAGAAACAGAAAGTACTTTGAGGAAGTGAGTCTCTCACCCAGCAGTTAAGTGAAGGGGACAGGCAGGCAAGTCTAGAGTTAAAAAGTAAACCGAGGTAAGCACGTTGTAAGAACGGAAAAGGGCACGAGTGTGTCTTATCTAGAAGTTTGGAAGCAAACATAAAACCAAAGCCCAGAACACTAGGGATGTAAAATCCCATTTAATTAGTTAGCCAGCTAAACGTTAACTGATTAAACATGGACCGGGGGGGGGGGGAAGGGAGGGGCATAAATAATTCCGGGGTAACCAACTTACTATTCACACTTTTATTCTACTTCACTTGAGCTTTTTCAAAGCAAGTTCTTATTCAAGGGACAGTCTGCTTTAAAAGGTTTCGACAACTGAATTAAAAGCCGTTTCAGGGAACACGCCTGCTACTCAGTATCCCTGCCAATCTCTGTGGTTTTGCAATTACATTTTCCTTCTTTTAAAAACACATTTCTCTCTCCCTATTGCTACACGATGGCCTCTCACAAACAACATTGCCAGGAAAACCCAGGACGTGACTACACAGCACCAAAAGAAGAAAACAATTATCTCTAACATTGCAACTACAGGCATCTCAGTTGTTAATAGCAGACAAAATATTCTTGCCAGAAGTATGATTTTATTATAAGTGACTATATCTCAACTTTAGTAAGGCCTCTGTTACTGTCTCATATGATTGCATCTCAAACCAACCAGAGAAATAGCTCCTAGACAAATCTACTACAAGATGGAGGCACAGAGTTATCTGTCAATGGCTCACAATCAAGCTGGAAAGATACCTGTGGTACCCCACTTGGTGTATCTGTCCTGCGTCCAATTTTATTCAATACCTTCAAAAATAACATGGACAATGGCATCAAAAGTGCCAAGCTGAAGGGGGAGGGGAGCTGCAAGTACTTTGGAGGGCAGAATTTGAATTTGAAATGATCTTCAAACTAGAGAGATGTTCTGAAATAATTCAGACGACAGTTAAGAAAGGCCCATGGAAAGTACTATGCTTAGGAAGAAATAATCAACTGCACAACTACAAAATGAGAAGTGACTGCCTAGGAAGGACTTTGCAGTGTTGTCGTCATGTCCCTCCCAGGGTCCTAGAAAGCCAAGAGAGCTTTTACTGAAGCAACTTCTGTTGGTGGGAGAGCTCTTACAGAGCTCTGCGTAGTTTGAAAACTTGCCTCTCTCAAGAGGAGTTGATCCAAAAAAAACAAAAAAAAACACAACTCTTCTCCCCCCACCCCCGTGTCTCTCTAGGAAGCAATAATGCAGAAAAGGATCCACAATAATTTACTCCGGAGCACCACCTAAATGACAGTCAATAAAGTCACGCTGCTGCCCCAAAAAGTAACCGTTCTGATGTGTTAGCAGGTGTGCTGGAATCTTGTGTCCAGCTGTGGGCACCACACTTGCAGAAACATGAGGACAAACCATAGGAAGCCAAAGGAGACCTAGAAAAATGTTTTAAAGATCTAGAAAACACAACCTGTAGGAAGGACTGAGAAAATTGGGTTTGTTTGGTCTGGAAGAGAGATGACTGGGAAGGACATGGTAACAGCCTCCAACTATAAAAAAGTCGGTTTTAAAGAGGAGGGCGAGAAATCATTCTCTTAACTACTGAGGATGGGGCCAGAGGTAATGGGTTTGAATAGCACGCGAGAGTTTGTTAAGCATCAGGAAAAAGTTCTCCACTGTCAGGGTAGGTAAGTGCTGCACCAAATTAACTAGGCATCTGTCAATGGAGGTTGTTAAGAACAGACTAGAGCAGTGGTCTCCAACCTTTTTACACCCAAGATGACTTTTTAAAATGTCAGGATGAGCCAAGATCTACCCCATCCCTTCCCCAAGACCCCACCCGTTCCTCGAGACCCCGCCTGCTCTGTTCCCCTTCTCTCCATCACTTGCTGTCCCCAGCCCTTATACACTCTCAGGGTACGGCTACACTGCCGCTTTTTTCAATCCTTGTGTTGGAAGAGATTTTTCCAACATTTGTCCCGTCTGGACTGGGACAAATGTCGGAAAAACCCCTTCTTTTGGAAGCCCCCTCATTCCTCGTGGAACAAGGAATACAGGGGCTGCCAAAAGAGCATGTTTGCCGGAGAAACTCCTGCAGTCTAACCGTACCCTCACTGGGTTGAGGCAGGAGGTGCGGGCTCTGGGGTGTGAATGAGGGATTTAGGTGTGGGTAAGGGTGAGAGGTGCAAGCTCTGGGAGGGAATTTGGGTGCAGGAGGAGGTGGAGAAGGGGATGCTGGCTTGGGGAGGGGGCTCCAGGCTGGGGAGTGTTGGGCTCAGATGGAAGGTTGGGGTGCTGAGCAAGCCACAGGCTTGTGGCTGTGAGGATGCAGGAGTTTGGGTTGGGGTGTGTGAGGGGCTCAGGGCAGGGAGGCTGGGAGTATGATGGGCTCAGGACAGATTTGCAGTGTGTGGATGGTGCAGGAGTGTTGTGGCAGAAGACTGAGGATGTGGGGATGCAGGAGCTTGGGGATGTGAGAGGCTCAGGACAGGGGGTTCCAGTGTACAATAGGCTCAGATTTAGGGTCGGAGCAGGGGGTACAGGAGTGTTATGATGCTGTGCCCAGATGAGGGCTTGGCCCCAATTGGGGGCTTGTTGGCCAGGCTTCATTTTGAAATAAAATATGATGTCAAATACAAAAGATTTCAGCGTTGTTTATTTATGAGGGGGGTGGGGAACCTGTTCTGAGTCAGGGGTCACTGATCCACAGAAAAGTCAGTCGGGGCCACACAAGTGAGATGCAAAAACACAACCCCTCAAACCTCACTAATGTGGCCCCAACTGTGCTGATGGGGGCAGAGGACAGGGTGCTGGGGCAGGGTACTTCTGGGGGTCGGGGGGGGGGGAGACAAGGTACCTGGGGATCCTGCAGCTACACACAAAGGCCCTGGAAGTACACAGGCTGCTGCTTCGTCCCCCAAACAATGGTGCGGTACCTGAAATGCTGGTCCATAGCACGCCTGATGCCTTCCTGCGCGGAGGAAGGGTGAGTCCTGGACCACGCCAGCCCCAACTGCTCGGGCAGCACGCGCCTTGCTCCTCCGCTCCCCATGGCAGCACGTGCCGCCCGAGTAGCTGGAGCCGGTGCAGTCCTGGACCCCCACCCATTCCCCCGTGCGCAGGAAGACAGCAGGGGAACAAAGTCCCCAGCGCGCGACAGGTCAGCGTTTTAGGTACCACACCAGCTGTTGGGGGAGGGGAGGAGAGAGAGAGCGAGCAGCCCATGCACTTCCGGGGCCTGGCGTGCAGCTGCAAAACTCCCCCCGACCCCACAGGAAGCCTGCACTACCTCTGTAGTCCCTGGGAGGTAGCATCAGTGCAGTGTTAATCTTGGGGGTGGGGGGCAGCGAGGGGGGGGCCCCAAAGCCTCACGATTGACTGGTCGAGCCTCCAGGATCGACCAGTCGATTGCGATCGACGGGTTGCTGACCACGGGACTAGAGAAACAACTCTCAGCTACAGTCTGGATTTATTTGATGCTGCCTTAGTACAGGGACCTGGACTTGAAGACTTCTTGTGATCCCTCCCACTCCTGAATGTCTATGGGGAAGAAAGGGTGTAAAATCCTGGTTAAGCTGACCTAACACTTAACCTGGCTCCGGGCAGGGAGCTGCTCCAGCCCACCAGGGTTCGTGCTCCCAGCCCCCTGCCCCTGCCAGAGCAGCCCCGTCGGTGGCAGGCTGGGCTCCCCAACACAGACTGCTCCGGATGCCAGAGCAGCTCTCTGCCTGAGGCCGGCATGGGGGGTGCTCCATCCCCCACACATTACCTAGAACTGGTAAGCAGCATGCATTAAGGCTCAGGCTGGGGGTGCAGGCTCGGGGGGGGAGGGCTGAGGGGTGGGGGCAGAAGGGGGAGGCTCAGGCTGGGGGTGCAGGCTGAGGGGTGGGGGCAGAAGGGGGAGGCTCAGGCTGGGCGTGCAGGCTCGGGGGGGAGGGCTGAGGGGTGGGGGCAGAAGGGGGAGGCTCAGGCTGGGGGTGCAGGCTCGGGGGGGGGAGGGCTGAGGGGTGGGGGCAGAAGGGGGAGGCTCAGGCTGGGGGTGCAGGCTGAGGGGTGGGGGCAGAAGGGGGAGGTTCAGGCTGGGCGTGCAGGCTCGGGGGGGAGGGCTGAGGGGTGGGGGCAGAAGGGGGAGGCTCAGGCTGGGGGTGCAGGCTCGGGGGGGGGAGGGCTGAGGGGTGGGGGCAGAAGGGGGAGGCTCAGGCTGGGGGGGGGAGGGCTGAGGGGTGGGGGCAGAAGGGGGAGGCTCAGGCTGGGGGTGCAGGCTCGGGGGGGAGGGCTGAGGGGTGGGGGCAGAAGGGGGAGGCTCAGGCTGGGGGTGCAGGCTCGGGGGGGGGAGGGCTGAGGGGTGGGGGCAGAAGGGGGAGGCTCAGGCTGGGGGTGCAGGCTCGGGGGGGGAGGGCTGAGGGGTGGGGGCAGAAGGGGGAGGCTCAGGCTGGGGGTGCAGGCTCGGGGGGGGGAGGGCTGAGGGGTGGGGGCAGAAGGGGGAGGCTCAGGCTGGGGGTGCAGGCTCGGGGGGGGAGGGCTGAGGGGTGGGGGCAGAAGGGGGAGGCTCAGGCTGGGGGTGCAGGCTCGGGGGGGGGGAGGGCTGAGGGGGGCTCTGAGCAGGGAGGCAGGACTGGGCGTGCAGGGGGGGGCTGGGCTGCGGAGTCAGCGCTGGGGATACGGGGGGGCTGGGCACTGGGGGGGCGGGGCTGGGACCGAGGCCGGGGTCCATGGCGCGCCGGCCCCCCAGCCGGTCCCGCTGCGCGGCTGGGGGGGGGGGGCCCACGGCGCATGCGCCCTGCTCCCCAGGCCGAGCGGGCTCGTTACCTGCGAATCCCGGAACTCCACCACCACATTCTCGCTGCTCCAGCGCGCCGCCATCTTGCACCGCCCCAGCGCCAGGGGGCGCGGCTGCGTACGCTGCGGCCGGAAGCGCAAGGCCTGCTGGGAGATGTAGTCCCAGGGGCGGGGCGGGGCGGAGATCGCTGCCTGCCGCGAGGCTCCTCCCCCTCCAGCTGCCTGCCTGTCCGTCCCCCCAGCTCAGGCAGGAGCAGCCAGCGAGTTGGCTTTGTCCGGCTCCCACGCTCTCTTCTGCAGCTGTTACTTGTGCGGCCACGTGCCTCAGCCTAAAATGCCAGGGCGGGAGGCCAGGCCCTGCGTTTCCGTAGCACGAGCCGTGAGTGTACATGTGTGACACCGTTGTTACAAAATGCCTTTACAAATACAAAGTAGTGTCATGTCTGCGAGTCACTATGCCCTTGCAATGGCCCCCGTCTGGCAAGCACTTGGGCACGTGCTTTGTTTAGCTTACATGAGTAGTCCCACTGAAATGCATAGCACATCTCACACCCTGGATCTTGCAAATGTGTCCGTGTACTGTACTGTACTAGGTGAAGTTACTGGGGTTACTCATGTCAGTGGCAGAACCTCCGCTTTACAAATGCCTGAGTTAGGGACTGAGCTGTCAACCACACAGTCACATCTGGAAATGGAAGTGCACAATCGGGCAGCAGCAGAGAGCCCCCCAAAAAGCAAATACAGTGCAGTACAGTGTTCAACTTGAGTTTTTACACAATTGATAAGGTAAGGAAACTCTTCTATGCATGCTTCATTCAAATTAATATGGTTAAAAGCAGAATTTTCCTTCTCCATAGTAAAGTTTCAAAATATCAAATCAGTGTTGTAACTTTGGAAAGAACCATAACATTTTGAGACCCTGAAAGCGAAACTAACTAGGAAATAACTTTAAATAAAACTGACTAGTCCATTTCCTAGCGGAAGCTAAGTTAAATGCAAAAAGTAAGCAATAAATATAATAGTGAAAAGTGAATTAGGTTGATGTTCATATTCTAAAAAGATCCTACTACTGCTGTTTTGAGAACTTTTCAGTGTAGCCTTGTTGCACTTAGAACGCTGAGAAAGTAAAAACTATTTCACTCAACTATACCATATCAAGTCACCACTTCTTTTTTCTGTTTGTGTGTTACAATCTCAGGCCCCAAAGTCTACAATGAGATGAGTAAAGAGTAAAGCTTTACATCCACGTGGCATGCCACTGACTTTCGTAGTCAATTGCACAATCATGGACAAAGGGAGGACATGACAATAATCTACAAATATTCAAATGGTGTAAATGACAGGAAGGGAAAGGAATTATTTCAAGTACAACTTGAAAAACTTCCTTACCATGTAAGCTATTAGAGCCTCCAGTACTGTGGAGGAAGTGCACAAGGACGGGACATTTTTCCAGTGGGCTCGGTGCATCATTATTAAGAGCTGACAGTGTGCTCTGTGAGTGCAAGACACAAAATACAGTCTCTGCTCCAGAGATCAGAAAAGTTCGACATGTATATGTGTATAACTTTACACACATGAGCAATTGAGCAGATCCACTGAAGTCAATGAACCGGGTCACCCATATGAGGAAAGCTACTCGTTTGTCTATGCTTCGGTGATGTCCCAACTTTAAAATTGAAATATTTATCTTTCCTTTGCCTACCTGACCTATTGAAATGTGGTAAGCATATGAGGACCCTGCCTGTCTCTTGTGTATCAGTACAGTTGCAGTGCTGGATTGACACACAAGTTAACTACAGTTTAAGGCCTCAGATTCAGAGGGGCCTCTAAATACAAAAAAATTACTTGTTTTTAGTCGCATTTTCACTTATGTACTGGGAGAGATGCAAATGGTACAGCTTTATTCTTTCTACTGCCGTTGTCCTTTCTGTTAGAATAATACACATTTTTGGGTAGTGGTAGTGGGGCTCTTAAACTTGACATAGCTTAGGGCAGGGGTAGGGAATCTCAGGCCCGGGGGCCAGATGCGGCCCCTGGCTTGCTTGGATCCTGTCCCTGAAGCTTGGGGCTCTCCCTCCCCAGCGCTGGGGAGGCTGCACTGGCGCTCCAGTCCCTCCGCCATCCCTCCACGGGGCTGGAGCACACAAAACCTACTAGACTGGGGGTGCTGGTGTGCAAGGGGAACATGGGGAGTGTCTGTCTCCTTTTCAGTGGGGGGGCCACGCCAGTGGGGGTTTGTTGAGGGTGGTGTTCTTCGGACTTGTGCGCCGCCCTTGACTGATTTTCCTGTGGGTCAGCGGCCCCCGAGACAAGCAAGGTCCCCAGCCCTGGCTCAGGGCCTGGGCATGTCTGATTGGGGCCCGGTGCGGCGCCTGTCCCAATGCGCCCCGCTTGTGCCCCGGGCTCCTCAGGCACTGACACGGGTGTATTGCAGCAGGCACCGTCATTGCACCGGCCCTGGGCACAACCGAGGATGCGGGCGAGAGCGCCCCGCCCCCGCGCCGGCGGCGAAGGGGTTAATGCCGGCGGGGCGGAGCGAAGCGCGGCGCATGCGCGCGGGCGGCCCCTATTGTCTCGGCTGGCCCCAGCCGCGAGCGAGGCGGCGGGAGACTTCGCTCCACGGACCAGGCCCGCTGTGGCCCCGCGCGCGGATCGGCTCTGCGGGTGCTAGCGGGCCCCGGCCTCGCAGCCGGGCGGGCGGGCGGACTTTGCTCGCTGCTCCCCCTCCTTCCCCTCGCGGCGCGCGGCCCCCGCCTGCTCGACCCCCCTCCCCCCGGCTCCGGCTGCGGCTGCGGCTGCGCGGCCGGGGGCCCGGCGGGGGGGCCATGCCGGCGGCGCGGCGCGGTTTTAATTCCTAGTGTGCCGTCGCCGCCTCCCCGCGTCCCTGCCCGCGCCGCGGAGCCCATGGGCGGCAAGCAGAGCAGCGCGGGCCGCGCGCGGGACCCCTTCCCGGGCGTCTCCAGCGACGACAGCGCCGTGCCCCCGCCGGGCGCGCCGCCCCCCTTCGGGCCCTACCGCGCGGGCGGCGCCATGGGGCTGCGCAGCCGCTCCGTCAGCTCGGTGGCCGGCATGGGCATGGACCCCGCCGCCGCCGCCGCCGCCGCCGGGCCCTTCGGCCTGTACGCGCGGGCGGCCGCCGACCCCGAGCGGGCCCCGGGCGGCGGCGGCGCCGGCTCGGGCGCGGACTCCACCTACGCCCATGGCAACGGTTACCAGGAGACGGGAGGCGGTCGCCATGGCGACGGGATGCTCTACCTGGGCCCGCGGGCCTCGCTGGCCGACGCGCTGCCCCTGCACATCGCGCCCCGCTGGTTCAGCGCGCACAGCGGTGAGTCCGGCCGGGGGGGGCAGAATCCGGGGGGGGTGAGCGGTGAGTCCGGCCGGGGGGGCAGAATCCGGGGGGGGTGAGCGGTGAGTCCGGTCGGGGGGGGGCAGAATCCGGGGGGGGGTGAGCGGTGAGCCCGGGCCGGGGGGGGCAGAATCCGGGGGGGGTGAGCGGTGAGTCCGGTCGGGGGGGGGCAGAATCCGGGGGGGGTGAGCGGTGAGTCCGGTCGGGGGGGGGCAGAATCCGGGGGGGGTGAGCGGTGAGTCCGGTCGGGGGGGGGGCAGAATCCGGGGGGGGTGAGCGGTGAGTCCGGTCGGGGGGGGGGGCAGAATCCGGGGGGGGTGAGCGGTGAGTCCGGTCGGGGGGGGGCAGAATCCGGGGGGGGTGAGCGGTGAGCCCGGGGGGGGGCAGAATCCGGGGGGGGGTGAGCGGTGAGCCCGGGCCGGGGGGGGGGCAGAATCCGGGGGGGGGTGAGTGGTGAGTCCGGTCGGGGGGGGGGGCAGAATCCGGGGGGGGGGGAGCGGTGAGCCCGGGCCGGGGGGGGGGCAGAATCCGGGGGGGGGGGGAGCGGTGAGCCCGGGCCGGGGGGGGGGCGGTGAGCCCGGGCCGGGGGGGGGGGCAGAATCCGGGGGGGGGGAGCGGTGAGCCCGGGCCGGGGGGGGGGTGCAGAATCCGGGGGGGGGAGCGGTGAGCCCGGGCCGGGGGGGGGGGGCAGAATCCGGGGGGGGGGGAGCGGTGAGCCCGGGCCGGGGGGGGGCAGAATCCGTGGCGGGGGGGGTGAGCGGTGAGCCCGGGCCGGGGGGGGGGGGCAGAATCCGTGGCGGGGGGGTGAGCGGTGAGCCCGGGCCGGGGGGGGGGCAGAATCCGTGGGGGGGGGTGAGCGGTGAGGCCGGGGGGGGGCAGAATCCGTGGGGGGGGATGAGCAGTGAGCCCGGGCCGGGGGGGGGGCAGAATCCATGGGGGGGGAGCGGTGAGCCCGGGCCGGGGCGGGGGGGTTCTCCGGGGGGCCGCTCCCTGTGGGCCTGGGCCCGTGTTCTCAGTGGCACCCCGTTCCGGGGCACTGTAACCGGACCGCTTGGCCCAGCAGAGCCAGCCAGGCAGTGGGCCCTTGCCAGGCAGAAAGCTGCCAGTGCCTGGCGTGGCCTTCTCCTCCTCCCTGCTCTGCCTTGGCTCTCCTAGAGGCCTCTACGGGCAGGTCTGAGTGTCCTCCTTTGCCGGCTGTCTTTCTGGCAGGTGCCTGGGCGCTGGAGTGGCCAACAAGGAGCAGGGTGCCACTGGGCCCTTAATTCAGTGAGGTTGGGTGGCTGGTCCGTAGCCCAGGCTTGGCTGAGTTATACTGGAGCAACCCCTGACTGGGGGCAATGCTTGCCCTTTACCTCCCCCCCCCCCCCATGATTGGTATAAAAGAGTTGAAGGCGGCTGGGCATTATTTCTTTGTCCGTGCTGTGGCGGGAGAGGATGGAGACTCCCTTGAGAGAGGCAATTGAGCTAGAAGCGTCGAATTGGGGGTGGGTCAACTTGGGCAAAAGTGGGCTGGGGCTGGTGTAAACCCGCTTCAGGGCAAGCGGTTGGCTGGGAAGGACTGAGCTGGGTTTTGGGATGGCTTCTGAAAAGGGGCTGGTGTGGATATAGTCTCTAGTGTCCAGATGTCTTCAGGAAAAAATGAAGAAGGGAGGGTCTGGGGAACCTGAAAATGAGAAGTAGGAGTTGTGCCCTATTTTCTGGGCACAAACCATCCAACCAGCTGGCATAGTCAGGATGCCCTGTAGCAAGTGGAGAGAGAGGAAGTGACTTGTCTGGCCTGCTTGAGGAGGCTGTGGAGCGAGCAGGCGCTGCTGCAGGAAATCTGTTAGGGCTGAGGGAGAGAGGAAGCCCCCTCCACCTCTCTCCTAAACAGCTCCATTGGTGAGGCTGGCTGTCCCAGTGGGATTGTCAGAGACCTAGGGCAGGGAAGGAGTGGGAGCCCTCCCTGCTGTGAAGTCATTTCAGGGATGGTGTCTTGTTTCCTGGAATAGTTTGGGACTTTTCTCCCCTTCCACCGCCTTCCTGAGCGGTGTGAATGACCTTTTCCTGGGAATCTCCTAGTACCTCTCAGGAGCATGCCTCCTTTCCCGGGGAGCAAACGTAGGACAAGAGAGTGGAATGCAAAGCAAGACTCATAGGACCTGCTTCCCACTTCTCCCAATCCAGGGGGCTTGCTGCTGCCACTCGGACAGGTGCTCTGAGTTAATGTAGGGTACCCTAACTGTTCCGCCGTTACCCCAGACAGTCAAGAAAGCCTAGTGACTGGAGCACAGGGTTGGGAGTTGGGACTCCTGGGCTCTCTTCTAGCTGCCCTGCCACGTGACACTGTGCAGCTGCCTGCCTCAGTTTCCTTCTGTTTTTTAGAGAGACGATTCTTCTGTGGGGCATGTTGGCATGCTTATAGCGGGTTTCAGGAGCTGACAAGTGTCACTGTTGCAGTGGAATCCCACCCAGTTGTTCTTCTCAGCAAGGATTTTATTGCAGATATAGGCCTTGTCTAATGAAACTTAAATACAGAATCTCTTACAGTATTCCTGGATACATGCTCTGTAGGTGATGGCACCCGTTCTGTTAGAGCGGAGCTGCCCTTCTCAAAGTACCTTTCTGAGAGGCGTGATCTGAACATCAGTGTGTTCTTGCGTGCTTACTGATTTGCAAAATGGACTAATGCCCCTCCTGGGTCTCCCAGCTGTTAGTGTGAGTTAGTGAAGGTTTGTGTTACTGCATATGATGTGCTTTGCTGTGTGTGTGGCACTCTAGAAGCTCTGGATTTCTTGTGTCTGCTTTGGGGCCCTGCAGGAGGTTGTAGGTTTGTTCTAAGAAGTGCATGCAGTGCATGGTTTGGTCTCAGCCACTTGCCCTCCTGGTGGTGGTTATCCAGTGGCATTGGTAAGATGAAAAAGCAGGAGCACAGAAAACTAATGATTCTGGAAACATGTCTGGTTTTATTTGATTTGATTTATGTATTCACCTGCCATGTCTCCTGTGTGCAGGCAGCTCTGTGGGAATTTTGTGGAGGGACAGGTTAAGGGACAGAGTAGCAAAAGATGCAGAGACTGTAACCTTTTGTTTTCCATGGTTAGAATGGAGTGTGTGTGTAATCGATACACCACAGTACATCTTCCTCTGCAATCCTCCTTCCGAGGGCCAACTGCTGCCTGGAGCAAAACCACGCTCCATTAGGCCCAGTGAAAATGCTGAAATGATAGAGCTTTGGTATGTGGAGAAAGGCCTTGACATTGACTTGGGTGACTTTCCCACTCATTCGTTAGGGGGACTTGAAACTGAAGAGTTGCTGTAAACATGCCACTGCATTTGGAGTCTGCCTTTCGGTCCTGAACGGACGTGGCCCTCAGCTAGAAAAGATTTCCACCTGCTTCTGCAAGGAGGGACCTGCAGAGGATGTTCCCTCCTTGTCGAATGCTGTCTGAGGATCTGATTTGCATTACAGCTGTGTCCAGAAGCATCAAATCAGGTCAGAACCTCCTTGTACTTGGCACTGTATGTGCTCAACAGACAGGCTGTTTATACTGCACAGCTGCCTCCGTTGCACTGTCGTTTCTCGGACCCAGGAACAATACTACTTCTTAGCAGCCTCTCCATCTAGGAGAGATGTGACGACACTAGTGACAAAATGAGTCTGTAAGGCTGCTCTGAGGGTGGGCTGGTGAGGGTTTCCTTGTCAGACTGGGTGCCCTCTCCTTAGGGAAAAAGACTCCATTGTTTGTTTAAGTGACTCTTGCTTGCTGAGGAGGGTTTCCCTAGGCATCCTAGCGCCCTAGTTAACCCCGGATGTCTTTCGAACTGGAGCTGTTTGGAAAGCCATGGTGTTACTGGTGTCCATGGCCTTTCTTGGGTTTGGTTCGCATAGTCTCCCATAACAGGCGCATTTGTTTCTAGGCCATTAGCTCCTCATAAGGTGGAGCGGGGGATGCTTGGTTTGTGAGGGAGAACAGAATAGTTCCTCTGAGTCTTCTCGTGGAAGTTCGTGATGCTCTAGAATTACAAAGGGCCCCCCGTAAAATGAGGAATGTGTGACTGGCCTTCTGTGGGCATGTGCACCTCAATCTGTGTCAGGCTGACCCGCCTCCCAGCTTCATGACAGGAGGTTGGGAGACTCGCACAAGCTGTGAATGCTCTAAAAGTACCCTGGACGCCCTGCCGCGGCCCTACAGTTCCCAGGCCCCGGAGCTGAGCGGTTCCTGGTGAAGGCAGCTCACACTGTGGTCCGCTCTCAGGAGGTGCCCAGCCACGTGAGTTTGGTTTGGTTATGTTGTTGGGTTATGATGCTCCAATGGGACACCCTTTCTAGTGTTAAACGGTTGTTGTCTTGGGCGTTGTGGGCGGCTGAGCTGTGTACACCCGTTCTTGCTGGGACCGTCTCCAGCCTGGAGTTGCAAAGAGAACTGACAGCCTCCTGCCTCAGCACCCAGGGGCTAGGGAGGTGCACTGTGCGCATCCGGAGGAGAGCAGCCACGGTCTGGATGGAGGCGGGGATGGTAGCAAGCGGCTGATTCTAGCCCTCCTGCGAGGCAAAGGAGCACGGCGGTGGGTTTTGGTGGGCTCCTCAGAGTGCCAGCTGAGCCCCAGCACGTGTGTCTGGCTGGGAGAGCCCGTCCCCTCCAGCTAGACGGGAGCCTGCGGTGAGGGGCTGGAGGTGGTGGGGCCTGAGGCCGCGGAGCTGTCTCACAGCTGTGGAGCCACCTTATTGGGCGTTTTGGCCCTCTGACTTGGGACCCTGGCCTCGCCCAGTCTCCAGAGAAACGCTTCCTCCCGCCTCGCTGGCAGCAGGCTGTGGCTGAGCCCAGAATGGGCTGCCTTGCGCAGATCTCCAGCATAAGCACGGCTCCTCTCCCCCGCGGCCCTCGCAGCCTCCACAGACAGAGCTCAAAGGGTCTCGCTCACTGCCAGGAGTTCACCATTACTAGGGGAGGGGCTGGGGCCTGGCCCAGGGCCACCGCACAAGGGCTCTGCTGGGCCTTACGGGGCTGATCTCCAGCCTGGCCAAGGAGACTGCCCTTGTAGAGGGGGGCATCGAAGGGTCTCATCTGGCCCCGCTGCTCTGTCCCACCCCAGAGCCCATCTAGCCATGCCACTGGCTTCCTGGTGCCTCCTTCCTCCCAGCTCAGTCCTGTTGGCTGAGCAGTGCTGCTTTGTCACCCCCTAGCACTCCTGTGTGGGTCAGAGGGGCTTGGGTTGGTCGTGTCACCCCCTAGCACTCGTGTGCAGCTCAGAGGCTCGGATTGGTAGTAGGGATGTAATGGCTAACTGGTAAGCAGCACTATTACAGGGTAATGCTTACTTACCAGTTACGGTTAACTGGCCGGGGAGTGCACTGTGGGTTGGGGGCTGCTCCGGCCCCCACCTGCCCATCCCCAGTTAAACATAATGTTTTACGCTATTGTGCGTCCCTGGCTGGCAGGGTGTCCGACTTGATGCTAATGCTGTGTGAGGTCGAGTGGATTGTCGGCCTTGGCCACAGAATCGTTTCTTGTTCCAGAGCAGCTCACCACACGGGCGGCGGGAGGACTTGCTTCCCCTGGCAGCTGCTTGTCCGTCTGGCTGCTGCCCTGGTGATGGTCCCCGGCCTATGAAGTCCTTGTCCGTTTTGCCCAGCCCACTGAGGCACACGCTAACTGCTCAGGGGGCTGGATTGGGTTTGGTTGGTTCCTGTTTCTTGCCTGAAGTCCGTCTTTTTTCTCCACATGCAGAGATTCTCCTACCCTCCCCACCCCACCTGCTCCAGCCACGCTTGCCGGAGAGCCACTTCCCGGTCTGAATTGTCTAAAAGTCAAAGAGATTCCAGGCTCCTTTTGGTTCTGTTCCACTGCCTGGGGATGCCATAACGGCGCTTTGCAGCTGGCTTATTTATTGGTGTGCTGGCAGAGCTTGGGTGTCTCCTGCTTTGCTCTGTGAGTCCGTCAGACACAAGCGCTCTCAATGAGGGCAGGAGACCGTAGCCGAGCCTGGCCCAGGGAGGCCCCACTTAGCAGGAGAGCATGCACGCAGCCAAGTGAAATGTACACACCAGGGAGAGAGCCTTTTCCCACCCATCTCCTTGTGTCTGTGCCAAACCCGCCAGGCACGGAGAGCTCCTCTAATGAATGCCTCTGGGATCTCTTGGCACCGGAGTAGCCAAGTGGGCTACCACAAGACTGCGCTAATGAACTTGTGGTAGCCTCCGACTGTGTCCAATAAACAATGGGAGGAGGTTTTCCCCTTTGCTGGAACAGATCTGTGCCCACTTTCTCTCACTGGCCTTACGCCAGGGTCTCCGATCCTGGAGTCTCCTGAATTCTGTTCCAGAGATGGCTCGTTGAAGTCACCCGCTGCAAGCCGCATGCCAGGAAGGACAGAGGACCGTTGTGAACCTGAGCGCAGGGTCTGGCTTTCCTTACAACACCGCAGTCGCACCGCCTGGTCCTCCTCCCTTTGCATCCCTTTTGCCCCACCGAGGCCTGGGATTTACCCAGATGGAAGTGGGCTCAGAATTGGCCCCAGCGCCCTTGGGAGGTACCCGTGTCTGACAGGTGGGGGCACTGCAGCAGGGAGCGGTGACAGAGCGTGTAGGGTAGCAGGGGCAGTGGCTGAGCTGGGGGAGAATCCTCGGCCTCGAGCTCTCTGCTTTACTTGCTCGCTTGCGCCATCTCTGTCCAAGCGACCTTGTAAAAAGCGAATGCGGCCCCCGCACAGCCAGTGGGAGCTGCCCCGTGGCGGTAGGAATCATAGAATCCCAGGGCTGGAAGAGACCTCAGGAGGTCATCAAGTCCAGCCCCCTGCCCAAGGCAGGACCAGCCCCAACTAAATCAACCCAGCCAGGGCTTGGTCAAGCCGGGACTTAAACACCTCCAGGGATAGAGATTCCACCCCCTCCCTAGGGAACCCATCCCAGAGCTTCACCGCCCTCCTAGGGAAATAGTTTGTCCTACTATCCAACCTAGACCTCCCCCCTGCAACTTGAGCCCATTGCTCCTTGTTCTGCCATCTGCCCCCACTGAGACCAGCCTCTCTCCAGCCTCTTTGGAACTCCCCTTCAGGAAGTTGAAGGCTGCTACCAAATCCCCCCTCACTCGTCTCTAATCGTTTTGGTCGCCCTCCGCTGGCCCCCCTCCACTGCGTCCACATCCTTTCTATAGTGGGGGCCCAGAACTGGACACAACGCTCCAGATGTGGCCTCCCCAGAGCCGAATAAAGGGGAATAATCACTTCTCTGGCTCTGCAGGCAACGCTCCTCTGAATGTGCCCTAGTGTGCCATTAGCCTGCTTGGCTACAAGGGCGCCCTGCTGACTCATTTACAGTAGTAACATTCCTGGATCTGTTAAAAACCGTAGTGGTTACATGCTGCAGGCTCGGGGGTCTAAAGCGTATGCTGCAGAGCCCGCAGCGCAGCCGGTGCCCTGGGAGTGGGACCCGGAGCCAGTACGCACCGGGAGCCGGCTGCTGCCCCATGCCACAGGCTCTGATACAGCGCAGGCTCGGCAGCATAGGCTTTGTACTGCAGAGCCCGTGACATGGGGCAGCAGCCGGCTTGTCGGGAGCAGGGCCGGAACCGGCTTATACACACCCCAGTCCCGGGAAGCCGACTGCCGCCCCACGGGCTCTGGGACAGGGCCAGCAGCGCAGGATGGCCGCCGGCGCCCTGGGGGCTGGTGTGTCACCGTCTGCTGCTGCGTTGAAATGGTGACATCCCTACATCCCTACGCGGCGGTGAAGAGGCTGGCTCTGGTGGAGTGCAGCACGTCACGCGCTCCTTCCTCGCTGGCTGACCCGCAGGCGAGGGGCACGCGGAAGCGCTGCTCCCTGCTGCTCTGCTGGCTTCCTAGGCCGCCATGGCGGCAATCCCAGAGACATGCTCCAGAGCGGATGGCTGCAGAGCCAAGGGCAGGGTGCCTTGTGGCTTGCGCTCACCCTGATGCTGGGGACCCTAGTAGCTTGGCAGGCTTGCTCTCCCCCTGGCATGCTGCTGGGTGCCTGTGAGCCAGGGGTCGTGGCTGTTGAGCCTGCAGGCCTTGTGCCCGGGAATTGCAGGAGCAGGAGTGAGCGGCCCCACCGCAGGAATGTGCCTGGAGACGTTTTGGGGCTGCCTGCTCCATCCCCTTCTGCAGCCTTGCTTGGGCTGCCTGCCTTGTGCACTGCTGTGACCCTGGGCCGGGCCGACTGCTCACCCTGCCCCCAAACCCTCTGTGACCCCGGGCTGGGCCGACTGCTCACCCTGCCCCCCAAGCCCTCTGTGACCCCAACTGCTCACCCTGCCCCGCACACCCTCCGTGACCCCGGCCTTGCCCAACTGCTCACCCTGCCCCCCAAACCCTCTGTGACCCCGGCCTTGCCTGGCTGCTCCCCCGCCCCCAAACCCTCTGTGACCCTGGGCTGGGCCGACTGCTCACCCTGCCCCCCAAACCCTCTGTGACTCCAACTGCTCACCCTGCCCCCCACACCCTCCGTGACCCCGGCCTTGCCCAACTGCTCACCCTGCCCCCCAAACCCTCCGTGACCCCGGCCTTGCCCAACTGCTCACCCTGCCCCCCAAACCCTCTGTGACCCCGGCCTTGCCTGGCTGCTCCCCCGCCCCCAAACCCTCTGTGACCCTGGGCTGGGCCGACTGCTCACCCTGCCCCCCAAACCCTCTGTGACCCCAACTGCTCACCCTGCCCCCCACACCCTCCGTGACCCCGGCCTTGCCCAACTGCTCACCCTACCCCCCAAACCCTCTGTGACTCCAACTGCTCACCCTGCCCCCCACACCCTCCGTGACCCCGGCCTTGCCCAACTGCTCACCCTGCCCCCCAAACCCTCCGTGACCCCGGCCTTGCCCAACTGCTCACCCTGCCCCCCAAACTCTCCGTGACCCCGGCCTTGCCTGGCTGCTCCCCCTGCCCCTGCCCCAGCCATCTGCATCCAGGCGTCCCTGCAGCTGAGGTGTGTCTGGGGGGACAGAGTTTGGAGAGCAGCTGCAGGAAGCTGCTGTTTGTGGTGGTTTGGCCTGTGTGTAAACGCACCACCTGAGCCTTGCACAGTTGCACACCACTTCCTTCGACAAAGCGTCTGCAGGCTTCCTGTGCTGTTCTGTTGGTGGGAGGGTGAGGGGGCCTTGCAGGCTTCCTGCATGGGGTGTGTGTGTTTGTGGGGGGGCTCCACCAGGCTTCCTCCATTGGGGGGGGGTCTGTGTGGGGGGGGGCCCTGCAGGCTTCCTGCATGGGGGGGGGGGTGTCGCTCTGCAGGCTTCCTCCATGTGTGGGGGTGGCTCTGCAGGCTTCCTGCATGGGGTTGTGTGGGGGGGGGGGGTAGTAAAAAAACCAGTCCTCCTCCCTCCAGAAACCAGACAGCTTCCCCGGGCTGGTGCTTGCAGTGCAGTGGGGCTGGTCCTGCGTGGTGCTGGGCACCAGAGCCTAGCCAGAAAAGAGGGAGTTGCCTGAGCCCGTGGCTTGTCTGCCACTATTCTGGGAGAGTCACTGGAGTGCGAGACTGGGGAGCCAGCATCCACTGGCCACAGCCTGGAAGACGCAGGAGTTTGAGTGGCAGCCAGTGTTCGCTTGAAGTTGTTCCATCCTTGTGTGGAATACATTTTCTTGTGTGCACTGAGGCACGGGGAGCTGTGCACCGCTAGGGGAAACGCTGGCTGGGGGCACTCTGCCAGTCAGCTGACTGGCCCTGAATCTCTCAGGGGGGCCGCCCACTGCAGCCGCGAGGATCTCTGATCCTGGTCGGGGCCAGTGCCCAGCTGCGTGTGCCCATGTGAAGCACTGCTCGCTGTCTCTGGGCGCAGAAGCTCCCCGCCAGGTACCCAGCCTCATGGCGACAGGGCGCAAGCTAGCGCCCTACCACTGTGCAGAACAAGTGGCTTCCCGGGCGAGCTCTCCGAGCACGACCCTGCCTGCGCTGTCCGCACGCCCTGTGTGACGTGTGCCGAGGGCAGCTGTCATGGGGCGCTCGGCGTGGAAGATCTGACGGGGGCTGTGAGGAAAGGGGGGGTGGCCACGTTTAAGGGACCCCAAAGCCCAGTGCTGCTGCACTGCACCCCTTCAGGCACCTGAGGCCTGTGTCATGGGGGCCATGCGTTGCCCCACCTCCAGCTGGCGCTCGCACTTCCTGTGCGCAGAGCCAGTTCTGCGGGAGAGCAGCTTTGTGGGCCCGAGCTCTGCGCAGAACGTGGCAGCTCGGCCGCATGCAGCGCTGCCTGGAAGGGGCTCGGCCACTCCCTGGGTCTGCATGGCCCAGCTCCCTGGTGTCTGCTGGGTCCCTCGCTTTGGGGTGTGGTTAGTGCCCCGTTCTGCTCGCCTTCCTACCTCCACACCACCCCAGCAAGGCAAGCTGGCCTGCCCCTCCGCCTGCCCCCCTCTCTGCCTCGGGGGAGTGGTCGGCCGCCAGCCGGTGCGCAGCTGTCCAGGGTGTACACAAACAGGCTTGCTGTGGCGCTCGCTGCTGGGGCAGGGAGCCCCACCGTGTGGTCACTGGGGTTCTGTCCCCATGCGTGCTGCGGCAGGCCCACAGCTGCGGCGTGAATGCCCTCAGGCGGGAGAGGGCTTCCTCAGCTGCTCGTCTGCCACCCCTCAGGATCCTGACTTGTGGGGTGGCCACAATGACCTGTGCCGGATCAGCCTTGTGGGGCCCCTGAGCGTTTGCTCTGCCCTTGCGACCCTGCCCAAGACCCCGATGGAGAGATGTGGATAAAGCCAATGGGGCGGTACCAACCAGCCTTTCTCTTTCGGAGGGTTTCATTTGTACTCGCTTCGCCAGTGCTGTGTACCTCGCCTGCTGTAAAACGAGGCAAGCCTCTCGATGCACTGGTGCAATCCCCACACCTGTTCTAAGCGGGACATGGCCCAGGGGCCGGATCTGGTCCCCAGCTTCCCTGGATCCAGCCTCTGAGACTCCAGCACCTTCTCCCACACCCAGACCCCAAGCCCACTTCCTGGCAGCCTTCTGCCCCACACTGAGGCCCTCATTTTTATCCCACCCCAGAGCTATGGGGGACCCACAAACTCTACTGGCCCAGGCCCCTCTAGGTTCTGGGGAGAGTTTCTGCTTCTCAGTCAGGCGCCACGTCAGGGATGCTTTTTCCTTCTCATTTCTCCCTGGCCCCGACTGTTCTGTGGGTCAGCGGATCCTGACCCGACAAAGGTTTCCCAGCCCTGGCTTAGACTCAGGACTTCAATGGCTGAATTCCGCAAGGAATGGGACAGGTCTGAGAGCAGCCAGGCGGGAAGACGCACATCAAGAATAGAACGAAATGCCCCTTCCCCAGGCTGCCCTGGCTCCGGGCAAGGGCCGCAGAGCAGCTGGCTGGCTCTTTTTTAGAGGCCGCTTGTTCATGGTGTGTGGCGGGGGAGAGGCGTGAGTGGCAGCCTGCTTTGTGTAGCCCCTCTGTGCCGGCACTAGCCGCGGGTCTGGCCTGCGTTCGCTCCAGCCTGCAGGAGCTGAGCACAGTGACACTACTGTGGGACACGTGGCGTGTGACAAAGGGGCAGTGTGGTCCCTTTGTTTGAGCCCCGACGCTGACGTGGCCTCCCACTCCTGCCTTTTCACTGCTCCTTGGGAGCCTGCCACAGTCTGCTTCTGTATCCGGGAGCCCTGCTCTCCCCAGCTGGACGGGAACCTCTTGGGGATAGCTGTTGGCCATCGCAAAAGCAGGGGGATCCCTGGGAGGGGGGGAAGGGTGCGGTGGGGAGAGGGGAAAGCAGCTTTTTAGGGCCAGAGGTGCTTAGTGCCATGGCCACGCTCATTGCACGGTGGCTACCAGCTGGTCCCATTGGTGCATTAGTGCCACTGAGCTGCTGGCCGGCCTGGCGCCCATGCCTGTCCAGCTGACGGGGGCACAACAGGCTTGGGGGTTCGTAGTGGGGAGCAGCTGACTAAAGGCACATTCCTGGGGCGAGCTGCCTTTCTCAGGACCCTTTGGGGCTCGTGTCCCTGCTCCAGGTTTCAGTGGCTTGGTTCTCACAGCACGCCGTGGGCTCCAACAGCGGGGAGCGCCTGCCGGCGCTCTGAGGCCTGTGGGCAAAGGCGGCAGCACGCAGGTTGGGTACTGACAGCCTGGTGGGGTCCATCGCCAGGTGCCCTTGCAGGTGAATGTCTGCACCTGGGTATCCCTGGCTTGTCTCACTGCTGCTCCCTAGAGGGTGCTGGGCCCCATCCCCATCCCCGGCCCCACTTGTGAGCGGAAGGAGCTGGCGGTGAATGGCAGAGCTCCTGCTGTGAGCGGCTGGGAAGGGCAACAGGCCCTGGGCTGAACGAGTGGGGGGTACCGGGGGAGGGGGCCGGGTCGAGCTGTGCGGGTTCTGTAGTTGGGGGTGCATTGGTAGAGCTCCTGCTGTGAGCGGCTGGGAAGGGCAACAGGCCCTGGGCTGAACGAGTGGGGGGTACCGGGGGAGGGGGCCGGGTCGAGCTGTGCGGGTTCTGTAGTTGGGGGTGCATTGGCAGAGCTGTGTGCTGGGAGCTGCCCCTGCCCCGGAGCTCTGAGGCTGCCGCTTTGTCCAAGGGGGCTTTCAGCACCCCACTTCCCCAGCATTGAAACGTGCCACGTGTCCCGGCAGGCCCATGTGCCGAGGCTGGCACCGATAGACACATGGTGCCCCCCCTTGGAGACTGCATGCCCAGCCAGGCCCAGCACATGCCGGGGACTCAACTAGCGGTTGCTGCTCCAGAGACGGGTCTCGGAGTCACTGGGGAGAGGTTTCCACAAACATCCGCCCGGCGTGCAGCGGCCGGGGGAGAAGCCACCCAAAAGTTGGGAGAGAGAATAAGACGGAGGATATCTTATTGCCTCTGAACGCTGGATACGCCTACCGCTTGAGTACTGCCTGCGGGGGTGGTCGCTTCATCTCCAGAAAGATCTCTGGGCACTGGAAAATCCAGAAAAGGGCAACTAAAATGAGAGGGGTTTGGAACGGCTGCCACGGGAGGGGCCGTTGTTAAGCTGTCACGTTACTGGATTTTAAAGCGAGCAGACAGATCACTGGTGCACCCAAATTCTGTACAAATCTCGGCCATGTGAGGAGTCAGATGAAAGCTTGTGCTCTACTGATTCTGTGTGTGACACTCATGTACTCGTGTGACGTCTGTGTGTGAAGGTTCGGGTGGAGGCTCTGCTCTTGGGTTGTAAATGTCTCTGTGTGACAGAGCACGGGCCTGCACTGCCTGTTGTGAGGAAGGGTTGCTCAGTGACTGGCTGGGCTGACTAGCCCTGCTCCGCGGCAATGGCTCTGAGTGGCCAGCTCACACCTGAGGGATGCGTCTAGGAGCCTGCAGACCGGCCAGTGCCTCATGGCCGCTGGCATGTGGAACACAGACAGGTCGCTTGGTCATGTGACCGGCTCCAGCGTGGGGGACACCGGGAAGGGATATAAAATGCCATGAGGCGGACTCCGTCTTGCTGCGGATCCCGGATGCAGCCTTGCGAGGGACAGCGAGCGGGAAGGATTGCCGACCCGTCCTGACATAGGATGGGCACCAGAGACTGCTAAGCTGGCAGTTTGTAACATCTCTGCTGAGAGCCTGCGTCCAGCACTTGGGGACTGGTGCATGTAACGTATTCTCCTTCACAGCCTCACTCTCCACCTTTGCTTTCTTGTTAATAAACCTTGAGAGCGCAGATGCTAAAGGATTGGCCCAGCGTGCTCTTGTGGGTAAGATCTGAAGTGTAAAGTGACCGGGGACTGTGGCTGGTTCTTTGGCACCGGGAGGAGCCGTTTGGGGGAGGTGAGATGGGTTCTATAACCCCTCCCCTGTGTGCAGGCCCGGGGCTGATTGGGGCACGGAGAGAGCTGGGGTGTCTGCGGGGTTTTGCTTGTGAGGTTTCCTGCTGGCTGAATTGGCAGCTGAAGCACTCGGTGTGACTGGTGTGTGGCCTATTTGGGAAAGGTCTCCAGTCGAGGGCTGTAAGCAGCCCTGCTTTTGAGCAATCCGCCCTGTGCGGACGCCCTCAGCGGTGCCCAGACCCGGCGGGGTCCATCTCATAAGCCTGGGACTTTTCAGCCTACAAAGGTGACAGCTACAGGGGGATAGGAGAGAGGTCCATACAATTATAACTGGGGTGGGAAAACTGCGGGCCTCCTGGCCTTCACAGCATCCTCTGGCAAGGCTTTGGCAGGGTTCAGAAAAAGGCTAGATAGATTGATGGAGGATGGTTCCCTCAATGGCTGTTAGCCAGGCTGGGCGGGGAGGGTGACCCTGGCCTCTCTGTGTCGGGCTGGGAATGAGCCACAGGGGCAGTGGTTCCCTGTGTGTTCCCTCCCTCTGGGGCACCAGGCACTGGCCACTGTGGGCAGACAGGACGCTGGGCTGGATGGGCCGTTGGTCCAGGGATTAAGAGTAGTTGAGTCGACTACTTGCATCCCGTCTCCTCCCCTTGCTGCCTGTCTGTCGGGGTCGGCAGCCTTTCCGAGTGGCGTGCCACAATTTACCCCCTTGCCCTGGGCCACGCCACTCTCTGGGGGGAGGGGCTCTTTCCACCGTGCGCCCTGCTCAGTCTCCTGCCCTGGGCTCCACTCTGGCTTTTCCTGTGGGGAGGGGAGGAGCAGCGCATGCTTCCCCGCAAGCCCACGGGCCAATGCAGCTTTGGGGCAGGGGGACCCCCCCATGTGTGTTCCTCCCCCCTCAGCTGTCCCTGCTGCTGCTCAGCCCCGGAACCGCAGCCCGGGCAGCACTCACCCTCACTCCTGCCCCGGAGCGAGCGAGCTCCCCACAGCCGCTGCACCCCAGCCTGGCTCCAGCCTGCCCCCGGCAGCTGGCTCAGGGCACTCCCCCCCCCCCCCGCCCCCTCCATGCAGCCTAGCCACTCTCACAGCAGCCCCGGCCCCCTAAGCAGCCTCTGGCCACACAGCCCTGCTGGCTGGGCCGTGTGTCACTTATGGCATGTGTGCCGTATGTTGCCGACCCCTGTTCTATATCTAAGACTGGGGGGGAAGCAGGAGCCGGTGCTGCGGGGAGCTGGTTTAAAAGCCGGTTCCCCCCAGCACCATCTCCCTGGGGCGGGGCAGCGGGGGAGGCAGAGGCGCAGCGTGGGACCTGGCGTGAGCTGGGACCGAAGCAGTCCCAGCTTGCACCGGGTCCGCACGGCCCGGTTCTTACTACATTTAAAAGGCCGAGGGGCAGTGGTCCGGATCCAGTGCGGGCTGGGATTCCTTCATTCCCGGCTCATCCTGGGTCCCGGGCCTACCCCGCTACGCTCTGCCGTTTAATTGTAGTAGGAGCTGGGCTGCCTGTGTGCCCGGTTCCTACTACATTTCCACCGCGGCCCCGCAGCAGCCCTTTCTTGACCAATGGTGTACTCCATGCAAGTTGGGTCGAGTACACGAGTGGTGCTTTGTGCACCACTCGGCATCCTTCCTTCGCTCAGACTCAGGGTGGCCACTCTTAGGCCACGCCGAAAGCCATGTGGCCAGCTCTGGAGGCTGCTGTGTCCCTGACTGTGGCGTGGCCCAGCCCTGCTGTGGGTCCCTGTGCTCTCACCGGTGACTGCAGGCAACCGAGCAGCGCAGTGGCTCCGGTGGGATCTCGGCCTGCGCGTGGTCAGTCCAGCTGGGGTGCCAGGTTCCAGGTTGAGTGGCTGTTGGTTTGCCTCCTGCTGTGCTTGGCAGGCTCGTGGCCTTACGCGCTGGTGCTTGGCAGCCTGATGCCCCCATTCCGGCAACAGTCGCATTGACTCCTACGTGCCGTGAATCAAGTAAGCCACCGTGGAGTTTCCAGCTTGCCTTGGTGTGCTCAAGAGCCATTCGTAGGGCCAGGGAGAGCTTTGTCTGGGCTAGGAGGGGGATTCCAGAGGCAGATGTAGGTGCCTAACTCCCATGGACAGGCAGTGACCATTTGTGCCTCTGAAATGCTCCATCTCAGTCAGGCTGGGGCAGGCCTCAGATTGTAACCCACATCCCTGATCTTGTGGGTCCGGGCCTAGGTGTCACTGCCAGCTGCAGGCGTTGAGAGCTGGGCACCAGACACTTGGGCGCAGGGGTCCCGGATGTCCTGTGGGCTAGCTGCTCCGGTGCTGTTTGTGCCTGTGGCACTTGGTGGGGGTCGGGGGGGTCACTTCTGCCTGGGGAGGGTGGCCTGGCAGTCAGTGGTGTGACTTCAGAGCGTTCTTTCCTGCTGTGTTCTTGGTATGGAAGTTTCCATGTCCTGTGTATGTTGGCCCTTCTGCACCGTATGCGCTAGCGAATCCCTACTGAACTCCCCCCTTGGCCATCAGCGTCTGGTGTGTCTCCGCCTGCTGCCCATGGTGCTTGCTTGTGACGGCTTTCCAGTCTTTGCCTGTCCCATTCCAGACTGTCAGTGTCTGAGCTAGCACGCTCCCGGGGGCTGCTGGGGAGACAGCGTGCCAGCCCTGGTTGGAGGGGAGGAGCGGCTGTGTCTGACTCGCCCTGTGGAGTCCCTCTGCGGGAAGTGAGGTGTTGCGGTTCTCCCCAGTCTGCGGCACATAGAATTTCACCCATTTGTCAAAGGCCCTTCCCTTTGCCGCGGACGGGCCAGAGGCACCAGCACCGGACACGGCTGGGCTGCCTTTTGGCCACTCCTTCGTATTAAACAGGATGTGGGTGGGGTCAGGGCAGGCTGAGCGTGCCCCGCTCCGGAGCGGTCGCGGGAGGCATACTTCCCACCAAGAAAAACGGATTGCCCTCCTTCCCGCCCTCCGTGTCTCCTCTGACTGCTGTCCAGCGGCGTGACCCTTGTGCCTTCGATGGGCACTGCTTCGGCCTGTGGCGCCGCCTCCCAGCGTGCTGCCGTTCAGAACCAGCAGCGTCCGCGTTGCCGTGCTGCGTGGGCACGGTGCGTTGCTGGTCCCACTCGACGCGCTGGCCCCGAGCTCTTGTCCTTCTGTGCCTGTTCAGAATTTGCTTTGCTCTGGCTCGTTGGGAGTAACGTGCAGTCCTGTGGCGCCTCAGGGCAGGTCTGCACTAGGAAATTATTTTGAAATAACTGTTGGGAAGTAGCTTGCCTGTAGTATGGGCACGCTGTGGAATCCGTCCCAGGCAGACTCCCTGGTGTGGATGCGCTCCCGCGACGTAGGGCCCCAGGAAGCCTTACTCTGACTCTGGGGAGTAGTTATTTCGAAATGGCGGCGTGTCCATGCTGCCACCATTTCGACACACAGGCCGTCCTCGCTGTAAGTCCAAGATACGTTCCAAAAAACGAGGACTTCTAGCAAAACAATGTAAAGCAGGGAATTTTTTTCCCGTGGCTGACTTCCATTTGCACGCACACATGTTTGGCGTGACTGAAGAGCGGGGAATGGAAGGACTTACAACGCATCAGTTCCTGCAAGCGTCAGTGACGCCCTGTAACCAGCCCGCCATTTCGAAATAACTGGCTGGGTAGTGTGGATGCTCCGCTTGCTATTCCCAAAGAAGGGGAGTTACTTAAAAGTGTATGAAAAGCCTGTGAGCGGTTGTGCGCAAAGCCCACTTTGTCGGACGGGCTGGGGGTGGAAGTGACAGGAATCCAGGGAGGGCGGGACGGAAAGGTGCCTGCCCGTTGTAGTGCCGGGGCGGAGGAGGCGCATGGAGAGGGCTGGCGTGTCCCGTCCTGACCTCGTTCACATCAAGAGCTGTTAAACGGGGGAGGGGTCAGTGTGGCCCCTCTGTGATTGACAGTGCCGCCCGCGCCCGTATCGGCCTGCTCCCGCACCCCGAAGGGAGCCTGCAGAGTGCCACTGTCGGCACAGGGCCGTCCAATCCAGAGCCCAGGCGGGCAGCTCTTGGCTCCTGGCTCAGCTCAGCCTGCTGCAGCCCTGCTTCCGGCCCGTGGCTTTGGCTTGGGGGAGCACAGAGCAGAGAGCCTCGGGGGCTTGCTGGGGAGGGGGCAAGAGGGGAGCAGCGGGGCGGGGCTGCATCTGGGGGTTGAGTCTCATGGTGAGTCAGCAGGCAGCTCGTCAGCCACGAGCGAGGCGCCTTGCCATGGGAGCCTGCGCCGCGCTGAGATCTGGGAACAGCCGTGTCGGCCTGGGTTATTTTGGGCCACGGCTGGGCTTGGGCAGGGGCGCTGCAGTGCGTTGAGTTCTGGGGGAGAGCCGCAAGGGATTCCCACCGCAGAGAAGGGCACAAGGGGTGCCGGTGGCTGACAGGCCAAGTGCTGGCTTAGCTGCTGCGAGCATTGCCGGCACAAAAACCATGACCTACAAGAACATGGTGCGTTGGCTGCCCGGCGGCATCTCCCTGCCTTCCGTCTGGCAGATCTGTTGTAGGTGGGGCCCCTCGGTTCAGTGCAGCGAGCCTCCCAAGTGAGGCTTCTCCAGTCACCCTGCCCTGGCGGAGAGCCAGCTGGCAGCCCCGTCCAAAGCCAGCGCGTGAGTGTGGCTGGTGGGCAGGGGGTGGCCAACCCAGGAGAACAGGCCTGTGAATGGGGCACTGGCAAAGTGACGGGTCTGTCCCCCCCCTCCCTCCCCCAATCCCAGCCCTCTATCGTGCACTGCATTGCCGGCTCCTGCAGCTTCCCTGGGCCCAAGGCAGCAGGCCTGTGTCTGTACTGAGGCACAGGGCGGTAGAATCCCCCTTAGGTAACCAGTGACATGTTAAGCTTAACCGGTTCGATGGGCACAGGCTTGGGGCTGCTGTGGCGTGCGCGGGGGTCCGGTGAGCGGGTCGACATCCCCGCTATGGCAGGGCTGGCTTTGTAGCGTGGCACCCCCCTCGTTTCCTGCAGAGCCCTGTGCTGCCTGGAGCGGCCAAGAGGCTCCATCTGCCCCATAGATGGAAAATCTGCCCCTGCCCCAGAGTGCGGCAGAAGGCGCTGGAGCCCGCCTCGCAGGCAGGCCAGCCCTGTGCACGCTTACCCTGACCCACGGCCCGCCTGGGGCCAGCCTGCAGCCTTGCGGAGTCCTGTGAGTGAGCCCGTCAGCGGCTGCCCAACCCCACCGCTGTTCTGTTCGCTGTGCCGTCTGGACCATCCGTTCATAGCAGTGGCAGCTAACCCCTACCCCTGCCAAAGGCAGGCCCCCGCTGCACAGCCTCTGCCCAGGGGAGGGGGCGAGAACAGGCTGGGCGGCTGTCGGGCAGCGTGCGTGGGGCGCGGTGGTGATGGGCGTGGTACGAGCCAGCCCGGGGGTGGGTGGGCGGCCAGGGTGGATGGAGTGCAGCTGGGCTCGCTGCACCTTGTAGCCCGCCCTTTCTTGGGCTTCTTCCCCTGACCGGGGATGGGATCCCCCCATTCGCCTAGCCTGCGCCCGAGCCCCTGCGGAGCAGGCTCTGGGCACCGACAGTGGCTCAGTCCACCGGCTGGGCCTTGCCTACGGGAGCACTGTTAGCGACCCACACCCGCCCAGTCACAAGGAGTGAGCGCGCCTCTTAGCTCGGGTATCCAAGAGCTGCATGAAGGTCAGGCCCCAGGAGCGCAGCTCCGTCTGCGGCTTGCTGGGGTGGGCACGTTAGGGTGGAGGGCTAGTAGATGAGACAGCGACGTCCCTTGCTGAGTGCACGGCCTGGCCAGGGATCCCCTGGCACCAGAAGCCCCACTGCTGCAGTAACATCGCCAGTATTGCCCGGCTGAACATAAGGACCTAGGGAGAGATGGGGCCGTGTGGGGCTTGATCTGCAAACGGGCAGAATGAATTTTGTGGTGTGCACCGAGATGTGTGGCTGTGCACCACCAATGGAAACACAAACCTAGCGGTAGGCTCGCTGCTAATCAGCTGGGCGGCGTTGGGATCAGTCCCAAGTACCTGCCCAACCGCTCGGCTTGCAGGGGGCGCCAGTGACCGCCCCGTGGGGCTGCCTGGCTGAGCAAGAACACAGCAGAGCAGAGGGCTCTTAATGCATCCCGGCCTTCCCCAAGGGGTTGATGGGCCCAGTTGGCCCAGGCACCTCACTACCCTGCTCCCCCACACTCTGCCTCTCCCCTCTGCTGCAGGAGCGAAGCCTTTCACCCCCACCCCGGGCTCACAGGACCCTGGAAATGCAGCCATCTGAAGCCATGGGCGGTTTGTGTGCCGAGCCACGCTGGCCGTGCCCCGTGGGTAGTCGTGGCCAGCAACACATGGCCAGTCCCCAGGCAGCTGAAGTGGGTAGGAGTCACCAAGCGCTGGCCGGCTCTGCCACTTCCGTGGGGACCCCTTGCAGGAGGACTGGTGTGTGCCCCTGCTCTGGGCTGGCCGCTCCCTGGGTGTCCCCCCTTAGCTCCTTCCACTTGCCCACGGGACGGCCAGCGTGGCTGGACTCTGCGTGCGCGCAGCACCTCGCGGGAGGAACCTGAGTGCCACGGCTCAGGCCCCAGGCGCATGGCCGAGCTAGGCCTTGGCTCCGGACCGAGGGGGCAGTGTGGTGCAGGCCACGGGCTTGGGGCCGAGCTAGGCCCTGGCTCCGGACCGAGGGGGCAGTGTGGTGCAGGCCGCGGGCGCGCGAGTAGGTGAAAGGGTGCGTAGGCCATCACAGAGCGGGGCTGGGCACCAGGGCACCATGTGGCCTTTTCTTCCGGCCACTTACCCTTTGTAGCCTGCTTGACTCGCAGCCCGTGCTGGGCTGCCTGTAGCAGCGACAGGAGGGGCATGTTACTGAAGGCCCGCGGGGCAGTAGGTGTATGGTGCCCTGGGCTGGAATGGCCCTAAGCCCCTGGGGCTCGTCGCGGGGGTTCCCTGCAGGTGGGTGGGATGGGCTCAGTTTGGGGCCAGCAGCTGGTTTCCCTGGTGGGCTGAGGCGGCTGTGGGACCCCATTGTGACGGCCTGGGGGTGTCCCCGGGGCCTGGCGACCCCTCCTGTGGTTGTCTCTGGGACCCGGAACCTGTCCCCACAGAGCAGTGCTGGGGGGGGGGCCTGGGTCCCTGTGACAACGCATCGGGGACCCCCGACCCTGCCCCCCGTCCGCAGCCAGAGGGGACTCTCCGCTGGCCAGTAGAGTAGAAGGTTTATTGCTTCAGAGATACAGCGCAGCGTAGGCTTGTTGCTGACACAGGAGCCAGGGCAGAGCCTTAGACCTTGGGGGGAGGGGTTCATAGGCCCCCCCACTCCCCCCCCACCATACTGGACTTAGTCTGCTCTCTTCGTGCTTCCCCCAGCCCAGACTGCCCCGCTCCCGGCCCTGCCCCCCCCCAGGTGGCCGCCTCCGCCTCCCTTCCTCTGTCTCCCCTGGGAAGAGCCTTGTTACCTGCCCAGGCTGGTACTTGGGTGTCTGGGCCAATCCCCGTGGGTGAGTCAGTGCGAATCACACAGCCCAGCGCAGCCAGGTGGGGACACCGGGTCACAGAGCAGACAGCGCCGCCCCCCCACCCCCCCCCAATACGTCACAGTACCCAGCAGGCTGCTGCGCTTGGAGCCGGGGCTAGGTCCCCAGCTCAGCAAGGGCAGGGCTGGGGCAGTGGCCGCTGTCTCTGCTGCACCCGGCATCTGTCCAGACGCTCAAGCCAGTCCCGTGCAGCCTGTCGCCGGGCAGCGCGGTGCGTCACGCCCGCCTCTCCGGATCGCAGCTGGCGCCTGGTCACCTCTTGCCAAGAGTCATAGACTGGGACAGAGCAGGGACCCCCCCCCCCCCACCGGGCAGGCTTGTCTGTGGCCACGCATGGCGGGGGGGCGCTTTTAGAACCCAGGTTAGTGCTCTGGCTTAGGGCTTGGTGTCTGCTAGTGGGAGGCAGGCGTAGCTGCCTGTTCCAGCCGAGCTGGCTTGGCCTGCTTGGGTAGGGAGGCGGGGAGGGGCTGGAGGGACAGCCCGGGCCACGCTGGATACAGAAGCATGTACCGGCCGAGGCTGGCATCTCTGCAGCTTCCTCCTCTCTCCCTGCCCTGGCTGCGCTCTGCACCTGTACAGCAGGGATGTGACCGGTGAGCTGGTCGCCTGGGCGGGCCTGGCCGGATCCCGGTGAGCTGGTTCCGTGAGGCTGCGGGGGACAGGACTGGAACCCCGGACTCCTGGCTCCCAGATCTGTGCTCCAACCATTAGGTGACGCTTCCCTTGTGATTCATGGCTGTCGGCTTCCCAGAGCCGCCTTGGTCCTGAGGCGCGTGGCCGGGCGAAGTCATGTGAGCAGGAGGCAGGGTGGGAGCCCGAGGGTGGCCGCCATCGAGCTGTGCTACTCAGACCCGCGAGAGCAGCGGGACCCGGGAGCCCGCCAGCTGTTAGTTGCTGCCACTCGCTCTTCTGCCCATGAGACCAGGCCTGGCAGGAGAGGCCGCGCCTTGCCGGGTGCTCAGGTCTGGGCAACCCCCTCCCAGCGGGCGTGGGGTCCTGCTTGTCTCATGGGGCTGGCGGTGGGTGCGCGGAGCCGCCGTGGCGAGCAGCGCAATCCGGCGGGGGCTGGAGAGCCCGGAAGTGAGGCTGGGGGGCTCTCCTCCCCTGGTACCAGCGCAGCGGGGCTCTGCTCGGGAGTGCAGGGTTAGCCCATCTCTCTAGTGTGGTGCCTTCTGGTTCGCTCTTACCCGGCTCCCAGCACCCTGCACGCTCCTGCGCTGCGGCAGCCGCCCACCTGCCCCTGCAGCGCGGCTGAGGAGCCGGGGGCGGCTGGAAGTGTTAAGTGAGCAGTGCAAAGGGAAATGGGAATGACTCCATCTGCAGCGGGCTGGCTCCGCACCGTCCCTGGGTCACACGACAGCCAGCGGGATGACCCTGCTCCGCCCGCCTTGTCCCCCCGACCCTCGCCCAGTCTCTGATCGGGGCTGTCCCGGAATTACCCCCAAGCTGAGGGAGGGTTCCCCACGCACACCCAGGGGAGCTCGGGACTGTAGTTGACGCCGCGCGGCTCCAGGCAGGGGGGCTCGGGATTGTGGCTGACGCCAGGCGGCTCCGGGCAGGGGGGCTCGGGATTGTGGCTCCAGGCAGGGGGGGCTCGGGATTACGGCTGACGCCAGGCAGCTCCGGGCAGGGGGGCTCGGGATTGTGGCTGACGCCAGGCGGCTCCGGGCAGGGGGGCTCGGGATTGTGGCTGACGCCAGGCGGCTCCGGGCAGGGGGGCTCGGGATTGTGGCTGACGCCAGGCGGCTCCAGGCAGGGGGGCTTGGGATTGCGGCTGATGCCAGGCGGCTCCGGGCAGAGGAGCTCGGGATTGCGGCTCCGGGCAGGGGGGGGCTCGGGATTGTGGCTGACGCCAGGCGGCTCCGGGCGGGGGGGGCTCGGGATTGTGGCTGACGCCAGGCGGCTCCGGGTGGGGGGGGCTCGGGATTGTGGCTGACGCCAGGCGGCTCCGAGTGGGGGGGGCTCGGGATTGTGGCTGATGCCAGGCGGCTCCGGGCAGAGGAGCTCGGGATTGCGGCTCCGGGCAGGGGGGTGGCTTGGGATTGTGGCTGACGCCAGGCGGCTCCGGGCGGGGGGGGCTCGGGATTGTGGCTGACGCCAGGCGGCTCCGGGCAGGGGGGGGCTCGGGATTGTGGCTGACGCCAGGCAGCTCCGGGCAGGGGGGGGCTCGGGATTGTGGCTGATGCCAGGCAGCTTCGGGCGGGGGGTGTAATGAGTCTGTGGGCTGGGCGGGGGTAGCTGGCAGTGTTGTCTCCCCAGGCGACCGACAGGCCCCACCGGTAGAGAATGGAGGCGTTTCCCCTCCTGGCCAGCCGCTGAGTCCTTGCGCTACCGACCCAGCAGGCTCCTTACCCCGGGAATGAGCCGCCAGCACCTCGGAGCGGGAGGGGGCTGGTGGGAATGGGGGCCCCTTGCTGGGAGTAAACTGGGGCCCGGATCTGGGTGTCAGGGGTCGGAGGAGGGAAGGCGGGTGCCGCTCCATATGGCTGGGCGTAGCCTTCCGCCGGCTAGCGTGCGAGGGAGGCGGATTTTCCATAAGCAGCTGTCAGGGTGATGTGCAGCGCTGGCAGCTTCGGGCGGCTGGCTGGGAAGGTGGAAAATACCCCCTCACCCCCCCCCAGGTGCGGAGGGGCCCATGGGGCAGGTAGCTGCGCTCTGTCGCCTGCAGATGTCCGAGCTCCCCTGGCCGCAGCCCCGTGTGCGCCTGCTCTCAGCTCCCACGGCCAGCCCGGCTGGCCACAGTACCTCACCCGTAGCTGGGCTGGGAGGCTGGCGTGGGGCCAGGACGGGCCACGCCAGCCTCGGGAGACGTCTGCCGCTGCCAGCATGTGCTTGGAGCAGCCCAGCCAGCAGTGTCCTGCCCTGCAGCCGGAGGCAGGAGCCTGAGAGGAGGCTGCGCCCGGCCTGCCCTCATGCTTCTACCATCCTCGTGCCCCTCCCGCGCCCCTCGGCTCCTGAGCGCAGCAGCGGCCTGCCCGGCGTGGCGCATCCCCCAGCCCAGGAGCTGGGCCCTCGGCCAAGGGCTCCGCTCGCTGCTGAGCGGCCACCTTGGCTCGCAAGGCTCTGCACCGCCTAGGATCAGAGCCCAGCTGGCCTGGATTTCCCTGCCCCCGTCCCCAAGAACCAGGCCAACGCCTCTGCCCAATGGTCCCTCGAAGGCTGTCCGTCCGTGAGTGGAATACGTTTTATGTGCACCAAGGCATGTGCGGATGTGCACCCCCGTAGAAACGCAGGCTGCAGCTGGGCGGCGCTGGACTCTCGTGGTTGCAGGCATGCTGGTGGACGGGAGGGTGCGCGGTGCAGCGTGCCTTACAGCTCACGCTCTCCCTTGGTTCCTTTCCGTGCTGCATGGCGGCTGAGGCGGGACGTCGGCATGGGGCTTTGTGTGGTGCTGCCGCATGAGCGGCCTGCGTGTGCTCGTGTGTCTGTGCCTGTGCGGGTCTTGGTGAGCAGAGTGTCAGGAGTGGGGCCAGTTCTGGGACCCCTTCCACCGGCGAACCCCCCCCATCTGCATTCTGGTATGAGGGCACCCCCGTGCTGCTGTGACCTGCTTCTCTGCCTTCTGCTACTGATGGGTTTCTGTGCCCTGGGGAGCCAAGCCAGTTCTCCTAGCCCCCTTTTACAGAAGGGGAAACTGAGGCACAGGATGCAGTGACTATCCCTTGGGCCATGTGCTAAGCCAGATCTCAGTTCCATCCCCTCCTGTGCTGCTCGTTCAGGGACTCAGCTGTGCTGAGGGTGTGCAGGGGATTCAGGGTGGCAGCTGGGGGCTTGGTCCTGTGTGGAAAGCAGAGGGGTGGGCGAGGGCAGGGACTGGACTGCCTGCTCCACGGGCTCTTGCCGCCTCGCTCTGTGGAGTCTGGAGAGCTCCTGGCCGGGCTTAGCCCAGGGTCACAGGGCAGGGGCCCTTCCTGGCAGAGCCCTGCAGCGTCGCACTCGGACGGGTCCAGCGCAGCCTCGCCCAGGTGGCCAGCGCTGGGGTGGTTCTTCCAGTCCAGGCCGTCCCCTCGCCAAGAGGGGCGCAGGCTGCTCCCGTGCACCAACCCTGCGGGGGCGCCGAGCAGGGCCTTCAGCCACGAGGGCAGCTTGGGAGCCCCCAAGAAGAGCAGCATTTGCAGCCTGCCCCCTGGGTAAGCGGGTGTAGGTCAACAGGCAGCCCCTTGCCGAGGGCCCTGTGGTCACTCTGGGCTGCGTAAGCGGGTGTAGGTCAACGGGCAGCCCCTTGCCGAGGCCCTGCGGCCTCACAGGGCCGCATGAGCGGGTGTAGGTCAACGGGCAGCCCCTTGCCGAGGCCCTGCGGCCTCACGGGGCCGCATGAGCGGGTGTAGGTCAACGGGCAGCCCCTTGCCGAGGCCCTGCGGCCTCACGGGGCCGCATGAGCGGGTGTAGGTCAACGGGCAGCCCCTTGCCGAGGCCCTGCGGCCTCACGGGGCCGCGTGAGCGGGTGTAGGTCAACGGGCAGCCCCTTGCCGAGGCCCTGTGGCCTCACGGGGCCGCATGAGCGGGTGTAGGTCAACGGGCAGCCCCTTGCCGAGGGCCCTGTGGTCACTCTGGGCTGCGTAAGCGGGTGTAGGTCAACGGGCAGCCCCTTGCCGAGGCCCTGCGGCCTCACGGGGCCGCGTGAGCGGGTGTAGGTCAACGGGCAGCCCCTTGCCGAGGGCCCTGCGGCCTCACGGGGCCGTGTGAGCGGGTGTAGGTCAACGGGCAGCCCCTTGCCGAGGCCCTGCGGCCTCACGGGGCCGCATGAGCGGGTGTAGGTCAACGGGCAGCCCCTTGCCGAGGGCCCTGCGGCCTCACGGGGCCGCGTGAGCGGGCGTAGGTCAACGGGCAGCCCCTTGCCGAGGCCCTGCGGCCTCACGGGGCCGCATGAGTGGGTGTAGGTCAACGGGCAGCCCCTTGCCGAGGCCCTGCGGCCTCACGGGGCCGCGTGAGCGGGTGTAGGTCAACGGGCAGCCCCTTGCCGAGGGCCCTGTGGTCACTCTGGGCTGCGTAAGCGGGTGTAGGTCAACGGGCAGCCCCTTGCCGAGGCCCTGCGGCCTCACGGGGCCGCGTGAGCGGGTGTAGGTCAACGGGCAGCCCCTTGCCGAGGGCCCTGCGGCCTCACGGGGCCGTGTGAGCGGGTGTAGGTCAACGGGCAGCCCCTTGCCGAGGCCCTGCGGCCTCACGGGGCCGCATGAGCGGGTGTAGGTCAACGGGCAGCCCCTTGCCGAGGGCCCTGCGGCCTCACGGGGCCGCGTGAGCGGGCGTAGGTCAACGGGCAGCCCCTTGCCGAGGCCCTGCGGCCTCACGGGGCCGCATGAGTGGGTGTAGGTCAACGGGCAGCCCCTTGCCGAGGCCCTGCGGCCTCACGGGGCCGCGTGAGCGGGTGTAGGTCAACGGGCAGCCCCTTGCCGAGGGCCCTGCGGCCTCACGGGGCCGTGTGAGCGGGTGTAGGTCAACGGGCAGCCCCTTGCCGAGGCCCTGCGGCCTCACGGGGCCGCGTGAGCGGGTGTAGGTCAACGGGCAGCCCCTTGCCGAGGGCCCTGCGGCCTCACGGGGCCGTGAGCGGGTGTAGGTCAACGGGCAGCCCCTTGCCGAGGCCCTGCGGCCTCACGGGGCCGCATGAGCGGGTGTAGGTCAACGGGCAGCCCCTTGCCGAGGGCCCTGCGGCCTCACGGGGCCGCGTGAGCGGGCTGTAGGTCAACGGGCAGCCCCTTGCCGAGGCCCTGCGGCCTCACGGGGCCGCATGAGCGGGTGTAGGTCAACGGGCAGCCCCTTGCCGAGGGCCCTGCGGCCTCACGGGGCCGCGTGAGCGGGTGTAGGTCAACGGGCAGCCCCTTGCCGAGGGCCCTGCGGCCTCACGGGGCCGCGTGAGCGGGTGTAGGTCAACGGGCAGCCCCTTGCCGAGGGCCCTGCGGCCTCACGGGGCCGCGTGAGCGGGTGTAGGTCAACGGGCAGCCCCTTGCCGAGGCCCTGCGGCCTCACGGGGCCGCGTGAGCGGGTGTAGGTCAACGGGCAGCCCCTTGCCGAGGGCCCTGCGGCCTCACGGGGCCGCGTGAGCGGGCGTAGGTCAACGGGCAGCCCCTTGCCGAGGCCCTGCGGCCTCACGGGGCCGCATGAGCGGGTGTAGGTCAACGGGCAGCCCCTTGCCGAGGCCCTGCGGCCTCACGGGGCCGCATGAGCGGGTGTAGGTCAACGGGCAGCCCCTTGCCGAGGGCCCTGTGGCTCACTCTGGGCTGCGTAAGCGGGTGTAGGTCAACGGGCAGCCCCTTGCCGAGGGCCCTGCGGCCTCACGGGGCCGCGTGAGCGGGTGTAGGTCAACGGGCAGCCCCTTGCCGAGGGCCCTGCGGCCTCACGGGGCCGTGTGAGCGGGTGTAGGTCAACGGGCAGCCCCTTGCCGAGGCCCTGCGGCCTCACGGGGCCGCGTGAGCGGGTGTAGGTCAACGGGCAGCCCCTTGCCGAGGGCCCTGCGGCCTCACGGGGCCGCGTGAGCGGGCGTAGGTCAACGGGCAGCCCCTTGCCGAGGCCCTGCGGCCTCACGGGGCCGCATGAGCGGGTGTAGGTCAACGGGCAGCCCCTTGCCGAGGCCCTGCGGCCTCACGGGGCCGCATGAGCGGGTGTAGGTCAACGGGCAGCCCCTTGCCGAGGGCCCTGCGGCCTCACGGGGCCGCGTGAGCGGGTGTAGGTCAACGGGCAGCCCCTTGCCGAGGCCCTGCGGCCTCACGGGGCCGCATGAGCGGGTGTAGGTCAACGGGCAGCCCCTTGCCGAGGCCCTGCGGCCTCACGGGGCCGCGTGAGCGGGTGTAGGTCAACGGGCAGCCCCTTGCCGAGGGCCCTGCGGCCTCACGGGGCCGCGTGAGCGGGCGTAGGTCAACGGGCAGCCCCTTGCCGAGGCCCTGCGGCCTCACGGGGCCGCATGAGCGGGTGTAGGTCAACGGGCAGCCCCTTGCCGAGGGCCCTGCGGCCTCACGGGGCCGCATGAGCGGGTGTAGGTCAACGGGCAGCCCCTTGCCGAGGGCCCTGTGGTCACTCTGGGCTGCGTAAGCGGGTGTAGGTCAACGGGCAGCCCCTTGCCGAGGGCCCTGCGGCCTCACGGGGCCGTGTGAGCGGGTGTAGGTCAACGGGCAGCCCCTTGCCGAGGCCCTGCGGCCTCACAGGGCCGCGTGAGCGGGTGTAGGTCAACGGGCAGCCCCTTGCCGAGGCCCTGCGGCCTCACGGGGCCGCGTGAGCGGGTGTAGGTCAACGGGCAGTCCAGGGTCATGCAATGCACCGTGCAATGGAGCCGTGGCCCACATGCCTGGCTGGAGTGGAGCCTCTCAGATAAACCTGCTGGGTCGTGGCCTGCCTTCGAACCGGTGTCAGCTGCTCTCCTCAGCTCCGTCTCACCAGCGTTGCTGTATCTGCCCCCTCCGCCCGGCACTAGCGGCTGGTGCAGGCAGGCCGGGCGCCCTTGGTGCATCCCAGACGGGGCGCGGCCCAGGACAACTGGCCTGACATTTGCAAGGCCCCCCCCCCCGGGCGCTGGGCATCTGTTGCTTAGTAACACCTGGTAGCTACAGGCCTGAGTAGGCCCGGCCCCTGGGGCCTTCCAGACAGTCTGGCACCTTGACAATTCCCCTTCCCGGAGCACGTGGCCAGTGCCGGGGGCGCCTCCTCGGGCTTCACGTGGCCTGAACAAAGCGCACACGGCCCCCCAGTCTGCCACGTGCCCGCAGCTTCCCGTCTGCTGGCTGCCAGGGGAGCCGCTGCTGGGGGGGAAGGGCAGGGAACGGGTGCAAGGCGGTTCCCAGCAAGCCTGCCAGGTGGGCAGCTTTATTGTCCCCCCCCTCCCCCCCCCCCGGCGGGCTGTGCACTCCGAGCAGGGCTGGGACTCCTGCCTCCTCGCTGCGCCGGTGCCAGGCTGTGCTCAGTAACCCTTGGAGACGAGTGGGGTTGTTGGCACAGTGTGGGGGTGAGAGTCGGGGGGTAGAAATTGCCTCACTGCCTGGGGTGAGTCCCACCCCCTCCTTGGGCTGCGTCCGGCACCAGCAGGTGGCCCCGAGTGCGGGTTAGGAGCCAGGCCATCCACCCAAGAGCCCACCATGCACGAGGGTCTCTGCCCCGCTGCAGCAGGAGCGCCGGACCTGATCCAGCGCCTAGGGGAATCCATCGCACTTCGGTGGCTCTGGGTCTGGCCCCTCAACCGGCTGCCTGGGTCGCTTGTAGCAGGGGCTTCCTCCAGTGCTGCTTGGGCCCCGCCCTGCCGGCGCCACTTGTGCTCCTGTGCCCCCTGGCGCACCCCTCCTGCGGGGTGGGGGAGGCACGCTGGGTGTCCGGGAAGGGGAGGGTGCCCTGTGGCTTCCAGGGCCAGACAGGCACTTCAGCTGCCAGCGCCTGCCCTAGCACCACAGCAGCTCCGGGGGGGTCTGCAGTGCCCACTGGAGTTAAACACCCTCCCGGCCTGTTGCACCCGGGAGAGGCTCTGCTTGCCTGGGGCACGCTGCTGGGGAATCGCTTGTCTCTCCGGCTCTCGGGCAGTAACCGGCCTCCACTCGGCAGGGCCGCCGGGGCTGGGGCCTGGGGCCTGGGCAGATTGGCGGCAGAGCTCCTCTCGCCGCGCCCCGCCGCTGCTCGGGAACGATCCCTTCGGGTGATCCCAGAGACAGGCAGAACTGGGGCAGCTGCTAAAATAGCACGGGGGGGGGGGCGTGAAACGCTGCTAGCAGCTGCCAAGTTCAGAGAAATCAGGTCTTAAAGGGACATGTCCCGCTTCTGTGAGCGGAGCTGGCAGACGCCCGTCTCTGCCCTTGCTGTCCTGCGGCAGCTGGCAACTGGCCCGGGCTGGCTGTGCCCGCTGGCTCCAGGACTTGTTCCTGTACGGTGGCAGTGCGCCAGCAGGCTCCAGGTGCAGGCTGGGAGGTGCACGGTGAGGTGTGGGCAAACTAGACACCTTCCTCTTTGCCCACGAAAGCTTACGCTCCGATGCATCTGTTAGTCTGTAAGGTGCCACAGGACTCCTCATCGCTTTTGCAGATCCAGACTAACACGGCTCCCCCTCTGATACTTCCTCTGGGGAAGCGTCCCCTTAACAGGTTCTGGAGGGGGCTGGAGCAGCTCGGCCCACCGTGCAGGCTGCTCTGGCGTCTGGCACAGCCCCTGCCTGCGGGGGCCCGGCACGTTGCAGGCAGGGGCTGCTCCAGGCAGGCTGGGCTGGGTTGCATGACAGCCCCCTCCCCCCTCCCCCCCCCCGCATGGCTAACCGATTAACTGTCGTGCACTGGCAGGGGGGTTCAGACCTAGGCTGCTGCTGCCCCTCGCCCAAGAGGCATCCCCGCCTGCAGAGTGAACGCGCCCGGGGAGGGGTCTGCAGTCCACGGCGAGGCAGGCAACTGGTGAGATCCGTTGGGTGGTGCTTGTTGGTAAGACACCCCGCCCCGCCGCCGACAGGGCTCCAGGGCCAGGCAGCTCTGCCCCGTGGGGGGCTGCTCTTGTGCCTTGGAATGGGCCCGTCTGTGGCATCGCTCCGGGGGTGGCGCCACATCCTGTTTTCGTGGCCAAGCTGCACGGCCTGCGCTGTTGCAAAGCCAGCCGGGCGCTGGGCCCCGGGAGCAGGTGTGGGGCAGGCCTGGCCAGCCCGGGAAGGTCTCCCTCGCCGCTCAGGGCAGGGTGACTCTGGTGAGTGACTGTTCTACGGGCTCCGGATGCTCCTTTGGGAGACGGCACCCGAAACAGCGGCATGAGTGTGTCTGTCTGCGCGGGGGTGGCACTGTGGGTCCAGGTTCCCCCCTCGCTCTGGCTGGGAGAACTGCCCTGTGCAGACTGGCAACCCCTGGAAACCCCCTGGCCCTCAGCTTGCCCGCTCGCCCCCTCCCCTCTCGCGGAGGAGCCCCCAGCAGCTGTCTGCACATTTCGGAGCGGCCGGCCACTTCTAAGCCCAGTCTGGTCCTGAGTTTTCACAGCCTCTCAGCCAGGCCGCCTCGGTTTTCCTGTCTGTAGATTCACAGCCAGCTCTGTGAGGTTTGGGGAGCTAGCGAGCTAAAAGGTAATCCACCGCCGATACCGATCACCACTGCAAACTCCTCCCTCGGCACCGGTCGCCCCGCCCTGCCCTGCCCAGGGTTTTCACTTTGATTTGCACTCATGTCAGCTGGTGGTTTCCTGGCAGCTCTCAGTGCTGCAGGGCGGGCTGGGTCTCCTTGGTGTTCCCCCTGGCACCAGGGGGGACCCAACCCAGCCCACCTGCCCGCTCCTCCCCACCAAAGGTGCCCTGGCTAAGTTGGCTTTCCAGGCCTACTGCCGGCTCGGGCGTGTGTGTTCTCCCCTTCCGCATTCCTCTGCTGGCCAGTAGGCATTGGGCGCTGTTCATCGGGGCTGCATGGCACCCCAGAGATGGCCGCCTCTCGGTGGGGGCTGATCAATGTTTGTCAGAGTTCTTTGTCCGAACGGTGCTAAGGGACGTGTCTGGCTCCTGCTGAGGCCGGTCGAAGTGTCGAATCGTTACTCGTGCTGGGCACCGCAGGGTGTCGACTGCCGTTACAGCGGGGCATCTGCTTTCAAGGGCAGAACTGGCCCACTTGGGAGTGGGGACGCGGGTCCCCCCTCAGACAGGGTGCAGTGCCCTGTGCTCGCCTCAGCGCCCTGGGCACGGCTGTGGTCTGCATGGAGAAGGCTCCAGCTCAGCAGCCAGACCTGATCTCGGACCTGTGGCCTTAAAGCCGTTTATCCTCCCTGTCTGCAGGCAGGGGATTTCCTGGTGCACCCGACTATTCCAATACATCCGGCGCTTGTAAGCTACCGCCGCTGCTTATATCCGACAGCACTAATCACGGCCAAGCCCAGGGCGGGCCGGTAACCGCGGGAGCGCCGGCTGTATCGGACAGCGCCGCGCTCAGCCGAGCCCAGGGCGGGCCGGTAACCGCGGGAGCGCCGGCTGTATCGGACAGCGCCGCGCTCAGCCGAGCCCAGGGCGGGCCGGTAGCAGGAGCACCATTGGCAGAAGGGCTGAAGTGACCGAGGTGTCAGCTGGGGCTTGCGGAGTGCTCCGGGTTTGCCGGCGGCGTCCGTGTCCCGGCAGCTCAGGCGCGGTTGAGTCAGATGGGTGCAGCAGGCTCGGGATGCCTGAGAGCAGGTTGAATCTGGCGCAGGTTGGAGAGCTGCTAATGAAGCCGTCCTGCGAGGGAGCCTGGCACAAACAGGAGGGTGCCGCGGGGGAGTTGGCACTGGCTCCTCCGAGCGCGGTGACCGTCTGACGGGAGGCCGGCCGGCCGTTGGGAAGGTTCCAAGGCAGGCGGTTGTAATGGGGGTGTGAAATGCAAATGAACCTCAGCTCTGCGGGGCGCTTGGGCAGCAACTGAATGCTAAGATGCCAGGCTGGGCAGGAATCTTGGCATAGGCGTTGGGTGGAAGGCCAGCTGGGAAGGCAAGCCCCAGCCCCGCCCCCTTCCACCAAGGCCCTGCCCACTCCCAGCCTGACCCTTCTGGGCCATGTGGAGATCTGTGATCGGTCGTGCAGGCGATTTTGGGAAGGCTCTGCCCTCCCTCGCCTACGTTACCGCCCGCCCGTGCATCCTGGCCCCAAGCCCAGCCCGGGGGAGCTGCACTGCTGGGAGGGAAGAGGGAAGTTGAGGGGAAGCCAGCACGGAGCTGAGCGGCCCCCGGGTCCCAGCGGGAGGAGAGCTGCCCCACCTGAGAGGACAGCCCAGGGATACGCCACAGCGCCCAGCGTTGCCCTGCCCCTGCTTCCCTTGGCGCTGGGGGGTTTGCTCCTCTGGCGCCTTGGTCCCTGCACCCCCTGCTTTACATGCCCCAAGAAGCGCAAGGAGGCCCCGTCCACCCCCTGGCACAGGCCAGCGCGGCCCCCACCCTCCCTGGAGGCGGTGGCTGGGGGGTTTAGTCCTGCTCCTCCCTTCTCGGGCTCCTCCGGGCGGCACCCGCCAGCTCCTGCACACCGAGGCGCAGGAGGAACTGCCCAGGGGCGCATCCTGCTTGGTCTCTTCCCCCCCCCCCCCCCAATTCCCTGCCTTTGACGGGTGACCTTGCGCCCGTCCCTGCTTTTCATTGTCCCGTGGGCCCAGCCAGCAGTGCTGTACAGTGACCCCGTGGGGGCTCCACAGAGCAGCAGGAGAGCGCTCCGCGGAAGCCCTCGCAGAGCTAGGGGCTGTCCACGGGAGGTGGGTGCCCTGGAGGAAGAGGTGGCGTGCCCTGCTAGGCACCTCCTGGCGGGCAGCCCCAGGGGCTGGGCACAGCTCCGCGCTCTTGGCATTGCAGCCTGGCACAGGGAGCAGCGCCACAGGAGCTGGGGGTGAGTGCGGAGCCAGCTTGCTCCAGCGCCTGGTGGGGGACGCACGTTTGCCTGGCTTTGCGCCCTGGTTTCAGGGCTCCAGGATGCATTGGAACCGGGTGGACTGCTGCCACCGGGGGAGCTGGGAGCATGCGGCATTCTCTGCTCCTCACGGGCAAGCTGCTGGGGTGGGTGCAGGAAGGGGAGGGGGGGCTGGTGCAGGAGGGAAGGCGGGGTAGGGGAGTATCGGGGGGGCTGGTGCAGGAGGGAAGGCTGGAGTTGGTGTTTCTGGTGTGGGGCTGGCGCAGGAGGGAAGACAGGGAGATAGGGTGGGGTGGAGGGAGTTGGGGCCTGGTGCAGAAGGGAAGGCGGGGTAGGGGAGTATCGGGGGGGCTGGTGCAGGAGGGAAGACTGGAGTTGGTGTTTCTGGTGTGGGGCTGGCGCAGGAGGGAAGGCGGGGAGCAGGGCAGGGGGGCTGGTGCAGGAGGGAAGGCAGGGGGCTGGGGCGGGGAGGGCAGCATGGGGGGGCTGGCACAGGAGGGAAGGCAGGGGGCAGGGCAGGGGGGCTGGTGCAGGAGGGAAGGTGGGGGGCTGGGGAGGACAGGGCGTGGGGGCTGGCGCAGGAGGGAAGGCGGGAAGCGGGGCAGGGTGGGGAGGCTGGTGCAGGAGGGAAGGCAGGGTGGAGGGGAGCTGGCACAGGGTGCTCGCGGGTTCTAGGCACTGAGCCAGGGGTGTCCCGCTGCGAGCGAGAGCCTCTCCTGGCACCGGGCAGGGCCGGCTCCTTGCATGGGGCAGGCTGGTTCTGCGCGCCAGGGCCTGCCGTCCGGCGCCGCCTGGCTCCCACGGGTGGGGCTAATGGCCGTTGCCTCTGCTCCCTTCCAGGTTTCAAGTGCCCCATTTGCTCCAAATCCGTGGCTTCCGACGAGATGGAAATGCACTTTATCATGTGTCTGAGCAAGCCCCGCCTCTCCTACAACGGTAAGGCGCCGCACGGCGGGGGCGGGGAGCAGGTGGCTCGGGGGCGCTTTGGTTCTCCCGGGGCCTTGCTGAGTGAGGAGCCGGGCCGTGGATTGGAGCTGCGTGGTGCAGCGGGCCCAGGCGAGACGCCAGTGGCTGGGTAGGGGGAAGCGACTAGTTGACTCGCATAAGCTTCCCGGCTCGACCTGTCGCGTTGCTATCGGGGCGGGGAGCCGACGGCCCTTGTGCGTTCACAGGGAGAGGCGCAGTGGGGTAGCAAGCGCCCCCATGGCCTGCTCGAGTAGCTGGCTGATGGCAATGTAAGGACCCTGGGCCAGTGGGGCGGGTAACCCCTGAATTCTCCATGCCCCCCTCTGCCTGCCGCGATGCTATGCCAGCCTGCGCACCAGACCGGTCCCTGCTGGGCCCAGCCTGCGGGGCCGGAGGGTTACCGCCCGGCCAGGGGCAACAGGGAGCCCGCGCTCGGGCTGCTCCAAGTGCCAGCAGCCTGGCGCGAGGATCCCCCGCCCGCTGACTGCTCCGTGTGCGCCAGCAGGGCAGCGCGTAGCTGGGCCGAGGCCGCAGCCAGCAGCCAGCTGGAAACCGGGCTCCCGCTTCCCTCCCGGTACCGTGCAGCAGGGGAGGGATGTCAAATCCCAGTTCGTCAGTTCACTGGCTAAACCTCAGGGGCTGCTGGTTCCTGTGCGTTGCTGGCAGGCTGGGGGTCTGTGAGCAGGGCCCAGGTTGGGGTGCCCTGCTGTGACCCCCGTCGAGAGGGGGAAGTTCCTGGCACAAGAGCGGCCGGGTGTGCTGAGGAGGGAGAGGGTTAGACACGAGGGCCCGGAGAGGCGGGAGGCTCCTGCCCAGGCTAGGAACCAGGGAGTCCTGAGTTCAGGGCTGGCAGTGCCCGGGGCTGTTCCAGCAGGAGCCGCACCCCCTGGGTATTGTCGCACCACGGTGTGGGGCCGGCGGCTGCCCTGCCCCTTTGTGCTGGCGGGCAGCTCTTGTCCATCAGCGGCAGTGAGGCAGCTTGGCCCTGGTGCTGTGAGCAGTGTCACTGCTCTGGGCAGGGTAGCGGTGCCCTCTGAGAGCCAGGCAGCATCGGGCGGGTAGTTTGGCGGGCAGCGTGGGGCCGGCGGGCGGCGGGCAGCGCGGGGCCGGCGGGCGGCGGGCAGCGCGGGGCCGGCGGGCGGGGAGGCTGGCCCTGCTCTTGCCCTGCTGTCACGTTACTGGATTTTAAGGGGAGCGGCCAGATCACTGCTGCACCCGTGGGGGGGGTACACAAAGGGGGCCATGTGAGGTGTCTGTCAGAAGCTCACCTTCTACTGACTGTGTGCGCGCTCTTCATAGACCTGTACAATGTCTGCGTGCGGAGTTAGCGACCTGTGCTCTGTAGGGAGGCTGGAAACCTCTCTGTCTGTGGCTGAGCAGCGGGCGAGGCTCCAGGGCCAATGGGTCGCTAAATGCCAGACACACACCTGGCCGCTGACCGTGTGACCAGAGTATAAATTGGGTTTCTTGGGACCGGAGAACCCGTGCGCGGTGGGTGAGATGGGTCCTATAACCCCTCCCCTGTGTGAGGCCCGGGGCTGATAGGGGCACAGGGAGAGCTGGGGTGCCAGAGGGGTTTGCTCGTGAGGCGTCTGGCTGGCCGGACTGGCAGCTGACGCGCTCGGTGTGACCGGTGTGTGGCCTGTTTGGAAGGTCTCCAGTCGGGCTGTGAGGAGCCCCGAGTCTGACAATTCACCCAGAGCGGACGCCCTCAGCCCTGCCCGGACCCGGCCCGGCCTGTCACACCTGCCTCGCCCCCTGAGGGGACTGGGTGAGATGCCGGGGGGCGCGTGGCTGCTGTCAGGTGCCGCCTGGGCCAGCTCTCCGTGGCAGGCCTGTGCTGGCACCTTCCCGGTCACGTGGGCGTCCCCGCGCTGGGAGCTGGGGCCGTGGGAGCAGGAAATCAGGTCAGGGGGAGGAGACTGGCTCCCAGAATAGAGCGGGGCTTTCACTGTTGCTGGGCAGCTCCCGGCTCCAGCACATCTCCCCCCCCACCCCCCGGGAGCTCTGGGAACCAGCCAAGCCAGCGAGTCTCCCACTCCAGCACCCGCTCCGCCGCCTCTCCTCAGCCATGCTCCAGCTCCGAGAGCCTGGCCCCGGCCTTCCCCTGCCCTCTGCAGCGCCTCCTGCTGGAGAGCACAGCTCTGGGCCCCCCCGCCCCCGCGTGCACCGACGGACGGGTGCTTCGATTCCACCTTCCCTGCCAGCCCCAGGACGCGGGCGGGGGGCAGCGGCTGTGCCCGCAGGGCGGGGCGGAGGCAGCGCAGCTCCCTGGGAGGACTCGGAGACGTCCCTGCTGAACACAGGCGGCGTGCGGTTCCCGCCGCAGGCTGCCCAGGGCCCGGCAGTGTATCTACATGCGCCCAAACCCCCTTGGACGCTGCACCCTGCCAGTGGCCCCCAGTCCGTATCACTGGGACCCCAGGGCAGGGGCAGGGCTGGCTCTGGCTTCCACGGGGCTCGGAGGAGTCGGCAGCCCCAGGAGAAGGGGCAGCGGCTCCCTCCCTGCGCGCTAACAGCTTGGGCTCTGCGTGGGCTCTGGCTGGCCTGACTGAAGCAGCGCAGACCCCCGGCTTCCCGCCCCCCGGGGCCCAGGCCTGCGGGGAGAGGTGAATGCAGAGGCTGGCTTGGCCCTCGTGACAGCGGGAAGCCAATAACGCTGGCACAAAGCAGCCTTGGCCATGCCCTCCATGCTGCCCCGCACCCGGCTATTCCAGGCAGGCGCTCCCCCCAGCTCCGCCAGCCCCTCCCCACCTCCCTTCGCCTCCCCAAGGGCCCCCCCCCAGCTCCGCCAGCCCCTCCCCACCTCCCTTCGCCTCCCCAAGGGCCCCCCCCAGCTCCGCCAGCCCCTCCCCACCTCCCTTCGCCTCCCCAAGGGCCCCCCCCCAGCTCCCGCCCACGCCCCTCCCCACCTCCCTTCGCCTCCCCAAGGGCCCCCCCCAGCTCCGCCAGCCCCTCCCCACCTCCCTTCGCCTCCCCAAGGGCCCCCCCCAGCTCCGCCAGCCCCTCCCCACCTCCCTTCGCCTCCCCAAGGGCCCCCCCCAGCTCCGCCAGCCCCTCCCCACCTCCCTTCGCCTCCCCAAGGGCCCCCCCCGCTCCGCCAGCCCCTCCCCACCTCCCTTCGCCTCCCCAAGGGCCCCCCCCAGCTCCGCCAGCCCCTCCCCACCTCCCTTCGCCTCCCCAAGGGCCCCCCCCCCGCTCCGCCAGCCCCTCCCCACCTCCCTTCGCCTCCCCAAGGGCCCCCCCCAGCTCCGCCAGCCCCTCCCCACCTCCCTTCGCCTCCCCAAGGGCCCCCCCCGCTCCGCCAGCCCCTCCCCACCTCCCTTCGCCTCCCCAAGGGCCCCCCCCAGCTCCGCCAGCCCCTCCCCACCTCCCTTCGCCTCCCCAAGGGCCCCCCCCGCTCCGCCAGCCCCTCCCCACCTCCCTTCGCCTCCCCAAGGGCCCCCCCCCAGCTCCGCCAGCCCCTCCCCACCTCCCTTCGCCTCCCCAAGGGCCCCCCCCCCGCTCCGCCAGCCCCTCCCCACCTCCCTTCGCCTCCCCAAGGGCCCCCCCCAGCTCCGCCAGCCCCTCCCCACCTCCCTTCGCCTCCCCAAGGGCCCCCCCCGCTCCGCCAGCCCCTCCCCACCTCCCTTCGCCTCCCCAAGGGCCCCCCTCCAGTTCCGCCAGCCCCTCCCCACCTCCCTTCGCCTCCCCAAGGGCCCCCCCCCAGCTCCGCCAGCCCCTCCCCACCTCCCTTCGCCTCCCCAAGGGCCCCCCCCAGCTCCGCCAGCCCCTCCCCACCTCCCTTCGCCCCAGCCCCCCCCCCCCCTCCCCCCTCCCCCAAGGGCCCCCCCCGCTCCGCCAGCCCCTCCCCACCTCCCTTCGCCTCCCCAAGGGCCCCCCCCGCTCCGCCAGCCCCTCCCCACCTCCCTTCGCCTCCCCAAGGGCCCCCCCCGTCCGCCAGCCCCTCCCCACCTCCCTTCGCCTCCCCAAGGGCCCCCCCCCAGTCCGCCAGCCCCTCCCCACCTCCCTTCGCCTCCCCAAGGGCCCCCCCCCGCTCCGCCAGCCCCTCCCCACCTCCCTTCGCCTCCCCAAGGGCCCCCCCCGCTCCGCCAGCCCCTCCCCACCTCCCTTCGCCTCCCCAAGGGCCCCCCCCGCTCCGCCAGCCCCTCCCCACCTCCCTTCGCCTCCCCAAGGGCCCCCCCCGCTCCGCCAGCCCCTCCCCACCTCCCTTCGCCTCCCCAAGGGCCCCCCCCGTCCGCCAGCCCCTCCCCACCTCCCTTCGCCTCCCCAAGGGCCCCCCCCCGCTCCGCCAGCCCCTCCCCACCTCCCTTCGCCTCCCCAAGGGCCCCCCCCCGCTCCGCCAGCCCCTCCCCACCTCCCTTCGCCTCCCCAAGGGCCCCCCCCAGCTCCGCCAGCCCCTCCCCACCTCCCTTCGCCTCCCCAAGGGCCCCCCCCGCTCCGCCAGCCCCTCCCCACCTCCCTTCGCCTCCCCAAGGGCCCCCCCCAGCTCCGCCAGCCCCTCCCCACCTCCCTTCGCCTCCCCAAGGGCCCCCCCCCAGTCCGCCAGCCCCTCCCCACCTCCCTTCGCCTCCCCAAGGGCCCCCCCCAGCTCCGCCAGCCCCTCCCCACCTCCCTTCGCCTCCCCAAGGGCCCCCCCCCCTCCGCCAGCCCCTCCCCACCTCCCTTCGCCTCCCCAAGGGCCCCCCCCCAGCTCCGCCAGCCCCTCCCCACCTCCCTTCGCCTCCCCAAGGGCCCCCCCCCAGCTCCGCCAGCCCCTCCCCACCTCCCTTCGCCTCCCCAAGGGCCCCCCCCCCAGCTCCGCCAGCCCCTCCCCACCTCCCTTCGCCTCCCCAAGGGCCCCCCCCCAGCTCCGCCAGCCCCTCCCCACCTCCCTTCGCCTCCCCAAGGGCCCCCCCCCGCTCCGCCAGCCCCTCCCCACCTCCCTTCGCCTCCCCAAGGGCCCCCCCCCAGTCCGCCAGCCCCTCCCCACCTCCCTTCGCCTCCCCAAGGGCCCCCCCCAGTCCGCCAGCCCCTCCCCACCTCCCTTCGCCTCCCCAAGGGCCCCCCCCCAGCTCCGCCAGCCCCTCCCCACCTCCCTTCGCCTCCCCAAGGGCCCCCCCCAGCTCCGCCAGCCCCTCCCCACCTCCCTTCGCCTCCCCAAGGGCCCCCCCCCAGCTCCGCCAGCCCCTCCCCACCTCCCTTCGCCCCCCAAGGCCCCCCCCTCCGCCAGCCCTCCCCACCTCCCTTCGCCTCCCCAAGGGCCCCCCCCAGTCCGCCAGCCCCTCCCCACCTCCCTTCGCCTCCCCAAGGGCCCCCCCCGTCCGCCAGCCCCTCCCCACCTCCCTTCGCCTCCCCAAGGGCCCCCCCCCCAGTCCGCCAGCCCCTCCCCACCTCCCTTCGCCTCCCCAAGGGCCCCCCCCAGTTCCGCCAGCCCCTCCCCACCTCCCTTCGCCTCCCCAAGGGCCCCCCCCCTCCGCCAGCCCCTCCCCACCTCCCTTCGCCTCCCCAAGGGCCCCCCCCAGTTCCGCCAGCCCCTCCCCACCTCCCTTCGCCTCCCCAAGGGCCCCCCCCAGCTCCGCCAGCCCCTCCCCACCTCCCTTCGCCTCCCCAAGGGCCCCCCCCCCAGCTCCGCCAGCCCCTCCCCACCTCCCTTCGCCTCCCCAAGGGCCCCCCCCAGCTCCGCCAGCCCCTCCCCACCTCCCTTCGCCTCCCCAAGGGCCCCCCCCCAGCTCCGCCAGCCCCTCCCCACCTCCCTTCGCCTCCCCAAGGGCCCCCCCCAGTTCCGCCAGCCCCTCCCCACCTCCCTTCGCCTCCCCAAGGGCCCCCCCCAGCTCCGCCAGCCCCTCCCCACCTCCCTTCGCCTCCCCAAGGGCCCCCCCCAGTTCCGCCAGCCCCTCCCCACCTCCCTTCGCCTCCCCAAGGGCCCCCCCCCAGCTCCGCCAGCCCCTCCCCACCTCCCTTCGCCCCCCAAGGCCCCCCCCCCTCCGCCAGCCCCTCCCCACCTCCCTTCGCCTCCCCAAGGGCCCCCCCCAGCTCCGCCAGCCCCTCCCCACCTCCCTTCGCCTCCCCAAGGGCCCCCCCCGCTCCGCCAGCCCCTCCCCACCTCCCTTCGCCTCCCCAAGGGCCCCCCCCAGTTCCGCCAGCCCCTCCCCACCTCCCTTCGCCTCCCCAAGGGCCCCCCCCCAGCTCCGCCAGCCCCTCCCCACCTCCCTTCGCCCCCCCCAGGCCCCCCCCCCTCCGCCAGCCCCTCCCCACCTCCCTTCGCCTCCCCAAGGGCCCCCCCCCAGCTCCGCCAGCCCCTCCCCACCTCCCTTCGCCTCCCCAAGGGCCCCCCCCCAGCTCCGCCAGCCCCTCCCCACCTCCCTTCGCCTCCCCAAGGGCCCCCCCCAGTTCCGCCAGCCCCTCCCCACCTCCCTTCGCCTCCCCAAGGGCCCCCCCCCAGTTCCGCCAGCCCCTCCCCACCTCCCTTCGCCTCCCCAAGGGCCCCCCCCAGTTCCGCCAGCCCCTCCCCACCTCCCTTCGCCTCCCCAAGGGCCCCCCCCAGCTCCGCCAGCCCCTCCCCACCTCCCTTCGCCTCCCAAGGGCCCCGCCTGAGTCCGTCCGCCCTCCCCACCTCCCTTGCCTCCCCAAGGGCCCCCCCCAGTCGCACCCCTCCCACCCCCTGCCCCCCCCAGGCCCCCAGCCTCGCAGCCCTTCCCCACCTCCCTTGCCTCCCCCAGCCCCCGCCCCAGCTACCCCGCCCCTCCCCCCTCCCTTGCCTCCCCAGGGCCCCCCCGAGCTCGCCAGCGCCCTTCCCCCTCCCTTGCTCCCCAGGGCCCCCCGCCAGGGCTCCCCGCCCCCCCCCTCCTGCCCTCCCCAGGCCCCCCCCAGCTCGCAGCCCCTTCGCCCACCTCCCTTCGGCCCCCCAGGCCCCCCCCCAGCTCGCCAGCCCTTCCCACCTCCCTGCTCGCTGGCCCCAAGGGCCCCGCCGGCCCCAGCTGCCGCCAGCCCCTCCCCACCTCCCTTCGCCTCCCCAAGGGCCCCCCCCCAGTTCCGCCAGCCCCTCCCCACCTCCCTTCGCCTCCCCAAGGGCCCCCCCCAGTTCCGCCAGCCCCTCCCCACCTCCCTTCGCCCCCCAAGGCCCCCCCCACTCCGCCAGCCCCTCCCCACCTCCCTTCGCCTCCCCAAGGGCCCCCCCCAGTTCCGCCAGCCCCTCCTCACCTCCCTTCGCCTCCCCAAGGGCCCCCCCCCCCCCCAGCCCTCCCCACCCCCTCTCGCCCCCCCCACCCGCTCCCCAGGCCCTACCGTTCCAGCCCTCCCCACCTCCCTTCGCCTCCCCAAGGGCCCCCCCCAGCCGCCAGCCCCCCCCACTCCCTTCGCCTGCCCCAAGGGCCCCCCCCCGCTCCGCCAGCCCCTCCCCACCTCCCTTCGCCTCCCCAAGGGCCCCCCTCCAGTTCCGCCAGCCCCTCCCCACCTCCCTTCGCCCCCCCCAGCTCCACCAGCCCCCTACCGTGCCAGCCCTTCCCCACCTCCCTTCGCCTCTCCAAGGGCAAAATGAGGGAGCCAGAGGCTGGGAAGCAGTCCAAGTTGTCTGCGCCCCCCAGCTCATCACATGAATGACTGAGCCCCAGTGCCCAGGTTGGTATCCCCTTGTGCTGCTGCAGGGGGGAGGCCGCCCAGCCGGCCCACCCAGGCTCACAAGTGGCCTGAGGCTGGAAGCACCTGATCTGTCTCTGGGAGCGGCTCTGCCTGGCCTGCTGGCGTGGGTCCGGCTGTAGCGCCAGCGCTGGGCCCGGCTGAGCTGGGGAAACCAACACTGGGCCCCTCTTGTCCGTGCTTGGGAGCCGTGTTCAGCCGGGCCCCGGGAGCTGCTAGCAGGGTCTTGGGCTGGCAGCTTGGCTCTCGTGCGTCCCCCCGCCAGGGGCCTCCTCGTGCCCCGGCCCTCTCTGCCTGGACCCCCGTAGCCCCTGTGCTGGGCCTAGCGGCAGGAGAAAGCAGCCTTGTGGGGCCGGGCTGCTCACTGCTCCTTGTGCGGGGCGGCCGACCCGATCCCTGCCTGGCACACCTCCACAGGACATGGCTCCCAGCCGGGTTCGCGAGCAGCTGCTGGCCCGGCTCTGGCCTGGCTGGGAGGCCTGCAGTGCCGCAGGTGGCTTGTCTGAGGCTGTGGGGGGAGCTGGCTGTGCGGCCTTGGCTAGGTTGCTCCGTGCCTCAGTTTCCCTTGTGGGGACGCTGGTTCCCTAGTTTGCGGGGGTGCGTTGAGGTATCCTCTGCGTGGGCAGGGGCAGGAGAAAGGCAGTGTAACTCAGTAAGCACCCCAGGGCGCAGGAGGGGCTGGCCTGGGGACCCTGTTGCCCCACGGTGGGAGGGGGCTGCTCCCATCCATGCTGGGCTCGGCGCTGCTTGGAGACGTGACCGCGAGCTGTGTGCTGTGTCTGGTCCCCCACGGGGCCCTGCTGCTGGTGACCCCTGCGGATTAGCGGGGGTGCAGGCCGCATCGCGGGGCCCGGCGCTGTCCGCCTCTCTCCATCGCTCTCTTTGGCCCGTAGATGACGTGCTGACAAAAGACGCGGGCGAGTGCGTGATCTGCCTGGAGGAACTTCTGCAGGGGGACACGATAGCCAGGCTGCCTTGCCTGTGCATCTATCACAAAAGGTACCGCGCTGCCAGGCTCAGCTCCGCCGCAGAACAGCTGCCGTCGGCGCCCCTCCCGCACCCCTCCACCTCCAGACTGCCACGGCTCTGCTCCCGGCTCTGCGCTGCCTGGCCTGGCCCTAGCCCTCCCTCGCTGCCAGTGGCAGCGATCCCCCGCTGGCTGCGTCCCTGGGCACCAAGCGCAGTCCCCTGCTATCGGGGACCAGGCCGGGGGCACGGACGGGCCAGGAAGGGGGCTGCTGCGTTGCCCCTTCCCACCCCCCTTAGCACTGAGCAGCTCCCGGCTGCAACACAGACGTTCCCGCACGCGTCTCCAGGGTGCCCCACGGTGCCCGTCTGCCCAAAGTGCCACCTGAGAATCGTGGGGCCCTTTCCCTACCCGCAGGAGTCTAGCCGAGGGGCTGAGCATCCGGCTGGCCCCGTGCTCCAGGACAGGCAGGCTCTGCCCTGCCTAGGCGCCAGGCCGTGCGGCTAGCATTACCCTGAGCGGAGAGGGACAGGCTGCTGATGGGGTGGGGGGAGGCATGAGCCGGGCCTGGGGCATGTGCCATGAGGCTGCTCCAAGGACCCCCCCCTCGCGACAATGGCTGGTGCTGGGCTGCGGCCGAGCCGCGGGGGGGTGTGCAGGGCGCATGGGCCAGGCAGGAGCCCGAAGGAATCTGCCAGCAGCAAGAGAAGGGCTGGGCACCCGGCCTCTGTGACCCCCTCTGTCTGCCTGAGCCCCGGCGCTGCTCTCTGAGCAACTCCCGCTCTGCTGTGGGTCTGGCCTCCTGGTTCGGGGCAGGCCCCCCTTTGGGCAGTGAGGGAAACTGAGGCACAGAGTGATGGGAAGAGCAGGGAATTGAACCTGCAGTGTCACGTGCGGGGCTAGTACCTTGGCCGCAGCGCCACCCCGCCTCTCCCGGTGCTGGGCACGAGCCAGGCCCTCGGCCCCCTGGGGACCTGCAGCAGGGGGCCTGTCCCGCCCGCGGCGCCGGGGCGCGAGTTCGGGGCTGGAGACGGTGCGTGGGCCGGGCGGGAAATGACTGTCACTCTCCCCACAGCTGTATAGACTCGTGGTTTGAAGTGAACAGATCATGCCCAGAGCATCCGTCTGATTGACTGCCAGGCAGGCCTGCTGACCTCCCTCCAAGGTGAGCCCGCCCGCCCCCAAGTGCCGCGCCCTGGGGACGCCCGGGCCTTCCGCTCTGTGGAGCCACGTATGGCCTAGAGCGGGGGGGGGGGGGGGGCCATAATTTTTGATGGGAGCCACCCCAAGAATTTGGAAAGTGGTCAAGGGCTGCCCCCTCCCATGATATTAATGGAGGGGTGTGGGTCAGGGAGGGAGGCTGGGGGAGGGGTGTGGTAAGGCACTGGGGTGCAGGAGGGGGTGCGGGGTCTGGGGGGGCAGGGTAAGGCACTGGGGTGTGGGTCAGGGAGGGAGGCTGGGGGAGGGGTATGGTAAGGCACTGGGGTGCAGGAGGGAGTGCGGGGTCTAGGGGGGGCAGGGTAAGGCACTGGGGTGTGGGTCTGGGAGGGAGGCTGGGGGAGGGTTGTGGTAAGGCACTGGGGTGCAGGAGGGGGTGCGGGGTCTGGGGGGGCAGGGTAAGGCACTGGGGTGTGGGTCTGGGAGGGAGGCTGGGGGAGGGGTGTGATAAGGCACTGGGGTGCAGGAGGGAGTGCGGGGTCTAGGGGGGGCAGGGTAAGGCACCGGGGTGTGGGTCTGGGAGGGAGGCTGGGGGAGGGGTGTGGTAAGGCACTGGGGTGCGGGAGGGGTGCAGGGTCTGGGAGGTAGGGGCGCGGTAAGGCACTGGGGTGTGGGAGGGTGGGGTGTGGGGAGAGGGGCAGGGTCTGGGAGGGAGGCTGGGGGAGGGGTGTGGTAAGGCACTGGGGTGCGGGGGGGGGCGGGGTCTGGGAGGGAGGGGCGGGGTAAGGCACCGGGGTGCGGGAGGGGGCGGGGTCTGGGAGGGGGGCGGGTTGGCGGAAGGGGTTGTGCAGGCGGAGGGAGGGGCGGGGTAAGGCACCGGGGTGTGGGTCTGGGAGGGAGGCTGGGGGAGGGGTGTGGTAAGGCACTGGGGTGCGGGAGGGGGGCGGGGTCTGGGAGGGAGGGGCGCGGTAAGGCACCGGGGTGCAGGAGGGGGCGGGGTCTGGGAGGGGGGCAGGGTGGCGGAAGGGGTTGTGCAGGCGGAGGGAGGGGTGGGGTAAGGCACTGGGGTGCGGGAGGGGGGCGGGGTCTGGGAGGGAGGGGCGCGGTAAGGCACCGGGGTGCGGGAGGGGGCGGGGTCTGGGAGGGGGGCAGGGTGGCGGAAGGGGTTGTGCAGGCGGAGGGAGGGGTGGGGTAAGGCACTGGGGTGCGGGAGGGGGGCGGGGTCTGGGAGGGAGGGGCGCGGTAAGGCACCGGGGTGCGGGAGGGGGCGGGGTCTGGGAGGGGGGCAGGGTGGCGGAAGGGGTTGTGCAGGCGGAGGGAGGGGTGGGGGTGCCAGAGGCAGGCTCTGGCTGGGAGACTTACTTGGGCACCTCCCGGCCAGCAGCCCAGCACGTTTCACAGGCAGGCTCCCTCCTTGCCCTGCCCACACCCCAGCTCTGGCTGCAGGGGCCATGTGGGTCTGTGAATAGCTGCACGCTTGAGGGGAGGGGTGCTTTGTGTCGCTCCCATTGGCCAACGTGACCCCCCCCCCCCGGGTGGCAGCTGTTCAGAGGAGCAGGGCCCTGTAGCCACTTCTGAGCCGCGTGGGGTGGGGGCGGGAGGCAGGCAGGAGCTGGCGCCGCACCTGGCCTGGAGGTTTGTTTCCTGAGTGGTGTCAAATGCAGATGCCCTGGAGGGAGGTTTTCTGGTTCTTCCCCTGTGGGTGAGCGGGGCCGTGACCAGTAAACCCAGCCCCACGCCGGGGCGGGACTGGCTGCTCTAGGAAGAGAAGGCTTGTGGGTCGGGGCCAGCCGGGGGGCCCCCGGCAGGAGAAGCAGGCAGGGAGCGTTGGTTGGGAGCCAAGTGGCTTCTGCTCAGACGGCTGCCGCCGCCTCCCTCCCGCCTGGGGCTCTGGCAGGGCTGCTGTCTGCCCCAGGGAGGGGGCCAGGGCTGATCCGTGCACCTCGGGCCAGCCCTGGCCGGCCTTTGCGTCAGCTGCACCTGCTCAGAGCCCGGTTGGTGCGCAGGCTCCCGTGGGCTGTGGACCTGCCTTTCTGGCGGGGGGTTGTTCCTTCGGCGCGGCCAGGGAGCCGGCTTGCTGGGGGCTAAGGGTGGTGCACACCACTCCTCTTGCAGGGCAGCCGTGGCCTCCACCCGAGAAGCGGGTGAGGTGGACGCTGGCCACGCTCCCAGTTGTACCTCCCGGTCTGTTGTTGTGCCCAATGCTCCGATGCCACAGGGTGACGCTGGGTTGTCTTTCTCCCCAGGGCACCCTGCTGCACCTGCCATCCATCCTGTCCCCTTCCCACCGCCCCAGCCAGTTCCAGGCTGACTCTTCACCTCCTCCGAAACCAGACACTTGAATCCACTTGGATGCTGCCGATTGGTGGGTTTTTGTTTTGTTTAAGTGAATGGAAAAGTCCCTCTGGAAGCACCTGCCTCTGGGCACAGAGGGACCTGCTCTCCGGCCCGCCACGGCCCTGCCGCGCCGAGGGAAGGACCTGCTGCCTGCGGGAGCAGCGACATTGCCACCCGGAGAGGAAATTCCGTCATGATGTTTGGCTCGAGGGCCTTTCCTTCCCGCTGCCCCGGGACGGAGCCCGCCCCCCCAGACGGAGCGCGCGCTATTTATTCCTGGCTGTGTTCCTGTGTCCCTAGCGAGTGCCTCCGCGCGGGGCCAGGCCTGGCTCCTTTTGCACTGACTGCGGATCCCCCCCCCCGGAGGGCGCCGAACCGGACCCAGCCGTGGGGCGGTGGCGTTCACCCTCAGGAGGCGGCGCAGGGGCTGTCTTTAAAGTGTTTACAAAAACTAAACCCGTTGGGTGTGGCCGGGTGTTTGCCTGGTGGTGTTCACGGACGCACTGCTGGAGCCGGGCCCGTGCCGCCAGTGACTGCCAGAGCCACACGCCACCCAAAAGCTTTCGCCCCCGCGCCCGCCCCACTGCCTTCCACTCAGCCTCATGAGTCCTAGTGGCCAAAAGCGGTTCCTTTTCCTTCTGATCCCTCTCCCCGAATTCCCCTCCTGTGTGTGTGTGTGGGGGGGGTCCCTTACACTTCCCCGGTGTGAAGCCCTGAGCGTCTGGCAGAGAGGCCGCTGCCTGTTTCTCACCCCCACGGGCCAGTGTTTGGTGCAGGCAGAAACAGGCCAGAGGTGGGGGTTTATTCCAGCCCCCGGCCGCGCCACCCCCTCCTGCTGTTGGGAGCAGCCTGGGAGGAGCGTTTTAGCCATGGCAGCGTCCCCAGCGGGGGGCTCCCGCCTGCCCACCCGGGAAGGTTTCTGTATTTATATATTAAAAAAAAATTTAAAAATTTTAAAACGTTGTTCGGAGCTCGGGGGGTGGGGGGGGTTCCTTCATGAGTCCAGGTGTTTTGATATGGTATTAAAATCCTGTTCCGTAGCCTCCTGGCTGTTTGTTTTGCTGGCAACGGGGGAGCGCCCAGGTGCGTGGAGCCAGGCCATGGAGATTAGCGTCTGACCCGCCCCTCGCAGGCCACAGAGCCTCCCCCACCGGCTCCTGGAACACCCCAGCCTCTGGCTCAGTCACAGCGGTGCCAGAGCCGGCTCCGTGTGCTCCAGTTCAACCCGGCCAGCGACACGAGCCCCCTGCTGCAGGGGTGAGCCCTGCCGAGCTCCCCTGGGGGCACTGCCTTCCTGGCCCTGAAGAGCTCGCTGCAGTGCTGGGGCTGTAAAATCCCCTTTCACTGCTTAGACGTGACGTTTAACTGATTAAAGGGGGCATGGGCAGGGGGCCCACACCAGGCACCCCCGGGCCCACAGCGGGCAGGGGCTGCTGCAGATGACCAGAGCAGCCTGGCCCCAGCCTGGTAAGTGTCTCCTGTTACCCTTTCCCGCCCCTCGTGCCCCTGAGCCGGCCCGGCTCCAGCCCATGGGGCTATTGGGAACTGGCCCATCTCAGCCTCCCCTGCCTGCACAAAGGTACCATGCCCGGCTGGAGGCCAGTTGGGGGGGTCCCGCACATGAGCCCTGCGCGTTAGAAACCTTCCCCCAGCGCCAGGCCTGACCTCGGCAGGGGCCACTTTGCTTGTGACTGCAGAGGAGCTTGCAGAACTTTCCCTGGCTGGGCCTTAGCTGAGAGCAGCCGGCCCTCCCCTCGGGCCCCAACTGAAATCTGGGAGCCCAGGACGGTGCCCACTCGCCCAGGTGAGCTCCCCTGGGCCTTGCCCAGTGGTACCGACTTCCCTGTCCCTGCCGGCAACACCTCAGCCACTGCAGCCCGGCACTGACTGTGCTTGAAAAGGTTCAGAGAAGGGCAACAAAACCCATTGGGGGTTTGGAATGGGCTCTACAGGAAGAGAGAGAAAAAGGCTGGGACTCTTCAGCCCTGGCAAAGAGGAGCCAGGATCGAGGTCTGAAATCATGACTGGGGTGGAGAAAGTGAACAAGGAGAAATTATTTACTTGTTCCTGTCACACGTGAACTGGGGGTCACAGATGACATGAAGAGGGAACAGGTTTCAAACAAACCAAGGGAAGTTTTTCTTCACTCTGCGCACAGGCAGCCTATGGAACTCCTTGCCGGAGGATGTTGTGAAGACCAGGACTTCAACAGGTCAAAAAAGAGCTAGATACATTCATAGAGGGCAGGTCCATCAATGGCTGCTAGCCAGGCTGGGCAGGGATGATGCCTGTAGCCTACTTGTCAGAGGCAACGGGAGGGCTCACTGGACGATTCTCTGTTCTGTTCCCTCCCTCTGAGGCTATGTCTAGACTACATATCTCTTTTGAAAGCGAGCGGCTAGACTGCAACCACTTCTTTCGAAAGCGAGCAGCTTTTCCAAGCGAGCACCCGGGCAGTCTGGTTGCTCTTTGGAAAAAGCCGTTTCCAAAAACGGTGTTCTTGAATGCAAAGAGCACTTTTGAAACAAGGCGTTCCTCCTCGTAAAATGAGGTTTACTGCAGTCGAAAAAACTGCCGCCACCTTTCGATTTACTTTCAAAAGAACGTGGCAGCAGTCTAGATTCAGGGGACGTTTTTAAAAAAAAACCCTGTCTGGACACCCTGGGGCACCTGGTATTGGCCACTGTGGGCAACCAGGCCCCTGGGCTGGATGACCCTTTAGTCTGCCCCTGTGTGGCTGTGCTACCGTTAGTCTTAGCCTTTTCCCCAGCCCCCGGTACTGGTCACAGGCGGCGGAGCCACCAGCCAGTATGCCCAGGGCTTTCTCCTCTGCCACACCCTCACTTTACAGCAAGAATTCACGTATGTCCCTGAGTGCCTGGCTTTGCACAATCACGTCCTGTTTCTATTACTCGGTTCTCAAAGCCTCCCTGTGGGCCTGAAGGTGGGCGAGGGTCACACTTCCATACTGTTAACAGAGGGGTGCAGGGGCTGGGCGCAAAAGGGAGCTCAAGGTAAGGGATTGGGGGGTGGGGTCTGGGCTGTGCCCTAGGGCAAGGCACTGTAGGGCGAACACCCCCTCCTGGCTCCTGCCACCAGTAATCCTCCAGGGCAGTGAGAGGTTAAGGCCCCCGGCTGCTCTGCCCTAGGGCTGCAGTGCGGCGACGGGCACCAGAAGCTGCTGGCAGGGGAGCTGGGGCAGCATATTGCAGCCAGCCCTTGCCGTTGGGGGCCATGGCCCCGATCCTGCAGCAAGCCCCATCCCCCTGCTGCAGGGCCCTGGCGCTGTTCTCATGCTGGCGGAGGGGAGCCAGTGTTGCCCCACGTTGTCTTCTCTCCCCTTCTTACAGGCCTCCTGCAAACCACCCCCAGCCAGAGAGGTTCCTGGTCTGGGCCTCGCCCTCCCTAGAGCCCAGGCCCCCTCTGCCCAGTGTCTGCTGCCCCGGGCCCCCCGGAGGACATGGGGGTCCCGGGCACTGGGAATGAAGTTTCCTGCTGTGGTGCTCAGAGCGGGGCTGGCGCCTGTCCCCCCCAAAGCCCTGTGGGTCTGGCCTGCGCCTGCCCATTTCCTTGGGGGGGGGGTCCTGTTGTGGCCAGTGTGCGAGGCGGTGCGAACCCGGCGCAGTTTGCGGGCTGGGTCTTTAGAAACCAGCAGGCTCCCAAGGGGGCCGGGAGGGCCCCAGGGCCTGTCAGTGGCAAGGGCTGGGCCAGATGGGGCTGGCTCAGAGGAGCAGGGGTCCCAGCCCAAAGGGCCCAGGTCTCCGTGGGGCTGGGCTCACCTGCAAACCACCCTGTGGGCCCTGCTCCGGGGCCTGAAGGGGAGCTGGTCCCTGGGTGCCCATTAAAAGCCCCCCGCTTACCCACCAGTGGGCCCTGGCTGTGCAGTGCCCCCTACTGGCAGCCTCTGCAAGGGGCAGGGGCTGAAGTGATGTCCCCAGCTACCCTGCCCTCCAGCTGGAACCTGCCCCTGGATCTGCGGGGCCAGCTGGGGATGCAGGTGTAGCACTGGGTGCCAGCGCCCTGGGGGTGCTGCCCTGTGCCAGGCCTGCATAAGCCCCAGGCGGGGGGGCAAGGCCAGGCTGCATGAGGCCCCCGGCCTGGAGCAAGCTGGGCCCTGCACTGGGGGGGGGGGGGGCCAAGCCACTGGTGCCCGCTGGAGGAGGGGGCCGGGCGCTGGCGCTGTAGGGAGCCTGGGGCACGCGGACACGCAAAGCGGTTACACAGCTGGGTGGATGCAGATGTGTGCTCATGTACAGTGCTGTGTGTGTGCTCCCAGGCTGCCCACACACTGCCCACCGCACACATGCACAACACACGGTTGTGCACACATGACCCATGGCTACATCCACACACACCACACAACTGGACATGCACCCCCCCCCCCACACAGCTGCACATGCACAACTGCGTGCACACACACACACACACACACACACACACAAAACTGCACACAGCTACACATGCATGACACACCCCTGCACAAACACACCCACAGCTGCACACACACCCAACCACAGTGGTACACACCTACAGCTGCATTTGCACTTGCACAACCCATGGCCACGCACACTCCCGTGGCTGTGCGCACACACACGCGCATGCATGCGTGACATAGTTGGGGGGTGCTGTACACTCTGGCTGCTGTGTTGGGCTGTGGGTGACCCCTGCTGGCCCATGTCTGTGAGCACTACCCAGCCCGGGGGGGGCCCTTGGGGCAGTACACATAGCATGCCTAGTAATGTCTCACCTGGCCAGGGGGAGGGGTGTGGCAGCCTGGGGGGAGGAGTGTTCTGAGGCTGGGAGCAGGGGGTCCGAGCGGGGGGAGCATGGAGGAAGCAGAGAAACCCAGAGTCGGGGGTTCAGAGACCTGTGAACCCCTCCCCCCAAGGGAACTGGGGCTGTTGGCCTCTCCTCCGATGCCTGCGGCGAGCCTACGCTGCGCTGTCGCGCTGAGAAGCAATGAACCCGTCTGTACTCTGCTGGCCGGCGGAGTCACATCTGGCTGTGGCCGGGGGTGCAGGGTGGGGGGTCCCCGACGCGCCATCACATGTACCTTTGCTTACTGCACCTGGGAGCTTGTCTGAGCTCCACCCCCCTTCCCTCAGCCCGCGTCCGTCCCCAGGTGCCTGGGGGGGGGGTTGCTTTGCCCCAAGGATGCCAGGCTGGGCCCTTTGACCTCGGGGTGCAGGGAGGGGGCCGCAGGAGCAGGGGGCTCTGGGTTTCCCCAGGCAGGGAGGGGGAGAGGCCAGGCAGGGTCAGGCGGCTGCTCCCGGCTGGAAGTCCAGGGCTTCACTGGTCCCCCTGCGGGAATCCCAGCAGCATCCTGCCAGACGTCTCCCCCGCTTTGGGGCCAGCCCGGTGGCTCACAAGCTTGCGGTGGGGAGGGGGCTACGTGCCGGGGGAGGCGGCGGGGGGCCCACAGCCCCTGCCTGGCACAGACAGCGGGTGCAGCTGGCAGGGACAGGGTGCCCGCTCCCCTGGGCGCGCTGGCGGCTGCAGGACGGCTGGGGGGGGCAGGACAGGCTCCGAGCCAGCCCCAGTGCCCAGCCCCAGGGAGGAGCCAGCTGGCAGGGGACCCTCACACTGCCCTGCAGAGAGCAGCTCCCCGCCCCATGGCAGCATGGGGATGGGGGAGGGGGAGGGCTGCGGCAGCGCCTGTGGGGCCAGGCTGCCCCCCGGTGGCTGGAGAAGAGGCAGGAGCAGAAAAGGGCTCTGGGGGCCCTGGCAGGAACCTGGGGGGGGAGGTGTCGATTCTTCCTCCAGGAAAGCCTCTGGGCCTTGCTGGGAGGGGCTGAGGGGCGGGGCCCAGGCCAGGCGTGTGGGACGAGGAGGCCCGGGGAGGGCCTGGCCCAGGCGGGGCGCAGGGGGGCCGGGGCTCTCTGTAGGGACCCTTAATCTCTGTAGGGTGTCGCTCTCGCTGGGGTGAGCCCTTGGCCTCTATGGCCGAGCTGCCCGCCTGCCCGGCCACGGGCTCTGCCCCTCCTCGTTCTGCCGGCTGAGCCCCTGCCTCTCCTTCGGGGACACGGCACCCCAGGGCCAGCTCCAGCCCTTTGCCTCTGGCGCCCAAACCCGGGGGTGTCCCTGCTAAGCCAGGCGGTCCAGGCCCAGGCTCCTAGGCCAGGGTTGGCAGAGACCTCAGGCGGGCATCTAGTCCAGCCCCCTGCTCCAAGCAGGGCACCAGTGCCCAAGTCCCCAGTGCCCAGGCCCACCTGGGCCTCTGCAGAGCCCCGCCCCTCGTGCCCACCCCCTGCTTAGGCAGCAGCACACAGGGAAACTGAGTCTCATGCAGAGATCATTCAAACCCTTCAGAAAATTCCAGACTTTGTCACAAGCACAGAGCTGGGGGGGCTCAGGGTTGGGAGAGGCGGAGGCAGGATGGGAGGGGGTCTCGGGGCAGAGTGAAGCAGAGGGGAGGTAGGTCGGGGGCGGGGGGCAGGCTGGGTGGGGCAGAGCCAGGCCAGGAGAAGTGGAGGCGGGGCAGGCCAGGAGGGGCGGCGGACCCTCACAGCACCTTCCCGGGGTTCATGAGGTTCTTGGGGTCCAGCGTGGCCTTGATCTGCCGCATGAGGTCCAGCCCCAGCTCCCCAACCTCCTCCTGCAGCAGCTGGCGCTTGCCCAGCCCGATGCCGTGCTCACCTGTGCAGGTGCCGTCCAGGGCCAGGGCCCGTCTGGGAGGAGAGAGGGGGCTGAGTCAGTAGAGTCCTGGGCAGCTGGGGGAGAACGGGGGGGGGGCATGGCCCCAGGGCTGGGACCCCTTCTCCTTGGGACAGCCCAGCACCAGTCCCGCCTGTACCCTGGGACTGCCAGCCTGGCTGCGCATCCCTGGGTGCAGGGAGGGGCAAGGGCCCCTGGGAACTCACCTGCCATCTCTGGGCCCCTCCCTGGGTAGCATGGGGCTGGGCAGCATGGGGCCGGGCTGGGCTGGGCTGGGCTGGGCCAGGCAGGGCAGGGTAGCATGGGGCAGGGCTGGGCTGGGTAGCATGGGGCCAGGGCGGGCTGGGCAGCATGGGGCCGGGCAGCAGGGGGCAGGGCCGGGCCGGGCCGGGCTGGATAGCAGGGGGCAGGGCCAGGCGGGGCTGGGGCTGGGCAGCATGGGGCAGGGCCGGGCCAGGCCGGGCTGGGTAGCAGGGGGCAGGGCCGGGCAGCATGGGGCTGGGCCAGGCCGGGCCGGGCCAGGCAGCATGGGGCAGGGCCGGGCAGCATGGGGCGGGCCGGGCTGGGCAGCATGGGGCAGGGCTGGGCAGCATGGGGCTGGGCCAGGCCGGGCCGGGCCGGGCAGCATGGGACTGGGCCAGGCCGGGCCGGGCAGCATGGGGCAGGGCCGGGCAGCATGGGGGTGGGCTGGGCTGGGCAGCATGGGGCAGGGCCGGGCAGCATGGGGCTGGGCCAGGCCGGGCCGGGCCGGGCAGCAGGGGCAGGGCCAGTCTGGGTAGCATGGGGCCGGGCTGGGCTGGGTAGCAGGGGGCAGGGCCAGGCGGGGCTGGGGCTGGGCAGCATGGGGCCGGGCTGGGCTGGGCCGGGCTGGGCCAGGCAGGGCAGGGTAGCATGGGGCAGGGCCGGTCTGGGTAGCATGGGGCTGGGCCGGGCTGGGCAGCATGGGGCAGGACCGGGCAGCATGGGGCTGGGCCGGGCCGGGCTGGGTAGCATGGGGCCAGGCCGGACTGGGCAGCATGGGGCCGGGCCGGGCTGGGCAGCATGGGGCAGGGCCGGGCAGCATGGGGCTAGGCCAGGCCGGGCCGGACCGGACAGCATGGGACTGGGCCAGGCCGGGCCGGGCAGCAGAGGGCAGGCCCGGGCTGGGCTGGGCTGGGTAGCAGGGGGCAGGGCCGGTCTTGGTAGCATGGGGCCGGGCCAGACTGGGCAGCATGGGGCATGGCCGGGCAGCATGGGGCTGGGCCGGGCCGGGCTGGGTAGCATGGGGCCAGGCCGGGCTGGGCAGCATGGGGCAGGGCCGGGCAGCATGGGGCTGGGCCAGGCCAGGCCGGGCCGGACAGCATGGGACTGGGCCAGGCCGGGCCGGGCAGCAGGGGGCTGGGCCGGGCCGGGCCGGGCCGGGCAGCATGGGGCAGGGCCGGGCAGCATAGGGCGGGCCGGGCTGGGCAGCATGGGGCAGGGCCGGGCAGCATGGGGCTGGGCCAGGCCGGGCCGGGCCGGGCAGCATGGGACTGGGCCAGGCCGGGCCGGGCCGGGCAGCATGGGACTGGGCCAGGCCAGGCCGGGCAGCATGGGGCAGGGCCGGGCAGCATGGGGGCCGGCTGGGCTGGGCAGCATGGGGCAGGGCCGGGCAGCATGGGGCTGGGCCAGGCCGGGCCGGGCCGGGCAGCAGGGGCAGGGCCAGTCTGGGTAGCATGGGGCCGGGCCGGGCTGGGTAGCATGGGGCCGGGGCGGGCTGGGCAGCATGGGGCTGGGCCAGGCCAGGCTGGGCAGCAGGGGGCAGGGCCGGGCCGGGCCGGGCTGGATAGCAGGGGGCAGGGCCAGGCGGGGCCGGGGCTGGGCAGCATGGGGCCGGGCTGGACTGGGCCGGGCTGGGCCAGGCATGGCAGGGTAGCATGGGGCAGGGCCGGGCAGGGCCGGGAAGCATGGGGCTGGGCCGGGCCGGGCCGGGCAGCATGGGGCTGGGCCGGGCCGGGCCGGGCAGCATGGGGCTGGGCCGGGCCGGGCGGGGCAGCAGGGGGCAGGGCCGGGCCGGGCCGGGCTGGATAGCAGGGGGCAGGGCCGATCGGGGTAGCATGGGGCGGGCTGGGCTGGGTAGCATGGGGCCAGGGCGGGCTGGGCAGCATGGGGCTGGGCAGCAGGGGGCAGGGCCGGGCCGGGCCGGGCTGGGTAGCAGGGGGCAGGGCCAGGCGGGGCTGGGGCTGGGCAGCATGGGGCAGGGCCAGGCCAGGCCGGGCTGGGTAGCAGGGGGCAGGGCCGGGCAGCATGGGGCTGGGCCGAGCCGGGCCGGGCAGCATGGGGCAGGGCCGGACAGCATGGGGCGGGCCGGGCTGGGCAGCATGGGGCAGGGCCGGGCAGCATGGGGCTGGGCCAGGCCGGGCCGGGCCGGGCAGCATGGGGCAGGGCCGGGCAGCATGGGGGCGGGCTGGGCTGGGCAGCATGGGGCAGGGCCGGGCAGCATGGGGCTAGGCCAGGCCAGGCCGGGCCGGGCAGCAGGGGCAGGGCCAGTCTGGGTAGCATGGGGCCGGGCCGGGCTGGGTAGCATGGGGCCGGGCCGGGCTGGGTAGCATGGGGCTGGGCCGGGCCGGGCTGGGCATGGGGCCAGGCCGGGCTGGGTAGCATGGGGCCTGGCCGGGCTGGGTAGCATGGGGCTGGGCCGGGCCGGGCTGGGCATGGGGCCAGGCCGGGCTGGGTAGCATGGGGCCGGGCCGGGCTGGGTAGAATGGGGCCAGGCCGGGCTGGGCAGCATGGGGCCAGGCCGGGCCGGGCAGACAGGACTGGGCAGAGCAGGGCAAGGCAGCCGGGCTGGACCAGTTCCCACCTGGCCAGTCGAGTTGCAAATTCCCGGACGCGCCGGCTCTCGTCGGGATCGTCGGGGTCCAGCAGCAGAAGGCAGTGGAAGTTCCCGTCGCCCACGTGGCCGACCATCGGGCCTGCAGAGACATAGCCACATGGTTTCTGGGGGTCCGTGGTCCTGGCTCTGGGGAGCCGCAGGGAGGGGGCCTGGGGCCAATGTGGCGGAGCTGGTGTTGCGGCTCGCTGGGGCATGCGCCGACCACGAGCTGGTGCCAGGCCAGGGCCGGCGTGGCCCCGTTCAGCCCCGTGGGGTGCCTGGCGGGCACAGGGCAAGGGCAGAGCCGGCGGCGAGCCCAGGGCGGAGCTGGGACCCTGGGGCACTGACAGCGGGCAGGGAGCATGTGTAATGCAGGTGTAATGTGGGATTGTGTCTGAAGCGGTGTGAGGCACACGGGTGTGCCGCGTGCCCGCTGGGCATGACACTGGGGCACCAGCCCTGCCCCGACGCATGTGCCGCGTGCCCTGTGGGTGCGGGCGCTCTGGGGCTCGTGGCTGGGCAGCGTTAGGGGCTGTGTCGGGGTCTATTTCCAACAGGGCAGCGTCAGGGGGACGGGCGCAGTGCCAGCCCCTCACGTCGCCCCTTCAGCCGCCTGCCCGGGCCGGTGACCAGGCGCGAGGAGACCAACCTGTGAGCCCCGACTCCTGCAGGTCCCTGCGCGTCTCGTCCACAATCTGCGGCAGCCGGGAGATGGGCACGCACACGTCCGTGGAGTAGCCCTGGGGGGCACGGCAGAGGAGTCCTGACACCCGCTCCCCCGCCCCTCCCCCAGCCTCCCCTGGGCTCTCCCCGCCCTCCCCCAGCACCCGCAGCCTCCCCTGGGGCTCCCCCCACCCCTCCCCCCAACCCACCTGGGGCTCTCCCCACCCTCCAGCCCCTCCCCTGGGCTCTCCCTGCCCCCCAGCCCCCGCAGTGCTGACCCACCTTGCTCCCAGGGCGCAGGGCCAGGGCTGCGTACCAGGCGTTGTGCCGAGCCGCCCACAGCTTGTTCCTCGCCTCTGGCTCCCGGGCCCAGGCGAAGTCGGAGCCGCCGTTCAGCTGCACGATCTCCCCTGCAGGGAGAGACCCCCCAGTCCTGCCGTCAGCCCCTAGGCAGCCGCTGGCCCAGCTCCCCCCTGCGCCAGGGAGGGGAGACCCACCCCTGGACCAGGCGACGGGCTGGGCCAGGCAGGACAGAGCTGCCCTGCCCCGCTCGGAGGCGCTGCCCGGGGAAGGGCCACGAGCTGGGCCCCAGCCGGTGATGCCCCTGGTGCCCCTGGCAGTGCCGGCTCGGCACCCAGCCAGTGCCCCGGGCAGCGCCCCCTCGCGGCCTGCCTACCTGCCTGCCGGACCTGCTCGTCCAGGCTGCCGGGGGAGCCGTGGAACTCCAGGAAGAGCGTGGGGGCCACGGTGTAGCTCAGGCCGCTGAAGCGGTTGCAGGCGGCCATCATGACGTCATCCAGGAACTCTGGGGAGTGGCGAGGCTGGGTCAGAGCCCTGGGGCCACGGCCCAGCGGGTGGCAGTGCCCCCAACTCCCCCCGGGGCAGGGCGCAGGCAGCCCACTCACCAATCCGGGCCACGGGGATGCCAGCCTGCAGCACCTCTACTGTGCAGCCCACGGCTGCCTGCACGCTGGGGAAGGCACAGGCGGCCGCCACCGTGGCCTCGGGGCTGCCGTGGAGCCGCAGGGTGGCCTGGGTGATGAGCCCCAGCGTCCCCTCGGAGCCCACGAAGAGCCCAGTCAGGCTGTAGCCGGCGGCGCTCTTCCTGCAGCAGGCGAGAGGGGCGTGAGTTCAGGGCAGGCGCCCCCCACGCCCTCCCCACAGTGCCCCCCGTACCTGAAGTGGCGGCCCAGGCCGGCCGTGTGCAGCACCCGCCCATCTGCCAGCACCACCCGCAGGTTGAGCACGTTGTGGCGCATGGTGCCGTAACGCACCGCGTTGGTGCCCGAGGCACTGGTGGCCGCCATGCCGCACAGCGAGGCGTCTGCCCCGGGGTCTGCCAAGGGAAAGGGCCCAGCGGGCAGGACAGCTCGGAGCTGGCACCCCGGGGAACCTCACTCTCCAGGGCCCAGCCCACCCTGGCACTGTCCACCGCGGGGCCTGGCCCGCCCTGGCACCACCCGCCCCGGGGCCCGGCCCGCCCTGGCACCATCCACCCTGGCACCGCCCACCCCGGGGCCCGACCCGCCCTGGCACCCCCCCCCCGGGGCCCAGCCTGCCCTGGCACTGCCCAACCCAGGACCCAGACAGCCCTGGAACCGCCCACGCTGCAGCCTAGCCCGCCCTGGCAGGGCCCACCCCAGGGCCCAGCCCGCCCTGAGGCCCAGGCTGCCATGTGCCGGGAGCAGAGCAGGGCCACCGGCGGCGTACCGACAGGGAACCAGAGGCCGGTGTCCCGCAAGTAGCTGTTGAGCGCTTTGTGCGTCACGCCCGGCTCCACGGCCACGGAGAAGTCCTCAGTGCTGAGCGCGGAGATGCGGTCCATTCGGGCCAGGTTAAAGCACACGCCGCCCTGCCACAGAGATGGGCTGCATCAGAGCCAGTGCCGGGCTCCCTCCCCTCCTGTACCCTGCCTGCGCCAACCCCCCCTTCCTGTACCCTGCCTGCGCCAACCCCCCCCTTCCTGTACCCTGCCTGCGCCAACCCCCCCTTCCTGTACCCTGCCTGCGCCAACCGCCCCCCTTCCTGTACCCTGCCTGCTCCAACCCCCCCTTCCTGTACCCTGCCTGCGCCAACCGCCCCCTTCCTGTACACTGCCTGCTCCAACCCCCCCTTCCTGTACCCTGCCTGCGCCAACCCCCCCTTCCTGTACACTCCCTGCGCCAACCCCCCCTTCCTGTACCCTGCCTGCGCCAACCCCCCCCTCCTGTACCCTGCCTGCGCCAACCCCCCCTTCCTGTACACTGCCTGCGCCAACCCCCCCCTTCCTGTACCCTGCCTGCGCCAACCCCCCCCTTCCTGTACCCTGCCTGCGCCAACCCCCCCTTCCTGTACCCTGCCTGCGCCAACCCCCCCTTCCTGTACCCTGCCTGCGCCAACCGCCCCCCTTCCTGTACCCTGCCTGCGCCAACCCCCCCTTCCTGTACCCTGCCTGCTCCATAAGAACATAAGAACATAAGAACGGCCGTACCGGGTCAGACCAAAGGTCCATCTAGCCCAGTATCCTGTCTGCCGACAGTGGCCAGCACCAGGTGCCCCAGAGGGGGTGGACCGAAGACAATGATCAAGCGATTTGTCTCCTGCCATCCCCCTCCAGCCTCTGTCAAACAGAGGCCAAGGACACCATTTTATCCCCTGGCTAATAGCCTTTTATGGACCTAACCTCCATGAAATTATCTAGCTTCTCTTTAAACTCTATTATAGTCCTAGCCTTCACAGCCTCCTCTGGCAAGGAGTTCCACAGGCTGACTACACGCTGTGTGAAGAAGAACTTTCTTTTATTAGTTTTAAACCTGCTACCCATTAATTTCATTTGGTGTCCTCTAGTTCTTCTATTTAGGGAACTAATAAATAACTTTTCTTTATCGGCCCTCTCCACACCACTCATGATTTTATACACCTCTATCATATCCCCCCTCAGTCTCCTCTTTTCTAAACTGAAAAGTCCCAGTCGCTTTAACCTCTCCTCATATGGGACCCGTTCCAAACCCCTAATCAATTTAGTTGCCCTTTTCTGAACCCTTTCCAAGGCCAAAATATCTTTTTTGAGGTGAGGAGACCACATCTGTACACAGTATTCAAGATGTGGGCGTACCATAGTTTTATACAGGGGCAGTAAGATATTCCGGGTCTTATTTTCTATCCCTTTCTTAATAATACCTAGCATCCTATTTGCCTTTTTGACCGCCGCTGCACACTGTGTGGAAGTTTTCAGAGAACTGTCCACGATAACTCCAAGATCTCTTTCCTGATTTGTCGTAGCCAAATTAGCCCCCATCATACTGTACGTATAGTTGGGGTTATTTTTCCCAATGTGCATTACTTTACACTTATCCACATTAAATTTCATTTGCCATTTTGTTGCCCAATCACTCAGTTTGGTGAGATCTTCTTGGAGTCCCTCACAGTCTGCTTCTGTCTTGACTATCCTAAACAGTTTGGTATCATCCGCAAACTTTACCACCTCACTGCTTACCCCTTTCTCCAGATCATTTATGAATAAGTTGAACAGGATTGGTCCTAGGACCGACCCTTGGGGGACACCACTAGTTACCCCTCTCCACTCTGAAAATTTACCATTTATTCCTACCCTTTGTTTCCTGTCTTTTAACCAGTTCTCAATCCAAGAAAGGACCTTCCCTCTTATCCCATGGCCATGTAATTTACACAAGAGCCTTTGGTGAGGGACCTTGTCAAAGGCTTTCTGGAAATCTAAGTATACTATATCTACTGGATCCCCCTTGTCCGCATGTTTGTTAACCCCTTCAAAGAACTCTAATAGATTAGTAAGACAGGATTTCCCTTTACAAAACCCATGTTGACTTTTGTCCAACAAATTATGTTCTTCTACATGCTTCACAATTTTATTCTTTACTATTGTTTCGACTAATTTGCCCGGTACTGAAGTTAGACTTACCGGTCTGTAATTGCCCGGATCGCCTCTAGAGCCCTTTTTAAATATTGGTGTCACGTTGGCTACCTTCCAGTCATTAGGTACGGAAGCCGATTTAAGGGATAGGTTACAAACCACAGATAATAGTTCAGCAATTTCCCATTTGAGTTCTTTTAGAACCCTTGGATGAATGCCATCCGGTCCCGGAGATTTGTTAACATTAAGTTTTTCTATTTGTTCCAAAACCTCCTCTAATGACACTTCAATCCGGGACAGTTCCTCAGATTCATTACCCACAAAGGACGGTGCAGATTTGGGAATCTCCCCAACGTCCTCAGCCGTGAAGACTGAAGCAAAGAAATAATTTAGTTTCTCCGCAATGGCTTTATCGTCCTTGATTGCGCCTTTTATAGTTCGATCGTCTAGGGGACCCACAGGTTTTTTAGCAGGCTTCCTGCTTCTAATGTACTTAAAAAACATTTTGTTATTTCTTTTTGAGTTTTTGGCTAGCTGTTCCTCAAAATCTTTTTTTGCTTTTTTTATTACATTTTTACACTTGATTTGACAGTGTTTATGTTCCTTTCTATTTATCTCACTAGGATTGAACTTCCACTTCTTAAAAGATGCCTTTTTGTCCCTCACTGCTTCTTTTACATGGTGGTTAAGCCACGGTGACTCTTTTTTAGGTCTCTTGCTATGTTTTTTAATTTGGGGTATACATTTAAGTTGGGCCTCTATTATGGTGTCTTTAAGAAGTTTCCATGCAGCTTGCAGGGATTTGGCTCTAGTCACTGTGCCTTTTAATTTCTGTTTAACTAACCTCCTCATTTTTGTGTAATTCCCCTTTTTGAAATTAAATGCCAGGGTGCTGGTCTGCTGAGGTGTTCTTCCCACCACAGGAATGTTGAATGTTATTATATTATGGTCACTATTCCCAAGCGGTCCTGTAACGGTTATTTCCTGGACCTGATCCTGCACTCCACTCAGGACTAAATCGAGAATTGCCTCTCCCCTTGTGGGTTCCTGCACCAGCTGCTCCAAGAAGCAGTCATTTAAGCCATTGAGAAATTTTATCTCCGCTTCTCTTCCTGAGGTGACATGTATCCAGTCAATATGGGGGTAATTAAAATCCCCCATTATTATAGAGTTCTTTGTTTTGGTAGCCTCTCTAATCTCCCTCAGCATTTCAATGTCAGTATCCCTGTCCTGGTCAGGTGGTCGGTAATATATCCCTACTGCTAATTTCTTATTTTTGGAGCATGGAATTACTATCCATAGCGATTCTATTGAACATGTTGATTCATTTAATATTTTTATTTCATTTGATTCTACATTATCTTTCACATACAGTGCCACTCCGCCACCCACCCGGCCTGCTCTATCCTTTCAATATATTTTATATCCCGGTATGATTGTGTCCCACAGATTTTCCTCATTCCACCAGGTTTCAGTGGAACCTCATTCCAACCCCCCCTTCCTGTACCCTGCCTGCTCCAACCCCCCCTTCCTGTACCCTGCCTGCGCCAACCCCCCCCCTTCCTGTACACTGCCTGCGCCAACCCCCCCTTCCTGTACCCTGCCTGCTCCAACCCCCCCTTCCTGTACCCTGCCTGCGCCAACCCCCCCCCTTCCTGTACACTGCCTGCGCCAACCCCCCCTTCCTGTACCCTGCCTGCTCCAACCCCCCCCCTTCCTGTACACTCCCTGCGCCAACCGCCCCCTTCCTGTACACTGCCTGCGCCAACCCCCCCTTCCTGTACCCTGCCTGCTCCAACCCCCCCTTCCTGTACACTCCCTGTGCCAACCCCCCCTTCCTGTACCCTGCCTGCTCCAACCCCCCCTTCCTGTACCCTGCCTGCGCCAACCCCCCCTTCCTGTACACTGCCTGCGCCAACCCCCCCCTTCCTGTACCCTCCCTGCACCAACCCCCCCCTTCCTGTACCCTCCTTGCGCCAACCCCCCCTTCCTGTACCCTGCCTGCGCCAACCCCCCCTTCCTGTACCCTCCCTGAGCCAACCCCCCCTTCCTTTACCCTGCCTGCACCAACCCCCCTTCCTGTACCCTCCCTGCACCAACCCCCTCTTCCTGTACCCTCCCTGCGCCAAGCCCCCCCTTCCTGTACCCTCCCTGCACCAACCCCTCCCTTCCTGTACCCTCCCTGCACCAACCCCCCCCTTCCTGTACCCTGCCTGCACCAACCCCCCCTTCCTGTACCCTCCCTGCACCAACCCCTCCCTTCCTGTACCCTCCCTGCAGTGCCCCGGCTCCTTTCCCTCCCAGCACGCCCCCCGCTCCGTACCCTCACTGCGGTGACGCCGCCCTCCAGGCCGGTGCCGGTGCCGAAGGGGATGATGGGGAGGCCATAGCTGTAGCAGATCCCCGCCAGCTGGCTGACTTGCTCCACATCCTGGGGCCAGACCACGGCGTCTGGCAGGCAGCACCTGCGTCAGGTAAGAGCCAGCGTGACGCTGCCCCGGGGACTTGCCGGCTGCCGCTGGCACCGGGGAGGCTGCTTCCGCGCAGGCCGCTCGGCCGGGGCCCTGGGCGCAAGCGGGGAGCCAGCCACACACAGGGGCTGCCAGGCAGGCCTGGGAGGAACCAGAGGGACAAGGGGCCTGGAGGAGGCTGGCCCCACAGGGCTCCCGGTGGTGACACCAGGGCCTGTCTGCACTGGCTGGCAGGGCGCAGGGGAGATTTCACTGGCACCTTGGAGGCAGTGGTTCACCGTCCCATGGCCGCGTTACGGCACCTCCCTGGACGGCGCTGGGCCCTGCCAAGGCCCCCCAGCGCTGTTTGGAGAGGCCCCCAGTGAGCACGGGGTGGGCGGGAGCCCCGGTACCTGTGCATGGATTCATCCCTCCCGTGCTGCTCCCGCACGGCCGGGGCGGTGGACACATTCGGGCTCCCCACCACAGCTCGCAGGGCCTCCACCAGCTCCCCCGACAGCCGGCCCTAGGGAGACGCAATGGGCCCCCATCACACTCCCTTCTCCCAGGCACCCGCTCAGAGTGCGGGCCAACCCCAGAGCTGGGCAGGGCGGTGGGCGTCCCACCACTGCCACCTGTCTGCCCAGGGCCGAAGGGCACAGGACTGGGATGGTGGCTTGGCTGCTCCAGGAGAGGGCCTGATACCTCGCATGATGGGCAGCAGGGGTGGGGCTTGGTGGGAAAGTCCCTCCCACCATCTGACTCCTGTCAGCCTCACCCAAGCAGATCCAGCAAGCAAGTGGATGGCGGGGGCCCGGCACGCAGGGGCCAAACGCCCCCAAAGGCTGGTGAATCCGGAGGCCGGCCAGCTCCCCGAGCTCCCCAGCAGGACAGATGTGGGGGGGTGTGTATGAAAGAGAAAGGCCCATGGCCAGAGGCAGGATAGGACCAGAGCTCTCAGACCCCTGGTTTCACTGGGGCAGGGCTGGAATGGCCCCTCAACGTCTCTGACAATGCCAGGGCCCACGCAGCCGCTGTCTGAGGCGACTCCCCTGTGTGGGCCCAGGGCCTGGCCCGGCTCCTGGAACCCCCAGCCCAAGGGAGGCTGCGAGGGGGCAGAACGGGGCTGGGTGGTGACAGGGTCACGGTCCCCCGGCCAGAGGAGCAGGCTGGCTTGGAGCTCCCTGGAGATGCCCCGAGAGAGGCCAGGCCCTGGTCTTAGCCGACCGCCGCAGCCCCCAAGTTCTGGCCCCCTCACCTGCCAAACAAGCTCCCTCTAAACGAGCCAGCGGGAGGGGGGCTGCGCGAAACCCAGGCCGGGCGTCGATGGGCCGGTGAGCCAGCGGGAGGGAAGGGGGCTGCGCGAGACCCGGGCCGGGCGTCGATGGGCCGGTGAGCCAGCGGGGGGGGGGGGAAGGGGGCTGCGCGAGACCTGGGCCGGGCGTCGATGGGCCGGTGAGCCAGCGGGGGGGAAAAGGGCTGCGCGAGACCCGGGCCGGGCGTCGATGGGCCGGTGAGCCAGCGGGGGGGAAAAGGGCTGCGCGAGACCCGGGCCGGGCGTCGATGGGCCGGTGAGCCAGCGGGGGGGAAGGGGGCTGTGCGAGACCCGGGCCGGGCGTCGATGGGCCGGTGAGCCAGCGGGGGGGAAGGGGGCTGTGCGAGACCCGGGCCGGGCGTCGATGGGCCGGTGAGCCAGCAGGGGGGAAAAGGGCTGCGCGAGACCCGGGCCGGGCGTCGATGGGCCGGTGAGCCAGCGGGGGGGAAAAGGGCTGCGCGAGACCCGGGCCGGGCGTCGATGGGCCGGTGAGCCAGCGGGGGGGAAGGGGGCTGTGCGAGACCCGGGCCGGGCGTCGATGGGCGGGTGAGCCAGCGGGGGGGAGCGGGTGCCGGTGCTGGCTGTATTTTACTGCGGGCGGGCACGGAGCAGCGGCTGGTGCTTGTGCACCTGCCCAGAATCGGGCCCGAGCTCGTACTCAGGGCTCCTGGGCACTTCCAGAACCCATGACCACGGTGCTGAGTCGGCTCCTGGCCCAGCTGTCTCCCTACTCGGCCATGCACCCCAGCTTCATGGCGAAGGGCCCCAACCGCCCTTCCTCCCAAGCGGCAAGGGCCCATGGTGCTGGGTGGGCAGGGGTGAGCCTGGATGTGCTGGGCAGGCAGGGGCTGGGTGGGCCAGGAGAGCCAGGAGGGCAGGGGCGAGCCAAGAGGGCAGGGGCTGGGGGGCCGAGGGGGCAGAGGCTGGGGGGGCCAGGAGGGGGGCCGAGAGGGCGGGGGGGGGGGCTGGGAGAGCCAGGAGGGCAGGGGCCGGGGGGGGGGGGGGCCGAGAGAGCCCAGGGCTGCCACCAGCCAGGGCGGGTGAAACCAGGCCAGCGGGCGGCCGGTGTGAATTGGGGCCGTGTGGCCCCCGCCGGGGTCCTGTCGGCGGCGCCGGAACCCAACGCCCCCCCACCGAGACGTGCCCGGCCGGGTGGCGGTGCCCTGGAACGAGCCGGCCCGGGTGGTGGCGGCTCCGTGCCCGCTCCCAGGAAGCCGACGCTGTCCCGCCCTGGCAGCGGCTGGTCACACGAGCGCTAACTGGGGTGCCAGCCCCCGGACGGGCGGGCGGGCGGGGTGCGGGGGGCACTGCGCTCCTGCTCTGTGCGTGCGGGGTCAAGGTCCAGCGGGCGCCGGGGCTCTCCCCGCCAGGGCGGTGCCAGCCCGGAGTGTCGGGAGGGGCCGGCGGGGGCGGGGAGGGGAGCTGGATCGGAGCCGCCCCTGGCAAGGTGACTCCTGGGGCCCGGGATGCCAACCCGGGGAAGGGCCGGGTCTGGGGCTGGCTTTGGGGCGAGCGGGCCTCCCGCTATTAGGGGCTTGTCCTAGAGGGGCAGCGACCCCGCCCCGACGCGCTGGCGATGGGCCGGTCGCTACCTGCAGCCCGGAGCTGCCCCTGCGGCCGAGCGCCCCGGGGGCCCGGCACAGCCTCCGCAGCGCCATGAGGGCGGGAGCCGGGCTCTGCCCCAGCTGCTCCCCGAAGCGAAACCAGCCTCTCCACTGGCCCGGCCCGAGCCCGCCCCGCTTAAGGTGGAATCGACTCTTAAGGTGGCGCTGATTGGCGGGGCGGGGCGGGGCGGGGCGGGCCGGGCAGCGGGTAATCTCCTGCCCCCGCGCCTAGTGGTCAGAGGGGCACCGCCCTCCCCGTGTCAAACCTGTAACCGCCAAATGGGACGCCCCCTGCCCCTCCCCGTGGGCACCCAGCCCCTGCTGGCAGTGCCAAGGGGAGTGTGCCAGGCCGGGGTGGGCTGGGAAGGCCGCTGGTGCTGCCTTGCCCACCCGAGCTGTGCCTCGCGGGCCAGCCCGACCCCGGGCCGAGAGCCGCAGCCCCTCTGTAGGCAGCCTGGGGGTACCCAGCTCTGGCATCCTGGGGAGCTGGCAAGGCCTGCGGAGAACCCCCGGATGGCGGGGTCCAAGGTCAAGCTGCCCCCAGCCCGTGGACGGGAGCAGACTAGGCTGGGGGTCCCCACTGCCCCGGCTTCCTCCCTCCCACGAGCCCCCTGGCGGCACAAGGAGGGGTGGGCACAGGCAGGGCCGGTCTCTGACATCCCTTTATTGACCGGTCCCAACGGGGCCGGGCGGCTGCCTCAGTTGGCCGCGATGGTCTGGTCGATCCAGGAGCGGAGCTTGGTGACGCGGGCGTAGACGCCGGGCGTGGAGGGGGAGCAGGTGCTGCTGCCCCAGGAGACGATGCCCACCAGGGTCCAGGCCCCATCCTTCTGGCACACCAGGGGGCCGCCGGAGTCACCCTGCAAGACAGGGGGTAGCAGGTTGGCGGGAGCGCGGCCAAGGGGACGGGCCCAGCCACCGGCGGCTCCCCCACAGGACACGAGTCTGTGCGCATCCAGATGCAGCCCCACGCCCCAGCATGGCCGGGATGGGGAGAGAACTGGGCAGCGGGGTCACAGGCAGGGGCCAGGTGGGCTGAAAAGAGGCACCTGGGGAAAGGCAGCGCCAGGCCAAAGAGAGGTGTATGGGGCAGCAGCAGATCGGATCCTTCCCAGAGAAGGCGGGACTGGATAATGTCTCCCAGTGGAGAGAACGGAGGCTGGATGGGCAGGCAGGGTGATGGGATGGGAGGGGATGGGCCGTGAGGAGCGACTGGGGCAGGGTGGCAGGATGGGCATGGACAGGGCGTGGCCGAGGACAGGGTGGCGGGATAGGCGCGGACAGGGCATGGCTGGGGACAGGGTGGCTGGATGGGTGTGGACAGGGCATGACCGAGGACAGGGTGGCGGGATGGACGTGGACAGGGCGTGGCCAAGGGCAGGGTGGCTGGATGGGCGTGGACAGAGAGTGGCCGAGGACAGGGTAGCAGGATGGACGTGGACAGGGCGTGGCCAAGGACAGGGTGGCGGGATGGACATGGACGGGGCATGGCCGAGGACAGGGTGGCAGGATGGACATGGACAGGGCATGGCTGAGGGCAGGGTGGCTGGACGGGTGTGGACAGGGCATGGCTGAGGACAGGGTGGCGGGACGGACGTGGACAGGGAGTGGCCAAGGACAGGGTGGTGGGACGGACGTGGACAGGGAGTGGCCAAGGACAGGGTGGCAGGATGGACATGGACAGGGCATGGCTGAGGACAGGGTGTCTGGACGGGCGTGGACGGGGAGTGGCCGAGGACAGGGTGGCGGGACAGACGTGGACAGGGCGTGGCCGAGGACTGGGTGACGGGACGGATGTGGACGGGGAGTGGCCGAGGACAGGGTGGCGGGACACACATGGACAGGGCGTGGCCGAGGACTGGGTGACGGGATGGATGTGGACGGGGCGTGGCCAAGGACTGGGTGGCTGGACGGGCATGGACAGGGCGTGGCCGAGGACAGGGTGGCGGGACGGACGTGGACAGGGCATGGCCGAGGACAGGGTGGCTGGACGGGTGTGGACGGGGGCATGGCCGAGGACAGGGTGGCGGGACGGACGTGGACGGGGCGTGACCGAGGACAGGGTGGCGGGAAGGACGTGGACAGAGCGTGGCCAAGGACAGGGTGGCGGGATGGACGTGGACGGGGCGTGGCCAAGGACTGGGTGATGGGACGGACGTGGACAGGGCGTGGCCGAGGACAGGGTGATGGGACGGACGTGGACAGGGCGTGGCCGAGGACAGGGTGGCAGGATGGACATGGACAGGGCGTGACCGGGGGCAGGGTGGCGGGATGGGCATGGACACTAAGGAGCGGCTGTCAGCCATGGGGGGCCCGCGGCGTGGCAGGGGCCCGCGGCGTGGCAGGGCTGGGTACCATGCAAGAGGAGGCTCCCGCGGCGCCCGCACAGATCATGACATCCGCGACGCGGAAGCCCCAGTAGGTCTTGCACTGTGTGTTGGTCAGAAGGGGCAGGGCCGCCTGCTGCAGCTGGTCAGGAGTGTTCTGGGCTGGAAAACAGGCAGGCAAGAGAGGGCCTCAGTTGGGCAGCCTGGAGCAGCCCCCATGCCTGACACCGCGGCCCCTGGGCCTGGAGAGCTGCCCCAGAGCCCCTGCCATCCCGGTGCCTGCCCAGGACAGCTGTGTCCAGACAGGCTGTGTGGGGCCATTCCCCGGGCAGGGAGAAGCAGGGCCTGGGAGTCTGGCCAGGGGGCTGAGCTGGGCCCCCTTTCCTAGCCTCCCTGTGCCCGGGAAGGCCCGGAAGCTGAGCCCCCCGCGTTCCCCAGCTCCATCCCCCACGCGGCCCCCAGAGACATTACCCTTGGGGTCAGTCAAACCCCAGCCCGTGGTCACACAGCTCAGGCCCCCGGGGAAGTCGTCGGTGGCCTCGGGCAGGCACACGGGAGACACGCGGGCGCTCAGCCTGGCCGGGGTGGCCAGCTTCAGCAGAGTGATGTCATTCTTCACGGTCAACATGCTGAAACTGGGGTTCTTGAACACCTGCCGGGCGAGACGGCGGAGCCTGAGCCCACGGCCAGCCTGGCCCACATCGTGGCCATCCATTGTGGGGCCCACGTGGGCTGCATTCCCTCCTGAGAGGCCCCGAGGAGCTGGGGCTGGGACGCGGGGCAGGCTGACCTGGGGGTGGGCACAAAGGGTCCCTGGGGGCCTGGGCGCTCAGGCCAGGCCCATGGAGGGAGGAGGGGTGCAGCGCCCCATGGGATCCATGCGGGCCAGCCCCCTACCTTGGTGATCTTCAGGACTTGCACATCCTCCTCCGGGGAGCGCTGGTTGAATTCCCCCAGAACCACGAGGTGCCTTGTGCTGCCGGGGTGGAGGGAGAAAAGGAAGCCCCGCGTTAGGGGCGTAGGGCAGGCCTGGCTCTGCCGGGCACTGCCCAGGCCTGGCACAGGGGGTCTGTGCCCAGGAAGTGCGACGGGGCCAGTGGGAGCCCCCAGAGCTGGCACAGAGCATGGCCGGCTGGACAGAGGATGTGACCACGCGCAGCTCGCTGCTGGGACGCTGGCCCCAGCGGTACGTGCCAAGGGGGCTTAGTGCAGGTGGCACTACTGTCCGCTCTACGCCCCGGGGCCCGCCCGCCGCTTACCTGACGCTGCAGTGGGCAGCCGTGACCACCCAGTTCTCGCTGATCAGGGAGCCGCCGCAGAAGTGGAAGCCGGTGCTGTCCTGGGGGGCAGAGCAGATGGTGACTGCACTGGGCCGTGGCGGCCACGGGCCAGGAACCCCGACCCTGCCTGGCGGGGCTCCGGGAGGGGGGAGGGAATCTAAGGGGCAGCAGGTGGCCGAGACCCCCCCTGCCAGGTCCGACTGGGCACGGGTTGCAGGAGGGGATCTCCTGAGCCCGTGTGCTGGCAGGGGAGCCAGAACCTGCGGTGCCCGGCAGGGGCTGGGAGCAGCACGGGGGGTAGGGCTGGGGCCAGGGAAGGGTTCTCCCCAGAGCCCGGGCACTGGGGGCAGCAGAGAGGCAGGCCAGTTGGGGGATGCTGCCCCAGGGTAACAGGCCTGTCCCGGAGCAGAGAGCAGGCCCCGTGTCGGGGGCAGGGGGGCCAGGGTGGTGCCAATCTGAGCAGCCAGCACCGCTAGGTGATGCACACACTGAATGTGGAGCCCAGATGCCAGGGTGATGGGCATGGGCAGGACCCATCCCTTGGATGCCAGCAGCACTGAGACCTGCCCTGTCCTGGGGCACCAGACAATCACCCTTTGGTTCCCTAGGGGCTGGGCCCCTCCTGCCCTTCCCCAGCTCGCTCTCCCCGAGAGCCTGGCTTGGGCGCAGCAGCTGGACACTCACCTGCAGGGAGACCTGCCAGGGCCAGGAGCCAGGCACCGCTGTCTCGCCATTGACGATGCGGGCGTGGCCGCTGATGATGGGCTCAATAGCAGGGATGCCACAGCCTGGGGAGGGATGGGGGAGGTGACCGGGTCAGGGCTCCACAGCCGCCACTGGGGGAGGTAGGGGGCCCGGACTGCCTGCCCCCTCTGCTCCCTTGGGTGGGGCACTGCCTGTCCCGCCCCTCTCCTGGGCACGGTGCCCCCGGCAGGGCTGCTCCGCACAGAGCCAGGGCTCCCCAGAGCTCCCTGCATGGCTCTGTGCCCTGCTGCCAGGTGAGGGGCCAGGTACTCACCGTGGGCGGCGCCCAGCAGGGCGAGGCAGGGCAGCAGCCAGAGGAAAGCCATTTCTGCTGTGAGGTGGGTCCTGGCAGCCGAGCGGGGCCACGGCCCTTTTTATACCCCCAGCCGGGGCAGCTCTGGGGGGAGGCGGCGCAAGGGACCGGTGCCAACTTTCCACCCCGCCGGCCTTGGCGAGATCAGGGCTGCATGCCAGGGGGCAGGCAGCCGGGGGCAGGGCTTGGGACCGCAGCAGCTGCTCCCTTGGGGAGTGGGGCAGCCCACGGGCAGAGGTCAGGCAGCCCACGGGAGTCAGTGCCCCTCTGCTCACCGCTGGCATGCGACCGCCCGGGGAGCCCGGTGGGCAGAGCCGTGCCCTCGCGGGGGGGGGGGGTGCACTGCCAGCAGGGCTAGCAACAGCAAACTGCCCCAGACCAAGCCATGGCGTGACACCTCCCCGCCCACGCCCATGTGGCCAGCTGGCACCCCCGGCCGCCAGGGCAGAGAGCAGCCCAGGGGCTCTGGCGCGGAGCTGCATGGAGAACCCAGGAGTCCGGCACCCCTGCTGTCTGATCTGCCCCCTTCAGCACCTCTTGGGGGGGCAGCAACAGACCCATTGCTACCAGCTTCCCCTCCCCCCGCCTGTGCTGCTCCTGAGACCTAGGCTGGGGGGAGCCCTGCAGGAAGGGGCACTCAGCCGGGCCGTGGCTCCCGGTGGGAGGACGGGCTGTGGGACGTGGGCTCACGGCTGCGTTGTGCCTCAGCTCTTGGCACCAGGCCCTGCCCTGGAGCCAGCCTGCCCAGCCTCGGACTCGCCAAGCCCAGGAGCGCTGAGCGTGGGGGTGACAGACGCCAGGGCTGGGGGAGGGCGGTGGAAACCAAGCGCCGAGACAGGCTTGTGTCCCCACAGGCCATGGGGGCAGCGGTGGGTGCCATGGCGCAGGAGGATGCCAAGGGGACTTGGCCCACAGGTTCAGTTGTGGTGGGACCGTCTGGGGACTCATGAAGGCCCATAGGTGCCCAACTCCCATAGGAATAGGCGCCTAACTCCCTTGGTGAATGGCCCTCTTGGCGCCTTCCTTAGCCCGGGAGACAGGGCCAGCCAGTGCTGCCCCCTTTTGGCTGGGAAAGGGGCCGGGCTGCTGCGTGCAGGGGACACGTGTCCACAGATTCAGAGCTGCAGGGGTTTCGGGGGGAGGCTGAATAGGCAGAGCCCCCCCCCCCTCCCATGTCTCCCTGGGGAGAGCCTGGGCCATGCGGCCAGGGGTGGCTTTGTGGGGCTAGATCCAAGCTCCTTGGCAGGCTGGGGAGGGACGTGTCTGGCTGGCCCAGGCGGGGCAGGGGCTGGGCATGAGAAGCCCAGGGCCGGGAGGCAGGTGGGCACGGCTGCAGGTGTGCGCTGAAGGCTTGATAAGGCTGGGAAAGGCAGCTGCTTCTGACAGCTGGGGGGGGCGGCTTTTGGGCCTTGGCCACGAGGAACCAGCACTGCCTCTCGTGATGCAGGGTAGGCCCGGGCGCCTAGTGGCCCGGCGGTGCTGGTGATGGACTTTGGTGCAGAGAGAGGCCCCCCCCCAGAACAGCCCCTCCCGGGGCTGGCATCCCGGCCTAGCCATGCGGGACGGGTCTGGCTGGCCGGGGCTCTGGGCCCAACCGGCCATGTCCCGCCCTGGGCGCTGCACCGGCTAGACGGAGCTCCCCAAAGGGCGGGGCTGGTGGGTGGAGATGTCACTGGCGTTTGGAGGGGCCGAGGCAGATCCTTGTCGCTCCCGCTGCCGTGGCCTGGGCCACGGGAGGGGCCTGTGGAAAGCGGCTGCTTTGCTTTGTGTCCTGGCCACGTGCCTGCGTCAGGCCCGGCTCCATGCTGGGGTCCCGCAGGTTTGCGTGGGGGAGCCAGCCGCCGACGTGGCCCCTCTTGGACAGGGCCTACAGGCACACGGCTGGCTGCTCTTGGAGGACAAGGGACCGTCAGCGTGGCCAGCGCCTGAGGAACGTGGCAGCCAGGCCGGTGGCCCAGGGCCACTGGCCTAAAAAGGACACGGACGTGGGGCTTGCTCATGGGGTTAGCTCCATTTTGGCAGATACCATCACGCAGGGGAACAATGGGACCCCCTCCCCATGGGCCAGGGCACGAAATGGGCCCTGGAGGTTCCCCATGAGAACGGCCAGATGGTCAGACCATCCAGCCTGTCGGCCAACAGTGACCAACGCCACCTCCATCGTGGCCTTCACTGCAGCGCTTCGCTCCAGGAGCATCCTTGCCAAGGCCGGAGGCCGGGCAGGAGTCGCTGACACAGGCCGGGCGCCAGAGACTTGTGAGCTGGCAGCTTGTTCCGACTCTGCTCTGAGCCTGCCCTCGGCACTCGGGGACTGGTGTGTGATGTGGGCTTCCTGTAATCGCCACTCACCCTTGTCTGCCCGTTCAGAGCCCTGTAGCTGTTCCGTGCTAAAGGACGGGCCCAGCGAGCTCTTTGGGGTAAGATCCGAGGTATGAATTCCCCTGGGACCGGGGCTGGTCCTTTGGGTCTGGGAGAACCTGCTGGGAGGTGGGAGATGGGTTATAACCTCTCCCCTATGTAAGGGGGGCTGGGGGGCACAGGGAATACTGGGGTGTGTGAGGGGAGGTGGGGGATGGTTTATAACCTCTCCCCTGTGTAAGGGGCGGATTGGGGGGGCACAGGGAACACTGGGGTGTCTGAGGGGAGGTGGGGGATGGGATATAACCTCTCCCCTGTGTAAGGAGGGCTGGGGGGCACAGGGAGCACTGGGGTGTGTGAGGGGAGGTGGGGGATGGTTTATAACCTCTCCCCTGTGTAAGGGGAGGACTGGGGGGGCACAGGGAACACTGGGGTGTGTGAGGGGAGGTGGGGGATGGGTTATAACCTCTCCCCTGTGTAAGGGGGGCTGGGGGGGCACAGGGAGCACTGGAGTGTGTGAGGGGAGGTGGGGGATGGTTTATAACCTCTCCCCTGTGTAAGGCGGGGACTGGGGGGGCACAGGGAACACTGGGGTGTGTGAGGGGAGGTGGGGGATGGGTTATAACCTCTCCCCTGTGTAAGGGGGGGTGGGGGCGCACTGGGGGATCTGAGGGGTGTGACCTAGTGGGGGCGCGGTCTACGTTGTTACCCGGCATTCCCACCTGGCTGGGTTGCTGTGTGGTTCCCGCTGACCCCCCCCCCCACGTGTATTGGCCCAGATGAACACCTGGCTGGGGGCAGAGCGTGGGAGCTGGGCAGTTTCCTGGCTAGAAAACATGAAGGGAACAGCCTAAGCTGAGGGGCCGGTGGACCCCCCACCCCAGGGGGTCTGAGGCAGCCGGGCCCTGACTCCTGTAGCCACGTCACGTCTGTGCTGGGCTGTGTCCTGGAGGAGCCATAACCCCTCTCTGTTCTACTGGCTGGCGGAGTCGGTTCTCGCTGCGACGGGGCTGCAGGATGGGGGGGGGGAGCCCCGACGCGCTGTCACACTGGGTGCAGCTGTTTGGTGCCGTCCAGGGAGGACCCAGGCCTGGGCTGTAAGTGGCCCTGGTTCTGAGCCAGGTGCTCTGATTGGACCCTCTTGGCAGTGCCCCCAGAATGTCATAGTGCCCGGGGGCACTGCCCGCCTCGCTGGCACCCAGCACAGCACAGCCCACTGGCTCGGACCCCAACTCTCTAGGCATGGGATGGGACATCTCACTGCCTGGACCGACAGCCCTGCCCACCCAGATGAGTCCAGGCCCGGCTGTTTGGGACGCTGAGTGGGAACGGCCGGGGGGACCATCAGCAGGGCACATGCCGGGGGGGGGGAGCCCCTTTCCCCCTGGAATGGGGCCACATTCAGCACCTTCAGCCTGCAGCAAACCCCTCCTTCCCTGCAGGACCCAGCCTGGAAGCCAAGCAGCTGCGCTTGCCTCTAAAAATACCACCAGGGCAGGAGCCCAGTGCCCCCGCCTCCTGCCAATAATCCATCGTGGTAACGGGGCGGGGGGGGGGCATGTTTGTCTTGCAGGGGGCATGCCCAGGGCCCCCCTTCCACCCTGGGGATAAAAGACCCGCTGCCTCGTCCGGCCTGGCCATACACCGCTGCCCCGGCGCTAACATGATTGCTTTGTGGCTGCTGGCCTGCCTGGCATTCGCCAGCGCAGCTGTGGGTAAGCAAGGCGGGCCTTGCTCTGCGTGGGCCTTTCGCTGGCCGCCTGAGCCGGGCTCGGGAGACAGTGCTGGCCAGGCTGGGAGTGAGGGAGAGGCCCGGGGGGCCGGCTGTGCCCAGGAAGGCCCGGTAGCTGCATCAGGCAGCATGTGGCCTGGTGACCTGGGCACTGGACTGAGAGCCAGGAAATTTCTGACACGGCTGCCAGGAGACTTTGAGCAAACTGCTTCCCTGCTCCGTGTCTCAGTTTCCCCTCTGGAATAGGGGACTAATGATCCAGACCTCCGTGAGTCCTGAATCTGCACAAGGGCTGCGCAGTTCCCTCAGTGCATGTTTAACAGCCAGACGTCTCCCGTGCGCGCTCTCAACTGTGGTGGGGCGTTCCTGTGGGCTGTTATGCAGCTGCAGCGTTCCACACCAGAGCTGGCTGCATTTCAGCAGCAGGCCAAGCGATCATTCATGCCTGCTGTCACCGCGGCAGCGAGCACTGCGGATAAGGTTGCCGATCAGCTGCGTTCAGGCATGCTGAGCGGGGTAGTAGGGCAAGGTTCTTGCTCCAAGCGGCTTGTATGTGACCAGCCCGAAGGGCCGGAAGCTGGCCCATGAACCGTGGCAGTGAACTGGTCCCCGTTAGCGATGCGCGAGGGTTCCAGGGCCAGGCTCAGCTGGTGACATAGCCCGGCGGGAAGGGCAAAGAACAATTCCAGTGTGGCCACCGGGCTGGGAATGGGCTTGGTGGGCAGCCTCTCTCGCGCACGTGTGTCACAGCTGGTCTGGCCTGCTCCCCATCCCAGGCTGGCCCGTCCCAGTGCCCCACAAGGCTGGCGGACTCCAGCCTGTGCTGAGTGTGTGCCAGAGATTCCCCTCCCCCACACTGGGAAAATGCCCCTGGGTCCCTCCCCCCCAACTGAAAAAGCCCCTGGGGGTGCTGAGTTTAGCCAGGACTCAGCTAGCTGCTACTCTGCCCTGGCACAGGGGCGGCTGGGCTTTGAGACAGGCACCGGCGCGCTCTTAGTTGCCCTGCAGTTGGGCCAGTCAACTCCTCCGGCTCCCAGGCGACGCCTGCTCCAGCTGCCCCCCAGCACCCATGGGCACGTGGCACAGGGTGCTCTGTGGCTGCCTAGCTCCCCCTGGCTGCCCATGGGCGTTGACTAGCAGCTGTTACCCTGCCTGGCCTGGGACGTCTGTCTTGCTGGCACCGGGGCCATGGGGCCGGGAGGGTGTAACGCTGCCATTCTGCGCAGGAGAGCGTTGCCACATAAGAACGGCCACATGGGCTCAGACTATTGGTCTGCGCAGCCCAGGAGCCTGTCTCCTTCCAGCACCTGGGGCCGGGTGCTTCCGCGGGAACGGCTAGAACAGGGCACTGTCAAGTAGCTAGCGGCTAGGAACCACGGGGTGGGGACCCTGGCTAACAGCCATTGGTGGACCCATCTGCCAGGAAAGTATTTAGCTCCTGTTGAGACCCTGTCATAGTTCTGGACTTCAGAGCATACCCTGGCAGGGAGTTCCACAGGTCGACTGAGTGACAAAATACTTGGTTTGTCCTAACCCAGATGCTTCTTCATTTCATTGGGCGTTCCCTGGTTCTTGTGGCACGGGAAAGGGGAAATAACCCTTCCATGGTCACTTTCTCCTCCCTATTCATGATTCTATTAACCTCTCTCTTATCCCCCCCAGGTGGCTCTTTTCCAAGCTGAAAAGTTCCTGTTTTATTAATCTGCCCTCACACAGATGCTGGTCCCTTCCCCTAATCATTTTTGTTGCCTTTTTCCGAGCCTTTCCCTGTGCCAGCATGTGGTTTCTGGGCTAAAAAGGATTATTTCCCCTTTCCCATGACTCAGTGGACCTGTGGACCTCCCCTCCAGGGGATGTTCTGAAGTCCAAAACAATGAGCTCCTGGTGGCCGGGCCTTATCTGCACTCCCGGGGTGGGTGCAGCACGGATTTGTATGGCAGCACAATGACATTTTTCTACCTTTCCAACACTTTGTTGCCTTGCCTGCTTGCTGCTGCGCCTTGAGCAGATGTTTTCTGAGAACCCAGAGTGGCTCTGAGTTCTCTCGCGTGGGACCCCAGCACATAGGCGTGAAGTGCAGGCATGCCCACGGGTGGCTGGGGTGCAGGGCACCTGGCAGGCTACTCTGCAGCCAGGACTCCCAGCCTGGGGAGCTGGCCCTGCAGGCCCGGGGCACCAGGGGGGAGCAGGTGAAGAAGCAGGCTGGCTCCTTTTCCCCCAGGCTGTGGCGTGCAGGAAATCCAACCCCAGATCACCGGCTATGCCCGCATTGTGAACGGCGAGGAGGCAGTGCCTGGCTCCTGGCCCTGGCAGGTCTCCCTGCAGGTAAGGGGGGTGGAGAAGGGGCCCCAGTTACTCCCTTCACCCCCCTCCCCAGGGGTGACCCCACGGCACCGCCCTCTTTCGACTTGCCCATCTGCTGGGGCTGGTTCCCGGGAAGGGCAGCGCTGGGGCAGGAGCTGTGGCCCTGCAGGGGCCCACGTGGCTCTGCCCATGGAAGCAGCCATGCCCGGGTCAGTCCCTGCTGCCAGGGGTGCAGGGCGGGTGCCTACGGGGGGGGACTGGTGAGACCCAGGGGGAGTCGGGGGAGGGGGCAGCTCTGGGGTCTGACGGGCTCCCCCCTTGGCCCTTGCAGGAGTCCCGGTTAAACAGCTGGCACTTCTGCGGCGGGTCCCTGGTCAACGAGCACTGGGTGGTGACGGCGGCGCACTGTGGTGTGACGTGAGTGGGCGTGGGCTGGGGGAGGGGAAGAGAGGGGAGCAGCCCAGGGGCGCGGCTCAGCTGCTGGCCTGGGGCCTCCTGCAGGGGGCGCTGGGGGCAGGAAGATGCGCCCAGGCCCCACCCCAGCTGTGGAGGTGGCACCTCCCTTTGCCCTGTGAGATCACTCTGAGCGCCAGCGTGCCAGGCTGCCCCGATACCCATCACTGCCCCCAGCGTGCCAGGCTGCCCCGATACCCATCACTGCCCCCAGCGTGCCAGGCTGCCCCGATACCCATCACTGCCCCAGCGTGCCAGGCTGCCCCGATACCCATCACTGCCCCCAGTGTGCCAGGCTGCCCCGATACCCATCACTGCCCCAGCGTGCCAGGCTGCCCCGATACCCATCACTGCCCCCAGCGTGCCAGGCTGCCCCGATACCCATCACTGCCCCCAGCGTGCCAGGCTGCCCCGATATCCATCACTGCCCCCAGTGTGCCAGGCTGCCCCGATACCCATCACTGCCCCAGCGTGCCAGGCTGCCCCGATACCCATCACTGCCCCCAGCGTGCCAGGCTGCCCCGATACCCATCACTGCCCCCAGCGTGCCAGGCTGCCCCGATACCCATCACTGCCCCCAGCGTGCCAGGCTGCCCCAGCGTGCCAGGCTGCCCCGATACCCATCACTGCCCCAGCGTGCCAGGCTGCCCCGATACCCATCACTGCCCCAGCGTGCCAGGCTGCCCCGATACCCATCACTGCCCCCAGCGTGCCAGGCTGCCCCGATACCCATCACTGCCCCCAGCGTGCCAGGCTGCCCCAGCGTGCCAGGCTGCCCCGATACCCATCACTGCCCCAGCGTGCCAGGCTGCCCCGATACCCATCCCTGCCCCAGCGTGCCAGGCTGCCCCGATACCCATCACTGCCCCAGCGTGCCAGGCTGCCCCGATACCCATCACTGCCCCAGCGTGCCAGGCTGCCCCGATACCCATCACTGCCCCCAGCGTGCCAGGCTGCCCCAGCGTGCCAGGCTGCCCCGATACCCATCACTGCCCCAGCGTGCCAGGCTGCCCCGATACCCATCACTGCCCCAGCGTGCCAGGCTGCCCCGATACCCATCACTGCCCCCAGCGTGCCAGGCTGCCCCGATACCCATCACTGCCCCAGCGTGCCAGGCTGCCCCGATACCCATCACTGCCCCAGCGTGCCAGGCTGCCCCAGCGTGCCAGGCTGCCCCGATACCCATCACTGCCCCAGCGTGCCAGGCTGCCCCGATACCCATCACTGCCCCCAGCGTGCCAGGCTGCTCCGATACCCATCACTGCCCCAGCGTGCCAGGCTGCCCCAGCGTGCCAGGCTGCCCCGATACCCATCACTGCCCCAGCGTGCCAGGCTGCCCCGATACCCATCACTGCCCCCAGCGTGCCAGGCTGCCCCGATACCCATCACTGCCCCAGCGTGCCAGGCTGCCCCGATACCCATCACTGCCCCCAGCGTGCCAGGCTGCCCCGATACCCATCACTGCCCCCAGCGTGCCAGGCTGCCCCAGCGTGCCAGGCTGCCCCGATACCCATCACTGCCCCAGCGTGCCAGGCTGCCCCGATACCCATCACTGCCCCCAGCGTGCCAGGCTGCCCCGATACCCATCACTGCCCCCAGCGTGCCAGGCTGCCCCGATACCCATCACTGCCCCCAGCGTGCCAGGCTGCCCCGATACCCATCACTGCCCCAGCGTGCCAGGCTGCCCCGATACCCATCACTGCCCCAGCGTGCCAGGCTGCCCCGATACCCATCACTGCCCCCAGCGTGCCAGGCTGCCCCGATACCCATCACTGCCCCAGCGTGCCAGGCTGCCCCGATACCCATCACTGCCCCCAGCGTGCCAGGCTGCCCCGATACCCATCACTGCCCCCAGCGTGCCAGGCTGCCCCGATACCCATCACTGCCCCAGCGTGCCAGGCTGCCCCGATACCCATCACTGCCCCAGCGTGCCAGGCTGCCCCGATACCCATCACTGCCCCCAGCGTGCCAGGCTGCCCCGATACCCATCACTGCCCCAGCGTGCCAGGCTGCCCCGATACCCATCACTGCCCCCAGCGTGCCAGGCTGCCCCGATACCCATCACTGCCCCAGCGTGCCAGGCTGCCCCGATACCCATCACTGCCCCCAGCGTGCCAGGCTGCCCCGATACCCATCACTGCCCCCAGCGTGCCAGGCTGCCCCAGCGTGCCAGGCTGCCCCGATACCCATCACTGCCCCAGCGTGCCAGGCTGCCCCGATACCCATCACTGCCCCAGCGTGCCAGGCTGCCCCGATACCCATCACTGCCCCCAGCGTGCCAGGCTGCCCCGATACCCATCACTGCCCCAGCGTGCCAGGCTCCCGCCCCCTGCCCCCAGCCGGTCCCCCCCCCGCCCTACCCATCACTGCCCCAGCGTGCCAGGCCCGCCCTGCCCAGCGTGCCAGGCTGCCCCCCCCCCGCCCCCCCCCCGCCCCGCGCCCCCCCCCCGCCCCCCCCCCGCCCCCCCCCCGCCCCCCCCCCGCCCCCCCCCCGCCCCGCCCCCCCCCGCCCCCCCCCGCCCCCCCCCGCCCCCCCCCCGCCCCCCCCCCGCCCCCCCCCCGCCCCCCCCCCGCCCCCCCCCCGCCCCCCCCCCGCCCCCCCCCCGCCCCCCCCCAGCCCCCCCCCCGCCAGGCTGCCCCGATACCCATCACTGCCCCCGCGTGCCAGGCTGCCCCGATACCCATCACTGCCCCAGCGTGCCAGGCTGCCCCGATACCCATCACTGCCCCCAGCGTGCCAGGCTGCCCCGATACCCATCACTGCCCCCAGCGTGCCAGGCTGCCCCGATACCCATCACTGCCCCCAGCGTGCCAGGCTGCCCCGATACCCATCACTGCCCCAGCGTGCCAGGCTGCCCCGATACCCATCACTGCCCCAGCGTGCCAGGCTGCCCCGATACCCATCACTGCCCCAGCGTGCCAGGCTGCCCCGATACCCATCACTGCCCCCAGCGTGCCAGGCTGCCCCGATACCCATCACTGCCCCCAGCGTGCCAGGCTGCCCCGATACCCATCACTGCCCCAGCGTGCCAGGCTGCCCCGATACCCATCACTGCCCCAGCGTGCCAGGCTGCCCCGATACCCATCCCCACTCGCCCCCAGCGTGCCAGGCTGCCCCGATACCCATCACTGCCCCAGCGTGCCAGGCTGCCCCGATACCCATCACTGCCCCCAGCGTGCCAGGCTGCCCCGATACCCATCACTGCCCCCAGCGTGCCAGGCTGCCCCGATACCCATCACTGCCCCAGCGTGCCAGGCTGCCCCGATACCCATCACTGCCCCAGCGTGCCAGGCTGCCCCGATACCCATCACTGCCCCCAGCGTGCCAGGCTGCCCCGATACCCATCACTGCCCCAGCGTGCCAGGCTGCCCCGATACCCATCACTGCCCCAGCGTGCCAGGCTGCCCCGATACCCATCACTGCCCCCAGCGTGCCAGGCTGCCCCGATACCCATCACTGCCCCCAGCGTGCCAGGCTGCCCCGATACCCATCACTGCCCCAGCGTGCCAGGCTGCCCCGATACCCATCACTGCCCCCAGCGTGCCAGGCTGCCCCGATACCCATCACTGCCCCCAGCGTGCCAGGCTGCCCCGATACCCATCACTGCCCCCAGCGTGCCAGGCTGCCCCGATACCCATCACTGCCCCCAGCGTGCCAGGCTGCCCCGATACCCATCACTGCCCCAGCGTGCCAGGCTGCCCCGATACCCATCACTGCCCCAGCGTGCCAGGCTGCCCCGATACCCATCACTGCCCCCAGCGTGCCAGGCTGCCCCGCAGTCCCACCCATCACTGCCCCAGCGTGCCAGGCTGCCCCGATACCCATCACTGCCCCAGCGTGCCAGGCTGCCCCGATACCCATCACTGCCCCCAGCGTGCCAGGCTGCCCCGATACCCATCACTGCCCCAGCGTGCCAGGCTGCCCCGATACCCATCACTGCCCCCAGCGTGCCAGGCTGCCCCGATACCCATCACTGCCCCCAGCGTGCCAGGCTGCCCCGATACCCATCACTGCCCCAGCGTGCCAGGCTGCCCCGATACCCATCACTGCCCCAGCGTGCCAGGCTGCCCCGATACCCAACACTGCCCCCAGCGTGCCAGGCTGCCCCGATACCCATCACTGCCCCCAGCGTGCCAGGCTGCCCCGATACCCATCACTGCCCCCCGCGTGCCAGGCTGCCCCGATACCCATCACTGCCCCAGCGTGCCAGGCTGCCCCGATACCCATCACTGCCCCACGCGTGCCAGGCTGCCCCGATACCCATCACTGCCCCAGCGTGCCAGGCTGCCCGTGCAGCACAGCCCAGGTGCACCTGGTCAGAGCACCCGGCCAGGGCACCTGCCAGCAGCAGGCAGGACACCACTGCCCGGCCACACACCGGGCTACGGGCTCGGGCCCAGCGGGTGCCCACGGGGCCAGCCCGGCTCCCAGCCCGGCATTTAGTCCTCGGGTGGCGCGCTCCCGGTCCCGGCGCTAACTGCCCCTCGCCCCCAGGAGATCCAACGTGGTGGTGCTCGGGGATCACGACCGCAGCTCCTCCAAGGAGAACGTGCAGAAACTGGCCATCCAGAAGGTGGGGCCCGCTCGCTGGGGGGGGGGCGAAAACTCGGAGCCTGTGGGCACCGCCCCACTGTGGTGCCATGAGCCCCCAGGTCCGGCTGCCCACCTGGCTACTTGCAGCCCGGCCCCGTGGGCTGAGCTCTCTGCGGGCAGACGGGGCACAGGCCTGGGGGCGCGCCTGGCCCGGGAACAGCGGGGCCTTTCCTGCCCAGCCACTGCAGTGTCCGGTTGTGGCCCCCTCTACCCCGCTTGCCCGCCCACATCCGGGCACAGCCTGGCTCGCTGCAGGAGGGTGGCTGAGCCCATACGCAGCCTGCACCCCATGGGACAGGGTGCCCCTGGGAGGCTGCAGGTCCCTCCTTGGGTGCCGCGGGCACTGGGGGCGGGGTGGGTGCCAGCCACATGCTGCCCACGGGCTCTCAGGCGCAGACGTGGAGGCGGTCCCAGGATGGGCGTTGCCAGCCCGCCAGGGTTACCCCTGGGTGCCCCTACCTGGACCTGGCCGGGCCCCCTGGCGCCGGGATCCAGCGAGTGCCGGGGGGAGGGGGGCCCTGTGCTCACAGGCCCGTCTCTGCCGCAGGTCTTCACCCACCCGGACTACAACTCCAAGACCATCGCCAACGACATCGCCCTCATCAAGCTGGCCACGGCCGCCCAGCTGGGCCGCACCGTGGCCCCCGTGTGCCTGGCAGCCGCGGGGGAGCAGTACCGGGGCGGCCAGCTCTGTGTCACCACCGGCTGGGGCAAGACCCGCTACAACGGTATGACCGCCTGGCGGCATGGCCGGGGGGGAGAGAACCACCCCGTGCCTCAGTTTCCCCACCCACGCCGCGAGGCGGGGCACGGTGCTGCAGGCTGCAAAGCACATTCAGCGCAGGGCTGAGGGATTTCCCCGCCTGATCGCTCCCGTCCTGCCAGCCCCGAGGCTCCTGCGGTCCTCGACATGGGCGGGCGGTGCCCTCGCAGCGCAGCCGTCGGTCCCGCCGCAGAGCTGGGGGTGAGGCGCTGTTCAGGCCTGGCCAGCTCCCAGGGTGTGGGCAGGGACCTCCCTACTACCCGGATCCAGAGCTGCCCCCCAGCTCCAGCCTCCGTGGCTCTGCAGCGAGCTGGACCTTGGGCCGCCCGCCCCACTGGGGAGCCCGGCGGGGCCCGCGTCTCGGCAGCAGGACGGGCGGGTTGGGAGTGCCCAGCAGCGCCCCCAGCTCCAAGGGGCGGCCCCCGCCAGCCTGCGCTCTGTGGCCGGCGTGTGACAGCCACCCGGGCACCGCCCTGACCTGCCCCCTCCGCCCCCTTGCAGCCCTGAACACCCCCAGCAAGCTGCAGCAGACGGCACTGCCCCTCCTCACCAACGAGCAGTGCCAGAGCCACTGGGGCAGCAACATCCTCAGCTCCATGATCTGCGCCGGAGCGGCCGGCTCCTCCTCCTGCATGGTACGGACCCGCCGGGCGGCCGCCCGCTCCCCACGCCCGGCCTCACCCGGCTCCCGTCAGGGCAGCGCCAGCCGGCACGGGGAGAGAGCAGGAACGCGGGTCTGCCATCCCTGGGCCAATGTCCCTGGGAGAGGGTATGCCCCCCCAGTGCAAGCCCTCCAGCCTTCCGCGGGCCCCCGGCTTCCCCACCCCGGACCCCAGCCGGCTGCCGGCTTTGCAGCCGGTCTGTTTCCGAACCGCGCCCAGGGACCAGGTGCAGGCTCGTGCCCCCACGCTGCGTTTCCTCGCCCTCCTGGCCCGCCCCGACACCCAGTGGCGGGGAGCCCCGAGGGGCCAGCGTGTATCGCACCCTAATCCCGCAGCCCCCCCGGGGCCATCCGTTGGCGGCTCCTTCCCAGAACTGTGGGCACGGGCGTGTACCTGGCACGGTTCCCCCCATCCCGGACACCTGCCCCTTCTGCGGCGGGAGGGAAAACCTGGCACCCGCGGGTCTGGAATGTGGCAGGCGGCAGCCCCTCTTCCGGCTCCTCCAGCACCTCCTAGTGAGGTCCTGGCTGCACTTCCCCCCCCCCTTTTTACTCCTCCCAGCCCTGCCCCACAAAGGCCCGAGACCTCCTCAGCCTCCCCCGGCCCTGCTGAAAGCCGCCAGCTACAGCGCCAGAAGGAGGATGCTGGACGAGGGGGGCTCTGCGACTGGGGGGCCTACATCCGCTCCTCCCTAGCGTCACGTATCCGGGCGGAGTTCCTCTGGGCGGCTCCATCGCCAGCTTCGAGGAGCAGCGGGGCTGGCCGGGGTTCTCTGCACGGTGAACCCGCCCAGCTCCCTCGTTTTAAAGCTCCGAGCCGCACCCCCCGGCCCTGCTTTTCATTATTTGTCCCCTGCAATCAGTTGAGCCCCAGGTCCAGTCGTCCCTCCCGCAAGGCTGGGGGAGGGGCTTTTAGGGTTTCACGCAGGCCTGGGCCAATGCAGGTACCGGGCGCCCCGGCCCTCTGGCAGCGAGAGCAGGTACTCCTGCCTGCCCACGGGGGCTGGGCGCTCCAGCACAGCTCCTGCCCCCACGGCACAGGAGGGCGAGGGCCTGGCCCAGCCGGCTCAAGTATCCAGGGTCTGGCCCGGGCTCTCGGCAGCCTGGCCTCTGAGCCAACGCCCCCTCCCCCATCTGCTCTGCAGGGTGACTCCGGCGGCCCCCTGGTCTGCGAGGAGAGTGGAGTCTGGCGCCTGGTGGGCGTCGTGTCCTGGGGCAGCAGCCGCTGCGCTACCACCATTCCCGGGGTCTACGCCCGGGTGAGCGAGCTCCGTGCCTGGGTCGACAGTGTTATCGCCAGCAACTGAGCAGGCGCTGCTCGGCGCCGCAGGAAAGCGAATGCCACACGACTGCACGGCCACAAGAACCCTCCCCCCAATAAAACCTTTCTCCAACATGGCTCTGCTTTGGCGCCCTGGCAGCAACCGGGCACCGCCAGGGCGCCACATGCCAGTCGTGGCTGGGCCAGCAGAGGCCACACCCCCACCACGCCCAGGCACAGGCCACACCAGTGTGGTGCCCCCGTGGCGCACAGATTCAGGCACAGCTGGGGAGCAGCATCGGGGTCCTGGGGCTGGTTTGCCCCCCGCCCCCTCGGGAGCTGCCTGGGCACTGCCTGCTGGGAGATTTCATGCCCCCTATAACTGTGGGTCAGGGGGCACCTGGGCTGGCTCCCAGGGTGGCACAGCTCACTCCTGCCTGGTAACTGGACGTGGGGTGGGTGGTATGGTGCCTGGCCTGGCCGTGTAGTTGGGCTTTGGCCAGAGCCTGAGGGGGTTGTGCCTGCATGGCTTCAGGGGCCAACTATCTGTGCCTCAGTTTCCCCACGGCGCCCACTGCTGGCTGCGAAGCACATTGAGTGTGAGGGCTTTATGGGGTCAGTAGCGGGAGCGTGTCCAGATCAAGGCCCAGCTGCGCAAGGTGACACTGCCGGCCCCACAGCAACCCACTTGGTACATCAACTGTGCCACTAAGCACCTGGCTTCCTCCCCTCGCAGCTGGGGAAACTGAGGCAGACACTGGGGCAGTGACTTGCTCCAGGTCAGAGGCCAGAAAGTAGCCTGGGGCTCCTGCGTCCCAGGCCAATCCTGCCTTGTCTGGTCTGTGTCACATGTGGCCCTTTGGGCACCGCCCCAGTGAGGTCCTAGTGCCAGCCTCCCCCACTGGTTGGGGGGGGGCAGACCCCTCAGCCGTGGAGCGGCAGGTCACCCCGGAAGGAGCCGTGGCTGAGCTAAACGGCCTCGTGACGCACTTCCCTGGGGCAGCCACTGGAGGGTGACAAACAGCAGATGCAGCCCCAACGCCACTTGCGGCAGGTTCACTTGACCCTGGGGCCACCGTCACTGTAAAACTCCCCCAACCAGGCCCTGGGCTCCAAGGCTGTAGTGTGAGCCCCGCTTGGCCCAGCCAGAGCCCGACTCCCCTTTTGCCCCTTAGGCAGAGCTCTGAGAAAGGCACCAGCCTCTCTTGGAAAATGGGTGGCGATGGGGACGCCCCCCGCCCCATGCAAATTGCGCTAGTGTTAATGACTCCCTCTGGCTTCCACTCCCTGCCTGTGGCCGCTGCCCCGTGGTTAGCCCTTTGCGCCCTGGCTAGACGGACCCAAAGTGGGCTTGCACTGCCCCAAAAGAGCACGCTCCAGGGCCTTCCGGCCCTTTGACGTCTTGCGGCTCTTCTCAGAGCCCTCCCCAGTTCACCAACCTCCTCCTTGGACCGTGGGCTCCAGAGCCAGATGGGGGATCCCAGCAAGCAGCCACATCAGGGCGGCAGAGATTGAAGAACCTCGGTGTTGCTATTGGGAGTCCCCGTTTCTGCACGCCAGCATGGTGCGGCACGACCATTTGGTCGCACGAGTGCCCAGCTTCCAGGGAACGCTGATCACAACTCCCAAATCTCTGGACTCTCTCACTGGGTCCCGCTCACCCTTTTCCCCCGCTGAGGCCACAACCGGGCGGCACTCAGTTCCTCACCAGCACCAGCAGCATGCCAACCTTGTGCCCACGCAACGCCACCTGCAGGCCACCGCAGCACACCGTGGGCTAGGGGGACGGGGGCCTGAGTCACCGTGGGCGGAAAAACATCCAGTTGAAGGGCCAGAGCAAACCCCAGGATGCCCCCTTGGAGCACACCGTGGGCACGAGTTAGGGGTGGAGAGGGATGACAACACCCCGATTTACCCAGCCTCTGTCGCCCTGTAAGACCACATGGCAACAGCGACCAGCTCTGGGGTGGAGCCCGGCAGCTGGTTACCAGCGCACAGGAACGCCACCCCTGAGGCCGGTGCAGTGCACCCGCCTCGGCCTGGGGGCAATAGGAGATTCAGCGGCCCCTCGGCTGCCACTCAGGAGAGGTGACCTGGCAGCACAGCACCCGCTGGCCCCTTGCAGCTGGGCTATGGGCAGCCCCTAGGGACCCAACACCAGCAAAGGGGCTCCCCTTCACAGCAACCCAGCCCCACACAGGCGAGCAGTGAGGGACCCCAGGCCCCAGCAGCTGGGTGCTTGGGGACTTTCCAAATCTGGCCAGTGCCCTGGGACCTCCCAGTGGGGGGAGATGACTTCTCACGGGGGGTCCCCCCAACACAACCCCCGGGTTCTAGGCAAACCTCTGTGCTGCCATGCCAAGAGGGCCCAGACAGGACATGAGGTTCCCTCCCGCTCCGGGAACCCACACACTTCAAGGCACCAATTTCTGGGTAACTCTGGGTGCTGTCTTGCCAAAGCCCCTCCGTGCCATGCCCCGGCGAGGCACACCTCCTTGTGTCCGTCCCGTCAGCCCAGGGGCCGCCGCACAGACGCAGCGCTGTGGGCCAGGTGGCGGACACAGACACCCTTCCGGCTTACAGTTTGACTGTACTTTATCAATAGATAGAAACCTTCCCACCCGGACTCTGCCCCTTGCCTTTCCCTGCCTTCGCCCGGCGCCGTTCTGCACAACTCCATGGCTGCCCACGAGGCAGGAGAGCTCGTTCATTCGGTCGGGTCCCCGAGTCAAAGGAAATCAGAGCCGCCCGCCTGCTCTCCTGGCGTGGCTCCGGTTCCAACTCTCGTTCTTGGCCCAGTGGCCGAACCCTTCCCGAAGCACAGAGATCTGCCTCGGTGGCTGCGTTTGGGGGAGCCCCCCGTGTTCCCAGGCTCGCTCCGGTGCTGCCTAAACCTCCCCCCCTCCCCGAGGGTCTCCTGAAATATGTCCAAGGCGCACGCCAGGTGCTGTGGTGGGGGGGTGCGCCCGGCGCCGGTCACATGGCCGCCAGCTGCCCCAGCGCCATGCGGAACTGCTGCGTGCCGCCGGCCAGGTCTCGGACCCGCTCCAGCATGTCCCGGGCGGCGGTGGGCGAGGGGTAGTGCAGGGCGGCCGCCTTGGTGCTCCCTACCAGCTCCTTCAGCAGGTCGCACAGGCGGTTGCTGTGCTGAGTCACCCGGTGGCGCACGTCCGGGGCCCGGGCCTGCCGCGCCAGCGTGTCGCCGATGAACACCAGCTTGTGGGCGCTCAGGATGACGAACTTGCTGTGGGCCACGAAGATCTTGGGCGGCTGGTTGGTGCCCACGGCGGCCAGGAAGGCGTCCACGGCGCTGGTGAGCGCGGCCAGGCCGGCCTCGCACTGCTCTAGGTAGAAGAGCAGCAGCTGGCGGTCGGAGGGGCCCAGGGCGCTGCCGCCCCGCACCTGGGCATAGGGCTGCGGCGGCGCCCAGCTGGACAGGTCGTTGTCGATGGGGCGCGTCACCTCCTGCTCCAGCCGCTCAAACTGCTTCAGCTGCAGAGAGGCGGGAGAGCGCGTCAGGGGGGGCCGGCCCCGTGGTCGGGGGGCCCCCAAAGCTGGAGGGCGGTGGGGGGCAGAGCATGAGAGTGGGACTCTGCCCGAGACTGGGGCCCCACCTTGCCCCTCCCCCTCCCAGCCTCCCCCCATCGCGAGCCAAGCCCCTGCCTGGCTCCCCGGGCTACTGAGGGGTGGGCCCCGGTACCTGCTGCTGCTCCAGCTGCCCCTTGCCCTGGCGCATGATGTTGCCTTTTTCCAGCAGCTCCTTCTGGGTTTTCTCAAACTCCTCCTTGCCCTGGAAGGAGAGAGGCCGGGGTGAGTAACGGCCCCAGGGGGAGCAGGGAAGTAACAGGGGGAGGGGAGAGTAACGGCCCGGGGGGTAACTGCCCCAAGGCACCTTCACCCCAGCTGCCAGGGCAGTGATCTGGGGCTCCCCCTCTCCTGCCTGGAGCCCGGTGAGGAACGGGGCTGGCCCGGCACCGCCTTGCTGGGAAGCCCCAGTGCTGGGAGACAGCTCCGGGCCCCGGTTCCTCGCCCCTCCCTGGCGGGCACCCCGGATGCATGGGAACAGGGCGGATTGCTGCCCCCCTCCGCTGAGGAGCCGGGCCAGGGGCCCCCGTGGTGCCCGCACACCCAGCCCTGCCCCGCCACGGGGGGACACCCCCCAGCTGGCTTCAGCGCAGCAGCCTGGGTGCAGTAGGGCAGGCGGCCAGGCGGTGGCGCTGCAGGCCCGTGGCTGGAGCAAGCCGGCGGCCCAGCCCCCAGCAGCGTGGCTGAGATGCCCACGGGTGCCAGAGGGCACACGCCGGCCGAGCACGGCGACCCACGAGGTGCCCGGCCAAGGGGAGGCGCCCCCCAGGACATGGCACAGACCGTGTCCACTCGGAGCAGCGCTGCGTAAGGAGCACAGCCAGCGCCGGCCCCTGGGAGAGGCCCGGGGCTGGTTTCGCGGCCCTGGGGAAAGGGCTCCCCAAGGATCCAGGGGGCCCAGCCCCCCAGGCAGGAGGGAGCCCCACCAGAACGGCCCTCTGGGCTGTCAAAGGTGCCCTGGGAACGCTGCCCGCCCTGGGCTCATCCCGGCCCCCTGCTACCCGGCAAGGGCAGGCACCGGTCCCCACGGCCTCCGGGGGGCTGGCTCTGCCCGGGCGCCCGCCCTCTGCTGCCCACCTGCAGGTGCACATAGTCGTAGTCCTCCATCCAGCCGCCCTCGCTGCTCTCGTACTGCCCGTCGGGTGACTCCTGCGCCAGGAACTTGGGCGGGGGGGGCAGGGGCCGGGACTGGATGCTGCTGGCCTTGTCGGTGGGCGCCGGTGGGGGATGGCTGGCCAGGGGTGGGCCGGCGTCCGGGCCCTCGGCGGGTGGCCTGCCCCGGCGGAACAGCAGCGAGGCGTTGCCGTGCAGGAAGGACGCCAGCTGCTTGGCGTCGTCGGGGACGCCCCGTGCCGACATCACCAGCTGGTCCAGGTCGTCGGCGCCGGGGGCCCAGCCGCAGCCCTCCAGCGCCTGGCTGTGCCGCAGCAGGGCCTGGTGCGCCTCCTCCATCTTCTGGAGCTGCTTGCTCAGCTTGGCATGCAGGGCGCGGTCCGAGGCCTGGGCCGCGCTGCCCACGGCCCCCCGGGCGAACTCCAGCAGGTCCCGCAGCGCCACCTGGACGCCCTCGGCCGCCGCCCGCAGGCTGGGCGCCTGCAGCTCCAGCTGCTCCGGGCCGCGCCGGCCAGCGAAGGACATGAGGTAGGAGACGGAGCTGCTGACGTGGTGCTGGAGCCGGGCCAGCAGCTCCATGGCCGCATCCAGGTCCAGGCCCAGCTCCTTGGGCGCCTCCTTGCCCGGCCCTGCGTCCAGGGAGGAGCTGGAGACGTTGCTGCGGGCGCTGCCCGTGCTTGAGGCCGAGAGCCGCTTGGCCTCGCCTGCCCGGGCCTCCCGGTCCACCTGCGGCGGCACGTCGTAGACCGACTCGTCCTCGGCGGGTGGGCGCAGCTCCCGGGGCACGTCGTACAGGTCCTGGGCCGGGCCCCGCAGTGCTGGCGGCACATCATAGATCTCCTGCGGGCAGGGGGCCTCCGGAGCGCCCTTCCCGGCTGCCGGCGGCACGTCATACACGTCCTCGGGCAGGGCTGGCTCCGGCCCCTTGGGCTTGGCAAAGGCAGGCGGGACGTCGTAGGTCTCCTCTCGGCATGGGCCGTCCGGGACGTCCTTGCTCACGGAAGGGGGCACATCATACACCTGGCCAGGGCACAACAGCCGTGAGCACTGCGCACGGCCCTGCCCACGAGCTCTCCCTGGACTCAGTACCTGCCCCCGCCCACGAGCCTGGCCCCGCCCACGAGCTCTCCCTGGCATCAGTACCTGCCCCCGCCCACGAGCCTGGCCCCGCCCACGAGCTCTCCCTGGCATCAGTACCTGCCCCCGCCCACGAGCCTGGCCCCGCCCACGAGCTCTCCCTGGCATCAGTACCTGCCCCCGCCCACGAGCCTGGCCCCGCCCACTAGCCCTGACTGGCATCAGTACCTCCCCCCACCCACAAGCCTGGCCCCGCCCACGAGCTCTACCTGGCATCTGTTCCCAGCCCCACCCACGAGTCTGGCCCTGCCCACGAGCCTGGCCCCGCCCACGAGCTCTCCCTGGCATCAGTACCTGCCCCCGCCCATGAGCTCTCCCTGGCATCAGTACCTCCCCCCGCCCATGAGCCTGGCCCCGCCCACGAGCTCTCCCTGGCATTAGTACCTGCCCCCGCCCACGAGCCTGGCCCCGCCCACGAGCTCTCCCTGGCATCAGTACCTGCCCCCGCCCACGAGCCTGGCCCCGCCCACGAGCTCTTCCTGGCATCAGTACCTGCCCCCGCCCATGAGCCTGGCCCCGCCCACGAGCTCTCCCTGGCATTAGTACCTGCCCCCGCCCACGAGCCTGGCCCCGCCCACGAGCTCTCCCTGGCATCAGTACCTGCCCCCGCCCACGAGCCTGGCCCCGCCCACGAGCTCTCCCTGGCATCAGTACCTGCCCCCGCCCACGAGCCTGGCCCCGCCCACGAGCTCTTCCTGGCATCAGTACCTCCCCCTGCCCACGAGCCTGGCCCCGCCCACGAGCTCTCCCTGGACTCAGTACCTGCCCCCGCCCATGAGCCTGGCCCCGCCCACGAGCTCTCCCTGGCATCAGTACCTGCCCCCGCCCATGAGCCTGGCCCCGCCCACTAGCCCTGACTGGCATCAGTATCTGCCCCCACCCACGAGCCTGGCCCCGCCCACGAGCTCTTCCTGGCATCTGTTCCCAGCCCCACCCACGAGCCTGGCCCCGCCCATGAGCCTGGCCCCACCCACGAGCTCTCCCTGGCATCAGTACCTGCCCCCGCCCATGAGCCTGGCCCCGCCCACGAGCTCTCCCTGGCATCAGTACCTGCCCCCGCCCACGAGCCTGGCCCCGCCCACGAGCTCTCCCTGGCATTAGTACCTGCCCCCGCCCACGAGCCTGGCCCCGCCCACGAGCTCTCCCTGGCATCAGTACCTGCCCCCGCCCATGAGCCTGGCCCCGCCCACGAGCTCTCCCTGGCATCAGTACCTGCCCCCGCCCACGAGCCTGGCCCCGCCCACGAGCTCTTCCTGGCATCAGTACCTGCCCCCGCCCACGAGCCTGGCCCCGCCCACGAGCTCTTCCTGGCATCAGTACCTCCCCCTGCCCACGAGGCTGGCCCCGCCCACGAGCTCTCCCTGGACTCAGTACCTGGCCCCGCCCATGAGCCTGGCCCCGCCCACGAGCTCTCCCTGGCATCAGTACCTGCCCCCGCCCATGAGCCTGGCCCCGCCCACTAGCCCTGACTGGCATCAGTATCTGCCCCCACCCACGAGCCTGGCCCCGCCCACGAGCTCTTCCTGGCATCTGTTCCCAGCCCCACCCACGAGCCTGGCCCCGCCCATGAGCCTGGCCCCACCCACGAGCTCTCCCTGGCATCAGTACCTGCCCCCGCCCACGAGCCTGCCCCCGCCCACGAGCCTGGCCCCGCCCATGAGCTCTTCCTGGCATCAGTGCCTGGCCCCGCCCATGATCCCAGCCCCGCCCACAAGCCTCCCTGGCCCCATTGCCCCCTCCCAGCGACGCACGGTGTGGGGCGCCAGATGCAGGCCCTTCTCCACGCTGGGCGGCACGTCGTAGATTTCCTGGCCAGGCTCCCGGCCTGTGGGGCCCTTCACCGCCATCGGGGGGGTGTCGTAGACCTGCGGGTGCAGTGAGCGAAGGCATCAGCTCCTGCGTGCCCACAGCCACATGGATCCCTAGCTGTGCCTGGGTGGCTCGGCCTTGAGCCCAGGAGCCCTCCTGACAAGCAGCCCGCAAGGGAGGGGCACGAGTCCCACAACAGGGATGGTGGGACGGCCACACCCTGCCTTGCTCCCTGCCTACAGATGCTCTCGGGTTGAGCCTGGACAGGCAGCATCTCTTCTGCCTTTGTGAGACCCAAGTAGGGATCTCTTTGGAGCGTGCTACAGGCTAGGCCCTGGACATGTCATGAGGCAGGGAGTTCCACGGGCTAATCTCGCTGGACTCTGCCCTTTTCAGCATGAGCAAGTGCCCCTTGTTCTTGCGTGGGAGACGCACCAAAGCTGTAGAGGAGACAGCCCTGCCCTGCGCGTCCCACCCTGGGAGAGGAACTAGGACACAAGAGCCAGAGTACACTGAGGGAGCTCCGCCTCCCAACCCAGGGGACCATCCTTGAGGAAGCTCCGCCCCCCAGCCCAGGTGGGCCGTCCTGAGGAAGCTCCGCCCCCCCCAGCCCAGGTGGGCCGTCCTGAGGAAGCTCCGCCCCCCAGCCCAGGTGGGCCGTCCTGAGGAAGCTCCACTCCCCCAGCCCAGATGGGCCGTCCTGAGGAAGCTCCGCCCCCCCAGCCCAGGTGGGCCGTCCTGAGGAAGCTCCGCTCCCCCAGCCCAGGTGGGCCGTCCTGAGGAAGCTCCACTCCCCTAGCCCAGGTGGGCCGTCCTGAGGAAGCTCCGCCCCCCAGCCCAGGCGGGCCACCCTGTGAGGAAGCTCCGCCCCTGGCGCAAGTGGACAAAGCCAGGCTATGGGGAGAGCAGTGGCCCTGGGCCACGCTGGGGCTTGGAAGCCACGCACACAGGCCTCCCAGGCTGCCAAGGGCCTCACCTCCTGGCTGAACTGGCTGGCGAGCAGGCCCCGGACGGGGGGCACGTCGTAGATCTCCTGAGGCCCGAAGAGCAGGTGCCGGGGGATGTCGTACTCGTCCTGCTCGCCTTTGGGTGAGTCGTAGATGTAGGCCTGCCCCACCCGCGTGGGCACCACCACCTGGAAGAGAGCACAGGGTGAGGCAGGCGGTTGCTGGGGGAGCACAGAGAAAGCCCCGGGGGTCTGCAGCCAGCAGTAGCCGTCTGGGCACGGCGCTGGGGGGCAGTGCCTGGAGGAAGGGCCTCCCCTCCCCAGCTCCAGACTGACGGGCACCGTGGCTGCTGCTTTCACGCACCTGCTCTGGGAAGCATAGGCCAGGCTGGCTCCCTGGCTAACCCCAGGGAGGAATCTGGCCCACTCCTGCCCCCTCCCTCCCGCCCACACCCCACGCCTGCTTCCCAGCAGCCCCCTCCCACCCACTGAACCCCTCATCTTTGGCCCCAACCCTCTGCCCCAGGCCTGCGCCCCTCCCACGCTCAGAGCCAACGCTCCCGCTAACCTTTTCCATCCATGTTTGGAATAAATTGTTGTGTGCGCACCAAGGCATGTGCGAATGTGCACCACCGGGACAGGCTGAATCTCTCTAGCCCGGCACACTCTGTGGTCCGGCCCGGTTTCAGTTAGCCGGGTGGCCGCTTATCAAGTGTCCTGCAGTCCCGTCAAGTCTGTTTGCAGCCCCCAGTGGGGCGGGTTTCCGAGGCTGGGGTGCACATCTGCACCCTGCTCTCTCCAGAAGTCAAAGGCCAGGGAGTTCCCCCCCATTCCGGAATGCCCCCAGCCCATCGTGCCCACCCCCAGCTGCTGCCGGGAGCCCCCCCCCCATGGGGCACATGCCTGGCAAAGCGGGGCCCTGGGGTGTATGTCCTACCTTTCCCTGGGGCTTGGGCCCGTCCCAGCCCCGCACGTCCAAGGAGGGAGGCACCTGGTAGAGGTCCTGGGGCTGGCTCATGGAAGGCGGCACCTGGTAGATCTCGTGTGGGGGGCTGGCGGTGAGCTCGGACGCCTGGCTCAGCGCGGGGGGCACCTGGTAGATCTCCTGGCCGGCGGGGAGTGGCGGCTGCTTGGGATAGGCCAGCGGCTGCTTGGCGGGCGGGGCGGGGTAGGAAGCCCCGGGCGCGGGGCCCGGGTAGACACCGGGGGCCGGGCTCAGGTAGACGTTGTCCCCTGGCGGGCGGGCGGCGGCGGGCGGCGGGCCAGGAAGCGAGGCCTGGGGGGGCGGCGGCCCTGCCGGCTGCTTCTTGTCGTACATGCCCACCAGGATCTTGAGGCGGTTGCCCGGCACGATGCCCTGGCGCCCGTGCAGCGAGCAGAGCCACCAGCCCTCCAGCCCCTGCGTGTTGCGCTCCAGCACCGTCATGATGTCGCCCTTGCGGAAGGAGAGCTCGTCCGGGGACTCGGAGACGTTGTCGTACAGCGCCTTGGCCAGCACGTTCTGCGGGGACACGGGCGGGGCCGGCGTGAGGGGGGCTGCGGGATCGTGCCAGCCACAGCTCCAAGCCCCCGCCCGGGGCAACACGCCGCCCGCCAGAGGCCTGTGGGGTCGCCCAGAGGCAAGAGACCCAGCGTGGGGAGCTTGGGGGCACGTGCACGCCACACCCCATGGAGCCCCGTGCCAGCCACGCCCCATGGAGCCAAGGGCCCCGGGACAGAAATCCACCGGACATCTCCCAGTGCCCGCCTGTCCCTGCGTGGCCACGTGCTGGGGGCCAGGCAAAGTCTCCTGCCCTGGGCACTGCCAGCGCCAGCTGCAGGGGGATCCGCCGTGAGCACGGCCCGCTGCCCGCTGGCTTGGACGCAGCCGGACGCCGGGTCCCCCCATCCCTGCCCCTGCACTCAGAGCCCCCGCCCCCCCCAGTCCCCGTCACCCTGCTCCGGGCTGGCTGGCGGGCAGAGTTGCCCGATGAGTCACCCCCAGGCCGCATGGAAGACGGGTGGGCAGCTTCCTGGCCAGCCGAGCCCGTGCGCATCTCCCGCCGTGCGGCCCCCGGGCCCCCCGACACCCAGAGCCCCCTCCAGCCCCGGCTGCCTTCAGACCCCGCAGGATAAACCCAGAGTGACCCGACTAGGGCATGAGCTCAGCAAGGGCCACACCTCCGCCCGCGCGATTCTGTGGGCCTGGGGCCCTGGCAGAGCCACGAGGGGCGCAGCAGGGTGGGGCAGGTCAGGGGAGGGTCCCACTTGACAGCCCATCTCGTCCGCCCTGGGTGGCGCCGCCGGGCATAAGGAGACAGAGCCGAGCCCTGTGGGACGCCGGAGCCGCTCGTTCACCCCGGTGGGGTCCCAGCTGGAAACCGGGCGCCCAGCACCGTGGGGAAGGCCGGGTCGTGACAGGGCTCCAAAGCCAGGGGCCGAGCCGGCGCTCTCCGGAACACGGCCCTCGCCCGCCTTTCCTGCCCGGAACAGCTCGCATCCTGTCCAGAGCCGCCTGCGGGGAAGGGGGTCAGGGAGGGAGGGGGCTGGGCTGCCCAGCGGCCATCTGGGCCCCTTGCGTCACGCTCCCCCCAGCGTGTGCTCCCGTTTCAGGTGCCCCCCCGGCCGGAGAGGAAGTGCCAGCACAGTGAGTCAGCCAGGGAGAATTCCTCCTCTGTGAGCGGCGCCCGGAGAGCCCAGCCCGCTGGCCCCGCCGCCGGGGGCAGCTCACACGTGCCAGGGCACAGGCCGTCAGGGCCAGGACCCGACTCCCACCGCCTGGCCCCTCGGGTTGGCACTCGGGGTGGGGGGGGATCAGGAGATGCCGACCCCATGTACTGCTCCAGACCCGAGGCTGCCTGGGCCGCGCCAGGGTCGGGAGCAGCCCCACTGCCGGGGCAGAAAGCAGTCAGGCAGGAGGAGTGAGGGGGATCAAAGATGGGGGGGCACTAGCAACACTTCTTCCCAAGCTACAGATGGGAAACTGAGGCGGGGGGGGAGGGGGAGGGGAGACAGAGCCCAGACTGCCAGGCCCAACAGCCGGGCCCTTTGGGGACGGGGGCTCTCCAAGGTGGCCTGCAGCACGGTCACTAGCAGCACCCCACACCCCTCGCTAGCGTCGGAGGGGGGAGCAGGGAACTCGGGCCCGGGCTCTGCTGCCAACTCCGGGTGAGCCTGGGCAAGGTGCTGCTCTGCCCGTGCCTCAGTTTCCCCATCTATAAACCAGGGATTGATTACTCGGTCACAGGGACTCCATCATTCCCGCCAGCAAACGAGCTCTGGAATCTTGAGGGGGGGCGCAGGGGAAGATGCTGGCCCCGTGGGGGGTGGGGAGCGTGCAGGGGAAGACGCTAGCCCCATGGGAGGTGGGGGGGGGCGCAGGGGAAGACGCTGGCCCTGTGGGGGGCACGCAGGGGAAGACGCTGGCCCTGTGGGGGTGGGGGGCACAGGGGAAGACGCTGGCCCCATGGGGGGGGGTGCAGGGGAAGATGCTGGCCCCATGGGGGGCGCAGGAGGCTGGGGAACGGCAGGCACAGCAGCAAGCCAAGCGACTCTGCGGCCACAGCGAGGGGGGACGGGCGCCGGGGGCCTCAGGAAACGCCGGGCACTTTGCTTTGCTTCTGTCCCAGGGCCCGTGGGGCTCCCGTTCGCTCGGTCACTGCACAGAGCGGCCAGCGTTTCTGACCGGAAGGCGGGCGCCTCCCAGGAGTCGGGGCTGCCAGACCCCCAGGGACGGGTGGCGCGGTGGGGAGCTTGGCTCAGGCCCTGCCCGGATGGCTGGAAATCCCGGCGACAGGTGGGCCGTGGATATCGGCTGGCGTGAGGCGGAAAATTGGAGACAGCTGTCAAGGGACTGGCAGGAGCCCCACCCCAGCACCAGCCGCATTTCCAAGTGAGCGGCTCTCACAGCCGAGGCCAGGTTTTCGCCCAGTGAGCTCCCCACTCATCCTGTGCCTGGCCAGCTTGATCCTCCCCCCCCCACTCCGCTCAGCATGTGCCTGGCCAGCTCGATCCTCACCCTCCCCACCGCCGCTCAGCCTGGCGTCCCTGCACTGGCTGCCAGGGCCGGGTGCTAGCCGGCGCTCCCCACCAGCAGCAGCCTCTTCTGCCAAGGGGCTGGCAGGGGGGAGATGCCCCCCCTCCCCGTGATCACAAAGCACCAGCCTCACATCCCCCATGGGTCCCAAGGACGAGTCGTTGCCTCACTGCAACAGGTGGGGAAACTGAGGCAGGACACGGGAACGCAACAAGGCTGTGACAGAGGACAAGTTTCCCGGGGAACACGCGCCCAGAGGACTCTCCAGGTCCTACATGGGAAGAATTTCATATTCCCCACAGGTGTCCCAAGGATGCCCCCTCCCTTCCCCACGGCCACCTCTGCCGGCCTCCCGCAAGGCACCGCAAAGCAGTCGCTTGGGAAGGCCGCTGGGATGGAACCCGCCAGCCAAAGCCCCGGATTCGCACTGGGGGGACCGGACTCGGACAATTCAATCACAGCCCTGTGAGGAGGCGCCTGGTGCAACCAGCCTCAGCAATCGTCCCCCCAACAGAATAGCATACGGAAGCGTGCGAGAGCGTGGGCACCGGCGCGTGCGAGAGCGTGGGCACCGGCGCGTGCGAGAGCAGACATGCCTGCATGTGCACCTCTCCACAGGCAGTACCTTGGGTCCCACCTGCCAGTCCTTCCGCTGCCCTGTGGCCATTCACAGGCCCCTTGGAAAGGAAAAACTCCCGCCCAGGACTGAGGGCACTGGGGGGGCACCAAGCCTGAACCCAGCCCCGTCTGCGCCGGATCCGCTGTCAGTGCTCCCTGGAGTCCGCCGCACGTCCCTGCGAGGAGCGGCACTGCCGGCATCCCGGCCCAGCGGACAGGATGCCCCCGCCCCCTGGCACTGCCCCTGCAGGTGGGGCCAGAGCTCTCCCTCTGCCAAGAGCCCCCCCATGTGTCCTTACGCCCCCGCCCCACGGCGATCGCTGGGGCCCCGCTCTGCCAGGTGGCACTTGTGCCCAGGGCAAGGAGGGGAGCGCGCATCTCCCCGCAAGAGCCATCAGGGCACCTTGGGGGGCAGCTCCAGACCAGCAGGCAGCTCTGTGCCACGGCCTGGGCCCTGCTGGCACCCAGCACAGGTGGCAGGGCGGGCGGGCACAGGTGGAGGGGGGGGCGAACGCACCACCGCACAACTTGCTGCCAGGGAGCGCGTGGGCGGAGGCTCGCACGTGGCCCTGGCATCTCCCTGCAGCAGGTCCCCTCCCTGGCAGGCCTGTGGGGAGGGCGCTGGTGCATGCCAGGCAGGGCCGCACAGGGGGCGGCAAGCTGAGCGCCACGCGGCTGGCACCGACGGCTCCTAGAACGTGCCCATGGGTGGGCAGGCAGCCGGCAGGCGCCGCGCCAGCAACGTGGAGAGAAAAGCCCCAAGCGCCTCTCGCGCCGAACAACAGAGTGGCTGTCTGCAGAGCGGGGAGCCAGACGCGGGCCAGGCACACAACGCTGCCCTTTGTGCGCCTGGCAGAAGCGCTCCCCGCCCGCCACGGCCTCTTCCCTGCCCTCTCGTTGGCCACCAGGCGGGCTCCCCCGTCTGACGCCCTCTCTCGCCGGGCACTGCCCCTGCCCGCCCTGCTTTGGCTGCCCAAGGGACCCGTTTGATGCCAGCTGTGGCGCTCTCGGTGACATGGGCACCTGCCCACTAGGGTCTGCGCTCAGCCGCATGGCACAGCCTGGCAGGGTCCGAGCCCCGACCTGGCCCGGGGGAGCGTGTGATTCACCAGCCAGCCCTGGAATTAGGGGCAGTTCCCACAGGGACAGCCCTATCCAGCCCAGAGCGGCGCCCAGGGCATGCACCGGGAGCCCAACTCCCCCCAGCCAGCCAGCCCCGTAGCCACCCCCTTGCCAGGGTGCACGGGCCAGCAGCCAGCCTGCTTCGGCCACCAGGGCAGCTGTGCCACGGGGCTCCTCTGGCAGCGCTCCGGAAAGGGGCATCAGCAAATCGCCCGCCCCTTCCTCCGTGGCGCAGTAACCCCCTGGCCCAGTACAGCCTGGCATGCACTGATGCCGGGTCTCGGAGGGGCTCCAAGCTCTGCTGGGTCGTTGCAGCAGGTGAGACCCACGCCACGGCACAGAGGCGCCCCATGGCACAATGGAGCCTCCCGCCACAGCACAGCAGAACCCCACGCCACAACGGAGCCCCACGCCATGCCACGGCGGCGCCCCACGCCACGCCACGGCACGCCGGCTGCCCCACGCCACGCCACGGCTGCTCAGAACCCAACTGGTGTCCTTCCCAGACACAGCCAGGGCAAGGACAGCCAGCGGGCAGACTCCATGGGGAAGCCCTGAGGGACTCTGCAGGGTGTTGGGGCCAGGTGCCCCTCCTTCCCTGAGACACCAACAGCGGGCTGAGGAAGGCCAAGAAAGGGGGAGGCAGCCTTGCCTAGTGGGCAGTGCAGCAGACAGGGACTTGGAAGACCTGGGTTCTCTTCCCAGCTCTGCTTGGTGAGTGCGGGCAAGCTGCCTCCTGGCCCCGTGCCTCAGTTTCCCCAGCTGTAAAAGGGAGATGACGTGGACCCCCACACCAAAGTGCTGTGTGATTGGTGCAGGGATGAGCTGGGGGCAGCTGTTTTCCTCTGAGAGGCAAAGGGGACATTTTCTCTTGGCACCTGGTGCTGGAATCCAGCCCAGTTCTGAGACAGCAGCACAGCGACCCGGAACCAACCCCCACTCACAACAGCGGGCACAGCCCCACCCCTCCCGGGGGCAGGGCCAAGCAGCAGGCCAGCATGGGTAAGGCCCAGCCCACACGCACACTTGGAGACATGCCCAAGGTCACAGGGGCATCGGTGGCGGAGCTGGAACCGGGGCTGAGTCTCCCTCTCCGAGGAGGGAGTGTTTGCACTCTGGGGCCAGGGCAGATAGCTCCTCCACCCACTAAGCCAGCTATCCCCTCTCCAGGGAAGGGGGGGCTCCTCTACCCCCCTCCACACCACCGAGCTGGGGGCTCAGGCCAGGGGCCATTTACAGGACTGCGTCCCCCCGAGGCTCTTCTAGGGCCGCTGCAATGCCCCTGGGCTGGTCCCAACCTGGCCCCCAGCGAGCTCTGAATGCAGCAGCCGTGGGGCAGGAGGACCAGGGGGCTTCCCAGGAGAACACTGCCACACTCAGGGTAACGGCCGGGATATCCCACAGGGAAAGCTTGGGCCTCCACTGGGTTTGGTAGTGTAACAAACCCCCTCATAGCTGCTCAGGGACACGCCTGGGGCAGTGGGGAGAGAAACCAGTTGCTCCAGCACAGGCCTCTGCCACTTGAGCGACCGGAAACTCACCACTAGTCACTAGCAGTACAGGGCCTATGGCACCTTGCAGCACAGGCCTGATGCCAGCCACTAGTGCACACAAGCCGGTCGCAGCTTCTCCCTTGCTAAGGGCCTCCCTCAGCCCCCCCCCCCCCGGCCCGTTTCTAGCCTGTCCCCGCCCCCAGCAGCGACGCCAAGCGAGGCCCAAACCTTCCCAAACCCCGGGCCCCCCAGGCTGGCTTTGGCGACCGGCAGAGGGGACCCGGTAGGGCCCCTGGCGCAGCTCCCAGCAGCCAAGCCATGTGCTCTTCCCATGGCAGCTGGGGAGCCGGCCAGCCCCAGGCAGGGCCCCTCTCCCGGCAGCAGCCGGGCCTCGGTGCCTGCCAGAGCCCTGGGCCTGGCTTGCCCTGCAGACGCAGAGCCGTCGGCACCCTCCCGGCTCCGCCCCCAGCCCGCCCCACAGCTGCTGCTGCGGATTGATCGTCGCTCCCCCCTCGGCGCCCAGCAAACCGCCTCCTGAACGCCCTGCCCCCCGCGCCAACACCTGCCACGGCGGGCCCCCGAGCACCAGCCGCTGGGCGACTGCCTGGCTGGACACGCCCGCCAGCTGGTCAGACATGGGGCCGTAGCACCATGCCCAGGCAGGCTGGGCAGCAGGGGCCAGGGCCCCATGGGCACGGGCGAAGTGGGCAGGACAAGGCGGGACCCCCCTGGGTTCTCCGCTCCTTGCTGCTGAGGTTTGGCCATGGCACGTCTGCCAGGGCCAGGTTACCAAGGGACCATTCACACCCGACCCCGCAGCGCCCGGTCCCAGCCGCCTCACACAGCCATGGGGGAGCCAGTGCCCTGGCACAAGTAGACTCACATGGAGGGGGAGGGCGTGTGTCCTGGCACGAGCGGGCTCACACGAGGGGGGTCCTGACCAGGTGGCTTCCTGCCGAGAGAAGGGCTCCACAAATGCAGCATATGAACCCTTAAATGCTCACATTTCTGGGGGGGATTTATCTGCCCCCCCCAACCACAGCACCTGAGCGCATATTTGACCTCCCCCACTCTTTGGAGACAGGGCCATGCTATTACCCATATTGTCCTGCTAGGGAAACTGAGGCACAGAGCAGCTAAGTGACTTGACCAGGGTCCCCTGGACAGTCTGTGGCAGAACTGGGATTTGAACCTGGGTCTCCTGAGTCCTCATCTGGGGCGCTAAGCCACCGTGCCTCCTTCCCCCCACAGGCCGGCTCTCCTCAGCCATCTGGTGCATACACGGCTTGTTGGCTGCCTTCTCCAAGAGGCCTGCCACGAGCCAGGGCCTCAGGCAAGGTAACCAACCTCCAGTCCTGACCTGCCCGTGGCCCCGCGCCAGCAATCTTTGGTGTTTGTGCAGCCGCTGCACCCTGGGGCTTGCAAAGGGCAGGCCTCTCCCAGCCTGCCCCACGCCCAGCACCCCCCTGGGGCAGCCAGGTGCCCGGGAGCAAAGGCAGCCCCGCAAAGCGATACGCTATGCTCAGGGCTCGCCACGCCCTCTTCCTGGAACTCCCTCCCGCGCCACCTGCTCCCACGGCCCCGCATCACACGCGGCCGCCCGCAGCTGGCAGGGGCTGGCGCCTCACCGAGGGTGGGTGCAGCTACGGCTAGTAGCCAGGCCGCAGCCCTCACGCCATGGGCGCCCCGAAATCCACGGTGGGACGGGACAACAGGCCCTTAGCCCCTTGGTTGGGGGCAGGCCCCGAAGCAGGCGCTTACAGTCTCTGCCCAGACCCCCCCTTCCTCACTGGGCTGTCGGATGGTAACAGTCGCCTTCGGGGCTCGGCCGCGCGTGGCGTTGGACGCACCCGCAGCGCCAGACTGCCCAGCCCCACAGCGCCTGCAGTCAGAACCAGGCCACGCGCGGGAGGAGAATGGCCCTGAGAGGGCTGGTAGCCCCCCCAGGCCACTGGCAGAGCCAGCTGCCCAGAGACACAGGCTCCCGTCCCCTTCCCCACCCCACCTTTCCGCTCACCAGGCAAGCCCGGGGCAAATCTGGGTGCGAAGGGGGTTGGACAGAGAACCCTGAACACAGCATGTAGGATGTGGGGAACCAGCCAGCTAAGCAATCACAAGCTCCCACAGCGCAGTGAGACCCCCCCAGCTGCAGGCACTACCAAGGAGCTCTGAGACCCCTGCCGCCTGGGAAGATCCCCAACTAGCCTGGTCCAGCCCCAGCCAGGGGGCAGGCCCTGCCCTGAGGGGCGTCTCCTCTCACGGGTTCTGAGTGCCGTGGGGGGGGGCGCGACTGGCCTCACACCGGGGTCCCTGCCCCCGCTCAGCTGTAGCATGACAGGAGTCGCTCCCCTCCCCCACAGGGCCCTGCGCCAGGCTGAGGGCTGATTGCCGGGTGAATCATTAACGCCGCCAGCTGACGTAGGCGGGCAGGGCACTTACGCTCTGCCACTAGCCACCGGCTATGCCAGTTCTTCCCCCCCGCCGGCCCCTGGCACCACGTGGCCTCCTCCAGCAACGGCTCCCTCCCCCCTTCTATTGCCAGTGGCAAATCTCGCAGGGGGGGAAATCCGGCCCCCCTATAGCAGGCTTCAGGGCCCCCTGCCCAGCACAGACCCAGCTCCCGATGGTCAAATGTTGCCAGAACCCCAGCTCAGACAGCCTGGTTCCAGACACCCACACAGCCCTTGGGGGGGGGGGGGGGGGCGGAAGAGGCAGCCTGTGGCCCGGTGCGGGTCAGGGCACTGTGGGCCTGTTCCCTTGCCCCTGGGGCCAGCAAGGGGGGAGTGCCTGGTGACACCCCCTCCTGGCTATCATGGGGTGGTGCCAAGTGCCAGAGCACCCCCGGCCCAATTGCAGGGTGCGGGCCCTGCCGGGGGCGGGGGGGGATGACCCAGGAAGGCGCCAGCTGGGTGGGAGGAGGGAGCAATGCTCCGTCCCATGGGGCCGAGTCAGGGAGGGAGCGCGGGCCAGTGGGGAGAGCAGGGCGGGGAAGTCCGGTGCTGGGCCGGATGTGCCACACGACTTCCAGGCAGGTCACTTCCTCTGCGAGCCCCGGGCCTAACCTGAGCCAGGGTCGGCCCTGCCCGCCCTTGGGGGAACGAAGGGGCAGAGTGTCCAGGGAACCCCTGGGCCATCTTGGCCGCCAGGCCAGGCCCTGGTCCAGAGCCCTGAGAGCCTGGGCTGGCAGGCGCTAGGGGCTGGTGTTAGCTGGGGACAGGGCAGCAGCCTATGCTGGGAGAGGGGGTCCTAGGGGGGGACAAACGCTCGGGCCATATGCCCAGGTCACAGCCAGGCTGCCCGCTGGGACAGGCCCCAGGCTGGGAACCCACATCCCCGGGTGGGGCCCCCATCCCATGCACACCCCTCGGGCGGCCAGGACCTGCGCCCGCTGCTGGCATGAGACGGCTCCGGCAGCGGGTAAGGACAGTGCATGCCCACCCGGGCAAGGAGCCCAGGGCCGGGTCTCTGCCACCAGCCCAGCCAGCACAAGGGCCCGGCCCGAGACCCAACCAACTCATCACAGGGGGGGGGCTGAGCAGCTAGGGGCCCGGCCTGAGACCCAACCAACTCATCACGGGGGGGGGGGGCTGAGCAGCTAGGGGCCCGGCCTGAGACCCAACCAACTCATCACGGGGGGGGGGGGGCTGAGCAGCTAGGGGCCCGGCCTGAGACCCAACCAACTCATCACGGGGGGGGGGGCTGAGCAGCTAGGGGCCCGGCCTGAGACCCAACCAACTCATCACGGGGGGGGGGGGGCTGAGCAGCTAGGGGCCCGGCCTGAGACCCAGCCAACTCATCACGGGGGGGGGGGGGCTGAGCAGCTAGGGGCCTGGCCTGAGACCCAACCAACTCATCACGGGGGGGAGGGGGGCTGAGAAGCTAGGGGCCCGGCCTGAGACCCAACCAACTCATCACGGGGGGGGGCTGAGCAGCTAGGGGCCCAGCCTGAGACCCAACCAACTCATCACGGGGGGGGGGGGCTGAGAAGCTAGGGGCCCGGCCTGAGACCCAACCAACTCATCACGGGGGGGGGGGGGGCTGAGCAGCTAGGGGCCCGGCCTGAGACCCAACCAACTCATCACGGGGGGGGGGGGGCTGAGCAGCTAGGGGCCCGGCCTGAGACCCAACCAACTCATCACGGGGGGGGGGCGTTGCGCTCTCTTGCAAAGGACAAAGCCGCTTCGCCGCGCACCGAACCTCCGCGCCCTGCCCCGGCCCCACCCCCGCGCAGGCCCCCGGCGCGGCCGGGCTCTGGGCCGGCGAATGACCCTCCCCGTGCCCGCCCGGGGGCCCGATCCGGCGCTGGGGGCCGCCCGCTCCGTGCCACGTCGTGCGGGGCAGGGCGCTCGGCGCAGCCGCGGCTCCGCATTGTCCCGCGGGGCGGCCCGGAGCTGCCAGCGGGGCCCGGCTGCCTGGCGGGAGGCGGCGGGGATGGGCCGGGGCCGGCGCCGGCGCCGGGAGGCGGCGGGGATGGGCCGGGCCGGCGCCGGACGGGCGGGAGGGGGCACTCACCAGGTAGTTCATCTTCCCCGGCGGCCCCGCCGCGGGCCCAGGCGGCGCGGCCCGGCTCGGCGCGGCTCGGCAGCTCCGCACCCCAGCGCTCCCCCGGCCGACTGGCCGCCGCGCCGCCTGGGCTGGGCTGGGCAGCGAGCCCGCCCCCAGCGCCGCCCTCCGCACGCCCGCCCGCCGGCAGCAGGGGGCGCCCTGCGCGTGTGTGACACGGGGCTGCGTGTACGTGAGTGTGTGACACGGGACTGTGTGTGAGTGAGTGTGTGTGACACGAGACTCTGCGGGGTGTGTGTGTGTGTGTGTGTGTGTGTGTGTGTGTGACACGGGACTGTGTGTGAGTGAGTGTGTGTGACACGAGACTCTGCGGGGTGTGTGTGTGTGTGTGTGTGTGTGTGTGTGACACGGGACTCTGAGGTGTGTGTGTGTGTGTGTGACACGAGACTCTGCGGTGTGTGTGTGACACGGGGCTGCATGTGTGCGCATGTACGTGAGTGTGTGTGACACGGGACTCTGTGTGCGGGGTGTGTGTGACGTGGGGCTGCGTTTGTGTGTGAGACGGCGCTGCATGTGTGTGTATGTGACATGGGACTGCATGTCTGTTTGTGTGTGTGACACAGGGCGCTGTGTGTGTGTGACACGGGACTGCGTGTGTGACATGGGACTCTGTGTGAGTGTGTGTATGACACGGGACTGTGTGCGTGTGTGTGTGTGACACGGGACGCTGTGTGTGTGTGTGTGTGTGACACGGGACTCTGTGTGTGTGTGTGTGAGACACGGGACTGTGTGTGAGTGTGTGACACGGGGCTGCGTGTATGTGACACGGAACTCTGTGTGCGGGGGTGTGTGTGTGACATGGGGCTGCATTTGTGTGTGTGACATGGCGCTGGATGTGTGTGTATGTGACATGGGACTGCATGTCTGTATATGTGTGTGACACGGGACTCTGTGTGAGTGTGGGTGTGACATGGGGCTGTGTGTGTGTGTGTGTGTGTGACACGGGGCTCTCTGTGTGTGTGTGATTGCATGTGTGACATGGGGCTGTATGTGTGTGTGTGCATGCAGGTGTGTGTGACATGGGTCTATGTGTGTGTGAGACACAGGACTGAGTGTATATGACACAGGGTTGCATGTGTGTGTGACACGGGACACTGTATGTGTGACATGGGACTGTGTGTGTGACATGACTGTGTGAGTGTGTGTGTGACATGGGGCTGTGTGTATGAGAGAGAGACACTGGGCTATGTGCATGTGTGTGACACGGGGCTGTGTGTGTTCGTGCATGTGTGTGACACAGGGCTGTGGGCGTGTATGTGACACGGCTGTGTGTGTTCATGCATGTGTGACACACAGGGCTGTGTGTATGCATGTATGTGACATAGGGCTGTGCGTGTGACATGGGGCTGTGTGTGTGTGAGAGAGACATGGGACTGTGTGTGTGAGTGCGTGTGTCTGACACAGGGCTGTGTATGTTCGTGAGTGCGTGCAACACAGGGCTGTATGTGTGTGTGTGTGTATGTGACACAGAGCTGTGTGTGAGTGCCTGTGTGTGACACGGGGCTGTGTGTGTGTGACACGGGGTTGTGTGTGTGTGCTTGTATGTGACGGGCTGTGTGTGAGTGCATGTGTGTGCCACAGGGCTGTGTGTGTGTGACACGGGGTTGTGTGTGTGTGCTTGTATGTGACAGGCTGTGTGTGAGTGCATGTGTGTGCCACAGGGCTGTGTGTGTGTGACACGGGGCTGTGTGTGTGTGACACGGGGTTGTGTGTGTGTGCTTGTATGTGACGGGCTGTGTGTGAGTGCATGTGTGTGCCACAGGGCTGTGTGTGTGTGACACGGGGTTGTGTGTGTGTGCTTGTATGTGACGGGCTGTGTGTGAGTGCATGTGTGACACAGGGCTGTGTGCGTTCGCATGTGTGTGACAGGGCTGTGTGTGTGTGCATGTATGTGACACAGGGCTGTGTGTGCGTGCATGCATGACACAGGGCTGCATGTGCGTGCGTGTGACACGGGGCCGTGTGTGTGTGTGTGAGGGGTGAGTTGTTACCCCACGAACAGTGCTGGAGAGACCCGGGTGCACTTGGCTGTACCCGTCTAAGGGGCCTTACCCCAGGGCGGTTCATCCAGGAAGCGCTCGCCTACGCACTGATCGAATTGTGGCCACAGGAGTTTGCAGCGCTCACCGCAGTGAAGCAACACAGCTTCCCGGGAGCCGGAGCGTTGCTCCCGGCTGTGGCCAGGTTTGCGAGCTGCATTGCCCCGTGCACCGTGGCCAGCGGTGTTTACTGGGACACGTAGGGACAGATTTGATCCCCCTTTGGAAAAACAAGCCTCTGGGGGCAAATTAGCTAAAAGGCCAACAGTGCCAGGCAATGGGGGGGTGGGGGGAGAAAAGTGGGCACCCCCCACCCGCTTGCCTGCCAGGGAGCAGGGTCTGGGGGAGGAGGTGTGGGAGGAGTGGGAGAACCACCATGCTCCAATATAGCCCCCCCACAAGTCCTTGGGGTGGTGCCAGAGTGGGGGTGGGGCTGGCACTGACTGGCCCAATCCGATTGAGACCTAATTTGAGCCCTCCAGACTGCCTTGAAAGGTGCGTACGGGGGACACGTGGCCCAGAGGGGAAAGGAACCGGGAGCCAGGGTAAGGAGGCTGTATGTCTGGCTGGCATGAATTGTATTAATGTCCCAGGGTGTGCTCGGAGCTGTACACACATACAGGGATGCACAGCCCCCACCCGGAAGAGCAAATTGGGCAAGTTATTGCCCTCCCACGCGTTGTCTGTCTGGGCTACGTGAGCAATCTCCGTGGCTCGTGTGTTCCTACAGCACCCGGCACACCTGGGCCTCCTCCGGGCTACCGCAATCTACATAACACAGCTCTCCCGGCCTTTTTCCTGCAGGAAAATGTGGGATGTAAATGAAACAAATCACACTTTGGTCAAAACACGTTGAGTTTTGCCAGACACCCCCCCCCCCCCGCAAAAAAAGCTGACGGGGGTGGGGTGCCAACTGAAACCGGAAAGGGGAAAGTTGGCTTTTTTTTAAATAATCGGATTTTTGGATGAAAACAGACGTTTGGCACAAACATTTGCAGGGGCAAAGGAGGGGTCCAGTCTAATGGGGAACCATGGACCCACTGTGAGGAATCATGTTGGGCGAGACAGGTGCTGTGGGAAGGGGACAGGCCCTGAAGGAAAGAGACAGGCGGTGCGGGAAAGGGACAGGCCCTGCGGGAAGAGGACAGGCCCTGCAGGAAGAGGACAGGCTCTGCGGGACTGCGGGAAGGGGGCAGGCCCTGTGGGAAGGGGACAGGAGCTGCAGGTAAGGGACAGGCTCTGCGGGAAGGGGGCAGGAGCTGCAGGTAAGGGACAGGCTCTGTGGGAAGGGGGCAGGCCTGTGGGAAGGGGACAGGAGCTGCAGGTAAGGGACAGGCTCTGTGGGAAGGGGGCAGGAGCTGCAGGTAAGGGACAGGCTCTGCGGGAAGGGGGCAGGAGCTGCAGGTAAGGGACAGGCTCTGTGGGAAGGGGGCAGGCCCTGTGGGAAGGGGACAGGAGCTGCAGGTAAGGGAAAGGCACTGCGGGAAAGGACAGGCTCTGCGGGAAGGGGGCAGGCCCTGCGGGAAGGGGACAGGCCCTGCGGGAATAGACAGGCTCTGCGGGAAAGGGGGCAGGCCCTGCAGGAAGAGGACAGGCTCTGCGGGAATGGGGGCAGGCCCTGTGGGAAGGGGGCAGGCTCTGCGGGAAGGGGGCAGGCCCTGCAGGAAAGGGACAGGAGCTGCAGGTGAGGGACAGGTGCTGCGGGAAGGGGGCAGGCCCTGTGGGAAGGGACAGGCCCTGCAGGAAGAGGACAGGCTCTCCGGGAATGGGGGCAGGCCCTGCAGGAAGGGGACAGGCCCTGCGGGAAAGGACAGGTGCTGCGGGAAAGGACAGGCTCTGCGGGAAGGGGGCAGGCCCTGTGGGAAGGGGGCAGGCTCTGTGGGAAGGGGGCAGGCCCTGCGGGAAGGGGACAGGAGCTGCAGGTAAGGGACAGGCGCTGTGGGAAAGGGACAGGAGCTGCAGGTAAGGGACAGGCGCTGCGGGAAGGGGGCAGGCCCTGCGGGAAGGGGACAGGAGCTGCAGGTAAGGGACAGGCTCTGTGGGAAGGGGGACAGGAGCTGCAGGTAAGGGACAGGCGCTGCGGGAAGGGGGCAGGCCTGTGGGAAGGGGACAGGAGCTGCAGGTAAGGGACAGGCACTGCGGGAAAGGGGGCAGGCTCTGCGGGAAGGGGGCAGGCCCTGCGGGAAGGGGGCAGGCTCTGCGGGAAGGAGGCAGGCCCTGTGGGAAGGGGACAGGAGCTGCAGGTAAGGGACAGGCGCTGCGGGAAAGGACAGGCTCTGCGGGAAGGGGACAGGCCCTACGGGAATGGACAAGCCCTGCGGGAAAGGGGGCAGGCCCTGCGGGAAGGGACAGGCCCTGCGGGAAGGGACAGGCCCTGCGGGAAAGGACAGGCGCTGCGGGAAGGGGACAGGCTCTGCGGGAAAGGACAGGCGCTGCGGGAAGGGGGCAGGCCCCGCGGGAAGGGGGCAGGCTCTGTGGGAAGGGGGCAGGCCCTGCGGGAGAGGGACAGGAGCTGCAGGTGAGGGACAGGCGCTGAGGGAAGGGGGCAGGCCCTGCAGGAAGAGGACAGGCTCTGTGGGAAGGGGGCAGGCCTGTGGGAAGGGGGACAGGAGCTGCAGGTAAGGGACAGGCGCTGCGGGAATGGGGGCAGGCCCTGCGGGAAGGGGGCAGGCCCTGCGGGAAGGGACAGGCGCTGCGGGAAAGGACAGGCCCTGCGGGAAGGGGGCAGGCCCTGTGGGAAGGGGGGCAGGCCCTGCGGGAAGGGGGCAGGCCCTGCAGGAAAGGGACAGGAGCTGCAGGTAAGGGACAGGCGCTGCGGGAATGGGGGCAGGCTCTGTGGGAAGGGGGCAGGCCTGTGGGAAGGGGGCAGGCCCTGCAGGAAAGGGACAGGAGCTGCAGGTAAGGAACAGGCGCTGTGGGAATGGGGGCAGGCCCTGCGGGAAAGGGGGCAGGCTCTGTGGGAAGGGGGCAGGCCCTGCGGGAGAGGGACAGGAGCTGCAGGTGAGGGACAGGCGCTGCAGGAAGGGGGCAGGCCCTGCGGGAAGGGGGCAGGCCCTGCGGGAGAGGGACAGGAGCTGCAGGTGAGGGACAGGCGCTGCAGGAAGGGGGCAGGCCCTGCGGGAAGAGGACAGGCTCTGTGGAAAGGAGGCAGGCCCTGCGGGAGAGGGACAGGAGCTGCAGGTGAGGGACAGGCGCTGCGGGAAGGGGGCAGGCCCTGCGGGAAGGGGGCAGGCCCTGCAGGAAGAGGACAGGCTCTGCGGGAATGGGGGCAGGCCCTGTGGGAAGGGGGCAGGCTCTGTGGGAAGGGGGCAGGTCCTGCGGGAGAGGGACAGGAGCTGCAGGTGAGGGACAGGCGCTGCAGGAAGGGGGCAGGCCCTGCGGGAAGAGGACAGGCTCTGCGGGAATGGGGGCAGGCCCTGCGGGAAGGGACAGGCGCTGCGGGAAGGGGACAGGCTCTGCGGGAAAGGGGACAGGCCCCGCGGGAAGGGGGCAGGCTCTGTGGAAAGGAGGCAGGCCCTGCGGGAGAGGGACAGGAGCTGCAGGTGAGGGACAGGCGCTGCGGGAAGGGGGCAGGCCCTGCGGGAAGGGGGCAGGCCCTGCAGGAAGAGGACAGGCTCTGCGGGAATGGGGGCAGGCCCTGTGGGAAGGGGGCAGGCTCTGCGGGAAGGGGGCAGGCCCTGCAGGAAAGGGACAGGAGCTGCAGGTAAGGAACAGGCGCTGCGGGAAGGGGGCAGGCCCTGTGGGAAGGGGGCAGGCGAATGTTACTGGCAGAGCAGAGCAGATGACGCGGCCAGAGAGGAGGACAGGTGAGGAGGGCCAGCGCAGCTCTGAGAGGCCTGGGAGACAGGCAGGAAGCCGGCACGAGGAGGTGCCACAGAAGAGGAGCTGGCGCAGATGCAGGGGGTGGGCACCAGGCAGGGACGACTGCGGCAGCCGCTGGCTTGGGGCTCGGTGGGCATCCAGCAGGCCGGGGCGGCGAGACCTCTGGCTCAAACGCCCTGGGGAGCGGGTTCCTCGCCCAACAGGCGCGATTGCTCAGCCAGGGCAGGAGGGGCAAAGAGAGGGGGGCTGGTGGGTTTCCTTGCATAAAACCACTTCCTAAAGGCTGGGGCGGGGCGGCCTCAGCTTCCCTGCCCCTTGTGCGGCCGTTCAGCAGTGCCATGCGGACCACTTTGCACACCCATGAACAGCTGCACGAGGGGGAGATCGTAGGAGCCCCTCACCGGCTGCAGCCCTCGGAGAGCACAGGGGCTGCTGTCGTGATCAGGAGGCAGGCTCGTCTGCAGCCTGGCATGCGGTAGGGCAGGGCCCTCCCCACCCTCCAGCCCAGGCGAGGCCCAGCAGCAGGCTGGGTGCCTGGCGGGGGGCCATTTCTTTCTCTCTCTCCCTCTTGCTCCTTACAGCCCCCTCATCTGCTAAATCAACGCCCCAAGAGAGTAGTTTGTTTGGGAGTCTTTCCTTCCTGTTGTAAAGATCTACCTGGTGTGTCTGTGTCTTTCTGATTATCTGTGTGTCATATGCCCTCTACTGCTGGCAGTTACTGGAGAGTCTCCTGTGGAGGCCTGAGCTGTCAGAGCAGGAGGAGCTGTGTGCCTCGCTTCGGTTGAAGTCCTTGGAAACAGCCACTGGTGGGTATCGGGAGGGTCCCCGGTGAGGTGGGTTATGCTGCAGGGAGAGGCGCAGGCCCGGCCCATTGACATGGGGGTGAGAGTTACAGCCCGGTGTCAGGCTGAGCTTGTTGGTGGGAGGGCTGAAAAGATGGCCCAGGCGGGGCGGGCGGGTTCTGCTGGGCAGAGCAGGAAGCCAGCCTGCCCCAGAGCAGAACCTGTGCTGCCCACACAGCGGAGCCCCAGGGAGACGGCACCATGCTCCTGCCAGGGAGGGGAAATGAAATCCCAGCGCCAGTGTCAGCCAGCCCCACGACACAGTGCTCCTGGCCCCGGCGGTGAGGCCTGGCCCCCGGCAAAGGTCTGACATCAGCCACTCCCCGACCTCTTTCCGTCCGACCATGGGATCCTGCCGGGGCTGGGGGAGCAGAGAGCTCTCTGCAGGGAGGCTGCGTGGGCCGCTGGCCTGAAAAGGATCTTATCTCGGGAGCCGAGACTCGTCCCCACAACGCTGCTACTAAACAGCAGGCCAGTGGTTCCCAGGGGCCATGGCCGCGGGTTAGAGAGATCTGGCCTCGTCACACACACCAGGAACGTCTTTTCCAGGTCACCCGTGCCGGGCTCAGAAAGGCGAGGCCACCGTAAGAGAACCAGGCCACCGGCTGTGCGGTGCTAGCCCCACCTTTTATCGCGGCAGCACTCAGTGGCAGCGACCCAACCAGCCCCTATTGTGCGAGGCGCTGTACACAGAGCCCTGGGAGCGCCTCACAGGGCCGACAAGAGGGAAATGTGACCGGAGCAGGCCGGGTGGGTAAACCGGTGCTGGCGGGGGCTGGGCAGGGCTCTTTCCCAGGGCACCCAAGTGGAAGGAAGATTCGTTTTCAGAACAGAGACGGGCAGGATTGCTACATCTGGACTGGGGCTCTCCCCCCGGCAGCTGCTTCCCTCTGCCCTGGGGACGCCTGCCGTTGGTGGACGTGATGGGGTTTGCTAGAAGGCAGCTGGCTCCTCCCCCAGCCGGGCTGGCTGCTCTCCTGACTGTCCTGCCTGGCCGGTCAGTTTCACGCTTCTGGGCTAGTCAGTTTCTCTGGGCACCTCTGGGGGCCCGCTGAAGCGCAAGGCTTTTCCTCTCTCCAGCTGGGCTGGCTCCCCGCCAGGCGCGGCACTCGCGGCCGGATGACACGCATTCAGGGTCCCAGCGGAAGCGCTGCCCGTGAGAGCACGGCTCTGCCAGGCCGCGGGAACTGGAGCTGGTTATTTTCCAGCTGCCTGGAAAATCCCTGCGCTGGAGAGAACCAGGGGGAGGGCCCCAGTGTTGCTATTTCAATGGCACGGCACAGCCGTGCCTCTCCGGCCTGCCAGCGGGAGCCCCTGCGGGACTAGGCAAAGGCATTCATGCCCCCATTTCACAGACAGGAGCACTGAGGCATGTGGAAGCTGAGTGACTTGCCTGAGGTCAGGCAGCAAAGCAGTGGCAGAGCACAGAAGACCCAACCTAGCTCCCAGGTCCTGGCCTACCCCGCAGATCAGGCCTGCCTCCCCCTCCTGCCTGAGCCTGGCTCTCGTGTGCTGACGGGCGTTTGGCTTGCCCATCACACGCACAAGGCCTGTGTGCACCAGGAAGCTTGCACTATCTCGGGGAGGCGAGGGGTGCGTGCGGGAGACACTCCGCATTATCCCTTCGCCTCCCACAGCAAATGCCCGCCCGCCGCCACCAGAGCTGGCCCCGAATCCGAGGGGCTGCCAGCAGGATGACCAGGCAGGACTCTCCCTGTTCCGAGGCGCTGGTGCCGAAACTGCCCCGGTTCGAGGGGCAGTGCTGGGCTGGCGGAGCAACCCTCCAGGGCTGCCGGGGCTGAGGGAAGGAGGTGCCGAGCGAGGAAGAGGCCTGGAGGCAGCATCACAGACCACAAGCTTTCACTGAAAAAACCAGACAGTCTCGCTCTCGTGGCTGTGAGCACACAAGGGGGTGTTGCTGAGGCAGGGGGGCTCCCCGAGTCTGCAGAGAACTTCAGCAATAGCTCTGGCTGGGGTGCTGCCTCACACATCTCACTGGGCTATTCACTCTGAAACCTACCAATGGCCGCACAGACAGCTTTTGGATGGGCAGCGCCTGGAGAGAAACAGGGCCATGGGGCAGGGGCATATGAGTGCACACCTCGGGGCCTGGAGTGGCTTGACTCTGTCCTGTCGTGATGAGTAATAAGGTCACTGTCTCTGGGTGTGCACTAGTGAACCATTTGTGCGAGAGCTTGTGCATGAACCAGGGCTCTGAACCACCTCTGTGAGCCATGTGCAAGAGAGACCTGGGTGTGGCTGTGCAGTGTGTCATGAACACAGGGTGCCCAGGGGAGATCTCTGTGTGTGAGTGTGGGCTGTGTGCCCTGATGAACATTCAGCGTCCATGTAAGCTCTGGAGGTGAGGGGGGGGGATGTAGTGAGTAGGAGGTGTGTGCATGTGAGGTTCTGGGTGAGCGTGTGAGAGCAGGACATGAGAGAGCTGTCCGTGTGTAGTTAGCACTAGGCATGTGAGTCATGTGGGTGATGAGAAGCTGTGTGTGTAAAATCCACATGCAACAGTCATGGCAGGAGGATGGTGAGCAATGAGTGTGTAAGATCCACATGTGACTTTTGTGTTTGTGAGAGCATGTGTGTGTGTGGAATACTGAGTGTGAGCTCAGTGTGTTGTGTGGTCAATGCTGTGTGTGAGTCGTGTGACGTGTGCAGTGAGTATGAGATCAGAACGTGTGAGATCCATGTGTGAGAGATCTTGAGCGTGTGTGAGCTGTGTGTATGAATGCTGTGAGTGCAAGAGCTGTGTGTGTGTGCGAGCTGTGTGTGTGACTGCTATATGTGTGAGCTACGTGGGAGAGCTGTCAGTGTGTGTGAGCTCTGTGTGTGAGAGCTGTGAGTGTGCAAGCTGTGAGTGTGTGAGAGCTGAGTGTGTGTGAGCTGTGCGGGAGAGCTGTGAGTGTGCGAGCTGTGAGTGTGCGAGAGCTGAGTGTGTATGAGCTGTGCGGGAGAGCTGTGAGTGTGCGAGCTGTGAGTGTGCGTGAGAGCTGTGACTGTGTGAGCTGTGCGGGAGAGCTGTGAGTGTGCGAGAGCTGTGAGTGTGTGAGAGCTGTGTGTGTGAGACTGCTATATGTGTGAGCTACGTGGGAGAGCTGTCAGTGTGTGTGAGCTCTGTGTGTGAGAGCTGTGAATGTGCAAGCTGTGAGTGTGTGAGAGCTGAGTGTGTGTGAGCTGTGCGGCAGAGCTGTGAGTGTGCGAGCTGTGAGTGTGCGAGAGCTGAGTGTGTGTGAGCTGTGCGGGAGAGCTGTGAGTGTGCGAGCTGTGAGTGTGCGTGAGAGCTGTGACTGTGTGAGCTGTGCGGGAGAGCTGTGAGTGTGCGAGAGCTGTGAGTGTGTGAGAGCTGTGTGTGTGACTGCTATATGTGTGAGCTACGTGGGAGAGCTGTCAGTGTGTGTGAGCTCTGTGTGTGAGAGCTGTGAGTGTGCAAGCTGTGAGTGTGTGAGAGCTGAGTGTGTGTGAGCTGTGCGGGAGAGCTGTGAGTGTGCGAGCTGTGAGAGCTGAGTGTGTGTGAGCTGTGCGGGAGAGCTGTGAGTGTGCGAGCTGTGAGTGTGCGTGAGAGCTGTGACTGTGAGCTGTGCGGGAGAGCTGTGAGTGTGTGAGAGCTGAGTGTGTGTGAGCTGTGCGGGAGAGCTGTGAGTGTGCGAGCTGTGAGTGTGCGTGAGAGCTGTGACTGTGTGAGCTGTGCGGGAGAGCTGTGAGTGTGCGAGAGCTGTGAGCGTGCGAGCATGGTGCGTGTGTGACACAGAAGCCCTTGTGCAGGCATCTCAGGAATGTGCCCCCCCCCCGTCCTGCAGCTGTGCGCCCCTGCAATGGCATTTCCTCTCTGGAAGTCTCCCCTGGGGGCACCTTCGCGACGTGCCAGCCAGCTGCTTGCAAGAGGCAAAATTGATACCACGTGGGCTCCCTTCCCCCACCCTGCCAGCCTGGCTCCCGCAGCCTCAGTGGGAGAACTTCCCGCTCCCGCCAGGAACCCTTGGCAGGGATCTGTCCCCACAGTGCTGCCCCCCCCCCCCCGCCCGGCGGACGGTCCGCTGCCCACCCCAGCCCCTCCTCCCCTGCTCGCCCCGCCTGGGAGATCCTCTGCCCCCGGGGCACGCCCCTGGCTCCCCCCGACTCCCGCCCGTCTCCTCTGCCTCCAGCCTGGAGCCAGCTTTGTCCCTTTGTGCTTCCTGCCTTCCACTCCCTGGGGGCCTGGCTCCAGCCTGGGGGTGCCAGCCCGCAACCCCCTCCCTCCCAGGGGCCACCCTCTGTCCCCTCCCTCCCTGGACTCCTCCAGTCTCCCCCACACAGTGAGCTCCCACCCACTGGGACGCCCCCCCATTGTCCGGCTTCCTCCTCGGGGCCTCCTGGCCCTCTCCCAGTGCCCTGGCTGGCCTTTAGGCCCAAGCCCGGCTCCCTCTCCTGGCGTCCCGGTGCTGCCCGGCCCTGCCCACGGGGCTGCGCTGCCTCCCTTTCACCGGAGCAGTGTCCGCCGGGTCGGGAACCCAGCAAGGGACCCAGGAGCCCAAAGACCTGCAACCCCGGGGCTCCCCACCGCCCTGCGTGGCCCCCAGGAGCTCCCTGTACTGGCTGGGTGCCAACGCAGGCACCGGGCCACGGCGAAGTTGGCATGGCACAGTCCCACCCCAGCAGAGAACCCACATCCCCAGCGGGTCGACCGACACCCGGGCACCCAGCACGTCCCCTCGCGGCCGACACCTTCCCTGCCCGGGCCAAGCGCTGCAGGAAACAGACCCCCTCCCCTTGGTGGGGGGTTCTCAGCCATGCGGATGGAGTCCGAGAAAGGACCGGTGTGATCCCCTGGTCGGACACAGCTGGCACAGGCCAGCCAACCTGGGGTGTGACAGGGCCCACCTGCCTCAGTTTCCCCTCTCAGGTGACCCCATATTTTGCACGAGGGCAGCAAACACAATGCAGGGCTAACAACACACAGGGAAGCTGGGGCTCTCACAGCGCTTTGCAGGGGAGGTCAGTGCTGTTATTCCCATCACAAATGGGGAAACCGAGGCACCGGGCAGGGACGTGACCTGGAATCTGAGTTCCCTGAGCCCCAGGACAGCGTGCTAGCCGCTAGGCAACACAGCCTCCCTTAAAGTAGTGGGGAGTCATGATCCAGCGCATGGCGGATGTGGATGGCTGGGTCCCCCTATGGCCGCCATGAGGAAGGGCAACAGAATCCGCCCCCTTCAGCCTCGAGGGGGCAGTGGAGCTGGCCGCAAGGGGCAGGCCTGGAGCAGGAAGGGGGCCAGAGTGACAGGACAAGGCTCCCTCCTGGCCTCCCCAGCCCTTCATTCCCCCCCAGCCTGCCCACAACAGCAGCACCCCTTCCTGGCTCTCACCTGCCACTGCGGCCACGTGAACCGCTGGCCCTGCCCACACGCCATGGACACAAAGTCCGGGGGCAGAATTCAGGCCACAGCAGAGGTGTGGCCCCCCCCCTTTCCCTCTGCCCTGCCCAGACTTGGCCACCTCACGTCCGGGCAGCCAGACCCATCCTGCGACCTCCCCTGGCTCTCGGCCCGTGGAGACCCCTGGTACCGGCCAGCAGCGCACCTCCTCCAGTGCCTGCTGGGCCAGGCGATCCTGCCATGCTCAGTCCTCCAGCCCGTTCCCTCTGGACAGGATGTGGCCTCGTCATTTCATTTCCCAGGGCCCTGCCCTGCCGGGACGTCCCTGCCCATCTTATCTTCGGTCCTGCGGTTCCCTGCCCATGCCAGCCGGGTCGGGCTGCCGGCCCTGAGGGCTCTCCCACAGGACAGGGTGTGCGGCTTCCTGGCCCCATCCGGGACCTGAGGCATCAGCTGGAAGGCTCCTAGGCACATGCCCCCAGGAGACAGCCACCAAGTCTGATCTCCACCAGGGAACGTGCTGTAGGGTTTGCAACTGGCCGCTCAGCGCCAGATCTGCAGACACGCTCCCCGTCCGCAGCCGGGGCTGCCAGCTCTCCAGGCATTATCGGGCGTCTGCGGCTGTTCTGGGAGCTCCTGGAGGCCTCTGGGGATGTGAGAATTTCAGCTGCCAATGCTGCTGGGCGGGGCTGTTACAGATGGACACTTGGAAACGTGGCCTTTCGAGCCCCCCAAACAGAACCACCCCGAGGCGCAGAATTTGGGACGTAAACGTCTCATGAGTTTTTAAGCCGAGCTCACGATCTTTGAGCCCTGATGTCTGAAAGTTGCGTGGGGAGGAAAGGGGCTGGCCCCGCTGTCGGGAGAATGGGGGGGGGAGTTGGTTGCGCTGGGAAATCTGGCCCCCCAGGGCCTTTGCATCTGCTTCTGCCGCGGAGAACAATAGCGGGAAGCCGGCAGGCAGGGCAGCGTGGGGGAGAGGACAGCACCCATCGTGCAAGGCTCACGCGGGGACGTCCCGGGAGAGGCTGGAAGGGCCGCGCCGGTTGGCAGCGCCCGGGGCAGCGTGCCAAGTGGAAAAGAAGCCAGCTGCCAAGGGGGCGGGGGGGCTTCACACGTGGGCAGGCCACGGGGAGTAAATCAAGAGAGCCAGGATCAAGGCTCGGCCGACTTGGCAGCAGCCCCTTGCGTAACCCAGCAAAACACATGCAGACAGGCCCGTCAGAAATGGGGGAAAGGTTAGTCCTGCCGCTCGGGGGAACGTGGCCGGCTCTGCACAGTCTCGCTGGGATCGCCCCAGCTCTCCCGGCAATGCCCAGCCAGGGCACCTGGCATGAGGGCCACTGGGCCAGGGTGCCCGGAGGGCCTCTCGCCTGCCTTTCGGGGTGTGCAATGGGCACCAGGCCCACAACGGAATCCAACAGCTGTGCCAGGGGCTAGATACCAGAGGGGAACACGTCCAAGGGACTCAGGGACCAGGCTGCCCCCCGATACCCTGCAAGGCACGAACAGGGCTGGCCCAGCCCGAAGGAGAGGGCTGGAGAGGCTGCCGGGGGCTCCTGCCCAGCCAAGCGCGGAAAGGCGGGGGGCCGGGGGCATCTGAAGAAGGGGCACGACTGGGTGGCGTCGGTGTGTGCCCACGTGCCGGTCCGGAGGGCTACGGGATTTCTGGACGGGCCTTGCCCTCGCCTGGTCTCCCGGATCCGCCCAACCCTTCCAGAGGGAGGCGCTTGCTCGCCCAGAGCCTCCAGGGAGCCCCTTCCACTTTGCCGCTTTGCGTCCAGCACAGCGGGCGCAGCAGCGGGAGGAGGCACCCGAGGGTGGGTCACGGAGACTGGGCGGCACTGCCCCGGCACAGCCTTAGCAGGCTGTGGGAGACGGGGCGATCGCCAGACCTGCTGGCCAGCGGAGCTCACATCCAGCTGGGATCTGGCCCCCCCGGCACCAGCACCGCTCCCCAGCAGAGCACGACCGACAAGTACCAAGGCCCGGCCTGCCATGCGCCTGCCCCCCCGTACTCCACCGTGCACGAGGATCCCTGTATGGAGCCGGGCTGGCCCCAGGGCAGAGCGTGACCAGAGGGAAGCCACGCACAGATTCTCAGCATTGCAGAGTTAGCTCCCGGGCAGGGAATTCGGCTCCACCTCTGTAACTGACGCGCCAGCCGCAGCCGCCTGGGTCCCCCCAATGGTTCGTCGCACGCTGCGTCCTGGCTCCCTCCGCTCTGCCCAGCGGGTGAGGCCCATAAAGCCCAGAGCTCCCTGTCCAGCTTGGCTCATGGCCTGGCCTCAAAGAGCCGCGATGGCCCCGCTGGCGTGGCTGACGGGAGCCCCGGGGAGCGGAGCCATCGGGTGAGGACCAAACAACCCATGGTGGGAAAGGAAAAAAAATGGGACAGATCCCAGCAAGTGCCGGAGCTCGGGGGCAGGGACTGGGCGGTAACCCACCCATCTTCCAGCAGTGCAGAGCTGGCAGATGCCAGGCTAAGGTGGGGAGGCTACCATTAATGTTCCCTCTAATTCCATGTGCGGAATACATTTTGTTGTGTGCACCAAGGCATGTGCAGATGTGCACCACCGATAGACACCCACGCTGCCGGCTGGGGGCGCTCTGCTAATCAGCTGTGGGCATAGACTCCAGTGCCCTTGCACTCCAGCCGTGGCTCACGCCCATCTCACCGGGATGGAAGCGAGGCCAACAAGGAGCAGGCGCCCATGACCTAGGCCTTAGGTGAAGCTCCGGTCGGCTCTGAACAGCCCCAGCCTGGCGAGCCCATCACTGCCTTTCCGTGCGTGCATTGGGCCCAGAGAGAGGCCGGATCTGGCTGTGGCCTGTGGATCCCCTTGGCTGCTCTAATCAGGAACATCTGGCTGTCTTTTTCCTTCATTGTTTTCCATGTGCCTGAGCGGAGCTGGCAGTCTCTGCGGAGCACGGTGGTATGTGCAGGCGCCCCGCCGGCTATTCTCCCTCCGTACAGCTCAGACTTTCATTGGCCTGTTTTCTTTGGGAATGTCAGTGTGGCCGGAATTGAGGGTCTGACAGCAGAGAGCGATGCTTCCCCCCACAGCTCCCCCAGCACCCCCCCACGTGCGACCTAGCATTCCTGCTGCTATTCCAGTCTTGGCCATCCCCTCCCACCAGCTCTGCTGACGCCCCTCAGTCCTGACCTGCAGCCCACTCCGCTGTGCCAGCCCTGGGCTCCTCACACACACACAGCCCCTTTGCTGGGCCAGCCCTGGCACCCCCCTGCCCATGGCCCCTCTGCTAACATGGCCCCGGGCACCTCACCAGCGCAAGGGAATCCAGGAACCAGCCACCTGGCAGCACCTCCAAGCTGATGCAAATCCAGGGTGACCCCCTGAAGCGGGAGGATTCGACACTGCTTGCTGGAGGCCCTGCAGCCAGGGTGGCAGTGCCAGGCTGAATGCCCCCGCTGCTGAAATGAACGGGCCTGGGCGGGTCCCGCAGAGCCTCAGAAAACAGCTCACGTCGCAGCAGCTGCTTCCCACGTGGGCTGACGTGGCCGCTGGCAGCGCACACTGGGTATTGATTAAATGAATCCCACTGGCAGGCGGGGACGGCAGGAACTGGGCCCAGGCAGAAGTCACCCTCCATCTCCCTGCTAAGTGGCAGTAAATCTGCCCCTGGAGCAGTGCTGGAGCCCTGCACAGGCGGCGTGGGAATGGCCTGGGCAGCATGGGAATGGCCCAGGCAGAATGGGAACAGCCCTGGGAACGGCCCAGGTGGTGTGGGAACAGCCTGGGTGGCGTGGGAATGGCCCTGGGAACGGCCTGAGCAGTGTGGGAATGGCCCAGGTGGCATGGAAACAGCCCTGGGAACAGCCTGGGTGGCGTGAGAATGGCCCTAGGAATGGCCTGGGCAGTGTGGAAATGGCCCTGGGAATGGCCTGAGCAGCATGGGAATGGCTCAGGCGGCATGGAAACGGCCTTGGGAACGGCCCAGGCAGTGTGGGAATGGCCTGGGCAGTGTGGGAACAGCCCTGGGAATGGCCTGGGTGGCGTAGGAATGGTGGTGTGAGAACAGCCTGGGTGCCATGGGAATGGTCTGGGCGGTGTGGGAATGGCCCAGGCAGCATGGAAACAGCCCTGGGAATGGCCCAGGTGGCGTGGGAACGGACTGGTAGGAGTGGAAATGGCCCGGGAATGGCCCTGGGAACGGCCCAGGTAGCAGGGGAACGGCCTGGGAGGAGTGGGAACGGCCCGGGAATGGCCCTGGGAACGGCCCAGGTGGCAGGGGAACGGACTGGTAGGAGTGGAAATGGCCCGGGAATGGCCCTGGGAACGGCCCAGGTAGCAGGGGAACGGCCTGGGAGGAGTGGGAACGGCCCGGGAATGGCCCTGGGAACGGCCCAGGTGGCAGGGGAACGGACTGGTAGGAGTGGAAATGGCCCGGGAATGGCCCTGGGAACGGCCCAGGTGGCAGGGGAACGGCCTGGGAGGAGTGGGAACGGCCCGGGAATGGCCCTGGGAACGGCCCAGGTGGCAGGGGAACGGCCTGGGAGGAGTGGGAACGGCCCGGGAATGGCCCTGGGAACAGCCCAGGTGGCGTGGGAACGATGTCGTGGGAACAGCCCGAGCAGGGAGAGGGCGCAGGACAGGGAGCTGGTACGGGGGTGGCTGGCCAGGGTGAGACCAGCAGGAAGACCCACATACGCTGGCGTTGGCCTGACCCACACCTGGCTGGGGCCCGCGGGGTGTTGGGTGCAGCCGGGTGCAGGATTGGGCCTCCCCTGGCCGGCGTAGGGTTGCCAGATGGTTTCAACAAAAATCCCGGACACACTGGCCATGACATCACAGCCCACATCGCATCGGATTTAGAACACGCTGGGCATTGCTGTTGTCTCAGTTCTGTTTTCTCAGTGTGTTTCCCGGACAGAAAGCTCAAACACTGGTCTGAACGGCTCAAAGCCCTAGGCCAGAGAGTGGATTAGCTGGAGGCCTGGGGCCCCTCAGTACATCTCCCGGAGCCTGTTGAGCAGCAAATACTGGGGGGGCTGAGACCCGCAGGGGTGCGGCGCCCCCCCCCCGTCCTCGTGGGGCTGCCTTCCTGCCCAGCGGGGCCGCAGCCTGGCTCTGTGGGGGAAGCCCTGCCCGCTCAGGACCCTGCACTGGCGGCTCCGGCTCAGCGATGCGCCAGCGCTCAGGAATCCGGCATGGTCATTAGCTGCGAGGCCCGAGCCCTGGAAAGCCGTTTCCCAAGCAATGGGGCCCAGAGCCCACGGCTCCACTCCGTAAATTACCCCCCTCGGCCTGGGAACGGCCCAGCTGGCCCCCTCCCTGCAGGGGGCCCGCCGACACGGGCTGCCCTCCCCGGGGGCAGCCCTGCCAATTCCCCGCACCCGCCCCAGCCAGCTCCTCTGGCTCCCTGGCAGGCCCACGTGCCCAGCCACTGCCTGCCTGCCCGGAACTGGCACAGCCCCCGTGCCCAGCACCATGGAGCCAAACACAGTGCAGGGACCGCAAGAAACCAGGAGACAAGTGGGCCTACGGGTAAAGCGGGGGGCAGGGCAGGGAGTCAGGACTCCTGGGGTCTCATCCCGGCGCTGGGAGCTGTGATTAGCGGGTGGGAGCCGGGGAGTCGTTGGCCAAGCCACCGGGCCTGCTTCCCGCCTCAGTTTCCCACCTGCCCATGGAAACTTCCTCCCAGTGGGGCCAGGACAATTTGTCAGCAGCTTGCAGGGACCCCTGGGGCTTGGCTGCAGCAGAGCTCTGTGGCTGCACCGGCAGGCCAGCGGGCACGTGGCAGGAGAGGGCAGGGGGACGGTTCTGGGCACGCGCCCAGGGCTTCTGCCCATCCAGGCCACGACAGGCTGGGGAAATGGGAGCCGGGGCATGGGGCTCCAAGCTGTGCTAGAGTTGGGGATTGAACCGGGGCAGGACGGAGCAGGAGGGAGCCAGCCAAGCTGCAGGCACACTGGGCACAGACAGCTCAGAGCCTCCGTGGGCCAGCATGGGGGCGGGCTCAGCCGTGGACAACGCTGACCCCATCCCTGCCCCGCTGCTGGAGGCAGCTTCCCGCAGCAACAAGCACCAAGGCTGCACTCCCTCCCTGGGGCCACTGACCTTTACACTTGGCGTGGGGTGGGAGCATGTCCCTGCCCCTGCACCACCGAGGGGGGCTACAGAGACGGTGCCAGCAGCAGGGTCTGGGCAGCACCCGCAGGGATGAGGACACTAGGCAGTGACATGCAGCCGGGACCACAGTGCCCCCAGCAGAGCCGGCACAGCCACGGCCACGGCCACGCTCAGCCCAGGATGCTGTGCCCACGGCTGCTCCTCAGTGCCCGGGGACAAACCCAGGATGCCCCAGCCCAGAATTTTCTAGGCACACAGGCAGCCCCACGGCGCAGCTCACAGCCCCATGGGCCGGCAGAGCCCCATGGTGCGGCTCACAGCTCCCACGGGCCGGCAGAGGCCCACGGCGTGGCTCACAGCTCCCATGGGCCGGCAGAGCCCTGCTGCGCTGCTCACAGCTCCCACGGGCCGGCAGAGCCCCACTGCGCTGCTCACAGCTCCCACGGGCCGGCAGAGCCCCACGGCGTGGCTCACAGCTCCCACGGGCCGGCAGAGGTCCACGGCGCAGCTCACAGCTCCCACAGGCCAGCAGAGCCCCACGGCGTGGCTCACAGCTCCCACGGGCCGGCAGAGGCCCACGGCGTGGCTCACAGCTCCCATGGGCCGGCAGAGCCCCACGGCGTGGCTCACAGCTCCCACGGGCCGGCAGAGCCCCGCTGCGCTGCTCACAGCTCCCACGGACTGGCAGAGGTCCACGGCGCAGCTCACAGCTCCCACGGGCCAGCAGAGCCCCATGGCGTGGCTCACAGCTCCCACGGGCCGGCAGAGGCCCACGGCGCGGCTCACAGCTCCCACGGGCCAGCAGAGCCCCACGGCGTGGCTCACAGCTCCCACGGGCCAGCAGAGCCCCACGGCGTGGCTCACAGCTCCCACGGGCCGGCAGAGCCCCGCTGCGCTGCTCACAGCTCCCACGGGCCGGCAGAGGCCCACGGCGCGGCTCACAGCTCCCATGGGCCGGCAGAGCCCCACGGCGCGGCTCACAGCTCCCATGGGCCGGCAGAGGCCCACGGTGCGGCTCACAGCTTCCATGGGCCGGCAGAGCTCCATGGCGCGGCTCAAAGCACCCATGGGCCAGCAGAGCCCCATGGCACGGCTCACAGCCCCACGCCACGGGCCGGCAGAGCACACACTCTGGGCCCCACAGCACAGCTCACAGCCCCAGCTGCCCTGCGCATTGGCCGTGGTTCCCACGCTGCGTGTGGGGCCAAGCTGTGAGAGGCCCGGAATCGTTTTCCTCTGCACCTGCCAGGGGCAAAGGGCATTTCCCCAGCCCTCCGTCACGCGGGGGGAATGGTTTCCAGACGTCAGCACAGGCCTGCCCAGCACCGGGAGCCCGCCTCCCAGAGACCCTGCCTGGCCACGCCAGGCGGCACTGCTCCAGCCCGGGTCTGTGGCAGCCTCCCTGTGACACCCAGGGCTCCCTCCGAGTCACTTCCTCGCCTGTGCCTGAAACGGGGCTCCCGGCCGCACAGCGAGCACTTGGAGACGAGCACCAGGGGCGCTGGAGTCATGGCTGGAGACGAGCACCATTTCCCGGGGGCGCTGGAGTCACGGCTCGCGGTCCCCTGGGCACGTCCCACCGCCGGTCGCCTTTGCTTTTCAGTTCTCCTTCCGAGGGGCCGCTTTCAGGGACCCCCCTTTCCTAGCCCTAGTGAATGGCCCCCCGCAGCCAGGCAGGCCGGCTGTTTGCCAGCCAAGGAAGTCTAGAAAAGGCTGATTGGCAGCGCTGAGCCTGCTCTCAGCCACGGCCCGCTGCATTGCAAGTTCTGCGGGACGCTCACAAGCCGGTTTCAGTGGCTCCACTTGGACCATCCAGGCCACAGCAAACAGCCCAGAGCCCGGGCCCCGGAGCAGTGAGACAGCCCCGCGACAGCACTGCCAGCCCGGCGCTGCCAACGCCCAGGGAGAGCGCGGCTTTCCCGCCGGCCCCAGGCCCTGGCGCCAGTGGAGAGGAGATTGGTTCTGAAGGAACCAGGATGATTCTAGCATCTCAGGAGCCACGGCGCCCGCTTCGCCACACGCCCTTGGGCCGGGCCGCTGGCACAAGGTCCCTGCTCAGTGGCAGGCAGGGACCCCGGGGCCGCCCCTCTGCTGCGCTGCCCGGTCCAGGGACCCTCCGCCCAGCCGTTCTGGGCTTGCCTCTCTCAGCCCTCCCGGCTCCTTCCCCACCTGGCTGCCTACCCTCCTGCCGCCCTCTCTCACTGGGTGGCCCTGCCCACCATCCTGCTGTGCTCTACCCCCACGGCCCAGCAGTGCCCTCCTGCTGCCAGCCCCCTGGCTTGCCCAGGCCCTGCCCAGGCGATCCTCTCTGCAGCCCAGCATGCCAGCTTTGCAGCCTGATTTGCTGGCTGGTCCCAGCTAGCTTCCTTCAGCTCTCACAGGGTCAGGATGGTGAGCGCAGCCCATCGCGGCAACCCCCATGTCCCGCTACAGCCAGCCACCTGACCCCCCACAGCCAGCCACCTGATCCCCATGGGCCATGCAGCCCATCACAGTTACCCCGTGTCCCGCCACAGCCAGCCACTTGACTCCCACGGCCACTACATGCCCATCACAGTGACCAGTTACCCCATGTCCCGCCACAGCCAGCCACTTGACTCCCACGGCCACTACATGCCCATCACAGTGACTAGTTACCCCGTGTCCCGCCACAGCCAGCCACTTGACTCCCACGGCCACTACATGCCCATCACAGTGACCAGTTACCCCATGTCCCGCCACAGCCAGCCACTTGACTCCCACGGCCACTACATGCCCATCACAGTGACTAGTTACCCCGTGTCCCGCCACAGCCAGCCACTTGACTCCCACGGCCACTACATGCCCATCACAGTGACCAGTTACCCCATGTCCCGCCACAGCCAGCCACCTGACCCCGTGGGCCGCGCAGGCCACACTTGCTGTTGCTCACGGGGAGACGGGATGTGCTCCCCTGCTGCTCCATCACCAACCGTGTGCCAGGACCCCGAGCTGGGCGGCTCAGCGCTCTCTCCATCCACGTGTCCAACCCGGCTTTGGGGCCGCCACTGCGGGAGGCAGCGTCCCGGGCTCAGGTGTGGCCTGGTTCACGTGGGCAGAAATGCCGTTTCCCAGCCAGCTCCGGTTAATAATCATTAATTATAGCTCCCACCCTGCCACCTCCCAGGTTGGGCTTGGGGATCTGCCCAGTCAGAGGGAGTGGACAGATCACGAGACTGAGGGCTGGGCTCTATTCCCTGGGTCACCTCGGGCAAGTTGCTTCCCCACCTTGTGCCTCAGTTTCCCTGCCTACTTGGTGAAAGGAGCCTGGCCCCTTTCCACGTCTCTGGCTCGCCACTTCACAAGCACCTCACTATGAACAGTGGGCCCACACGGAGCCGCTGGCCCGCCCTGACACAGGACGCGTCCCCGAGACTTGTAAGCTGCTAAGGACCTGCCCCAGGGACGCTGGGATTGGGGGGGTGTCATGTGACCTCTAACAATTCTACTCTCCACTTTTTCTCTCTCTCTTTTCATCACCCTTTCCAGGGTGGATGCTAAAGGACGGGCCCAGCGAGAGCCGTTGGGTGAGGGACGAGGTACGAATTGCCCTGGGACTGGGGCTGGTCCTTTGGGTCTGGGAGAACCTGCTGGGAGGTGGGGGGATGGGTTACAACCTCTCCCCTGTGTGAGGGGGGCTGGGGGGGCACAGGGAGCACTGGGGTGTCTGAGGGGAGGTGGGGGGATGGGTTACAACCTCTCCCCTGTGTGAGGGGGGCCTGGGGGGGCACAGGGAGCACTGGGGTGTCTGAGGGGAGGTGGGGGGATGGGTTACAACCTCTCCCCTGTGTGAGGGGGGGCTGGGGGGGCACAGGGAGCACTGGGGTGTCTGAGGGGAGGTGGGGGATGGGTTACAACCTCTCCCCTGTGTGAGGTGGGGCTGGGGGGGCACAGGGAGCACTGGGGTGTGTGAGGGGAGGTGGGGGGATGGGTTATAACCTCTCCCCTGTGTAAGGGAGGACTGGGGGGGCACAGGGAACACTGGGGTGTCTGAGGGGAGGTGGGGGATGGGTTATAACCTCTCCCCTGTGTGAGGGGGGGCTGGGGGGGCACAGGGAGCACTGGGGTGTCTGAGGGGAGGTGGGGGATGGTTTATAACCTCTCCCCTGTGTAAGGGGGGGCTGGGGGGGCACAGGGAACACTGGGGTGTCTGAGGGGAGGTGGGGGATGGGTTATAACCTCTCCCCTGTGTGAGGGGTCCCGGGGGGGGGCACAGGGAGCACTGGGGTGTCTCAGGGGAGGTGGGGGGATGGGTTATAACCTCTCCCCTGTGTAAGGGGGGGCTGGGGGGCACAGGGAACACTGGGGTGTCTGAGGGGAGGTGGGGGATGGGTTATAACCTCTCCCCTGTGTAAGGGGGGGCTGGGGGGGCACAGGGAACACTGGGGTGTGCGAGGGGAGGTGGGGGATGGGTTATAACCTCTCCCCTGTGTAAGGGGGGGCTGGGGGGGCACAGGGAGCACTGGGGTGTCTGAGGGGAGGTGGGGGATGGGTTATAACCTCTCCCCTGTGTAAGGGGGGCCTGGGGGGCACAGGGAACACTGGGGGGCCTGAGGGGAGGTGGGGGATGGGTTATAACCTCTCCCCTGTGTAAGGGGGGCCTGGGGGGCACAGGGAACACTGGGGTGTCTGAGGGGATTTGCTGGGGAGGCTGCCTGCTGGCCAGGGTGGCAGCTGAGGTGCTCGGTGCGGCTGTTTGGTGCCGTACAGGGAGGGCCCCTGGCCGGGTCTCTGAGTTCCTCTGGTTCTGAGCAGTTCACCCCGACTGGACCCTCTGGGCGGTGCCCCCGGACCCTGTCACATCACACCCTTTAATCTCACGCCTCTCCCCTCCCAGCCGGCTGAGCATGGCTCCCTTCCCTGTGCGCATGGCCCCTCCCTTCCCCGTCGCTTCCTCCTAAGTGGCGCTGAAGCCCAGGGCCCGGGCTGGGGCTGGGGGTGGGGGATCAAACAGCGCTGCCGGCTGCCCCAAAACCGCTGTGTGTGAACTCTCTGGCCCTCTGGCTGTGAGAATTGGAGGGGGCCAGCGGCTGTGGCAGGCCTGGGAACGGCCTGCCCAGCTCCCAGGGGAGGGAAGCCAGTAATTCCAGCAAGGCGCAGGGCGTGCGCGCTGCAGCGGGCCAGGCCGGGGGCCCGCCAGACTTGGAGACCGGGTGCGAACAAATCATCGCCGGCTGCCCTCCACACCCGCGGGGCCCAGCACGGCCATGGCAGCGGCAGGAGAGAATCCAGCTGCCTCGCCCCATGTGCCCGGCGCCCTGCAGCTGCAAGGAGAACGTTTGCAGCCAGATCTTCTTGTCAGAAAGAAAGAAAAAAAGTCGTTTCAGTGACACAACCATTTCCTGACTCCGTGGGGGGGTTCGCCAGATTGTTCACGTGGGAGGGGGGGAGTAGGGGGAAAGCAAAAAGAATTTTTTGGAAAACAGGGAGAGCGTTCTGTCCCAGCATTTTCAAAACATCTTGTTGCGTCAATTCAATCCAAGTTCCCTTTGAGTGGTTTTCACGTTAAACGAATTAAATACCTCAACACCGAAACGACCCATTTCACTGCATCCCAGACGGATTTTTTTTTACATTCCATGTGCCAAAAAGTTCAAAACCAGTTCATTTTGCATCTACCCAAAATGAGATCCCCCCCCTTAAAAGTCAACTCTTTGTACAGCAATCATCTCCATCAACTACAAGCCATATAGGGCCTCTGACACACACCTGTGCAGTCCAGATTCTTTCCAGAGACTCCAGTGAGGGCTCTCCAACTGTAGCCAACATCATCACAACCATCATTTCCCAGAGCACACAATAAATCTCTCCTGAAATCTGTTAAAATCGATATATAATCTAGAGGAGGAGTCGTCCTATTTCCTGCCCCTACTAGAAACCTGCACGAAAATACTCAGTGGAGCAACGCTGATCAGGAGTGCACCTCGGTGTACGCACGGCATGTGGCAGCATCGGGCACCCATGAATTGGGGGCCCCCACTGTTTGGGTGGCCGACGCAGCTGTGGGCGTTTGTAGGCCTGGGGACAGCACAGACCACCTTGGCCCCCAGCGGAAGCCGGGCCCCTCGTCTGTGAGAACAGCCCTGATGCCGACTGACCCCAGTCGAGGATCTTGCCTCGTGTCTCTCTGCAAGGAAGCAATACGCCTCCGTTCCCAGAGCCTCCCTCACGGGCACTGCCCGGGCTAGTCTCTCCACGCGCTGCCACCTCTCGGGGGGTGGAGAAGGGACCACGAAAGGCACCTGAGTAACAAGCACACGCCCCCAGCCCCCGGCCACTCCCATCCACGGATGGAGGCGTTTAGTCCTGCCCCTGCCCCAGGGACTGGCTGTGTGCATCACGGCAGGGCGGCGCGGCGGCTCCCCCAGCCTCCCCTCGGCTTTCGAACCCGGCGCTGCCTCCGGCTTGTGGCCGATTGCTAGGACGTGGGGTCCCGGCGGGTTCAGCGTGAGGCCGGGAGCTGATTCTCAGCAGGGAGCCCGAGGACCCGATGGGGCGTAACTACAGGACTTGCCCCTCCTGGCTACCCAGCCACATGCCCACCATCGGCCACGGCTCTGGTGTGGCTCCCACCGCCTTCGCCAGCCATGGGAGAGCCAGGCAACGCAGGGGCGCCGCCCGCCCGGGAGCACCGCTCCCATCACACGCCCTGGAGGGGCAGAGGCTCGGGGAGACTGGCTGTGGCTCCTGCTCTCCGTGGGACGCGTCCTACTCCTGGGGAGCTGGGAGGAAGGGCATCAGCCGGTGGGGTCACCCCAGGGGGAGCGACTCCAGGCCAGAACTTGTCCCAGCGCCCCTGGGAGCCATGCCCCCCCCCCAAGGAGGAACAGGCCCTCACCCTGGTGAGATCAGCCCCTTCTGCTGCCCTACGGCCACGGCGCTCCAAGCCACTGCAGCTCAGCCCACAGTGAGCCACTGAGCTCGGCCAGACGGGGCCAGGCCAAAGGTCTGTCCAGCCCAGCGGCCCGGCTGCTGGCAGTGGCCAGTGCCAGGTGCCCTGGAGGGTGTGAACAGAGCAGGGATCTGCAACGGGGCGGCACTCACCTCACACAACCACCCCCCGTCCAGCCGTGTGCGTTTGCCTGCCCTGCCCTGCCCCCTTAAAGCCCTTTCGGCAACAGCCCTCCGGCCGAGTCCCACTCTGAAATATTCACCCCTTTGCGGGGCACATGCCTCACAGGGGCCTGTCCTGGTGCCCTCTGCCAGCATGCCCACATCTGCCTCAGTTTCCCCTCAGTCTCTTTTCCCCACTCGAAGAGAGTGGCACTGCCAGGGCTTCCCCCTACTTGGCCAGCCCCATGGGATGCTCACCTTGAGCTCTGCCCCACGCTGACTGCTGCTGAGCCTTGCACCCTCTGATTGATTGGCCAGCTCCTCCAGAGCCTCTCTAGCCTCTTGGAGGACTTCTCTATGGCTTTTTCTGGGCTCAGGACCTTGTCCACCCTGTCATGTGATCCTTCCCCAGTCACCCCTTCCCAGCCTCTGACAAATAGGCTAGGGACACCGTCCCTACCCACCCTGGCTAATAGCCAGGGCTCGACAAATAATGTAATCTACTCGCCCAAGGCGAGTAGATTACAAGCCGGAAGAGCCGGCGCAGAGCGATCTGCGCATGCGCAGAGCACAGAACCGTGCAGCTGGCGAGCAGAGCTTGCCACCGCTTGGCGAGCCCTGCTCATAGCCATTGATGGACCTAATCTGCATGAATTTATCTAGCTCTTTTGTGAATCCTGTTAAAGTCCTGGTCTTAACTACATCCTCTGGCAAGGAGTTCCGCAGGTTGACAGTGTGTTGTGTGAAGAAAAACTTCCTTTGGTTTGTTCACTACAGCCTAGCGAACAGCAATACTGGCCCATCCATGCGGCCTACCAATTGCAAACCATTGTGGCTCTGCACAGGGCTGCTGTAGAAACCGACACGCTTTCTTTACAGTGAAACTGCCTGTCCTTTACAAGCAGCCCACCCCCCGCTTGTGGAGTGCCCCCTGCAGCCGGTGTACCCACTGCTGCTGGCGCGTAAACATGCATGGCCATGCTTGGGGATGGCCTGGCTAATGAGCAGCATTTCGGGCTAATGGCTCCGCTGCGCTAGGCTAGATCGATAGCTCCCTGAAGCGTCCCAGCGTTCGGGGGTGCCTCGGTTAGTCCACCTCATCGGGGCCTGCTAGAGCAAAGCCCAGGGACAGAAAGCCAGGGGCAGCCTGGGGGAGTCCAGAAATCCTGCACTGGCTTCCGAGGGCAGCGTGGTCGCTGCATCGCTCATTTGCAAAGAGACCCCCATGCACTTTCCTACCCCGTCCACAAAACGGGAACAGACCAAAACACCCGAAACTCCATTTCCTCCCCTTTGGGGGCAACCAAAACATTTCTGTTCAGTTTCGACCTTTCTCTCGTTTTCTGAGCCGTCCCGTTTTCCAGCCAAAGTCGCTAAGGTTGCCAGATGGTTTCAACAAAAATACCGGACACACTTGCCATGACACCACAATCTACATCACATCTGATTTAGAAAATACCGGACAGTTCTATTGTCTCAATTTGTTTCCCGAACAGAAAGCTCAAATACTGGACTGTCCGGTTCAAAACCGGACCCCTGGCAACCCTAGAAGTCGCTTCCATTTCCAGACGAGATGTCTAGAACCAGCCACGGGAATTGTTCGCTTTGAAACTGTCAAGACAAAACAGTCAGACGGTTTTGGACTTTTCCCCGCTCTCTGTTTGTTTGGGGCTGGAAGCCTGCCTAACCCCGCTCTGCCTCCTAAACAGCTTCAATGAATCAGCAATTTCACCCCCGCAAAAACCAAGTCAGCACAAATCCCCAGCCTGCTCTTTATTAGTATGTGCTGCTCTCTCCGGCCTTTCCAAATTACCCCCAATGGGGCGCCTTCCGTCCGCGGCCCCAGCCTCCATGGCTGGGGTGGAATTGCTTAGCGCTGGTTCACCATGTGCAGCAACACCACAAAACGAGGAGCGATGGGCTCACGTTACAGTGGGCGGGGGGGTCTAGGTTGGATAGTAGGACAAACGATTTCCCTAGGAGGGCGGTGAAGCCCCGGGCTGGGTTCCCTAGGGAGGGGGTGGAATCTCCATCCCTAGAGGTGTGTAAGTCTTCCTCTACCATGGCAGCAAGCCCTTCTGTACAGGGCCACGGGGTGGGGCGGGGGCCAGCTGTAATGACCAGCGAGGGGGGGTGGGGATGAGGAAGCTGGGGGCGGGGCCTCAGCGAAGAGGTGGAGCAGGGGGCGGGGCCATGGTTCGGGCACCAGTGGCTCCCCTACCTTCCGGGAGTGTCTGGGCTCCTGCTTTGCTGCCTGGGGATCTCCCCCTGCGACGAGGCTCTAGGGCTTCTGGGTCTTTGGGACAGGCTCAGCCAGCTCGGGGGCCTCTCACACGTGGCCTGGCCTAGGCCCTCGGCCTGTCTCACTCCGGCCCTGGCTGCAGAGCGAGGGCCAGCATACCGTGATGGAGGGTCCCTGCCCTGCCCACCCCAAGCCAGGGCAAGCCCTCCGCGGAGCTGGGGGAGCCTTGCCCCCTCCCACGCCGGCCGCTGCAGGCTGTGCCAGAGCCAGGCCGGCCAGCCCCCGAGCTGTGGGAACAATCGGAGGAAGGACGTTCCGGCGGGGCCCTCAGCGCAGTCCTTCCTCCGCAGCATCCAGGGAGGGGCGGGCGGAGCCTGAAAACCCCCTGGAGCCGGGCCTGCCGCGTGGATACCGCAGCTCGGCTCACAGCCCTGGCAGTCTCTGCGACACGGCTCCGTCGGCCTCTATCCCTCAGCTCCGGCCCCCTCCACCGCCGCTAGAATGCCAGTGGCTCCGCACCTGCCCTGTCTCCACACTGGCAGGAGAGGACACGGTGGGCCGGGCTGTCTCCGGCGCATCCCCGAGGGGGCCGCGAGGGACGGTTGGCAGCCAACCCCATGGGCTGAGTCAGCCGAGCAGAAGGAAGCGGCCGGCAATCGCTACCCCGTGACGGGGTGAGTCAGCCGGCTCAGCCGCGGGAGAACAGCCGGGCCTCTACCGAAGGCCCAACGAGGCCTTTCCACCAACTTCCAGGGGCTGCAGGTCTGCCCCTCGGCTAGCCAGGCCTGTGGGGAGTTAGGACCCAAACAGAAACAGCCAGGCCCGTCCTCCAGCCCGGGCCTGGCCGGATTCGCTCTGAGCACTTGGAGCCCTTTGCTAACCTGGGTGACCTGTCAGCAGGCAGCTGGGAGCAGCAATGTGACGTCGCCCCTAGAGGCCCCTGGTGCAAGGCACTGTACATACCCCTAAGGAGAGAGCACCCCAGTCTGGCAGGGCCATACATCCGACGGAGAAGAGAGAACGGGGCTCTGCTGGTGTCCGATCACGGCTCTCGGCTCTGCAGACTCGGGGCCACTGAGGCAGGCCTGGCCTGGCCTAGACATCAGCCCTTTGGGCAGGTTTTTTAAGTTTGGCGTTTTCGGGGACATTTTTGGTCCTGTTTAGAACGCATGCTTTCCAGGGGAAATTCAACCCTCGAGCGCCCTGCCTGTCCTGTCCTTGTTACTCCGTGGGATCCAGGCCTCTCCGGCTTTGAGTCCCGAAACTCAGCGGCTGTCGATCAGGGTCGCTCAACACAGGAATAACAGAAGCTTCCTAAAAGTGGGGGCCCCAGTGCCCAAACTGTAGCCCCGATCCCCCACATCACCTGTTTCTCTTTAGACTCCTCCCCCATATTGCCCCTTCCCTTTAGGCTCCGCCCCCACTGCCCCTTCCCCTTAGGCTCCGCCCCCACCCGCTCTTCTCCCCATACCCCTCCAGTACAAAGTGATGGTCTCTTGCCCCCGTCTGCTCAGATGCCCCTGCCTCCCTGGAGCTGTGCTGATATTTAGCGGCTGAGGAGCCAGGCCCTCGTGGGACAGCCCCGAACTCGCACTGTGTTAGACTTCGTTCTTGGAGGTCGGGGCTGGCCCGTGGGTTTTGCGTTCCAGACCTGAGCCAAAGAAATGCTTTCTCCTTCCTCGCTGGCCCGTTCAGTTACGGGCCGCTCACGGATTCATTGGATGTTCATGTCTTGGCTGGCAAGATGTCGGGGGACGGCCGTTTCTATTTGTACAGCACCTAGCCCCCAAGAGCTGGTTGGCATGACAAGACAATAGCTCTGAAAATACCAACAGCCCCTGGTGTGTCGGTGCATCGCCTGCTCTTCTCAAACCCACGGGGACGAAATGCCAGAAGACCCGACGCTGACGTAGCGTTGTGGTTCGGACGGGACACACCCAACAGCGCGACAGTCAGAGCGGCGTTTCTCACGGTAACTGCAGCTCCAGAGCACACTGCACGCGCGAGATCGGCTCCATCCCTAGCAATGGAAAATTCTGCGCTCAGGCACCAGGGCAAACCCTGGGTAAGGAGGGCACCCGAGCTGCGAATTCCCGGCACCCGTGCGTGTGACACCACAGCCGTCGTGTAATCCCCTTCCTTTGAAGCCGCCGGTGAACGTCACCTGCCGGGCGCCGGCCGCAGAAGGGGACAGTGCATTTTCTGTCAGGAATCTGGCCTGCCAGCTGTGCAGCCCGCTTCTCGCGGCTGAAGCTTGCGTTAGGGTCTTGCACAGCGTCCGCCTGCCCAGCCCTTTAGCCGCTCCCGGAGGCAGCAGATACAGTGGAAAGTTTCAGGAACGGTTGCTTTGGATGCAGGTTGTCCCGGCAACGGTTGCTATGGAAAACATTTCAAGGCAAAATGTACAGTTGTGATCAGGCGTCCGCGGCGCCTGTGCTGGGCACATCTGGCTGGCGGCGGGGCGGGTTGTGGGCCACGGGAATGCGGCAGGAGAAGGGGGCTGGGTTGTTTTCCCTTCGCGGTCTCCCCTCTCCACCTCTTCCCGGCTGCGCCAACCCACCCACCGCTCAGGGGCCGCCCAGCTGAACCCAGCACCTCTGGAACACCTGGAGCGGAGCGGCGAGCCTGCCAAAGCCGGGCCAGGGGACGAATGGGGAGGCCTAGCGCAAGCCACTGCGGCAGGTAAACCTTCACCACGACGCTGCTACAGCCGGAGCCCCAGGCCTTCGAATCGCCGCTGGAGCACTGCGTGGGTTGGCATGGAGGGCTGGTGGGCCCAGCCCCGCCCCTTCTGCCTGAGGCCCCGCCTCCTCCGAGAGCTGATGTCCCCGGCTAGGGCCGAGTAGGACACACTGAGGCCCGAAGCTCGGTCGGGTTTCCGAGCCCTCGAGCGTTCCCCAAAGAGGGGCGCTGCTCTGGCAGACAGGACACGGGCAAGAGAGGAATGAAGTTTTATACTTGTGTCTGTCCCGGTACGTAGGCGAGGATGCGACTAAAACCAGCTGATTTATTTTAGATTTAGAGGCCCCCAGCAAATCTGAGGCCCTAGATGTAGCTCGCTTAGCTCGTGCGTCAATCCGCTGCGGCTTTCAGGACAATGCGACAGAGTGTGTGTGTGTCCGTGTGCGTGAGTCTGTGGGTGCGTGTGCATGTGTGTGTCTGTGTGCGCGCGAGTGTGTGTGTGTGTCTGTCAGGGCGTGCGTGTGCATGTCTGGGCATGCATGTGTTCGTGTCTGTGCGTGTGTGCACGCGCATGCGTACCTGTGTGTTCGTGTCTGTGCATGCATGTGTGTCTGTGTGTGTGCGCACACGCATGCGTACCCGTGTGTTCGTGTCTGTGCGTGTCTGTGCATGCATGTGTGAGTGTCTGTGCATGTGCGCACGCGCATTCGTACCCGTGTGTTCGTGTCTGTGCATGTGTTCGTGTCTGTGCGTGTGCGCACGCACATGCGTACCTGTGTGTTCGTGTCTGTGCGTGTCTGTGCATGCATGTGTGAGTGTCTGTGCGTGTGTGCACGCGCATGAGTACCCGTGTGTTCGTGTCTGTGCATGCGTGCGTGTGCATGTCTGTGCACGCGTGCGTGTGCATGTCTGTGCACGCGTGTGTCTGTGTGCACGTGCACATGTGTGCATGTCTGTGCGTGTGTGTGTGTGTGTATGTGTGCAGTTCTTCCCCGCAGAGCTGCACATCTGGCCTCCGCACTGTGCAGCAGCGACGGTCTCACCCCGACACACGTGCGCCTCCCCCCAGGCCCCTCGGCTTTGGGGGGGGATTTGAGCGTTGCCAGCGGGTGTGGCTCCCTGGGTGGGCAGGTCCCATCCATCCAGCTTGTGGGCATCTCCTGCTCTCTCCGTGCCCAGCCTGGCAGAGGACGTTGCAGAAGGGGGCACCATGGAAGGCAGGGGTGTGCACAGGGCAATGCTCCCCACACCATGGGCAGCAGACACGGGGCCGCCCGGCAGATGGTGGCCCCAGAGCCCCTGGTGGCCCAGGGGGCTAGTGGAGGGCACGGTGCCTGTTGCTACCGGCGTCGGTGCACGTGGCTGGTGACCACGCGGCGGCTGGCGTGGCACTGCCCGCCTTAGCAGGCAGTTGCTGTTATTCCTTTGCACCAGGGCATTGGGGGGGGGGCACTCAGAGCAGACCTGCTGGGAGGGAGATGACTCTGGGTGAAGGGAGGGGCCCAGTTCCGGGCAGCCACTAAGGAGCTTACGGCCCTCGCTGCTGCCTCCTGAACGTGGGCAAGGTTAATTGAGAATTAATCCCTCGCAGGCTTGCTTGGGCCGCCAGCCCAGGGGAACCGACCGGCTCTGCTCGGCCACGTGCCAGCCCCGGCCCCAGCAGGGCTGCCAGTCCACGCGTGATCGTAGCCCCACGGGGGTGTGAGTGCTGATCCAGTGCCTCTCCACTGGAGCGCTCCCAGCGGACGGGGAAACTGAGGCATGGGCTGGCAAAGTGACTTGGAGAGGGTCACCCAGCAACCGAGCCAAGACGAGAAGCTGGCTCTCATGAGTCATGAGGCCACTGGCCACGCCCTGGGAACGGTGCAAATCGTGGAGCCAGGCGTGGGGCCGAGAGCTCTGTGTTCAGTCCTGTCCTGTTCTTAACCCACCCCAGTGCTCAGCTCCCCAAGCACCTGCCCTGAGCCCCGAGGGCTGGGCTAGCGTCTGCCCCGAGCAGCTGGAGCCTCGCCAGCCATGGGTGTTCCAGGTGCCCACTTAGCCTCCGCTCAGGGACACGGCCCCTCCTCGCAGCCTCGCTCCCAGGAGCCAGGCTTCAAACCCTCTGTGCACCAAGTCTGCAGAGCCCCCTCGGCCAGCCTCTGCCAGCCCCTGGGCCAGGCCCCACTGGGCCCCATGCATTTCCCCCCTCTGAGGGTCTGGCTGCAGCAGCGCTCGTCTTCATTGGCATGATCATCTGTTAGGTGTATTACGGTAGTGCTTAGAACCCCAATCACCCACCAGGACCCCACTGTGTCAGGGGCTGCACATTATGTATTAGGTGTATTACGGTACACACGTATTACCGTATCGTGTTTGCCTAGGAGCCAGGGTGCTAGGAGCTGCACAGACACGGAGCAAAGAGACGGCCCCTGCTCTGTAGAGCGGCCAACTGCTGGTTTTGCAGGGACGGGGGCAGCTGTCACTAACCTGTGTGCCGGGCGCTGTGTGTCAGCTCCCCCCCAGCCTTGTAGAGCAGGAACTCAGTGTGGCTCCATGGAATTCCCTTGGCAGGACACTCCCCGCAGGCCAGAGGGACGTGCCAGATTGCCGGACTCACGGAGGAGAGCTCAGAGACACCCCCCCACCTCCCGGACCGGCCTGTTCTCTGAACACATCTGCTCCCGGGGCAGCGGATGCGGGAGCCATTCGGAAGGATGGCGACACGGGCCAGCCACCGTCACGCCCTCCCAGAGACCCACGGTAGCGAAATGCGGCACGCTGCTTGGGTCAGCTCCGCCCCCACTAGCTAGCTCTGCCCGAAAACCCCCCGAAGGGCCACGGGTGCATGGCGCCGAGAGTGCCGGACAGGGCTCTGTGGTTGGGGCGGGCGCCTAGCCAGCTACCACCCTGCCACACTCCCCTGTGGGGGGGCCCCGGCCTCGAACACCTGGCTTGGGCCTGGCCCAGGCAAGAAGCTGGCCTGACTCCCTGGCCCCATCCTCCGCTTCTCCTAGCCCTGCTGCCTCGCCAGCCCCTCCAGCTCGCAGACCCGCCTGCTCGCTCATCTCTCAGCTTCCAGTCGCTCCGGGCACGTGGCGCGAGAAACGGCCGCGATCTCCCCGGGCACCGATGCCTGGGCACACACAGGGCAACCTGGCCCACAGCTCAAGGCCGTGGCAGCATCACGTCCAGTCTGCTCTCCGCTCTGCCCCTGGCTGAGAGCGCTGGAGCCCTCTGCCCCAGCTGCATCTCCCCCTCCAGAGCTGAATCCCAGCTCGCCTGAGCCAGCCCCCTTCGCGTTCTCTTCCTGGCCCTCCCCGCCAAGAGGGAGCCATCACGCAGCCGCCCTCCGCCAGGAGAGGGCCCCCGGGCAGAGGAGGAAGAAGGACCCCGAGCGGGTGCAGGAGCAGGGGGAGATGGTTTGCTCCTAGGCCTCTTTGCCATGTCTGAACAGCTCATTAGCCTGTGGCTGGGGGGTGGGGGTGTTTCGCACCCAAAAGCCAATCTGGCGGCTAATTAAGAGTGCTGGACAAACGAGTGAGCCAGGCCTCTCTGGCCAAGTGCTTGGCAGCCGAGGTGAATACGGCCGGGGCAGGCTGCTCTGTGCTCCTCGCCCAGCATGGCCTCGTTAGCCCCAGAACCGGCTTTGTGCCGCTTCCTCCCGGGACGGGGCTTAATGGCCCAGGGTAGGGACACGGTCACCTGCCCGCCCCCAGGCTGCTCGGGGGCTCCCGGGCTGCGTCGGTCACAGCGATTGGCAGAGCCAGAGCCAGCTGTACCAGGGGCATGGGCGGGCCACGCACGCTGGAGACGCAGCTGCACAACAAATACTCCTCTGTGCAGACGGCCCCCAAGCACAGCATTGCCCAGTGGTTAGAGCCTGGCCTGGACGTTCCGGGCACTTGGCAGCAGACTCCGGCTCAGTCTCGCAGCTGGGCCAGTCTGGGCTTGGCCCGGCAGCAGCAGAGGGGCTGCGAACACCCCCGGGGAGCGGACGGGATGGCAGGAAGGGCTGTTTCTAGAGCATATCACCCCCCTTGCTAAAGTCAGGCTCCCACGATGCATCCCGGGGGCCAGCGTGCCCCAACCCCCTGGCAGGTGGCCTGCGGGGCTCCGGGCTCGCCAGTCCTTCCAGCAAATCGCCCCTAGAAGCGAGGCCATGGCGCAGGTTTGTGCGTGAGCCCTGCGCCGGTTCCCTGTGGGACGACTCACCCTGAGCCGGTCTGTCCACCACAGAGGACCCCGAGTCTTTTCCATCCAGGAGCAGAATAAACATTGTGATGTGCACCAAGGTATGTGCGGATGTGCACCACCCATAGAAACACAAACCTTGCTGTGAGCACCTCCACAGATCTAGCGGAGAGAGGCCAAGCTCACTGGCCGCATGCCACGTTCCCTGTCCTCCCAGGAGAGATTCAAATGCCGCCCCGCTGATTAGCAGAGCGCCTCCGGCTCGCAGCAAGTGCATCTCCTGGTGGTGCACAACCGCACCTGCCTCATGCACATAAAATTTATTCCACGCACAGATGAGAAACGTTAAAGGGAACAGCCGGGGCAGTCAGCAGCAGCCCAGGGAATGGTAGAGGGCTAATGTAGCATGCAGAGGGCATGGGCCATGGCTCTCCTGAATGTCATCATGCTAAACCCCCATCAACAGCCTGGAGTTGTGGTCCGTCGGCAGCTGAACATGAACCACCCCAGAGCCAGCGGCCTCGTGCTCCTGGGCCAGCTGCAGCTGCCCTCTCTGTGCGGGGGCACTTGCTTAACGATGGTGCGAGGCTGTGTCCAGACAGCCCCTGGACTCCACATAGCCGTCCACAAATCCAGCGCATAGCAAGCAGGCTCCCATCGCCCAGAGCTGCAACAGGATTACACGGGATTGAGTCCCTGGCAAGGGCCGGACACGCTAAATCCGCTAAGGCTGTATGGGATTTATTAGGCTGGAAATAATTAGGGCATTTCTCTCGGCTGGGAACATCACACGACCCAGCAGGGCCACTGCAGGTTTTACCCAGGGACCGTTCCAGGGCCCTGCGTGGGTTTTTCATCGCAGCACAACCAACCGAGGCAGCGGGGAAGGGAGAAACCCAGAAGTTACGAGATTAAAATCAGGCCAGGCCCTTTGGGGTTTAACGGGATTCAGGCTGGCAAAGTGGCTCACAGACCTTCCGGAGGGCAGGCGGCGGGGAGGGGAGGGGGTTGGCCTGGTCCCCCCCGCCCATGGTTGCAGGAGACGCTGGACCGAGCGCGTTCGGCCTCCTCCGGGAGATTCATGTCCCTTTTCTAGAGGGAGCTGGGGATCAGAGCCCCCCCGATCCTGCCTCACGGCCCTGCCGCCATAAAAGCGGCGCGCAGAGCGCCAGCTGCCACCCTGTTCGCCCCTGCAGGGCTGATACGGAGCATCCCAGGCTCGGACATCCCCCTGCCAGCCCGCCTCTGGTGCACGGGAAGCTGCGGACCCGCACACGGGCAGTCCTGCCCAGCGGTCAGAGCCAGAGGCAGCCGTCGGGAATGAGCCGAGGGCTGCGCCAGCTGTCTGGAGAGAGGCGAGGCAGGAGCAGGAGCAGCCAGGCTCAAGAGTACGCTGCCCGGGGCAGAGGCTTCGAGCAACCCTGAACCGCTGTGGGGCCTGAGCGCTGCTGCAGCCCAGCGGCTGGAGCCTTGGGCCAGGAGGACGCAGCCCAGGCGTGCCCTTAGGCTGCCCGGAGACCTCCCGACAGGTGTCCGAGCCAATCCAAACTTCTGTTCCCCTCTAGCGCTTCCGGCTGTACCAATCCGGCGCCGTCTGCCCGAACCAGGGGCAGACACACCCCGGCCTCTGCGGGGCTGGGCGCTTGGCCAGGCAGCCCGACATTAACGAGACGCCCGTCCGTTTCACGGCTCCGAGCCATTGTCACCAACGGCATTAATGTCATTCCCCAGCTGTGCGCAGCAGCCCCGGAGGGATCTCAGAGGGGGGCACCCCCCAAAAAAAGAGGGGGGAAGGGGAAGGGAGTAGCCAGACTCGCCTCGGAGTGCACAGAGTGGGAAGAAATGACACAGGGATTCCCGCCCCATCTCCAGGCTGCTGATCTTCCAGCCGACACCCCGAGCCAGAGCCTGCTCCCAAAGACGGAGGGGCCCCTGCGTAGTCATGTGACGCTCACGGGGCATGGGAGGCCGGAGGTCTCCCCTGGGTGCTGTCTCAGGATTTCAGTGGCGGGGACCTCCTCGTTCTCAGGGTTTCTTCTGGCTAGGCGGGTTCATCCGGTCTCTGGCTAGGAGCTTGGTAGTTTTCATGCCCTAAGCACCATGAGACACTAGTCCAGGCCTGGGAACTGGACTCTCTGGTTGGAGCCACGTTTGCCAACAGGCTGCTGAGGACCACTGGACGGCGTAGGCCCTGCCGGTAAGTCCCTGGGATGCACCCAGCCTGGTCACCGAGCGATGCTGATTCACGCTGCACAAAACCTCCCAGCACAGGTGCGCAGCTTGGAGAAAAAGGCCCCTGAAAACCCAGCTCTGAAAAAGATCAAAACCCGCAGCCGCCAGGGGCACGGCAATCCTGTCACTTTCCTTTTCATCGTACCACACGTTTTTGAAATGTGCGTCTGCCTGCCTGTGAGTCTGTCTGCTGAAGAACGCCTCCTGAACGGTAGGACCACCACGTCGGGCAGGCAGCTTCCTCCGGTACCTTACAGCAGGTCATCTGAAGAAAGGCATCATCCAAACTCCGGTCATCCGAAGAAGTGGGCTGTGCCCACGACAGCTCATGATCCCGTCTACCTGTTTTGTGAGTCGGTAAAGTGCTCCCAGACCACTGGTGGTTTTTAAGTTTATCCTGTACGGACTAACTCGGCTCCTCCTGAAGCTTCCTTACAGCAGGGTCAGGCTTTGGTTGTGCCCAGATCATGGGCTGTGCCTGGAAGTCGATTGTTTCTCATAACACGGAAAGGGAGGGGTCTGGTAGCAGGGACTGTTATACCACAGAATGACCACGGGGGGCAGCAAGGGGCCAGAGATGGGGGCCGGGACAGCTATAACCCCACTGGGCCAGCAGTGGAGAAAGGGACAGCTGTCTCCTATTTCAGAGAGTTTGTCTGTCCCTCAGCCGGGGGACATGCACTCTTCTGCCCGCTGCAGTGACCATGGAGAGGTGCTTCTCGCCTGGCCCCCAGCTGCTGCAGTGAGAGAGGGCTTGGGTGGTCTTCTCTTCCCGGGGCAGCCTGCATCCTGACCCCTCAACCCCAGCCCCACCCCCGAACAATGATTTAAATGAAGAAAAACAAAAGTTATTTGAGTTAAGGCCCGAGCAACATGGGGTAAATCTTCTAGTACAAAATGTAACAATTATTAGAGCCCTGTGTGGCTACAAAATCAGTCTCGGCCTCTGCCCAAATCATCTGTGGATACCTGCAGCCACATCCGTGGACGTGGATCCCCGCGGATATAAAGCGGAGATCTGCAAATGTGCAGGGTCCCAGATACGACGTTTGTGTCTGCATCTGCAAAAACGGACCGTGGCTCTCCGTAGCCACGTTGGCAGAGGCGGGTACCGGCGGCTGTGCAGATTCGCGGGGCTCTAGCCATGATATGAACGATCAATCCGGGGTGACCCATGGAGACGAAAACGCGAGGCAAGGGCTGCGGATAGACTAAGGGCTACTCTGAGCTGGGTGCTGACGTTATCAGTGGAGAGCAGCAGAGAACGGAGTACTTGTGCCGGTTTGGGTGGTCACCGGGGCACTCCCACGCCAGTACTTTGGGAACGGTGTGGCCCTGCCTTGGCCGGTGTGGGCTGGCATCGCATGGCGCCCGTCCCCCCAGTCTCTGAGTGCTGGGCTCCACCAGGGCCGGAGGCGGCTCTACCCTCAGGCCCAGCCCTGGCCAGCCCCCACCTCGGCCAAGGCAGGAGCATTTCCTGCCACTGGCGCGTGGTTTTGGCGCCTTGTTCCACGTGACTCAAGGAGGCCACCTGGCAAACGGTGCCGGGAAGGGCGGGGGGACAGGTCCACTTTCCAGGGCAGGGATCGCGGCGGCCGCACGCTTCCGCTCTCGCCGCAGCTGCCCGAGGCAGAAAGGTGTTTCCTGGCAGACCGGGGGGAGTCAGCAGAAAAGCTGCGCAAACACAAACAACAGCCGGAGGAAGCAAACCCCAGGGGAAAGTCTCCTCTGGCAGACGCAGCGCACGGAGCCCGGCGCCTGGGCCCGGAGGCTGAGGCTTTGTTGCGGCCGTACGGAGCTAACCCCGCTGCTGCCCAGAGATCGCTCTCAGAGCTCTCGGCGCAGGGCAGGGGTGCGTTCCGGGCACTAGGGAACGTTTTACCAGCTGGTTGGATTGCACTGAGGTGCCGAGTCTGCTTCCAAAAGGACAGAGCCTGCCTGGGGGGTGGCAAGCGGGGTCCAGGCCCCTGACACGGGCTCAGTGACCACAGCCACAGCCCCGGAACTGCCTTTGGCACCAAAAGAGCCCCAGGAGTGGCGGAGAACAAGGCTCCCAAAGGGCCAAACGCCCGCGTAACGATCCTTTCCACCGCCCGAGCGGCTGGCCGAGCCATGCAGAGCGGCGGTTCTCAGCGTGCTCCGGGGGCCGCGAGTGGCCTGCAGCCATCTTGCCGCTGGGCCGCGGGCTTGGGATCAGCCTGGCGGGGAGCGTGCGCTGGCGCTCCAGGCCCATCCCACGCCTGGCGGGGCAGACCCGGCCTGCGGGGGAGGAAGCGGAGCCGCACGGGCTGGCGGGCCGCAGACAGGTCTGCGCTGAGCGGGCTGGGCTGGGGCCAGAGAGCCTGAGAACCGCCAGGGCAAGTCCGGGACACTCACTGGCTCTGAGCCAGGCCTGAGCCCCGGGGCGTGGGATGGGGGGTGCTCCCGGCCCCGACAGGGCCACGCCAGGGTCTCCGCACCCAGGGCCGGCCCCGGAGCGAATGGAGCCCCAGCGGGGAGCGGCTTCGGGCTCCGCCGCTTCATCTCTCGCTGGCCTTACGTTTCACGGCAGCCGTTGCACCCCTCGGAGGCCTGACGTAGCTCAGGCTGCCAATGGCCGGACCGCCTTGGCTCCTGCCCAGCCCCGTCCCTTCTATGAGGCCCCGCCCCTTCGCTGAGGCCACACCCCCATCCACTCCATTCCCCTCCCTCCATTGCTTGCTCTTCCCCTCGCTCACTTTAATTGGACTGTGGAGGGCAGTGGGGGGAGAGGGCTCCAGCTGGGGGTACGGGCTCTGGAGTGGGGCCAGGGATGAAGGGCTTGGGATGCAGGAGGGGCCTGGGGCAGGGGTTGGGGTGCAGGAAGGAGTGCAGACTCTGGGAGGGAGTTAGGGTGCAGGGGGGGGTTCAGGTCTGGGGCAGGGGTTGGGGTGCAGGAAGGAGTGCAGACTCTGGGAGAGAGTTAGGGTGCAGGAGGGGGTTCAGGTCTGGGGCAGGGGTTGGGGTGCAGGAAGGAGTGCAGACTCTGGGAGGGAGTTAGGGTGCGGGGGGGGGTTCAGGTCTGGGGCAGGGGTTGGGGTGCAGGAAGGAGTGCAGACTCTGGGAGGGAGTTAGGGTGCGGGGGGGGGTTCAGGTCTGGGGCAGGGGTTGGGGTGCAGGAAGGAGTGCAGACTCTGGGAGGGAGTTAGAGTGCGGGGGGGGGGGTTCAGGTCTGGGGCAGGGGTTGGGGTGCAGGAAGGAGTGCAGACTCTGGGAGGGAGTTAGGGTGCAGGGGGGGGTTCAGGTCTGGGGCAGGGGTTGGGGTGCAGGAAGGAGTGCAGACTCTGGGAGGGAGTTAGGGTGCAGGAGGGGGTTCAGGTCTGGGGCAGGGGTTGGGGTGCAGGAAGGAGTGCAGACTCTGGGAGGGAGTTAGGGTGCGGGGGGGGGGTTCAGGCCTGGGGCAGGGGTTGGGGTGCAGGAAGGAGTGCAGACTCTGGGAGGGAGTTAGGGTGCGGGAGGGGGTTCAGGCCTGGGGCAGGGGTTGGGGTGCAGGAAGGAGTGCAGACTCTGGGAGGGAGTTAGGGTGCAGGGGGGGGCTTCAGGCCTGGGACAGGGGTTGGGGTGCAGGAAGGAGTGCAGACTCTGGGAGGGAGTTAGGGTGCGGGGGGGGGGTTCAGGCCTGGGGCAGGGGTTGGGGTGCAGGAAGGAGTGCAGACTCTGGGAGGGAGTTAGGGTGCGGGGGGGGGCTTCAGGCCTGGGACAGGGGTTGGGGTGCAGGAAGGAGTGCAGACTCTGGGAGGGAGTTAGGGTGCAGGGGGGGGGTTCAGGCCTGGGGCAGGGGTTGGGGTGCAGGAAGGAGTGCAGACTCTGGGAGGGAGTTAGAGTGCGGGGGGGGGGTTCAGGCCTGGGGCAGGGGTTGGGGTGCAGGAAGGAGTGCAGACTCTGGGAGGGAGTTAGGGTGCAGGGGGGGGGGTTCAGGCCTGGGGCAGGGGTTGGGGTGCAGGAAGGAGTGCAGACTCTGGGAGGGAGTTAGGGTGCAGGGGGGGGGGTTCAGGCCTGGGGCAGGGGTTGGGGTGCAGGAAGGAGTGCAGACTCTGGGAGGGAGTTAGAGTGCGGGGGGGGGGTTCAGGCCTGGGGCAGGGGTTGGGGTGCAGGAAGGAGTGCAGACTCTGGGAGGGAGTTAGGGTGCGGGGGGGTTTCAGGCCTGGGGCAGGGGTTGGGGTGCAGGAAGGAGTGCAGACTCTGGGAGGGAGTTAGGGTGCGGGGGGGTTTCAGGCCTGGGGCAGGGGTTGGGGTGCAGGAAGGAGTGCAGACTCTGGGAGGGAGTTAGGGTGCGGGGGGGGGGGTTCAGGCCTGGGGCAGGGGTTGGGGTGCAGGAAGGAGTGCAGACTCTGGGAGGGAGTTAGGGTGCGGGGGGGTTTCAGGCCTGGGGCAGGGGTTGGGGTGCAGGAAGGAGTGCAGACTCTGGGAGGGAGTTAGGGTGCGGGGGGGTTTCAGGCCTGGGGCAGGGGTTGGGGTGCAGGAAGGAGTGCAGACTCTGGGAGGGAGTTAGGGTGCGGGGGGGGGGGTTCAGGCCTGGGGCAGGGGTTGGGGTGCAGGAAGGAGTGCAGACTCTGGGAGGGAGTTAGGGTGCGGGGGGGGGGTTCAGGCCTGGGGCAGGGGTTGGGGTGCAGGAAGGAGTGCAGACTCTGGGAGGGAGTTAGGGTGCGGGGGGGGGGGTTCAGGCCTGGGGCAGGGGTTGGGGTGCAGGAAGGAGTGCAGACTCTGGGAGGGAGTTAGGGTGCAGGGGGGGGGGGTTTCAGGCCTGGGGCAGGGGTTGGGGTGCAGGACGGAGTGCAGACTCTGGGAGGGAGTTAGGGTGCGGGGGGGTTTCAGGCCTGGGGCAGGGGTTGGGGTGCAGGAAGGAGTGCAGACTCTGGGAGGGAGTTAGGGTGCGGGGGGGGGGGTTCAGGCCTGGGGCAGGGGTTGGGGTGCAGGAAGGAGTGCAGACTCTGGGAGGGAGTTAGGGTGCAGGGGGGGCTTCAGGCCTGGGGCAGGTGGTTGGGGTGCAGGACGGGGGAGGGGTGCGGGCTCTGGCCAGGCGGCACTTACCTCGGGTGGCTCCCGGAAGTGCCCAGCATGTCCTGGCCCCAGGCACCGCCCCTGCAGGGCTCGTGGGCTGCAGGTCCCAAAGGGGTCTGCGGTGCCGGCGCTCGGGGTGGGCTGTGGGCAGCACATGAAGATCCCTCTTCCCGCCCCTGCTCTGAGCAACCAGACACGTGGGCCACTTGCGGGGGCTGGGCAGAGCCAGGGCAGGCTGGGAGCCTGCCTTAGCCCTGCTGCGTGGCTGACCGGTCTTGTGGCCTGTTAAAGTCTCCTGGATGGCTTCTCACCGTCACTGGGCGCCGGAGGCCGACTGGCAGACTCCTGGCCCGTCGGCGGGTGTGTGTGTCCTCGGCTTATCCCGGTGCTCCAAGGCGATCCGTGCGTGCGAGGCCCTGCCCGTCGTGTCCAGTCGGTACCAGCAGCAGCCAGGAGTGCTGGCCACAGAGCGGGTCCGCGGTATCCATGGGCACCACGTCGGTTTTCTCCCCGCTGCTTCCGTCATCACGCCAGGCTGTCTCCCTACTCGCCCCTCCTTTGCATGGGAGCTGGACTCTTTGCCATCTCTCTCCTTTCCATGCAAGCCACACCCCTCTCCTCCACGCCGTCAGCTCCCTCGCCTTCCCACGCCGTATCTGTGGGAGACCGGCTCCTTCCCGGGAACAGGCCTCGCTTCCCTCCTTCCCCTCCGTTCACCTGCACGGGGGCCGGGCCACCTGAGCCGGGTCTCAGGGGTGCTGTTTCAGGCATTGCCCCGTCAAACCTGCCCCTAATCTGCAACCTAGACCGCAAGTGAGCCTTTCGCTCCCTCTCCTGACCGCCCAACGCTTCTTTTATTTGCACGGGGGACTGGGCCATACAGGGCGAGCCAAAGTCCACGCTCCGCAGCCTGCGAAAGTCACCCACCCTCAGGTGTGGGGCATGCACACGAACACCCGGTGTTTCTCTTTGCACTGTCCTGCAGCGAGGGGGCTGAGAGATCTTGCCGGCCTCTCGCTCAGCACGGCCCTGGCTGGTCCCCGCTGTCCCACTGCGTGTCTTAGGAACACCAGGCCGCACTCACACTTCCACAGTACAGCGGAGGTTTGCCATGTCCCAGCGGGGCTGTCACTGCGTGATCCTCGCTCAGTGCGCCTGGCGCTGCCCCTCCCTTACACTCCCCCAATGGCGCGTCTGGCGCTGCCCCTCCCTTACGTACCCCCAACGGCGCGGCTGACACACCCCGGGAGGTTCAAGGCTGGATCACCAATTCCAGCACAGGGTCCTAGTGCCCCACAGGCAGCGGCCTCACCCTCCAGCCAGGGCCCAGCAGGCCGGGTGGCCCCCTGCGATGGGCTGTGCTAGCCTGGGGGAGCTGACTGCCTGCCCCTCCCAGCAGTCATGGATCTGCCCTGAGAAGGGCCAGGATCTGTCCGGCCAGCAGGAAGCACCAGGAGCCCTACAGGGGAGCGCCTGCACAGTGCTGGCATACCCCCAAAGGGGACCCGGGTACTTTCTGAACTGAGCCTGGCCCCGGAGAATCGGACATCCCCATCTGTGGCTCTGTTTGGTTTCCGTCACCTTTCAGGCTGGTTAAACAGTCTAGAATGAGCCAAATTATTGCATTTGCTCTTTTTAAATATTGATAGCACAGTAGCTTTTTGCCAATTTGCTGGGTTCCAAGATTTGTTAAAAACTAATTATTAATGGCTCGCATGACTTCTCGGCCAGTTCTTTAATAGTCTCGGCTTCAAGTTATCCAGTCTAGCTGATTTAATGCTTTTAGCTTTAATAGCAATAGCCTCCTGGATTATTGCTGGAAAGTATCACCTTATCACAGTACGATATGAATACATCAGCCAGCTTCTTTCCAAATACGGAACAAAAATATTTATCAATTACTTCTTTCTATATCATAACTGGCAGTTTTTATCACCCTTCTCTAACTGGACCTATACCATTATTAGGGGCTTGTTTGCTCCTGAGATATTTGAAGAATTTCTTATTGTGGGCCATAAAGCTGTGGGCCATAGATAGTTGATTGATACTTTTAGCTTCCCTTATCAATTGTCTGCTGTTTTAATGCTGACTTGCACTTATTGCTATCTAATGCTTCACTTTTCCATCTGTTGCCTGTATGTGTCATACGACACACACACGCACGTCATGGGGTATACTCACTGCTAAGATGCCTCCTCCTGGCTGCAATGGGGATTAGCTCTGTCCAGGTCTGTCACTTGTTTGTGACTGGCTGCCTCTCACTCTCCCCCCCGTGTCAGGGTGTTCTCTCTTTGTGGCTTGGCCTTCTGGGGTTCTCTCTCCCTGCCCATTGTGCATGGACACTCCAATTGACTATTTCTTTCCCCTTTTATTTCCTTCCTTTTCCTTCTCTCTTCCCCCCCCACCCCCTCTTTACTTCAAAACTGGACCTTTAATGCTCCAGTCATCTGAAGAAGGGGGCTGTGCCCATGACAGCTCACAATCCCAGCTGCAGGTTTGGTTGGTCTCTAAGGTGCTGCAGGACTAGTTTGCTGCTTTTTCAGTTTTTCCAGTGACAGACTCACGCGGCTCCCCCTCTGGACAGACCCTTCCTTGAGGGTTGGATCCCCCACGTTTCCATTCACCTGTTGCGTTTCCTTCCTTCTCTCTCTAACGTGACTGCAGACTCCCTCCTGCTGGCCCTGTCTGCTGCCAGCTTCCTGGCTTTATACTGCCCCCAGACTACTCCCTTCTCGGCTGGGCTCCATCCTCCTCCAGGAGTTCTTTGGGCCAACTGGGACGCCTTGGGCAGGGAGCTCAGGTTATAGGCTGCCTGCCTGGGGCTGAAGACTTTGACGGGGGTCAGGCAGTGACTTTTGCTGCCAGAAGAGGGGTGCGATGCAATGAAGTTTGAGAACCCCAGACTAGGTTATACCTGGGCCTGCCTCAGCACAGGGGTCAGACCCAATGGCCTCTCGCGGTCCCTTCCAGCCCGCTGTTTCTGGGATTACCTCTGCTGCCCGGCTGTCCCAGAGTCATGCAGGAGCCTGGGAAATGCTGCTCAGCCCGTTTCCTGCTGTTCTGTGTAACAATATGGTTTTTCCATAGCCCTGTGGGAAGGCTGTGCTAGGCCTGAACCAAGCCTTCCTCTGCAGCCAGACTGAAGAGCAGCAGCCACCAGCTGTAAGGCCTGGTCACATCCTCACATTCCATCTAAATTGCATTAAACTAGTGTCACACCAAACCGTGAGAAGGGGATTTTGTCCTGAGAGCCCCCCACTGTCACCAGATAAAGAGACAGATCTCAAGATGGGGAGAGACAACTGCAGTCACCCCATTCTGTCTGGCCAGAAACTGCTTCTCCCTAGAGAATGGTGGGGAATCCTCATCCTAGGAGCATTGTCATTACAATTTCCTATTGTTTGTCTGTGTGATCTCTTTCTGGTTTGTAACTGTTCCTGTCTGCTGGATAATTAATTTTGCGAGGTGTAAATTGATTAAGGTGGTGGGGTATGATTGTTAGGTAATTCTGTTATGATTGGTTAGTAAAATTATACTAAAATAATTGGTTAAGGTCTTGCTAAGCAGGACTCAGGTTTCATTACATAAACTGGCGTCTAAAAAGTACTAGAAGCAGAAGGAAAGAAGCAAAAGGCTGGAAGAAGACCAAAGGGAAAACAAGGAACACCAAGAAGGGGGAAGACCTGGAAGAACTACACCCCTCCAAGACCCAGCCTAAGACCAGAGCTGCCAGGACGCTCCTGCATGACCGTGATGTGCAGGACCCAGAGAGACTGACCTTGCCTGGCCGACAGGGGAAGTCTGCCTGTACCGGGACTGGTGAGCACGACACTGTGTGCTTAGCATGTGCATTCTGCTTGTTTGGGAATTGTCAATAAATCGAGGATAAGGACATTACTGGGTGAGGCTCTTTCAGTGGCTAACGATCCTGCCAGCCCGCAGGAAGTTCCGCCCCGAGCCCGAGGAATTGGGTGAGGGCGGGTGTGTAAATTGACAGGGTTGCACCCTGAGCCCTAGGAACAGGGTAAAGGTGTGTGTCCCTACAGTGTGGAAGGGACAGAGACATTTGTGGAGGTAACACTCTGAGCCAGTCTCTGACCTGAATGAGACGCTTTTCCTCTGTCTCCTCCCCCAGCCCTCGAGCGCTGCAGCTAAAGGTGGGAGACACATTCACGGGGTCCTCACGCCTGGGAGCACCCCAGGCCAGCGGCCGTGCAGGACCGGTACACAGGAGGAAAGGGAGCCTGGAGCTCTGGCTGTGGCACTTGGCTGGTAACAGCAGCCGAGCCCCTGCCTGTGAGGTAGGGCCGTGCAGTGATTTTCAGATGGGAAACCGAGGCACGGAGAGACTAAAGGGCTGTCTACACAGGGCTCTCTCCTGCGTTTGAGCCCCTCTTCCACCCACCCACAAATCCACGGTCAGCGAGCAGCAGGGCCAGTGCTGGGGGGGGTGGGGCTGAGACCCCGTCCTGCTGGGACCAGGCCAGGCCCTGCCCTGCAGCAGCCACAGAGCCAAGGCAGAAGGGCTGCGTAGTGCGGACAGCCTCGGGCCAGCAGGTGTAAAGCCAGTGGAGTGTGAAACACCGAGGCCAGGGGCCTGGCCCCCAGCGCCCAGGGGTCACAGTGCAGCGTGGCCGTGCTGCAGGAGAACTGCGACCACGGAGTCGCCTCCCCTGAGCACACGGCCGGGCTGAGGGCAGGGGGCTGCAGCGGGACTTTCCGGGGCTGCCCCTAGACAAGTCACTCCCCCCCGCACTGGGCTCTTCCTCCCCTGCGGGCTGCTGGGGCGGGGTAGGCCCGCCGGCGAGACACACGCCAAGACACACCCCAGCCGCACAGGGACCGACTCCTTTATTGGTGCGAGCGGCCGGACGCTCGTGCCCTGGGGAGAGCCGCTGGGAACCACAGGGAGGGCTGCTTGTTTGAAAGTCCGACCACCCGTGCCCTGGCCCGCTCAGAGGCGTGTGGGGAGCCGAGCAAAGGCGAGAACCCGCAGTCCACAGCCCCGAGCACCCTTGGGAGAGACTCCGCCGGCCGACCCCCGGAGTCCAGTCCGGGCTCAGCGCATGGCGTGAGCCTCTGTCCCCTCTCCAGCTCTCCCAGGTGCCCCGAGGCGACCCACTCTGTCTGATCCCTCCCACTGCCGGCAGCGGGCAGGGCGGGGAGAGGGGCACTGCCCCAGCTGCCGCGGGGACTGGCTCTCGGCGTGCCCGTCGGGATGATGCCAGTTGCTGCGGCGGAAACACGCCCCTCCCTGCTGACAGTGAAAGGGAGCGGGCTAAGGCCTGCAGAGAGAAGCCGGGTCAGCGTTTTCAGCAGCTGGCTGCCTGCCGCCGGCCGGCTCTGGGCCCGCAGGACGTACTCCCGCCTGGCTCACGGCTTCATCTTGCTCATCCGGATGTCGCGCTCGATTTCAAACTGCCTGTGGTCCACGCGCTCCAGGAACGCCTTCCTGTCCACGTACCTGCGGGGAGAGGGAGCCGAGAGCAGCTGGGTCAGCACAGACGTGCCGGGGAGCAACGCCTGGCCCAGAGACCACTCCCACATGGCCTCCAATGGAAAAAGCTGGCCACGGGGGGCAAGCTGAGTACACTACACAGCAAACCCTCCAGTGTCCCCCCCACCCCAGCACTGAGCCCCTCTCAATCTCTCCAGCACCACCCTCCCTGGGGGCAGGCAAGGCTGTTCTCCCCCCTGTACAGGGGGAACTCACGTACAGCCAGACTAAGTGACTTGCCAAGGCCGCCCAGGCAGTCGGTGGCTGAACAGGAAACTCACCCCAGACCTCCTGTACCCCAGCCTAGTGCCCCCCCTTCTCCCGCACTCTCACAGCCATGCCTGGGAACAGGGCAGGGCAGAGACAGGCAACGCATGGCTGCAAAGCACCTCGCCATCCCTTCATGAGATGCAGCTGTATTGTGACGTGCTCTGCCACAAACCGTACGCCCACTGCCAGGGGCTGCACTGCTGTCAGAGAGCACCGAGGAGGGGGGGGCCCTTCGCTGGGCGCTGCACGTTACCAACGGGGTGAGCCAGGGCGGGGCTAGGGCAGAAGGGCGGGGCGGGGCGGGGCGGGGCGGGGCGGGGCACTGCATGTTACCAGCGAGGGCGATTTGGGAAAACCTGCCAAGCAGGGATGTTAAGGACTAGTCGACTATTCGATAAGCAAATGTGTATCAGATAGTCAGTCGACTAGTCGATTCCCCCCCCCACTGCCTCTATCAGATAGAGGCAGCAAAGGGGGGGAAGAGGGGGTACTTCAAAGGGGCAGCGCTGCACAGCGGAGCCTGGGATCAGCTGTGCAGCGCTGCCACGTGTGGACCCGGGGTCAGCTGGGGACTCCACAGCTGGTCCTGGGCTCCAGTGTGGCATTTCCACAGCTGAGCCTAGATTCTGGGGAGATGCCATGGGGAGCCTGGGACCAGCTGACCCCGGCTCCGTGCGGCATTTCAAATCGGCAGTGCGGCATGGAGCCCGGAGTCCACGCTGCGCTTCTGCTCTGAAATGTACAAGGGCCCCCACTGGGGACTCTTGGGGCCCCCGTGCAGCCCGGAGTCAGCGGCACTTCCCGCCGGCCCCGGGCTGCAGGCCGAGTTCCGCATCCTCCTTTGAAACAGAGCCCCGCGGGGGTTCTTGTACATTTCAGAGGAGGAATGCGAAGTGCCGATCGACCAGTCGACTAGTAAAATAACCGATAGTTAACATCCCTACGCCAAGAGCCCCTGGCACTGTCCCACCTGACGCCAGTGGCCCCAGCCCTCTGCCTCTCGCGGGTGCCTGGCAGGGCGCGGAGCCAAGGACAACCTGGGGCTGAGAGGGGGTGTGGGCACACCGGCCCTGGGCGGGGCTCGGCCCTGTGGAAGAGCGAGGTGGAAGGCAGGGCCGGGAAGGGGACCCGCCGGACAACAGCGCAGGGCTGAGCCAGCCAAGGGGGGCCAAGTCCAGGGGTGAGTCTGACTCACCCTCAGCTGAGAGTGGGCTGGCCGTGGTACGGGACAGAGGTCCGGGGGCCCAAGAGTTCCCGGGGAGTGAGGGGAAGCTAGCGGCACTACTGGACAACCTGCCCCATGGGCACGGGTAGGGCAGGCTGATGAGACGCCCCAAAGGGGCCGCATTTTCAGAGGCAGCTCCGTGGGCTTCGGCTCCCCCAACGCCCGTCTGAAAATGGGTGCTAGCCAGGTGCTGGCCCGAGGCCCCCGGGCCTGGAAAATCTGGTGGCAGAGAGGGCCTCTGGATAAGACACGAGATAACCCCCCTACCAACCTTGCTGGGAGCTGGGCCTTGGCCCCCCTCGCTGCCTGGGTCAGTGGATCCAGAGCAGGGCCCCAGAGGGAGGGGGCCAGCCCAGCACGAAACAGTCGGTCTGCCTGGCTTGGCTGGGGCGGAGGGAGAGTGGAGCTGCCTCCTTTCCCCCACACGCTGGGTTCACTCCCCCCAGCAGTGATGTCAGCGCTGGCGACTTCAGCCCAGTCTAATGCCGATTCTGCCCGGCCGGCAGCGAGGCCACGGCGCAGAAGCCGACACGTTGCTTGTGAGCAGCGCACATGTGAGGGGACACGGAGCCCCACGGGGCCACCTGCCCACAGCCACGCAGGGCCCAACAAGAGCCTGGCAGCGCTAACGGTGCCCTGCCAGCCCTGGTGCCAGCTGGGCGCCGCCCCACGGCAGGGCGCTCGCAGCCCCACGGCATTCATCCCGCCCGGGAGGCGCGCTGCCTGGTTCCTTAGCCGCTGTAAATACCCAGCCCTGTCGGACGTGGGCTCGCCAGGAGCTCGTCAGAGAAAGGTGAAAAATCTCGGCCAAGGAGGAGAGCGGGGTGCTCCCCTGGGATGGATTTCCTGGCCCTCCAGGGCCCTGCCAGGCTCTCGCAGTCACGCAGGGCCCCAGCCCCGGCTCTGCATGGGGCTCAGAGAGGAGAGACGTGGGGCAGGGTCCCCTGGCATGGCCCCACACGCCGTGGCCCAGTTAAGAAGCTGCCCCACATGCAGTAGAGCGACAGTCAGAGCCAAAGGGACGTCTCCTCCCTCGCCGGCTCCAGGCCTCCTATGCGAAAGCAGGACAGGCCCCAAGGGGCCGATGGAGTCCGGGCCGCACAAACCTATGTCCCACTGCAGGTGACAGACAGGCCCCGGGGACGGCTTGCAAGGGGAGGGGAGGGAGGCAGCGGGGCAGAGCCGCTCTGTGCCACCAGAGGAAGGAAACGGCAGTTCCCTCTCTCCACCAGAACAGGAGAAGCTGTCCTGAGAGGCGAACAGTGACCTTGGCAAGGTCGTTAAGAGCCTCCCCCTCCCGCCAGCTGCAAGCTTGCTATTTCCGCGGTGTCTCGGGCGCGTTGCAACGGGGGCCGGGGCTTGCCGGGCGAGTGGAGCCCCTGCGGGATCTCCGAGCCTGGCTGGGGGGCAAACAGCAGCCGAAAGTCGCAGAAGGTGCATGAGGCCTGGTTCGTCCATGCCAGGCAGGCACATCCCTCCCCCCGACTGCCCCTGCGTAGGGACTGTGGAGAAAGGCCCCTGACACGTGGCTGCGGGGAAGGAGAGGGCAGCAAAAGGGGCCCGTGGGAAAGGGCCGGGTGGCGACAGCAGCCAGGGACAGGCAAGTTGGTGCACTCCCGTCATGCCAGGCTAACGGCCGCCACGTTGGGCACCCCAGGCATCGCTCTGGCTCACTGCTGGGGTCGGACTCCCTGCCGTTTTGCCTCGGAGGGGGATGGGAGCCGGTCGTCCGGGGACCCCTGGGGTTGCACTGCGCTTCTCTTCTCTTCAAAGGCAAACGAGAGCTCGGGGCTGGAGATCCGACGGGGCAGGCGATAAGCAAAGCCCGTCAAGACTGCAGGTGCTCTGATCGCTTCTCCGCCCCAGGCTCCTGGCCGGTTTCACGGACGGTGGCATCAGCATGGCTGCAGAGCTCTGCCACAGGACATGGTGGTCGGTGTCCCGGGGTCCCAGGAACCGCGCCTGCCATGGAAGCCCGACCTTTCCGGCCTGCGAGCTCAGTCCGGAGGCGATCGGGAGCAAGCGAGGAGAGATGGACAGACCTGTGTGATTCCCCATGAGGTCATGTCTCCCCAGCTGGCCGAGCAAGCGCCTTTCGTGCAATTCCGCTGGCCCGCCCAGGTGTAATCAGGTGCGGCCTCACTGCGACCGTGTCCACCACCAGCGTAAGCAACTGGCCGCACCCGTGGCAGCTCCCGGGAGCTGATGGGCACGGAAAGCCCCCGTCCCTCTCTACCGAGGCCCAGAGCCCAGCGAAGGGGCCCTGCTGGTCAGCTCACCGCTCTGGGACATGGAGCTTGTGCACACCTGTTGCTCCCGGGACATTGGCTGCCTTTCCTCCAGTGCACAAACGCAGACGTCTTAGCTCTCCGCAGGGAGAGGATTTGTCAGGCCGCGCACAAAGCCCCTTCCCCATCCCGGTCCAACAGCGCCAGACCCTGATGGCCAAGGGCCAGCTCCAAAGCTGGCAGAAGTCAGAGCAGCTCCGTCGACTTGCTCTGCTTCAGTGAGTGCCCCCCCGCGCCCCGCCTGTCTGCGCGGAGGCCAGGAGCTGACCGGAGAGGCGGAGCGTGATGTTCGGCCCCGACAGCCACGGGCAATAAGATACCCATTGAATGAAACCACCGGTGTGCGAGCCTGGAGGGCGTGGGGTCTCTGCAGGCCCAGCGTGAGAACGGCGTCACGCGGGCCCACGTCGCCACTAGGCTGGGGAGACGTCCCCCCAGACTCGGGGAGCCGCTTGGGAGCGTACGCCCCTCCCCTAGCGCCATGGTTGGTTTTACCTCCAGCGACCGACGTTTATGCCACCCCCGAGCGGCACTGAGCAAACACGGCCCTGCAGCTGCGCTGGATTTGCGGCACCTGTAGCGAAGAGGGAAGCCCTGGGGCTGCGTGGTGCCCCCAGTGATGGCAAGGGGAAAACGTGCGTAGGCCTGAGAACCGTGCTGAGGGCGTAGGGGGCCAGGGAGCGCTCAGAGCTGCCTCGCGTCCTTCAACCGTCCCCACAACCATCCCGGAGAGATCAGTTGGCCCTGGTTACCCCCAGAGTGGGCCTGCCCCAGCCGCCCCCCCAGCTCCCTGGGAACAGCCCCTCTTACCCATCTTTCCCTCGGTTGTGGATGGCCAGCTCCTCCCCAATCCCCTCCTCCTCCTTGAAGCTCTCCCAGTCCAGCTTGGATTTCTCCAGCGTGCTCATCTTCTGCTTCTTGGAGCCAAGCTTCCCCAGGAGGCTGCTCATGCCGCTTGGCCGCTTCACCCTGTGGGAGACAAGAGGGCTGAGGCTCATTATCTGCGGGGAGAAGGTGCCCGCCCCGCCCCATGCCCCATTGCTAGCCAACCCGGGGCAGAGGCAGAGCTTAAGGGTCCCCTTCTAACACGGGGGCCAAATGAAATGTAGGGGCTGCAGGGCTGCGAGGAGAAGGGGAGAGAAAAGCCTGGAGCGTGGGATGCCTGGGCCAGGGCGACTGCAGCAAGGCAGCTGCTGCCGCGTCCCGTAACAGCCAGGAAGCACGTAGCTCATCGCGGGGCGAGCGCCTGCTGGCTCCTTGTGATCCACTGATCTCCTGGGGCCCCCAGTGGCCTCCCTGCAGCCGGGCCAGGGGCCCCGTGCCCCAGTTCCCTTTCGAGTCCCCAGCAAGTCCATGGAAGCCGATCGAGTCCCTCAATGTAATTTCACAGCACCCAGTGTGGATGGGCCCAAAGCATAACCCACAATGCCCATGTGCAAGCGGGTCCTGTTCTCACCCCGCCAGCCCTTCCTCCTGGGGCAAGCCTCTCCCCGCAGGGACCCAGCGGCCCCAGGGCAGCACCGCTCGGGCCGGCTCTCCAGCCAGAGCCACCCTCTGCCACCGCCCTGGCGATCCCCCCCGCCTGCCCCCTGCCGCCAGCCTTCTCCTCTGGCTGCTCTCCTGCTGCTGGCCCTCTTCAAGCCCCGGGGCTGCCTCGCCCGCGCCTGGCCTGCAGCAGGAGCTGAGCCCTGAGCCCTGGCTCGTTACTGGCCCGGCCCCGCTGTTACACTCCTGTTATGCCACTGCCCCACATGGAGGACTCCCCACAGGCCTCTGGGCTGGTTCTTACCCCCACACCCCACCAAGATGCTTGGTTAAGGCCGGGAGGGAAGCAGCGGTAGTTCCCAGTCAGTCAGATGAGCCCCAGGCGCTCAACTGTACAAAACACTCTCCTGCACCCTGACCCTCTGCCCCAGGCCTGAGCCCACCCCCCCACATTCAGAATCCGTGGGCCCCCCTGCGCCAGTTCTGTCATGTCACCAATATGAAGGGGATGTGTTGCACCGCCCCCGTGTTGCACGTCCTCCCCCCCGTGTCACAGGGGGTCAAGTGCAGACCGAAAGTCCGGCCAGATGGGGTTAGAGCAAAGGTCCATCTAGCTCAGTGTCCTGTCTGCTCACAGCGGCCAATGCCAGGTGCCCCAGAGGGAGGGAACACAACAGGGACTCATCACGTGATCCCTCCCCTGTCGCCCATTCCCAGCTTCTGACAACCAGAGGCTAGAGGCACCATTCCTGCCCAGCCTGGCTAACAGCCATTGATGAACCTGTCCTCCATGAATCTATCAAGTTATTTTTTGAACCCTGTTAAAGCCCTGGTCTTCACAGCATCCTCTGGCAAGGAGTTCCACAGGTTGACTGTGCGTGGAGTGAAGAAAAACTTCCTTTGGTTTGTTTTGAACCTGCTGCCTGTTCATTTCATTGGGTGACCCCTAGTTCTTGTGTGACGGGAACAAGTCAATCACTTTCCCTTCTTCACTTTTTCCACACCAGTGATGATTTCACAGACCTCGATCCTATGCCCCCTTCGTCTCCTCTTTTGTAAGCTGAAAAGTCCCCGGCTGTTTACTCTGCGCATATGGAAGCTGTTCCACTCCCCTTATTTGAATTGCCCCTTCCTGAATTGTCCCAGGGGCGCACCGATCTGCGGCATGGCCCATGCCAGGCACTCACAGCGAAGGAGCCGGTCTCAAAAGTCACGCCAAGTTCCAAGCCCAGCTTGCCTTGAAGCCTCCAGCAGCAGCGAGGGTTTCAAGTGTCAGAGTGAGCGTCTCACGACCGCAGCGCATTCCAGGGCAGCCCCAGACTGAGCAGCTGAAAACAGGCGGGACCAGCAGCAAGCCAGGGAGCGCTCCCAGAGCAAAGCCTGAGGCAGCCAGACTGGCCGTGGGGTTTAACAGCCGGGCAAGCAGATTTATCCCCATTCCCAGCCTGGCACCGCTTTGCACCCTGCTCCAGCCTGTGCCCTGAAAGCTGCTCTGCAGTCCAGTCCCGGTGCCTGCCCAGCTGGGACCTTGGGGCACCCTGGCTCAGCTCCCATCGGCCTCTCCCCGCCGTGCACCCCCTAAAGCCAGCCGGGTCTCTTCTGGCCGGCAAGCCCTTCAGAAGCAGCAAACCCTCAGCCAGGGCTGCTGCCGTTTCACAAGTGACTTCCTGTCCAAGTTGGAAGAAGCAGCTTAATCAGATGTCCCAGAGCGGTGCGGTTAGCACTGGGCACGGGCCAAGACTCGGCCTTCTTCCTCCTTTCCCACCGTGACCATTAAGCAGGGCTGCAAGTAGCCCCCCCGCAATTGCGGTTCTGGCAGCCAACGCCTCGGGCATGCGCAGCCGCTGCAGCGGGGAGCGCTCACGTGGGCATCCGCGCCTGTTGCAGGGCCGGTTCCCTGCATGCCACAGCGGCTGCAGGACAGGGATGGTGCGGCGACAAAGCTAGATGCGTCTCTCCTGAAGCAGAGATCTCTGAGCTGCTGCGTCCTCGGCAATGTGGAGAAGCCCTGAAAACCGCAGCCCGGCCCTGCGAAGGAGGCCCCGGTGAAACTGCCGAGCCATGGGAGGGCCAGTTTCGAGGACTGGCGAAGGCGGGAGAATCCGTGTTATGCCCCATGGATGCAAGGGGTGGTGTTAACAGCCCAGGATAGTTAGAAACCTCCTTTCCAGTGTTTTTCACCAGCCCTTCCCTGCCCCACACCACATGTTTTGGGGGCTGCCTCTTCTTCACCCCATGGTCAAAAGGAGCACAAGCAAAACCCAAGGGGATGGGAACATCTCCGCCCCAGACCAATGCGACTCCCGCCTACGGCCTTCTTCCTGCCTGTGGAAATCCCTCCGTCGGGGGCCCTCTCCCATCTCACCAGGACCTTCCCACAAGCCCCCGCAGAGCACCCCGGCCTGGGATGATGCTGAGCCACAAGCAGCTCAGCTCCGAGGGGGGAGCCTCGATACCAAGGTGATGGACATCCTCCACAAAGCACGCCCAGGCTCTTGCACAGCACAGGGACCACTCCGTCCCTCCTAGCACCTGCGATCCAAAGCTGCCCAGGTGTGGCTAGACAGGCGGGTGCAGCGTACGCCTCCCAGCCCCCCACGATGGAGGGTTTTATCCAGTGTTAATGAAGCTAATTCAGTAGGCTGGATGTGTCCCATTCATAGCCTGTCAAACCAAGCCGACAGCTCTCTTTGGTACGATAACAAGCCTGGTGGACAAGAGAAACGGTGGACGTGGTATAGCTAGACTTTAGCAAGGCATTGGACATGGTCTCACATGACCTTCTTATCAACAAACATGGGAAATTCAACCTAGATGGGGCTACTATAAGGTGGGTGCATAACTGCTGGATAACTGTTCTCAAAGAGTCGTTATTAACGGTTCACAATCATGCTGAAGGGCATAACAAGTAGGGTTCTGCAGAGGTCTGTTCTGGGACCGGTTCTGTTCAATATCTTCATCAGTGATTTAGATATTGAACAGAGAGTACACTTAAGTCTGCAGATAATACCAAGCTGGGAGGGGTTGCAAGTGCTTTGGAGAGCAGGGTCATAATTCAAAATGATCTGGACAAACTGGAGAAATGGTCTGAGGTAAATAGGATGAAGTTTAATAAGGACAAATGCAAAGTGCTCCACTTAGGAAGGAACAATCCGTGTGTCACATACAGAATGGGAAGTGACTGTCTAGGAAGGAGTACAGCAGAAAGGGATCTGGGGGTCATAGTGGACCACAAGCTAAATATGAGTCAACAGTGTGATGCTGTTGCAAAGAAAGCAAACATGACTCTGGGATACATTAACAGGAGTGTTGTGAGCAAGACATGAGACGCCATTCTTCCGCTCTACTCTGCGCTGATTAGGCCTCAGTTGGAGGATTGTGTCCAGTTCTGGCACCACATTTCAAGAAAGATGTGGAGAAACTGGAGAAGGTCCAGAGAAGCGCAACAAGAATGATTAAAGGTTTAGAGAACAGGAGCTATAAGGGAAGACTGAAGGAATTGGGCTTGTTTAGTCTGGAAAAAGAGAAGATGGAGAGGGGACATGATAGCAGTTTTCGAGTATCTAAAAGGGTGTTACAAGGAGGAGGGAGAAAAATTGTTCTTCTTGGCCTCTGGGAACAGGACAAGAAGCAATGGGCTTAAATTGCAGCAAGGGAGGTTTAGGTTGGACATGAGGAAAACCTTCTTAACGGCCACACTGGTTAAACAGGGTGGAATAGATTTCCTAGAGAGGTTGAGGAATTTTCATCACTGGAGATATTTCAGAGCAGGTTGGACAGACACCTGTCAGGGATGGTCTAGACGGTGCTTGGTCCTGCCGTGAGGGCAGGGGACTGGACTCGATGCCTCTCGAGGATCCTTCCAGTCCTAGTGTTCTATGAGTCTATGTGGAAATGCCAATATCAAAGGCGAGGGAAATTACCTTTGCAGTGCATTAACCAGTTAAGATCTTTATTCTAGCCCAAGTTAGAATCATAAAACCCTAAAGCTGGCAGAGGCTGAGGCAGCAATGAGTCCAGCCCCCTGCCCAAAGCAGGACCAACTCCAACTCAATCAGCCCAGCCAGGGCTTGGTCAAGCTGGGACTTAAGAACCTCTAGGGCTGGAGATTCCACCCCCTCCCTAGGGAGCCCAGCCCAGCGCTTCCCACCCGCCTAGGGAAATCGTTTGTCCTACTATCCAACCTAGACCTCCCCCCTGCAACTTGAGCCCATTGCTCCTTGTTCTGCCATCTGCCCCCACTGAGACCAGCCTCTCTTCATCCTCTTTGGAACCCCCTTCAGGAAGCTGAAGGCTGCTATGAAATCCCCCCTCACTCTGCTCTTCTGCAGATTAAACAAGCCCAAATCCCTCAGCCTCTCCTCGTAGGTCATGTGCTCCAGCCCCCCCACACCATCATTTTGGTTGCCCTCCGCTGGCCCCTCCCCAATGTGTCCACATCCTTTCTGTAGTGGGGGGCCCAGAACTGGACACAACGCTCCAGATGTGGCCAAATAAAGGGGAATAATCACTGCCCTAGATCTGCTGGCAACGCTCCTCCTAATGCGCCTCATGGGCCATTAGCCTGCTTGGCTCATCTCCAGCTTCTCATCCACCGTCATCCCGAGTCCTTTTCTGTGACAAGTTGATAGCATCGAATTTGTATGTGCACCCCAGGTCAGCTGCCTTCCTCTGTAATCGCAGGGAAGCAACTTTTATCCCATCCCTGAAGATCCAGGCAGGTTGGAGCGTTTCCCTCCAGGGTGGATGGCCGGGCTGTGCCGGTGGCGGCAGAGACACGATCTGGTCCCTGGCGTTCCCGCCCGGCCCCCGGGACAAGCAGGAAAGCCCCAGGGCGGGGAAGGGGAGCGAGGCGAGGAGCAGAGTGCTGAGGGGTTAATAAAGGGAAAGATTCGGGCCTAGCTGGGGCCGCGGAGAAGCTGAATAGTTTCCGTAGTGGCAGGAAATGGTTCTCATAGACGCTAACCACAGCTGGGCAAGTGCCGCCACCACTAAATACTTTCTCTGGGCTCAGCCCAGCCCGCCCACTCCTCCTCCGACAGGCAGCGCCTGCGCGCGAGGCAGGCCCGCCCCCGCCCCCGCCCCCGGGAAACCCTGCGCTCTGGCTCACAGCCAAGATGCCAGGGCCAGTTCTCGGTTGGGGCCAGCTCTGCAGCCGTCTCTCGGCTCTCAGGCGCCCTGCGACAGCACCAGAGAGGCGGGATTTAGGGTGCGGGAGCTGCTCCCTCCGAGGGGGAAGCCCTGGTTTGAATGAACCAGGCTGGGTGGTTCCCGCATGGACAGCGACCCCAATCGCAAAGGCAGGAGGAGCCCAGCTGTGGGCGAGGGGCTCTGTGACTCACTCCCAGGGCCGGCTGCGAGTCCTGGGTGGCTGCTTCGTCCCCCCCACGATGCCGCTCACACTGCTACACCCGGCACTACCCGCAGTGACGGCCCACGTGGATCAGGGCCTGGGGACACAGCGGCTCCCCACCGCATCCCGCCTCCCCCATCTCTCTGCTTCCCCCTCCTCCCGGCTTCCCCGCCTGGCCCCTCCTTTCCGCACAGTGGGGGACCACTGCTAGTGGCAGCTCCACGTCCCGCTTCCACAGTCGGTGGCTGGGCCATCTCCCACAGGGACAGTGAACCCGCCCAGGCAGCCAGCAGGTGTTCCAAAGATCGCGTGAGCCTGGCCGACTCGTACCCTAACCCGCGCTGATGCGATCGCAACCTGCGGGAGCCCAGACAAAACCGAGGTGCACACGGAAAAGCTGCTGCAAACACGGACAATTTACATGTGCCTTGATTTAAAACCGGGCCCGCTGGCTTGGGGACAGACTGGCACCCGCCGAGGAATGCCGGGGGGATTCTGGGCACGTGACAGGCACAGGTCGATTGCAGACGTGTATGGGTCTACTGTGCAGAGCTTTGCGTGGTCAGGGCAACTAGGGTCTAGTGCAATACGTTACATAGGGGTGCAAAACCCGTTAACTGATCAAAGGGAGGGCAGGCGAGAGTGTCGCTTTAGCCCAGCCGGAGCGCAGCCCCCCTCTGCCACCAGGGTGCCCCACAGGCAGGGCTGCGCCAGCCCCCACTGGTTAACCAATTACATCCCTAATGTTAACGAACAATAATACACACCCGCCTCCCTAGACATCACCAGTTACCCAATGAACGTCCCTCCCCAAATGAATAATTACGGTAACAAAAATGACTGTGCAATGCTGGAAATCCTAGTGCGCTACCGATCGCGCACAGCACCTAACCCACCCAGACATCCTTCTCGGGGGCTCCCAGCACAAGGACAAAAAGGAGCCAGCGATTAGCGCAGAGCCCTGGGAATCAAAACCTCCCCCCTCCCCAGCCCTGCCCGCAGCCTGGCACCTGGTGAGGAAGTGGCCTTGGATTGTCAGCCAGCATTACAGTAATCAAGCAGCTGCCAGGAGGGGACTGGAGCGCCCCACAAGTGGTCCAGCAGCAGGAGACCCAAGGGAAGACGTGACAGGCCAAGCGCAAGGCTGTCACTGACGTGCAGAGGCTGGCTGAGGTTTTGTCTATGTCAGGCCGGTGGGGAATAAAGATTTGCTAGAGAAAGGTGAGCTGTCATTCCCAGCCCCTGCTGGGAGCGACAGAGGGAACACCAAACTGCTGCTCTAGCATTGGGTTGTGGCCTTCACGGCTATGGCTGTTATTAACCCAGTGCACTGGGTTCACATGGGACTTCCCAAAACAGACAATGCACCTTTGCTACACCCTAGGGCTTTTATCCTGAGATCGCAAACCACTTCACGGAGGGGAACAGTCTGCATGCAATGAAATACCTAGGGCTTTTCAGCAGCAGATCTCAAAGCGCTGTGCAAAGTACCATCAGCCTCAATTTACAGAGGGGGCAACTGAGGCAGGGAGCGGCACCCTGACTTGCCTGAGGTCTCCCAAAAGGCACATGGCAGCGATCCCCAGTCTCCTCTCAGCCCAGCGCTCCCTAGGTGTGCAGACAACTGTTCAGGCTTTACAGAGCCCCCCTCCATCTTCCATTTGGTGTTCGACAGCCCAGTCCTGGACCGCGACGTGGCAAACGCGCAGCCAGCAGGGGGGTGGAGGAATCAGCCCCAGCTCAGGCAGGCAGGGACCCAGAGGGCAGCGGGACGCCTTCCTTTGCAGCAAGGGGCAGAGGCTGCCGGCTGGTCTGAGTTACAGTCAACGACGGATTCTCCGCCGCTTGCAGCCGGCCTCAGAATGCAAGGGCGTTGCTACCTCGGCAGGGTGGGTGGGGATGCGCCGGAGTCAGACCAGATGAGCACGCCGGTCGCCCTTGGCCTGGATGCCTGGGAGCCCCCGACCTGCAAGGTTCCTTGCGCAACAGGACGGCCTCGGTAGGGCATGGCCGGGGTTTCCTGCCCAGCTCGGAATGGAGGGGAAGAGACGGCTGCCGGGGAGAGCGCCCTTCCTGCTGCCCGGACAAAGGACACTGCTTCACACGGCTGCTAAGGGCTCGTCCCCACGGCCGCAGCATCCCAGCACTACAAAAGCCCTGGGGTGGCCCCAGCAAGGGGGTGGCCCCAAGAGGTGCAGGGGGATTAGGCCCCTTTCGGCCAGTGTAACTGCAGCCACGGCAGGGGCATGGCACTGGTAGAACTCTACTGATGTAAACTGGGCCCCTTTCCTTACTTCAGTACAGCAATTGCCCGCCGGCCGGGCCCAGGCTCCTTCAGCGGGTGGTGCACAAGGCCAGCACCGCCTGTGGCCTCACTGCAAAGCAGGCGCGGGGCCAGCTGAGCCGCCGAGAAACTCAGCTTGATCCTGAGACAGATTTTCCCATCGGGATGGAAGAGGAGTTAAGGGCAAGGCCCAGCAAACAAATTCACAAAGCAGCCCAGCTCTGTGCACTGCTAGGAGCCCTGGGATACCAACCCTGGCCCAGGCCCCAGGCTGGAGCCACTGTGGAGTGGACACATGGGGCAGGGGCCACTGAGCCACAGAAAAATCTGTTGGGGTCACGCAAGTGAGAAGCAAAAATCCAAAAAACAAACACCCCACATTCCCCTCATGCCCCTCATGCCAGAGCCTACGGGGGCCAGGCTAGGAGATCCCCCCCCACGCTCTGGATGGGGCCAAAATGAGGAATTCAGTGAGTGGGAGGGGGTTGCTGGGAAGCGGGCTTGGAGTGTGGGGTCTGGGCAGGAGGGAGGGTGCAGGAGCGGAGTGGGGGTGCGGCATCTGGGCAGGAAGGAGGGTGCCGGAGTGTGCAGCGGGTCGTGGGTCTGGGAGGGTGTAGGAGTGGGGTGGGGGTGTGGGGCTGGGCAGGAGGGAGGGTGCAGGAGCATGTAGGGGTCGTGGGTCTGGGAGGGTGTAGGAGGGGGTAGGGGGTGCGGGGTCTGGGCAGGAGGGAGGGTGCTGGAGCATGTAGGGGGTCGTGGGTCTGGGAGGGTGCAGGAGCGAGGGGGTGGGGGAGTGGGGTGTGGGGGCTGGGCAGGAGGGAGGGTGCCAGAGTATGCAGGGGGTCATGGGTCTGGGAGGGTGCAGGAGCGGAGTGGGGGTGCGGGGGCTGGGCAGGAGGGAGGGTGCGAGTGTGAGGGTCTGGTCGGGAGGTGCAGGAGGGGTGGGTGGGGGGCTGGGCAGGAGGGAGGGTGCCGGAGTGTGCAGGGGGTCGTGGGTCTGGGAGGGTGCAGGAGCGGGGTGGGGGTGTGGGGGCTGGGCAGGAGGGAGGGTGCAGGAGTGTGCAGGGGGTCGTGGGTCTGGGAGGGTGCAGGAGCGGGGTGGGGGTGCGGGGGCTGGGCAGGAGGGAGGGTGCAGGAGCGGAGTGGGGGTGCGGGGGTCTGGGCAGGAGGGAGGGTGCAGGAGTGTGCAGGGGGTCGTGGGTCTGGGAGGGTGGCAGGAGCGGAGTGGGGGTGCGGGGGTGGGCAGGAGGGAGGGTGCAGGAGCGGAGTGGGGTGTGGGGGCTGGGCAGGAGGGAGGGTGCCGAGTGTCGCAGGGGGTCGTGGGTCTGGGAGGGTGCAGGAGCTCGGGGTGGCCAGGATGCGGGGGCTGGAAGCCCATGAGCCGGAGGTGTGCACCTGCCAGCGGAGTGGGGTTGCTGGGGCTGGCAGGAGTGAGGCGTGACAAGGAGCCGGAGTGGGCTGCGGGGGCTGTGTCAGCCAGGTGGGGTGGGTGTGCAGGGGTCATGGGTCTGGGAGGTGCAGGAGCGGTGGAATGAAATGAGGGGCTGGGCAGGAGGGAGGGTGCCGGAGTGTGCAGGGGGTCGTGGGTCTGGGAGGGTGCAGGAGCGGGGTGGGGGTGCGGGGGCTGGCCAGGAGAGGAGCCACAGGGCTCCAGTGCCAGCTGCCCAATGCTGCAGTGGGAGCTCCAAGCCTCAGGGGCTGGCTCCAGGAAAGCTGGGGGCTGGATAAGCCCCCTGAGCCGTAGGTTCCCACCTCTCACATTTCCCTGTGGGCTGACATATATTTCGTTTGAGCTGACAAGGCAATCCATCCATCAAGCGTTCGCGCTGTGTCACTGCCAGGTGTGGGTTTGGGTCTAATACAACTAGAGCTAAAGTTCAAGACGACATGTTGAAATGAAAATGCAGCACAGCTTGTTTGGAAAATAACCCTTCCAACGGTACAAACAAATCATTTGGGGGCGGAGACACGTCCCCAAATAATTTCGGTGCCCCACAAAATGCATTGTTAGCAAACTTCTTATTTCCTGAAAATCGGACCTTGGCTCCAGTTCCACGGCCCAGACTGGCGCACATACCGCAAGGCAGCAGCAGACGGTTGATGGCTTATATCCCTGCACAGCTGAGTGTCTAAATTGCACCCGCTCACACGGGTGATTATCTGGAGTAACGCCCTTCCGTGACGTCCACAGCTAGGCACCGAAATAAACACAACGTGACTCTCAAAGACACCAAGCGCCCGGTTCCTGCTGACCAATGGCGTGTGGTCATATTTGCTTAAAATCAAACCACCAACCACTGCAGCTCCACAGGCAGAGCAGGCCTGGAAAAAAAATGACTTCAAAGGAATTGTCTGAGAAAGTTACGAACAGCTGTAACCGCCGCACAAAATTACTCCACTGTGCTACCTTAAAACCATCAACGCTCCTTCCTGCCCAGCTATTCAGATTTTAATTGGCAATTGAGTTTATTAAAGAAAAAAATTGGCACAGAACAGAAATTCCTTCTCCCCTTTCAGGGAGGCAAACCCCAGTCTGGGGTGTTTCATAGCAGGGCCTTTGTTCAGCATTGCAGTGCGACAGCCTTGAAGTGCTCGGGGAACGTCGTGGCCATGCTCTCCCCCTTCAGACCGATGCCCTGACTCATTTCGAGCCAGCCGCGAAGCCGCTCCGAAGCGCGCATGAAAAGAAACGGCAATGGAACCATTCCAAGGCTCACGGGGTTTCAAAGAGAACGACTCTGGATGGCGTGGCAAGCGGTGAGAGTCCCACACTGGGGTTTTCTTCGCGCTCCGTGCCTCGCGGCGGTGGGACGGCTTGGAGGTTGTAACGTCCTCAGCCGCCGAGCCCGAGAACATGCCCTGCGCTCATCTTCCAGAGAGTGGGTGCCAGGCGCCAGCCGCAGGCCCGCGTCCAGTGACAGAGGTGGTTTGATAGCTGCCGGGGCTTCTATTCTGATCAGCGTCCCACTGCGTCAGTTTAACGCCGTCCTCCGAGCAAAAGGAGGCAGGCGCACCAAGGCGGGGGGCAGGGCAGAAAGGGGTTGAAAACCCAGTGCAACTGACAGGCTTGCGAAGGTCAGATGCAACACAAAGCAGGTTGCAAAGTCCAACCAAAAACGGAAAGGAGAAGAGAAAGATACCCCCCGATTTAAGCAGGGCTTCCCAACTGCATCTCTATAACAGGAAATAGCAGGTTACTTGAAACTCCAAGGAACCATTGCTTCACCGTCCCACGGAAAGACAGAAATTGTGCGGGCTGCACACAATATAACATCAGCTAGTAGTGACCTTGTGGGGCTTTGTGCGTGTGGGGGGAAGGAATAAACATTTGTACATTGCTACGTGCAGACACAAACCCTGCATCAGAAGTCGCTTCGGGGGCGGGAACACATCGCCGCCGTGGGCGTGAGAATTTCATTTTTTCACAAGCCAGCTCCATTCAAAGAGTAAGAAATTGCCAAATGGGCCACACCCTAATATTTGAGGGGAAGAGTAAGCAGGAAAAGCCCTAAAGCTCCAAAAGTCTGGAGAATCAGAGTCCTAGAACTGGAGAGATCAAGTCCAGCCCCCTGCCCTCACGGCAGGACCAAGCACCATCTGACCATCCCTAATAGATATCTGGCCAACCTGCTCTGCAATAAATATAAAACACCACAGTCCAACTTCAGCGAAAGGCAGTAGCTGGGCTCGCTACTGAAAGCGTCTCACAGAAGAAAGGGCACAGGGAGGTCGAGCGGCCAGCTCCTTGCTAGCTGCAGAGTCTCACGATACTTGCTGTTCTTCTGGAAGCTCCAGCTCCTGGAGTCATGTGATTCAGAGAAACGCTTGGATCTTTGGGGAGTTGACCTACATTTTGTCAACAAGCCTGGGTAGTGCAGACAAAGCTTTGGCCGGGAGATGCTCTGCTCCTCAAGTCACCAGCAGATTGCACCTGGACCTCACCTGCCCCTTGATGGATGCAATCAGGATTGTATTCGATGTCAGACTCTAGTTAGAGCCTCCTTGTCTGCCCTGCTGCTGGCCTGCCGACTCCATCTGTCTGCCCTAGCTCTCTTGGGAACTAACCGCAGAGCGATACAAGCATGGGCCTGGTTCGGGGGCAGATAACCGCCCACCCACCACTTAGTGCTGGTGTAAAACTCCTGCCGCTACAGGAGAATACGATTGTTTCCCTTCCCCTCTCAACCCTAGCTAGCATGTGGGAGAAAGCCCTACTCCCGACAGCTGTAGGGCCTTGCAAAGCTGGCAAGCGGCGCCGCGGGGAAACTCAGCAATGGACCCATGGTCCAAGGCCGGGCTTGCATTGAGACAGCGTCTGGCGGGGGGCTGTTCTGCTACCTCCCCACTGGCCGGGTCAGGGTATGCACTATCAAAGTGTTTTCAAATGGAGTGTCTGCTCTTTGCTGGTGCAAAGGAAGCCTTCCCCAGGGGGCTTGACTGCAGCTGCAGGCTGCAACTGGCCACTGAGAAATAAAAGCGGAGAGAGAGATGGGGACGCAGTGGGACCCCTCTCAGTGTGGGGGGATTCAGTGTTAACCGCTGCCTTGGAGCGCAGAAGTCCGCAGCTCCTGCAGGGAAGCTGGTCTTGTGGGTACATCTTGGGCTTAGGGGAGAGCTGAAGTAGATGCACCGCTGCCTGTGCCCCCGGCCAGACCGTCTGGAGCAGGAGGGAGTCCCGGAGCCGTTTCTCTAGGCAGCACCCAGCAGCTCCTGGAATTCCTCAGGTCTGATCCAGGTCTCTCTGCGCCTCGTCCCTCTTTGGAGCCGGACTGGGAGCCTCTGCCCCAGCCTCCCTACCAGTCTCCTCCCTTCTTGTGCCCGGCGCTCGGCTGGTGCATGTTCCTTTGTTGGCTGTTGGCCTCTGAAGAGGAGGAGCGCCTGCAGGCTGCCTAGACCCAGGGCTCCAATGAGCCGAGCAGGAAGGAGGAGCCCCAGGGAGCAAGAGAAGTGCGGTAGGTTGGATTTTGCGGTTTGGGACAGAAACCAAGCACAAGTTGGGGCTGGAGCATTCCGCACAGCCTCTCCCTGCGGTCGGCTTTCACTTCAAATGGTGTTGCCTCAAAGCCCCATGGAGACACAGAGCTCGGTCCAACAGACTCCGGCAGATCGAGGCACAACACAGACAACTGGCTGTGCCAGTCAAGTAGGGTTGCCAGATGGTTTAACCAAAAATACCGAACACCCCTCCCCTCGCCACCCCCCCAAAAACACCAGGGAAAATTCAGTTGAGAGAAAAAAAGGGGGGGGGGGAGACAAAAATTGTTGAGGAAAAAAAAAAAAGGACCCCGAGAGTTAAGCTCTCCTGCTCCGGGCCACACACAGCTCCCCTGCGGAACCAGGTAAGCACCTGGGAATTTTGCCTCCTAGCCAGGAAAAAAATCAGAAAATACCGGACATTTTAGGTGTCCGGTATTTTCTGAATTTTTTTTACCAGACAGGAGACAAAAATACCAGACTGTCCGGGTCAATACCGGACACCTGGCAAGCCTAGAGTCAAGGCCGACTAGCCTGACAAGCTTAGTTAGTATTGAGCTAATCTTCTGCGCTACAAGTGTCTTCTCCAAGCCCTGTTCTAAAGCTGCTACCGTTTGTAATCTCTGTATTAAAACCACCGTATCCACAATTTACGCCTCTTGACAACATTCACTATCAATCGGGGTCCCCAAGCCGTGGGGCGCACCCCGAGGGAGGAAACAGAGGAACGTTTGGGGGTGTGGCAGGGAGGCAGCCCCATCCAGCCCCATTCCCCTTTGCTCCTGGTTAAGGCTCCTGGCCCAGCTCCTTGTCCGTGGCTCGTTGAGTGTAAATCCATGACCAATGTTTGAAAGGAACAGAGACTGGGGGGGCTGGGACCCCTGTCTGATTTACAGAGTGACGACGGGGAACTGGGGAAAGCCAGGTGCTCTGTGTTAACCCCAGACCCTCTCCTCCCTGGTCCAGCAGTAACAAGAGTGAGAAAAAGCCACCTGCTCCCACAGCATCTCCCCCAGACCAACCCTTTGCCTCTTGCCCCACTTCCACCCTGCCGCTTCAATCGCTACGGCCCTGGTCGCTAGTGCCAGGCGTGTCAGACAGCTGGCAGGCATGCGAGCACCCGCGCCTCCCCATGCACCCAGCCTCGCACACCAAGGGGCACACGCTTGCACGGGGCACTCCCAGTGCACGGTACTGCGCAGAGGGCAGCCGGCTGAATGGGGCCAGGGTTAAATAGGCCTCGTTTTCTTAAGCCAACAACAGGCCTGGCCAGCCAGGCGGGTGCCAGGGTAGGAGTGGCTGGCCTTCCCTTTGCAGGCATCCCTTGGAATGGGCAGATGGGTCCTTGCTCAGCGACGGGAGGCTGCCTCCCCTGCCCTGCCAGCTGCAGGATGATGAGACTGGCCGCTGCTTCTGGGCCTCGGGACAGGTCTGTGTTAGACCCACGGAAAGCAGGGCGCCGCCGGGCTCCGCTTGCAGCACTGCGCACTGCCGGATCATTTGCATGCACAGTCACTGCAGCTGCCTGGGCACCTTGCTGGGCACTGGAGGGCGCACCTGCGTGCGGACAATTGTGGAAATTCGGCCTCACCTTGCCCTGCCCACTTCAGGCTTACAGAGTGGCCCTTTGTCTGGGGTGTTACTGGCTTAGGAATAAAAGCCCAAACTTCGGTGTGGCGACCCCAACTGCAGATTGCTTCACACCGGCCGGGCAGCCAGCCAGAGCCTCCGGGTCACTAGGCAACCTCTGGAAGAGCCGGGTGAGCGGCTGAGCCCAAAGCGCGGCTCTGTAAAGAGTTTGCATTGCACGCCTGTGCACCGCAGCAAGCCAGCCCACTGAGTAGCCCGTTAGCGGAGACATGCCCCCGCGAGCTAGAGTTCATGGAAGGGAAAAAGTGCAGCGGCAGCAGCTTTCCCCCGCTTTGGCTAGTCAATGGAGACAGCTGATCCTAGCCCAGTGCTAATTGGAGAGATGGGGAGGGAGCAGAGCGTGCGTGTGCGAGCGCACACACCAGCAGTTGTAGCCCAGCCCACAGTGTGAAAATCAGCACGATCATCTCCCTGATGCGCCACAATCCTGCTGACAACAGAAGGGAACCAGATACATTAAGGAGCCAACAGAAAGACAAAGCACTCGACACTTGAAGAAACCAGAACATTTACATTAATACAGGGCCAACGAACATTTTCCCAACAGCAATCCCAGCGAGAACCGTACCACCTTACCCGTATCCGCCGTCTGTGATAAGGAAACAAGTCACTAATGGCAGATTAGCACAGTACTGATTCATTAGCTGCAGCCAAAGTACAAGCTGGGGGTGGGGGTTACCGACATTCAGCCTCAGGCTGTTCACACGCAATCCGAGATGGAGCACACCCCCACGTTTTACAAGCACCGACTGTTAGTATAACCAAGAGCACATGGACATTCACCTCCAGAGTTCAAACACTGTGAGCGAGTCTCCCCAAAAGTCATGAGCTGGTCTTAAAAATTCATACAGTTGGGTTCTTTTTATTTGCCTTCTGGTTTCTGAACCTTTAGGGTACACTTGGGTCACATTTCCTAGCTCCTCAGCAGCCGCGAAAGCCAGAAATCTGCTGGTGGTTCTTTAACAAAAACTGGGCTCCCACAGCAGGGATTTTAAGAAAAAAAAAGACCCAATATTTGGAGACTTGGAAACACTGCTCCTGCTAGATTTTGTAGCACACCTCTCTTGAAATGCAGTCGGGCACTGGCCGGCTCGAAGGGTCTGTAATGAGGTACAGACATTATTTCCTAGCGCTGGCTGGTAAGAATCCAGACTAGCTATTACCTTGAGGGAGCTATTTGCTCACCTATGTGAAAAAGTTGGGTGGAAAGATATCGCTGTGAAACCCATGCTCACATCTGGCCCCTTTCTGGTGGCCCTAGCAGAGAGGCCCAGGGTTCTCCGTGTGCCCAAGAAGTGGCTCGCCGGAGGAGGAGGTGTTGCTGCTGCAGATAAACCAACGGGATGTTACCCGGGATGTCTGCTCAGCACCAAGGAGATGGTCTGAAGACTGGGTAGCAGCAGGCACTAGACAAGGAGAAAAGCGGGCAGCCAGACACCCCTGAGAGCCGAGCTGGGCTCTCTCTGGGTTGTGCCTCACCATCACAGCTTCCGGCCCCAGCAGCGCCCGTGAGGCTCCATTCGCTCACCGGGGCTGTCCGAGAGGAAATCTGAACTTGGGTAAATCCGCTTGGGCAAGCCCACATCCTGCCCAAGCTGTGCTGGCTCCACCGCTCTGACCGACAAACCGAGGCAGTAAAGCCCGCAGGCCTGGCCAGACACACCAAAGGGAAGAGCTGTGGAGCGAGCTGGGGCCATTTTGAGTCGCCTTTCCGGGGCCAGCCTGCTCGTACTGAAGCGAGAGGAAGAGGTCTGAGCGAAGTGAACCCGACAGGCTTTTCACCCCAATGATTCACCCCAAGGCGCAGCTTGGCAGTGGGCAGAAAGCAGGACTGCTCTCTCCTCCCCTCTCAGCAGGAAGACAGCTGAGCATTTCCCGGGCGGGCCCTGAACTCCTCCAAGGAACACGGGCAGGCTGGGCCCATTTGATTGTCAGTAACCAGTTAGGTTCAAAAAACCAAGTACCCCATCTCTCTCATCTGACCTGCCCTCTGTAGCCTGACGGAGGCCATGTGGCTCCTGGCCTAGGGGCTGCTGGCTTCTGCGGTCGAGGAAGAGATGAGCGGCCTTCAAAGAGATTATCTGGAATACTAGGCGGGACAGAAGATGGCAAAAAGGGCAAAGGAAGAGTAGCAGGAATCCTCCAGCTATGTTAACAGGTGAGCTACTACAGCCTCGCCCTGGCTCCTGACGGTACCGGTACTCTAGGCTCTCTGTTACCAACCCCATCCGTTGCACAAGGGTTGTACAGACCCACGGGGACCCTGCCCCAAAGAGCTTCCAATCTATGTGAAATATTCCGCTGCGCTAGGCCTAGCAGCCCTCACCTCCTTCCTAGCCATCCACACACACACCAGGCAAAATGGAGCATGGCTCCCTCTCACCATGAGCTGTGGAAGAAAGCCCGACTGGTAGCACTGAACACAGGGAAACGTTGGGCTAGGCCACTGCGAATAAGCCCGGGGTGGAGGCGCGAAGGGAATACATTTGCTCTTTTGCAGGAAATGCCATGATTTTGATTTTTTTCCATTTAACTTGGAAATTTCCTGCGAAACAACATCCAAAACCACACTTTGGTTTGTGCCCTTTAAAATGTGCTGTCCCGATCTTGACGGCTGGAACCCTCTCTCCGCAGGGAAAGAATTTCGTTCCAAAACAAAAAAAATCAAAATGGGCCCTTCTGAAAATGATGAACTTGCACGATTTGATGTTACTGAAACGCTTTGTTTGGGGAGAGGAGAGGGAGCAAATGAAGTTTTGTCCCAATCAGTATTTTTCAAAACATTTTAACAAAAACGACATTTTTCAAGGGAAAAAAAAAAATCACCAAAATGTTTTTCTAACAGCTCTACTTGGAATATCCCGTGCGGGAATGGCAACGAGTCATCCAAATAGCACTGGTCAAAGGCACTTCCAGCAGCCTGGGCAGGTGGGCCTCTCCCACACTGCACATGGGGGAGCCCGGGGGCAGGGAGCTGTCCGATCATACAGCAGAGTCAGGGATGACGCTAGTGAGCGAATCTGTGGAATCTGGGTCCCCTTTGGAACCACCTCCCCCCGTCCTTGCCTCTGCTGCTGTCTGGGGCACTGAGGCTGCGCCAAGCGGCTGGGAATTGGTTGCTCTGAAAGAGCTGCCTGGCGGGGCGCGGTGTCGGAGTGCCAGCACACATGCAGAGCAGCCCTGAGATGCCCCACGTGGGCTTCTTGCCGACGCCCCCTCGGCTAGCGGCTGGAGAGCTGCCGACCCAGACGCCGTGCGAGGCGTGGGGGTGAAGCCAGAGGAACAGCAGCACCCCCACGGTTAAACAGAGCGGGGCAGGTAAGTGAAGGGCTTTCGGAGACAGGGCATTACGAGGGCTTGATTCGCAAAGTAGGGTTTGGGGCTAAAGCTTACCAGCCCCCTCCGATAACCTGCCCTCTGGATCACGCCGAGGCGGCGGCAAACCGGCAGGCTGGAAGTGAAATAGGCCGTTTGACAGCTCTCCTGCTGCCCGGACCCGGAGGCAGACAAAACCAGTCACCCCTCCCCCAAATGTCGAACCAACCGAGAACCCCTCCCCCCAAAATAAAGCTGTTACCCCCCCGCCCCCACCAGCAGGGGCTGAACGACTGACAGGAGACCGCTGCCCTGCCTCCCCTGTAAGAGGTGACGTGGGACCCCCGGAGCACACGTTGGAATGAACGAGGCCTGTGTGCCGCTCTCCATCGCTGCCATGGCAACGGCTGCACAGGCAGTGCCAGCGTGCAGCCCGGGTGGGACGGCACGGCGGACACGCAAAGGGCACGCTTCTGTCACGCAGGGCTTGCTCCCTTTCTAGGGATGAAGGCAGCTGAAAGGGCTCTCAAAATAAGACCCCTCCCCCCGTCTCTCTCTCAGAAACACGACCCGGGCCAAGGGCAGCCCTCTGCATTTAGTTGGCAAACCTCCTGGAGGGCTCCAGGGTCTATCGCGGTCCCTGATACCTGTACCACAGCGCTGCTCAGTCACCAAGGAGAACTGCCAAAGCGAACAGAAGCCGAGTTTCAAGAAGCCCTCCCAGCGGCTAAGCTTGCACCTCGCGAGTCCTGCCCAGGTCGCTTCCTTGATGCCGCCGTCCCATATTTAGGTCACCATTGAAACACGCAGAACACAGCATACCTACTCCCCCGCATCTTGGCTTGCTTTCCTAAGATTTCCTCGACCACAAGCTACAATATCGGTAGTCCTCTCCCAGTCACTGTGTGGAGTCAGGGACAAGAGGGTGGAAGGCTGTCAGACCATGAGATCCAGGAGTCTCTTCCTTCACAGGTTTGGGGAGAGGAAAAGAAATTTAAACTCTAGATCGAAAAGATTATGGAGGAGTCTAAGACAGGGAGATGTCTTTTCAACAAGGCTGGAATAAGGGTCAGAGCAACCCTTTAATTTATGCAGGCGGGAACTAGCTGAGGCCAAGAGTTATTTAATTGTATTGTTAATATTCTGGAGAGAGGTTAATTGCTTTGCCTGCCGCTCATCTGCCTTGAAGTGAGAATTAAAAGCAATGAACAGACAGGCAGCTTATCTAGCCAGGCTGTGGTTTCTGCAGCACCTCACACTTTTCCACTGAAATGCCCTTTTCCCTCAGTTCGTAGAGCAAAATTCGGAAGGAGGAGAGAATGCGTCAGTGCAAGATGTTCCAAAAGGGACTGGTGCTTTTGGGTGCCTCAGCTTTGTGGTACAGAAGCAGAGACAGCTAAAAGGCCTGCTTCTCTCACCCACAGAAAGCTGAGCCCTTTGATGAGGTCTTAAAAGCTGAACACTCAAACCCCTTTAAAAATCTCAGGCTTAATATTTATACGAAGGGGAATCCCCAGATCCCAGTCAGGACTGAGAAACCCCTGCCCTTAGCCGCTGTACATACCAACGCCAAGCCACATGGAGCCGATAACCTAAGAGGCATAGCCAGAATTGTCCACAGATGGATTAATATGGGTGGGCTGCCTCCTCCTTTTCCTGGCTAAGGCTCTCTCTCTTGCAGACGGAGCAGCTCCTGTAAGGAAGGAAGGCTCTTTCATGTGCGCAGGCAGCTGTGTGCGCTGCAGCTTCTAGGCACAATGATGCCAGATGTTCTCTTGAAGAGAGAGAATGACATTTTCGATATTTTTTAACACACATTTTTAAAAAAGGCATTTGCTGAAAGGCGCTAAGTGGTTCCCACCGAGCAAGCACTCGTGAAAAGCCAGGACATCAGACAGAACGAGCGCGCTGGAAGAATGCCTATTTGATTTAACGACTGCAAACGAGGGGAACCCACCGTATCCCGCGGTAAACGGGTAATAACCATCAGTGTTCACATTTGCTCCTTTCTTTCCCGAATGTCGAGCTTCAGCTCCCAGATGGATACAGTTATGTCTTTGGCTGACAGATTAAAGAGTCCTCCACTCCCCACGTGGGAACACGGAGGCCACCAAATCACTTCTTAGGCTTGGCTATACGACCACACTGCAGATACTCACCCCAGCTTGTTGCAAACTATGTGTTGATAAAACTTCACATAGGGGCTGGTCTAGACGGTCTGAAAGCCCCACACAGGCCCTCATCCGCGCTATCAGAGTGTCGGGGGGCAAGTGAGAAGGAGGTTACTCTTCCAGTCTGGGGGGATTCTGCAAATGTTGCATGTGGAGTGATAGTAAAACTGCAGAATTTCCCCCGTACTGCACTTTGTTGCACAGCTGAGAACGGCCTCTCTGGAACAAGGCTAAACTGTCGTGCTCTGGTGGGGGATCTGGGGTGCAGGAGGGGGCTCAGGGCTGGAACATGGTTCCCAGTCAGTAGGAGCTGCAGAGCTGGCACTCCCGGTGAGGGAAGCATGCACCTAGGGGCCACAGTGACCTGGCAGCTGCTTCCAGGTGCCATGAGGAGCCAGGGCAGGCAGGGGAGCCCTCATCGACTGGACCCGGTTGGTGGTGCCAATGGGGGGAGTCCGAGTCCGTTTTCTACCAGGCACTCCAGCCGAAAACTGGGCGCCTGCCACCCCTCGCAGGCCGCCCGAGAACTGTCAGGCTTCTGCCATCTTTGTGCATGTGGTTCAGCTCCGGGTGGGCTGGACCCTCATCACCTGAGAAGTTGCTTCTTTCTGGGCTCTGCCTGGTGCAAGGAACCAAAGCAGCAGCAGCCATGTCCCTGCTGCCAGGCCCCGAGAAGCAACTCCTGGACTGGCAGCAGAAGACTGTCTCCTGCAGAGCACTTGCCATCTGGCACCTCGCTGGTGTGGGGGGGCTGTGGATGCGGCCCAAGGCAGATGTGAGGTGCTCCCTGCATGCAGACAATGGGGCTTTTGTGCAGTAAACCAGCAGGGGCTGGCCACCTTGTCTGGGGGGCTGGAGTTAATTGTACGCTTTGAAATAGCGGTAGGGAACACAGCCGGTGCACCAGCGGGCATTGTGTGCACACAAACGAGACTCTCCTGCAGAATGGGCATTGTTGGGCGCCTGACTCGCAAGACCCAAGAGAGTTCAGCTGCACAGTCTAGACCCTCGGTGCCTCTCTAGCCAGCAGAAAGCCCCCTGCAAACACAAAGCCCAGGAGTGCGGCTGGGTTCATTTCCTCCTCTATTTCCCTGGCTTCCTGTCCATTGTACTAGGAGGCTCAGTGATTCCTTTGGCAGCGTGCAGGGCGATGGAATCACGGCCTCACAGATAGACACACTCCTGCGTGTCCAGGATGCAAGACGACAAGAGAAGGGGAAGCGAGTGTCAGCCTCAACTATGGAAGGGGCAGCGCACACTTACCCCAAGAGGCCCTGCTAACACAAGGGCGCGACCCTGGCAAGTGCCGGCCAGTCGCTGGGAACAGGATCCATTCTACTGGCTGCTCCTTGGCACCAACCAACTTGGTTAGCATATACCAAGCACTCCTGAGAGCCCCACCCTACAGCTTCCCATCTCGTGGCTGCCAGTTATCTGAGGCCTTGTCTGCACTTACAAGGAGAGCCACACTGCGGGATTGATTTAGCAGGTCTAGTAAAGACCCACTAAACTGACCGCTGATCATGCTCCCATCGATTCTAATACTCCTTCTACTACTTCTAATACTGGACTAGAAGAGTAAGGGGTTGATGGGAGAGTGGGGATGCCACTGTAACTCGAAGTAAGGTATGTCGACTCCAGCTACACTATTCATATAGCTGGAGTTGAGTATTTGGTTTGACATCACCCCATAGCGTAGACCTGGCTGCAAAGAGTGGCTTTCCTACCAAAGTGAAACTTTCACCAAGGCGCACAGACAGACAGACAAGCCTCCATATTTCCACCTCAACGGTCACAGCCAGGTGGTTGCCCACTCACCCGCCATGACCAGTCACATCGTATCACCTCCATCTTCCCCCCGCTGCCTGTGACTATCATTTCCAGACGCTCAGCGATCATCTGTGCTTATTACAGCCGGTCGCCTGGCTCTGGGAGTGCAGTCATCAGGCAGGCTGTGCTGTCAGTTCTCAGCAACAACAAACCAATGTAAAAAACCAGGCTCAGGTGGGAGAAACAGGCACAAACCATAACCAGGGGGGAAAGGAGGATTTCAGATTCTAACAAAGCCAGCAAAGTCCCCTTGCTTTCCATGGCTCACAAAGCGCTTTCCATGGCTTTTGGCTTTGAGGCTATTTTCTGTTCCATTCCTGAGGACCTCAGGGCTGGGCCTGAATCCCTTTTAAATCCAGTAAAGAAACTAGGCCGGGTCCCTGTAGTATCTAACCCCTCCCTGTGAAAAAGGTTCCGTTTTGCCTAGTTCTGCAAATGAAACATGTCATGGGGAGCAGATCTTTAGAGCCATCTCTTCTGCTGCCACACAGCCTCTAGAAGCACGCTGTCTGGCAGCAGATTAAGGCTTCATGTAATTCATCCCCCCCTTATGGAGGGCTACAGCAAAAGCCCTTTCCCATGTTGGGTTCTCCCTCCTTTCTAACACGTATGGAAAGGAAGATGAGCAGGCAAACATGCAGCAATCAAACGGGAGCGTTCCTTTGCTGCTGGGGGGATTCTTCCAGGTTGAGATGATACCTGGGTCAGGGCAGAGCAGCAGGGAGCTCTGTATGCTGAGGGGCAGTGAGCGATCTCGTGCTCCTGAAAGCTAGAACGACCGAGCGCTATTACCCTTCACAAAGCACAACTAATTCCTTGCCATGATTAAGATGCACCCTTTCTCTCTTTCAAGAGAGGAGGTGGAATATAAAATCAGGCTGAAGGACAAAGGAATGGCAGCTACTAAAATGGACCCTGATTTTCTTAGCAGCGATATTTTTGGCAGCAGCATTTTAACCCCCCATTCCAGGAACTGCCGAAGCGGACTATGTGGGAAGGATTGCCGAGTCAGCTCTTGCTGTGGACTTCACAATGTGCCCTGTGTTTTCCACCAGGCTAGCATCATAGCAGGAGAAGGGGGAACGGGGGGGGGGGGGGATACCCACCACCGTTGGAGAAATCGGCACAGAATTTTGCAAAGAGCAGGGGCAGGCTGGGAAAAGCTCTGGTTCGATGACAAGCTGGAGAAAGCAAGGCCAGAGCATGGATGTATGAGAGTGACAATCCACAAGGTACCAGGAGCAGCCAAAGGAAAGCAGCGCCCATGAAACACTTTATTGGAACATAGGCAGCCTCTTTCTAAGTGTGAATCTCTATGCAACTGGAACTAAGGAGTTCCTATTGGTGTCTTACTACCGACATGTTCTGTAGAACATGCGCATTGATCGATAGCCTATTCATAAGATGCATTACCCGTACCACACACACATTTAAGCTCAAATAGTACAGCAGTCACATACCCTCCCAGGGCTTAAACCTTTGCTCTCACCCTGTTCTCTCTGCTCAGCCGCTCACACCGCCTTGCATTAGCTGAAGTGAGCTCTGGCCTAAGCAGATAGAAAACGTCGCTCCAAGTCCTAGCACACATGGGGGAAGCACCTCCCCGGTCCAGTGCCTGCACTGCTAGCATCCAAACCTAGGGAAGGCAGGAAGAGAAGACGACAACAGGGAGCTGGGAGAAATGGATGGGCTGGAGTTTAGCGATGTGTAAAGAGGCAGGCAACTTGTACAACCGAGGTATAAATAACACCAGCCAAACTGTGTAACCTTGGGAGCAAGCCTTCTGCGCAAGACGAACCAAACAGCGCTCACGAGACAGCTTTCCAAGGACGGCTGGCATACAGAACCTTTTCCTTCTACTACAGCTTGAACCTCTCTAGTCCGGCACACTCTGGTCTGGCAACATCTGTGGTCCACAATCCCTTCAAATTTGTTTACAGCCCCCAGGCCTGGCTCTTCACGGTCTGGGCTATTATTTGGCTCTAACTGGCCCCTAAATGTCTGCTAGGAGCACAGCAAGCAGGGGCAGTGTTGGTAATGCTGCTAGACCATATCGACCTCCTGTGGTCCGGCAAATTCCTTGGTTCGGCACCGGCCAGGTCCTGGACTACAGAAGTTCAACCTGTATATTATTATTATTGGCTCAGAGCAATAAACCTGACCTTGGTTATTTGGCCTCTTGAACAACTGACAACACAATTTACCAATACAGAGCAGGGATTTCAAGAGGAACCGCTAAGTGCAAAATGCACACACCTCCCTGGGGCTCCTCTGGGAATAGTAACTCTGACGGGTTTCACAAAGGGCATTTATTTCTAAATAAACAATTCAGCAGAGAAAGCCACTTCCTCCATCCACTGCCTGAGAATGAGTCACCGGGCTTCAGTTCAGGAGTCTCCCAGCTGGTATCAGCCCTCCAAATCTCACTTTGAGAAGCATCGGCTGATGCTGACAATTTTGCTGAATAATAAAAAAACGGAATAAAAAGGAATGAAACCGCGGATCCGTTTTCCCGCTGATCTGTGTGGCTGGGACTTCCTTCCTGCACCGGGAGATACATCAGTTCATCCAGAAGGCTCCAGGCCTGGTTTTCTTTACTTGCATCTCTGTCTGAATCACTGTCCTAACAGCGGCACCTTACAGACTAACAAAGATCTACAGACTCATGAGGAAGAGGGTTCTCCCCACAAAAGCTCAATGATTCTATGTATACTAGTGAGTCTCTAGGTGCCACAGGACTGCTCGCAGTGTTTAAAGACACAGACTAACCCAACTTTCCAACGGACAAAGCACAAGATGGGTATTACTTGGCGTGCTCAGGCTGACGCATCACACTAGGGACCAGGACGGCCATCTCCTTGCGCATCTTTCCAAAGCATGCAGGAAAAACAAGCTACATGATCACTGGGGTTTCAACTGGAGTAACAGAGCCGGGAGGTCTCATGCTGCCAGCAGGAAAACATGCTTGGAATTTCTAAACCTTACAGATGACAATTGCTTAACTCAAAAAGTGTTGCAATCGACACGGGGGGATTCTATCTTAGAGCAAGTCCTGACAGATAACGAAGGCCCGCTTGCAGTTCTCTGGCCTCTGTGACACAGGAAGTCAGACTAGACGATCCAATGGTCCCTTCCTGGCCTGGTATGAACCTACTATTTTGTAAATGGTTGGGTGCGTTTAGTGGAACACCCCATTTCCCATGGATCCTGGGTGCCTGGCACAACCCACAGGCTGGTGCCGCAATGCACATGAATCATCGTGCTACTCTGAAATAATTGCACGTGTGCACGCGCACACACACTCATGGGGTGATTTGCCAACACTTCACGTTCAGAACCCTTTATTCCTACACACGCGGGGTCTCTAGAATTGTCACGTAACACAGCTAAGGACGGCGCAGGGGAAAACCTGCCATACCTGGCTGTGAAATCCAAACCCATAATCGCTGACTGTATGGGCACCCTAAGAAAATACGCTGAGAAGCAGTCACTGCAGAGCCATCTGTCTGGCTTACATTGCCAGGGCTACAGTCAATGGCTCTCCCCTGTAGCAAAGTTACAGCCATCACAGGCCACATAAAACAAGTGGAAGCCATAACAGGCAATTGTTGCGCTGCCCCAACAGCCCTGGCTGCTGCACAGGGGGAATCGCCCAGCCAACGGGTTTTACAAGCACTAAGCCCTTCAGAGTCGCTGCAGAGTTTTGGGGGCAGCTGTGGTCTCGTCGCAGGCTCTCTGCATTCACTGGTCCTGGTGCAGAAAAACCAGGAGACTGAACCTCTGCAGTGGCTGCTCTCTCGTCATATTGCAGCAGATAGCACAGGTCTGGGCAGGCATGCCTGGCTTGGCCCCCTAGATAACGCCAGGGGCTGGCGCTTGGCGCTTCCCCGCACAGGACTCCACTCCCAGCAGGGAACGGCAGGCGCGGCTCCCTACTTCAACAGATCCTCTTCTGGTTGCTCCTCCAAACACGCCAGCAAGCGACTGGCAGCCTGAGGCCTCGCTCTCCTGGCTGTTAGAACTCGCAGAGAAAGAAACCCCGAGAGCAGGGGCGGGAACTGTCATTGGGTTGGGGGCCACATGCAAGTGAGAAGCCAAAACCAAAAGCAAACCCCTTCACTGATGTGATCAGCAGAAAAAGAGAGAGACGCTCACCTCACTAACACAACTCAGGGTGCAGGGATCCCCTCGCACGCCAACCCCCTGGCAGGCGGGGAGGGGGGGGAAGAGCAACCAAGGCTCAGGGCTTCCCTCCAGAACCAGATTAACTCAACAGGGGGCTCAGTGTGTGGGAGGGGGCTGGAATGGGGGGCAGGCTCTGGGCAGAAGGTAGGGGGCAGGAACAGGGTGGGGGTGCGGGGTCTTGTCAGGAGGGGTACAGGAACAGGGTGGCGGTGTGGGGTCTGGGCAGGAGGGAGGGGTGCAGGAGCAAGGTGGCGGTGGGGGGTCTGGGCAAGAGGTAGGGGGCAGGAGCAGGGTGGGGGTGCGGGGTCTGGGCAGGAGGGAGGGGTGCCAGAGCAGGGTGGTGATCCCTAGGTCTTACATTGTGGGAATAAGTAAATAACTTTTCCTTATTCACTTTTTCCACACTGATCATGATTTTATAGACCACTCTCATATCCCCCTTAGTCTCCTCTTTTCTAAGCTGAAAAGTCCATGTCTTTTTAATGTCTCCTCATATGGGACCCGTTCCAAACCCCTCATCATTTCTGTTGCCCTTTTCTGAACCCTTTCCAATGCCAGTATATCTTTTTTGAGATGACGTGACCACATCTGTATGCAATATTCAAGATGTGGACGTCCCATGGTTTTATATGGAGGCAATAAGATATTCTGTCTTATTCTCTATCCCTTTTTAATGACTCCTAAAATTCTGTTTGCTTTTTTGACTGTCGCTGCACACGGAGTGGATGTTTTCAGAGAACTATCCACAGTGACTCCAAGATCTCTCTCTCAAGTAGTTGTCGTTAAATTAGTCCCCACAATATTGTATGTATAGTTGGGATTATGTTTTTCAATGGGCATGACTTTACATTTATCAACATTAAATTTAATTTGCCATTTTGTTGCCAAATCACTTAGTTTGGTGAGATCTTTTGGAACCTCTTCACTCTCTGCTTTGGTCTTAACTACCTTGAGCAGTTTGGTATCATCTGCAAATACTGCCACTTCACTGTTTACCCCTTTCTCCAGATCATTTATAAATATTGAATAGGATGGGTCCCTTGGGGGACCCCACTAGTTACCTCTCTCCACTCGGAAAACTGACCATTTATTCCTACCCTTTGTTTCCTGTCTTTTAACCAGTCGTCAGTCCATGAAAGGACCTTCCCTCTTATCCCATGACAATTTACTTTACTTAAGAGCCTTTGGTGAGGGACCTTGTCAAAGGCTTTCTGGAGCTCTAAGTATGCTATATCCACCGGATCCCCCTTGTTTTGTTTCCCAGGAGTGGCGAAGGAGGGATCAGTTTGCATGAAAGAGGAGGATACAGATAGGTAGCGTGGCCCAAGCAGCTCATGCTGATGTCCGGCTACGGCGCTGAAGGGCTAGGAAGAGCACCAGGTAGAGAAACTGCTGATTGCTCCCGGAGCAGAAAACGATCAGATTCCCTCCCCTTGAGCCAGCCCAGATCCAGAGAAAACCACCACACTTCCTGATCGCCTGGCACTGGCCATGTGCAGCCTTCCCCAGAGTCCTCCAACGCAACAGCTGGTACCAGAGAGGGAACGAACAGTGGCGCTGTGGGACTCGGCCTTCGCTGAAGGCCCCAAGCGCCTGGCCTATTTTTTTTTTTTTAACAAATCTATTTGCAGAGTCCATGTAATTCTCTAGGAGCTTGGTTTCCAACACAACTGCTCCAGCGCTCTTCACTGGGGACTTGTAGGGGGGGAGGGGGAGAGCGTGTAACTGTGCAACCAGCCCGGCCTCGCAATACAGCGCCCACACACGGCAGGGAGGGACAGGAGCAGGATCCGTCCCAGCTTTCCATAGGATTAGTCCGAGGACTGGGGAAGGAGAAGGGAAAACACCATCACAGAGCTGTCGCATGGCAACTGCGACTCAACAGAGCAGAAGGCACCAGATTATGTTACCCATTGACCACAGGCAGCGGGTGGGGGTCTGATGCCCAGTCTAGTGTATCAAGCAGCAGATGGAAACTGAGCCCCGTGATTTGCAGTAGAGCGCCGACTAGATGCCCTAACCGAGAGCAGGCCCCAGAGTGCTTGGCGCTGTACGTAGCAAGAGCCAGTGCCTGCTCCGAAAGGGCTTGTGCTTCAAGCAGACAGAGGCTGGCAGGATGGTCTAGACTGTAGATCCTGCTGGCAACTGATGGTTGCTAATGAGCAGGAAGGGGCTATTAAGTGCGGCAGTGGCTGGCGGACGAAGTGCTAGGACACGCCCTCGCTGAGGCCAGGCTCCGCACGGCCCCGTGCTAACGCCTCTTTGAGCAGCCCTCCGACAGCACACGCCCAGGAAGTGCAGAGAGAGGTGCCGGGCAGCTCCGGCTTCTGGGCTGCCCTCTCGCCGTCACTGCCCTGGGTGGGCAGGTTCAGGGGCTGAGCACCGGCAGCAGGCACAACCCAGCCCAACCCATCTCCCCGGCTGCAGCCCTGCAAACCTGCCGGCAGGGGATGCGCCACATGCCCTGGCCTCAGCCTCGCACGCCTGCCTGCAGCAGGGGCTGGTCTTCAAACCGGGTGCTAACACGGAGCTAGCTAGCGCCCATCCCTGACTCCTAGTAACTATGGGTCGGGAGTGGTGCCTGGCAAAATGGTGTTCCTGTTTGGGCAGCCACGAGGCAGCAGCTACTGCACAGGTGGGAGTGTCACCTGCCCGAGACACAGGCGGCCGGGGACTGCCCATGGCCCCCAGGCAGTTTGCGGCAGAGCTGAGAACTGAGCCAGCTCTCCTGAGGCCCAAGCCACCCGCTGGTGATCCATGTGGAGCTCCCCGGGCACCAGCTGGTCCAGCTGCTGCTTTGGGGGCCACATGGTGTAATGAGGCTCCCAGCCAGGTGCCAGTCCCCATGCAATCCCACCGCAGGATGGGCATAGAAAGCACACCTTCCGCCCCTCTTCCCTCAGCTCCCCTGCGGCTCCTCCGAGTTCTCAGCGGCAGCAGGGAGTCCCCAAGGGCCAGAAAGGGGAATTACGGCTTCTGGAGAATCCCCACCAGTTTTGCATCAGGAAAGCTGGGAACTGAAATCTCCAGGCTCCCTTGGAACCCCTTGAGGGCTGCTCACCGTGCTCCACGTAGCTTCCAAAGCACCCCAGCGGGCCACCAAGTGTCAGAGCACGTTGCCTACCCCCCACCAGCAGCATGGCACGCTGGGAAAGCTCCCGTCCAATCAGAGAGAGGGGAGCCCCCTTGCCCTCAGCCATAGGAATCCAGGGACACACTTACTTTGCCTTTTGACACCCAGTGACAGGCTGGTGGGAAGAGGGGAACCAGCCACAGTGTGTTAAAACTGGGAAGCAGGGCCTGGCCGCTTGGGCGTTTCAGATATGAAATCCCTGATCTCAGATAGAGGCTGGTCACAGCAAACAGCTGCTCATTATCAGAGTCCATGCCGTGCCCGTTGCCAACCCAACAGGCCCCGGGATGAGTAAGAGACCCGGGTCCCCGCCGAGTGCCGGCAGCGGACGCCTCCAGGCCGGAGGGAGGCTGGCGGGGGAAGCCTGCGCTGCTCTTGCGGAGGCTGTGCCTGTTCCCTGGCTCAGCAGAGGGGCTGTTCGTATGGCAGCTCCCCCAGTGGCGAATCGGCATCAGCGGGTGCAGAGGCCAAGCAAGGGACCCCAAAGCGCTAGGAGTGCTCAGTGAGCCGGCTGGGGAACACACCCCCGGTGGCTTGGCAGAGCCGATCAGCGCCAGGCGCCGGACGCAGTTCAGGGGACTTAGCTCCGAGCCCGACTCTCTTGTCATGCCAGAACGTGGCGCACTGAGCAGTGCTTCTCCGGGGTGGGGGCTGGAGTAGAGCAGTACATGGAAGCTCTGGACTGGCTGGTTTCAGCCTAAAGCCAGGGAGATCCAGACCCCCCACGACCCTCCCGGCCACCAGTGAGAAGAAGAGAGAGGCAGAGCCACAAGCTCAGCCACCAACTCATTCGTGGGCTCCTGCTGAAGCGAGAAGAACGGCTGCCGCCCAGTGAAGTGACTATGGCTCTCAGGCAGTAACCGCTGCCCTTGCTAAGCCCGAACCAGGCTCCTGCTCATCCCAGCAGAGAAGCCAGCACTTGTAGCCAACAAGTCTCGCAGCTCGGCCCCAGAAGCCAACTGCAGCCAGGAGAGAGTCCAACCCCAGGGGCAACTGAACCAGAGGACTTGCAGTGCACTCTATGCCTGTCCGCGGTCTGACAGGGGAGATGGGAGCCAGGGCAAAGGCCACGGGGCGACACCCTAAATAGGCGCAGTCCCTGATCACGCCCTGGCACCACTTCTCCTTTCTGACACCAGTTTATATTGCAAGATGGACGCAGCTTCCTGCTGCCCAAAAGGCTCCCAGACATGACCTGAAGGGAACCAGAAAGCAGAAGACGGCCTTCCTGTGACGGAAACATGTCCCTGGCCGTCAGGAAAGAGGCCCTACAAAAGCAGAACAGAGAGAGAGCCCAGGCCAAGTCAGTTGGAAACAAAGGGAATAGTAGCACCCAATAGCCAGGCCTGTGCTTTAACCATTGGGCAATGCCTCCCTCACTTCCCACTAACACGCCCGTGCCCGCATAGGAACATACAGAGGGCTCCCCTGCATGTTTGCAAATGACCCAGGAAACCCCCCACAGCCAAAGGGCTGATTTCCACAGTGGCTCTGAGCGAGAGGAAAGCAGGGTTCTTGGGACCCCTGCCGCCCAGCGAGAAAACTGCCCCACAACTGGCAGCCGCCCAAGCCCCAGCCCCAGCCCCGTTTGCAGGGGGCTGTTTGGATTTTCTAAGACAGATGCTTTGAGAGCTTAAGGCTGCAAATAGCTGAGATTCCATTCTGCTGAGCTCGGCCAAGAGTTCCCAGCTAGCCCGGCTGGGGAATGCGCAGCCAGATCCAGGCACAGAGGCCTCCCACAGTCAGCCCCCAGCACACACTTGGAAAAGCGCCGGGGGGCCAGACCCTCAGGAATCACTCCCCACTAGGGGGCGGAGCGTTCCCATTCTGCACGGGCCGGGAGAGGAGAAGGTGGGTCTGTGATGGCCCCTTTGGAGGGGGAGATCGGCTGCAATCTTTGCTTTCAGCCCAGCCGCAAAGGAGGGGGAGCAGGCGAGCTCTGCACACAGGGCCTCACTCCTCCCCCGGTTTTCCCACGAGCCTGAGAAAGTGCTTCCGGGCAGCCCCACAGAGAGAATCAGGGTGTGTGGGAAGACACCCTGAACAATGTCCCAGCCCCGCGAGCAGAGGGCCCGACCCTGTGCCATGCGAGCACCCGGAGGCTTCAAGAGGACAATGCTTGAGGGGTCAGGCAGCTTGAAATGGCCTATCTAGGACTATAAGGTACCGTCCTCCCTCACTCAAGCTGAGGACACTTCCTCCGCTGTAAATGCTGCCCCTTCGGCGGCAAACGCTCTCAGGGTGACAACCAAACAAAAGCCTTGCGTTACAAACCAGGAGCCCCGCTGAGCCAATAGGAGTCAGTCCAGAAAGCAGCAGTCAGCAGGAATCATTAGAAGCACCCAGAGAGATGCAGAGAAATAAGAATGAGACTGAAAACAGACCAGAGAGCTGCAAGGGCCCACGCCGCCCTGAAAACAGCTCCTGTGCCAGATCTCGGGGAGTATGGAAACCTAGCTGTGGGGCACGAGTCACCCCTGGCAGCCTCACCTCCGTAGAAGAAAAATCCCCGAGCCGCGTCCGGCTCGCCTCAGACAGCTGGCACGCGTGCAAAGGAGCCAGCACGTCCAGCCTCACTGGGAGCACACTGCCCCCTGGAGCACAGCGGGGTGCCGGGGGAACCGCAGGCAAGTTTACCTAGTCGGCGAGGGCTCAGCCGTGCAACGACATACGCAGTGCACTATTAAAAAGAAAGCCCACTCCAAACAAGAGTGAGGTGCATCGGTCCTCGTGCGAGGCACGCCTGCTTTTTCACTCCTCCCGGGGCAGTCACACCGCAACGTCCAACAGCGCCACACCCGCCCCAGCACACAGGAACCGGAAGGCAAGAGTTCAGAAGGCAGGTGGTAGACCAAGCTGCCGTGAAAGCAGAGACGTGGGCCAGGCAAACCACGCAGCAGCTAAGAGGGACACAGGATTCCCGTTCTCGTGGAGCGCCCCTCTGAAAACGGACAGGCCCTGTCCCTCCGGGCTCACGCCGCGGCACGCCCTCCGCCACGGCCTGGCAGGCACTAAGGGTCTGGGAACACAGGACTTTGGCGGAGGCGCCCCCGGCTCAGGTGCTAAGATGCACCATGAAGACTCAGGGTACCTGCTTGTGAGCTAGGAGGGGGGCTGGGTCCAATGAGCTCCAAGCAGGATCCAGAAACAAGCCCTGGAAACAAGCCCTAGGAATAGCCCCACTCGGGCACAAGCGTAGCCAGAGGCTTATGGGGGACGGGAGCAGCCCATTCACATTCTCCCCAGAAGCGCCCCCCAATCCTCCTCCGCTCCCTGTAGAGCTGTGGCGGAGTCCAGGCCTGGCAGCGCTTCTGCTGGGATGCGGCCACATGGCTCAGGGCGAGTGGAAGGCCCGGAGAGCCAACCGTGCCCATGACAGATCTGCTCGGATGGCGTTTTGCCCTCCCTGCCCCCTCTAGCCAAGGAAGAGCTGGCTGCAGCACACAGGGAGATCACAACCGGTGGGAGAAAAGCATCAAGCGGAACACAACAGGAAGAGCCGCGTGCCGGGCTAGAGGCGTCCCGAGGTTTCCGGATTTCTGTCTGTCCGACCCGGCAGTGAGTCCCAGCCCAAAGAGCCAAAGCCAGCTCTTGGCGCGAAGGTGTGCCCCTCCCCGACACCAATGGGTGCGGCGCCCGCAGGCTGTGCCGCATTCATGGCAGCCCATAAGGCCGGAGAACGCCTCGGCGGCCACAAACCCAGCACTGTCATTTCAGGCAGCAAACAGGCAGGGCACAGCAGGGCTGGCAGAACAAGCCCAGGTTTCATTACAAATGGCTCTGGTAAGAAGCAAACGTGAGCACAAAGCTGGGGGAAACCACCCCCCTTTGCAGGCGGAACTTCAGCCCAGGACAAATATCTGCCCCAGACCCTCCTTTCAAATCCCACACATGGACTCACCCAAACCTCCAAGAGCGAGGCAACTCAGAGTGGCGGCCACTTTAGTCCTTACCCACGGGACACAGGACCTGCAGCAGGGCCGGCAGGAAGGGTCACACCGGCCTAGATGGAGCAGGGGGCAGGGGAGACAAGAAAGCCATGGGGCACAGATGGGAGGGGGTGGCCTTCCCCCGTCTCTCGCTCAGCTACCTGGGGTTGAAATCAGTGCTACTCCAGCAGCCTGCGGGAGGTGGCTCCTCCGGCATCATTAGTCCTTTGCCAGAGCGTGGCGTAGTCACACCACAGACCACCAAGGCTCTCAGGGCTAGGCACGTGTGATTGACTAGGCAGCCTGGAGCGGCTTCCCCAGTGTGAGCCCCGCACAGCTGTCAGAAACACTGTAGGAACAACATGGCTCTCTGGCACGGCCTCTTACGGCCCAGCACGCTTGCCCCCTTTTAGCCACGGCACAAAGGCTAACAGCTGGAAGGCCCCCTTACTCCCAGCTGATGTGCGTGGCGATGCCCGTAAATCCTAGCGCACGAGCGCTGCACTGGTACAGGCGCCAGGGAAGTGGCAAGGGGGAAGTGGGAAACCTCGCCGGCACACCTCTGAGCGTGGCTGGGGCATGCAGGCAGCGGTCTAGTGGCAGCCCAGAAGCCAGGCCGTCACTGGGGACAAGTCTCGTGCGTCAGGCCCGCAGCAAGCTGGAGGCTGGGAAACGCGGACTCCATGGGAACCAGCAAGCAGGCTCCCAAGGACTGACCTCATTAACAGACCCTGCTGAGGAACAGGGCTGGCTTCTTTGTGCCTGGCTTTAAATAAGGCCAAGTGTTTAGTTTGCTGCTCCCCAGAGCCGCCCCCGCCGGGAAGCCCTGCTTTTTATAGCCTGCCCAGTGCGGCGTCAGATGTGCCGGAGATGCGCATTCAGCCCCCCACGTCCCTCCCCGAGCTGGGGCAGGGCTGGCTGGCGGGCAGGGGAGCACAGGGAGTTTGACTTTGCTAACCCGGCTTTCCTGGAGGGCTCCAAGAGGCGCAGAGAACGGAGAATAAATCAGTAGGGGGCAGGTTGGCAGCATCCAGCATCCACACCAACTGCTGGCTGGCTGGCGGAGGGACAGCCGAGAGTCCAGCTCTCGGTAGCAGACAGATCCTTGCGCCGCGGGAGGCGGAAAGCACCATGCACCCACAGAGCAGGGCGTTTCACACGCCTTCCTCCGGGATCAGAGCCCAGGCCAGCGAGCAGTGACTGGAGCTCTGACATGCCAGTGAGCCGCAGTTCAGCAGCTTCCCGAGACCCTGCCTGGCTCAGGGCCCCACGGGTAGGTGATGTCATACACAGAGGCAGGCAAGCCCTGCCCCAGAGAACTCCCAGCATGCTACCAGCCCAGACAAAGGGCCCTCTTATCCCCAAGCAGACCGGGCCCCCCCCTCTCACACACACACACACACACACACACACACACACACACACACACACACACACACACACACACACACACACACACACACACACACACACACACACACACACACACACACACACACACACACACACACACACACACAGAGGTCTGCAGAGAAACACACACACACACACAGCACTTTCATGGCAGAGGACTGCAGAGAAACACACACGCACACAGACAGCGAGCGCTTTCATGGCAGAGAGGTCTGCAGAAACACAGGGCACGGCCCAGGCACTGGCGTGGCTCAGCGGCTAGAAACTGCCCGAACTGTGCACGTAGAGGTGCCTTACTCTGGCTTAGCCACGAAGCCGGCTGGCTAGCGAGCGACTTACCTGGACGTTCACTGGCTGGGCTCCAAACGGGGAGTGGAATTCCGGGGCGCGTCCCGAGGGGAGGCGGAGCAAACGCTCTAGGATGGACTGTCCCAGTGACGAGGGCAAGAGAAGCCGCTTTGCACAGCAGGATGTAGGGCTACGGTAGCAGTGCACGCTGGGCCTGGACGCGGCTCGCGCAGACTGACTGCAACAGTCTAGCGCCTTGGGTTGAGTTCCCCTGGAGCTGGTTCCAGGGAGGGAACCACACGCCGCCGCCCAATGTCCTGCGCTTGCCATGGCAACAGCAGGCTGCAGGGCGCGGCGGGTTTTGGGGCACATGAGCCAGCCACGTGGGTGTCAGACCGCTCAGCTGTGCCACCAACGGCTGGTCCGTGAGTAACACCAGATCACTCGTGCCGTGCCTCCCCTCACTGGCACGCAGGGCCCCAGGCCACGAAACACACTCAGACTCCCAGAATCCTTCCAGAGGGCATCAAGCCCGGTCCCCTGCCCTCCCGGCAGGACCAAGCCCCGGCAGGGTTTCAGCAGGCTGGTTCCGGCCTCTGTACACAGCCTGGCGGGGGGCTAGCGGAGGGCAACGGGGCCCTTTCACTCACGCTGGAAGCATGCTGTTTTAAAGGTGCACCCTCGTTACTCACGCAGTGTGGGGGGGGGGGGCGTGCCCAGGATCCTTGGTGCTGCAGTACCTGAGCCACACGGTGCGGAATGGCCAGCAAACTTGTGTGGCCTTTCTTGGCCCTCGGGGTACCGTGAGGAGGTACTGTGGGCAGCACAAATCCAGGCCCACCCAGCGCGGTGCTTATGTTAGCAGTGGACAAACGTGGCCCACGTGAGCACCTCCGGACAGCAGCTCCCGTTCCAGCCAAGGGCATGTGTGTGTGGACAAGCCTGGTTACAAAGGCCATTCCCCCTTGCTGGATAGCGATGTCCCAATCAACTGCTGGGAATGAGACACTTCCACCCTGATTTGATTAGCCTCACTGGCACAAGCACCCTCTTTCTGCTGTTGTCGTATCACACACAACACCCCCCTCCTCCCATGCATCTGACGAAGTGGATTTTACCCACGAAAGCTGATGCCCCAAGAAGTCCATTGGTCTCTAAGGTGTCCCCGGACTCCTTGCTGCCTTAACCCATGGTAACTCTGCTGTGCCTGCCCTACGCAACATGCAGGCTCTGCCCGGACTCGGTCTTAGCTTACTGACGCTTTCATGTCTCTAAGGAGCAGGCAGATCCAGGGAGCCTCACCGCCCTGTGTTTACATTTCCCCAGTTTAGCTAACAGGCGAGACAATACCCAGACAGATCGTTGCCGAGGGCCAGCCCGGCCGCAGATGCTGAAAAACCTACGCGATACCCGTTAACGTCGGCACTAACTCCCACCGCATCCTTCCAACCTTGCTTTTGGAGGCTGGAATAATGATTTAGTGGCTTTCATTCGACCCATGTGCCCATCAACCCCATTTTAGGTCTCGTCAAATGCAGAGATGGTGCAGGCCTAGAAAAACACACACTAGAACGTGGCGGCACCTCATTTGTGCCCTGGCTAGGTAAGAAGGTTGCCCTGAGATTTTCAAGTCATGGGTAAGGACTATAGTGGGCCGCTGCCCCTCTCTGGCCAGAAGGGGTTAAAGCAGGCTAGATGGAGCATGCACAGTATTGACCAATCAGAGAGGCTTTTAAGAAGCCAATCAGAAGGCTGCTTGCTGGGGCAGCCCTGCATATATAAGGAGCAGCTCAGCAAAGCAGAAGGCAGTTGGATCCTGACCAGGGAGGGTACAGGAATGGTTCCCAAGTGGAACTAGGCAGGGAGGCTACCAGGGCCAGGGGGGTGCAAGGATCACAGAGGAAGTGGCCCAGGGAAGAGAAGGCTGTGAAGGGGAGTACAGGAGAGCAGGACAAGGCTGCTACCAGAGAACCCTGGGCTGGGACTCAGAGTGGTGGGCATTTCCGGGTCCCCTTCTTCCCTCGTCCGCCACACCTTGCCACCAGAAAGAGTGGCAGGTACAGGCGGTGGCTTACCCCTGCTTAGAGGGGCTAGAGTGAGGCTGCAGTTGGCCAGTGACAGGCATGAGGCTGGGGGCTGCCAAACCCCCCCACCCCCGGGGGGGGGGAGAACCAGTGGGGAGGGCACTGCCAGACGGCAGCATCCTGACCAGGATAATGTGGTTCTGAGAGCATCGTGGGTCCAGAGCACAGAGTGTGCAGAGCAACGATGGGTGAGACACTGGCCAGAAGGGGGTGTCCTGCTGAGGATGGAGCTAATTCCCCAGGGGACCAGCAGGAGGCGCCGTGGCAGTGAGGCGTGCCCCGTGATAGAACAAGTGTCACAGAGCCACAGGGTGCATCTGACAGCCCCTCCCGACCGTCAACAAGACTGGGGTCACCCCAGGATTTGCTACTCAAGCCTGAGCAGCACCAACACCCGGAGCAACGTTGTACCTCAGCCAGGAGAGGGGGCCAGAACAGGAAGATCAGCATGCGTTGGGCCGAGGGGACGTCCTGCTCCCACTGAGATCAATGCAAAGCTCTGGCCTTACTCATCACGTGGGGCTCTCTCCTCCCCACGATCCCAGGCACCCCCCGGATGCACAGCCCATGCACTCACCCAGAGACTGTCGGAAGGGAAGCAGGAGTTGCTGGCTGGGTCTCCTTTTCTTGCTGCTTCAGAAAGGATTTGGCTTCTTTGGAGGCAGCATCCACTTCTTTTGTCACCCTGCGGCGGGGAGAGAGACAGCCATGTGTCACAGAAAGACTCACGCACAGTGGGAATCGCAAGCCCAGCAGGGGTGCACAGGAAATGCCTTCATGCGAAGTGCCACTGAGCCGCGTGCCCTGCGTTAACTTCCTTTCCAGAAACCACTGCAGGCGAACTCAGCCAGTGGAGATCCCTGCCACAATGCAACTAGAGCCAACGCGGTCCCGGGGCCTTACGAGTGAACAGAAATGTTGGTGTGTTCCAACAGGCCCGCCTCGCCAGAAGCGACCGAATATCCCAAATGGACCACAGGAGAGTCTGGTCTTTTTGAAATGGGCGCCTTTGACAGCAGCTGTCCCACCTGCACCCCCAATGAACAACGGGCTGGCAACATCTGCCATCCCGGTGAGTGATCCTAGAGCAGGGAGCACGTCTGCAGGGCTCATGCTCCAACTTCACGCTGAAAGCAGAAACGTGCAACAATCTCCCAGCTGTTAGTTTTGTTTCTGACCTAGAGGGTACAAACTACTGAACTCGTAGAAGGGTCAGCACTGCATCTGCCATGAGGAATTAAATACAAATATCAGGAAGAACACTCTCCAAAAGCCACTCTACCATTAACCACTGGGCTGAAATTGCAGCGAGGGAGGTTTAGATTGGACATTAGGAAAACATCCTGCCCGTCAGGGTGGTTAAACGCTGGAATAAGTTGCCTGGGGGGTTGTGGAATCTCCATCACTGGAGATATTTCAGAGCAGGTTGGACAGACACCTGCCAGGGATGGTCTAGACGGTGCTTGGTCCTGCCGCGAGGGCAGGGGACCGGACTCGATGCCTCTCGAGGGCCCTGCCAGTTCTAGTGTTCTGTGATTCCTGCTTTGTCAGCGTCCCCATTTTGCTGCCTCTCCCAGCGATGTGATATTCAGGTGCTCAGCCGCTCTTAACGAGGTTGCCCTGTTTCGTCAAATGAAAAGCCTCACCCCCCTTAAACAAAACCTAAGGTCTTTCCCAGCCTGGCTGCAGTTCAGCGCCCGCAGCCTGAAAGCATCCGAGGGCGGCCGGTGTGCCCCCACGCAGCCACGCACGGTGCCTCTGGACAGCCTCAGCCTCACCCGCCACCAGGCCTCACCTCCATTCATCCCTCGGTCGGTCTCTGCTGGCTGGGCAGGCGCATGTTCAGGTCAACAAATGCTGGCTCACCTCACACAGCGACTGTGAGAAATTGCTTCCGCCGGTTCCTAAGGCCTGCTCCCTGGAAAGCCCAGAGCCAGGGCTGACTGCTCCTCATACCCTGGCTGAGCCAACGCAGCTGTGAGGAGCAAGCTGGAGCTGGGACAGGAAGCAATTGTTGACTACAGACTCAGGCTTGAAGGCCAGGAGAGGCCATCGTGACCATCTGGTCTGGCCTCCTGCACATGGCAGGCCCAGAACCTCACCCGCCCGCTGCTGTACCAGACCCCGAGTTCCTGACGGCCTCAAACCCTGACTTAAATACTTAGAGATACAGAAAAGCTACTGTTTGCTCTAGTTTCAACCACCAAGTGACCCATGCTGCAGTGGAAGGTGAAACCCCCACGCTCCCTGCCCATCTGATTCAGGGGAAAATTCCTTCCCAGCCCCAAAAAGGGCAATCAGTTAGACCCTGAGCACGTCACCAGCGCCAGCAGCCAGACCCTGGGAAACATGTTCCGGAGCGACTCCTCCCTCGTGGCTACTTGCTATTAGGAGCTGCAGCCTGCCTGCCATGGCAGTCGCCCATCTCCTCCTGCCACCTCTCCATCTACTCAGCAAGCTGCAGCTGAAAACAAGCTCGGGTTTTGTCCCTGCTGCCCCAGGGGAGGCTGTTCTAGAGCTGCGCCCTCCCCGATGGCTCGACACTTCCCTCTGAGTGCACGCCTGAAATCGTTAACGGCCATTTCTACGTTACAGCTATTGGTTCTTGTGTCACATTGGCCCCGATCAACCAGTACACTCAGGTCTTTGACCCCATCTGTCACGTCCAAGAGATAGTGCCCAGCTCCTAGCAAAGATTCGTCTTAGTCCCTAGGTGTACGCCTGTGCGCTATTCCAAGTCATCGCCTCTCCGCTATTCCAGGTCCTGCGGCTCTTGTGAGCCAGTCCAGCCCTCCTCTATACCCACACTGCTTCCAGCTGTGCATAACCCCAGGTCGTACTAGCGCTGGGCCCTTTTTCACACCAAGGTCATTAATGAAACTTAATTAAGACTGATCCCTGAGGAACTCCACTAGTCACTCCCTCTAGCCTGACCGATCCCCCTTCAGCAGGACCCACTGTGGTCTTCATCCCGGTCCCACCGACGCCCAGCAAAGGGAGGCAGTGACACTGCACAGGGCCCACAGGCCAGAGTTGGACCGTTAATTAGAGGAAAGTCCAGCTGCATTCTCAGAGCCGTGGCGGCGTTTCCGAGGCCGCCAGGGAGGGAAATGCATCGGAGGTGCATTGAGACATCGAGAGGAGAACAGATAGGGAATTCTCACAGTGCTGCCAGCACTCAGGGACGGCAGCACCCGAAGGCCCGCAAGAAGCAAGACAGGGAGGGGATGAAGGAAAAACATTTTCATCTTCCTCCCGGCAGCCCAAATATGGAGGGGAAGGAATGCTGAGAAGTGAATGAGCATCCCGGCCCTGCTCATTCAGTGCAGGCAGGATTCACTTCATTTCAGCTTTGCCCCCACCTTTCCAACAGGCGGACCGAAGCCTCTCTCAAAATGAGGATCATTTGTTTGGAAGTATTTGCGGATCAGACTGGTTAGGGGGGAGGGGATCAATCCAAGAACAGAAGCCTTGCTAGCGCAGCATTACGAGTTAGAAAATCCAGAACGCACTGCCCACGCACAGCCCTCGGAGAGAATGCGCGTGTTGTGCCGTATTTATATACCAACGCTTATTGTACTTTTCGTTAATTTCATTAGACAGAATAAACTCATCGCCTTTACGTGGCAATTAGCTGGGACTCCCCGAGGAGCCCATGAGCAGGAGACAAACAGGCTCCAATTAAAACCGTCGCAGTGTCTATTTTTAAATGCCCCGGCTCGAGGCAGCTGCTCGACTCTCCTCCCGGCTGTGCAGCAGAATCTGCTCGTGTGCCGTTTGCGCAGAGAGGACAATGCCTGGACACCCTCTCCTGGGTGTTGTCGCCCCCCGGTCCCTCACTTTCACCCAGTGCTGAGGCTTGTCTCCAAAGCCCGGAGACGGTGAGCACCACGGCCAGAGTACACAGGAGTGCAATAGACATGGCACAGAACTCTGGGCTAGGCTCCCTGCTCTCCAGTCTGCCGGGGGAGCTGTCACCGGGGAGCCAAACAAGCTGTGCAACTCTGGCACATTTCTGCAACTTGGCAGCTTTGGCCAGGGGAGGGCAAAGAGGGAGCAGCAATCTGGGAATAAAACAAGGGTTACAGGAGGGAGATTGCAACTGGGAGCCTGCCACTATTCAGTCCGGATGCTCCTAGCGAGAATAACGGCCCATAAGGCTCTTTGGAGCAGACACAGCATCTCTTATGTTTGTACAGCGCCTAGCACGAGACGCGGCTCCTGACTGACTCCTGGCACTGCTCTCTGAGCACCTCACAGTCTTTACTGGATTTATCCTCATCCGCACCTGTGAGCAGGGCAACGCTACTACCGCACTATGCAGATGACTAATGGAGGCACACGGGGATTAAGTGACTTGCCCAAGGTCACCAAGGCAGTCCGTGACGGGGGCAATTGAACCCTGGATCTCCTGAGCCCTAGGTCAGGGTACCTAATAGCAGCAATGATCCACAGGAGCGTATGGTGGCTGTGAGTAGCTCCTTTTCTACCGGCGCTGCCTTCAGGGACATACAACAGCTCAGAATATTCGGCACTGCTCTCTGCCTCAGGCGGCACTCTGGCGTTTACCCTCACAACCCCGGGCCGCCTGGCTCCCTCACCACTAGACACCAGTGCCCCAAGATTAGGAAAGAAAGCGACCAAAGGACATGAAGAAGTTTGAGATTCCCACCTGACTAGGTGTGCGCCTGGGCCATGTGACCCACAAAGACCGGCCTTTCAGCGGTGAGACTCACAGGTCCTTGTGAGCAGAAACAGAGGTGCCCAGTGAGCAGAGTCATGTTAGCTGAGTTTCCACAGCCCACCCCACCTAGTGCCAAAGCCAGACGGCTGTGGCTAGGTCCTCCAGCCTCAAGGCAGGGCGCGTGCGGAGGGAACAGGCTTGCTTCACACCTCGGCTTGGAGCTCCCGCAGCGGCAGCTAGATGCACAGCAAAGCGCTTTGTGCGCAATTATTTACCCCTCCCTTTGGTCTGCCAACAGCTTCTCCGAATGTGTTTAAAAAACAAGCACCAGCCACAGCAGTGCCGAGCTGCAGATGCGGCAAGGAGCCCATTGCTCCTGCGCCGCACAGCTGGGGACGGAGCCACGTGGCAGAGAGCGAACTCAAACGAACCCGCGAAGAGCAGTCCGTCCCAAGAGTGCTATACCGCCTCCAAGTGACACCAAAGCGAGTCGGCAGCAAGGCCCAGCTGGGCCAGCGCTGGCAGTGACTTTGCATCGGTCCAACGTAACAGACAAAGGAAACGGGCTCCGAGCATGTACCTTTTACCCATCCTCAGCTCCCCGGCCAGGGGAAAGGAACCCTGCACTCCATTCCACCAGAGACAAGACCTCCCCATGCAGCTACCCGCAGCTCTCCCCCTTCCGCACTGGCAGACCTGGGAGCTGCTTATCTAGCGGGAAGAAGTCACAGTCGTTACTAAAGAAAATGACAAGACCTTTCGCACTAAGTACTTGATGAGGAACGCTCTGCCTGACTGTTTACCAGGATCCTACTCACACTTGCTTTTCCAGGAACAAACACAAAAATAAATATATTGTCAGCACTGAAACAAGTACCGACATATCGCGCCCACACACGTACCCTGTCATCTGCACACAGGAGTCTGCTGCCTCGCCTCATTTCTCTACAGGGAGTTAGGAGGGTGCTGCAATGAAGCTCCTCAGACTTTCTATCTGTATGGCACCAGCATATCAAAAAGCAAAGAAAGGCAGTGTTGCCTAGTGGATAGAGGAATGAACTGGACTCAGGGGGACCTGTCTTTTCCGCTGGGAGCCTTGTGCCAGTCACATCCCTGCTCTGTGCCTCAGTTTCCCCATCTTTTAATTGGAGAGTGACCTCTTTTGAAAAGCGGTAGGAGATCTACTTCTGAAAAACCCTAGCCCTTATTTCGAATTTCTCAGTGCCTGGGAACCCCAGCCACAGAGCACAATCCCAGGGTATCAGGCGCGCCAGAGAAAGAGCATGCCCTCCCCAAAGGCTTTGCATTCCAAATACGTTACTAGCAATATCGCTAGCTGTGTCTAACCTGCACAAGCTGCATACGAGAGCGAGGGGATACAGGACACTGACATCAGCCACTTTTGGCAAGCGCCTCAAGGACACTTTGCGGTGCGGCAGCCTTGCTTCTGAGATGTCCAACTGCAAAGCTCAGCAGTTCCCGTGTCTCCCCGTCGTTAGCAAGGGTCTGCCTACGGGCCCTGAAGAAGTGGAAGGGCCCCTCCTATCTCGCGAGTAGCTCTTTTCATGCAGCTTTAGACAGACTCATTTTAAAGTTCGTAGCTCTCAAAGCACTTCACAAGGAGGCCACGTTACATATAGGAATTCAGGCAAAGAAAAGGAATGCGATTCGCCCAGAGTCATACGACAGGTGAGGCGCACAGCTTGGAGAGAGCCCAGGACTATGGGGTCCCTATTACCTAGGCCACACTGCTCACACAAATTCACCATGGACAGACAATACGAGTACACTTTCCCCTAACCTAGCACCTCCTGTTTATACCAAGAACCTCAAAAGCGACTCTTCCACTCCATGCTGCACTCCCAAGCCCGAAGCCAGTATTCGGGCAACAATTTCTTAATGCATTCCACAAATCCCACTGGTTTAGGTCTGGCCCATACAGAGATTTGGTACCGGCACAGCTAGACGGGCACGTCGCCCAGCATGGATGCAGAAATGGACTTATTCTACTGCGCCCACACTAGGGCATCTTCACCGCTCCAACTGCAGTGCTATAAAGTTGCAGGGGGTAGCCGTGTTAGTGGGGAACTTTAAACCAGTGCACAGCTGTGTGGACAAGGCCCCAGGGCTGCCCCCGTGCAGGGTATCTTCCCTGTGCAGCTAGCCCAGCTTGGCCTGGCCTGGGTGCGAGCAGCCGCCCTCCTGAGCCCTTCCCATGGATCCACATCCTTGCTGCTGCTGCTCTCCCCCATCACGCGCACTGGGGGTGTATCCCAGGGCTCAGAGATGCTCCAGGATTCTTTCCGGGTCAGCTGTGTGGATTGTGGCAGAACGTGTCTCTTTCAGGGAGGTGTGGGAAAGAAGCCTTTGATACTGATTGCCACAGGAGTCTTGCCAGCAAGTTAAGGCAGTCTGGCTTGGATAAACGGACTGGAAGGTGGCTGGAAAGCTGGCTAGTTTGTTGGGCCCAGTGGGCAGTGATCAAAGGGTCAATGTCTGGCTGGCGATCGATTTCTAGCAGAGTGCCCCAAGGGTCAGTTCTAGGGCCAGTTTGGTTCAACATCTTTATTAATGCCCTGGATAAGGGGATGGATTGCACCCTCAGCGAGTTTGCAGGTGACACTAAGCTAGGGGAGAGGTAGATATGCTGGAGGGCAGGGATAGGGTCCAGAGTGACCCAGACACACTGGAAGATTGGACCAAAAGAAACCTGAATCCTGCACTTGAGACAGAAGAATCCCAGGCACTGGCATGGGCTGGGGACCAACTGGCTAAGTAGCACTTCTGCAGAAAAGGACCTGGGGATTCCAGAAAAGGACCTGGGGATTCCAGTGGATGCCCCTGTAGCCAAGAAGGCTAATGGCATATTGAGACCACCCCCAACTCAATCAGCCCAGCCAGGGCTTCGTCAAGCCAGGACTGCAAAACTCTAGGGATGGAGATTCCACCCCTCTCTTGGAAACCTAGTCCAGGGTTTAACAAGGTCAAGAGACAAGGCGGGTGAGGAAATCTCTTTTACTGAACCAACCTCTGAATGGGACGTGAGCTTTTGAGCTTGCACAGAGCTCTTCTTCAGCTCTGGGCCAAGCACGCGTGGTCACAGTCAAGTACAAGGGGAGCAGGGAGCTTAGCAGGAGCAGCTGACAATTCTGGAAAGCAGCCGCCCAGCTGGCTGGTTTCTAAAGGTGCTGGAGTTTGGAATTTGATCTGGGAAGGATGCAGGCGGTGGTCGCCCTCCGCAATGAGCTCTCCCCCAGCCAGGGCAGGACTGTTCTCCTCTGTGTATCTCCAAGAGCTTGGGCCATGCTAGTTCCAGGGCTTCTACCAACTTCCATTAGGAGATCGTTCCTCAGCCTCACATCTCACTGCCAGCAAGAGTCCTCCTGACACTCAGTCTACGTTGCATCCCACGCCTCGCAGGTATGCTCCCTGAAAGAGCTCACAGCACACGCCTGCAGACATGCCCCAGTGTTTCGCTGGCTCCTTAGCCAGGCTGGGGGGATGCAGTCAGTGCCTGCAGGTTTCCTTCAGAAGCCAATGCACTATGGTGCTCTGAGCTTGTTGCAGGGGGTTGCAAGGAGGTAGCTTCAAACTCCCAGCCTGAGCCACACAGCCAGTCTCCTGTACGGAAGATTTACCTTCCTTACGGGAAACGCCCGGCGGAAGGGCTCTCTGGGCCCAGAAGAACGTATTACAACTGCTAAAAATGGCGACTGCGCTGGTGGCAGATGCTACATGTTCTAGCCAGAGAGAAAACGTCACCCAAGGGAGAGCAGACTGGCCCGGATTTCCTTTGTGAGGGGTGAATGATGTAGCGCAAAGCGACAAGTCCAGCTCCTCTTCCCCCAGTGCCTTGTGGGAAACACAACGTCCCGCAGGGCTCAAAGTCTGGCAGTTCCTAAAACGGCCTGAGATGTTCTTTGTCCTGGGGGAATCCTGAGCCCCCAGCCGGAGAGCTGGCTCACTCAGCATCTCTTCTGACACGCCTGTCTAAGCCCGTAGTTGTCAGGAACAAGGAAGTGGCTTGGAGAGCACACACAGCAGAGAAGTTATGACAAGGCTCATCCCAGAGGCCTCTGGAATGAAAACATACGAGAGGCTCTCGGTCCCTCTGAGTATAACCGGGTAGCAAGAGAGCGGCTCTGAAACATGGACAGCTCGCTCGATCCCCGAAGCTTTGAGGTGCCTCGACACCAGGCATGCTTCTTTGCAGCCACGCTTAGACCCAGTGGCCATGCAATCACCTGATACCATCAGAGAAAATGACTATTAAAAACCCAAACCCTTCCTCCACCTGCAGCCCACATCTCTTGTCCAAGCCTGCCCCTTTTGGCCTGAGGCACAAACTGCCATCAGCTAAATCTTGGAAGCCATGGTCCTCTCCTCCCGTGAGAGTGAGGGCACAAGAACAGTTTGCCTCGGCTTTGCCAGTATCATGCTGCACAGCTGCCCCAGAAGGCAAGTCGCAACGTGGGGGAAACGACACAGAGAAGAGCTAAAGTTCTGCCAGCACCCACTGCAAGGTTCTTGTGCTTTCCTCTCAAACCTCCGGCATTAGCCACTGTCCTTGGGCCAGGATCCTCGGCCAGGCCCCGATCTGGTCCAGACGGGAGAAGGCTTGTCCCAGTGACACAAACAGTGGCATCGAAGGGGAGGGACTCGGCTTTCCTGACTATTCATCTTGGGTTTTAGCTGCTGCGTGGCTGAGGTCCTGAGTCTGGTAGAAATACCTCCGTAGCCATGGCAGGAGAGTCATCCTCTGCCACACTTTCCTAAGCCTCCCCCAGTCCCCAATATTGTAGTGCTGACTGAAAGCAAGGCACCAGCAGCAAATAAACACCCCCCCCAGGAAGCAACCGAGTAGGGAGAGATGAGGCGCAGAGTCTGCCATCAAGTTCCCAGCACACAGTCACGGTGATGGGAGTCCTCAAATACCCAACGCCGGCTGGAAAGATCCCGCTGACAAGTCCGCAGATGCCCTGAGGTTCTCTCTCACACAGGAGAGCTCTCGGTTTCCTTGCTCAGGTTAGGTGCCGGCTGTGGGGATGGATAGCGCACAGTCGCGCAGGCGGATCTACTCACCAAAGATATGCCGGGGAACCCCATGCATTATGGGTAGGGATGTAACTGAAGCCTGCACTTAATGAGGTCAGCTTTGGTCAACAGTTGTCAATCATGGTTAGCTAAAATCAGACCCAACCCCTTCCCCCCAGGAAATCCCCGTATTTGTCTATATTCCTTGGCCTTTCAGAAAGGTCAGTGAAACGTGCCCACGAGACCCTTCTAAAAGCTTGATGCGTCTCCTCAGAGGGATCCCCCTTTCACTTAGTGGCATCCAAAAATCAATCGCTGCTTCTGCAACGGGCAAAAGCCAATGCAGAGGGCACAAGGCGGAGGCACCCTCTGACTGCTGAGTGTGGTACCTTTGCACAGCCACACAGCACAGAACTGCTCCCCCGCCCACTCGTAATGGTGGGATCAGCGGGTTCGGGCTTGGCTGCAGCACAGCAGGTTGTCCTTGCTTAGGTTTAAAGAGTAAAACCAGTACAGGGCCAGGCACCCCAGGACCTACTTGGGATTAGCTTTATTCCCAGGGGGGTTTGTTTTTCCGTCAGGAATCATGGCTCCAAAAAGACGTCCAGGCTCTCTCTGTCTAGGCCAAATGCCTGGAAGTGCTGTAGGGAAGGAGCTCCCAGCTCTGGGGCGCTGTGCAGGGCCGTGGGAGGAAGTGGCGTGCCACTTACAGTGCGGATAGCACTTCCTGGGGAGCATGCTCTAGCTAGCTTTCCTCTGCGGGAGGGATGGAGGCTGCGGCTCCCAAAGAGCCCGAGTACCCAAGTGGGTAGATCCCTAGGGCTCGGTGAGGAATGGCGCACCCCTAGGAAACACAAACAAGGAATAGGCTCTTCCACATCCCCTTGGCCAGGTGAGAGGATCTGGGATTCAAATGGACAGGGGCCAGATCCATCTTCTCCTGCCCACGTGGGCTACGCCATGCCAGCTGTGCATTCATATGCATATTTACATTCACGAGGCAATTTGCATGAAGCATGGAAGGGCCATCACAGACGGGAGTGCCTGTGGCAGTCGATGTAGTGGGTTGAGCCCCACTAACTGGAGCCCGGTAGACAGATCACTGCAGGGCCTTGGCAGGCAGGCAGGACGGCTGCACAGCTGCAAGTGGTTTCAATGCTGGGAGTGAAGGAAACACTCTCAATGCCGAGAGTCACTGCGGGAAATCGCCTGCTTTAAAACCAGTGGTTTTGTGTCTCAGCTCCTGCATGTCATTTCCCAGTTCTCGATGAGACGTGCTGGTGGGGGGGGAGCGAAGCACGCCGTCCTGCAGGCAAAGCAAGACGAGCGCCTGCCTGCGGCAATGCAGCAGGGGCCAGCCAGCCTGGGTCTAAACAAAGTGTAGCTAATGAGACGCAGTTTGCGCGCGTTGTACCCACACCTCAGAGCTCTCTGCAGGCCAGGCAACACCTCTCGTGCCTACACTGCTACCAGTAGCAGCGTTGCTCCTCGCTACCAGAGCCTTTCGCTACGGCAAGGAAAGGCTCCAGCAGAGGAAGGGAAAATGCCTATCACTGCAGCATGTAGCGCTAGGGGCCGTTCCGCCGCTCTACACACACAACCGGCTAAGGAAACCCAGAAGCAGAATCCATCCTCTGGGCTGTGGCGGGGCAGCCGCTCGCTCGTCACACAGCGACCTAGCTAGGGAAGCAGAGAAGCTGCTGCACTGCCCGGCTGCTGTGGGCGGAGCAGGGGCGAAGCTGCCGTTACTGGGGGTGGGGGCAGAGCCAAGCAGGGATGTGGTATACAGCACAGCGGAGCAAGTACTGAATCCCGCAGGGAGCAGGAAAGATCCTTCCCTTGGCAGCGCGCTAAGGGCACTCACAAGCCAGCTCCACTTCTGCAGCTGCTCCCTGTTGGGGAGGGGCTGGGAGCAGGAGGAGCCGAGCGAGAGCAGCTGGGAGCTGATGAATGGCTCGCCTCTGCGCAGGAGGAATGGATTCGAGCTGGCAAGCCCAGGGGAAAGGCAAGGTCAAATCGGAACTGGTGCAAAAGCAAGAAACGTCAGAGCAGCTCTGAGCGACTGTCGTGCCCTGCGTCAGCCTGCCAGGGCCGCGGCTGCTCAGGTCAGATGTCCCGTCGAGGGCGATAAATCTACCCAGTGACAGCGGGGCTCAGCTCCCTAAGGACAGGGGTGACAAGCCGGCAGCCCTGAGCAAGGCTGAAGCTCTAGCCAGCAACACATCCCGGGCTTAGCAGGCACCAGGCCAGAATCACCTTCAGCGGTCAAGGGGATTATGCGGCAGTCCCCTGGTTGGCTGACCTGCCTGCTTCTAGTTCCCCATCTCGGTAATTGGGCTTAATGCTGCAGGCAATTCCCAGCAGCAGCCTCAAGCCTGCACACAAGCATCAGGCTCAGGGTGTGCTTTTACCCCAACAGGCAAACCCTTCACGGTGCAATGCTTCCGCCCAGCCATCTCTCGGTCTTTGCTTTCCCTCCCCCAAGCCATGGCCAAACCAGCCCCCCTCCACCCAGCCAAGGAACCCTCTCCCGCCCCAGGTCCCAGTCCAGAGTAACGGCACGCAAAGAGCCCTGTTCCAGTTCCTGACGGCAGGCCGAACAAGCAGCCAGGCCGCAAGCAAGCCCAGCAGGAACTAAATCCATGTGCACCACTGACAGCGACGAAGACGTTGACAGACAGGAAATCAGCTTCCCTTTTACTTACCGCCCCGTGTTCAGGGCTCGGGGTTTCACCTGCCGCTGGTGACAACGCCAAGCTCAGCAAGTAAGTTCCCAGATCTTTCTGGTCACAGATCAGGGCTCTTAGGCAGTTTTTTAAATGGGGAAATGCAAAGCTTTTAAGAGAAAACTGCCTGTGTCTGACCCCTCTTCTCCCCCGCCCCCCATTCCTACCTTTAATAGAAGTCCCACTAGCCTCATGAGAGACGCTAGCCCAGATCTGTCCTGGGAGCCAGCGCAAAGAATTGTCTGCATCCAGCCTGCGGTCGGGGGCAGCAAGGGGTCCCAGGGGTTAGGGTACAGAACGGCTATTTGGGTGCGGACGCCAGCTTGCTGGTGACACTGAACCACACAACTCGCTGGCTCTCTGCCTCCATTTCCACGTCCGTAGAACGGGGGCTAGCCACTCTCCTTGAGGAAGCCAGAGAGCACTGTAGGAACACTACCGATTTTGTTCCTTTAGCATTTGCAAAGCCTCCTGTCCGAACAGGCCCCCAACACAGCAGGGGCTTCCTGTAGCCCAAGCGTCCGCCGACATCCACGGACTAAGGAACAGCATGGAGTTGCAGACTCCACGTGGCTGGTTTTCCTGCCACAAGGGAAAAGAACCTGCCCCATCAGCCACAAAAAGCACCTGCTGAAGCAAAGGACAGCTCCTCTGGAGAGAGCAACGTCGGTCTGTCCAGTGCTCTACACCAGGGGCTCAGCTTCTCCCGGCTCAAGGCCCAGCTGTAAATGTTCATGGCCTGTGACAACGCAGTGGGGAGTCTGCAGGGTGGTTTTGGTCGGATCCTGCCTCCCTTGGGGCATGGCTGGATCCTGTCCGACTCTCCCCGCACAATGGCAGCCCCACAAGTCCCGTGCTGTGGGGCTGGCTGGGCTTGGCTCTTCACTCCAGGTATCGTGACCGCAGGGTCCGTGGGACCAATCAGGTTTGGCCCCGCCCCCTCGACTGCCCGAGTCGGGGAATGGGATAGCTCACATGCGACCTGACCTCCCTGAACCCCGGCCAACCCTGAGTGGTGCTGGGAGCCCAGAGGGTGCGATGCCAGGGGCAGAGAGGCGAGCCAGCCCACCCGTGGGACAGGAGCTGTCACGTGACAACACGGGTCCGGACCCGCGGGCTGAAAACCCCTGTCCTCGACGGTACTGTGGCCATTCCTGCAGCGGGCGCTAGCAAGCAGCTCAGGGGCTTCTAAGGAAGGCTGTAGCTGCCCCCTTCTTCCCCCACCGAGGAGCCAGTCAGCCCTGCTGCACGCCTGACCCGTCTCCTCAGGCTTCCGATCAGATTGTTCAAACACAGTCTCAGAGAAGAAACCACGCTCCCCACTTCCGCCCACCGGCTGCTGTAAGCCTCCAGCTGCGCTGGGCTTTGGTGCCAACCAAGCCCTCTGCCCGCTCAGCTGGGCAAGCTCCCTATTCGCATGCTGGCCAGGAGAGGAGCGGCTCAGAGCTGAGCTCTGTGGGGAAGTAGCTGCACCTGCCACTGTCTTTTCGGATGAAAGCGGCTTTGACTTCAGACCGGGGAGGAAAAGTCTCGGAATGGTCAGTCACAGGGAAGTTTGTCCAACGAGCAACTCTGAGCCATCTGCCAGGGAGAGGGAGAGCACCTCGGGGGAAGGGGGACGAGAACGACTCGCGGGGCGGATTGCCCTAGAAACCTTGCCACAAAGCCCCTCCGTGATGCTGACGAGAGGAACCAACTGCAGGGAGCACGTGGCTTAAATCTGGCCCTTATGTCTCACACGGAGCAGGACTCAGCACTAGGAAGGGGTGGTTTCGGGCTTGTCCTGCCTCTTTTGGGATTCCTCTGGCATGCCTTGCTGAGGGGCGACTTGGGGGATCGGAGGAAGCGTCTGCTGCTGCTTATACCCTTGCATGGGGACTGGCGCATGGAACAACACCGGGTGGCTTGTCTGTTGGGCGGGTACGCGCTCATGAGCAGTGGGGTGGGGGTGTCCTTCCTGCCTCCTGGCCAGGGGAGCAAAGGGGCCGAGGTGGGTCACCAGCCCACATGCATACAGTATTCTAAGAGACGCGTGACTGAGGAGGGGGCAAACAGCCAAGGCAAGGAGGACGGGGAAGTTAAGGAGGGGCAGAGTCAAGGGTCTAGAAGGCTGGTCTCCAAAGCCCAGGCCAGTCTGTCCAGGTTGGATCTCAGCTCAGCCGATGGCACTTATCTAACCCGTCACCAGACTGCGAGCCTCTCAGTCTCCAGTGACGTCACCCCTCACCCACTGCTTCTCCCTGTAGTCAATGGCCTCTGAAAGGAGCTCTCAGCTCCCCGCTCCTGAGTTATGAGAACGGGCGTCTCTCTGCCCTCCCCTCACTGCCTGGGCTCTAGCCTGGCCTGGGACCCGTTCCAGCAGGAGCCTGGATCCATGGCCTCGCCCCACTCACACTAGGCCAGTTTCACGGTCATTCTGGATGGGCACAGCTAGAGATTGGTTTCCACGCCCAGCAGGGACAGACAGGAAGGCCAGAAGTCGCAGCTGCCAAACAGAACACAAGCCCCTGAGAGTCCAATGTCAGACCAAAGCCCTAGCATGACTGCACTGCTGCTGAGTAATGCGGCCGCACACCTTGCATCACGAGGCGAGTCCAAAGGGCGCCTGTCCACCCAGGCGCTGTGAGACGACACAGAGCTTCCACTGAGAGGCAGAACTGCTCCTGTTGGCCACGATTTACAGCCCAGTGGGCAACAGCTGCCTGCTGCACCGTGCCCAGCGTGCACAAAAAGAAGTGAAAAGCCGACACGAGCGGCACGCATGGTGTCAGAACAGGGCACTAGAGTCAAATTAGCTCAATTAGTCTAATATTGGAAAGAGCAGTTTCTCGTGGGCCTGGAGTCATGGAAAATCCTACAGGACACAGTGGGCTGGACACAGATGCCTTCCCCACCCTATCCCCTTGGAAGCTAGACCCGTTTTCTCTATGTTTGGACAAGTTGAACCTCTCTAGCCCAGCACCCTCGGGGCCTGCCTGGTGCCGAACCAGAGAGTCTGCCAAACCACAGGAGGTCGCTATTGTCTAGCAGCATCACCACTGATGACCTGAATGCAAAAAATCGAGATTTTGCAGACAATCAAGCCAGCGCTGGCATCTTGCTGTCTCAAGGAAGCATAGTGGGTTTTCGCAGCACGAGCGCTCAAGGGTGGATTGTATTGCTGGAGCAACTCCTGTGCCTCTCTCGTCACGCCTGGCGCGTGCTTTTTCCAGAAGCCTCCAGGAATGTTCTTGTAGCCTGCTGCTCTCAGGAGCCCTATGAGCCGTTAGCAGCATTCTGGTCTCGCTGGAATTCTTGCAACTGTTCTCTCCACCACCTGTCTGTAGGCATCCCGATCAGCGCTTGCCAAATTCCATCGGGGGCCTGCTCTGGAAAAGAATACAGGAATGCTGAGGCCTGCGTAGCTCACGCTAGGCTGGGAGGGCTGTCTGGAATTGCCGGAACACTTCAGGTGTTACAATGAGAGTGTTACCACTATGACAGTTGTGCAGAATGTGGTCTCCTCTTCGGCTGATGGAACACCACCAGAACCTGGGCGGGTGCCCTTGATGTCTATTGCCAAGCCAGACTGAGGAAGAGGATGGCTAGTCGTCAGGTCGTATCCATAGATACGGCAGCGCCCAGCCTGTTGGTCGCTGCCCACTTGGATCTCTTGCGAAACGAGGCTCTCGCTGCTGTACGGCTTCAGCAAGTTTCCAAGGTACTTGTATTTTGCCAGCGAGGTCCTTCAACATTCAGCTGCAGGATTCTTATTCCAGGACCTACCTGCCCTGTTGTACAGCCCTGAGGAGGAACTTTCAGATTGGCTGAGTGGCTGCTCCGAGGAGCGGGAGACCTCCGAGCAACGCTCGATCGGCGAGCTGATGGCATTCATTGTGACGCCTCACTTAGAGCAAAGGCTGCTATCCTCCACCGTGGCACTGGGCCACGAATCAGCTCAGAGCTTCAAGCAGGGTCCATTATTCATTCCAACATGGAAAGGCGACTAGACAGAGGTTCCAGGGAACTACAGCAGCCAACACCGCCCCAAGGCCTGGATGGCATTGCCCTCCTGACCCCCCTCAAGCCACCACTTCCTTGTTTTGGTGACTTATTAATACAGGGCTTGCTTAAACAAGATCAGGTTAACCGTGGTGGCTTGCAGGGGTACACTAATACTCTGCCCAGTCCCCAGCCTGGCTTAATCGAGAACGGAGTCCAGGTTTCCGAGTAACTGACCTCATTCCTCCTCCACAGCCCTAGGGGTGCGCCCACGGCTGACAAGTGGGAGGCTGCTGGAAAAGCACTCCTTGCAGGAAAACCATGTCTTAAATTAAGGGGGGGGGGAATTAAGGATGTAATATGAAAAAGCTGTAGCTGGGATGAGTAGCTGCAGATATTTCAAGTCTTGTGCTCAGTGTTTGAGCATCCTTCCTAATTCCACGTCACTCCTTTGGACAGGCAGGTGTCAAAGAACCCTCCCCACCTCACACCCATCCTGCCAGACCCAGGGGGACGCTGACGTAAGTTCACTTCAATCTGCTCAGCGCCACTGGTGATCCTGGCTTACAGGCACCAGTGCTGCAGCGCCCTTCACCATGGGCCACTGGCGCGCGTACAAAAAGCTACAAGGCAAATCTGCTTATTAGTCAGAGTCCCGCCCTCATCAGACCCCCCCGAAATGACCAAGAGACTGGACTCAGCAACAGCAACGGCAGAGCCACACCCCCAGAGTTCAGAAAACTCAGGAGCAGTTCCCTGCTGAGCGACCCTGTTCTGCCTCCGATCAGGCTGTGTGCTGAACACGAGATGTGAAGGGGGCAGAGTCCTCGGGCAAGCGAGTGGGAGCAAGGCCACGCGAGCACAGGAGCAGCGTGGCTCTTTGAACTGCAGTGCCACTGATTAGTCTCTGCTCACCTCAGAGCACAAGTGCATCTGAACCCGTTTGCACGTGTGCCGATTTCTCACCCACACGTGTGATGGCTCAACTCCTAAACCAGCAAAGCCCTGGAGAACCCCGCGGTCGACACACCTCTGGGGCTCTGTGACAGATGCTCTTGGGAAAGTCTCCTCCCCGGCCAGGAGAAAGTAGATCAGCACCCCCACTGTGTACACAGGGAAACTGGCCCGGAGCACAGAATAGGAAATGCACTTCAAGAGTCTCCAAACGGAAGGTGCTACCGTCCCAGAGTACACGCTCTCAGTTACTTCAGCAGCACCGATCGTACTGAGAAATAGCTCCGAGTTCCGTGAGCGGCTCACTGTCCTCCCAGAGCGCTCCAGCAAGGGCACCCCAATGAAAACCTGCGGCCTTGGCAGCAGTTTATCTAGGCTTCCTTCTCCCTGCTGGGAAACACGGGGGTGTGATGCTGGGGTTTGACTCCCCCTGCTGGAGAACTCACTTCCACGCCCTTTCATTTCTCACCAGGCCAGGGATCAAATTACACGGACTGACACTGCTGTTGTGCGCAGCCAAGTGTCACCGATCCAGCCCACCCAATGCTGCTCAATGCTAACATTAGATACACAACTCCAGCGAGGAGAACAGCGTGACTGGAGTCGTCGTACCTTCAGTCGAGTTTCTCCGGCGTCCCCCTGTGGGAGGAGGACAGGAGAAACTCTCTCGTGGACTTTCCTTGCTCCTCCCGACTCTGTGGAGTACCAAGGTCAACAGGGATAACGTCAGAGGACAATTTAGCAGGCCCTTACTAGACCCGCTAAATCAAACCCCAGGAGATTGATCACCGGGTAAGGACAGGCAAGCCAGAGAACAGAAGCAGCATCTATTGCTATTGTGTGCCACCAACATTTTAGCCACTTATTTTCCAAAGTCAACATGTAACAACGTGGACATGCCAGCCCAAGGCACACTCACCTGACCTCTTCCCCTGCAAAATCAAACACTTTGGTGATCATCACTTTTGCCACGTCTTTCGGCTTCTCTGGCTCTTTCGTGTCTTTCTGGAATCCGCTCGAATTCTTCAACTCTGCAGTCTGCGAAATACAGCAACAACAAATCCAAGAGACCCGTGAGACCAGTAAGTTATCTCAAGGGGGCCTAGGGACCATCCCACTGGACTTACAGCTCAGATCCTGGCTCCACTGGGCACTAGCCACAGCAAGTCACCCACAATAATGGCAAAGGAGATCAGTAGCTCAGCTGCCAGATTTCTATCCCCCAAATGGGTTCCAACACTCACTGCAGGCCCAGGATTGGGACCTCAAACTCCTCTGTCCCCCAGCAGAAAAGCCCAAGAACCCAAAGACTGCCCTTTATTAGCATCCGTATGAAGTTCGCCTGGAAATTCCAAATTAAGGTTTCTACTCCCAAATTACACTCACGCACTGGCCTCAGCAGGCCAGGGGGTGGGGGCACCCCGGCTCAGCAGGGCTGGAATGCCCCCTCTCCACCTACATCCCCTTTAATCAGTTGACTGATTAAACAGAACGTTTAACCGATTAATGGATTTTACATCTCTCCGATGAACATTAACCGCATGCCAAGTCTAAACTGCCAAAGGCCAGAATAGTGTCTTTTTTCCACCATCTTATTTTAAAAAGAAATCCTGCATGCAAGTGACTCCCAAGTTCAGCGAGCACCAGTTCAGCTCTCAGCAGAATCCAGCATGAAGATTTCACCCAACCAGAGACCTTTTCCTACAACTTAGGAGCTAATGAAAACCCAGGCTTCTACAGCTGATGCGGTTTGTAGCAAGGGCTTGGCAGGGCGCTGTGCGAAGGGCCTCTCAACCCCTCCAGTGCACGCATGCGCATGGTTCCTTTTCCCCTAGCTTTGTGGGCTGGCATCTGAGCTCAGCGATGGCAATAAGGGCAGTTGGATCAGAGACTCCGTAGCCAAGCAGAGTGCAAGGGACAGTGCCACTCTAAAGAAAGGCAGAGTGGAAAGACAGGAGCTGAGATCCTCTCTCATCTCAGTGACGATCCAAACCAGTGGCACCGTGGGCCAGCCTGGATCAGGGATGTTTTACACCCCACATTCCCCCTGCTCCTAACCTTCCTTTTATGAAATACACATGGAATCAAGAACCAACAGTGCTGCACAAGAGAGACTCCTGAAAATAGCATGCAGCGCACAACAGGGGGGGCTAACACCCCACAAAAACATCAGGCAAGCACCTGGCAAGCCATTAGCAGTCGCCTGCTCCAGTTACCCCCTTTCCCATGCTGGCCAACCCGTCTCGACCCCCCACTCTGCAGGAAAAACCGTGCCTGACTGCAGAGCATAGCGAAGGCCACAAAAGCTTCAGCAACCAACGGCCGGTCAGCACCCTTAACTCATCAGTGTCCCTTCTTTCTAGCTGGGCAAAGAGCTGCACCCCATTTCCGGCACCGCTGCCCACACAGCCATGCTTGGGGGAGGAGGAATCCATACTTGGACCATTCAAACCAGCACTCCAGACGGGTGAGAACTATTCAGCATTGTCTCTGGGGTTTAACGCTTTGGATTCTTTTCCCCCACCCCATCCAGTAAGAACTGCCCCGGCCAGGTTTCTCCATTACCTTGTTAGCCTGTGGACCGGGCACCTGAGCGGCAGCTGGTACTTTGGATTTCTGCCCCACATCGCTGAGGAAACTGGCCCACAGAGCATCCTCTTTCTTCTTTTTCTCCTCCTCCTCTTCTGCTCGGCCTCCTTTCACCTGCCTTAGACTGTCGGCCTCCTCCTTCTCCTCGCTGTCGCTTCGCTGAGCCTGCGATTCCTCTCTTCCCCCGGGCACTAACAAGATGCCTCCTCTCTTCCTTTTCCTGGGAAAAGATGACAATAGAAATGCTGCAAAGTGGACACCCAGGCATGGGTGAAGTGACCCAACGATCCTGTATTTACAGACTGATGGAGCCTAACCATGAGGGTTCCCTTTACCTTCAAGGGAGTCGCTGAAACCCATACTGGTCAGAAAGGTGGGGGCTCGATTTGGAGAATCTCTTTAAATGCTCCATTATATGGCAAAAGTCAATGGCTGGGGGGGGGATGGAGAACTTGGGTAAGGAAGTGGGTCTCAGCCAGGGGCATGTGTACCTCCAAGGGGAACATCAACTCATCTAGACATTTGCCTCACTACACAACACACTATATAGAAAGCACTAGCCAAGTCAGTACAGCAAAATTCCAAACAGCGACTTGTTAACACTGGTCTATATACTAGACGCTGCAACGTAAATACACTATTTATAGTCCAGTGGATTTATTTGATAGCGTGAGGAAGTGAGCAATTTTTTCAGTAACAGTGCAGCTCTGACACTTTTATATGTTTGTTTGATTTTGATTTTGTAAGCAAGTAATTTTTATGTGAGGTGGAACTTGGGGGCCTGCAAGACAAAGGGGTACAGAGGTCTGGAAAAGTTGAGAGCCACTATTCTAGGGAAAGGATCCTGGACCAGGTTAGAAATTGGGCTCCGATACCGACGTCCGCATGGCCTAGGGCGAATCATCTAACCACTGTCTCCATACCTGTCCGCCGAACAGAGATAATGCTCTTTGAGACTCGTCCCTTATAAGTGTGGCACTTTTTGTATTGTCTTGGCAGATAACCTTGAAAAATAGCCAGAGAGCTTGGCCTATGCTGCATTTTCACAACTGAAGTGAGGGAGCAAGATGATTAGTGCTCAGCCACGAGGGCCAGCAGCAAAGCCACTGGCATGTGCATTATGTCCCTATGAAGGTGATGCAGATTGGCACTCACCTGCACACCGGGCCTTTGGAACTTTTTTTGCCTTTTTCTTTCTGCGGTTTCTCCTCATCCTCATCTTCCTTGACCAACTCGCTCACGTCATCTTCACTGTACTCCCCACCTGCAACCACACAGCAGGGGGACCCACAATCACACAAAAACAAGAGGAAAACAAAGACGACTCCTGGCTGTGCATGAGACACACCCACCCTGGCTTAATTAGCCTAATTAACACCGGTCTTACCATTGACAGGTAACTTCTTTTGTGGTTATATATACCCTGGATTCTGTAATTTCCACTCCAACTCATCTAATGAAGTGAGTTTTACCCACGAAAGCTCATGACCTAATAAATCTGTTGCCTCTAAAGTGCCCAAGGACTCCTCATTGTTTTTACAGTTACAGACTAACACGGCTACTCCTCTGAGACTATAAAAGTAAGTCAACCTAACTGACGGTGGTACACAACTGCCATAGTAATTACATTGCTTGTGCATGCCTACGCTTCGCTCCTTCCATTGGTGGTGCACGTCCCCACCAGGAGGGCTTATATTAATAGTACCGGCAGCGTGGGACATTGTAGGATGGCTTCTGAAAGCCAGGAAGAGCCAGAGTATGCAAGGCAGGGTCTACACTGACACTGGCCTAACTACATCAACCCTGACTCTCCGTCTCTTGTGGAGAAATTGATGGTACACCGGTGGGAGTGAAATTTTAGCGTAAACACTTCCAGAATTAGGTCAACGTAAACTGTCATTGGCTACCTAACTCTGTAGCGTAGACCAGACCCGTAAGAACTAAAAAAAGGAAAAAAGCTTTTTAAAAAAAGGCTTGGAAGGAAGGGAGCCTCATCATCCAGGAACTGACGGACAGCTTCTCAATGGGAAGCTACCCAGGAAGATCTGCTCAAAAGCAAGAGGTAACTTGTGTGAGACAAGGGATTTTATCCAATACAGAAGCGTGAAGCTTTAGGTTGAGTGGGCAATAACTTTTGACTAGGGGCCACTTCAACAATTTCTGGAGGGCGGGGCCTCAGGCAGAAGGGGCAGGGTCAGGACACTTCCGTGCTTCCCCTCCCACAGACCCTGATTTGTCTGTGGGTGGGGGAGCACGTGAAATCTTTGTCCCCGTTCCCCCAAAGAGAGAACCACCAACTGTTCAGAAAAGCTGGCGGTTAAATAACTGGCGGTTTCTCTCCCGGCACCCGCGCCCCTGGAAGTAGGAGGAGACTTTGCACGCTCCCCCACTTCCCCAGGTCAATCAGGACCTGGGGGCAATGGGAGCATGCAAAGTCACCTGTCAGCTGAGTAGCAGCTGGCGGTTGACTCTAAGTGACTAGCCCCTCGCAAGGCAGGAGACTTTGCACACTTCCCCAGGGTTGACTGTAAGCGCCACGTGCTCCCCACTCCCTGGGTCGTGATTGGCCTGGCGGCAGTGGAGCAGCAGGACCTCCACAGGCCAGATCAACTTGCTCGGCAGGCCGGATGCAGCCCACGGAGGCCCTCTTGCCCACCCCTCATCTATATGTTTATTTGCTGCACACCCTCTGTATATCTGCTTTCCTTTACCAGTTCTTCTCACAGCCGGTTGCTTTTTCTATTAAATAAACTTTCGGCTTAATTTTATACCAGGGAAGTTCTGATGTTCAGAGTGTTTGGAGAGCGGACACCAAAATGAACCATAGGGTTGGTTTCACTCTTCTGGAACTGACGAACCACAGGAAAACAGCTTGAGCCTTTAATAATTAAGAACTCATAGAAGGTAGATTTGGGGACACTCTAGGTACCCCACAAGGAGTAACTAGACTGGTGACGGACAGGGTGAGACCATCAGGGATCTGAATCATAGAAGCCCAGCTCCAAGGCACATCCAAGTTACAGGGCAGGGGGTGGCAGACATTTTGTCACCATGGACGGTCTCTAAAGCAGCAGCCACGAGGGGCTACCCCAAGTGAAATGGTGATGCGCATAGAGACTGGTTCGTTTTGCAGGTAACGCTCCCACTGCTGTTTGCAGATCTCGCTCGGGGTGTTCTCCACCATTCTTGCCACAACTGAAGCTTTTCTTTTGAAAAAGCTACGTTTCTAGCCCTCTAGTTGCAAAGAAATCCTTCCAGATAGCAATAGGGATGCAGTGATACCAGGCAGCCTGCTTCTACTGGAGCTCAGACATCTTTGGACAACTGCAGAACGAAATTGATGAGACTCTTGTCAGTTTCTGTAGCTGCTATTCAGAATGCAACAGCAAAACTGACAAGAAACAAGCCAATTTCGCTCTGCTCTGGAGAGTTATGGCCCGCAGCAAAGAGTAGAACATAAGAACGGCCAAGCCAGGTCAGACCAAAGGTCCATCTAGCTCAGTAGCCTGGCTTCCAGCAGTGCCCCAGAAGGAATGAACACAACAAGTGATCACCAGGTGTCGCCCATCTCCAGCTCCTCACAAAGGTGCTGAAGGCAGCAACTCTGAAGAAGGACTAAAAAAAAATCTGAGGCTGGCCAAGAGCGAGGAACACACTGACACCCTTAGCAGCATACAGGCATCCAACTGGCCCTCCTGGGCCACCAGCAAGTGCTCTGTGGGCTACCGTTTGGAAACAGCTGCTCAAAGCGCGTGAGGCTGGCTCAGGCCCGCATACCCCAGAACAGGCCAGCTAGTCCAGCTACTCTGGCAAAGCCACCAAAAAGAGGGGCAGGTCACACCAGGGAGAGCATAGGTCTGTGGCAGGACTCAGGTGGCTCCTTGAACGCCATGAGCTACTGGCTGCCTTTGTACCCCGCTTTGGGATCCACCCATGAGAAGGCCTGGATAAGAGCGAAGTTACTGTGATCGCCCCAGCAAAAGCCACCATTGTCCCCCCTGCCCAGCCCCAACGTCCCACCCCCTCACCAGCACAGCCCCCCCCACTACCCAGCCCCCACCTCAGTGCTGCCCCCCCACCAGCAGAGCCCCCCACATCAGCGCAGCCCACCCTACCAGCAGAGCCCCCCAGCCCCCACCTCAACACAGCCCCCCCTACCAGCAGAGCATCCCATGCCACCCGGCCCCCCACCTCAGCACAGCCCCTCCCCCACCAGCAGAGCCCCCCACTACCCAGCCCCCACCTCAGCGCTGCCCCCCCCACCAGCAGAGCCCCCCACCTCAGCGCAGCCCCCCCTACCAGCAGAGCCCCCCAACCCCCCCCACCAGCAGAGGCCCCCAGCCCCCACCTCAGCACAGCCCCTCCCCCACCAGCAGAGCCCCCCAGCCCCCACCTCAACACAGCCCATCCCCCACCAGCAGAGCCCCCCACTACCCAGCCCCCACCTCAGCACAGCCCCTCCCCCACCAGCAGAGCCCCCCAGCCCCCACCTCAACACAGCCCCTCCCCCACCAGCAGAGCCCCCCACTACCCAGCCCCCACCTCAGCACAGCCCCTCCCCCACCAGCAGAGCCCCCCACTACCCAGCCCCCACCTCAGCGCTGCTCCCCCCACCAGAGCCCCCCACTTCAGCCCCTCCCCCACCAGCACCGCCCCTCCCCCCGCCGGCGCAGCCCGGGGCGGTTACTAACGCGAGGCTCACGCGGGGGGGGGGGGGGGGAAGGGGCTCAGACCCGCCCCCCGGCGCCTCGCGCGGAGCTCCCCGCCCCCGCCCACCTGAGGGCACGTAGTCCGCGTCCTCGGCGGAGGAATACTCCTCCGAGTCCGACATGCCGCCGGCCGGCACCTGAGACACGGGGCGGAGCGGGCTAGAGCGGCCCGCGGGGCACAGGAACCGGGGGGCGGGCTAGAGCGTCCGCTCACGCCCGTGGGGGGGCACCATAGAGACGCGCCCGCTTGCGACAACAGGCCCCGTAGAGCTGAGCGGCTAGAGCGTCCCGCGCTCTCCGCGCGCGCCAGAGGAACAGCCCGGCCCTCAGCAGGAGGAAACGGAACAGCCGGCGCAGCCCGGATGCGGAAACGGCTTTTCCTCCTCGCGACGCTCTGCTCGGAAGAAGCTGGGCGGCTAAAGCCATTACGTCTCAGTATGCATTGCGGCCCCATAGGCACACGGCATGCTGGGAGCTGTAGTTCCTAGGGACTCCAAAGGCGGGGAGCTGTAGTTCCCTGCCCGGGGCCGGGTGCGCCGGACGCCTGCTGCCCCGCTCAGTGTGCGCGGCCACTGAAATAACCCGCCAAGGCCCTCGCCCCCCTCCGTCCTTTGGGAGCCATGGGCTGCCCCGTGCGCACGTCAGCCGAACCCGGGGTGCCCGCCCGCTGGCAGAGGCGTAGGCAGGCGGAAGGCGCATGCGCGTGGCGTCCCGCCCTTCCAGGCACGTGGGTGGGGGATTGGCGGAGACACTTGTCAGTCAGGGCGGGAGGCGGGCCCCGAGGGGCGCAGCGCGCTGTGATTGGTGCACGGGGTCGCGCTGCGGGCCCTTCCTGGCGGCGGAATGGAGGGCAGCGAGCCGGACGCGGGCGGGCTCCTGCAGCAGATCCTGACCCTGCACCTCGTGCCGCGGGTGGGCAACGGCACTTTGTACGGCGGCTCGCTGGCCAGCTTCGCAGGTACCGCCCCGCTTCCGGCTTCCCCTCGCCCCGCCCCTGGGGATCCCTCCGCCCGCTTCCGGCTTCCCCCTCGGCCCCGCCCCCCGGATACCCCCGCCCCCTCCGGCTCCGCTCCTCCCGGGGATCCCTCAGCCCCGCCCCCCGGATACCCCCCCCCCCGCTTCCGGCTTCCCCCTCGGCCCCGCCCCCCGGATACCCCCGCCCCCTCCGGCTCCGCTCCTCCCGGGGATCCCTCAGCCCCGCCCCCCGGATACCCCCCCCCGCTTCCGGCTTCCCCCTCGGCCCCGCCCCCCGGATACCCCCGCCCCCTCCGGCTCCGCTCCTCCCGGGGATCCCTCAGCCCCGCCCCCCGGATACCCCCCCCCGCTTCCGGCTTCCCCCTCGGCCCCGCCCCCCGGATACCCCCGCCCCCTCCGGCTCCGCTCCTCCCGGGGATCCCCCAGCCCCGCCCCCCGGATATCCCCCCCCCCCCCCCCGCTTGCGGCTTCCCCTTGCCCCGCCCCCTTCCTGACCCCGCCCCTCCGGGGCACCTGGCACCTTCCCCGGCTCCCCGTCCCGTCCCCCAGTTCGCTTCGTGGGCTGTTGTGGGACCCCCCCGGCCGCGGGTCTGAGCACGCTGGCCCCTTACGCGGCTTCGCAGCCCTGCCTCTGTGACCCGAAGCAGCCGCCGCCGCCGCTGCGGGACTGGGAGCAGGTTGAGTTCTGCTTCCTGGCTGGGCCGGGTCAGTTACTTTAGATACTTGTTGATGAGGAGTTAATTGAATCCAGACTCCGGGCAGGTCTGCCTCACGGGCCAGCGATCGATCCGGGGGAAGTCACTGTAGCCTGTCTGGGCACAGTGTTTTGTGGTCTCTGCTGCCCTGCAGGCAGGCGCCCCTCCCTTTTCAAAGCTCTGGGAAGCGTCTGACAGCTGAGCAAGCTGCTTCCTTTGGGGAACAAACGAGGAGCAAATCATTGGGATGCGCCTGTTCTGCCCGGCTAGGAGCAAAGGGAGGGCGGTTGGAGAGAGGGCTGTGCTGCTTGGACACTCCTCAGCAAGGAGAGCTCAGAGAGCCACGAGGAATCCCAAGCAGTGCCAAGATCCGCTCTGTCTTCCCACAATATTGCCCTGTGGGATGATTACCCACAGTGCTTTGCTCTATCTGTCAGCAGGGTGCTAGCCATGAGGCCATGAAATGTCGACAACAGGAGGCAGAAAAACTGGTTTGACCGGTTTTCACTTTGGGTGGCTTTTGCATGTCAACAGCACTTTCATCCCCAAAACTTCCAATGTAGATAGACCCTCAGTTTTGTGACAGTTTTCCTGATGAAGGGAGGCGGTGTAGTGCCTATTCAGTGTCGCATTCAAGCTAGATCATGGGGTGCAATGCACCGTCCTTTCCCTTGGCCATGCCAAAGAAATGACTCTCTTGGTCGCTTCCCTTCTTTACCCCAATCCCACTGAAGAAGGCTCATTTTGTGACAGTGGCGTGGACCTGTGCAGAGTCCTGTCTAGTTGCTGCCATAGGTTCTTATTCCAAAACAACTTAGTGTCACTATCATCTCACTGCGGTGTGGAGTAACTTTGGGTAACATGAAGCAATTCAGAGAACCGTCCCGATATCATGTCCCAACCCCGCTAGGAGCCTTTGGTAGCTACTCTTATGTTCAGGTAGGTAGTGAAGTCCTGTCTGTCAACATTGTTTCTCCTTACCTTGCAGAAATGTGGTATGGAGTGTTCCTGTGGGCACTCATGTCCTCTCTCGCTTTCCACATCCCTGCGGGATTACTCGCGCTCTTCACCCTCAGACATCACAAATATGGTAGGTTCACGTCTGTAAGCATCTTGCTGATGGGCATCGTGGGACCAATTACTGCTGGCACCTTAACAAGTATGTGAGCCGTTCCAAAGTGCCTGTTTGACTGATGAGTGTCTCTTGGTGAGAGTTCACTTCAGATGCTTGCTGAAGTGGGATGCCATTTCTTCCCCATGAGAAAGTAGCTGATCAAGAAAGCAGCCTGCCCCATGTGCTCGAGGTTAGGCCTGAGCTAGAGTCTTGTGTCCAGTTCTGGGTGCCACATGTCAGGAAAGATGGGGAGAAATTGAAGAGGGTCCAGAGAAGAGCAACAGAAATGATGAAAGGTCTAGAAAACATGCCCTATGAGGGAAGACTGAAAGAACTGGGTTTGTTTAGTTTGGAAAAGAGAAGGGATGTAACAGCTTTCAAATACCTAAAAGGGTGTTACAAGGAGGACGGAGGAAAAATTGTTCTCCTTGACCTCTGGCGATAGGACAAGAAGCAATGGGCTTACATGGCAGCAAGGGAGGTTTAGGTTGGACCGGAATAAATTGCCTAAGGAGGTTGTAGAATCTCCATCATTGGAGATTTTAAAGATCAGGTTAAACAAATACTTGCAAGGGATGGTCTAGACAGTACTGGGCCCTGCTGGAGGGCAGGGGACTGGACTTAATGACCTCTTGAGGTCCCTTCCAGTCCTGTGAGTCCCCTACAGTTCCTTAGTGCTCTCTTTCCTAGCTCCTTCCATGATGGATTTTGAAACATGCTCAAACAGAACCCAGTTAAAGTGGAGCCGGATGATAAAATTGGAATCAAAGTGGCACGTCGGGTCACTTTCAGACTTGCAATATATTTACAATACTTTACAGTGGCCTGTACCTTGCCTGGAAAGTGGACAAAGGATTCTGGGTACAAAAGATCCTGGTTTATACTCCCAACGACTCATTGCCTAAAGAAGCCCTGTGCAATACTCCATTCGATGAGGCATTAGCAAGGTTTTATCATTGCCTGTTACACAACTAGATTGTGATTGGCATCGCATGGCAGCATCTGTGTAATGTGCTGTTGCTGTTCTCCCTTCCATTGGCCCGGGTCCTTCTGTAGCATCCACTCCTGGCAGCACCTGTGACTCACGAAGACGGCAAACAATGTGCCCTGCACATGCATACACATACGCCACCTGTAGGTGATCACTTGCCGCAGGTTTCACCACAGGAAATCACATCTCCGTCCCTCCATGTTAATTGTGATCTTACGACAACCTGTTCGGGTGCCCAGGAAACTAAATACTCCTTTGGTGGCTGTTAGTAAGTGTGGACAAGAGCCAAACTGCATTAAAAAAGCGCGGCTTTGTCTCACTGTGAACTGCGGTAGGCATTGATGAAATGAACAGCTGGAGGAGAAAATGTAGGAATTAAGACTTGTCTTAACTAGGGATGTGAAAGATTGACCGGTGGGGACTGGAGCAGCTCCCGGCCTGTGGTGGGTAGGGGGCTGCTCCAGCCCTGTGGGGCCCGCCACAGACTGGGGCGCTCCAGCCCACCCGGAGCAGACCCTGCTCATGGCAGGCCCAGGCCTGGATACATCGCAGGCAGGGGTTGGTCCGGATGGCTGGACCAGAGCAGCCTCTGCCCATGGCAGGGGGGCTGGAGCAGACCCCCCACCTGCCCCTTTTAACTGGTTAAACATCATGGTTAGCCAGTGAAATGGGATTTTACATCCCTAGTCTTCCCTGCTGAATAAAGAGCAATTCATTCCAAGCGCTTAGTTTTTAAAACGTACTTCAAGTGTCTGGTTTCAGTAGGGTCTAGTTAAGGGCTGGAGACTTTACACAGGCCAGACAAGAGATCCTATGGATTGCTTTTCGCTAGCATGAGTTTCTTTTATTTCGATGTAAAACGCCAATGCATTCTGTGGCTTAGGCAGCTGTATAACCCAGCCTGGGCACGCCAAAATAGACCGGGCTGTACGCCTGGCCCTGGCTGCCAAGTCCTGCGTATCGCTAAGTGTCTGTCTCAGTCTGGGCAGAGTTTGTTAACGCTCGTTTCTTATCAGGTGCAGCTATTGCTGGGGTGTACCGAGCTGCCGGAAAACAAATGATCCCCTTTGAAGTGCTCACCCTCGGTGTGGGGCAGACGTTCTGCGTGATGGTGGTTTCCTTCTCACGGATTTTAGCAACTCTCTAGCATTCTGACGGAGACCTGAGCCTGAAGATCAAGTGGGGCGGGAAGAGGATTTTAGCTGCGTGGCCGGAGTGAGTCCACGAATGTGGCAATTTCTCAATCTCTGGGCAGAAAGTAGCATGAGATGAAGACCCTGGACTGACTCGGAAGGTGCCATGTCTCCAGTTTTCCAAAGGCCTGTTTCTGCTGCCAGTGCGGTAGCAGAATGTCTTACGCTAGGGAAGGAAGCTAATCCTCGCAAATCTAATTGGAGGGGTTATGTGCTCAGGCGAGGTTCCGTAACTCTCTTGGTGTCTGTAGAGTACAAAAGCAGGGCAAAGGTTGGCTGGATTTTTCTTGTAGCTTGTATATACTTCCCTGAGAAAATAAGGGGTTAATTTTTCCACAGGCGCTATTGCAGGCGTTAATGTTCAAATCAGAAGAAGCTGCTTGATCAGTCTTTAATCTGTTGTAGACTTAGCTGAAATTGAAGCAAATTTGTTAACATTTATTTGGTTACGTTTTGGTAACATTAAGTGCCAAGGTTTCTCTGGGTGGGGGGAGAGTTAGTAGTGTTCAGTATGACTGGAAACAGTGAGCTGTTGTAGCACCAGAAAGAATCGTGGTTCTGCTGTAGGGAAGTCGCTACTGAACGACGTGGCAGGAGTTAATGCTTTGACCGCTCGCTGCTTTGTTTTGGGATGAACCTTTTCAATCCTTTTGAAAGAGGTGAAATGCAGTTTTTAGGAGAGTTTGTAGTTGGCCTTTTTGGCCCTGTGTTGGTGGGAGCAGCAAAAGGAAATCCCATTTCAGACTCTTGGTGCCGGCTTGCATTCACGTTCCCCACGGAAGCAGGAGAATGATTTTATCTTACGGGGTCTCTATTGATAACATTCCCTTATGGTGAAACTGACCGGCTGCCCGTCTCTTCTGTGAAGGGGGCAAGTGGGGATGGGTGACACCTGCCCCGGCAGGAAGTATTGGAAATCGTGTGTATCGCTCTTGCTCTCCCGCGGCGCCTGACTTGGATTAAGCTGCCGTTAGTTCTCCCTTTAAGCACTTGGAGACTTAACGTGTTTACAGGGGCCTGATGGTCATTAAAGTCTAAACTCAACGTTGTAATAATCAGAGGGCTGGAGACTGAGAATCCTGCATCCGGCTTCCGTGACTGCGCGGTGGCAGCCACAGCGTGTGCCCTAACCGGCCGCTTGCACCGGCCGGGAGAAACAGGGCACGTCCTCCACGCTCAGCATCTGGAACTAACCATCTCAGAGGTGATTTGCCCTCCCCTCGGTGACTCTAGCACCGCCAGCAAACCTGATCTCTTCTGTCCAGTTTCCAAGAAAAGGACCGTAAACGCCTTTTGCGCTCTCCCCTATTGACGGAAGCGCTTGTCAAGCCGTGTGCTGCGTGTGGGGCTGGAGTTGTCTAGATCTCTAGAGAACCAGGGACATTCCTACAAGGGTCATCACCACCTGCCACTTCCCTGCAGTTTGGCCTGGTGCGTGGGGCAACGTATTTGCGCTCTGGATCGATGAATGGCGTCGCTAGGCTTACTACGAGGGAATCCTCGGGCGTGTCCAGTAGCACAGCATCCTCTCCTCGGCCGATGCTTTTAAAAGGAATTGGGTTTTACTGAACATGGTTTTAATTCTTTTACTAACAAAGCAGGCAAGCCAGATTGGCTTTTACATCTAAATTCCCGCTGGCTTTTACAATGACACCCTTTACTTCCTCTGGCCTAATGCTGTCTAGGGTAAACAGCCAGCAGAGAGAGAGTGCACTTCTGGCAACAGAAAGAAAATGGCGCAGCACAACTTACAGCATCTCATATTGCCCCGCGACAGGTCCCTGGAGAGGCAGTCCGTCGGGATGAGTCCTTCCTAGAATCTGTCTAAACTAAACCCTTCGGCATTCATCCAAAAACACAAGCGGTGGGGTAATGTGAGAGCCTTCCGTGTGACTGCCTCGTTGGTAGATCGCCGACCCCCAGGCTGTATGCAGCTGCTCTTGTGACACCCTGAACGCCCGGTGGCTTGCACCGAACCCTGGAACCAACGTCTAACTGTACCCTGCGCGTTCCGTTGCCGCTCACCAGCAGGGGGCAGCCTTGTGCTGTGCCTAGGACTGAATTGCTGTGGTGTGGACGTGAGTAAGAGCTAGAACAACCGTAAGGATAAAATCGCTTAGAGCAGCAGCAGACCTAGGACTCGATCTGTTTTCTACACATCTAATTTCCTTCAAGTGAGTGACTGTGCATCTTCAGGGGGCATTGATGTGATTTGTAGCGTTTATCTGACTGTGTGCAGGCCCTGGGATGTTTTCGGGGGGCAGCCTTGTAACGGTGACCAGCCAGGCACTAATCTGTAGTATTCTCGACTCTTATTCTCCACCCTTTGGTGAGATGCAGAAGGCTACAGCGGAGAGGTGGTTTTCTCTCCTCCCACACAAGAAACCCAACCGAAAAGGAGCAACTGTGAGCCGATTGAGCAAATCCGCGATTAAAAGCCATGTCCGTCTTCCACCCCCGCCATCAAGCATCCTTGCTTCGTCCCTTAATGGCCTTTTAAACCTTAGGAAGCCAGTAGAAGCAGCATGCAGTTCATCGGCGGCGGGTGTGACCGGCCAGAGCATCGCTGAAACGAATGGGGCTGTGCTTGTTTACAACCCCTGCGCGAGCATCTGGCCGTCAGCCTGCGCACAGAAAACGGGAAGAGGCTGAATCTAGAGGCCAGTGCAGACCGTGCAATAACCGTTCGTGCCAAGGAGAACGTCCTTCTCGGTCACCAACATTTTACCAGCCCCGAGCAGCAGCGTCACGGCCCTTTGATACAGCCTGGTGCCTCGTGGACAAAAGGGCCACAACTAGCAAAGCACTTGTCGAAAAAGGTGAAGGCAAAGGGGCCGTCAGCTGCCTGGTGAAGGTGCATTTCACCCTCGGCCCGGGGGCCTCATCAAAGGCTGGGGTGGAACAAAGAGGCCGTCTGCGCTGGAATCATTTCACCCCTGCAGCAGAGACCTGTGGCTCTGCCGGCTGGGGCCGCATGTGCGTCCGCAGGCCCTGCCTGCTGGCTTGAGCCAGATCCCCCTCCCTGCTCCAGCCAACGTGAACAAATCTGTGGGTCACAAAGGCAGTGTAAAGGCAAATGCTATTTTTCTACTGATGCTTTTAATACTGCTGATGAATAAACTCTACGACCGGGAAACAGGCCTGCGTACGCCCTCTCTGGGGGGCGCCCAGCGGGGCTTCGCATTCCTGTGTCCTAGGGAGCTGATGCAGACTCGGAATTAGGCTCCTTTCCTGGTAAAAGTCCCGTGTATCCAGGGGAAGACGGAGTCCTGAGGGAACAGCAGCATGCGGGCGTGTAATCCAGGGCTGTAGCATGGTGCAGTAGACGGCACGGGCTCTCTTAACTCTGGCATCTCCGAACAGTTGGGGGCTCGATTCTGCGATCGAGTTCAATGTTCTTTTCACATCCCTTTGATCGGCCCTTTCCTAGGGGGCGTTCGGGGAATGAAAAGGCCAAAAGCGAGGTCTGTGGCTTGCCCCTGCAGCCACCCCCCGTCCTGCCCCCTCAGGAGATGTTGAATTCTGAGCCCTCAGCCCAAATGTCGACCTCTGGGGCAACAAGAGTACATCTGTTTCCTAGCAGCCGGAGGTGGCTGTGATGCGGAACGGGGAGGGCAAAGGCTGGCTGGCTTTCTCTGTTCCCGTCCCCTGAAAGTCAGGGGCTTGTCCCACAGATTGGATCGAGGGATGGTCAGACAGCTCCCTCCCCTCTTTGCCCTGCTACCGCTGCTCAGGCATCACCAGGCCCTTGGCTGGGAAGCCGAGAGAGGGGATCCAGATGCTCCCTTCAGCCAGTGGGGGAACGCGTTTCTGCTGGCAGAGCGCCCATGGGGCTTGCTGAGTCGCAGGGCAGCTGGCACCTTGCCCAGCCCAGTGCACACATACAACGGCTGGCAGCAGAAGCAGCCGGGCATGCAACACCCCACCCCGCAGGTGTGGGGCAAGGATCCTTTCCTGCGAGCTGGGCGGGCACACCCCAGCTGGGATTAGCCGCTGGCTCTCGTGGGTGAGAAGGGAATGGGGGGCAGACCCCCCAGCCACGTCTCATCATGCCGGGGGGGGAGGTCACGCGCTGTGGCCGCTTACCCCAGTGGGGAAGGGCTACAAGAGGCACCAGACACAGTGCCGCCCTGGGCTGCTCCTGGGGAAGGTTGGTAGATTCCTGGGGGGAACACACAGCTGGGCCGAGGCAGCACCCGTGGTTCCTATAAAGCCCTGGATTCCCAGCTGAGACGTGTCTGCTCACAGTGGCATGGCTGGGGTGCGCTCGGGGTCAGGAATTAGGCACACCACCGGCTGGAGGGGCCTGGGGAGGCGGGGCAGGGAGCGCCAGGCGAAATCTCCCACTAGCCCAGCGTCTGCAGGAATGACCCTGGAGCAGCATCGTGTGCCCGGCATCTCCGAACCCACGTCTGCGCAGGCAGGGTGCGCTGGCTACAGCCGCGGAACAGCCCTGGGAGTGCCCAGTGCCGGCCTCCTTTGCGGGCTGGGGCCCAGCGGGTGCAAGCCCACAGATGCTTCACGTGACACCAGCAGAAGCAGCTGTCCAGGCGTGTCCCCATTTCTACAAGGGGGGGGGAGCCCTGACCACACCTGGCTGCCGCCTCGGGCCCCCGCTCTGGGCGGGTGCAAATGGCCACGGAGGAAGCAGAACAGCAGACTCCATGTGCTGAGTGAGGTCCGGTGTTACGGGATCAATGTAGTGACCCGGCAGCTTAATGCTGCAAGACCCGTTTTACCCAACGTTCCCCTCTGACTTCCCAGAAAACCCCAGCTGGCCTGAACATTCTGTCTCCAGCAGAAGGTAGGTTCTGTAAAGCTTTGCAATCCTGCGTCAATTCAGGCTGCACTAGACTCGGCCCTGTCCTGCCCACCCCCACACACGTTCTTTTACTGGCGGCCTCATTGGCCACGTTCATTTCCGGACAGACCTTTGGTAGAAGTTCTTTGGGGGCAGATCGATGTGGTGCTGGACGGAGGCTGCGTCTCATCCTGCATCCAGCCTCTCCTGGGCTTTGCGGGGCGGGGTCGGGGCAAAGTCAGAAGAGACTGGCTTCCTGGTGCCCAGCTGGGGGAGGTTGGAGCAGCGTGAACCCAACGCCCTGGGAAGGGCGGGAGGTGCTGCGAATAGAGAAACTGAGGCACGGCCACTACGTTTTTTCGGAACTGTCCAAGCGTGGTGTGGACATGGAACAGCCAGCATGGCTGAGCACTGGGAACTCGGTGCACTTGGGGTTTCTGAAGCTCAGAGGTAAGTGTCCTGGCCTTCACAGTCCAACGGTAATCCCAGCTGGGGTGTGCCCACCCAGCTCGCGGGAAGGGATCCTTGCCGCACACCTGCGGGGCGGGGCGGGGTGTTGCATGCCCGGCTGCCTTTGTTAACAGCCGTTGTACGTGGGCGCTGGGCTGGCAAGGCGCCAGCTGCCCTGTGACTCAGCAAGCCCCACGGGCGCTCTGTCAGCAGAAACGCTCCTGAGTCGCATCTTGGGGCTGTCAGGCAGGGCGTGGATCCCGTGGTCAGTCCACCCCCCAGGGGTTCACAGCCACAGGACCAGGTGAAGCCTGAACTGCTGTAGCAGGCTGAGGTGGGCCCCCTGTGTGACCCATGCTCTGATCTGACCCATAGTGCCAGCCCCCACTCTGGGGATGCCACATCTAGCAAGGGCCCCTGGCTTGGGGGGGAGGAGGGGTAGCAAGCCAGACTTCCCTTGGCCCCAGCACCCTCCCGTAGAACACCCTTCCCACTGCTAGCAAGCTTGTAGTCCAGGGGTTCTCTGCACCCCACGCCCTTCTGACACCAGAAGTCTTTATGCCACCCCAGGAGGGGGGCCAAACCCTGAGCCCAGCAGCCTGGGGGGCGAGCACTGAGAGCCGCAGCCCCAGGCAGGGGGCTTGTGACCTGAGGCCTGCTGCCCAGAGTTGAAGCCAATGGCTCTGGGCTCCAGCAAGTCTGAGCCTGCCCTGGGAAGTCCATTAAAATGGGGTCACGACCTATGTTCCCTCTAATTTTTTCCATCCATGTGTGGGATACATTTTGTTCTGTGCACCGAGCCACATGCAGAAGTGCACCACCGGCAGAAACTCAGGATGCCGGCTGTGAGCGCTCGGCTAATCCGCTGGGCAAGACGTGAGGCTCCCCACCGGGATGGGCCTTGCAGAAACTGGCTCCCCACCGGGATGGGCCTCGTGGCGACTGGTTCCTCACCGGGACGGGCCTTGCAGGTGTGCAGATATTGACTATCATCCAATTGAACCTCCAGCCAGGGTCTGCTCCCTTGCTGGCTCCGTGGCCGGCTCTGCTCGTTCGCTGAACATGGCCTGCACCCGCGCCGGGGCCCTGTTTGCTCCTGCTGAACACCGAGGCCGCACCCGCCGCTGAGCTGGTCTGGTGCAGCTGTAGAAGAGTCCGGGCGTGACGGTCGAGGTGAGACGCCAGGCTGTTTGGGGAGCCCTAGGCCGTTTGGGGGTGGCAGGGCACTGGGAAAGCCGGGCTCAAACCCAGCATTTGTAGTCGCTTCGCTGGTCTGTGCCTTTGAGGCCTTCCGGTTGCCCCGTTGTGCCTCTCTGGCATCCCACGCTCTTGCCGGGGGGGACACCCAAGGAGTTGGTTGGTTTGCCTGCTTGCATAGGATGGGTTAAATCTTCCTCCCACCCCTGTTACTTTTCACCTCTTCCAGTGCCCCCGTCTGGCCACATCTACACTGCAGTTAGCGACTGTGGCTGGCCTGGGCCAGCTGTTTCGGGCTCATGGGGCGTGGGGGAAGGGGCGGTGTGACCGCAGCAGCGGCTCGAGCTGAAACTCGGGGCCTGATACCCTCCCACCTTGCAGGCTCCTAGAGCCCCGCTTCCAGGGCGAGGCTGAATGTCTGCATTGCAATTCAACAGCCCCTTCCCGGGAGCCCACTGGCACGGACCCACCAGGGGTGTCTGCGCCCTCTCTGGCTCACCCCACATGTGGCCTTGGAGCCCATGTCCTGAGCCTGGCTCCTGTTGTCCCCACCCAGCCCTACTCTTATTTGTGCTGCCACCTGGACGCAAGGACTTGAACTGCTTCCAGCTGCAACTTCTCCTCCAGTCCTTATTTACTATGTATCCTATTTACTTGCATTATCACTACAGGAATCTCTATAGCAAACACTACAAAAGAACAGAGCCCTGAGTATACAGGAGTAATTGAATCTCCTCTGTGGATAACATAGAATACTAGGACTGGAAGGGACCTCGAGAGGTCATCGAGTCCAGTCCCCTGCCCTCATGGCAGGACCAAATACTGTCTAGACCATCCCTGATAGACATTTATCTAACCTGCTCTTAAATATCTCCCGAGATGGAGATTCCACAACCTCCCTGGGCAATTTATTCCAGTGTTTAACCACCCTGACAGTTAGGAACTTTTTCCTAATGTCCAACCTAAACCTCCCTTGCTGCAGTTTAAGCCCATTGCTTCTTGTTCTATCCTCAGAGGCCAAGATGAACAAGTTTTCTCCCTCCTCCTTGTGACGCCCTTTTAGATACCTGAAAACTGCTCTCATGTCCCCCCTCAGTCTTCTCTTTTCCAAACTAAACAAACCCAATTCTTTCAGCCTTCCTTCATAGCTCATGTTCTCTAGACCCTTCATCATTCTTGTTGCTCTTCTCTGGACCCTCTCCAATTTCTCCACATCTTTCTTGAAATGCGGTGCCCAGAACTGGACACAATAGTCCAACTGAGGCCTAATCAGCACAGAGTAGAGCAGAAGAATGACTTCTCGTGTCTTGCTCACAACACACCTGTTAATGCATCCCAGAATCATGTTTGCTTTCTTTGCAACAGCATCACACTGTTGACTCATATTTAGCTTGTGGTCCACTATAACCCCTAGATCCCTTTCTGCCGTACTCCTTCCTAGACAGTCACTTCCCATTCTGTATGTGTGAAACTGATTGTTCCTTCCTAAGTGGAGCACTTTGCATTTGTCCTTATTAAACTTCATCCTGTTTACCTCAGACCATTTCTCCAATTTGTCCAGATCATTTTGAATTATGACCCTATCCTCCAAAGCAGTCGCAACCCCTCCCAGCTTGGTATCATCTGCAAACTTAATAAGCGTACTTTCTATGCCAATATCTAAATCGTTGATGAAGATATTGAACAGAGCCGTCCCAAAACAGACCCCTGCAGAACCCCACTTGTTATACCTTTCCAGCAGGATTGAGAACCATTAATAACTACTCTGAGTACAGTTATCCAGCCAGTTGTGCACCCACCTTATAGTAGCCCCATCTAAGTTGTATTTGCCTAGTTTATTGATAAGAATATCATGCGAGACCATATCCAATGCCTTACTAAAGTCTAGGTATACCACATCCACCTATCCATAAGACTCATTATCCTATCAAAAGAAAGCTATCAGATTGGTTTGACATGATTTGTTCTTTACAAATCCATGCTGGCTGTTCCCTATCATCTTGCCACCTTCCATGAGTTTGCAGATGATTTCCTTAATTACTTGCTCCATTATCTTCCCTGGCACAGAAGTTAAACTAACTGGTCTGTAGTTTTCTGGGTTGTTCTTATTTCCCTTTTTATAGATGGGCACTAGATTTGCCCTTTTCCAGTCTTCTGGAATCTCTCCTGTCTCCCATGATTTTCCGAAGGTGATAGAGGAGGTATCTGAGCCTCTAGCTATCAGCTCCTTGAGTATTCTAGGATGCATTTCATCAGGCCCTGGTGACTTGCAGGCATCTAACTTTTCTAAATGATTTTTAACTTGTTCTTTTTTTATTTTATCTTCTAAACCTACCCCCTTCCCATTAGCATTCACTACGTTAGGCATTCCTTCAGACTTCTCGGTGAAGACCGAAACAAAGAAGTCATTAAGCATCTCTCCCATTTCCAAGTTTCGTGTTGCTGTTTTTCCCTCCTCACTGAGCAGTGGGCCTACCCTGTCCTTGGTCTTCCTCTTGCTTCTAATGTATTTATAAAAGTCTTCTTGTTTCCCTTTATTCCCGTAGCTAGTTTGAGCTCATTTTGTGACTATGCCTTTCTAATCTTGCCCCTGCATTCCTGTGTTTGCCTATATTCATCCTTTGTAATTTGTCCTAGTTTCCCTTTTTTATAGGACTCCTTTTTTATTTTTAGATCATGCAAGATCTCATGGTTAAGCCAAGGCGGTCTTTTGCCATATTTTCTATCTTTCCGACGCAGCGGAATAGCTTGCTTTTGGGCCCTTAACAATGTCCCTTTGAAAAACTGCCAACTCTCCTCAGTTGTTTTTCCCCCTCAGTCTTGATTCCCATGGGACCTTACCTAGCAGCTCTCTGAGCTTACCAAAATCCGCCTTCCTGAAATCCACTGTCTCTATTTTGCTGTTCTGCCTTCTACCCCTTCCTTAGAATTGTGAACGCTATAATTTCATGATCACTTTCACCCAAGCTGCCTTCTGCTTTCAAATTCTCAACCAGTTCCTCCCTATGTGTTAGGATCAAATCTAGAACAGCTTCCCCCCAGTAGCTTTTTCAACCTTCTGAAATAAAAAGTTGTCTCCAGTGCAGTCTAAGAACTTACTGGATAGTGTGTGCCCTGCTGTGTTATTTTCCCAACATATAACTGGATAATTGAAGTCCCCCATCACCACCAAATCAAACATGGACAAAATCAAACTGGACGTATGAATTTTATATTCCCAGGGTCTTCCCCTGCCCCCCCACCCCCCCAAAGGCCAGGTGTGGGAGGACCATCCTGCCTTCGCCAGAGGGACCTTGGTGCAGACGGAGCATGAAGTACTTCGAAGCAAGACTGAGATAGAATAAATGAAACAAGACAGAAGTATAAAGATTGAAGAGAGACTAGAACTTGGTTTGCAACCTGGAGGGAAAACAGTATTCCCTCCTGAGCAGGCTTTAGCAACAACGGCCGCAGCAGCCTGACTTCCTTAATCCTCTATTCCCTCTTTGGTGCCAAAATGTCCAAGATGTCCAAGCTGCTAACCAAAGTTGGTCCTGGTACCCTAAGATTTCTGTGAGTGCCTCCAGATGGTGGGAAGAGATAGAGGGGGAGCGGGGTCTATGGATATGCATAGGAGAACACTTGATGTCCTCTTGGACTGATTCCTGGAACAAAGAAAAGGACGGGAAATGTTGCAATTAGGTGCAGGAAATCTGTTCACTTAAATTAGATCTGCAAATCCAAGCAAAACTTACCTTTATTCACATAATATTGAGTAATGGTCCTCCAACCAACTGCAAATTTAACCACAAAGGCCCTTCATAATCCTTACACAATACATATCTCGAAAAACAACAAGAAAAATACATTTTAACTTTATACATACCATACTACTCTCGCTAAAGCGGGGGCCTACAGGATAATTTAGGTCCTGTAGGTGTCTTGCATTGCTAGCACACTATTAAAATAGAGCAAGGATAGGATAGGGAAGATGTATCTTAGCAGGCTACACCAGGTTCACAATGTCAGGGCTTCCACCTTCCTTCCAGACAGGCAACCGTTGCCCCGCACCCAGGCGGGAGCCTGGGTTAGGCCACTGTGTGCCCAGCCGGAAGCAGGCAGCCCAAGATGGTGTGGGTCGGGTGCTTTGAACCCGAGGGGAGTTTTAGTCTCCCCCTCTGGTGTGCACGCTGCAGGCAGAGCAGACGGGATACTGAAGGTGCGTTCCACCCTCTCCAAGAAACACCGCGGGAGCGCAGTGCAATGGACTGGACAGGAAGAACAGAGCACCTGGCCTAAAGACTATCCCCCTTCACACCAGCAGCAAGGGCCCAGTGAGACTAGTTTTCCTGGCTTAGGATTGGTGGGGGGAGGCGGGAGAAGACAGAGGGAGAAAGACAGTGGATTTGCCATGTCGGCTCCAGGCTGGGGCAGAGGAGGGCTAGAATGGTGCCTCCCCTGTTTCGACAGGGTGGAGAATAAGGGCTGAGAACACCGGAAACGAGACGAGTGCTCTGTTATCACCAGCACGATGTGAGGAGCCCTGTCTGTGGGACTTAGGATATGGTAAGCCTGGTGCCTGACGGCCCAGCTCCCGTGACCAAAGCCAGATAAACGCTACGGAAATCAATCAGCCAGCGCCCAGCCCACACGGGACGTGCATAGGCAAACCCTCCAGGTGAACAGACAGAAAACGGCACTGGCAGAGATTACATAAGTTGGAACACAGGTGCCAGGTTTGCCAGAGGCTCTCAGCCATTTTACTCTCGTGTCACTAACCAACAGTCCAAAGCACAAAGATCCCCCTCTGGCAGCAAGTGACCATGGAGAGCAGCACCGCGGTGAAAAAAGGTGGACAAGAAAGAGCAAGAGCAGTGGCTTCTGCCTCGTAGGGCCTTTCAGCGTCGTTACAGCGCCCCACCTTTTCTCATCTACGTGTTGGCAGGTAGCCATGCCCCCTTTGTGCTTTATGGCTCACCCAGCGGTCTCATTTTTGCCTTTTTGGTGTGTTGGCTATTTTAAGAAACAAAATTTTTAAAATGTTGTTTTTGTTTATACTTATTGGGTGCTGTAAAGCCAGGTGATTCAATAAATCACATTTTAGAGGAAAATACGTTTGCCCCTGTTTGGTGCATTTCTAAAGAAAGTTTAGCAAACCGTGTACAAAGTCTGAATGGTGAAGGAATAAAGGAGAAGCATTAACATGTACTTTTGGAGGGAAAAGAAACCCAACGCATTGTTAGGACAATGCGAGCGTTTAAGAAAGGTTAGTAATTTACCAAGTGTTAGCAACTGCAGAATAAAGAAAAGTGAAGACAGATCTCGAATCATCCCTTTTTAGAAAACATAATCGCATGCAGTTAGTATAATCTGCTCTATATTTGAGAGAGTGTGTGCGTCTGCATTTCTGTCCATGGGTCTGTGGGGCTGTTTGTTCAAGAACTCCTCCTACATGGGACGAGCTAGTACTATCAAAGTTGGTATGCAGGCCAGGGCTAGGAGCAGGCTGGAAGGAAAATAATTGGAGGGGACCGAGATATTCCTGGACACATGGGGCTCAGTGATACAGCCTCGGGATTCCATTACACAGTCAGCCAAAGTTTTCAGGAAGGATGGCATCCAGCGGGCAGGGGCTAGCAGGCAGGGTAGTTGGTGTGCAGCGACCAAGCGAGTCGCTAGCACCCGTGTGCCTGGTTTCCAGTGCCGTGAAGAGGAGGAGGAAGAGCGGATGGAGAGTCTCCCAGAGCAAAAGGCCTGAGACTTTGGTGATGGGCCTTGGACTCATGTAATCAGGTGAGACCTTGTGGTCCTCATGGGCTGAGGTTCCCACCCTGCTGCATTCTCTTCAGCTGTGTTCACACCAGTTCCTCCTGGCTGGAGGGGCCGTCGCCAAGACACAGCGTCCCCGGGGGACCGACTCCAAGCCCACGACTTTCCATAGCAGCACATCATGCTTGAGCTGTGGCCCTTCCAGACAGCCCACCACAATCCTGGATCTCCACCGGTGCCGGGCTTTCTGCAGACAGCTCGCCCGCCGCCCCTCCCAGAGAAAGCAGCCAAGCTGTGTCTGGTGCAGTGAGTTTGTCGGGTCTGAGGAGAGAGCTGTTTGCCAAGAACATGGGACCCTTCGCCAGACAGCCTGTGTCCGAAGTCCTGCCTGGTTCGGGCCCTGCCTAGTGGAGAAGCCCCCCTCCCCTCTTCACATCTGCAGCAGATGTGGTCATCATGCATACCTGTCTGGGAGATGCCCTCTTTTAAAGGGGTGGGGCTGGGGAGAGGGATCCTAGCTTCGGATCCAGCAGCATCCAGATCTGGAAGCCATCGGGGCAGCTGGAGGCTGGGAGAGGGGCTGACAGATTGGAACGGAGGAGGCCCTGTGAGGTCCTTCCTCCTTCAATTCGTCTCGCCAGGTTGTCGCTCCGTAGCGCTGGTGGGCCATAGTCGGGATGTGGCTGGAGACGACTTGGACTTCAGCCAAAGGCCAGTAGGACCAGCAGGAGCCTCCACTGGCCCCGTGTGGGTTTGGATTGACCCCGCAGGCTCTGGGAAGCGGTAGCAACCTGCCCAGCCAGCAAAGCTGTGGGCGGCGGGTTCTTGGCACAGGGTCTGACATGCAGGGTGGTGGATGGCGCAGAAAACAAAGGAATGTTCTAACAAAGCCATCTTTCTTCTGAGCTCCAGATGCTGCCTGGCCAAGCCCCGGCACGCCCACACTGCAAGCACTGGGCGCCGCTCGGCTCCCCCCACTGCGAGAGAGATTAGAGCTGGAGGAGGGGCAGAGCCGGGGAACCAATTCATAAGGGGCTGCCCTGCGCGGAGAGACTGAAAAGAACGGGACTCTGCATCTCCGAAGAGGGATGCCCGAGGGGGGTTTGAGAGAGGGCTCTAGAACCTCAGCACGGCCAGACAGGGTCAGATCGAGGGTCCATCCAGCCCAGTGTCCTGTCTGCCCACAGCAGGCAGAGCCAGGTGCCCCAGAGGGAGGGAACACAACAGGGAACCATTGTGTGATCCCTCCCTTGTCACCCATTCCCATCCCTGACACAGAGGTGAGGGACGCCCTCCCTGGCTAATAGCCGTGGATGGATCTACCTTCCATGAATCTCTTGAGCTCTTTTCTGACCCCTGAGATCAGGCTGCGGCGAGATGAATCGGGAAAAGCCCGTTACCCCTTCCCGGAACACAAACCGGGGTTGCCCAATGAAATTAACAGGCCCCCGGCTTGGAACCAGCGAACGGACGTATCTGCACAGCGCACGGGGGGGACTGGTGCCAGGGCTGCTGTGAGGGCCAGAGGCAGGACTGGCTTCAGAAGGGGAATTAGCTGCGTTCCTGGAGGACAGGGCCGTCCACGGCTGCTAGCCAAGGCGGTCAAGGGCAGGCTCTGGGTGTGCTGAACCTCAGCCAGTGCAGCCCACCGAAGGCTCCCCCAGGGAGCAAACCGGTGCTTGCTACGGGCTGGGGAAGGCCACAACACGTGTGGTGCCCCGCCCAGGCATGCAGAGCTCTCCAGCAGGCGCCCTTGGCCCTCACAAAGCTGAGCAGAGAGGGCAGCCTTCCAGCCACGGGGAACCCGGGAGGGGGGGCCCTGATTCATGCCAGATTTAAACAGGTGCCACTTCTCCCAGGCTCCCAGCATTGCTCCTCATTTCCACTGGCGTCAGACCCGTCTCTCTGAAGCGGGTAAAAGCCACGACGCTCAATCGCTGTTTCGACGGGCCCAAGCCAGGACGTGTGGTCTGGGGCGCTCGGAATGGCTCTGGTGGGCATAGCCCCTTCTCTAGCGAGCAGTACCCGAGGGCTGTTTTTTGCACCGACTTGTGTTTCCATTTCGCCGGCCGCTGGGGTGTTTAACCAGCTCTGCGCTGGTTCCCCTTGTCCCCGCGTGAGTTCTGGACCTGTCTGCTCTGCTGGCGCCTGGGTCTGCGGCCGCGGGGCAGTTAGGCTGACGTAGCCACACTTCAGCGTGCAGCTGAGTGCACCAGGAAGCGACTGATGAAAGAAAAGGCTTCAGGTTATCCAAAAACCTTGGGAACGACTAGGAAAATAGCAGGGCTTTTCCGTCCCACTGGCTTCTGGCCGCTCAGGCAGCAGAATCGCCCACCAACACAGCGATTGTTGATAGCGGATATTCATCCACCGAGTCGTTTCTCAGACACAGCCTAAGCGTTTAAAACAAACAGGAGCCTCCAATGAAAGGCACCAGCAATGTAGGCGGGAACTCCTCCCAGTGAAAACAGCTCAGGGGAAACGGCCCGGCCCATATCCAACAGGGCGTGCGACGAGTCGGAGCCAGAAGCAGCCGCAAAGAGGCCATGGCCGGGCTTCATGTCCGCAGCGTCCTAGTGACCGGATCCAATCGGGGGATTGGCCTGGAGATGGTCAAGCGTTTCATTGGGAAACCCAACCCCCCAGAGGTGATCTTTGCCACCTGCCGGGACCCCGAGGGAGCACGGGCCCAGGTGAGATGCAGCCTTTTTGCTTGGTGGGACTTTGGGCTAGGAACCGTTCCCACACGGGATGGGATGACAGCAGGCGTGGAGGGCTGATCCCAGGAGGACCGAGTGCGTAGCAGCTGCATGTTCCCCTCCGCCCCTGCATCCGCCTGCCCTGCTTTGGACTGACCAGGTAGAGCGTTGCAGACACGATCCCGTCGCGGTGGCAGGGAGCCTGGCATGCTGCCCTGGCAGACACCCGCTTTGCCACCACTCCAGGCTTGCAGGGCAATGGGGTTGCTGTTCCCAAAATGCCCTGCCAGCTGAACCCCCAAAGTGCATGAGTTCTGCCCAGTCGCCTCCGCTGAGCCCCCAGCCCGCCTTCCCCAGCAGGGCTGAGCCACCCGCTAACCCTGACTGTCGCCGGGCTCCTGTAAGCCTGCCTCTCTGGCCCCTGGCACCGCAGACCTTTGGGCTCAGGCTGCAGCTGAGCTCTGGCAGGTCCCACACACCTGGCTTCAGCCCGAGCACGAACCCCTCCTGTGCAATCAGCAGCTCACTCCACGGAGGGCAGGTCTGTCAGTGGCCCTTAGCCGGGCTGGAGTCCCTGGCCTCTGTGTGCGACGGGAGGGATCCCATGAGGGTTCCCTGTTTGTTCCCTCCCTCTGGGGCCCTGGCACTGGCCACTGTGGGCAGCCAGGACACTGGGCTGGACGGACCTTTGGTCTGACCCAGCCTGGCTGCTCTGATGTTCCTATGTTCTCTCAGTCTGAGTCACATGAGCCCAAGTCAGCTGGCCTGGTCAGCCTCGGGTGTCCGATTGCAGGGTAGAGTCACCCGTACAGAGCACCGCATTGCTCCAGCAGCCAGCTTCAGGAGGTGCCTGGTGACCCTGACGCCCCGAAACTGCCAACAGGCTTCTCCTTGGGGGCAGGCCAAAAGCCCACGTCCAAGTTGGGGGTCAAACCAAGAACAATTTCTACAAGAATGTCCAAAATTCGACAAAAGAAAAAAGAACTGCCCTCCCCCCCCGCCCGGTCCCATGAAAGCGGGCTTCGAGCCGAAAGGAAACTGTCCCATGCCAAGCAGGGCCACGCGCGTGGGACAGCTTTTAAATACAGTTAAGGGAAGTTGGCACCCAGACGTCGGTGCAAATGGAAAGACGGAAACGTTTTGATTTTTTCAGACTGCACCCTAGAACTCACCACCAATTTGCAACCCCGCTGGGGACTGCTGGAGCTGCCTGTTTTGCTCAAATGAGTTTTGGGCAACGTTTCCCCCCCAGTTGTATTGATACCCCCAACCCGCCCCATAGAACAGCACTGGGCAAAGCCACTTCCATGCACTGCCTCGACACTGCTTAGTGGTACAAGGTGCACCGTGACCTCTTCGCTGCAGCCTCGGGGGGGGAAGATCGGGGAGGTGCCTTCGCTGTCTCGCTAGGGCTCCACAGAGCAATCACTAAACTGTTCTGGGGACTCTGGAGAGGGACCCTGGGGGGCAGCTGGAACAGGAGGAAAATCGGTTGGCGCGAGGCAGGGATGGGCCCAGAGGAGCACGGGGGGGGGGGGGGGAGGATGGCTGGGCAGAAAGGGGAGAATGAGAAGAGGGCCAGTGGGGAGGGGGCGAAAGACGAATGAGGGGGCAGCACAGAAGAGAGGATGGATGGAGGAAGAGGCGACACAGACTGAGGGGTTGGGCAGCATGGAAGCGTTCCCTAACTCTTTTCTGTTTTGCTTCTAGGAGTTAAAGATTTTAGCTTCGAAGCATCCAAACGTGGTGATTCTGCAGCTGGGTACGTCCTGACCTCATCCGCGCCCCCACCCGCGTGCCATGCCAGTCTCCTTCAGCTGCTCCCTGATTTGCAGACCCCCGACTCTCTGAGCTTCTCCATGTTCGCTCTTTCCCAGCTTGCTAGCACCTGACTCGCCCCAATCACAAGCAGTGTTCCCTGTGAGCTGGGCGCTTGTGCGGCCACTCAGGAGAAATTCAAATGCCCCCCAGCTGATCGGCAGAGCCCCCACAGCTGGGTTTCTTGTTTCTATTGGTGGTGCACATTTGTACATGTACATAACAAAATTATTCCACACATGGCTGGAAAAAATCTGCACACAGATGGAAAAAATTGGGGGGGGAGGGGGACACAAATGTAACACAATTTAACACATGGCCAGTGCGAGCAGATTGTAGCTCTTTGTTGCTGCACAACGACTGCCAAATGCTGCATATGGTTCATTGCCCTTTCACTCAAAGGGCAGGTTCTGCCCACTGGATTATGCTCACCATTGTGAGACCTTCCCTGCGAGAAAGAGACAAACGAAATCTCACACACACCTGGCATCTGCGGGAACAGTCTGCTTCACAACACCGGGTAGAAAAGGCCTGGGGAGTTCCTCCCCCAACATGCCCTAAGGTGGGGTGAGGCTGTCTGCTAACACACGACCACGTAACAGACCAACTTGTGGAAGGAGGCTATTTATTATGAAAATGTTCAGCTGAGATTAGGTGATTACAGTTTCCAGACTCTTTCCTTGGAGATTTCCCCCCTCCTCCCCCCCCCCCACACACACACACCATTTTCCTTCTCAAAAATAAAACTCCCTTGGCCTGAAAAGTCACAAAATTATTCTCCACCCAGAAGTCACTTGGTATTTTTTTCCTTTAGTTATTAGTCTGTTGTTCACTCGCATGCTCATGAGCCTTCCTCGTTAGACCGTGGCCCGGGTTTTCACAAATCTCGCTGAGAAAATGTCTTTGCTTAAAATCGGTCTGAATTTCAAAAAGGCCATTTCGAGTCGCGTGAGGAGCCGGGAACATGCATTCGTCAGTGACTTCACCCAGACTTCTCTGATGGTCAGGCCCAATGGTCTCTCAAGCCAGACTCCCAAAATTAGTGGGCTCTGTTGACCAAGCTCGCACAGGAAATGTGACAGAGTTGGGTTCTTGGCCACCCGGTTCCCAGCCCAGTTTTTAAGCACTGGACATAAAGTCTAAGCTCCTAACTACATATTTAGGCTCCTGAATCGATGTGCTCTGGCTTTGTGGTCCATCAGGTGCTGAAGTCTGGCTGTAGGCGCCCACTCAAGTGTGACCATTTTTGCAGAAACTAGAACACGCAGCCCCTTGGGAGCGCTCAGCGAAGGCCATCCCTGCTTAACACCGCGAACCGAGAGTACATTTGTAAATGAACCCAAAAATAACTCTGATCTAGCAGCTTTGCCTTAGCCAAAAGGGCCCCCCGCTCACCCCCCGCTTTCACCTCTCCACGGCGCAAACCACCTTCAGTCGCAGGGCACAAAGCTAATGCAGGCATGAGAGCAGCCGTGCCTAAGGGCCCCTGTCCTTTCCAGAAGAGCCAGCCTTGGCTTGCCTCCACACCCAACGCTTCCAGAGTGTGTGAGTCCAACGCTGCACCTCAGAGCTGCTCAGTACGTGCGGTGGCCTGCAGGCGCTCTTTGCTCTCCATTACAAGTGCCAGTGCATTCCAAACACGAGCAGCCTGTTCAGCATCCTGGAAAGACGCCGTGCGCGTTCCACCTGTGACGGGCAGTCCCTGGCAGGCTGTGTGGCCCTGCCCTGCCCTCGGGGACGGAGTGCACGCCCTAGCAGGGAGGAGGCTAGAAGGGTCTGGGCCATCCAGCAGTGTCAGGCGTGAGCCTGGTCTCTGCTCAGCACAAGACTTGAATTCCATCAGCTGCTGCGGGACATGGGCTCTGAACCAGGCTCCTGGAGCACAGCCCTTCCCGTGGATGTTCACCCTGAGCCGTGGCTGCGTAGCCGTGGCCCTGGAAAGGAGGGCAAGATTTAGACAGGCACCTGTCCGGGATGGTCTGGACGGGGCTGGGTCCTGCCGCATGGGCAGGGGGCTGGGCTCAATGCCTCTCAGGGCCCTGCCAGTTTCTCTGCCTGCACCACAAGTGACAAGTGTGAGAGGAAAGGAGCCTGGCTCTCAGATCCCAGGCTAGCAGCTAGAATAGGAGGGCTTGCCTCTGAGCCCCGCTGTGTCCCCACGCCCACGGCTGGGCGCAGCGCAGAGCACAGCATGCCCGTCGGGCAGTGCGCGGAAACTCAGCCAAAGCTGCCGGGACTCTCGGTGCCAGACTTGGCCCCCTGCCATGCTCCAGACCTGCTTCCCCTCCTGCTCTAGGTGCAGGCTAGGTTCCTGCAGGCTGGACAGGACGCGGGGATTTTCCTGCCCGTCTGTTTTCTTAGCTGCTTTCCTGGCTCTTGAGGTCTAACTTGTAGCCGGAGCGCAAAGGGGCTGACCCACCTACCCCGAGTCAATGAAACGTTGAGAGAACCAAGCCTGTGTCCCCTCTGACCCAGGCCGGGAAGGGTCCCGCGTCCCTGCCTGTGACCCCAAACCGCCACCACCCAGCCAGGCTCATGGCCAGCCCTTCCTTCTCTCTCCAGAAGCGACGGACTTTGCGAGTATCACAAGCGCTGCCCAGAAAGCAGAGGCCCGCCTGGGAGGAACGGGCCTAAATCTGCTGATAAATAACGCTGGCATCATGCCGCCCAGCACGCTGGAGTCAGCCTCTTCGGAAGACATGTTGAGCGTCTACAACACGAACGTGGTCGGGCCGCTGCTGGTGACCCAGGTCCGAGTCTGAGAAGGCGTGGGCAGGAGTTTCAGGTCACAGCCAGGGGAGGGGATCCAGCCTTTCAGCCGCCCCCCTGCTTCCAAAGCCTGCGGCCCGTTTGCCGCCCCAATAGACCTCTGTGCTGGGAAAGCCCAGCGCTTCAGCGCAGTGGCTGGCATCACTGGGACCTTTGGGGGGCTCACACGCCCGGCCCGTAGGCCCGTCCTGACGAAAGCGATTGTGCAGTCCGGCCCAGGTCTCCTGGTGGGTTGGGGGGGCTCTTTGTTACCGGCCCCCAAGCCCCACCCCTTCCTGCCATCTCCCCACCATCTCCCCTCAAGGCACACGGCCGTGGCGTGGCACCAATCCCCTTCCCCCGCTGACCCCCAAGCCCGTGTGTGGGGGCCAGGCGCTGACCCCCGTGCTAGGAGAAGATGGGGGTTGAGGAGCTCCTCGGGGAGAGCGGCTGGGGAAGCCGCTCCTGGCAGGCGGGGTGCTGAGAAGTCGGGTGGGAAAGGGGCGCAGGAGGACGCGAAGCAGAGAGTCAGTCATGGGGAGCACAGCGGGCGGGCCCCGGGGCAGGCCCACTTAGGGCTGAGAAGCCGGCATGTTTGTTCTCAAGGACAAAATGACCCCCCGTCTCCCCAGGCCTTCCTGCCCCTGCTGAAGAAGGCTGCCCAGGGGAGCAACCAGAAAGGGCTGAGCTGCAGCCGGGCGGCCGTCGTCAACATCTCCACCGTCCTGGGGTCCATTGCGAAAACGCCGGAAACCTTCTCCTTCGTGCCAGTGGTCTCCTACCGCTGCAGCAAGGTACGGCCCCCGGGCCAGCCCGGCGCGGGGCAGCTCCCGCGTGGGAGCAGCCGCGAGGGAAGGGAACGCCCCCGGAGACCGTTACACCCCCCGTCCCCCAACGGGATGGGTGACCCCCAATGCACAGGGCGGCGCCGTTGCTCTTGGGGCGGCTCTCGGGGCCCGGGCGGCTCGGCCTCTGCTCACCGTGGGCTTTTGCCGGCAGACGGCGCTGAACATGCTCACCAGGTGCCAGTCGCTGGGCTACCAGGAGGACGGGATCCTGTGCACGGCGCTGCACCCGGGCTGGGTGAAAACCGAGCTGGGGAACTTCCAGCCGGGCGTGCAGGTAACCATGGCGACCCACCGGGAGAGTGGGTCCGGGGAAAGGCCGGGGGGGGGGGTGTCCCCGGCATTCGCTCTGGCTGCTGTGGGTGGCGTGCTTCTCGGCAGGGAAACGAACCAGCCCCGGGGACACAATTCACCCACCCTGACATCGTCACAAAGGGGAAACTGGAGCCTGCACCGAGGCTCCACCTGCCCTCGGCCCGTCACGCACGAAGCAACAGGAAGCATTTCTGCGTCTGAGCAGCCTCCGGCCCAGTTAGAAAGTTCAAGGACCAGGGCCTGGCCGCCAGGGCCAGCGTATCCCGCTGCGGGTGCTTCTGTGGCTTTAGCCTGCGGCCCTGCTCTGGGCAGGGTTAGACGAGAGAGAGTGAAAAGGTGGGGACTTTTCCGCCTGGCAGAGAGACCAAGGGACGAGAGGATCGAGGTCTGTGAAATCAGGGCTGGGGTGGAGAAAGTGAAGAAGGGAAAGTGATTGACTTGTTCCCGTCACACAAGAACTAGGGGTCCCCAATGAAATGAACAGGCAGCAGGTTTAAAAGAAACAAAAGGAAGTTTTTCTTCACTCAGCGCACAGTCAACCTGTGGAACTCCTTGCCAGAGGATGCTGTGAAGACCAGGACTTTAACAGGGTTCAAAAAGCAGCTAGATGCATTCATGGAGGACAGGTCGATCTGTGGCTATTAGCCAGGCTGGGCAGGGAGGGTGTCCCTGGCCTCTGTTTGTCAGAGACTGGGAATGGGCGACAGGGGAGGATTCCCTGTTCTGTTCACTCCCTCTGGGGCACCTGGCATTGGCCGCTGTGGGCAGAGAGGACATGGGGCCAGATGGACCTTTGCTCTGACCCAGCCTGGCTGATCTTACATTCTTATGTTCAGGCTGCTAAAAACGCCAGTGGCTGGCTCACGCTGGTGCGCCCACCTTCGTTAGCGCCGGGGAGGCTCAGCTGTGTGTCCCGGGGCAATAGGTTTGTGTAGAGGCAGCTTCCGAGTCATCCTCAGCCCTCTTGAAACCCATGCTTTCCTGCAGTGTGCCCCCCGTGCCGGTGTATATCCAGTGCTCCCTGCTCTGCCTAGCCACGGGAGTTTGGGAGGCATTTCCCGTGGGGTCAGAGGAGGGCTGGCTCTAAGAGGAGCAGAGCAGCCGGCCCGGAGTGCGTGGTGCCCAGAGGGGGCAGGGCTGCTCTGTCTGGCTCACGCTCCGGGGGAATGTTGCAGGCAGACCTGACGGTGGACGAGAGCGTCAGCGGGCTGATGAAGGTGCTTTGCAACCTCTCCGAGAAGCACCACGGCGCCCTGGTGACCTGGGAAGGGAACACCCTGCCGTGGTGAGGGCCCGACGCACGGGCGGACGGAAACCAGCAGCAGCCTGGCGGAGTCCTCCAGCACCTCTCTGTGCGCGGATTAATAAAAATCTCTCCCTGACCCCCAGCCTGCGTTGAGTCTTTCCCCCCAGGGGAGCTGTGGGGGCAGGACACCGCAAAGTGACACGGACCACGGAACAGACCCAACCCTCCACTTAGCTCTCCTGGGTGCCGAGGGCTCCACCCATAAGACGAGCAGGCAGCAAGTGTGAAAAGTCAGGACAAAGGGCAGAGAGGGCCAGGGGATAAACAATATTCCCTGTAATCCACCCACGTGTGGAATAATTTTTTGCGTGCACCAAGGCATGTGTGAATGTGCACCACTCCTAGAAACAAAAATCCTAGGTGAGGGTGCTCTGCTAATCCTTTGGGCCGCATCAGAATCTCTCCTGAGCGGCCGCCCGAGTGCCCAGCCTCCAGGGAGCACTGGACAGGTGCCCAGACAATGTCGGGACCGCTGGTTACCCTACCCCCCTGCAACGCAATTGCCGCTGTTCCATTGGCCAGGGAAGAGCCTGCACACCATAGACACTAGGCCACCTTCCCCATCCCCCCGGTCAGGCCTCCGCTGTAAACGCTGTGCTCTGCTCTTCCCACCCGTTGTGTCGGCTGTCGCCCCTGCCCCGCACCTGTGGGCTGCTGTGCTGCATGCCTGGTCCCGCCTCCTGCATTTCTGGATCCTGCCATGGCCCAAGTAGCAGGGAGGGTCCTGGGTGGGAAGGAGGGGACCCAGGTCCCCCCCGTCCCGGGTTCCAGGCCAGGGACCTGTGGCCAGCTAAGCTCTGCTCCCTCCGATTCCTTGCTTCCTCTCTGGACTCCTTCCGACCTTGGCCTTCCTTCAGGCCCTTCCCGCAGCCCTCCCTGGCCAGACGGTACCTCTGCCTCTGGCCAGGCCTTTCCCGCTGTAGCAGGGCTGCACCCTGCTCCGGTGTCAAAAGGGTTAAAAACAGCCTTGGGCAAGGCTGTCCCGGGAGCCAATCAGAGCGAGGCCAGCGACAGCCAATCAGGGCCCAGCTAGGCCCTTATAAGAGTGGCCACGTGTGTCCTACAGGCGTTGTAGTGGCTGCGTTGCCTTGGGTTACCCAGGAAAATAGAGAAGGGGCTATTTATCACAGCACCTGGGTACCGCTGGCTCGTCTCTTCCTACACAACACTTCCCTTGCCAGCGAGGGGAGGTTAAATAACTCCGCAGATTCTAGCCAAGAGAGATTTTAAAAACGCCCCCATGCCAGGCAAACGCTTGGCCTGGCTGGGCCCTCGTCCACAGTGACCCACTACGGTTTAATAGGAGTCTAGCAGAAAAGCTTTTAAACTTGTCCTTAGCCAGACGTACGACAACAGATCATTCTGTGCTTATTCTCTTCCCTCTGCCCCCCTGAGCGGGGGGGGTTCAGAGACACCCCCCCCCATTCTCTAATGCCACCATTTCCTATCTTCTGCCAACACAGATGGGGGGGGGGGGAGATTTTATTGTTAGGGGCTGAACTCAGCGTAGCTCTTGGAACCCTCCTGCTCAGCGCTGCTGGGTGATTCTGATGGGTTCTCCGCAAGGTGTGGCTGGCCAGGCAGCATTTTGCAAGTGGTAGTTGGGCCCTCGCTAGGGTGTTAAAGGTGTGAGCGAGCCTTGGATGGGAAGCGCTCCAGGGGATCGGTGTAAGGAGATTGGCGCTAAAGGATGGGTGGAAAGAGGGTGTGACACTGGCAGGGGAGGTACCAGCTCATGCCAAAGCCTCAAGCCAGTTTCCTTATGAATTACGAGGAATCAAAGCAATTGTGAATCGTAGGAGAACGTATTTGGTGTTTAAGCTTCATGAAAGTGAACAGGATGTTCCATGCATTGTCGTCATGGATTGGAGCCCGGTCGCCATGTCAAGGCAAGCATTTACGTGGCAGAGAGCTGGCAGGTAACTATTGTCACAGGTGGATGCCCGGTCAACGTGTCAAGGCAAGCATTTACGTGGCAGAGAGCTGGCAGGTAACTATTGTCACAGGTGGATGCCCGGTCAACGTGTCAAGGCAAGCATTTACGTGGCAGAGAGCAGGCAGGTAACTAAGGAGCCCATCGGATGAGCCAGCTGGCTTGTGTCATGCAGAGGAAGAACTGTAGCTACTCAAAGAGAGCCCCCGGCGTAAGCACCTGCCACGTGGGTGCCCTTTGTCCAGCCACACGTGGACGGGCCAGCCCGGCCAAAGCTGTGGCCACCGCAGCAGGTGCCCTGCGATAGCTCAGCCGGCCGAGCGGAGGCCGGCAGTGGACGCTCAGCCACACGCCCTTAGGTGGCTGGTTCGAAGGAGCGCTGCCTGCCCGAGGCAGAGCAAGAGCCGAGAGGCAGGGCTGACCGGTCTCTAGGCAGACGGCGCCCTCCCACCACAGAGGAGCCAAACGAGGGAAGAAGGCTCCAGCCAGAGCCCAGAGCTTCAGCTCGTCTATCGGCGCTGGGTGGAATCCCGACGGGCGCCGGGGCCTGGCCAGGGAGCAGCAGCGGCCAAGGCTGCGGCTGGCCTGGGAGCTCCCCGGCCCCGTGACGGCCTGCGTGGGAGTGAAGCGCAGGGATGCAACGGGCCTCCTGCCTCCTCCCCCGTCCTGAGGCAACGGGGCTTCCTCGCCCCTTTTCCCGCCCAGGAGGCCGAGTGGCGGCTGGGCCGGTACGAGGGAGGCTCTGGGGATGCGAGGAAGCTATGGGCCGCCAGCTTGCCCTGTTTCCACCCTGTTGAGCTCACAAGGCAGCCGGGCACCCTCCCGGCTGAGCCAGCAGAAACTGGCTGGGCCCCTAACCCAGCCACTTCTGGGTTTTCAAAGCTGCCCCAGGCTCCTTTCTACTGTGGGGCTATCGGGGCCCACAGCCCACCCCGTGTGCTCTGTAAACAGTCTGTAGGCTGGCCCCTACCCTCGGGGCTGGGAGGCCGGACGGCCAGAGGCAATAACCCAAAGTTGCTCGCTGGCCCCTTAAAGCAGGGCTGGGCGGCCCGCCGAGCCAGGTCATGGGGTGGGGCTGTGCCCTGGTAGGGGGACCCGGCCCCACCCTATTCCACCAGGTCCCAGCCCAGGACCCAGTGAGTGGCAGGATGGCCCCCCACTCCCTCGGCAGGGAATCCGTCCGAAACGCGCCAGGGATCTCTGGGTGGGAGAGGCTGCTCCTGCACCCACCCTAGGGCCACCTCCTACCTGGTCCAGCAGGGCAGCTTCCCACGTGCTCACGGGGTCCTCTAGTACCTCGGGGACGGCCTCTCCCTCACAGGCGGCAGTGGAGACGCCCCAAATGGCGCTGGGGTCTCCGCCGTCCTCCCCTGGGGGGGCTGGGGCAGGTCAGGCGCTGTCCTCTGAGGTCCCTCTCCCCCAGCAGTCAGCCCACACTGAGCCGCTCTCCTGGCTTTTATACTGGGGCTGCAGTCCCAGCATGCCCAGCAGGGCTGTGGGGGCGGGGCTTCTTCAGCCAGGTGGGCCTGATTAGGCTCAGCCTTCCCAGTGTGGGGCTGGTCCACCCCGTCACATGGGCCTTCACGTGGGGGTGGCCAGCAGAGCCCCAAGTGCCTCGGCCGCGAGGCTGCAGCCTGCTCGGGCTCTCCAGGGAGCTTCTAAGCGACAGAGGCTCCTGCTGGCTTTTAGTTACCTGGGCCTGGGGCTCCCGGAGGATCTCGCTCACTGTCAGCCTTAGAGCCCGGGGTGCCATGTGGCTGGGCGGCTTTGGCCACGAGCTCCCACCCAGCCATCACCCGGCAGCCCCCACGCCTCCCCCTGGGATGCCCGGCCTGGTCACTCCTCGCAGGTGGGCCCCTGCGCCCTTCCAGCCCCGGCTTCTCCCCAACTCGTCCTTGGGCCCCCCGAGCCACGGCGTGGAGGTGACTCGAGGGTGGGGCCTGGGAGCAAGGTGGCACTGGGCTCTGCCAGCCCCCCGCCCAGCCGTCAGGCGGAGCAGGGCTGTGGCCCCATGAGGTGTAGAAACAGGGGACGCGACTGCCATGCCGGCATGAGGGATGTGCACGTGGGAGGGTCAATCCCCGTCTCTGCCGTTGGCTGCGTGGCCCATGGACGTGGCGCTGGCCTCCTGCGCCAGGGGCTGGGGGTCGGGCCCCCTCTGGGCTGACCAGCGAGCCACTCCCTGTCGGTGACCAGGGAATTTGGCTTCCTTTGCGCGCTGCATGAACACTTGGCAAGGACCCCCCCGAGTGGGCACTGTCCATGGCCCAGGGCTGCCAGGCCCCGGCGACACAAGTGCCCGTGGCAGTGTCAGGCTGAGAGCAGCAACTCGGACAGCAGCGGAGGGAGCCGGGCTCTGACTGGAGCCGCAGGAGCGCCTGAGACGAAGGGGCAGGTTAGCGAGTGGGGTCTGGCCAATTTACAGGAGCTACCAAGGCCCGGAGCCTGATGCTGACCAGGGCTGTCTCGAGGGGGGCGCGGGACCTGGGGCAACCTCCCTCCAGTGCCCCAGGGGTGGGGCCCAGGGCAACCCCCCGCCACAGGTCCCGCCCTTCCCCCAGCTCTGCCCCTTCCATGGCTCGGGGGCTTACAGGGGCCTGACGCTGTGGCAGCAGGGGCCACCTGCCCCCACTAAGGCGCTGGGAACCGGGGCAGCCCGGCAGCCTGTTCCATTCCCCTCCTGGCCTGCAGCACCTCGCGTCTGCTTCTCGAGGGGAGGTCTAAGTGTGTGTGTGTGTGTGTGTGTGTGTGTGTGTGAATTGTGATGTCACGCGTGACCACGTTCTGTGGCAGCGTTCTCATCCTGCCAATGGGCCAGGGTGACAGCCAGACAGGACAACCCCAGCGCCCGGACGCAGCAGGGCCCACGGGCGTTAGACAGAGGCTGGGTCTGGGCAGAAGGCGGGTCCCGGCTTCTTTCCCCCCACCCCTCTTCACTCCCATGTTAACAGTCGGGGCCTCCTCGGCCTGGGGCTGGCGCTGCGACTGTCAGGGCCCGGCCGTCCCTTTGGATTGGACCCCGGGCACCCGGCCGCTCCCTGCCGCCGCCGCCGCCGCCGCCGCCTTGCACGCTTGCCCGACTGTTGCTGGCTGCTGACTATTGGGGGAATTCCCGGCTCCATGAGGAGCAGTGCCCTTGGGGGTGCCCGCCCGTATAACTGCTTGGGCCAGCGCATGGGTGGTCTCCTGGTGGGGTAGCAGGACCCTGCTGGGCTCAGCGGGCCCACGACTGAGACACGCACCTGGGGGATGTGGGGAGCCCCGCCAGAAATCACCTCCTGCACCTAGAACCAACATGCTGTCCAAGCCCCCCCGGGTTAGGTCCCCGTCCGCGCGTGCAGCAGCGAGGTGGAGCTCGCCGGCTCCTCGGTCAACCCCGGGACCTTTAGAGCTGCAGCCTAACGCTCCCCCAGCCGAGCTCCTTTGGCAGCTGCCCTCGGGGGGCTGGTTTCCTCAGCGGCAGCGTGGGACAGCACATTGCAAGTGGGCCTGCAAGGCAAGAGGGTTGTGCCGGCCCCCCTCAGCTTGACTCACCCCTTGGCCTGTCCCTGCTCACCTCCTCCTTTGGCAAGCAGCCTGGAGGGGCCCCTGCTATGAGCCTGTGGGCAGCTGGGATCCCAGGCGGTAGCCCAGCTCGGAGCCGGCAGTCTGGCTGGGAGAGGGGTGTCAGGAGCCTGGGGACAGCCAGCCTCTAGCTGGAACCCACCCCCCATGCAACCCCTATGAATTCTGTACCTGCCGCATTGGGAGCCAGGCCTGGGATTTGCAAACCAACTTGATGGGGCCACGGGAAACCTGGGCCCCCCCCCCCCCATGCTAAGAGGACACCGGCTCACTCAGATTACGCCGGACCAGAGAGGGTCGGCCTGTACAAATCTGGCTGGAGCCCCGTCCTCCTGCGCTCACCCACTGCCCTTTCAAGAGCCCTGCTGCATCTGGCCCCAGTCAGCTGTGTGACGGGGGAAGGATCGGGGCAGCCCTTGCTGCCCAGCTGCACAGAAACCCTCCAGCCCAGCACCCGGCCAGTGTACCAGGCGAGAGGTGGCCAGCAAATCTCCGAGCAGGTGGAGCGGGGGGACTCAGGACATCCCAGGGGTTCTGTCACGTTACTGGATTTTGAGGGGAGCAGCCAGATCACTGCTGTGCCCATGGGGGGGTGTTTGCCCCAAAAGTTGGTACAAAGGGGGCCATGTGAGGTGTCAAACAAAAGCTCACTGGCTACTGATTCTTCCCAGGGAGAGAAACAAAGGAAGGGGGTGAGGCCAGGCCTGGCAAGGGGGGGCAGGGCTGGAAGAGAGGGGCAGTTGCTGTCTGGAATCATGGAGGAAGCAGCCTGAGCAAAGGGGGGCTGGGATTTAGGGGCCCAGTCTCCCCCATCTCAAGGGGGGCTGAGGCATCCTAGGCCCGGTTCCTGTAACCAGATGACATCTGTGCTGGGCTGTATCCTGGAGAAGCAATAAACTCCCTCTATTCTACTGGCTGGTGGAGTCTGTTCGTGCCACTACGGGGGTGCAGGAGGCGGGGGACCCCGACGCGTCGTCAGAGTGGTGTCAGGAGTGGGATGCACTGCACCCCGTGGATGGAGCTTCCAGCGGCGAGTGACAAGGCGCAGTAGAAGCAAGAGCCATGGAGCCAGGCGTGCTGGAGACAGAGCGAAGCGGTTCCTGGGAATCGTGGGGCGCTGCGGCACTAGACTGGTGAGTCTGCACCGAGGGGACCAGCGGGGAGATGGCCTACGCCCGACTCCTGAAGGCAGAGCTGGTGAAGCTGTGCAGAGAGAGGGGCTTGCCTGTGCGGAACGCAACCAAGGCCCAGCTGATTGCCCGGCTGGAGGAGAATGACCAGTCACAGGGCTGGGATCCTGTCCCAGTGGGGAGCAGCCAGACCCCCCCTGGGAGCGTGTCAGGCTCTGAGAGGGGGCAGAGCATTGGAGCCTGCCGGAGAGATAGGACAGCTTCCCCGGGGAGCCCTGCAAGCCGTAGCCCATCAAGGGCAGGAGCCAGCCCAGCGGAGCTGCGGCGGCTGGAGATCCAGCTGCAGATGAAGGAATTGGAAGTCCAGGACCGCAGAGAGCAGCGACACCATGAGCTGGCCATGGCAGAGCGGAGAAGCGTTAGGGCCCCAGCTGCGCCGAGTGCAGACGGGCCCCAAAGGTCCCCGGCTGCCAGACACTTGGAGACGCTCGTGGTGGCCCAATTGAAGGACGTGGGTGACATAGACGGGTTCCTCAGCTCCTTTGAGAGGGCCTATGGACTGCAACGGGTCCCCCCCAGCTGACTGGCTGCAGGAGCTCATCCCCGCACTGAACCAGGAGGTTGCCGGGGTGCTCAATCAGCTGGACGACCTACAGCCAGGGGATTACAACCGAGTCAAGGAGGCCCTGCTGCACAAGTTCGGGCTGACCCCCGAGATGTACAGGAAGGAGTTCCGGGGGGTGCAGAGGGGGCCACGGGAGACCTATGTGGATCTGGCCTCCCGCCTGGTGCAATACTGCCACAAGTGGGTGTCTGGAGTTGGAGCCCAGACCACAGAGGACCTGCTCAAGCTGGTCATGATGGAGCAGTTCTATGAAGCATGCACACCCAGCCTGAGGCTGTGGCTCAAGGACCGAAGTCCGGAGAACCCCCAGGAAGCTGGGAGGCTGGCGGACGAGTTCACGGAGAGCCGGTCCGGGTGTGAACGGGAGTCCCAGAGAGAAAGGGAATCGCGCAGAGACCGGTTCTCGGCTGAGCGACGGAGAGAGGCACCTCCGAGGCGAGCCCCAGGGACCAGGACCAGTCAACGGTGCCCCAGAAAACCAGCCAGGGCCCGGGCAGAGCCGACCCAAAAGGGCCCACAGAACCTAACCTGCCATCGCTGTGGGCAACGAGGCCACAAGAGAGCTCATTGCACCAGGCACAAGAACAGGTCCCATGACCTGGGACTTTCCAGGGTTAACTGGCTGGGGCTGGAGGAAGGGCAGGCTGCCCCAGAGGCAGGGGCTGGCAGGCAAACCTCAGCTCAGAGTGGGGGGAAGGATGCTCAGTGCACCTCCCATGGGAGATCTGACCCTCGGGAGGCGGATTTCTCCGTGTAGTAGGTGGGGGCAGGGTGGCCCCTGCGGAGCGAGTGCCTCCTACCCCTGGAGGTGGATGGTAGGAAGGTGACGGGTTTCTGGGACACGGGGGCGGAGGTGACGCTGGCCCGACCCGACATAGTGGCCGCAGACCGTATGCTACCCAACACTCAGCTGACCCTGAGGGGCATAGATGGGACCCCATTTAAGGTACCCGTAGCCCGGGTGCATCTGAAATGGGAGTCCAAGGAGGGCCCCAAGGAAGTGGGGGTGCACCCGTACTTGCCCACGGAGGTGCTGATGGGGGGTGACCTAGAGGAGTGGCCAGACGGAACCCACAGGACCCTGGTCACCACCCGTAGCCAGAGCCAGCGAGGGGCTGGCACCCCGGAACTCGAGGAGGTTCCCCAACAGGGGGCCCAGGGCCCCATCCCGGCAGACATGGAGTCGGACCGGGGCAGTGGGGGGGAACACGCCCCTGTCCCAGCACCAGCTGCTGAATTCCAGGCGGAGGTGCGGGCGGATCCCTCCTTGCAAGCCCTGAGGGACCGGGCCGACCTGGGCGCAGCTCAACCCCTGGGGGGAGATTGCCAGGAGAAGTTCCGGTGGGAGAGGGGATTTCTGTACCGGGAATGGCTCCCCCCCGGGAAGGTAGGGGAGTGGGGGCTCCAGCGGCAGCTGGGGGTCCCCCAAAGGTATCGCCGTAAGCTGCTGTACCTGGCCCAGGACATCCCCTTCTCGGGACACCAGGGGGTCCGGCGCACACGGCTGAGGCTCCTCCAAAACTTCTACTGGCCGGGGATATTTGCGGCCGTGCAGTGGTACTGCCGGTCCTGCGACTCCTGCCAGCGGGTGGGGAAGGCCCAAGATAGGAGGAAAGCTGCGTTGAGACCCCTGCCCATCATAGAGGAGCCTTTCCAGAAGGTGGCGATGGATATTGTGGGGCCCTTCAACAGAGCGACCCGGACGGGGAAGAAATACATCCTGGTGGTGGTGGACTTTGCCACCCGCTACCTGAGGCCATGGCCCTACCCTCTATTGAGGCAGACACGGTGGCAGACGCACTGCTGACCATTTTCAGCAGGGTGGGGTTCCCCCAGGAGGTTCTCACGGACCAGGGATCCAACTTCATGTCGGCCCTGCTCCGGTGCTTGTGGGAGAAGTGTGGGGTCCAGCACACCTGGGCCTCAGCGTATCACCCCCAGACCAACGGGTTGGTGGAGAGGTTCAATGGGACTCTGAAGCAGATGCTAAGGACCTTTATGCACAAACACCCACAGGGCTGGGACAAGTACCTACCCCACCTGCTGTTTGTGTACAGGGAGGTGCCCCAGGAGTCCACGGGGTTCTCACCATTTGAGCTGTTGTATGGGAGGCGAGTGAGGGGCCCCCTGGACTTACTGAGAGACGAGTGGTAGGGGAAGGTCTCCCCGGAGGGGGAGCCGGTTGTGGAATACGTCCTGACGTTCCGGGAACGACTTGCCGAGCTCATGGGCCTGGCCAGAGAGAACCTGAGCAGGGCCCAGAGGAAGCAGAAGGTCTGGTACGACCGCAATGCACGGGCCCGCGCCTACGCTACCGGGGACCAGGTGATGGTCCTAATCCCCGTGCGGAAGAATAAGCTGCAAGCCGCCTGGGACGGCCCCTTCAAGGTTGTTAAGCAGCTGAACGAGGTGAACTATGTGGTGGAGCTGACTGGCCGGACGTGCGGCCAGCGGGTGTATCACGTTAACATGATGAAGCCGTACTGGGACAGGGAGAACTTGGTGCTGGCCGTGTGTAAGCCCTGGGAGGAGCAGGGGGAGGATCCCCTGGTCGGCCTGTTCCCTGGGACCGGAGAGGACTCTTCGCTGGAGTCAATTTCCCTCTCGGACCAGCTCACCCCGGCCCAGCAGGCCGAGATCCGAGAGGTGCTGCGCTCCCGCCAGCAGCTGTTCTCCGACAAGCCTGGTCTCACCAACCTGGCTGTCCATCGGGTGGAGACGGGCACCCACCCCCCGGTGCGCTGCTCCCCGTTCAGGGTCACGGGGAAAACAGCCCAGGACCTGGAGAGAGAGGTCCAGGACATGTTGGCCCTGGGGGTGATCCAGCCGTCCTCCAGCCCCTGGGCCTCTCCCGTGGTGCTGGTTCCCAAGAAGGACGGGTCGATCCGGTTCTGCGTGGACTACCGGAAGCTCAACACCATCATGGTGGCCGACGCCTACCCGATGCCAAGGCCCGACGAGCTCCTGGGCAAGCTGGGGGGAGCTCGCTACCTCACCACCCTAGACCTCACCAAGGGCTACTGGCAGGTGCCGCTGGACCAGGAGGCCAGACTGAAATTGGCTTTCATCACCCCGCTGGGGCTCTATGAGTTCCTGGTCCTGCCCTTTGGCCTCAAAGGGGCGCCGGCCACCTTCCAGCGTCTGGTTGACCAGCTGCTGCGGGGAATGGAGAACTGTGCCCTAGCGTACATAGATGATATCTGTATCTTCAGCCAGTTCTGGGAGGACCACGTGGCCCAGGTCAGCCAGGTACAGGATCGGCTGAGGAAAGCTGGGCTGACCGTAAAGGCTGGGAAGTGCAAGGTTGGAATGGCCGAAGTGTCCTACCTGGGCCAGAAGGTGGGGAGCGGCTGCTTGAAGCCAGAGCCGGCCAAGGTGGAGGCCATCAGAGACTGGCCTGTACCCCAGACCAAGAAGCAGGTCCAGGCGTTCATTGGGATGGTGGGATATTACCGGAGGTTTGTGCCCAACTTCAGCTCCATCGCTGCCCCGATCATAGAGCTGTGCAGGAAGGGGAGGCCAGACAGGGTGGTCTGGACGGAGCAGTGCCAGAGGGCTCTCTGTGCACTGAAGGAAGCCCTGATCAAGGCCCCGGTGTTGGTAAACCCGGACTTTGACAAGCCCTTTATCGTGTTTACCGACGCCTCGGACACCGGGCTGGGGGCGGTGCTGATGCAGGTGGACAAGAAGGGGGAGCGACACCCCATCGTGTACCTGAGCAGGAAACTGCTGCCCCGGGAGCGGAGCTACGCGACCGTAGAGAGGGACGCCTGGCGATGGGGTGGGCCCTGCAAAAGCTGCAGCCGTACCTGTCTGGCCGGCGTTTCACGGTGTAACCGACCACTGCCCCCGACCTGGCTGCACCAGAGGAAGGGGACCAACGCCAAGCTGCTGAGATGGAGCCTGCTACTGCAGGACTACGACATGGAAGTGACCCACGTCAAGGGGAACGCCAACATCATCGCCGACGCGCTGTCCCGTAGCGAGGGGCCCGAACTTCCCCAGGCCCCCGGCAGAGTGGTCCCGCTTAGTTCGCTCTTGGGGGGGGACGGGGGGAGGAGAGACAGGTGTGATGGAGTGCTGGTACCTTGCTGCTTGCTATGCTGGGCGGTGGGCTGTGAGTGGCCCCCGCTGGTGGCTGTTTGTAGCACGGGCCAGCAGGACAGGGGATGAGTCATTATGCAAGGGTCCCTCCACCTGTCCGACCAGTTACTTTCCAGTGAGAGAAACAAAGGAAGGGGGCAAGGCCAGGCCTGGCAAGGGGGGGCAGGGCTGGAAGAGAGGGGCAGTTGCTGTCTGGAATCATGGAGGAAGCAGCCTGAGCAAAGGGGGGCTGGGATTTAGGGGTCCAGTCTCCCCCATCCCAAGAGGGCTGAGGCATCCTAGGCCTGGCCCTGTAACCAGATTATATCTGTGCTGTGCTGTATCCTGGAGAAGCAATAAACTCCCTCTATTGTACTGGCTGGCGGAGTCTGTTTGTGCCACTACAGGGGTGCAGGAGTCGGGGGACCCCGACACGTCACAGAGGTGTCAAACAAAAGCTCACTGTCTACTGATTCTGTATATGCTCTTCATATACCTGTATAATGTCGGTGTGGAAGTTATAGACGTACTCTGTATGGAGACTGGAAGTGTCTCTATATGTGGTTGAGCAGTGGGAGAGAAAAGCTCACCCTATGGGCATGCTAATTAGCAAGCCACCAGGCACAATAGGTCTCTTAAATACCAGAGACCCACCTGGGAAGGAATCTAGGTGCCTGGCCACTGACCACGTGACTGTCTCCAGCTTGGAAGAAGCCAGGCAGGGATATAAAAGTGCCATGTGGCCAACTCCATCTTGGTATCCAGTTTTGCTCCTGACCCCAGAGGCAGCTTTGCAGGGAATCACGAGCCAGAAAGAACTGTGGACCCGTCCTGACATAGGATGTTCACCAAAGACTTTTAAGCCAGCAGTTATAACATCTCTGCTGCAAGCCTGCATCGAGAGCTGGGAGATTCGATGCATGTAATGTATGATACTTTAACAACCTTACTCTCAGGCTTTTCTTTCTTGTAGTAATAAACCTTTAGATTTTAGATTCTAGAGGACTGGCTCAGCATGATTTGTGGGTAAGATCCAGAGTGTAAATTGACCTGGGACCTGTGGCTGGTTTCTTGGAACCGGACAGAACTTGTTCGGGGTAGGTGAGATTGGGTTCTAAAACCCCTCACCTGTGTGTTAGGCCCGGGGCTGTCTGGGGCACGGAGAGAGCCGGGGTGTCAGAGGGGTTTGCTCGTGAGGCTTCTGGCTGGCCAGGCTGGCAGCTGACGCGCTCGGTGGGACTGGTGTGTGGCCTGTTTGGGAAGGTCTCCAGTCTGGGGGCTGTAAGGAGCCCCTAGTTTGAGCAATTTGCCCAAAGCGGACACCCTCAGCTGTGCCCAGACCCGGCCCGGCCCATCACAGGTTCCCAGGCCCCCCCTGAATCAGGAGCCAAACTCGACCCACTTAGCGTTGGGTATGTGCACTGTTTATTGCAGGGATTAGCGCTGGAGCCTTTGGAGGACGTGTTTCCAAGCTCAGCTGTGGGCGGGAGAGCTAAGTCCAGCTTTCTGGCGAAGGCGAGCTGAGAAGCTGCATTTACACAGTGACTCCAGGGCCCGGGGGTTTACAGAAAACACCAAACATCATAGGATTCACCATCCAGCCCCACAAGTTGGCAACACAGAAACAGGACCAGAGACCGTCGTCCGACAGGCGGGGGGCGAGTGCACAGGCTGAAGGGTGTCTCCATCCGACAGGCAGGGTGACGGGTGTCCCCATCCAAGAAGGCGTCCCCGTCCGACAGACAGGATGAAGGGTGTCTCCGTCCGACAGGCAGGGGCCCAGCGCACAGGCTGAAGGGCGTCTCCATCTGACGGGAGGGGTGTCCCAGCACACAGGCTGAAGGGTGTCTCTGTCCAACAGGTGGGGTGAAAGGTGTCTCCGTCCGACAGCCAGGGGCCCAGCACACAGGCTGAAGGGCGTCTCCATCTGACGGGAGGGGTGTCCCAGCACACAGGCTGAAGGGTGTCTCTGTCTGACAGGCGGGGTGACGGGTGTCTCCAACAGGCGGGGGCCCAGCGCACAGACTGAAGGGTGTCTCCGTCCGATAGGCGGGGGGCCCAGCGCAGAGGCCGAAGGGGTGTCTCCAACAGCGGGGGCCCAGCGCCCAGGGTGTCTCAGGGTGCCCTCGCCCTGTGCTGCAGCCAGTGCAGGCCACGCAAGGCAGCTCCAGGGCAGCGGTGAGCTCTAGGCGGCAGGCACGCTAGAAACACGGTTAGCTCAGTGGGCAGTGGCCCAGTGTGCGCTAGGAAGAGGCCCAGGGCAGATGGCTGCTGGCACTCTCAAACTGTCTGCGCACTGGGGCAGGGGGGGCTGTGTCCCTGTACGTGGCCCCCTCACCCCCGGGGCCCAGGCGCCTGCCCTCCGACCTCCCCAGGCTGAGCAGGGTCAGTTCAGCTGCAGGGAGATGCACGCCAGGCCCGCCCCCCACCCCCAGGCAGCACCCCCCAGCGGTGCGGCCGGGGGGAGACAGCCCCGTTTCCAAGGCAAGCCTGTGCTGTGGCTGACAGGCTCCGGCTCTCTCTCAGCCCCCGGCCGCTCTGCCCGCGTGGAGCCGGTCCTCGGGGCTCTGCTTTGCTGGGAGCCACCCCGCCAGAGCTGCGGAAATTCATCCTGTCCGTGGCGGGAGAGGCCACCCCCTCCCCCGGAGCCCCAGCGCCAGAGAGATTTCCTGCACTCGCCCCTCTGGGCCCCGGCCTGCCCTGGGCCAGCAGGCCAGGCCCCCGGGGGCGCTTGGCGGAGCGCTGACGTCCTTGGGGCCCAGCAGGCGGCAGGCATGACACGGCAGGGGAGCCGGGGCAGTGGAGGCCACACGACGACAGGCAGCAGGACGTGGCGGCGACACGGAGGGCAGGGCCACGCTTCCTTCCCACGGAGCCCTACCAGCCTGCGGCAGGAGAGAGCCAGAATGGGCGGGGCGAACCCAAAGCACGGGCCCCCCCCGGAGCCACTCGGGGTGCCTGGCCTGGGCCCAGCTGTCATGGGCCCTCCCCTGGCACATCACAGCCTCTCCGCTGACCTGCACTGCCCATGGCCGGGCCGATGGGGCCAGGACCCTCCCACTTTTCGCAGGCCGTACAGGCCAACGATGGAGGAGAGGCAGTGACAAGCGAGCAGGAGGTGAGGCTTGGGGGCACAGGCGGAGCAAGGGTGGGGACTCGGAGGCACAGGCGGTGTGTGGATGGCACTCGGGGGCTTGGGCGGGGCTCGGGGGCACAGGCCGTGCGGGGGCGGGGCTCGGGCCCCCACACTTTAGGGCACTTCCTGTGCTTGCCCCCGGCCTGGGCGCGACATGGGCGCAAGCCGCAGGCGGGGATCCCCCTCCCGCGGGTGGGTCCCCCGGCCCAGCCAGCGCCCGCTGGGGGGCTGTCTCTGCTGCCGCCGTCGCTGCGCTGCCCGGGGGCGGGGGGGCGCTACTCACACAGCGCGCCGTACAGCAGCCACATGACCTTGGCGCAGTTATCCAGCAGGGCTTTGGGCCGCACGGCCTTCCGGCTGCTCCTGGCGCCAGCGGACAGCGCCCACTCCACCACGTCCCAGACCAGCACGTCCACGTTGCCCTGCAGAGACAGCCCCCGGGGGTGAACGGCACGTTCCCTGCCCGCTGCCTCCGGCTGCCCAAACCAGCCGCTGGCGCGCCGCGCAGGAGAGCCCAGGCACCATCTGCTCTCGCGGCCGCCTCCTCGCGTGGCAGTGGCAGGCCCCTTTCCCGTCTCGCCAGGAGCCCAGCGCCCGTCACTGGCGCCAGAGCCAGGCCAGGTGCACACAGAGGGACGCCAGCCCAGCCCCCGCCCGGGGGAGCCATTGGTGGTTCAGTGGCCAAATATGCGCGAGACGCAGGTTCAATTCCTGGGCAAAGCCACAGCTGGGCCCTGGCTCGCACCCAGAGCCCTGCGGCATGGGACTGCCTAGGAAACACCTCAAGCTCTTCCCTAACGGCCATTACAATCCAGACACACTGCACAGCTTAGTCCCAGGGGGGCGCTGTGTCCGTCGGTAGCGGCAAAGCCAGAGAGGAGTCCCTGGGCAGCGCTTTCAGCATCAGCTGTTACCCTCAAATGCGCATGCCCTGACACAGCCGTCAGGTGCCTCGCTGCTTAGGTACCGGGAGAGAATTTTCTGCCACACTGGAGGTGATCTGGGTACAGGATTCCTGGATTATGACAGTCCGGTAAGAGAAGTCTCCTCCACCCTTCCCTCCTGCACAGACATGCACCCAAAGGAGGGAAGGACAATCACAGAGTTGTCTACATCAGGGTGCTCAGCTCATGGGAGCTGAGAGTTTCTACTAAAGCAATCTGCTAGGTTCAGAGTTAACCCATCATTAGGGTTCAGAGTTAATGCCACATTGCGCTGGCTCTGCACAGTTCACACCTCGTTGCAAAGTGTTGGAGGCCTGTCACTTTGGCATGACTGATGCCACCAACTGCTTGACGGTCACACAGGAGGACCCCAAGCTACAAACCACGTCGCCCCGCACTAATACGCGGCCCCCCTCTGGAGTGGAGTGAGCTGCGAGCCGGCGGCAGCGGCAGCACTGCGAGAGGGGAAACAGTGACGCGGCAGGGGGAAATTCCCAGAGTGCAGGAGACAGGCGCCCACACTGGAATTTAGCCATGACCCTGTGGTGCCCCCCACATATGTGAAACTAGCGGTGGGATCTGTAACAAGCACAGCCAGCACCCTTGCTTGTGTCTCTGTCCGGCCGCTCCGTGGAGTTGTACAGAGACAGGATGTTACAAAAAAGCCGTTTGCATGGGCTGGAAATCAAACCCAGGCCTGCCCAGGAGCAAATCCCAAATTCTGCCGCAAAGCCGCCACTTGGCCACTCCTTGGTATCTCTCTCCCGCCTGGGGGGCACCAGCATCTTGTGCAGGGAAGAACCCCCCCTGCCGCCAATGCAGAGAAATCAGATTTCTGCGCGCTGGCGGGCGCGCTCCGTGGCAGGGGCTGGGTTTTAACTTTCTGTTTATCCGGGGGCCCTGGCCTGTTCTGGACGTTCTGCATATAAATCTGAGCAACAGGCCACGTCTGGCTCCTGGCCAGAGACAGCAGCCTCAGGGATTTTTGCTCCATTTCCTACAGCCCACCCGGGACGGGCAGGGAACAATTTGCAGAGGCAAGAGCGGGATCTGGCCAGGAACCATGGCCAGGGCAAGCCCCGGGGATTTTGAGAGGCAGGTGGGGGGGCTTCCCTGAGCTGAAGGCCCCCGGCCAGAGCATCAGGCTGCTGTGTTGACAGGCGGGGGCGGGGACCTCCTCAGCCAGCGGGCCAAGAGCACAGAACCTGGCCCCCGCTCCGAGCAGGCCTCGCCCCGGCTGGGACAGAGCCAAGTTACAGCAGAGCACCCCGGGGAGCCCATGGAAGGCTGGTCAGACCCCTGCAGCCCGACGGAGGGGCCTGTGTGGTAAAAGATGCGGCCGCGGCCTCCCCCCAGAGAGCAGGCAAAGGAAAAAGAAGACCCCTGCATTGGCCGGGAATCGAACCCGGGCCTCCCGCGTGGCAGGCGAGAATTCTACCACTGAACCACCAATGCCCAGGCTGCAAGGAGGTGCTCGCAGCCGGCTGAAACCTTCAGCAAGCCGGGCGGCTTCTGCTCTCACCATTGCCACGGGGCAAGGGGCCGGCTCGGCAGCCAGACAGCAACCCGTGCACACAGGGCCACAGCGGGGAGGATGCAAGCTGCCCCCTGCCCCGGCATGATGCCCTTGCAAGCTCCAAGCTGCCCCCTGCCCCGGCATGATGCCCTTGCAAGCTCCAAGCTGCCCCCTGCCCCGGCATGATGCCCTTGCAAGCTCCAAGCTGCCCCCTGCGAGCTGCCCTCCTCTACCCCTTGCAAGTGCCGAGCTGCCCCCTGCCCCGGCATGATGCCCTTGCAAGCTCCGAGCTGCCCCCTGCCCCGGCATGATGCCCTTGCAAGCTCCGAGCTGCCCCCTGCCCCGGCATGCTCCAAGCTGCCCCCTGCCCCGGCATGATGCCCTTGCAAGCTCCAAGCTGCCCCCTGCGAGCTGCCCTCCTCTGCCCCTTGCAAGCGCCGAGCTGCCCCCTGCCCCGGCATGATGCCCTTGCAAGCTCCAAGCTGCCCCCTGCCCCGGCATGATGCCCTTGCAAGCTCCAAGCTGCCCCCTGCGAGCTACCCTCCTCTGCCCCTTGCAAGCGCCGAGCTGCCCCCTGCCCCGGCATGATGCCCTTGCAAGCTCCAAGCTGCCCCCTGCCCCGGCATGCTCCAAGCTGCCCCCTGCCCCGGCATGATGCCCTTGCAAGCTCCAAGCTGCCCCCTGCGAGCTGCCCTCCTCTGCCCCTTGCAAGCGCCGAGCTGCCCCCTGCCCCAGCATGATGCCCTTGCAAGCTCCGAGCTGCCCCCTGCCCCGGCATGATGCCCTTGCAAGCTCCAAGCTGCCCCCTGCCCCGGCATGATGCCCTTGCAAGCTCCAAGCTGCCCCCTGCGAGCTGCCCTCCTCTGCCCCTTGCAAGCGCCGAGCTGTGAACTGTGGCGGGTGGCGATGCACCTGGCTGCACTGGGACCAGCTGACCGCCCCCCAGGGACAGTGAGGTCAAAGGGAGCAGGCTGGGCTTGAAAGCTGGGACAGGGAGGAGCTGCTGGGGCCCAGGGGGCGGCAGTGAGCAGCCGGTGGTGGCAGGCTCCCGCCCCAGGCCTGGCTCTCTCCCCAGCCTCTCACCGATTTCCAGGCTGCCCCCCACCCAAGCCCTGACTCCAGGGCCTGTTCCTGCTGTGGGTGCTGTTGCCATGAATGGTGCTGGGTACAGCAGGGCCTGGGGACCAGGCTGGGCTGGGGCCCTGCCGCGCTAGGCGCTGTACAAAGCAGCACTGCAGTGTGTGTCGGGGGGGGTGCTCAGGAGGGCCAGGTGCTGACCCCCCCGCACAGTGTGCCTCGGGGAGCACGTCACGTGGGGGGTGCAGAGAGCCAGGCACACAGCCCCCCGCCTTTGTGCAAGTCGGAGGTGTGCATGGACAGGAGGCGCCCCCAGCGTGCGGCCCAGGGGCCCCGGCCCACAGGGCACCGCACTCACCCATTACCCAGGGCACCCCCGCCTCTGCCCGCGCACAGCCCCGTGGGGGAAGGGAGCTCCCCTTGCCAGGTGTCCGGGGCCCAGGGCAGTGATACAAACCCACCTGCAGCCCATGGGGGAGGGGGGATCTGCTGCTCTCTGGGGTGCCAGAGAGCCCAGGCCCCTCTGATGGGAGCCAAGGGAGTGGGGTGAGGAGGGACTGAATGAATAACCCCCTGGGGGCCTCCCAACCTGCCAGCCCAAGTGGGGGGCTGCCCGCTGGGGCCCCAGGGTCTCCCCACCTGGTTGTAGCTCTCGTACTCCTCGGCCAGCTGGTCAAAGAGGCGGCAGAGGTCCCGGGTGTATTCCCAGGATGGGTGCTTCTCCGGCAGCACGGCCCACATCTTCAGCAGCACCTGGGAGTTGACGCTGAGCCACAGGAAGCGCAGGGACGGCTCGCCCACGCGCTGGCCCCGCTGCGCAGCACAAGGGACAGGGGTCACACTGGGGGGCGGGGTCCCTGAGGGCGCCCAACAGCCCAGCCCAGCCCTGCCCCTGTCCCCTGCTGCTCTACCTTCCCCGCTGCCCCGGGCCCCAGAGAGCGCCCGACAGCCCAGCCCAGCCCAGCCCAGCCCCTGTCCCCGGCTGCTCTGCCTTCCCCGCCGCCCCGGGCCCCAGAGAGCGCCCGACAGCCCAGCCCAGCCCTGCCCCTGTCCCCAGCTGCTCTACCTTCCCCGCTGCCCCGGGCCCCAGAGAGCGCCCGACAGCCCACCCCAGCCCTGCCCCTGTCCCCGCTGCTCTGCCTTCCCCGCCGCCCCGGGCCCCAGAGAGCGCCCGACAGCCCAGCCCAGCCCTGCCCCTGTCCCCAGCTGCTCTGCCTTCCCCGCTGCCCCGGGCCCCAGAGAGCGCCCGACAGCCCAGCCCAGCCCTGCCCCTGTCCCCGGCTGCTCTGCCTTCCCCGCCGCCCCGGGCCCCAGAGAGCGCCCAATAGTCCACCCCAGCCCTGCCCCTGTGCCTGTCCCCGGCTGCTCTGCCTTCCCCACTGCCCTGGCTGGTGCTTCCTTGGGCTCTGTACTACTGTGACTGGCTCGCCCGTAGCCCCTGGGGAGAGCCGGATCCAGGCCTGGCAGCTGCCTCCACACCCCAGCCCCGCCCCCAGGGAGTTAGCAAAATCCACCCCCCCACTTCTGCAAAAGTTCGATTGGGCCGCAAAGCGCTCTTCTCTCTCCGGCACTCCGACCCGGCATCCTGCCTCCGCAGCTGCTCCCTGCTGGGAACCGGGGCGAGCTGAGCCCCCCTGCCACTCCCAGCGCATCCGCAGCTCGGCCACTCGGGGGAGCCTGGCCTCCGTGCATGGGGAGGGGGGATTGCTGAGCGCCCCACAGGAATAGCCCAATGCCCAGGCCAAGGGACAGAGGCCGCGGGCTCCTGGCACCTGCTGGGACCTCACAGATTAGAATCAGAGTCACAGGCCTGGCAGGGACCCGGAGAGGTCACGTGGTCCAGGCCCCTGCCCTCCTGGCAGGACCAAGCACTGTCTAGAGCAGGGTGCTCCGGGGAGCTCCACCCGTGGGCCCAAGGGCTCCACGAGCAAATATTAACGACAGTGGCACGAGCCTGTTACTTTGCGGCTCACATTCTGGCCGTGTTCTTGAAACAAGGACTATCTAAGAACCCTGCAAGACATGACAATAGAGTTCCAAAACTTTGTCTGTTGGCTTGGGTACCTACTGAATTAAAGCCTATTGTCTTTTAAGGTTCCGCCACATTTTCAGGACCGCGTACGGGCTGAAAACGTTTGGGAAACCCTGATCTAGACCATCCCTGGCAGTGTCTGTCCAGCCTGCTCTGAAATATCTCCAGGTATGGAGATTCCACAACCTCCCCAGGCAATTTATTCCAGTGTTTAATCCCCCTGACAGGCAGGACGTGTTTCCTAATGTCCAACCTCAACCTCCCTTGCTGCAGGTTAAGCCCATTGCTTCTTGCTCTTAACCTGTCAGGATAGGACAATTTTTCTCCCGCCTCCTCGTAACCCTTTCCCTCCGCCAGCGGAGAGGCAGGGAGGGATTTCTAATAAGCCGCAGGCCAGGCCGGCCGCTCGAGAAGGCAAAGCCCTGGACGCCCACACCCGGGGCCTCGGCCGGCGGGGCTAAGGGGGCAGTTGTTCGGGGCGCCCATAGAAAGAGCATGGAGCCTCCAGCGCAGCTGGGACCCGGGAGGGTCAGCGGCGCGAGGCTGAAAGCGAGCTCTGTGCACCTTACCAGGCTGGTAATATTGGCTGGCCTCAGAACCTCCTGGAAATGGACGTTCACGGTGTAGTTGATGGGGAAATAGTGTTTCTGCAAAGGCAAGAAATAGAAAACCCTAGAGGGGAATGAAAAGGTTCTCTCCTCCCTGGATCCTCCCGGGCTGTGCCCCGAAGCAGCAACCGCTCCTGTCCCCTGCCAGGCACCTGGGCCGTGTCTTCGTGGGGTTAAACACTGAAAAACGAATGCGGGCTGTAACCCCAGGAACAGGTGTGTGGCCACCTAACACCGTGGCACACGCCGCGGGCACGGGGACCTTGCTGTGCCAGAAGTGCAAGTCCCAACCGCTCGAGCAAAAGGAGAATCGTCAGGAGCCGCCCGCAGTCTAGGGCCTGTGACACGCAGCTGAGCAGTTCTGACTCCGCCCGCTAGAGGCAGCGTGGTGCCGAGGCACGAGTCAGCGCAGCACCAGCTTGCCTGCCCGCCTGCGGGGCCGCCCCGCCCTCCCGGAGGTCTGGAAACAAGCACTGAAGCGTTTGCACTCGGCATGTCTGCTCATGCCCCTGAATCCGGGCTTGGGAATGCCCTGGCAGGGACTTTGCCAGGCAGGGCCAACAGCAGCAGGGCTCAGCTCCGTAGAATGCCAGCGCTCCTAGCTGGTGGCCGAAACGGGCCGTGCGTGGGGCTGCCCGTCTGGGAAATCCTGCTCCCCGAGAAGGAGAGATGGCGCTGATGCCACGACCCCGCCCAGCCCGCGCTATGGGCAGGGGCCGTGGTGCCGCCACACATGGGCCTGGCCTAGGGAGCCCCATAGCGCGCCCGAGCCCCGAGGCACAGCCTTACCATGTACTGGAGCCGCCGCTGATAGGCCAGCTTGTCCTGCAGCGCCTGGATGATGGTGCATTCCCTCTGCGTGGCAGCCTCCAGCCCCAGGACAGCCGCCAGATCTGCAGACCCCCGCCCGGGGGGAGGAGAGGCATCAGGCCCAGCGGGTGCAGGGGGCCAGGCCAGCCCAGCTCACGCCACGAAGCGGGGCTCACCAGTGGGGGGAGCCGGAGGCGTTTCAAAGGGGGGAAGCTCTCCGGGCGAGAGGACTGGCCGTGCCCCACCGCTCAGGGTCCCTGGAACAAGGGGGAGAGCGGGGACAGCCCCGGACTGAGGCTAAGGGCCCGTCTGGGTCCCTGCACAGAGCCATGGCTCCCGCCCGCTGGGGCTATGGCCAGGGGGGCTGATGGCCAGCATCGCCCTCCCGCCCCAGTTGGGAGCTCCTGGGAGCCGGGCTCAGCCTCCTGCCAGCCCCTCTGGTCACCCCGGCTCTCCAGACTGAGCCGTTCCTGGGGCCCCCAGCAGGCAGCGGGAGGCAGAAGAAGGGGCTGGCATAGCCAGGGGAGGCCTGGGGAAAGGGGCCTGTGGGGAGGGGGTTGATCCTGGCACGCGCTAACCCAGACCCAGGCACGGGAGAGCGGGCGCCACGGTACTCACAGAGGATGGGCACATAGCCCAGCTGCATGCTGACGGCGTGTGTCCAGGCAGCGAGCGCCCCAACAACCCGGCCTACATGGCCAAGGCGGCCTCGGCAGGAACAGCCCTCGACGGGACGGGCCAGCGACAGCAGGGAGACGGACCAGCGGGCGCCCCGGGACGCTGGAGCCGGGGAAGACCCTGCCGGCCAGTTCCTTGCTGGGCCAGGAGTTCGGCCTGCCTTCCCAGGGCACCGTGCGCGGTGGTGGGGTGCAACACAGCTGCCACGGTACTCCCACCACAAGAGCCAGGAGGCAGGAACCCAGCCCCGCTACCCGGGGACTGCAGGGGACTGGCCGGAGGCTGCCCGTGCGAGCGGCGCTGGTACGATCCTCAGTCCAAAGCCGGGCTCTGTAACAGGAGACGAGCGGTCACGCCAAATGGAGCCACGGTGAGCCGAGAGGCCGGCACCCCCGCGCAGCCCTGGCCATGGAGTGCCGAGCTCCGCCGCCCGCCCAGACGCAGGACCCCGGCGAGCCCTCTGTGCTGGTCTGTCCCTCGGGCGGTGGCTGGGCCTGGAAGGGCAAGCTCCTGCTGACCCTTGGCCATGCCGCTCCCTAGGAGACCAAAACTGGGGCCAGGGCCAGGTGCTGGGCTGGGTGTCAGGGACACAGCTGGGGCAGGACAGGAGCAGAGCTGGGGGTAGGAAGGGGCTGGGTGTCATGCCTTCTCCCTCTTTGTGGGGGACTAGTCTGGGCCCCACCATGCCCCACACCGATGTTCCTCCACACCCCTCTAGGGGAGCGTGCCCCGCAGTTTGGGGGCCTCTGCCCCACAGATTTCCAGTGCAACAGTGGCATTCCTGCATCACAGGTGGAACAGGCACCGATCATGCAACAAACATCTGTAATGCTGATTAGACTCAGAAAAATCTGGCCCTTCCGCCAGTATCCCACAACACCTGCCCTGCTGGCTCTGCTCGGTGTTCTGTGATCTCTGCTGCCCTGCAAGCAGGCGCCCCCTCCCCTGTCAAAGCTCCGGGAAGTGTCTGACAGCTGAGTGAGCTGCTCCCTTTGGGGAACAAGGAGCAAATCGCTGGGATGCTCCTGTTCTGCTCAGCTAGGAACCCAGCGGCCGGCAGGCTGCTGCCGCCGGGGAACGGCTGGAGAGACGGCTGCGCTGCTTGGACATTCCTTAGCACGGTGAGCTCCCAGAGCCACCAGGGAATCTCCAGCAGCACAGGGATCAGCCCTGCCTTCCCAAAGCACTGTGGGATGCTTCCCCACAATGCTTTGCTCTATCAGCAAAAAAAAAAAAAAACGGTTTCACCGGGTTTCACTTTTGGCGACTTTTGCATGTCGGCAGTGCATTAGTCGCCAAACCCGCCCCGTGCTGACGGAGCCTAGGGAAGGCGGCAGTGGGGACGTCTCGCCCTGAGACTCCAGCTGGTTCTCCCAGCTGGTGGAACGGAGAGAGAGCTGGCAAAGTCCCATCCGCCCCCCCTCTGACCCAGCCGTTTGCCTGCGTCGGCGGCGGGCTGGCTTGCTCGGTGTAAGCTACTCAGACAGGGTCCTGGGGCTACAGAAACGCACACCTGGCTCAGGAGCTTCATCACGGGGCAAACAAGCTTCACGTCCGGCCCGGCAACAGCCGAGATCCACCCCGGGTGATCGGAGTCGCCGAGCTAAGCTGAGCCGTGTGACGGGAAAGCAGAGACACGCGCTGGCGCTGTCAACGGCAGAGACTGAGAGGAGCCTGTGCCGGATGGGCGCTACGGCAGCATGTCGGAGACACTACAGTGCACTGAGTCCATGCCAGATGAGAAAACAGCAATGACGTCCAGAAAGCCCGGTGCAGCAGGTAAGAACATCAGGATGGCCAGACCAATGGTCCTAGCCCGGTGTCCTGACTTCTGACACAGGCCAGTGCCAGGTGCCCCGGGGGAGAGAACAGAGCAGGGAATCATCACGTGATCCCTTCCCCATCACCCATTCCCAGCCTCCGACAAGCAGCGCGCTCTGAGCACGGGGTTGCATCTCTGACCATTTTGGCCAATAGCCATCGATAGACCTGCCTACCATAAACGTAGCTAGTTCTTTTCTGAACTGAGATACAGTCTTGGCCTTCACCGCATCCTCTGGCAAGGAGTTCCACAGGTTGACTGTGCACTGTATGAAGCAATACTTCCTTTTAGTTTGTTTTAAACCTGCTGCCTATTCATTTCATTGGATGACCCCTAATCCTTGTGTTATATGAAGGCGTAAATAACATTTCCTTATTCATTTTCTCTACACCAGTCAAGATTTTGTAGATCTCTATTATGTCCCCACTTAGGCAATCTATTTTACAAACTAAAAAGTCCCAGCCATTCCACCCACGCCCGTTTAACTGGTTAACGTTAAAGTTAGCATTTAACCGGTTAACTAAATGGGATTTAACATCCCTAGTATGTATATCATCAAAGCATAAGAAATTATCAGAAATTAGGGCTGTCAAGCGATTAAACAAATTAACTGCACTATTAAACAATACTAGAATACCATTTATTTCATATTCTGGATGCTTTCTACATTTTAAAATGTATGGATTTCAATCACAACACAAAATACAAAGCATACAGTGCTCACTTTCTAGTTATTACAAATATTTGCACTATAAAAACTAGGGCTGTCAATTAACGCATGTTCATGCCTGCGATTAACGTAAGGCAGAATTAACGCGTTAATTTTTTTAACATGTTAATTGCAGGCGTTTCTGCAGTGCTGCCCCTTTGAAACGCTGCCGCGGTGTTTCAAAGGGGCAGCACAAAGTGGAGCCCGGGTCAGCTGGAGCTGCCCCTTTGAAACACCACGATGGGGTTCCAAAGGGGCAATGCTGCACTGATCCCGGGGTCAACTGGGGACTCCAGCTGATCCCAGACTCCCACGGCGCTGCTCCTTTGAAACGCCGCAGTGGTGTTTCAAAGGGGCAGCGCACACGATTAATCGCGATTAATGTTTTGAATCACTTGACAGCCCTAGTCAAAACCAAAAGAACGAGTCTTTTTCAATTCTCCTAATACGAGCACAGCTGTGCACTCTCTGCAGCATGAAAGTTGAACTTATAAATGTGGAGTGAGGTACAAAAAACCAGCATTCAAAACTAAAACAGTCAGACTTGAGAATCCATTCAGTCCTTCCTCTCGCCCACTCAGACAAGTTTATTTGCACTTGTAGGAACTAATGCCGCCTGCTTCTTGCTTTCAGTGTCACCTGTGTTCACTTCAGATTCTAAACCTTGGGTCGAGTGCTGTAGCTGGCTTAGGAAATCTCACATCGGTCCCTTCTCTGCACTTGGTTAAATCTGCGGCGAAAGAGTTCTGAAAATGAACGTGTGTCGGGCCATCACCCGAGAGGGCTGCCACACGAACACGGGTGGAACAGAGAGCAGCAGACACACAATTCTTCCCCCAGGGAGCTGAGTCACAACTTTAATTCATGCATTTTTTTAACAAGCATCATCAGCATGGGAGCATGTGCTCTGGAATGGCTGCTAAGGGGCAAACCAACCTTTGGCATATCGGGCACGTAACTATCTTGCTGTGCCAGCTGCCACCGTGCCATGCGAACGCCTGCTCTCACCTCGGGAAGCACGGTCCGTGAGCAGCATTAACTCCCGCAAATGTAAACAAACGTGTTTCTATCAGCCATTGGCTGAGCGAGAAGTAGGCCTGGGTGGAGCTGCAGGGCCTGCAGTTTGACACTGTTGTTTTTGAGTGCGGTTTATGGAACAATCGACATGTGTTAGCTGCACTTCCGCCATGGAGCCGTGGCAGGGCAGTGCTTGTATGAGGGACGCTGGAAATCCTAGTTAGCACTGTCACCATTCAAACATTTGTCGTACGAATAACAGAACGTGAGCAGCGGCCACTCTGGGGTCTGTGCGGGCACTGAAACAGTAGAAAAGCCACCCAGAGAGTGCAGCCGATTTCAATGGGGAGCCCACTGTTTAGCTGCGATGAATTGCGAGTCCTTTTTTGAGTTAACTGCGTGAGTTAACAGCAGCGACTCGACAGGGCTGCGCTGTTGGACTGTCGCTAACATAGGCGGTGGGCTTGGGAGCCACCCAGAGAGGAGCGAGGGAGCCACAATTCAATGACTTGGCTGCATGAGGCCACGCCAAAGGATTCGGCTCAGGGACTCCGCAAAGCCCACCAGACACGCCGGGGCCTGTATTCTCCAAGCACACGGACAAAGGGTACAAAAGCCCAAACCAGAGGCATGTGCTTGGCCTCGCTCCTTCCCCCCTACGCCGCAAGCCACCGGGACACGAGACGCCTGAAGAGTCCAGCAGAGGGGACGGGCCCAGGTGTCCAGGGTGAAACCTGCACATTACGCACTGCAGCCTCCGGCGGGCTGAGAAAAAATCCGTGCTCCAGTTGTTGCTTTTCTAACAGGGCTGAGCGTTTCCCCCGCGCGCTCGGCGTTTCTTTCCTTTCAGGAACTCACGCTGACTTTTTGCCTGTCCCTGAAGACCAACTTACAGTCTCTCTGGTGTGGTCCGACTGATTTCGTGGTGGGTCTTTCCCGGGGAGTTTGCCTGGCGTGTTTGGTCGATTTGCTCCGGGGTTTTTCCGGAGCGGAGGTCCGTGCACTTTCCATTGACGAAGTGGTGAGCCAATTAATAAACGAGACGGCCTGTTCCGAAGGTGCCGTGCTGGGAGCTGGGGGCATTTGCTGAGTGACGCTGGGTGATTCCCAGGAGACCCTGGCAGCATTCGTGCAGTCTAGCTGGGTGCCCGGCGCCGCATGCAGGGGTGCTGGGGGTCACAGCCCAGAGGGGTTTGCTGCTGGCCACTAGCAAAGCCCGCCTGGCGAGAGACAGCCCAGTGTGGGGAGTTAGGGGGGCCAGGGGGCCTCCAGGCCCAGGCTGCACCCCAGGGATCCCCAAACAATCGTCACTGCACCAAATTCCTGTGCGGCTTATTACGCCAATAGCCCCATTCAGTCCCAGGCTGATCTGCCAGGGACTGTACACAAGCAAACGTGTCGCCTGTTCGCTCCCTGCCGCTGCGCCGGAATTGAATGGGACTCTCCTGTGACTGTTTCTCGTCAGATCCTGCCTGCACCTCGCCACCTGCCATCCTCTGCTTCTTGCCGGCCACGGAGAATCCTCATCAACAGACCCTCCCCCAAGGGACGTCCCTGTCCCAACCACCTGCGCCCTGCCCCACTGGCTTCCCCCCACCCTTGGCATAAAACTCCGTGGCCTGTTTACTGCTAAGTGCCAACAGTCCGGTTCCCCTTTGGCAAGGCTGAGCCTGCGGGGAGGGGGAGCTTCCTAAAGGGTCCCCAATTCTGAACCAATCTAACTCCCCTCCCCATCGTCTCGAGAGGCAGCCCATCGGCGGGCCTCCCCAGCCCTGCACGGGGCAGTGGAAGCATTTCCGAGCGGGTGGGGTGCCCAGGGAGATCCTGGCCTATAACCTCTGACCTAGCAGCCTACGTTTGGCCTCCAGCATGTACCAGGCCACCGGCTCCCCCCAGCCCTGCACATGTCTGTCGAGACGCCAGCCTTGCAACCCTTACGCCCGGCAGGCAAGTCGCCAAGTGGGTCTCCTGACCCTCACAAACCCAGACAGCTCTAGTTCTGTCCACGGGCTCTCCCCTGACCATTGGCTTCCCTCTCCCCAGCACTGGAGATTCGCTCCCCCGGAGGGGTGTCCTCGTGCGAGAGGACCCCAAGACGTCATTGGATGGAGAGAGGCTCCCAACCAGGTGGGGGGCTTCCCTCTGCTCCACCGTGAAGTTCTCCTTCCCTGAGACGTCCTCAGCAGCCCAGAGGCTGCCTGACCAGGGACACAGGCGCCGCTGTGCCTTGGAGTCTCACCTGGGTCTCCCTTTGCTCCTCCCGTTCAGCCACCCAGCCTCCAAAGTCCGTATGCGGCCTCGGGCTAGCCAGGCTCTGGTGAGATGTAATGTGCGCCCTGCACAGGGCAGCTGACACCCCCCCCCCCCCAGTACCAGCCGCACTCCCGCCTCGACCCTCCCCGACAGGCTGGCTCCAAAACGCCCCTTCGCTGGGCATCGACACAAGCCACTGGCCAGCCACAGCTCAGGGCTAAGGGTCCCTGCCCTCCCAGGCTGGTCAGAGAAGCTGGCTCTTGGTGACCACACCAGGACTCCTGGGCCGTGCTCCCTGGAAGCCCAAGGCCGCCCAGCTGATTAGCAGAGCGCCCGCAGCTAGGTCTGTGTTTCTCCCAGTGGTGCACATCTGCACAGGCCTCAGTGCACACAACAAAATTCATTCCACGCACGGATGGAAAAGAGGAGAGGGAACATTGCTCGGGAGGAATCAAATGGCTATTAAGTCTGGTAAACTTGGAACACGCCGGGGCACTGCGGCCAGGGCAGTGCCTGCCATTGTCTAGCTTCGTTTTACTGCCCAGAACTTTCTCATAACTGGGTTTTAGTTCCAGTAACAAGGCAAGAGCCTGACAGCGACTGTAGCCTGGGCAGCCTGCCTGGGGTGGTTTGCTGAGGTTCCACCCAGCCACCTGATGTCAAGGGGGCATCGGATCAGGCAGATCCCGCTGCTGAAATAACCCCTCATGCACATCCAGAGCATCTCCTCCGCAGAGGTCAGGAGCGCCGGACACAGGTTACGGCACGGGTGGGGAAACTGAGGCACGGGGCTATGACTCACCCAACGGGCCAGTACAGAGGCAGGAAGAGAAGGCAGGTTCCTGAGTCGCAGCTCAGTCGCAGCCCCTAGGCCCCACTGCCAGCCTGCGCTCGTCCGCAAGGGCCTGAGACAACCCGTCCAGAGCAAGTCGGGCAGCACCCGAGGTTTCCACGCACGGCAGACGCTGGCACTGGTGGAGGGAGCTGGGCTCAGACAGGTGGGGCTCGGCACCTGGATTCCCCAGAGCTGCAATTACTGCAATCAGCAGGCGCCCGGGGACATGGCGGCTGGGCTCTGTGGCTGCACCCTCCCCTCTAGGACAGGCACTTGGGCCTCATCTCCGCCCACTCCTGCGCCTGCCCGGCCTGGCTTTACTTGCTGGGGACGGGGGGCTGCTCCCCGGCATAGCTGGGCTCAGACGCAGTTGGTGGCAAGCCTGGGCACAGAGCAGACCTGGGGAGGTGGAGCCCGGTTCTTGGCACGGGGTGGGTCCCACAGCACGGCCCGCACCCCTGGTGCGCCGGCCCCCCTGCCATAGATCAGCAGCGCCTCTAATAACCTCAAGGATAGGAACAGCTGCGTGATGGACTGGCCAGGCAGCCAGGCCCCAGCGGGAGCTGGCAGGAACCCAGCGCTTGGCAGCAGAAACAGAAACACCAAACCAACTCAAAGTCAATAGCGTCCCTTTCTCCGCCTTTTCCTGGCCTCCCTCCTCCTTACTCTAACAACTCCAGGGGGCTCAGGGCTTGGGGGGGGAGCAGGGATCATACTCTGGACACCAGCCCCATGGAGGCTCAGGACTTTAGCTATGGAGGGAGAGACAGTTCCAGCCCTAAAGCGTCCTCCGTGGCTAAAGTCCTGAGTCCCCGTGTGCACCCCCATCCTGCCATGCTGAAACCAGGAGTGGTGCCCCCACTCTGCGAGGCTGAACCTGGGAACCACAGGACCAAAGCCCCAACCTCCCCTCCCCCTGCCGGAGGGTCAGGAGCTGCAAACCCCCCCCACCACCACCACCCACCCCAACCACCACCCCATGGCTGAAGCCCCTTGCATCTTGCTCAGTTAGGACCAGTTCAGAGCTCGGAACAAGCTCCATTCCCTGGCAAAGGGGCGGGGGAGGGGGGGAGGCATTCTGCGGTTCTGCTCAACCCCCGGCCCTCCTCAATTGCAAAAATCGGCACAAGTGAAAGTCGGTCAAACCGGGTTTTTCTGCCTCCCATTGACGACATTTCATGGCCTGGGGGACAGATAGAGCAAAGCACTGTCTATACCTAGACTTTAGTAAGGCATTTGATACGGTCTCGTATGATATTCTTATCAATAAACTAGGCAAATACAACTTAGATGGGGCTAATATAAGGTGGGTGCACAACTGGCTGGATAACCGTACTCAGAGAGTAGTTATTAATGGTTCACAATCCTGCTGGAAAGGTATAACAAGTGGGGTTCCACAGGGGTCTGTTTTGGGACGGCTCTGTTCAATATCTTCATCAACGATTTAGATATTGGCATAGAAAGTACACTTATTAAGTTTGCAGATGATACCAAGCTGGGAGGGGTTGCGACTAATCTGGAGGATAGGGTCATAATTCAAAATGATCTGGACAACTTGGAGAAATGGTCTGAGGTAAGCAGGATGAAGTTTAATAAAGACAAATGCAAAGTGCTCCACTTAGGAAGGAACAATCAGTTTCACACACACAGAATGGGAAGCGACTGTCTAGGAAGGAGTACGGCAGAAAGGGATCTAGGGGTCAGAGTGGACCACAAGCTGAATATGAGTCAGCAGTGTGACGCTGTTGCAAAAAAAGCAAACATGATTCTGGGCTGCATTAACAGGAGTGTGGTGAGCAAGACACGAGAAGTCATTCTTCCGCTCTACTCTGCGCTAGTTAGGCCTCAGTTGGACTATTGTGTCCAGTTCTGGGCACCGCATTTCAAGAAGGATGTGGAGAAATTGGAGAGGGTCCAGAGAAGAGCACCAAGAATGATGAAAGGTCTAGAGAACATGAGCTATGAAGGAAGGCTGAAAGAACTGGGCTTGTTTAGTTTGGAAAAGAGAAGATTGAGGGGGGACATGAGAGCAGTTTTCAGGTATCTAAAAGGGTGTCACAAGGAGGAGGGAGGAAACTTGTTCATCTTGGCCTCTGAGGATAGAACAAGAAGCAATGGGCTTAAACTGCAGCAAGGGAGGTTTCGGTTGAACATTGGAAAAAAGTTCCTAACTGTCAGGGTGGTTAAACACTGGAATAAATTGCCCAGGGAGGTTGTGGAATCTCCATCTCTGGAGATATTTAAGAGTAGGTTAGATAAATGTCTATCAGGGATGGTCTAGACAGTACTGGGTCCTGCCATGAGGGCAGGGGGCTGGACTCGATGACCTCTCGAGGTCCCTTTCAGTCCTAGTATTCTGTGATTCTGTGATTCTATGATTGTGGGTAATCATCCCACAGGACAGTGCAGTGGGAAGGCAGAGCTGATCCCTGTGCTGCTTGGGAATCCCTTGTGGCTCTGGGAGCTCTCCGTGCTGAGGAATGTCCAAGCAGCACAGCAGCCTCTCCAACCTTTCCCCTGCAGCAGCAGCCTGCCGGCCGCTGGGCTCCTAGCCAGGCAGAACAGGAGCATCCCAGCGATTTGCTCCTTGTTCCCCAAAGGCAGCAGCTCACTCAGCTGCCAGACACTTCGTGGAGCGTTGAAAGGGGAGGGGCGCCTGCCTGCAGGGCAGCAGAGATCACAGAACACTGAGCAGAGCCAGCAGGGCAGCGATGGTGGGATACGGGCGGAAGCCAGTTCTCTGGACAAAACACACAGCAGAGTCCACCCTGGCTGTTTGTCGATAATGAAGGGAGGGGAAAAGACAAAACTCTCTCACAGGGCTGGATGGGTTTTTTGCCCAAACTAGGTGTTTTTCCCGACAGAAGTTGCACTGCGGTGTAAACGCTCTCGCTGTTTTGTCGCCAAAAGGCAGGTTTTAGCAACAACACGCACCAGTGTGGACAAGGCCTGGATCCCAGCACATCCTGGGGAGCTCTCGCTCCTGGGAATGGCCCCGCCTGGGGGTAATGGTCCCGCGCACTGGCGTGAGCAGTCACCAGCACGAGGCCCGCCCAGGTGCATCCATTCTCATGTTCACAAGAAAACCCTTCCTCCCCTCTCCGCCGGCTGAGCTGCCCCTACTGTTCCCATCCCCCCACCCCAGGCCAGGGCACCGGGGTCGAGAGACACAGACTGCCAGCTGCAGTACTGGCTGGAAGCCGGAGCAGGATCTCTAGGGCAAGCTAACATCGAACCATCAGCCTCAAACCTCGGCCCAGCCTGTGCACACTGCGGACCAGACTGCGCTGGAAATGCCTTTCGCTCAGAGCCCTGAGGGTGCGAACCTGGGACAACAGCGCAGTCCGAGCCGAAGGGCTTACTCCAGCCCTGCCCAGCCCCAGTGCTGGTGACAGGACCGAGGGGAAGGATCCCAGGCTGGCTTCCGGGGGTGACACCAGCACTTGGAGCCGCACCACTGCAGCCTCCAGTCTCTGGAGACAAAGGCCATTTGGCAGCGAGACCCGGCAGGAGAGCGCCTGTGTCCTCCAGCTGATCCCGCACCATCGGCCACGCCGCCTAGGGAACCTCTCTCCCCCAAAGGGAACACCTTCCCTGACAGCCCCCAACTGGCACATTCCCAGGCCTGCTGGGGCAAAGCCCAGGGCGATCCCCGGGGCAGTCTGAAACAGCCACGCCTCCAGCTGCCGGTCGCCAGGGCCAGCTCAGGGTATGCATGATGGAGCGGTGTCCTCCAGCCATGGTAAGGTTGAATTTGCAAGGAGTTGGATTTGACTCCAGGGAGAATGCAGTGGTAACGGGTAAGGTGGCTGGTGGCAACGGTCCCTCTAATCTGTGCCATCCATGTGCGGAATACATTTATGTGCACCGAGGCTCATGTGAGAATGCACCAGCAGTAAAAAAAAAACCAAACCAACCAACCCATTGCTGTGGGGGGCTCTGCTAATCAGCGGGGCGGCGTTTGTATCTCTCCTGATCAGCCGCACGAGCCCAGCTCCCCGGGGACACCAGCTGGCAGGGGCTCCCTGTCCAGAGCTGGGTGCCAGATGGTGGATTCACTGCAGAAACCTTCCCCCGCCCCCCTGTAACGTCCACCTCCCTCCCCCCTGCAGCACAGCCACCGTTACCACACCGAGCTGCTATTGAATCAAGGAGGCAGCTGACACCCAGCGTGCGAGTGTCGCTAACTGCTCAGGGACACGGCGCTGGCAGCAAGGTGTCTGCCACAGATTGGAGCGTTGGTCTGTTTGTTCAAAAAACTCCGGCTGCTCGGCCAGAGCTAGGAGCGCCAGACTGCGTAGGCCACCTCTTCTTATCCGAGCTCACAGCAGGCGCTGGGTGGGCTGTGCCAGGTCTATGGGATGTGCGTGGAATGGGACTGCTTCTCAGGAACCCAGACAGAATCACCAGGCAGGGGAAAGGGGCCGGCTGGGGGCTCCCCCTCCCGCTGTCCAGCAATGTCCCAGACCCAACTTTCCCACTCCCCAGGTACCCTTTAGGGAGGGAGGGTTCTCAAGCTTACCCCCCCCCAGATTCTCACGGGAACGTTGTTGGCTGCTCCCCTTCATCACTGCCCGCGAGTGAGGGGAAAGCGCACACACTTAACAGAGTTCCAACTTACCGCTTCTCCCTGGCCCGGCTGGCCGGCAGACGGCTGGCTCTCCAGGCCTAGGAGGGGGGTCAGCTTGGTGCCGCGGTTAGACCCTGATCACCTCAGGCGAGACACAGAGCAGAGGGTGAGCCTGCCCGAGAGACGCTGAGAGAACATGCTACACCCGGGGCGGTGACAGCCCGAGCCGTGGCCCAGCGCCCCGTCCTCCTCCTCCAGCGCCCGCTGCCAGGGCCGCCATGTTAACAAGTCTGCCACGCTCCGCAGGGCCCAGCCACGCCGTGGCAGGCAGGGTCACGGACAGCCGCGGCGTTAGACTGATCACCTGCCCCCAGGCCAGCCCTGCCAACAATCCCACGCTCCGCACCAGTGCACCCAACGGATGGCAAAAGTCTGGGCACAAACAGCCAGAAGGAAGGGAAGTTGGGGCTGTGGGGTTAAACATTTACCAGCAGGCTGTTGGGCCAAGGACAGGCAGCTGCTGCGGCGCGGGGACAAGGCGGCTCCTGTGAGCAGAGGGTGCATGGAAGCAAAGGCCTCGGGTAAAACCAGAACCGAGCTGCAATAAAGGCAGCGCAAAGCATGGGGGGTACCTGCCGCAGCCGACCAGGGATGGGGTCAGTCATCGCAGGGGGGCCCCCCCGCACATTTCTTACCCACCCACAATTTACAGCCCAATGCCAGGCACCTACCGAAAGCCAAGGGAGTTGGACCTCCCCTGCACCCGGCGAGCGGCCAGCCCCTGCTCCCCAGCACGGCCAGAATCCCCAGGCCCACCGCCCCACCAAGCACCGCAACCCCGGCCGAGCCACGACAGCAGAGAGCCAGGCACTCGTACCTGAATCAAGTCACAGCAGTCGGGCAGAGAAGCATCAGAAACAGCCAGTTCCCTCTAAGGCCGATCCTAGCACACCTTCTAGCCTCTAGCCTTCGGCACCGGCACCGGCACCGCACCGGCACCCGCTCCTGTCTCTCTCCCCGCGCTAACTACGCCGTTCCTACTCCTGCCGGCAGCTGGTCACCTGTGCGAGGGAGCCCGGGGGGCGGCTCTGCAGTCTCCCGACACACCAGAGAAAGCCTGAGATGGTGGCCCCCACACGGGCCCCTTCCCCGTAGGTTCTGTGAGCTCTGGTCAACTTGGCAAGAAAGCGGCGGGCTCGGTGGGCAGCCAGCGGTGCTCTGCACGTCACACGTCGCTGGGGGCCGCCAGGGAGAGCGGGGGCCCTGCCTAAACAGCCGGGCACTGACCTTCCGGTGGCCGGTCTTAGCCCACATACCTTCTGAGCGCAGCCTTCAGGATAAACCCCTCTCTCCTCACAACCACCGTCCCCCCCTTCTCGCTACAATCGATACACACATCCCTGCAGGTTGGCAGCCACCTCCCACGCCCCTCTCGGGGACCTGCTACGGAGACGTCAGCCCCACGGGATCCCTCCGCACCCGTTCACCCTTTCGGAGTGCTGGGTCCCAGCTGTGTAGATGAGAAATGCAGGCAGCACCGTGCCCGACTCCAAGCCCTAAGCTAGCATCCCAGCCGCTAGGGCCTCCTCCCCACCCCCCCTGCACCCAAGAGGCGAGTTCTCCGGAGGCAAACGCGGCTCCCTCTGGCCTGCCACTGCAGGTGGATGCTGAGACAAACCCGAGCAAAAGAGGGCTGCCGGCAGGGACCCACGGGGTTTGCAAAGGCCAGTTTATCTAACCACGGATGAGCAGCCACCGTGGGCCGTCCAGGCCTGGCCTGGCTGGGGCAAAAGGAGGATTCAGCGCCTGAGGGGCAGTATGTCTGGGCCCTACCCAGGCAGCTCAGCTCTGGCAGCTTGTTTAACCCCCGGCTGGAGAGCGGGGCCTTCGCCGCGGATATCTGGGGCGTCTGTTCCCCAGACCGGGCTTCCGCAGCCCCGCTGGCCCGACGCCGACGAGCCCTGCGGGGCGGACGGGCGCCAGCTGCGGGACATTTTCGACGGAGGTTCATGAGAATTCCTAGTAATCAGTGCGGGCTCCTGCACATAAGAGTGTCCGCAGCCGGGCGCTCCGACACCCCGGCAGCCGGGCGCTCCGACACCCCGGCAGCCGGGCGCTCCGACACCCCGGCAGCCGGGCGCTCCGACACCCCGGCAGCCGGGCGCTCCGACACCCCGGCAGCCGGGCGCTCAGACACCCCCCAGAGCCCCCTGCCAACGGCTTCTCAATCCGTTTGCTAATTGGGGCCCAGGCTGGGATGGAAACCGGGCGCTGGGCAGGGGAGGGGAGGCAGAGGGAAAGTCCGAGGCAGGGGCTGGAGGCTGGACACAGGACTGGGGCCTGGTGGGCGGACGCCCCTTCCAATCTGCTGGGCTATGAAGAGCTCCGGGAAGATTCCCAGCAGACTCGCCCCCACCACAACGGGGGGGGGGGGGGTTTCTTTCGCAGAGATTCTGCCCCTGCCCACAGCCGGCACCACCGCGCCCGCTGCCTGGCCCCCGCCCCCCCCTGCAACCCGCAGGGCAAGTGCCCAGCCGCCCCGCACGTGCCGGCAGGACGGCGCCGAAGCTTTGCAGCCCGGGGGTCCCCTGCGCCCCCGCCCCGGATTCCCGGGGGGGTGTCAAGGCCCCTCCGGCCCTGCGGTGGCTGCTTGTCACCCAGCCCGGCCGCGCGGAGCCCAAAGCTGCGGGGGGGGGGGGGTGCGGAGCCGCTGTCCCAGCTGACAGGGGGAGCACGCGGGAGTCCCGCACTTCAGTGCTGCAGACAGGACCCCCCCCCGCCGACAACCCCCCCCCAGCGGGCAGCCCCCCCCGCACAGCCGCCCCAGCGGGCAGCCCCCCCCCGCACAACACCCCCCGCACAGCCGCCCCAGCGGGCAGCCCCCCCCGCACAACACCCCCTCCAGCGGGCAGCCCCCCCCGCACAGCCGCCCCAGCGGGCAGCCCCCCCCGCACAACACCCCCGCACAACACCCCCTCCAGCGGGCAGCCCCCCCCGCACAGCCGCCCCAGCGGGCAGCCCCCCCGGCTCCCCCAAAGCGCCGCTTACCCGCGCGGGAGCGGGGCATGGGGCGTGCGGCGTCCGGAAGCCTCGCACCGCGAGTGCAGCCGGGGCGGCCGGTCCCGCCCGCGGGGGGCCGGGCTGGAGCACGCACCGGGAGGGGGGGCGGCCCCGCTGGCGGGCACGTGGGTTCCCGGAAAGCTCGGGGGTTCTTAGCAGCTCGGCGCGTGCTACACGTGGAGCCCCGCCCCCCCGCCTGTCAGTGCCCCCCCCCGCGTCCCGCCCCCTCCCGCCATGCACCCCCCACTCCAGCCAGAGCCCCGGCACCTGCCATGCTTCCCCCCCCCCGCGGATCCCCCATGTCCCCGGCATCCCCAGACTTCCCCCCCCAAGCTCCCCACCCTCCGGTAACTCTCCCCCTGGCTGGGCCCCGTTTGTCCAGTCTCCTGGCACTGGGAGCCACTGGGGCCCAGGCCCGCCTGGCTGACCCCCGGCCCGGGGGCCTGGGCCTTAGCCGCCAGCCAGCAGGCTGAGCTCTCAGCTGGCCCCGGGGGGCAGGGACATGGGGGTGCTGACTCACATCTCCCCCCCCACCCATTGGCACAGGCCCCTGGGCACCCACGTCCTGCCCCAATTCCCAGCCAGGCTCTGGTCCTTTCATTTCCCTGCCTGCCCCCCAGCGCCCTGCTGTTCTCACTAAGCCCAGGTTGCCCAGGAAGCGCCGGCCTCGCCCGGAGCCCTGTACCAACGCTGGGCCCAGGGGCAGGGAGTGGGTGAGCAGGCCCTGCACACAGCCGGGCTGGCTGCCAGCCTCGCACCCACCTGGGGAAGCCCTCGGGGACCCCCGCAGCCCTGACTCCAGACGGCCCGCTGTCACCGCACACATTCTTGGGGGTGGGGGGAGGAGCCGAGAGCCCTGCCTGCCTCAGTTTCCCTCCTACAGGGTCCCCAGCTGCAGCCCAACCAGCCTTCCCCTGGCAGCCTGCAAATGCCCCGGGCATGTAAACCACAACAGACGTGAGGAGCCCCAGTGGCCTGTCAACCTCGCAGCCCTTGGAGGCTGCAGCTTGTTCCTTCCCCAGCCTTCAGCCCCCTCCAGCACTGAGAGCCAGCAGGCATCTCCCTCTGCTGCTCCCAGCCTTGGCTCCGGGCGGCTCAGGAGGAAAGCCAGCCAGCCCCTCCCTAGTTCCCTAGCCCTCTGCCCCCCGTCAGCCGCCCACCCCTCGTTTGACTCTTGAAAGCAAGCAGAGTCGGCTCGCCACTGCCTTGCAGCTAGTCCCCCCGCTTTCCCCGCAGGGCCTGCCCAGCGCTCCCTGCAGGGACCCCTAGATCCCAGGCAGCTGGCCCCTGTCTCTTTCCCAGGCTGCCTCTCCCAGGCTGTCCTGCACGCCCCGTCCGGGTGCTTTATTGGGCAGCTGCTGCCCTGGCTAAACAGGGACCCTGGCCTGGCTTCACTCCCTCGGGCCGGCCTGGCTAGGCTCCATGCAGCTCCCTTATGCAGGGCCGGCCTTACCGTGAGGAGAACTGAGGCGGCCGCCTCAGGTGCCAGACTGGGGGGCTAAGACCCAGAGCGTAGACAATTGTGTCTGCTGCTGGCGCTTGTGTCGGTGGCAGAGCAGCACCGTGAGAGGAGCAGAACAGGAAGGAGGCAGAACTGAGACCTTGCAAAGTTTTGGCCCAAGCGAGGGGCAGGGGGGCGTCATTGCAGCTCCCCGCCTCAGGTGCCAAAATGTTGTGGGCCAGCCCTGCCCGTGTGCAAGCTCCCCTCACATCTGGGCGCTGCCACAGAGCAACAGGCGGCTGTGCTCTGCACCTCCGCAGCCAGGGCCGGGGCAGCCCACCGCGCCGTTGTAGCCACAAGCAGGAGGGGATCCCATGCTGCTTAACCCCTCGCCCCCAAACTGTGCACTGGCCTGGTAAAACTACCTGCAGAGACCCTGCCTGGAGGTGAAGCTGGGGGGGGGGAGGGACTTTGTGCGCTAACCCACCCCCCGGCACAATCTTGCAGCTCCCATTGGCCGGAAGCAGGCCAATGGGAGCTGCCTGGGGTGTACTTGAGGCACAGGAAGTGAACAGAAGGGCCCCCCAAGGGGTATGTGGTGCACAGAGCACACCGCCCTGCAGCTGACCGCTTGGAGCAGCATGCTGGGAGCGGAAGGCAGGGGGCCTGCCTGAGGGCCCTGCTGGGCTGCTGGCTGGGAGCCACCTTGGCTAGAACCTGCATCTGGCACCTCCCCCTTCTTCACCCCAACCCTCTGCTTCCCCACTCCAGGTCACAACCCAAACCCTCTGCACCCATACCCCCTCCCAGACCCTGCACCCCAAACCTCTGCACCTCTTCCTGCTCTCCTTTCCAGCCCAGGTCACAACCCCCTACCACACCCTGCACCCTCTCCTACACCCTCTTCCAGGTCAGAATCCTCTCCTGCACCCATAGCCCCTCCTGGACCCTGCACCCGCTCCTGCACCCCCTTTCCCTACCTTGAGCTCCTTTTTGCTCCCTCCCAGACCCCGCTGTTCCTCCACTAATATCATGGCAGAATGCAGCCCTGGACCGCTTACCAAATTCTTGGAGTGACCCCCCCCCCATCCAAAAGTACTGCCCCCCCCCAAGAGCTTCACAACCCCCAGACTTGACAAGGCCTGCCACGCGATTTGCTGCAGCATTCAGACCGAACTCCACACACAATGCCACCTCCGAGGTTAAGGACACAGTGTCTCTCAGGCAAATCCCAAACAAAACATGTCACTTGCATAAACAGTTTGCGGTGGCAGACTTAGAACTACTAGCCTATAAATATTTACATTTCATAATTGGGCCACTCCATTTGCAGCACAGACATTCCTCTTTATTGTCTCGCCCAGGTTTTTTTAACTTTTGAATTCTTCCTTGTGTTCTGCAGCGTGTCCCAAGACAGATTGAAGCAATGGACGGTGTTTTCCTAATAAAACAAGTTGTTTTTATAGCGTTGAATGATACCACAGCAGGGTGAAAATCAGACACCAACCTGAATATGACGTTTCGGAAAAAACGGGAATGATTCGGTAAAAAGCAGTTTAAACAGAAAACGATGGGGTATTTTTATTCCCTTTCTCCCACACCCATGATTCACCTTTACCAGAGCGGGCGGGTGGGGGACAGGGCATCGCAATCAACAGCTTTTGTCCTCTTTATTGTCCCACAATAGTACTACACACTGCTGCAGATCAGCCCTTCGCACTACTTAATGGCTCTCTCCTGTCTGGTGACGCCTGGCGTGTTTGGTCGCCAAAAGCTGCCTTTTGGTGAAAAGAGAGTGAGAGCGTGTACACTGCTGAGCGACTTTTGTTGGGAAAACACCCAGTTTTGGTGACAAAAATCTTCCAGCCCTGCGAGAGACTTTTGTCTTTTCCCCTCCCTTTACTGTCAACAAAGAGCCAGGGTGGACTCTGCTGTTTGTTTTGTTGAGAACTGGCTTCCGCCCGTATCCCACATTGCCTGCTCTGCTCAGTGTTCTGTGATCTCTGCTGCCCTGCAGCCAGGCGCCCCTCCCCTGTCAAAGCTCCGGGAAGTGTCTGGCAGCTGAGTGAGCTGCTGCCTTTGGGGAACAAACAAGGAGCAAATCGCTGGGATGCTCCTGTTCTGCCCGGCTAGGAACCCAGCGGCCGGCGGGCTACTGCTGCAGGGGAAGGGCTGGAGAGGCAGCTGTGCTGCTTGGACATTCCTCAGCTTGGGGAGCTCCCAGAGCCACAAGGGAATCCCAAGAAGGGCAGGGATCAGCTCTGCCTTCCCACCACACTGCTCTGTGGGATGATTACCCACAAGGCTTTGCTCTGTCTGTCCCCAGGGTGCTAGCCAGGTGGCCAGGAAATGTCGACAGCGGGAGGCAGGAAAACCAGTTTGACCGGTTTTCACGTTTGCGTGTCGGCAGCACTTTTGTCGCCAAGCCCGCCCAGCATAGACCCACCTCTGCTGGTGCCTGGAGCCTAGGCAATGCACCGGGGGCACGCAGGGTCGCTGGGATGGGACGCACTCTGCAGGGGGGATATGGAGGAGGAGTGGGGATGGGGGGCAGGAGGGAGCACAGCAGTGAGAGGCAGCAAGAGGGGGCACAAAGAACCGATGGGTGGGCAGCAGAGGCAACAAGTCACTGGCTGCTGCCTGGTACCTGCTCACAGTGTGGCTGGAAAAGGGGCAGAGCAGGCCCCGCTGGCCTAGAGCTGCGCCCACGGACCAGCAGCGGGAGCAGGGCCCCATGGGTTGCTGCTTTCCCTGCCAGCAGCTTTGCACACCCACCACCATCGTCAGCCACTGAATCCCCCGTCCCAGGCGAGCAGGGATGTGGCCGGCAGCAGGACCTGCCTGCACTGACGGGGGGGGGGGGGGAGGAGAAAATACAGGACAATTTACCCAGTTTTAAGAAAAATGTGGAACATTGGCAGGAAGGCTTAAATACAGGGCTGTCCCTTTAACAGCAGGGTATCTGGTCATCCTAGCAATAGCCCTTTGGCCTGGCGCCCGAAGGCGTCAGATTACGTCAACAGAAGCAGCAGCCCCCAAGAGATGGGCGTGTGCCCAGTTCACAGAGGGGGAAACTGAGGCACAGAGGTCAAAACTGAAGCACAGAGGTCAAAAGTGGCTTGCTGACGCTCTCTGAAATGGGACCCACAGGCGGTCAGGCTGCAAATCTCACCTGCCAGCCCCCTCCCCTGTTTGGGCTGAGAGCCCCCAAACTCAGCTCCTCCAGGACAGGGATGAGCAACTTTCAGTCCCGCCTTGCCTGGGCCAGGTTTGCCAACTGAGCGAGCGGTGGAGGGTCCCTCTGCTAGCGCTGGCCCCAAGGCAGAGTCTGGGGAGCTCTGGCTGGAATGGGCACCCGACAGCACCACTTCTGGACAAGGGGCCAAACGCCGAGGCCAGCTCCCCAGCGCGCTTGCGGGGGGACAAAGGCTCCTGGGGCCCTGGCCACGAAGTGCCCGCCAAACCGGCCCCTCGGGGGCTCTGCGGGCCCCCAACAGCAGTAACGGTGCAAGGGCAGGAAAGGCAGGGCAGCGCCGTGCTAGAGGGGCCCTCTTGGATGGAGGCTGCCCAGCCAGGACCAGACACCATCCTCCCATTGTTCCCCTGGGTCAGGCAGGAGCCGGGGCAGCAGCAGGAAGGGAAAATGCCTGTTAACTGGAGGCCAGGCTCGGGAGGGAAGGAGCGGGCAGGCGGGCTGCGGCATGCTAGCCTGGAGCTGTGGGAATCCCCCGGCAAAGGGCCAAGCGGGGCACCTGGGCACAAGCCAGCCTACTGCCTTGGCTTCCGGTCACCGCCTTCCCCGCCAGAACCAGCAGGCCAAGCGACCGGCGGGACAGCAGTGGGAACCCCCTTGCACCGAGCCAGCACCTCGCCGGTATGCTCGCCGCACAGGCCGAGGCGGGATGAGATCTGGGTCTCTTCCTGCCTGTCCCTTGGGGCCAGCCACACCCCTGCCCCCGTGTGGAGCCTTTGGACTGGGATGGGGGACCTAAGGCCCGAGGGGCCAAATCCAGCCCCTGGCTTGCTTGGATCCGGTCCCTAAGGGTCAGGGCTCCCCCCAGCATTGGGGACCCCACACCAGCATCACCCAGACCCCAGCCTGCTCCTGCACCCCCTCATACCCAGACCCCCCCATCGGTTCCTGCACCCCCCCCCCCAGACCCCTCCACCCCAGCCTGCTCCTGCACCTGCACCCCCTTCCACCCAGACCTCTTCCTGGCAGCCCCCTCCCACACAATGAACCCCTCAGTTTTGGCCCCACCCCTGAGCTTAGGGGCCCCCCACGCCCTGAGGTGTGAGGGGAGGGTGGTTCTGCTTGCCAGTCGGGAGTCACGGCAGTGAGGGAGTTCGTTGTTTCTCCCTTGTGCACAGCCTCGGACCGATCTGTCCCGTGGGTCAGCGGCCCCCAACCCACCCGAGGTTCCTCCCCCCTGCTCCAGCCCCCCAGAGGGGGCACACTGAGGGCAGTTATTGTGGCCCTATGGCACCACCTCAGGGCTGCACGCCAGCCCCAGACTGCTGAGCCAGGCTACCACGCAGCCACCTGCCACAGATTCTGGGACCCACCAGGCCCAGCCTTGGCTCCATGGCTGAGCGGAGAGCTGCCTCAAGCCCCAGGCTGGCTGCTGCTGCCAGCGCCGAGGTGGAACCCCCCCCCCAATACCATTGGCTGCAGCAGCCGGTCGGCCCAGAAGCCTGGCCGCATTGGAGCCTGTATCGAGAGGGACACCGAGCCCATGGGGGTGCCAGCTGCTCCCCGTGCCATTGCCTGCCTGGCACTGCTGAGGGGCCCAGACCAGGCTGCGAGCTCAGACGCCCCACAGGGCTGAGGGGGCGACTGTTCTCCAGGCCCTTCCTGCCCGTCTCCCCCAGCGTCGGAGGGGAGCGCGGCCCCATCTCCGCCCCAGGACGTGCCACGGTCTCGTGGCTCCCCTGGGGTCCAGCAGAGCCAGGCATCCGTGGGGCAGGAGGCAGCGGTCGTGGGGTCTTCACAGGAATCATGGAACAGGGCCCATCCAACCGGCCACTGCTCTGGGCTTCGCAGTGAGCAGGGCAGGCCTCAGACCCCACCCGCTTCTGGGGCTGGCTGGCAGCAGCAGCCGTGGCTTTTAGCACCTGCTCACGGCCACTCCATGCCCTCTGCAAGCAGGGCCAGGCAGGGGCCAGGCTCCAGAGTGCCGTTTGCTATCACTGGCCCTGGCAGTGGTCTGAGGGGCAGCCTGGGAAGCACCAGGGGGCCCAGGTTTTTCCCGCTGGCTCTGCTGCTTCCGTCCGGCCCTTGCTCCAGAAGCTGTTGGCAGCTGTCGGGACAGAAGGCGGGAGCTGGCCGTGCAGACGACAGCTGAGCGAAGTCCGGTGCTGCCGCCACCCTGCAAAATGAGACGCTGGGAATTTCCACCAACTGGAAAGAGGCCCCGAGGGCCAACTGGCAAAGCGAGATCCCGGGGAAGGCCACTGCCTGTTGATGGCAAGCGGCCGCCTGCGCCAGGCTGGGGGACGGAGACGATGGTTTTGTTGCTAGCAGGGAGGGGGTGTCCTGGGAAGGAGGCTACCCTCCAGGCTTCATGGCTGGCGTGGGGATCCTTCAGCGCCAGGAGCTGCGTCCCACCCGCCAAGGGGTGTGCGAGCCCTGGCAGGCGTTTGGGCCAACGCTCCCGGGAGGAGAATCCGAAGGCCGGAGGGGGAGCGAACGGGGCAGGGCCGACTGCTCACCCCGGCCAACTCTGAAGGACTAAGCAGCGGCCAAGCCCTCAGCTAAGGAGAAGGCAGCTGGAGCTGTGGCAACCCGACAGCAATGTTCCCCTCTAGCCAAAAGGCAGCCCAGGAAATCAGAGCAGCTGCAGACCTGCTCCACCCCAGCCGGCCAGCGACCAGGCCAGCCCCTCCAAGCCGCTCCCATCAGCCCCAAGCACTGAATGGGCCCTGTGCAGAAGGGGGTTTGACAGGGCTGCGGCCAGGCCAAGTGCTGACAGCGACAGCCCCCACATGCTCAGTTCCTGTGCCGAGGGACCACTCCCGTGTGCCGAGGCCAGGGCCTTGCGTCACCAGCTCGGTTCATCCTAGGTGCCTGGCTGACTCCTGGCCCAGAGACTCCCGCCCATTCCCTGCCCCCTGCCAGTGCGCGTGGGGGGGGGATTTGCTACTGCGCTCAAGAAACATTCACCCCCCAGCCTCCAACGCGCTGCCCTCTGGGAGGGACGCTGGCAGCGGAACCAGATGGCCCAGATCTGCCTGGGTCCTCAGGAAGAATCGCCCCTCATTAGCAGGCAGGGGCGCAGACTGGAGCCAGCAGCTTGCCCGAGCTCCAAATGCTGGGCTGGCGCCATCGCCCCTCGCTCATCCTGGCTCCGGAGGGGGAGGTAGTCTGGGGGATCTGCTGCCAGCGCACAGTGCCCCGCCACAAGCCTGCATCCTGACCGCTGCTCCTCGCTGGAACCCGCCCCGTCCTCAGCTGCATCCGGGCCCTGAGAGGAGCAGGGAGGTGGCTGGCTACAGGCAGCTTTTCCCACGTCCGCTGCCACCCCCCCAGGGGGCACCGTTTGGGAGTAAAGACCCGAGACGGTCAAACCCACTTAAAAACCAGGCTTTTATTCGTCCTGCGCTGCTCCCGCCAAACGAACCCCGTCCCAGCACAACCCTGCCCTCCCCTCCCCCTCCAGTCAACATTGTACAAAACTGTATGTACAGGGCAAACACTAAAAATGGGCGCGTGGGCCTGTCCAGCGGGGTCTCCGGTCCCCCTGCAGAGCTCGGCGCGCAGGGACCGCCACGCACTGGCCACAGGGCTCACGGAAGCCCTAGCACAGTGCGTGGGGCTGGGCGGGGCAGGGCAATTTCAAAGACATGAGCAGCCCCGGTTGTTGACAGCCCAGCAAAGGGCTGGGCAGCGCCAGACGCCCATCTGAGCACTCCTGGCCCAGTCTGCCATGAGGGGCTGGGGGCTCTGCCCTGCCCAGCTGGGTTCACCAGGGAACCAAAGGGCCTCGGAAAATGGATCCAGGCTTTGCTCCTAGGCATGGGAGGAAGGGGCCGTGTGTCCCTGAGCCCAAGGGTGGGGGTGGAGGTGGGGGGATCTAGAGAGCTTTCCTGCTCTTCTCGCAGGCCGTTCTGATCACAGCTGGGTTCCCAGGGACCCCGGCGAGCCGCATGCCTCGTGGGAGACCCGACTCCGGTACTGAGTTTATGGGACGCGCTTGCAGCTCTGGATGGTAAGTTCCCAAACCCAGCTCCGGGGGCCAGAGCAAGAGGAGCAAACCGGGATTCCAAAGGGGAACGGAGCACACCTTGCTCCCCCCCACCCGGCGGGGAGCCGCGCGGCCGGGGGCGGCTCTGCTGCTCAGAAGGCGTAGCGTGTGCGGATGTCCTCCAGCTTCTTGGACACCTCCGGGGGGGTCCTGTCCAGCTCCTCCGAGACGTTCTTCTGCTTGTTGGGCTCCATGGAGTTGAACTGCTCACAAAGGTCCCCGTCGATCACGTTCTAGCGAGAGGACGCAGGAGCGCGTTAGACTCGGGGCAGTGAAGGGGCCCTGGCAGAGCTGATGAGGGGGGCAAATGGGCAGCCTGGCAAGCAGCTCTTAAGCCGCGTGGCAAACAGGGCCACGCTCCGCAACCTCGTCTGCTGGAGGAGGGGGCTGCTCTGGTGGCAGACAAAGTCGGAGCGGGTGCAAGAGGCAGGCAGGGGCAGTTCCAACACTGCACTGTGGCCTAGTTTGAAATCTGCCTCACTGCTCACACAAGGCTCTGGGGGGGGGGGGGGGAGGGGGCAGCAGCATGGCCTAGTGGAGAGAGCTCAGGGCTGCGACCCAGGAGTTCTAGTCCTGGCTCTGCCACTGGCCCCCTGGGATGACCATGGGCAAGTCACTGCACCGCCTGTTGCCTCAGTTTCCCCCGCTGTCAGGTTCTGCTCTCCCGTGTACAGCGCTTTGAGATCTGGGCCGGAGAAGCGCTAGCCCCAAGCCAGGTGTTACAGTCCAGTTCTGTTTACCTGAAGCAGTTATCCAGACCTCCGCATTACCCAACTCACACCCTCCGCAGCACTGCCCAGGCTGGGACCGGGGTCCCGGGTGATGGAACAAGAGACGTCCCGCCAAAAGCCACGGGTGTCAAGCCCCGATGGGAGAGCTCGGCTGTCTTGGAGCCAGTGAACAGGACGACGAGGCGGCGGCCACCTCACCGGCCTCTTATCCAACCTCCCCGGGCCACTGCTGCTGAGGTAACTGGGAGCGTTAGTGTACCGCCCTCCAGCCGTGCCTCTGCCAGCATTGGCAGTCTGGGCTGGGCAGAGCCGTCGGCGTTGTTCTGCAGGCACAGCCAGCGTGGCTGGGGGCCGGCCTGCCGACATCGGCTCCCGCTGCCCTGCTGGGTGCAGGCCCCAGCCTTACCTTCACTGGGAAGTAGTAGGAGCGGAAGCTCAGGTGGTCCCGCCCACAGAGAGGGGGATGCTCCGACCTCAGGTGCATCTCCACGTGCTGGAAGAAGTCGTGATCCTGCAGGGACAGGAGGAGTTGAGAGGGGAGGACCATTTGCTCCCCCTGTGCCCACGGGATGCTGGAACCGAGAGGCAAGACACCCAGCTCCCAGGACTGCAGCATCAGGAGAGGGCAGTGCTCCATCCACAGCCTGTGCCCTGGCCAAAGGGGCTTCCCACCCAGCCCAGCCCGGGCCATGCTGCCAACCACACATGGGGCTCCCCCACCTTGCGGCACACAGAACAGCCGGTGGCTGCTCCTGTGCAGGACGGAAGCATGGCCGCAGAAAGACAGCTCCCAGCATGCAGTGAAGCTGCCGCCTCCTATTGAAACCACCCAGGGCTGCAGGCTGCTCCACTGGGCCGCCCTTCAGCTACCCCTTTGGCATGGGCACCACCATTCAAATCCACCTACAACAGCAGAGCTCCAGCCACTCATTCCTAGGGCAGCAGCCTCCGCGGGCGTGCGGCCAAGGTGTGTGGAGAGGGGCGGGGCCTCGGGCGGAAGGGGCGGGGCTGGAGGCAGCCGGTCCTCAATCCCACTCAGATCACAGCCTGCCCTCCCTCCCGGCCCAGACCGTGCCCCCCCACGCAGGCAGCGCTGAAGAGGTTCCAGCCACCACGGCCAGGCCCTGGGGCACTGGCCCACTCCGCCCCCCCGCCCGTGATGGGCCTGCCGGGCTCTGTCTTGAGTTGCTCTCCTGCCATATGCCCTGATCTCACCTGCTCCCTCTGGCTTTGCCGCGCCCTCGAGTTCCTCGCCCAGCAGCCACCTAGAGTCTGCAGCTAGCGGAGGGCGCTGGCCGGGGGCGGGCGGGCAGGCAGTGCCTCAGCGGCAGGATGGCTCTTACCTCGTGGGACGTGAAGGGGACCAGGATGCCAATGCCCCCCGACAAGGTGGTGTAGACGAGAGACTCAGACCCGCCTGGGATCAGTGTGGTCTTCTGCAAGGACAGCACCGTTTCCCCCACGTGGTAGTTCATGATCACCTCTGCCTGTGGGCACGTATTTCCCGGGTCAGTATTCCCCTCTGGCGCTCGGCCACGACGGCCGGACGCGCAGCGGCACCGGCAGGGCGAGGGGAGCGGCACGCGCTCTCCCGCCACAACCCAGCACCTCCCCACAGCGGCCGGGCGCATCACGCATGGGTGTGGCTGGGGACAGGGCAGGGAGGGAAGGAGAAAGGGAGTCCGCGAGCCCTGGCCACACTCCCCTGCAGGCCTCGGCCAGCACTCTCCGAGCCAGGGTGTTTGGCGCAGGAGGGCTCCCCAGGGTGCCCGGCCTTCGCTCTGCACCGCTCCCCAGGGAGCCGATTCCCGCCTGCCAGTCTCCCAGGGAGGCTTACCTTCTGCGAGGCGCCATTGAGAAGCCCCCTGTCCCACAAGGCCTTGTTGCCCGTCGGGTCCTCGTCGACCTCGTCATTGGTGTTGGGAGGCAACCTCACCTGTAGACACACAGCAGGGCGGAGTCGGCGGGGGGCTGTTGCCTTTCGTTCGCATGACAGCAAATACCCTGCTCCGAGGGGAAGCAGCAGGGACCCCCGCCTACACGCACATGGGGCTCTAGGGATGCTGGGGGGATCCTCGGGCCACAGGAACCACCATCTCCTGTCCTTCGCAGTGGGGGGGGAGGGGCACGCCCGCACTAGAAAGGCTGCGGCTGAGCCCCGTAGCGCAGGTGCTGACTACAGTGACAGAAGAGGGTTCCCACAGCCGCAGCGAATCCGCCTCTCCCAGAGGCAGAGGCAGGGTGACGGAAGGGTTCTTCCGACCTGGTGGTGCCTACACCGGGACCTAGGGAGCCTGAATTACGTGGCAGTTTTCCACCGCCCTGAGCCACGCATTAAGCCAGGAGTAGAACCGTCCAGTGTCCACATGGTAAGCAGCCTGGCTCTGGACACAAGCGCCATGGACTGCCCAGTGGCTACCCATGGCCAAGAGCACATCCGCACGGGAAGTCTGGCTTTGAGTCCAGCGAATGTTTGCGGACGGTGGTTTCTGATGGACCAACACTTGGTCACCCCCCAGGGCACTGGCAGCACATGCAACTAGCCACAGTGGCTCTAACTCAGCGTTCATCTCGCGGCTGTGGCCACCTGTGGCTAGGGAGCACGTGCCGGCAGAGACCTGGACTCACCACACAGATGTTGCCGAACTTGTCGGCACCTGCCACGGTGTCGTAGTCGAGGAGGGTGGCGGTGGTGACCCAGCGCGGGTAGGTGTCGTCGGCAAAGATGATCAGCTGGTTCTCGTTCCTCTTGTAGCGCACCCAAATGAAGCTCTCCTGGACGTCCGACACAATCACGCGGTGCCCAATGGTCTGGATGCCAGAGATGTAGTTGGCGATGTGCTTTCAGGGAGGGAACCACAACAGTAAGGAGCCCGACAAAGAACTCCAATGGGCTCCATGCCCCGGCCCCTGAAGCCCACCCGGCCCCGGTCACTTGAAGTGCCTGGACCCAAACCGCAATTTTACACCCCAGCTCCGACATTGCAGCTGCCCAGGGAAGCATTGCTAGTGCGTATATGAACCACGCTGGCCACCATGCACAGTTCTTGGCCTCCTAATACCCCTGTCTAGAGTGGTCTGAGCAGGGGGGCGCGTAGAAGCACAGATGCTACCTCCACACCTAGATGCGTGGGCTATGCCCCCCAACCTCTAGGCCAGCCTCCGACGTCTGTCCTGGCGCATGGCTGTGACAGAGAGCAGAGGCGGACAGCTGCCCGCTTGGCACGCCCAGCCTCGCAGTGCTGCTGGTGCCACCTACGCTCTGTTGAGCTGCTGGCAAAATCCACTGCGCCTCGCCCCAAGGGTGAAAGAGCCTCCCCTGTGGTTTGGAGCCCCACCAGCGGCCAGAGGAATGACCCTCGCAGGGCGCAGCAGCACGGAGCAAGGGCATGGGAACCCCGCTGACCGCTCTGCAGGAGGATGGCATGGTGGGGGTTTAAGAGGCATCGCTCACATGACTGGCAATCAGCTGATGAACACGGCAGGGGACAGTAGCAGCCGCCTTTCAGCCAGTCCGTCCTAGGTTGCTCTGGGTTGAGGTGCATGTACAGGGTGCATGAGCCCGGGACGGGGCCCCCGGTGTGGAGTTTGGAGAGGACAAAGCCCGACATGCACACACGCCGACTGAGCCGAGAACCCCACGACGGGTGGGAGCGCTACCCCCCACCCCGAGAAAGGGCACCTGTCGGGGACCCAAGCCAATACCTTGTTCTCACACTTCCGAAGCAGCTTCTTCTTGCCCAGGTCGTACACACGCAAGAGCTTCCCAACTCCAATTAAGACTCGGCCCTGGAATGGGGCGATGGCAGCAGGCACCTCTTCGACGGGGGTCTGCGCGGGGAGGGGGAGGGAGGTGCGTTAGAAAGCCCAGCGAGGGAGCGAACTCCCACGGTGACAACAGACTGCACTTGCACTGGAAAATCAAAGCAGCGCTGGGCAGCAGACTTCATCCAGCAGTCCTGCGGACGCTTTCACGCCCTGATCTGCCCCCCGGCGCCCACAGCACGCCGCACGCCTGACACTGTTTTACTGGTGCCCCTGGAAAACGCCCCCCCAAGCCACTGACAGTGGGGCCCCACACTTGAGGGAGCGCTGGCATGCAGCGTGGCCATCGTCCTGGGAGCCAACACACAGACTGTGCAGCAAGGCGAAAAACTCATCGCTATCACTGGCCCCGGTCCGAACAGGATTTGGCTAAACCCAATTCCGATGGCAACCCGCAGCCCGTCCGGCCCAGGAGTCGGTGCCGCGGCCGGCGTGGTGGGCCAGCCAGTGGAGACGGCGTTAACTCTTGAAAGATCGGCAGGCAGATCTGCCCAAGGATAGCACCATGCTCTTGTTAACCCCAAGGGATCGGTCAGCAATGACAGCGGACACAAGGAATTCCCCTGGTGGTTTGGGTGCTGTCGGCCATCAGCACATTTCTCTTGGTTTGGTCACAGGAGCTAACAAAAGCCAGCCCAGCCAGCCAGCTTTGCAAGCAACATGGTGGGCGTTAAGTGACCCTCGCGGGGACGGACCACTCTTAATGAATTGGAAACGTGGGACGAAAGAAGAAAGCCACCACATTCTTTAGCATTTCCCCACTCCCTGCCCGTTTCTCATCCATGCTGGGAACACACAGGGAGAACAGAGGCTTCTTTGAGCTCCGCGCTGCTGAAACCCACCAAGCGCTGTTACTGCGGGCCAGTCACTCGTGTGTGAACCCAAACCAAGGATGTTAAATATCGAGTAACTGACTAGTTGAGTAGTCGATGGAATTTCCATCCACTACTGGACTGGCCCTTCCGCATTCCTCCTTGGAAATGTACAAGAGCCCCCGCTGGGCCCCTTGCACATTTCAAAGGCGTTCCATGTGGCACTGCTGCTTTGAAATGCCATGCGGAGCCGAGGTCAGCTGGGGACAGTTTGAAATACCACGCTAGAACCCGGGATCAGCTGGGGAGTCCCCAGCCGACCCCAGGCTCCATGTGGTGCTGCCCCTTGGAAACGCTGCCTCTCAGCGCTGCGTGGAGCTCAGTATAGGCTCCATGCGGCGCTGCCACGTTGAAGTACCCCTCTTCCCCCCCTTTGCTGCCTCTCATCTGATAGAGGCAGCAAAGGGGGGAAATTGACTAGTTGACTGACTAGCTGATAAGCATTTGCTTACCAGCTAGTCCACCAGTCCTTAACATCCTTAACCCAACCAAGATGCACTGGCCCGTGGTGCTTAAACCTGGGGGTCAGGGAACTTCCTCCCCAAGGCAAATGACCTGCGGGCAGGCGAGCTCTGTAAAGACACTACCATGCCTGAGGCTTGGAAATACTGTGTTTGAACAGGGCCGCATTTCCTCTCAGCTGTCTCTCAACGTGCTCTGGGAGGCAGGAAGGGTCCTTCCCTGTCCATTGCGGGCATGGCACAGCAGACAGGACCCTGGTCTGGGCCTCCGGAGACCCAGGGTCAATTTCTCTGGGCCTCAGCTCCCCACTGCCTACAGGGGCTGCGAGAATGAACATGCTCTTGTGTGTGAGCGGCTGACACGACGGGGTGGACCCAAACCAGCTAGACAGACAATAATGCTGGAGGCAGGATAGTCCTGCCAGCTCCTCCTGCAAAGCTGACAGGCTGTTCCCCAGTCTGAGTGAGTATACATGTGGATTTGCCTGTCTCCCCCTCCTCTCTTGGTGCACACCGCTCCCAAGGTTAGCCCAAGAGAAGATCCCCCACTCCACACCAGGCACGCACCTTGTGCAGGAACTCCAGCTTCTCACCACTATTCACCAGCTTGTACGTGTAGATAAACCCGCCAGCCACCGACCGGGGGTTCAGAATCAGGTCCTTGGCCACTCCCACCAGCACATGCCAGTCGTCCCCGGTGTTGGAGAATCGGCACACGGCCACACTGGGGACAACACACGGGCGCCTGCGGGTTAGCGTCGCACAGGCCTGCCTCGGGATCGGATGCGCCCAGCGCACACGGGTGGGAAAGCAAGGCGTGTGCTTTGGAACCTCCTCTCCACGTCGCTGAGACATTCGTCCCTCCCTCCACTCAGCCCCCGCCACGCCCCACGCCCCCTCGTTGTTTGCAGGGGCTAAGGCAGCGGTATCGGTACGGAGGAATCACTGGGCTGAGGCAGGAAGTGGCAATCTGGGCGGCCACTTTTGCTTTTGAGGCATAAGCGACTTCTCCCCCCCCTTCACCCTTCTGGTCCCCCAGCTGATGCTTAGCCCAGCAGCATAAGAGGACAACTGGCACAAAGCAAAAGGGACAGATTGTCCACCAGGGTCTCCCCTCCCTGGGCTCAGTCCCGCCTGACCTTTCGAATACACGGCCCTGGGCCTTGGAGACGCCCCCACAACAGCGCCTGGCTGTTTGCTCGAGGCAGGGAGGATGCTAGGAAGGGCTGGGAACACAAGCATGACGGGCTCCTAATTTTTGTGTCTTCTGCATCATCTGAACCCCCTGGGGCTTTTCTAGCCTGTTCCCTTCATCGGCGTGTATCGGCCCAGTGAAGGTGCCAGCGCCAAGGCCTAGAACCCGGCCCTGCCTTGCATGACGGGGCTGAGGAAGGGAAGACAGAGAGTTGGAACGCGGGAGGCGTCTAGCGGCCACTCGCCCAACAGCCTGGCCTTTCCAGCCTAGCGGCAGCCGGGCCACACAAGCAGTGACGCACGAAGCGCCCGCAGCCAGCGGCTGTCTGCCCTGCTCCTCACCTGAAGGCAGCTTCGTTCTGCTCCAGCTGCACCAGATCTAGCGTGTTGCCCTGGATGGGGTTCATCACTCGGACAACTGAGGCCCACTGGCCGTTGCCGGCTTTGGGGGCACCGAAGATGGACTCGGGGAGGTTCTCGTTCAGAAAGGCGGCTGCCATCTCTGCGGCCAGCTCCCGCTCGTCCTCGCCGGCCGCCTCCACCATTTCCTGCCACGGGGAGAGGAAGAGCTCAGCATACAAGGGGCCTGCGCGGCCGGCAATTCGCAAGGCGAGTGGAATGGAAAGAGCTCCTGGCTACTAGCCAGAGAGCCACGCAAACAGGAAAACGCCTGTTTTACAAAGCCAGAGAATCAAGAGCTACAAGGACCCTCCAAGCCACGATGCTGCTCGCCTTGCTACCGGGGCCCGTGGCCACGGAGCTCGAAAGCACGGCGCAGTGGATTCCTCACTGCCTGCGGGCCCCCAGGCTGTGCGGCCAGCCAGCTTCCCAGCAAGCCCCACGCAGGGGCTCAGGGCTGCAGCAGGGAGGAACCCCTCCTCACCAGCTCCAGCACCCAGCTTCCGTGGTCAGCAGGAGGGCTCCCCCTCCCACCAGCCCCAGCACCAAGCTGCCCAGATAAGCCCCACCCCAACTGCCTGCCCTACCTTGAGACTTCCCCAGCCTAAAACACCTCATCCCCAACCCCACCCCAACGCCCACAGCCCCAACCCAGAGCCCCCTGTCTTGCACCCCAACTCCTTCATGCCCAGCCCCACTGCAAAGCCCACACCCCCAGCCAGAGCACTTGCACCCCAACCTTCTTTCCCAGCCCTGATCCCCTCAAATCCAGCCCCAGCCAGAGCCCTCCCACCCCCATCCCAACCCTCTGCCTCCGCCCTGAGCCCCCTCCCACACTCAGAATTTCTTGGCCCAGTGAGAAGGTGATGTGCCGCACACCCCCTCCACACTGGTGCGCCAAAGAAGATTCATGCTGCTCAGGGGTGGGAAACATTAGAGGCAGCACTGCTCCCTGCTGTGGGGCCATGGCTTTGGGGCTGCAGCTTCCGAAACACCAGCTGCCCCCACAGAGAAACCCGTAGGGAAAACCACCTGGGCAGTGACATGCAGGCAGGACCGGTGCTCAGCGGAGTGACCTGCATCGCCTGACAAGGCACTGCGCGAAGGCAGCCTCTGGACTGCGAGTTACCGGCTGGCAGCGTGACTGTGCACAAGCGCCTGAGCTGAACTGGAAAGCCAACCCTGGCCACGTGGCGTCTGAGGCTGCAGCTCTCCTCTGAGGATCAAGCAGCAGTGGGCTGCCCACTGGGCATTGAGCAGACACCCGCTTTACATGCAGAGCCGGGGGGGTGGGGGATTAGCCTGCAGACAAACTGAGAGTGGAACACAACCCCCGAGTCCGGGCAGCCTCTCCTGCCCTCCCCTGGGCCTGCGCTGCACTCCGCCCCAGTGCTCACACCCAGCCACCGAGCCTCCGCACAAGCCAGAGCAGCCAGAAGCCTGCGTCAGCACGAGGAGCTGCCCGGTTACCTCAGCCATCTGCTGCTTCCGCTGGGCCTTCGTGGCCTCTGTGTAAGCGTTGTGGTCTGTCTCGATGATGATCAGGTTGCTGCTCTCGGGGTGAATGACGAACTTCCGGGGGGTGTACTGCAGCGGGAAGGCGACCTGGTTGAAGACTGCCCCCAGCTTTTCCAATGCCAAAATCCTGGAGGGCAGAGCAAGGCCACGGGCATGTAACAACTCCCCAGAGCCCGGGAAGACAAGCTCAGGAACCAAGGCACAGCTGGCTGCTGCCCTCTCAGACGCCAGGCCAGCAGGCTCGGGAGAGGGGCGAGAACCGACCACTCTTCCCCAACCCCCCAGCACAAGCCCGAGATCTCAATAGCGCTGCGTGGGGAGGGAAGCGATGAGTCGACTCGCATGAGCTTATCAGGCAGTCAAGTAGTCACGCGACTCATCGCTCTCCCCCCACCTTGCTGCCTCTATCAGAGAGGGGCAGCAAAGGGGGGTGGGAGCCAGCTTAAAAGCTGGTTCCCCCCAGCACTGTCTCCGTGGGGGCAGGGGAGGCAGAGGCGTAGCTGCAGGACTGGGCGTGAGCCGCCGGCTCCCAATACACTTAAAAAAGCAGAGGCTGAGAATCTGGGGCCGCGCACGAGCCACGACTGCTGATTCCCAGCTCGCACTGGGTTCCCGCTTGCTGCGCCTCTTCCTTTCAAACATATTAAGAGTCGCCAGGGGTTAGGTCCCACCCCCTGCAGCTCTACAGTTCCCCCCCCGTGTCGACTAATTGAGCGGTCAATGAAAATTCCATCGACCAAACGCAATGTAACATCCCTAGCGCTGCCGCAGTGCAGCTACACGTGGGCCCAGCAATGGACCGGTTGAGAGTTTCCTGGCAGAGGCCCATATCGGACGCCTCGGAGGAAGGCAAATGCTCCTGCCTCCAAGACACCAGGCCAGCTGCGCAGGGGGGAGGAAGAAGAGAACCTTCTTTGTGCTCCCTTCCAGGCGATCAGACTATGCCAATGTCTTCCGTGCGAGGAGCCCACTCTGCAAGCTGGAAACTGAGCACAGAATTCAAGTCTCCCGGACTCCCACTTCCCTGTTTTAGATCTGAGCTCATGCTATGCCTGTGCCAGAGATGACAGAACGGGTGGTGATCAAAGCTTTGTGCAAAGGGTGCTGTTAGGAGGGGAGGAAAGGTGGATGAATGGAGTAAGAGAATCTTGTGATTACAGCATCTGAATCTCAATGGGCTTTAGAGACTATAGCTGGCTTAGACAGTGTCTCTGATGAAAATCAGGTTAGTCACAAGACAAGAAAAATGCCAGCGTCTGAATGGCTGGTCTTTCTGCAGCTCGCCTGCTCAAATGCCAGCTCATCGGGGCCAGCATAACCACGAGTCCCTTCAGAAAGATCCCTTCAAAAAACTGTTGGATGCTACAAAGGGCCGACAGAAGAAAGTGCCTGTTTGTAGTTACATAAAGCAGGGCTCCCGAATTTAAGCTTCCCCTCTATTTTTACGTATCTTCCTAATTACCGCCCCCCCCCCAAGCCAGCCCCCGTGCAACACAAAAACATGGCCTTGCCTTTGACTTTCGAACCAGCAACTCACCCCATGTCCTACAGAGCAGCCTTTTCAATTCACAACACACTTTCTTTTGTCTGCTATTTTGCAGCATGTAGCCAAATTATAACAGAAACCTCCCATATACAGGAAATCTGAATTCCTTCCCTCGCCTGGGAAGAGACAGAGTCATTTTTAAATCTGTTTGCAGGTGAATTCATTTTCTTTGGCAACACAATAAATCCAACAGCCCAGCAGTTCAGGGAGCACTCATGGACCTTTCTGGTGGCCTACAGAATGAGGGATTTTAGGCACCCAGCAATGGGGGACTGAGGAAGAACATTCCATGAGAAAATGTTTGGCGTTGGTTAGTGCCAACAATGGCTTGGAACAAAACCACGATGGTGAGCGGGGCATGGAGTTGCATTTTCCAAACAGAGGCCTATAAAAAACAATGGCTCAGTTTGTCTTTGCTCCTACTGGTCTAACACAGCTACTGACCTGGAGAACTTACACGGCGCTGAAATCCCCAGGGGAGTAACACAACAGCTCAGCCTTGCTAGCAAAGTACTTATCTGCTAAGAAAACTGATCTGTGAATTTGTCTGTCCCAATATGGGTATCTTCTGCCTCACACTAACGTAATGCAGGGTAAGCCCAGACGGTGCTTTGTGACTTGGTAATAGAAATGTAGCCATGTTAGTCTGGTCTTGCTGGAACAAAAGACAGGACTATGCAGCACTTTAAAGACTAACAAGACGGTTTATTAGGTGATGAGCTTTCGTGGGCCAGACCCACTTCCTCGGATCAAATTGTGGAAGAAAATTGGCATGACCATATATACCAAATATCCCTTTGTATCCCTTTGGTATATATCGTCATGCCAATTTTCTTCCACCATTTGATCTGAGGAAGTGGGTCTGGCCCACGAAAGCTCATCACCTAATAAACCGTCTTGTTAGTCTTTAAAGTGCTGCATAGTCCTGTCTTTTGTGACTTAAATAGTCTTACGTCCTGCCCTCGTGCATTTACAATCTAATCTGAACAAAGAAACTGACTATGGTAGACCTGGAGAAAGGAACTTAATTCGTTCTACTTAGCATGTCTAAGACCAAGGGAATCTGTTATCACCTTTTTCCAATCCATCACATACCTGCCCCAAACAGTTCTCCCCTGGGACTGTGGCTATTCATGCTTATTGAACAAAATAGGCCTAAAACTATGCCCACGTTATTCAATCACCTAAAAACTCAAAGTACCAATCACCGTAACAAAAATTCCTTTTACAAACTAACTACAAATTACACTTTATGAGCCTACTGTGGGGTCTGCCTCTTCCTATCAGCTGACCACATACTGATGGCATGGATTTTAAAATGTACTAATAGGAATTTGAACTGGCGAGCAAGCTCCAAAGTTGAAAACGGTCCCAACTATTACAACTCTGCCCCACGGGAAGGCTCTGGATTACTAACCTTGGTAAGAGAAGAATTAAGACCAGACAATTTAAAACTGAACATCTGCAGCCAAACTAGTTTTGAGTCATGACTTGAAACCCTAATTGGAGCTGCTAAGTAATCTGCAGACCCTTGGGTAGAAAGATTCGAAACGATAGAGCAGTGAAAAATGTGAACGAATTGTGCACCTAGCTGGCTCATGCTCAAAGGTGCCTGACCATCTCCCAGCTGGGCACAGAGCCCAAAGGCCATTGGATCCCAGCGAGGTAGGATTTTTGCTGCAAGTTCTCCCAAATGCTATAAATAATCTTGGCGCAAACCTGCCAGCTGCTGACTGTGAAGAAAGTGTCTACAGTTAACGAGAGAGGTTTTACGGGGAGGCAGGTGACGGTCAAGAGCTTTCTTGGGCCAGGCAGCGTATCAGGAGACCTGCAACAACCTGAAAGGTCCCGACAGCGCTTTCTTCTCCGGAGAGCTGCTGGCGCCCCTGGCACAAGAGTCTCACCAAGACGTACCTCAGTGTGTTTGTGGAGATAGCAACAATGCCCTCTGGACACTGCTCAGACGCGAAGCCAGATGCAAACTCGAGCGTCTCGTAGGACAAGGGGGTTAGATGGAAGCGGGACTGGTAAGAGTAACTCAGCCAGGAGCGACTGGACATGGCCAGCACCTGGAGAAGGAAGAGAGAAGGCGAATTCACCAAGTTGGCCATGCGGGGAAGTCAACTCCCTGCAGCATTCATCAGAGCACATTCCAGCAATTAGACTCTTCACCACTGGAAAATCCAATCCATCACTGGGGGGCATAATTTCACTCTGCCCAGAGACCAGCTTCACAACCACTCCCCTGCTAAGGAGCAACACCCGGCTCAGGGACCAGACAGCGCGGATTGCAGGGATGGCATCATGGCAGCCTGGGCCCAAACGGAGTTTTGGAAAATGCCATTTTCTCCAGAGAAGCCAAGCTCAACAGAAACACTTCGCAGCTTTTCTGTCCAAACAACTTTGTTTTCCAAGGAAAGCAGATTTCTTTAAACAAACATCCCCAATCATGTTGCACCCTGAATATTTCAGCACTGAGCTAGTGCACTAGCTAGTCTGTTTCCAATCACTACAAGAGGGAGGCAGAAAGCAAACAAACAGCACCAAAAGTACAAAGTACATTCAAGCTCATTCAGCTTCAGCCAAAAGGGTTATTTATATCTCCGGGATTAGTTAAGAAGATTTGAAGCTGACCATGGTTTTGGCTGGACAGCCACACCGAATTATACTAAATAACGTACATTAGACTTGGGGGGAGGGGGGAAATCACTTGAGCTCAGTGCAGAGGGAAATGTAAGGGACCGGCCTCTAAATAGGGTACATATTGCACGGTTTTAACGTCTCTCTTTCAAGGGCCTCAGCGAGCTTTACAGGCATTCCTGAATTGAGCCTCAAATCCGGCATGAGAGGTGCCATACTTATGAGGGGACCGTGCAAAGCTACATGCCACTTAGAGCAGAACCCAGACCCCCAACCCAGTGCCCTGCACTGCCCATTGCTAACCCAGCTCTTCTCAAGCTGGGGGGGGGGGCGTGATCCATCAACAGGTCAAGCAAGGGGTGGAGGGGGAGCTGGCTTTCCCCAGAGCCACAAAAGAAGGGCTGCAAACACGATTCCAAAGGATCGGATCCTCAACTCCAAATCCAGCCAGGATTTTGCTTCAGCCTCAGCTGACTAAGCGGCTGACTAGCCCTGGGTAAACAGCTTCAGCCTCTTCAGGTAGCCTCAGCCTGTCTTGGGCCTTGCCCACCAGGCAGGCAAAGACTGTGTGGCTGCTCATGCCGGGCTCTTCCAGCCTCCCTACCTGCACAGGAGAAGGCAGCGCACTGGCAGTGCCCCACAGAACCTGCGGGAGCTTTTACAGACAGCAGAGGACTGGCCGGGCAGGCCAGCCCACCGCAGCTCAAAGAGGGCAACAATGGCGAGGAGACAGGCAAGCACCACAGGGCCTTGGCTCTCAAGGAACAAGGCAAGTCAGACGCGGCCCAGGCTGTACGTCATGCACAAGCTATGTCCCGAGCAGCTCCAGAATGATGCTCCCGGCTTCTCTCCTTTACCGCAAGCTGGTTCTGTGGCGTAGCAGGGAGCTGTTCTGCACCCTGCTCACCACGGAGAGAAGCCGCAGACAAATACTTACGCCGCGCCGTGCTATCTCGCTTCACTTACCGCCTCTTGGCCTTGCATTCGGACTCGGAAGAGTTTCACGGGACGGGAGCCAAGGTACCGGGTCCTGGTATCAGACAGATCTCCAGTGACTGGATCCAAGACCGTCCGCAGCAGCACACCGTTCTTCATGCAGGAGACACAGAAAACTCACGCTGGCTCGGGAGCACAGAGAACGAATACCGGCCGACGCAGCACGCTCACCCAAACCCTCTCCCCTAATGATCAGAGAATGCCCAGGTGCCCAGAGAAAGATTCTGGGTTGGATTATTTGGAAGAGGTTGGTGAGTTTCACCTACATAAGAACATAAGAACGGCCGTACCGGGTCAGACCAAAGGTCCATCTAGCCCAGTAGCCTGTCTGCCGACAGCGGCCAGCGCCAGGTGCCCCAGAGGGGGTGGACCGAAGACAATGATCAAGCGATTTGTCTCGTGCCATCCGTTTCCAGCCTCTGACAAACAGAGGCCAGGGGCACCATTCCTACCCCCTGGCTAATAGCCTTTTATGGACCTAACCTCCATGAAATTATCTAGCTTCTCTTTAAACTCTATTATAGTCCTAGCCTTCACAGCCTCCTCTCACAAGGAGTTCCACAGGCTGACTACACGCTGTGTGAAGAAGAACTTTCTTTTATTAGTTTTAAACCTGCTATTAATTTCATTTGGTGTCCTCTAGTTCTTCTATTATGGGAACTAATAAATAACTTTTCTTTATTCACCTCTCTACACCACTCATGATTTTATATACCTCTATCATATCCCCCCCTCAGTCTCCTCTTTTCTAAACTGAAAAGTCCCAGTTGTTTTAACCTCTCTTCATATGGGACCCGTTCCAAACCCCTAATCATTTTAGTTGCCCTTTTCTGAACCCCTTCCAAGGCCAAAATATCTTTTTTGAGGTGAGGAGACCACATCTGTACACAGTATTCAAGATGTGGGCGTACCATAGTTTTATACAGGGGCAGTAAGATATTCTGGGTCTTATTTTCTATCCCTTTCTTAATAATTCCTACCATCCTATTTGCCTTTTTGACCGCCGCTGCACACTGTGTGGAAGTTTTCAGAGAACTGTCCACGATAACTCCAAGATCTCTTTCCTGATCTGTCGTAGCCAAATTAGCCCCCATCATACCGTACGTATAGTTGGGGTTATTTTTTCCAATGTGCATTACTTTAACTTATCCACATTAAAATTCATTTGCCATTTTGTTGCCCAATCACTCAGTTTGGTGAGATCTTCTTGGAGTCCCTCACAGTCTTCTTCTGTCTTGATTATCTTAAACAGTTTAGTAACATCTGCAAACTTTACCACCTCACTGCTTACCCCTTTCTCCAGATCATTTATGAATAAGTTGAACAGGATTGGTCCCAGGACCGACCCTTGGGGAACACCACTAGTTACCCCTCTCCATTCTGAAAATTTACCATTTATTCCTACCCTTTGTTTCCTGTCTTTTAACCATTTCTCAGTCCATGAAAGGACCTTCCCTCATATCCCATGACAATGTAATTTACACAAGAGCCTTTGGTGAGGGACCTTGTCAAAGGCTTTCTGGAAATCTGAGTACACTATATCTACTGGATCCCCCTTGTCCACATGTCTGTTAAATTGTCCAGCACGGCACCTCAGGTAGCCTTTATCCAAACAACTTTTCTATCACAGGAGCACACACTTAGTGCTGGCAGTGCTAAAGCCTGGACAAGGGGGGCAGTCCCTGGGGTCATGGCCATGCTAGGGATGTGAACGGGTAACCGATAAACCAGGTAACGGCTGACCGGCGCCCAGGAGCCAGCAACCCTACATGGGCTGGAGCGGTTCCCCACCTGCGATTCCACTTAGTTAACGGGTTAAACTCAACGTTGAACTGGTTAAGCGATTAAATGGGATTTTACACCCCTCACGCATGCTCCACCCGCTCTGTAACTGCAGGGGGCGCTCTGCACCACTGCCCGAGAACACTTCCCGGAAATGCTTCGTTATAATCACTCTCTTTTCAAAATGGAGCCGAGACCCACACAAGGCAGGACGTGTGCCAGGCCCGGCCGTGGAAGGCGTGCTGTCCTGTGATCAGCGGGGGAATTCACCTCAAAGCTCACTACTTATGGGGACTTGCTGAGCTGCAGACTGGGGGAGTCGCTGCGTGACTCAGCAGAGCTTTATGCCCTGATGGGGGTGTCTGCGTCAACGGCTCACGCTGCCGTGCTGGACAATTTAACGAGCGCGTAACAAAGTCTTTCAGGCTGAATGAGTTCGGAAGGGCTTGCAGCAACCAGGCCAGTGCTCCTCACCTGCAATCCGATGTTCAGGTACAGGAAGCCAATGGAGCCCCGCTCCCCCAGCTCATCCTGTTTTTCTGCCCCTCCCATCTCCACGATGCACAGCGATTCTGGCTGAGCAGGGAGGGCCTGCATACTCAGGGGCTGTAAGCAATCCTGGAGGCAACAGAAAGGGGCAGGAGCAGGCAATTACCACGAGAGCGCCAGGCCACGGAGCCGAGAGCCACGTTTGCAAAGAACAGTGCTCCACTGACACAGGAATTCCCACGAGAATTATTCAGGGTTTCCTAGCGCACAAGCACCTTGGATCCATCGCTCCCCCTGCCCCCGGCTTTTCCCAAACGAGGCTGCATTTGCATTTGAGCAGCCTGGCACAATGGCTAGCGGCCCCGCACTGCATCGCTGGCTACAGGCTGGTGAGCTATGGTAAGCGTTCTGAAGGGCCAGACACAGACAGCTGCCAGTTCAAGCCCAAACTCTATGGGTCTACTATGTACCATGGAAAGGCTATGCAAACCCAAGCCTATAAAAAAGGGCTTCATTGCTGCAGGTAAATGGGGGAGTAGAAGTCCGGATGGGGACCATCAGCAACCAAGCCTGAGAAACCAAAGACTGTCCCCACGGGAGATGCAGGCAGGGTATATGGCCTCCTATGCCTTCCCGCCCTACCGATCCTGGCCATCACGGGAGCTTGGGGCAGGGTTCAAAAGCAAAGGCGGCACTTCATGCTCATTCAGCAGCGAGATAAAATGAGCTTGCATTTACTCATGCCCTGCCTTGGGCAAAAATTGCGGTTTGGATGGAACCACCAAACCTTCCTTGGAAAGTGGAACCGCAGGAAGAGCTTTTGCTGGCTGCACTGTGGTTAGCTGGAGGAGAAGCAGTTCTAAGGGATGTAACAGCGTAACCAGCCAAGCGGTTAACCAGTAAGCACGAGCGGGGCGCTGCGCCAGCCCCTACTGGGTAACCGGGAAGCGGCGAGGCTGCCGGTTAACCTTATCCGCCCCCTAGTGCAGGCGCGCCCCAATCTTCCTTTCACAGAGCCCCAGGATAACTCTAGGGTCACTGAACCAAGCAGCAAGTCTTTGGGCGCTGGTGGGCATCGGTGCGTGCCAATCTGTGGGACACTACAGCAACACTCTAGCGCTGTCTGTAAGGGACGACTGCCTGGGAAGGGATCTCAGGCCTATGTTCGAGGCGAGGCGAGGCTAGATGGCCTGGCCTTAGGCGCTACAGACGTTCTAAAGGCAGCACGACCCGTGGCAAAGCACGCGCAGGAGGAAGTGCTCACCGAAGGGTCCAGGGAGATAATTCGGACAGTGTTGTCCACCAGCCCGACAGCAAGGAAGCGGGAACGCTGCTCCCCAGGAGGAACATTGGCCAAGCTCATGCACACCACGTCGGCCGACATCTCCTTCCTCTCGGTGTACTCGTTCAGCTGTCCTGACTAAGACATGCACAAAGGGATGATCACCTGGGGCTGCGTTTCTCAAACTGTGGGTCCTGATCCCCCGGGGGGTCATGAGCAACTTAGAGGGGGGTCGCGGTATCACAAAGTTTGAGAACCCCTGAGCTAGGGGATGGGCCAACTGGTTCAGATGCAGCCACCCCCCAGCGGTCACCAGAGCTAGGGCTCCGAATTCCACCTAGCCACTTGCAGCAATTCTCGACAGTCTGGTTTTGGCCAGGATCGGAAGCACCAGGACACACAAGAGAACTACGAAAAAACAGCCTGAGCTCCAGAATCGGGAGGGTGGGTCACTCCAGGCCTCTGAAGGCTCGTCCATTTGGCTCACCCCACCCAATGATGTGCTACAGGCTGGGCAGGTTCTGCCAGGCCCCGCTCTATAAGGCCCTCCATCCTACTGAATCCTGCTGTGTGGACACAGCCGAGGCTCCACCCTCTCTGAGGTTGTAACCCAGCCTCTGGTCCCTGGGGCAAAGCTCTCGGCAGTTTTAAATCCACATACTGGGTCCATCTCAAAGTAGACCAATTCTCCTCCAGTCAGGGCGATCACCACTTGTCTCTGGTTCACGGCACACTTCACGATGGTCTTCTTTCCTGGCGTCTTCCATTCGTTCACCCTTTTGTCGGCTCGGATGTGCCGGATGCCGTCCGGATAAACCTAAAGCAGAAAAACCAGCAACCTTCAAGCTGGAGACAACTCTCCAGTTAGTTCGAGATGGGGAACTTCTGAGGGCATGTGACTGGGAGCCAGTGCTGCCCAGCGTTAACCAGCTCTGGAGGAATTAGGCCCAAGAGATTCCAGCAGGCTCAACCTTCCTGAGAAGGTGAAACACCTGGCTCAAAGGGTCATGCTCCCAGACTGGCCAAGCTTGCGGAGCTTCTGCCAGAGCCTTCGCAGCACAGACGCCAGGAGCAGCTAGCCAAGAATGGCAGACACGGGTGGCCAGAAGGTCCAAGGGTAGCCTTACCTGTACCAAAGCATCGTCCCCCAACAAGGAACAGGACAAAGTGGGGGTGGTACCCAGGAAGCCAGAGTCAGTCACTTCCTCTACAGTCTCTCCGATAGACAGCACCAGGGTGGCATTTACGAAGGACACGATGATATAGGCATCAAATTCATCTGGTCAGGGAGACAGAGAGGGAAAAGGGATGCTGATTAGCTGCAAGGTCTCTAAACGAGTGAAGAGACTGTCAAATGACTAACAGTGATTCCAGCAGGAGTTCCGTCACCGCTGGCAGCACTACACAGCACTTTGTCTCAGGAAACACAGCAGGGAATTAGCCCACCGGGCCCTCGCAGGTTCACAGTCTAGCCGGTGATGTCTCAGGGCACAAAGTCAGCTTGTGATGCCCTGGATTCTGGCAGACGGTACCAGCTACAGCTGCCCTTTAACGGATAATACAAGGAAGCAGAAACCTTGAAGTCTGTGCTTGCTCCACTCAATTCCAGAAAGGACACAGCACATGGACTTGTACAACAAAGCAACCTGCCAGCTCAACACCCACTGAACTGGACACGTTCCATTTACGTGGCCCCATCCGTGAGGTCTCTATGCCCCCAAGCAGCCCTGCTGACTTCACCGAGATTAGTCACATGACTACAGGCTTCCCGTAAACATGGGCGGATGGAGTTATTTAGAATTAATGCACAGGGAAGTTAGAGGCTTCGTACTACCCCTAGCTCCAGCCAAGTCTAGGCATTGCTAAACCATGTCAATTTAGGTAGCCTGGCTGCTACGGGCTCTGGACAAACACCTGCCTCTGCTCTCCCTGGAACAGGGAAGAGAGTTGCATTAGTTCCTCCAGGGCCAGCCTCTCCCACTGGCTGTAGCCACAGGCCCCGTGGGGGAGCGACACTATTTCCAGCCGCTGCTGGTGGGACTCACTGGAAGAAAAAGCATGGGAGTGCTGTCGGGGGCTGGATGGGGAGATGAGAAAGCTCCCATCTGCTCCCGTATCAGCCTTTCCTCGCGCTCACCAGCCCTAGGACACTCACAGGAAGTTCTTAAAAATGGCATGAAATAAAAACCAAAACATCTTCCTACAATGAAACGCAGCTGGAGAAATAGAAAATGGAGCCAGGAGCTTGGATGCAGAAACCAGACTGTCCCAGATAAACAACTCAGCTCCTCTCCAGAGGGCTGATGCTGCTGGCACGCGCATGACATTTCTAACGTATGACAAATCCGTTTCACTCAGCACAGTGCCAAGCGTCTCCAGAGCTATTCCTAGCGGTATGGGACAAAAGCGCTTTGAGTGGTGCACACACAAGTCCTGATTTCTGCCCACTGAGCAGCACCTCCCAGGATTAGCATGTGAATGGGAGATGGATGAGTAGCCGGTCAATTCTTCAATATGCAATAAAAGTCCAGTCTTTGATTGAATTCAGGATGCCAGCAATGCAGGACAGTGGCTTCCAGGGAGCAGTCCCAAACATGCTCCCAATCTACAGCTGGGCTTTGTATTCTTTTGGAAGGTCAAGCCGGGTTAGCTAAAGTGCTACAGTAAGCAGTCATTCTTCTCACATCTGTTCGGACAGACAGGGCTGCCAAGCCTGTTCTAGCCCACCAGGGAGAGAAAAGTCTCTTACATGCTGCTCACAATATGCATGTAGTAAAACAACTAATTCCCAGTGCACAGCCCGCAGCTGGAATTCTTTGCCAGTGATTAGCAAACGAGAAGACCAAAACCCTTTCCGGCAATGTCACGGTCTAAGCACAGAACTGCTACTGGATTGGTCTGGTGATCTTTCAAGGTTTTACAGACCCCTCCTTAATATACACTGGTTACTCCCCCTAAGGTGGGCACCATCCCCTGAAAGCCCGACTCAGTCTCAACCACTGGAAACTGACACTAAGCTTCTTCCAAGAGAGTTCCAGAGCCAGCCATCATCCACAGTGCTGAACAGTTCCTGAGCTACACAAATCCTGCCAAAACATGCATTCTCAAGAGCCAACTCTGAAAGCCCCGTCCCTCATTAGCCAACTCCAGGGCTGTTGCCTCTTGCAAGGGGACTGCCCATAAAACACATCACTATTTCCCAGCAGACACACAATTAGGAGGAGGAGAGAAATAACTCGGCTCCCATCAGAAAGCAGCAGCTGCAAGAGAGAATCCCGTTCCAAAAGAGATGGGTCACTTCTATTTGATCATGACTATTTCACTGGATTAGATTTTTCTTTATACAGATTTACGCTTTATAATCTGAGGAGGCATCTAGACACTTTTGTAAACACTGGAGCATTCAATGCATGCATGTTCAGTAACAAGCCAAAATGATTTTGCCTGAACTTTTGGCTGTCCCTCCATCTGAACCTCTGAAATAAAGGACATGATTTAGCAGACTGAAATAAATGAACAAAAAATCATTCATCGGGATTCCAGCTGCCGATTTTGCTTTAGAACTGTAGAGTAATTAAATGGAAATTAAAGGAACTACGTTTCTAAGGCACATAGAAAAATACAGCATTAGAATAAAGGGCTTTTTCCCCACCATAAGAACAATCTCTCTTGAACCTCAGTACAATCCAGTGTACAGACAATCCGACTGTCTGGAGTTTTAGCTGCGGATGTATTATTCTGCATGCGCACACAACAGTTCAGAGATGCTTATTACTGCTAAACTTACTTCACTTTCCTCCTTTCTACAAAGAGGCCTAGTAAAAAGAGAAAAATATTGTAATAGTCTGGAAGAGGGACAGCAAATATCCTGTAGCTTCATGAATCTGGCCTGACGAGTTTGTCACACTTCGGGCACAGCACTTCATACTACCCTCTTACACGTTCCCCACAATACATTCTACTGGAGTTTGTCTAACGAGGTTCCGTCCTACAAGAGTGATCTGTGCCTTTCACCTCACTTTGTTACCCTGTCACAGAACTCTGTTTCCAATGGAGAAAAGTCCCCTTTCAGGGAGCACAGAAGCAACAGTCGTAAAAAGGTCACCTTACTGAGCATGCAATTTCACGGAGACTCTGGGATTAGGGTACCAAGACACCACATTTCCCTGGGAAGCCACACTCACAGGGCAGGTCAGGGCGGGCTTTGTGGCAGGAATCAGAGGCTGCCTTGTTCTCGGAAGGCCTGAAGCTTGAGGGAGGATCCAGTTTGACTCGGGTTTACCTCTTCATTCAGAGGCACTCCTGTGTCAAAGCAGGCCCTAAACACACGCAACGTGCTGATCTTTCACTGGCCTTCTCTTGGGATTCTGCAGTCGGTTGGGAAGCCAAGACAAGGGGGAAGCCCAGCTAAGGCAGGAAAGGATTGCTGAGCTAGCAAAAGCCAACAGAGGTTGGGGTCAGTCACTACTGCTCCCAAAGGATCGTGGGAGGAGACAGGGATTCAAAAAGCTGCTTTCTGATCCCCAGCCCTCCAAGGAAGGTTTTGGGCAGACAGGACGAATGTAAAGCTTCCCAACTGCAGAGGCTTCTGGAATTCATGTACTGTAAAGCTCAGCACAAAGGTAGCCTCAAGACTGCATCTCTCTGGGTAACCTGTGAGCCAGCACAGTAGCCCCTAGGAGTAGGTACACACCTGTGGTGATCAGCACCTCCACCACCAGCCACCTGTGGAAGAGAAAAAGAGGCTTGGTATTGGTAGCACCACCATGTACCAGCCAGAGTTAGTAGTTGCCTTGAAGGCTGCCAACCAGCACTGCGCTTGCAGCAACCTCCCAGCACGTGTGTGTTGTGGCAGAGAGGGGCTGTTTGGCACCTGGTCACAGCCAGGTAACCCACACGACAGAGAACCACAGAGCACTGAGACACTCCTGGGCAGTTTCGGGAGAAGAGGCGTGTTTTCAAAGGTGCTGCGCAGGCTGCCTCTGGCTAAACCCAGGTGAACTCACTGAAAAGAGCTTTTGTTACCACTCGAGGCTGTTTGGACACCGCTGAACTAACAGTCGGGCCCAAATGCGGCTGTCCTCTCCTTTAAAACAAACATGCTGCTCATGGAACCCAGAGAGGCCAACCTTGTCTGCATGGATCAAGAGGAACAACTGGACCCTGGAACCTGCCTGCGGCATCTCTGGGCTGAGAGGGGGCGGTGGCATTCTGGTCCATTGTCTGGACATGTAGCCACAGCCCACACTCGCCTGAGACGTACCCACCATGATTTTCGGGGGACCCCAGGCACATCAGCTGCGTTGCAGAGTGGCAGGACGAAGCTATCTATACCCAGTACCCCGTGGAGTGCGTGTGCAGGCTAAAGACGCCTCACTCGGTTTGTGGAGCCCACCTGGAATCTTTCTTGGCTTCTCATGTCTGAGCAGGAGACCAACAGCAATCTGGAGACCTTTGCACCCGCTTCCCTTCAAGGAGCGAGCACGAGCAGCCTAGGCGTTTGGGAGGCACCCTAACCTCACCGCGCAGAGGGGACTGTATTCCTCCATTGGAAGATGAGTTGGCTGCTTCACACAGACTATGCTCTGCGCTGCTGCTATCATACCGGCACTGGTCACCCCACACACACTGTTGCGTGGCTGGCTGGGAAATGGTGCCTCCCCCCCACGCATCCCGTAACGCTGCAAAGAGCACCCACTTTTGGCACATTGGCAGGGGAAGCAGAACTGCACATCCAGGTGTAGCATCATCTGCCTCTGCCTGGATATGCCTCCTACGCCCGCTGGCAGCCACCACGGAGGGGGTGTAAAGCACAACCGCGCCCCACCCCCTCTCCTCATGCTGCCACTGACACTCAGACATGCGGTCACTGATACTAAGTAAAGCCAGAACCTTTGACACGGGGACCGGGTCCATTTGCACCCGGCACTGAAGCCAGCTGCTTCCTCCAGGGAATGCCCATCCGGCACACCAATGAGACGGGGAGAGTAACAACGTGGGGAAGACACAGGGGTCTGAGTCTTGGCATGGCATAAGGTACGTGCAGACAGGGCTGCTGGCCCAGACCAGCTCGCAGTTCCGGAGAGCGCACCGCGGCATTACTGCACACTGTCCCCCGGCCCTCGGAGAACACACGTCATTGCAGGCTGTGCTCGATGGATGGATGACGTACCTTCAATGTGCCTCCTCACGGTCCACACAGCGTTGGGGTTCCCGGGCAGCTCTGAGACGGCCATTTCCGACACCTAACCGGAGAGAAGAGCAAGGCTCCTTTGAAAACAGGGGTCCAGGCTCACAGGTGCGCAGCCACACCACAGAGGGATCCCAGTGACTAGTGGTTAATGCTTACTGGGCTCCTAGCAGACATTTGGGGGTACGCTGGAGCTAACTATCAGCACAGAACTCTGAGAGCCAGGACTAGGGGCTCTAAACAAACATTACGGAACTGCAGGAAACTTGGCCACCCCCATGCTAAATGGATACCCGGCTAACTGAAACCACGGACGCTGCCGGACCAGAGAATACCAGACTTTAGAGGTTCAACCTGTAGCACTTATTGGACCAACTTCTGCTGGTGAAAGACAAAGCTTTCGAGATCCAGAGTCTGAAGAAGAGATTACATTTACATGGTATCTTTGGCAGAAAAGGGCACAAGAACTAGGCGCTTTCGGAGCTGAACCAAGGTCCGGTTGTGGAATCACAGCACCCCTGTACACGCCTCCCCATAAGTTCAAAAAGGGCCCTATTAGAAGGGCCTTCCTGCTGTGGATTTCTAGCCCAGGGAGCTCACCTCAAGTCCATGCCGTAGGACCCTCAGAGATGACCGAGGCCCTCGCCCACAGGCCACATATAGCTGGGGAGTGTCTTCGTTGGCCAGATCTGCTATCTGCACAGAGGAACACAGGGTCACACAACACGGCGAGGAGATGAACTAAAGACCAAGTGACTTAGTAGTACAAAGGGATGAGCCACTGGCCTGCTGCTGTGGGCTCCCAACTGGAATGGCCCTGCATCCCCAGAGGGCAGGCTGGAGGGAGAGGGGAAGATGACGCATTAAAAGAGAACGACATACCTGACAAAACAAGATCGGAGACAGACTGTCCAGCTCATCCACCAACACCAGGTTCTTGAGCGGCCGTGGCTGGAAAAAGAAAGTGTCTCCTTCCTCCAGGGGCATGGCGGAGGAGAACTCCGGCTCCTCGTCATCATCTCCCAGATGGGCTATCTGGTACAGGTAACTTCAGACACAAAGCAGGAACAGCACAATCAGAGCATGTTCCCGCGACGGCTCAGCCATGCTTTCGGTGTGGGCGAAGGGGGAGGGGGAACTAGTAGGGTCTCTCCAGAATACTTGGCTATTCCAACTCTGGCTTGGACAGAATGTTTTCTCCGGGAAGGCAAGGGGCTATTTCCAGTTGTTTTTTGAGCTAAAGGTTCTGGACAGCGCAGTGCTCACTCTACTTCTCCTAGCTCCTAGACTTTGCTGTCTCATAGCAGGAGACGACAAGCGCTGAAACCTTAGAAAAACAAGGCCACTGGCTAACAGCCTTGGAGTCTGCAGGTGTTGGGGTGGAACACAGGCAAGTGCCTTTCTCTAGGTGTTCAAAAAAATCATTTGCTCCCCTTAAAGAATAAAATTGTCAGACACATAGAAGAACATAATGTGTTGGGCAAAAGTCAACATGGTTTCTGTAAAGGGAAATCATGTCTTACTAATCTATTGGAGTTCTTTGAAGGGGTTAACAAACATGTGGACAAGGGGGATCCAGTAGATACAGTGTACTCAGATTTCCAGAAAGCCTTTGACAAGATCCCTCACCAAAGGCTCTTGTGTAAATTACATTGTCATGGGATATGAGGGAAGGTCCTTTCATGGACTGAGAACTGGTTAAAAGATAGGAAACAAAGGTAGGAATAAATGGTAAATTTTCAGAATGGAGAGGGGTAACTAGTGGTGTTCCCCAAGGGTCAGTCCTAGGACCAATCCTATTCAACTTATTCATAAATGATCTGGAGAAAGGGGTAAGCAGTGAGATGGCAAACTTTGCACACGATACTAAACTGCTCAAGGTAGTTAAGACCAAAGCAGACTGTGAAGAACTTCAAAAAGATCTCACCAGACTAAGTAACTGGGCAACAAAATGGCAAATGAAATTTAATGTGGATAAATGTAAAGTAATGCAAATTGGAAAAATAATCCCAACTATACATATAATATGATAGGGGCTAATTTAGCTACAACTAATCAGGAAAGAGATCTTGGAGTCATCATGGATAGTTCTCTGAAGACGTCCACGCAGTGTGCAGCGGCAGTCAAAAAAGCAAACAGGATGTTAGGAATCATTAAAAAAGGGATAGAAAATAAGACGGAGAATATCTTATTGCTCTTATATAAATCCATGTTACGCCCACATCTGGAATACTGCGTACAGATGTGGTCTCCTCATCTCAAAAAAGATATAATGGCATTAGAAAAGGTTCAGAGAAGGGCAACAAAAATGATTAGGGGTCTGGAATGGGTCCCATATGAGGAGAGATTAAAGATACTGGGACATTTCAGCTTGCAAAAGGGTAGACTAAGGGGGGATATGATGGAGGTCTATAAAATCATGAGTGGTGTGGAGAAAATGAACAAGGAAAAGTTATTTACTTGTTCCCATAATACAAGAATGAGGGGCCACCAAATGAAATTAATGGGCAGCAGGTTTAAAACAAATAAAAGGAAGTTCTTCTTCACACAGTGTATAGTCAACCTGTGGAACTCCTTGCCTGAGGAGGTTGTGAAGGCTAGGACTATACCAGGGTTTAAAAGAGAACTAGATAAATTCATGGAGGTTAAGTCCATAAATGGCTACTAGCCAGTTTGGGTAAGGAATGGTGTCCCTAGCCTCTGTGTGTCAGAGGGTGGACACGGATGGCAGGAGAGAGATCGCTTGATCATTCCCTGTTCGGTTCCCTCCCTCTGGGGCACCTAGCATTGGCACTGTGGGCAGACAGGGTACTGGGCTGGATGGGCCTTTGGTCTGACCCAGTGTGGCCGTTCTTATGTTCTTCAATATGAAAATAAGCACGTTTCACCCACGCACACGAGAAACAGATCTGGAGAGAAAGCCTGAACGGTTTCTCGGGGTGTTTACGCTCTGGTTCGGCCATGACGACCGCTAGACCCGTGGTGTCCAACACGCCAGCCACTAGCCACATGTGGCCATTTGGCCGGCTGAGTGTGGCTCGTTCGCTATCGCAGTGGCTACTGCGTCACAGCTGGGTGGACGCCATGGAGCTAGGCCCTCGTCAGCTTGCTAGAGCGCCACCTACTGGCTGACTCTACAGGTGCAGACCATAAACCTTTGGAAATTCAGGTACCTCCAGGGCCTTTCCAGATGGGGACCCATTTTGACAATTCAGGAAGACTTGGTGACCCAAGACAATTCAAAAACGGGGGGAGGAGAGGGGCAGAGCCACCTGGGGAGACACTTGGCGACCCATTTGAAATGTAATGGCAACCCCTAGGTTGGGATACCCTGCTCCAGGGGATCTGGTAACTGTGAGCACCCAGGGGCTGGACACACGCAGAGGGCTCAGGGGTTGGAGTATGCCTACTGCTCATCTGCAGAGACAGTGGTGTCTGCATGGGCCGAGAGAGCGATTCTGTTGCCTATGGAAGGTGGGATCAGGGAGCTGACTCCCTGGCACTAAGGGCAGGCGGCAGAGAGAGGCCTCACATCCTGGGTACCCCAGGGCAGTGCTGTGCTGCCCTCAAAAGCTGACAATCTACGAGCCCTGCTGGAGTCTAGCAATCCCGAGGTGGCCCTCTGGCATACATTAGTAGGCTTTCAAACTTTCCTGGTCAACTAATTGCACATTCCACCACGTGCCATGGCAACCCATCATGCTAACGAGAAGAACACTCTGCAGGGCAGGGGAAGGAAATGAAGCACTCTACTCACTGGTTTCCAAACTCCGATGCCACAAAGAGGAACCCTGTTTTCAGCACGCACATGGCAGCAGCCCCAGGAACGGTATCAAAATACTTCAGTCGGATCTCTGTCACCTGGAAGCACCCAGGAGGGAGCCGGGTAAGTTCAGCCCATCTCCAGAGATGGCCCATGCCCCCCGCCCCACGAGCGCAGCCCACTCTCCCATTCAGGAACAGACGCGGTCAGGACAGCAGCTTATGGCAAGGCTGTTCTGGAGTCACCGCCAAAGGAAATGAGCGGCGACTGAGCACAGCGGAGAGTGTGCGCCCTGTTGCTGGTTTGGGGCACCACTTTCACTCCCATTTCAAACTGGCTGACATTCTGAGCCCGCACATAAGCCAGACGTGCCGCTTGACTCCTGGGCTTGCGAAAGAGACGCGAGAACACTCAGCAATCCTGAGACAACCCCCACCTGGCGTGCACACCATTCGCCCAGAGGGCTGGGCAGATGGCTCTGGGAATGGCCATGGGCAGTTCGGACAGACCTGAAGCGGGCGTGATGGTTCTTATGAAAGCCTGAGACCAAACAGAGGACGGAAGGGATAGTCTTCTATCGTGATGCCTCCTGGGAAAGGCGTGCCATGTTAGAGGCAATAGGGATTAGTGCCATTTTGGAGGTTATTTTCCTGAGACCACTAATGGGGGTCACCGCAGTACCGCTCTCGCTGGTGTCACAGTGATCGGCAGCACAAAGCAATTCCCTTCTCTTTCTAGTCCTTTCAGCAGCTTGTTATCCCTGCTGGAAAAGCTGAAGGACATGGGACGGCCAAATTGGCCAACTCATTTGCACACAAGAGATTGCAGGCACCCAAATATTCAATCCATAGGTGCAGCCAAGTGTGGCTGCTCAGACCAAGAGGGATCATTACTCTCTGGAATCTGTCATCTCCATGACCTGTCTCTCAGAATCTCCTGGCCACATTTTGGAGCAGGGACCATGGGTCACGTTTTTAAAAGTACCCATGTGGCTTAGCAGCCTGAGCCTTCTGCGGTTTTGTAGGTGTCATCCTCTGCATGTGTGAGCAGTAACTCCCAAGTTATAGCAGCTGCCACCTAACAGGGCAGATGCAGAGTCGCTTGTCTCTGTACATGTGTAGAGACCAAGTTAAAAATAATGTAAATTAGGGGAAGTGTGTGCTAGAATGAAGTGTAGTGATCGTGGGAAATGCAGCATGATGGGGAAGCATCTCAAGGACACGAAATCCACGAAGGAGCTCTCTCCACAATCACTCAACTCACCATGTCTTCATCAGTCTCTAGGGTGATTTTAAAGATATCTCCCTGCTCCGTCTGGGCCAGGAAGAAGAACATGGATTTGGTCTTGTGTGTAGCAGAGCAGACAAAAATCATGCCCCTCTCTGGATCATCCAAGTCATTCTGCCCCAGGAAAGACAAACAGGTAAAGAAGTGGGTTGTGCCCATAAATGCTCACAATACTATTTCTGTGGTTTTGTTGGTCTCTGTGGTGCTACAGGACCATTGTTGTGTTTGAAATCAATCAGAGGGTGAGGAATGTCAGCGGTGGAGAAGACCCAACTGTATCGTCTCTCAGCAAAGCCATTCCCCCGCAAGGCAGGATACATTCTCCTTGCTCAATGGTCCTAGCAAAAGGGAAGGCCTCAGCACATGGAAAGGGTTTCATACATAACGTACCACTTCCCAGTGTTCTCCGACTCACCCATAATGCTCTGAGGAGAGCTGATTCTTCCCGACAGATGTTTCTCAGACGAGCCAAAACTGTGATCCCTGCTTCCCCCCACCTCTTTTCCCCAGGATGAACCACCTCACACACGGCAGAGCCGACTGTGGCACACGGGGTCACTAGCTATACAAAGCTGACCACCAAGGCTGCCCTCAATGCATGCTACTGACACGTGCCAACTAGCCATACCCTACTTTGTTTAAAACAAAAGAAAGTACTTCTTCACCCAGCACAATCTGTGGAACTCATTGCCAGGGGATGCTGTGAAGGCCAAAATAATCATATTTAAAAAAAATCAGTAAGTTCATGAAGGATAGGTCTAGCTGTTTGCCCAGACAGTCAGGGACAGAGCCCCGTGCTCTGGGGGTCCCCAAACCGCCAAAATGTGGGACTGGACAGCCCGGGACGGATCACTTTTTAATTCCCTTTAGAGCATCTGGGACTGGCCTCTGGCAGAAGACAGGATCCTGGGCTAGATGGATGACTGGTTGGAGCCCATGGGGCTGTTTTTATGTACGCCTCTAAAAGGAACCAGCATGAGGTGGACACAGCAGCTGTGGAATTTTTCTGCCCATACAGTGTGAATCTTTCCAACCACCCCATGGTAAATCCTGTTTCCTGCTACCAATGCTGCCATCTTGGAGCCTGGTCAGAGAGAAAGGACTATCTCAGGGGTAAGCCTCAGAGACTAGACGAACTCCACCCCTCATTTCAGATCACAGGCTAACTCCCAAACCTTCCCTTACAGGGCTTGTGACTGGCTAGGAAGGCAGGCTTTCCCTCGACACCCCAACGGGTGATAGCTTGACAGTCTTTCTATCACTACACACTGCCTTCCTCAACAGCTTCTCTGGAACCTACATAAAAGCTGAGAGTAAGTGTCCATTTGAAACCCTGAAAGAAAAGGCCTCTAATGCAGGATGCAAGAGATGCAATTCTCACCCTTCTCCTGGGAATTGGACATCTGATATCAGGCTGGTCACCAAAGTTTTTGTAGGTGATGTAGTTTTCAGAACAGATCAGCACCCCGCTGGGACCATCAGAGCCGCCAGGCACTAAGGGAGGAGATGGAAATTTCATTAAGAGAAGAGAAGAAGCCCTGTTGCTAAAAAGCAATCTGGATCATCTTCATTCTGTATTCTCACATACAGATCAGACCTGCCTCGGCTCATGGTGGAGAAGACGGGGTTGTAAGCACGGGCCTCTGTGTTTGCATATGGCAGCGTTAGGGATGGAGAGTGATGGAAGGAAGGGCGGAATCAAACTTAAGAGGGTCATCAACAGCTTAATGTTTCATTTTTACACCTCTCGCTCATTCCCATAAATCAACTCAAAACTCTGAAATGCGGAGGCAGCTGCTGAGGTGCCAGTACCCCAAGTTCACATGTAACTGTCATGCACTTATCTGCTACTGCAATCATAAGACGCTCCCCCCCCACCAACCTCCGAGTACTGCCCTCTCAGAAACGGAAATTACCGGCAAAGAAAACTACAAACCGAGTGTTCACAGAAAGCCTGGAGCCCACTAGCCTACAGGATCCACAGGGCACATATAAGACAGAATCATAGAATTGGGACGGGACCCCAAGATGTCATCTAGTCCAGTCCTCCGCACTGCAGATCAGTCAGCATCAAGCCTTTTAGATACTCTTTAGGTACTTGTACCAGAAATCACGTTCTTCAGGTGAATCCTGGATACTAAAACTCGGAACAAACTAATTTCTGCAATGAGTACAGCAGGCCAAAGTCTCACCCTCAAAATCAAAGTTTAAGGTTAGCCCATAACCACTTATTGAAGTGAAGTTGTGATCACACAGGGCTAGAACTCTGTAGTCCTTTTGTTCTATTTTCTCAGCTGACAAACTTGTCCTCCAGGGCTGGTTTTTTTTTGTTTTTTTTTTTTTAATCCCCACCTTTTTCTAAGGGAAGCCTAAATACTTCCATCTCACAGCCCAATCAGAGCAAAACACTATCTCCAGGATAAATCTCAGAAAAAAAATCCTGATCATCACTTCAGGCTGCAAGAAAAGCAAACTCCTTTTGATGCCATGTGCCACATGACAATTTGTAGTTCTCACCTGACTTCCAGGCCCACCTAAGAGCAGGAAAACAGCTGAGGGCCCCCCTCCCCCGGCAATAATTTCTTTCAAATGTGCAGCATATTCCCCCGGTCTGTTTGCTGGGTGAAGGGGAAGCCACTCAGCGGGTGATACCTGTTATAAGGAAGTTGCCATGCTCCTCCAAAGGTTCACTGTATTTCCTAACCACGTGGTTCAAACCCAGGTCCAGCTCATAAAACGTCAGGGTCTGCTGGGTGTTAGCTGCTGCTTCTCCCGTTGGATCATTGTCTGCTTCCTGGAAAAACAACACACAGGTGTCCTGTCTAGAGCCAGTATCATCATCTGTCCATGTAATGGAAAAGTCTCAGGCACAGGGTCATTAACAGCCACAACCACAATTCAAAGACACCACCACAGGACTTGATCTTAAAAGGTATTCAGCACCACTACACTGCAATCAATGGACGCTGTGGGAGCAGCACATCAAAGGATCAAGACCAGAGACATTTTAGGGCAACAACTGGAAGTAACTGGGTAGAATTATTGTCAGTAACAGACACAAAGGCAGTGCTGGTTTGTTGCAACATGTAACAGGAAAATCGTGAATGGATCTAGAACAGCTGTCTCTGCAGCTAGCTAAGCCGAGAAATATTGGCTTATGCCGCCAAGAGCGAAACACTGGTTTCCAAAGCACAAGAACAGGATGGAAGAGATTCGAGGGTGCATTCTAAACCCACTGCATCCTTGTCACACTACGACATGCAGCTTTCTTCTTGCACCATCTCTCCCAAAATGCACAATTATTCATTTCCTGAACACTAGAAATATGCTCAGTGCTGGGACAAACTAGAGATGATTCCCACTGCAGGGAGTTCACAACCAACCTGTCTGTGCCAGGGGCTATTCTGAAAGCCTGACGGGGAAGCGCGGTTGGAGGAAGGGAAGCGGTTCTAAATGGAAGCAGAGGCACCAGAGCGAAGTGCCGCGGCCAGCGTGAGAAGGCCGTACAAAAAGTGCATCGCGCAGGGAGGGCTGCATTTCACAGCTTAGTGAGAGAAGGACCAAGCAACTGAGAGGATTTCAGCTAAGATGGGAAATAAGATTGACTGTCAAGGAGCAGAGGCCAGGGAGGCTGCCCCAGACAGCTAGTGCAGCAGAGAAGACTTGGCGTATGCGGACATACGAGGTGAAAGGGCAGAGGGGAACGAGGCTGAGCTAGCTGAGCAGAGGGAACAGGGAAGAGACAAGGGCCTTGCCCTTGGTACCTCATAGTCCATCTCCAGACAAGCAAACATTGGGTTTTCAAACCCCACATCGACTCCCACCACGTGGTAGACCAAGGTGTTGGCCTTGTGGGCTTCCAGGGGGGAAGAAATGGTGAGCCGGGCAGCAGCGTCTCTGTTCAGGATGTACACCAGCTTCTGTTTCTCTATGGCACCTGCCAGGAAGAACAGCAGAGTGTGATATACTTAGCTGGGGGATGCAAAGCTGAAGACAACCATACCACCTCCCGCCTTTGCACCAAACAGCCAACAAGCAGCCTGGCAGGAAACCAGCAACGCAGCCTCTTGTCCCAGAATCTCCCCGTCACGCTTAAGTCCATGCCAACTCCCTAACTTCAGCATTGAAAAGCTTTAAAAATGGGGGGCACAGGTTAGCTCTGTAGACGACCTTTTAAAGCTCCATCCGCTCATGCCGTGTTACAGTTCACAGGCAGAAAAACTGCAGCAGCATCTGCCTGAGAAGCTCAACTCCATGGTAAAACATGCAACCACAGGTGCTGACAGATTATGAAAGGGCAGCAGCTATGCAAAGAAAGGGAAAGTTTCATGGAAACCATCTAACATTGCCCTGTAATTAAGGTAAGCGTTTCTCTGCAGATACACAGCATACACGGTAATTTACTAAGAAAGTCCTGCCCTCAGCAGTCACCCTCAATAGCATCTGAATTGTGCAGTGCTACCGTCAGATTAAAAGGAAACAAATCACTTCCTTCCAAGCTAGTCCTGTCAGTATTTTCACTCTGATAGGGTTGTTAAGCTGCAAACCCTGCCCACTGGGATCATCTAAGAGTTTCTGTGTGTCGGGCCTGATCAGAAATGCATAGTTGTCTCCACAATCAATCTCAGAGAAGAGACATGAATTCATATCATCATTTCAGGCAGAGGAAGCTGGCGGCACCACGAATGGGACGTCCGCATCTCAACATCCCTTTTTCCAATCACCACCCTCAAGTGGGTGGTTTGCTTACCACAACCTGAGCAGGTTTCCATACAACACTGGTTTGGCCCCATTTTGGGGCTCATTTGTGCAATCACGACAGCAGGCAGGAACAATTCCAAATACCTGGACTGTTCATTCCTAAGGTGAAACCAAATGAAATGCCTGAATGACAAACACTGGAGAATACAGCCGAGAAGGCTGCAAAAACTGACCACCTGGAAGTAAGGAAAAGGTAAAGCAACAATTCTAAAGAGAATCAGTCTCCCTCCCCCTTCTTTAAATGCTACAAGCAAAGGAAGTGTACAGATCCCCACTGACTTACTGATCATGACAGCGCGGCCCTTTGGGTCCACAGCCAAGAACTGGCCAGGAACGATTCTGCGACAGCCACTCTTGCCAAAGGTTTCCTGGTGAATCTTCTCAAACATGTTCTTGGAGGGCTGGTACTCCAGGATAACAATGCGACCCGAATCACTCCCCACAACAATATAGTCTTTGGTTCCACCTGTCAGTCTGAAGGCCATGAGGGAGCGAATGACTCCAAACACTTCCACTGTTAGCAAGGTGTGTACTTTCCCTGTGTTGGGATCGGGACGGAGCAACTCCAGGATCTTCCCCCGGGAAACAACAATTTCCTGTTGTTTGGTTCCTAAGAAGCCAAAGCCATAAGAAACTTATCACCGACTTTAAGCTAGGAGCTGTAAGAATTAAGGATGTTAAGTATTGAGTAATTCACTAATCAAATAGTCGATGCATTTTTGCATCAACTACTTGATTAGTCGATAAGGCAACGGCAGTGCCACACAGAGCCCGGGACCGAGGGCTCTGTGCAGCGTTGCCACTTTGAAGTACCCCCCCCCCACCTCCCTCCCCCTACTGCCTCTATCTGATAGAGGCTGGGGGGGGAGGGGGAAACGACTAGTCCTTAACATCCAAGTAAGAACCAGGAAATTCAAAAGGCCTTTCAAGCATTAATCACCAAAACAAGTCTCTCAACCTCCTGAGTGTTCAAGCATTGCATTTAAGGTCCCACAAACTCAGTGAAAAAATCAGGATCTGAACTTGTAAGTTTCTAGTTCTGTGCTCTCCCTCCAGACCAGTCTTTTTCCCTCAATTTGCAACCTCTCAGTCAACCCAGTTAGCAACACTAATAGGAGCAGACCCTCAATGAAAAACTAAAGCCGTAGCTAATTAACTTAGAACTAAGAGGACCTTACCTGAGAAATTGCCATGGATGGCATAGCTGATGCCGGTGGCTCGCTGCAATGTTAAATTGTAAAGAAACATGGTGGCGCCAGATCCACTTCACTTCTTGAGTCTGTGGTGAACAAAACAGCAACACAAATTAAGACAATGCCTCATGCAAAACAGGATCTACACTTTGAACCTGCAGTACGTCAGCTCAAAGGAACAGCATTAACTGCCTGTGTTTCTGTGCCACACAATTCTGAGGTTGCGTGTATCCTCTTATACTAACTAGCTAACTTTCACTGGCCTTACAAACACTGATTAATCATGTCTCCCTTCCTCACCCCCCCCTTCTCTACACTCATGGGATTATCCACGTTTTAATAATACCACAACTTGCTCAAAGCCACAGACTTAAGTCAGACCCAAAATAAAAACTTGGGTGTTCCAGGTTCTCCAACGCATGGGCCAGTCCACTAAATCAAGACAACTATTCACTGAAAGCCCTAGCTTCCTACTCTAGTTATTTAGGGGTTTCATTTTAAAATACATTTATTTCCTTTTTAAACAAAGACAGCAGTCCAGCTTTTTTGTATGTCCTTTTAGGTTGACTTGGACATTTCCGTCCATGTCACATTGACTTACAAAGGCTTAAGGAAGTAATTTGGGGTAGAAATTATTAGCCTACACTGATTTTTTTTTTAATGCAAGTTACCATCTAAGTTTAGGGGAGACTTGGGGCTGCTTGAAAACTGACATACTAGCTTTGCTTGGCTCTGCGGGCACCCGACTTGAGTGTTGCGCTGAAACTGCACAGGTCCTTGGCACTTGCAAGGACAAATTAACTTCAGTCCTGGTTCCCTGTGCATTTTTACTTCATTCCTGCTTCTGAAGGATGAATAAGATCACTAATAATGCCAGCTCATTAGCAGATCTCCAAGCACTTTACAGAGAAAGCAAATGTTCTTGCCAGGTAATGCATGGAGAAATTAAAAGAAGGAAAGGTGAAGGGACTTATTCAAGGGCACCCCCACTAGTGGCAGAGAGGAAGAAGCCAGTTCTCCTGACTTTATTCAGTGCTCTCTATTCTCGAAGTCGCCTCGGCGAGAATATTGCAGCTCTTACTTGGAAGTGCTGACAGGAAGGAAAGAATAAATCAGGGCTTTGTTTAAAAAAATTAAAAATAGGTTAGGTGTAATGTTAGGTATCACTTTGAAAGATCACACCCATCAGTATGACATAAGCACCTAACAAAAGCAAGCAAGGCTATTATTTTCATCAGTGGAGCTCACCATTTGCTTCACACTGGGGTAAGCCAGTGAGCGTAAGGGTTTGCCTTGCCCACCCCAGGGATTTACTTCTGTTCAGCTGCAGCAGAGGCTGATGCCAAAGCTAAAATCAGGGCTAATCTGTACTGTAGACACCCATTTCTAGAGGTCGATAAGGGAAAGGGGGCAGCAGCGCCCCCTGAATTAAAGGGATAAGATACATATTACATTCTTGTCTGCCGTCTGGAATCTCCAATGATCACAAGCAGCACCTAAGACTAAGACAGCTTCACAAGTAGAGGTATTAATTATTTTCCAGGGTGCTTTGTGCATTTCAGCACCCTCTGTGTGGTCAGTTCCACTTCCCTGTGGGAAGGCAAGAATCAGGTACCTGTGGATCTTTCACACAGCAACAGAAGGGGGGAAAAAACCGTTTGGAACAAAACCAAGGCCACAGGGAGAGGAAAACCAACACACAGGGCAGCGACTCGGCACCGGAGGCTACTCTTAAAACTGGACTCCTGCAGGTGCACGGGCAGCGAGGCCTCCTCCCTCGGAAATACTTGGCTTCCGGCACCTCCGGGGAGTCCCCCGCGCCCATAGGGAGCAGGCCTGGCTTCCCCCCGGGCCGGCAAAGCCAGGCAAGGCGCCGGGACGCAGCGCACACAGGGAGGGCAGCAGGCGACCACGTGCAAGCAGCTCCGCAAAGAGGAGAGGAAGGGGCGGGCTCCGCGCCCCCCCAACCCCGCCCCCCCCAACCCCGCCCGCACACACTTCCACTGACACCTGGCTCCCCCCTTCCCCAGGACCCTTCCCCCCCCATCGGCCACGTGCGGCCCCCAGCCAGCGCCCTGCAGCCCCCCCCCCCCATCTCGGCGCTCTCCGCCCAGAGCCGGAGGGGCCGGGCCGCCGGGCGGTGGCTGGGGGCACCCCCCCGGGGGCGCAGCGCGGCCCATACCCCGCCCCGCCGCCGCGGCCCGCCGCACTCCCCTACCCGGCGCTGCGGCACAGGCGGCGGCCCCGCTCCCCGGGCGGATGGCGGCGGATTCACTCGCTGCCCTAGGCCGCCAGCCGGGCCCCAGCCCGCTCCGCCATCAGCCCCGCGCGCGCTCAGCCCTGCCCCGCCCCCTGGGCCTTCCCGCGGCCCGGCGCGCGCGACGCAGGGGCTGCCCGCTCGCCGCCTGAGCGAATCCCCCCCAAAAGAAGGGGGCACCCCTTGCCTGGCGCCTACCCCGCCGGCCCCTGGCGAGCCCCGCTCCGCCGCGCCAGCGCAAACCGAGAGGCCGCGGGAGTATGCGCCGCTCAGGCACCCATGGGGACAACCCGAACCGCCGCCGGGGCCTCTGCTTCTCCCGGAAGTGACGGTGTCACCTGGAACCAAAGATGGCGGCGGCTGGCTCGGGTCTCAGGCCGCCTGGGGGCGAAGGGGCCGCCTCGTCCCTCTCTGTGGAGCGGATCCGCTCGCTCACCGACCTGCCGGAGCTGGAGGCCGCCTACAGCCGCCTGTGCGAGGAGGAGGTGGGCCCCCCCCTTGGCCCGGCCCCCCTGCCCCCCCCCGCGAGACGGGCCCCCCCGCCCTCCTGCCCCCCCGCGAGACGGGTCCCTCCCCCCTTGGCCCGGTCCCCCTGCCCCCCCCCGCGAGACGGCCCCCCCCTTGGCCCGGTCCCCCTGCCCCCCCCCGCGAGACGGGCCCCCCCCTTGGCCCGGTCCCCCTTCCCCCCCCCGCGAGACGGCCCCCCCTTGCCCGCCCCCCCGTCCTCCTGCCCCCCCGGCCCGCCCCCCCCGCGAGACAGGCCCCCTCCTTGGCCCGCCCCCCCGCCCTCCTGCCCCCCCCCGCGAGACGGGCCCCCCCCCTTGGCCCGGTCCCCCTGCCCCCCCCCCGCGAGACGGCCCCCCCTTGGCCCGCCCCCCCGTCCCCCAGGCCCCCCAGGCCCCCCCTTTGGCCCGCCCCCCCCGTCCTCCTGTCCCCCCTTGGCCCGCCCCCCCTTGGCCCCCCCGGTCCTCCTGCCCCCCCGCGAGACGGCCCCCCCTTGGCCCGCCCCCCCCGTCCTCCTGCCCCCCCCTTGGCCCCACCCCCGGTCCTCCTGGCCCCCCCCCCCCCCGCAAGACTGTCAATATCTCTGGTTTCTTTTGGGAGGGGCGGGAGGAAGAAGCAACCTTCCAAAATCAGCAGACTAGCTGTTTTCCTAACTGTTCTGTTCAGGTGATTCTAGTGCAGCCGTGGTCACGTTAGTCAAATACTCCTGCTCCCTTTGCACCTGATGTGATGGCGATGTAGCCTCTGACCAGAAAGACCAATGTCTCTTTGCCAGCAGTTCATTGGGGGCCAGGAAAGATTGCTATAGAACAATGTTAAATGCTTCCTTGATCATCTGTTCCAGCCCTGACCGACTGTACTGCCTCTGCAGCACTCCCTTCTTATAAATCTGGGAGCACCTTGGTGAACTCTAATTTGCTGATGTTAGGCAGCTTAGTCACCCAGAACTGGCCTTTGGAAATAGACAGGGCGCAAATGTAGTTGGATTCGGATGGAGTATTGGGGCTTTTGAAGGGTTGCACTGTCAGGTGAGCTCTCAGAAGCTTTAGTGCCCTGCTTGGCTCACATGTAACCCACACACCTACTGGGCGTGGGTCACTGTCCCAGCTAGAGGCATTTAGACCACTTACAGTGAGAGAGGAGTTTACTCTGCAGCCTTAGCTGGGAGCCAGCTGGCTTTTAGCCCACACCATAGAGGTTCCTGCATTAAGCTCCAGAAGCCCCAGGTTGGGCATTGCACACGCACCTGATTTGATGCACAGAGTTTGGTTCTTAGTGGCATTTAGAGATGTAAAATCCCATTAAGTCTAACCCATTAAATGGGGCCAAGCTGGAGGGCAGCTCCAGCCCCGCCGGGGCATGATGTGACACGGGGCTGCTTTCTTTTCCAGAAAGGGGTGGTGGAAGAGCTGGAGGCGCTTCTGGAGCAACAGAACACCGTAGAGAGCAAGATGGTCACGCTTCATCGCCTGGGGTTAGTAATCCAGTTTAACCCTGCAGGATAAAGCTAGTACCACCTGAGCTGATGCTTTGGTTACAAAAGAAAACAAACGGGAGCAAGCCGTAGCTTCAGCTGGATGTCAGCTGCGTCTGTGTAGTGTGGCCTTAACGCTGGTCAGCAGCTGCTTCCTTCTACTACAAAAGACGCTGCATTTCAGTGTGAGGAAGCAACTTTCTGTCCGGAAAGCACTTTGAAATGAAAGGTCCATGAAAAAGATGAATAGACCGTCAGTTTGCCGGGGGGGGGGGGGGGGGGAGAGAGAATGAACTTCTTCTATGCTGTGACCACCCGTGACAGCAAAATGAGCTGCCATTCACAGTAGATTGTGAAATTCTTCATAATTGTCCCACTGGTGCACTGATCAGTAGAGAAATGGACAATAGAAATTACATTCAAATTGTTAACAGTAGGTTTAAGAATCAACACCCCATTCATATGAATGGAAGTGGTATGCCTCTTCGGTCCTGGTTCAGGGTGTCGAGACTTGGACAGGCATCCCTGCATCTACTTACCTCTGGTTCATTCTGTTTCTGATCATAAGAGTTCAATTCTTAATTATACTTGGGTTCTGGAATACACGGCAGTTCCAGAAAACACAAGGTCAGCTCATTACTCTGACTACGCCCCGCCCTACAAGGGAGACAGCCATTGGGCAGGCCTGGATGTGCTGCTGCCTTCTTCCTCGCTCTTTTCATTTGGCTCAGCCCCAGGGAAAGGAAGCAGCAGCTTCTGAGGCGAGAGAGACTCTGGTGCTTGCAGGGGCAGGGGTGTATACATGTGGCAGAATGCACTGCTGCTTCGTATCAGCTTTTCGCATGCGTGACCAATGGTCCCTGCCTCTGTCTCCAGGCCCAACCTGCAGCTGATTGAGGGGGATGCCAGGCAGTTGTCTGGAATGATCACCTTCACTTGCAACCTGGCTGAGAACGTCAGCAGTAAAGTCCGGCAGCTTGATCTTGCCAAGGTAACGGGACAGGGGGGAGCTCGGTGCAGAGCACTCTTTCTGCTGTGTGTGGGTGAGCCGCTGAGCAAGTACTGCATTTGACAGACACAGGGGTGTGAGCTCTTCACTCACGTGTGGAAGACAGGAGCTGAAACGGAGCCCTGTTTTGTTCGGGGTGTGTACTGCACCTAGCGCGGAGCCTGGTACCTCCTAGGCAGCACCAGCTTACACGTAATATAGGGAAATCCCCTGTCTGTGGGGGCTGGTCAGATAACGTTCCTCCCCACCTCGCTCCTGGAGTCCTGCAAGGAATAGGCTGAGACAGTGGAGGTAGACGTGGACCTCAGAGGCCCGTACTGTCGTCCGGGGCTGCTGTCCTCTTTGTACCGAGGCAGACTTGACAGATGCCAGCTTTCAGCATGCAGCGCACATCAAAGTGGGGCATTGCAGGCTGACACCTGTGGTCTGTGCTCACCTCTGTGCAGTTTACGGGTGGCTTTTCCGGTCCAGCTGCACTTTGGCTGGACAGACTTAATAGAAGCCTGGATTCTGGAATACAGGTTGGCAGTTCAGAAAACACAAGGTCAGCTCGCTAGGCTGACGCCTTACCCCTTAGGCCTCTGCGGGACCACACCCACCTTCAGTGGCTGCCTTATCCTCCCTCCCTCCCTTCAACAGACAGCTGCTCCAGCCCTGGGGAAGCTTTTAGGTCATTTGTTCCAACTCAAGCTTTTTGCTCAGCTCTTGAGCTCGCTCAAGCTCTTTTTCGCTCTGCTCATCTCTGAGTAGCCCAATCATCTTTGGCAGCCTCTTCTTCCCCTCTGGCCATACCTTCGTCTCCCTCGGACTCTGTTTCTCTGGCCCCGCCCCAGAAGGGGAGTCTTCACTGCTGGTTTTCTTGCAGAACCGCCTCTATCAAGCCATCCAGAGAGCTGATGACATCTTGGACCTGAAGTTCTGCATGGACGGGGTTCAAACGGCATTAAGAAATGAGGATTATGAACAAGCAGCTGCTCATATCCACCGCTACCTGTCTCTGGACAAATCAGTCATTGAGCTGAGCCGGCAGGGCAAGGAGGGTAGGTGCTGTCCAGGTGGGGCTGATTAGTAAGGTAACTGGAGCACTCCTGCCTTGTGAGGCGATTGGTGTGTCCAGAGCAAGGAAGCTGAAGCCCAGGGGGGGTGTGAACAAAGGGTGTGATTATGGAGCTGGTCAGCAGCGCCTGGGCTAGCTAGTCAATGCTGGATACTTCGGGGTATAGTTCAGTGAAAGCATTGCCAGGCCAGCCCAGCTGATGGGCTGAGGTGGCAAGTTACTGAAAAGGCCACTGGCAGGCGGATGGGAAGGGTCCCTTCTGGCCCTAAATCTCTGCAAACTAGGGAGGGAAGAGTTTAACCGTTCACATGGCTCACCAATGTGCATCAGCTTGCTGGTTTCTGTTACAGTGAAACTCTTCCTTCCCGGCGTGCGCTGGCTCTGCTCCCGGGGAGCCGGTTGCCGCCCTGCGGGCTCTGCAGACACCGATACCGCAGTGGGGCTGGCAGCCTGAGCCAGTGAGCCCTGGGAGCCAGCTCGTAGCATGTGTGCCGCTGCGTGGGGCAGGCAGTGGGGGATCCAGCCGTGCCCTGACCCCAACCGGTCCGACTCGGGGCAGGCCGGCAGGACCCTCCCCTCCCCAGCTGTACCAGAGTGACCCAGGCCGGGCCGGCAGTTGGCCGGTTCAATGTTACAATTTTAGTCGTTTAACCGGTTAGCTAATGAAACGATTATTTACATTCCTCATGCAAACTGGCTCTCGTGCCTACCGCCCTCTGGCTTCTAGGAGTGAGAAGCGGTCTCTTTCCTCTCTCTGCCATTCAGACTTCCCACGGGCTGCTTTTGAAGAGGGATTCCCTATCTGGTATTGCTGGGAATCGCTCCAGGATCTGCCCAAACTGCAGTTCAGTCTGTCCCCAAGCAGCAGCACAATGAGGCTGAACTGGCTGTTTCTAACCCTCTCCCTGTTCCTTTGCTCCCAGCTGCTGCACCTGGGCATTGGTGGGGGAGGGGGCTAAACACATGGGGTGCTCTGTGGGCTGGTGGAGGTGAGCTCCTAAGGAGCCAGGAGGAACATGGCCAGCCGTGGGCCGTGTAGTGGCCATTCCAGTTAACAGCCCCTCTGTTGTCCCAAGGACTAGGCGTGCCACAGTGCTGCATTGGGATTTCAAAGGTGCGTCTGACTGGCCAGGCATGGTGGAGACAGAGGTGTGGGCCAATGGCAGAGGGAGGGCGGGCGTGCTCATCGCAAGCTGCTCCTGTGTTTTAACCCGGGTTAGGTTTTCCCTCGAGGGGACGATAATCTCTGCGTGAGGCCCCTGGAGCTGGAAAAGCCCCTCCCCCCCCTCGCTTTACCTCTTGGTCAATGCTGATGGGTGCTTGGGGCTGGGGGGGGGAACGGAGGCGAGCCAGGGCCTGTCTCCTTCCAGGCTGCCTGGCTCCTGACTGCCAGCCTGGAGCTGGGTTTAGGTTCCCTGAGCCCGGCACCAATACAGTGGTGCCCTCTGAACAGGCAGCGTGATTGATGCCAACCTGAAGCTCCTGCAGGAGGCGGAGCAGCGCCTGAAGACCATAGTGACTGAGAAATTCGACGTGGCCACGCAGCAAGGAGACCTGCCGCAGGTGGAGCGGTTCTTCAAGATCTTCCCGCTGCTGGGCTTGCATGAGGAGGGGCTGAGCAAGTTCTCCAAGTACCTCTGTGAACAGGTGGGGGCGCCGTGGGCCTGGGCCAAGCCCCGCGCAGGAGAGCAAGAGCCACCCAGGCTGTTCAGGGCTCAGCTTGGCCCCAGGGTATCGAGTCCCTGAATCTGTGAGACAAGCCCGGGCCTGGTGAGCACGCTCTCGGCTCTTTGTTTTTGGAGGGGGGGCGGGCGCTTGGCTGACCCGTCACAGATTCCCCCCCCCCCCCCCCCGATCTCATTGGAGATAGTGCTTTGCTGCTTGCACTCAGCCTGCGGCCAGCCCGGCCCCTTGCACCCAGCCCAACCTGCACTGCATTGGGTCAGTCTCAGCTGGTGCGCTCCATGTGGGGGTTGGGGGGGGGGGGGAATCTCTCCCAGAGCTGGCCATCTTGCTGGGCTGCTTTCTCTCCGCAGAAAGCCTGGGGGGTGCCCCCAGTGGTGTCAAGGGGAATTAGGCAGGTACCCAGGGGCTGAATGAAGCCAAACGGGGACCTGCAGGGGCCCTGTTTGCATAGCACAGCCAGATCCACCTGTCTGTGCTAGAGGTGTCACCGGCCCTACCCGAGGAGCCAAAGATACTGTACGGGCCCTGTGGGTGGTGCGGCCGGGGGCAGGGAAGGTGGAACAAGCAGGTGTGGCTAGAGGCAAGGCCTGTGTGGGGCAGGAGGGCAGACGTCTCCCTTGTGAGGGGGCTGTGCCAGACCCATCCTGGCCCTTCCTTTCCTGGGTTAGGTCGCTAACAAAGCCGAGGAGAACCTGGGGCTGGTGCTGGGGACGGACATGAGTGACCGCAGGGCTGCCGTCATCTTTGCAGACGCGCTGACTCTTCTTTTTGAAGGTAACCCCTCCCCGCACAGTTCGGCTCCAGCTGCCTTGTTGGCTGGCAGCGTTCCCCTAGGGGCGGGGCTCAGACAGGGACCATCAAAGCTCTCCTTTCTGGCTGTGGGGGGGCAGGACTGGCTGGGATGGAGGGTTCTGGGCCCAGGACCTGGCTAGGGTGGCGTGCCATCTGTGGCCAGCAGGGGGCACTGGTCTCTTCCGTTTTGGTACGTGGGAGAGGGGCTTGCAAAGGACCAGCTGGCTTCCCTTCCCCCCCCCCCTTCTCGTCATGGCTCCTCCTGGAATTTATCCTTCTCGGCCACAGCTGGGCTGGGAGAGCTGTAGGTCTCTGCCTCAGACGGTCGGCAGGTGGAAACTCCTTTCTCTTCCGGCGCCCCTGAACAAATTGGGGAGCCCCTGAGGAGCGTTCTAGGTGCACAGTCCCTGGCCAGGTGGACAGATCCCAGCCCAGTTCATTGTGGCTGCTCTCCCTCTCTGGGGTGGGGCGAGGCAGCGCTTGCCCCCTGTGAGTGGAGGGCAAGGGGGCGGGTCGTGTGCTGGGGGAAGGAAGGGAGAGATGGCACGGTGCCGTGCTCTCACCCCGGGCTGGGCTGCTGCCACGCCTCCCTCACTTGGCGCGCTTTGCTGCCGCTAGGAGCCCGGCTGTGGGGCGGGATGCAGGGCCACCTGGGCAGGCTCCCGGGGCGTCTGTCGGGAGAGGCGCAGAGCAGGCCTGGGGCTCTTGTGGCACAACAGCTGCGTGGATGTGGGGCTCCCTCTTTGGGGCATGCGGTGAGAGGAAGAGCCCGGCAGCCGGGGGCTGGGATGTGCTGTGTGCTCCTTCCTGCGCCCTCGGTCAGTGCCACAGTCCAGGCCTCGGGCGGGGGTGGCCAAGTGCCCTGCCTGGGGCTTCCCGTGAAAATGCCCCTCCCCCGGTCGTCCGGCAGGGATCGCGCGCATCGTGGAGACCCACCAGCCCATCGTGGAGACCTACTACGGGCCGGGGCGGCTGTACACCCTGATCAAGCACCTGCAGGGGGAGTGCGACCGGCAGGTGGAGAAGGTGGTGGACAAGTTCATCAAGCAGAGGGACTATCACCGGCAGGTGAGAGCGGTGGGCGGTGCCTAGAGCCAGCGCCCAGCCTCCTCCCTGGCCACTCTCCAGCATCCCATAGGCCTTTGGCAGGGGCATGCTCCATGCCGCCCGGCTGGGCCCTGCGTGGCCTGCGCTTGGTACAGCTCGAGGCCTGGTGAGCAGGTGGAGGGGCCCTGGTTGACTCCGTCAGGGCCCTGATGGCTGGCAGAGCCTCAGGAAGGGGGCAGCCTGGGGGGGCGTTCTGAGCTAGCCCACATGTCTGCCTCTCAGGGATCCCCAGCCGGCTGCAGCCTTGCTGTTACTGTCTGCGCTAGTGCTGCCTGGCCTAGTCCTCGCTGCGCCCCGCAGGGAGCCCAGCGCCTGGGGAGCAGGGTATGCTGGCATGCAGCCTTTCCTGCGCAGGCCTGTCTGCGAGGACCCCCGCCCTGTGCCAGCTGCCCCTTGGCAGGTGGGGAGCTGAGCTGGGGCCGGGCCGGCGGTGATGGCTCTCCTGCTCTCGTTGCAGTTCCAGCTCGTTCAGAACAGCCTGGTGCGAAGTTCGGCAACGGAGAAGGTCGAGCCGAGGTACAGGAAGCGATGAACTAGCTGCCCTCTCCCGCCACACGGCGGGTCTGGCGCTCACGCTTTCCACGCGCTGCAGGCTTCACGGTCGCCACGCGTAGAATCCCCACACAGTGCCCCTTCGGCACCGCCGGGCTTGGTGCTGCTGCCCGCTTGTCTGAAGGTGCAGGCATGGCTTGCCGGAAGGCTCAGCAGGCTGGGGCCGGATCTGCAGGCCCTCTGCTGATGAGGGAGATGATTCTTACGGGGGGGAAGCGAGCCCCAAGGGCTGCTGGACTTCCCCCCTCACAGCAAGTCGTGGCAGGGCTGGTGGCGGGGCTCCCCGGCACAGCGCTCTGCCGAACTGAGCTACTGGGTTCCCCGCTCCTCGTGCGTTGCCCCGGATGTCAACCATTGGGAGTGGCGCCAGATACCCCGCAGGCCCGTGCCCTGCACGTACAGCCGAGTCCTTCCCGTGGCGCCGATTCCAGGGCCCACGCCAGGCTCCTCGGCGCGGCTCGTCCTGTTCCCGGGAACGTTCCGTGGCAGGCGCTCAGCGCGGGCGGGGGCTGAGTGAGGTGGAGGTGCGCTTGCTGCATTGCTTCCCCTCGGCCCCCTGCAGGGAACTGGACCCCGTTCTAACCGAGGTCAGCCTGATGAACGCCCGCAGCGAGCTGTACCTCCGATTCCTCAAGAGACGCGTCAGCTCCGACTTCGAGGTGGGCGACTCCATGGCCCCAGAGGAGGTCAGGCAAGGTAATCCCTCGCATGCCAGGCCGCTAGCATGGCGTGGGGTGCGGGGGCTGCTTGGAGCTGTGTGCTGAAGGCAGCGTCTGGACGGTGAACCCTGTCTTCCCGGTGGTGTTTCAGCCATCCACCTGAATGGCCTGGCCCCTTGGAGCCTGGTCTCCTCCTGGACTGTTGGCAGGGGGTGTGCGCAGGGAACCTGCCCCTCCAGGGCCCAGTCAGGCTAGCTGGTGGGTGAGTTTCCTGCAGCTAGAGGGGCTGCCCGTCAGACTTCACACTCGCAAAGGATGGGCTCTCTCCCTCACCCCCCAAAAGCAGGCAGACAGCGCCCTTGGGGAAATCTGGAGGTGACGTCACACTGGGGGGGGCATGTCTGTTACATCTGTCCCTGGCTGGCAGGGGTCTGGTGTGCTTGGCATGCCCTGCCTTAGTGCTCTAAACCGGATTCTGAAAGATCTGTGGGCCCGGGGCTGCGTCAGAAGGGGCAGGGTATGTCCTGGCTACTGGGGATGTGAAAAATGGTCTAATGATGTATCCGCTAAAAATCTTAGTGGCTAGACTGCAGCATGTCCGCTACCACCACTTCTGCCCCAGGCCGCCCGGCCCGGCTCCTGCTCCTGCTCCTGTCTGGTCCAGTCGCTGGAGACAGCGGGGATCTGGGAGCATGTGACCCCCTCGCTCTGTGCAGGTCCTCGTTTGGGAGCCGTGGCCAGGGCATCCAGCAGCCTGTGCGGGCCCCTGGCGAGGTGGGGGGGCCAGCTCCGTGCTCCCAGAAGGGGTAAGGTCGGGGTTAGCCAGCCCTCAGTGCTGCACAGACTGCGCCCCCCAGAGCCGCACGCCGCACAGTGCTCCAGCGGCAGCTGAAAGGGCCGGCGGCTCTTGCTACGGCAGCAGTGGCCTCAGGCCCTTTAAATTGCCAGGCTCTGGGGCAATTGCCCCCTCTCCCTTCCCCAACGGGCCTGGCTATAACTGTACAGCAAGCAGCCCCCCTTTCCGGTGCAGAGGGCGGAAGGTAAATCTCTCGGCCGAGCACACGTAGGGGATATAAATGAAGGGCAGTTAACTTTGGTCTCCTCTCCTCCCCCCAGCACTTAGTGTCACCACTGGAGTCCTCCAGATCCCGTCCTACCACCTGGCATCCTCCAGACCCCTCAGCCACAGCGGCCATCTTCCCGGCCGAGGCTGGGCCGGGCCTTCTGTGGAACGCCTCTCCCTCGGGGCGAGTTCCATGTTGCCCTGGCCGCATAACTGAATGGCCAGCCCCTCCGCTCAGCGCGCTCGCCGGGGTGCTCCCGAGGGGCTCTGCCGGGCGTCCCGGAGTCTGCTGTGCTTTGCGGGGGGCTCGGACGCGCGCTTCCTCCCCGGCAGCAGGGCCCATCTCTCGCTGCTCATGCAGGCGGCTGCAGCCCCGCGGAGGGGCGGGGGGCCCTGCTGAGGGGGCCGCCACGGGTGGTGATTCCGGCTTGCTCTCTGCAGCCCACCAGACGTCCTTGGACAAGCTGCTGAACAACTGCCTGCTGAGCCGCACCATGCAGGAGCTGATCGGCTGCTACATCACCATGGAGCAGTACTTCATGCGGGAGACCGTCAACAAGGTAAGGCCTGCGCCTGGCCTGGCCCGGGGACCTGCCTGGAAACCCACCGCTGCCCCATGCCGCGTGGGGAGACTCCCTCGTCCCCCCTGTCCCGCAGGAAACCATCTCGGGGCCACTGGGAACCGTTTTGCACCAACCACGTGCTCCTTCCCGAGCTCCCCAGCCCAGCGCCCCCCGGCGATGGGGCGGAAGGGCGCTCTGCCCAGCTAAGGCTTGCAGCTGGACGGTCGCAGGGCTGCACCTGGCCGGGCCGTGGAAGGCAAACCCGAGTGCTGCTGGCGGTGCACTTGGGGCCAGCTTTCCCTCAGAGGCAGGAGCCCCCAGGGGGTATAAGGCGTCGGGGAACCGGGGTCCTGGCTGGCTGCGGCTGGTAACCCCCCCGGCACATCTTGCTAAAGCAGGAGCGTCAACCTTGTTGGCCTGGCCAAGTTCACATGGGCCGGGATGGGGCAGGGGGCCTGCGGAAGGAGGCAGGATGCTTTCGGGGGGTCCCTCACCCACTGGGCTCCCTGCTAGGAGTTGGCTTTCCCTCCAGGCCGTTGCTATGGACACGTGTGAGAAGGGCCAGCTGACCTCCAGCATGGTGGACGATGTCTTCTACATTGTGAAGAAGTGCATTGGGCGCGCCCTGTCCAGCTCCAGCATCGACTGTCTCTGCGCCATGATCAATCACTCCACCGCCGAGCTGGAGTCTGACTTCAGGTAGGGGGCAGGCTGCCTGCCCCCCGGTCGCCCAAAGAGCCCACAGGAGGGTGAGGGGCTGGGAGAGCATAGACAAGACAACCAGAAATGCCCATAACTGACTCCCCCAACTGGGAGCTGATTTTGTTGCATCTGGTGGTTCCTGCGTGTAGGGCCTTCGGCTTCCCATGCTGGGGCCTGCTGGGGAGAACCCGCTTTGGACCTGCCAGGGCCTGGTGGGGCGCGTGGGAGCTGCAAGACCCGAGACATCAGACAGGAGGGAGGACACCTGCGTGGGGCTTGCACGATGGTACAGGCTGTGCTGGGCCTCTGGCTGGGGTTCCCATGAGAGCCCCTCGCTGCCTGCGAGGTTCCCTGGGACGGCTTTCACTGCCAGGGCCTGAGCGCCTGATGTGTGGGAACGGGGGCACTAGGCCTGTTCGGCACCCTGAGGCGGCAGCAGCCAGAGCGAATACGGAAGGGACCGGTGTCCAGGTGCTGCTGCGCCCAGCCCACGCGGGTGAGAGCTGAGGACGGAGGCGCGCCGGCAGGCGCCCCAGCTGCTTTGCCGAGTCGCTTGGCTCCTCCCAGGGTTTGGTTTGCTACTCGAGAGCCTGGCTCCTGCCGTGAGCCGAGGGGAACATTGCACCAGGAGTTGCCAGGCGAGTTGTTACATAGCCAAGTCTGTCACCTTAGTCGCGCCTGTCAGCGCTGAGCGCCCAGCACGACATTACGCTGTGTCTAGCTCTTGTGCTCGCGTGGCCTGGCACCGTGCTCCTGTTCACTTGTGCTGTGGGCCCCATCTCGCTGAAGTCAGCTTTGGTGAGAAAACGAGCCTGGGTCAACACTAGCCCGGGTAGCTCGTCTGAAGGTACGTCCTCCCACCACACACAATGCCGAGCTGGATTCGGCAGGCCAGAAGCCAAGCCGCTGCAGCATCTACACGGCGGGAGGCTGACGGGAGCACATCCTCCCACCGGCTTCCCGTACTCCTCGAAGAATGAGGAGCACAGGTCGCCGGCGGGGGCTGCCCTCAGCGTTCAATTTGGGGGGCTACGCTAGCATTCGATTTAGCGGCTCGAGAAGATTGACCTTCAGAGGGTCAGTCTTCTCTGTAGTGTGGACCTGCCCTAAAAGAGTTGTCAAAAGCAAAATATAGAATCCTAGAACTGGCAGGGCCCTCGAGAGGTCATCAAGTCCAGTCCCCTGCCCTCACGGCAGGACCAGCACTGTCTAGACCATCCCTGGCAGGTGTCTGTCCAACCTGCTCCTCAGTATCTCCAGGGATGGGGATTCCACAACTTCCGTTAATGTGCCGATGTTCCATATGTTAATGTTCCACCCCCGCACAAGCTAGTGGGAGATTCCTTCATGGGCCAGTGTCCACGCCAGAGCCAAGGAAGGATTAGGACAAGTTATGGAATTGGAGCTTACTGGTGGGTTGGATTTTGATGACACACAAGGATTTTGTATCTTGTGACGTCGTCCTAGGCCGACTTCTAGCTGCGCTCCGAGGCTTTGGAGCGAGCCTTGCGTGTCAGGCAAGCTCGCCGCTGCCGCACACGCCGGCTTGCCAGAAACAGGCATCATCAGACCTGTTTTCGGGTGCTGAGGCACTGCTGGCTGTTGGCCGTTAGCCTGGGCGGGTGCTGGTCTGTTGAGCGCCTCGTCTAGCCAGCCAACGTGCGGTCAGGCAACGTCCCAGCAGAACTGGGCCGCGTCGCTTCCCATCGGTCGGTCCCCCGGTGAACTGTGGGAGAAGGGCGGCGCTTGTGCTGCCGGACTTGGCCTGGGGCTTCGCTCTCCCCTGCTTGGCTTGGAACTAAGGCCCCGTGCGGCCCGTCTGTCCCCAGGGAGGTTCTGTCCACCAAGCTGAGGCTGGGCTTCCCGGCCACCACCTTGCAAGACATCCAGAGAGGGGTGACCAGCGCCGTGAGCATCGTGCACAGCAGCCTGCAGCAGGGCAAGTTTGACACGAAAGGCATCGAGAGCACCGACGAGGCCAAGCAGTCGTTTCTGGTGAGCGCCCGGCCGGGCGGGCAGCGAGGAAAGGGAGGCGCTTGAGGAGCTAGTCCCCCAGAGCTGCAGCGTCCGTCTCGTGGCCGTGGGCTGAGAGCTGGGCCAGGCAGGGAGACCTCTGACTCTGCTAGGCAGCTGAGGCAGCATTGCCTGGGGGAGGGTTCCCAAACCGCTCCGCCCGGCATGCTGAGCCAGAGAAGATCACGAGCTGCCGCGGCTGGGAAAGAGGGGACCGGCATCGACACCCACCTGGCTCCCTCGCCGCAGGCCTGGCCTGGACGGGGCCTGTGTAGACGCCAGCCATGTGTGCCCTCCCCGTGCCGATGGGACACGGCTCTGGCTTTCCTGCAGCAAAGTGCTTAACCTGTCAGCGCTCCCGCCGCCCACCGGCCCTCCCGCTCCCGCCCATCGGCCCTCCTGCACCAGCCCATCAGTGCTCCCCCCGCCCCCGCCCATCAGCGCTCCCTCCCCTGCCCGCCCACCGGCCCTCCCACCCCCGCCCACCGGCCCTCCTGCACCAGCCCATCAGTGCTCCCCCCACCCCCGCCCATCAGCGCTCCCTCCCCTGCCCGCCCACCGGCCCTCCTGCTCCCGCCCATCAGCGCCCCCACCGTCAGCGCGCCCTCCCACCGGCCCTCCCACCCCCGCCCATCGGCCCTCCTGCACCAGCCCATCAGTGCTCCCCCCCGCTCCCTCCCCTGCCCGCCCACCGGCCCTCCTGCTCCCGCCCATCAGCGCCCCCACTGTCAGCGCTCCCTCCCACCGGCCCTCCCACCCCCGCCCATCGGCCCTCCTGCACCAGCCCATCAGTGCTCCCCCCACCCTCGCCCATCAGCGCTCCCTCCCCTGCCCACCCACCGGCCCTCCTGCTCCCGCCCATCAGCGCCCCCACCGTCAGCGCTCCCTCCCACCGGCCCTCCCACCCCCGCCCATCGGCCCTCCTGCACCAGCCCATCAGTGCTCCCCCCCGCCCCCGCCCACCAGCACTCCCTCCCCTGCCCACCCACTGGCCCCCCCGCCCCCGCCCATCAGCACTCCCTCCCCTGCCCACCCACTGGCCCCCCCGCCCCCGCCCATCAGCACTCCCTCCCCTGCCCACCCACCGGCCCTCCCACCCCCGCCCATCGGCCCTCCTGCACCAGCCCATCAGTGCTCCCCCCCGCTCCCTCCCCTGCCCGCCCACCGGCCCTCCTGCTCCCGCCCATCAGCGCCCCCACCGTCAGCGCTCCCTCCCACCGGCCCTCCCACCCCCGCCCATCGGCCCTCCTGCACCAGCCCATCAGTGCTCCCCCCGCCCCCGCCCATCAGCGCTCCCTCCCCTGCCCACCCACCGGCCCTCCTGCTCCCGCCCATCAGCGCCCCCACCGTCAGCGCTCCCTCCCACCGGCCCTCCCACCCCCGCCCATCGGCCCTCCTGCACCAGCCCATCAGTGCTCCCCCCCGCCCCCGCCCATCAGCACTCCCTCCCCTGCCCACCCACTGGCCCCCCCGCCCCCGCCCATCAGCACTCCCTCCCCTGCCCACCCACTGGCCCTCCCACTCCCGCCCATCAGCGCCCCCCCCCCGCCCATCGGCCCTGCCGTTCCTCCGCCCGTTGGTGCCCACCCGCCTGTCGATGCTCCCCCGCCCACCCGTCAGCGCGGCTCATTTTCCTGTCTCCGCCACATCTCGGCATCGTACTGCCATTCACGCCAAGCGGCGATGAGCCACATGGCCCGTGCCGGTGCTTTTATGAGGTTTGTCACAGGGCAGGGGAACGTCTGCTCTCAGCTGCCTGGTGTTCAGGGCCCTGCTTTCAGTGCCGCTTTTCGGGCCGTCTGCGTGGCAGCTGACCTGGCCTGTGTGTAAGTGGCTGGCCCTGGGCGTCTCCGTGCGATGCAGCTGCAAAGGCAGCCCAAAACTTGGTGGGACATCCTGCAGCAGTGGGGCGGGGCTGTCACTCGGACACTTGGCTAGGCAAAGCAGCGGTGTGGGGAGGGTAGGTAGGACGTGGGGAATGGACCGTGTCTTCTGTGCTTGTGCACTGCAGCCGCTGCCTGTGCTACTCCTTTCTCCTTCTTCCAGGTGACCTTAAACAACGTGGAGGTCTGCAGCGAAAACATCATGACCCTGAAGAAGACGCTGGAGGTAAAGTCTGGCACCTTTATGTGCACCCTATAAGCAGCCTTCCCGTCTGCTCCCGGGGAGCTGGGGGGAGGGATCGCTCTGTGGTTTGAGCATTGGCCTGCTAACCCCAGGGTTGTGAGTTCAGTCCTTGTGGGGGCCATTTAGGGAGCGGGACAAAGCTGCCAGGGACGGTGCTGGGTCCTGCCGCGAGGGCAGGGGACGGGACTCGATGCCTCTCGAGGGCCCTGCCGGCTCTATGAACTAGGTATAGGTATATCTCCATGTTTTAGGGGACGTGCAGGCTTGTGCCTGTCCAAATCCAGGGGCTGCTGCTGCAGATGGGGTGCTGAGACTCTGCCAGCAGGGGAAGGGGACAGTTTGCACCTGGGAGCCGGGTGGGGCAGGGACTCTTGGTGCCACCTGTCCAGCTCCGAGTGCGGCGAGCGGCCGCTCTGAGACGGGCTCCAGGGTGCAACTCCCAAAGACGCCCATCAGTGATCACCCTATTGCTGGTGGCGTGCAGCTGGAAACTCGTAGCCTTCCACGTGGGGACTAATCCTGTCCCGAACTCACGGTGGCCCGGGATGAAATCTCGCCCGGCCCGGCCCAGGGCTCGTTTGTGAGACCTTGGAAGATGCTAAAAGCACCCGCAGAGCCTGAACTCTGCTGTGCACTCGCTAGGAGAATGCCTCTGCCCCCCATCTGTGTGTGTCCATCTGTATCATGGAGATAATTTCCCCATGTCTTGGGTTAGATGCTCTTGAACCTTGTGAGAGTCACTCTGGTCTCTCCTGACTGTTGGCCGGGCCTTTGCCACAATATCCCACCCACGGGTGGGCACGAAGTGTTCCGCGCTAGCGCCTGCGGTGGGTTATTTGTGTTCCGGAGCTGGGTCCCTGCGCGCTAGGTGCTGTACAAACACAGACTAAAAGACCAGCCCTGCCCCAAAGAGCCGACCCGAGCGGCGGGGCCAATTCCGAGCACGCCGAGTGTCCCGTCGCCTGCAGTCTGTGTCTCTCTCCCGCAGAGCGACTGTACCAAGCTGCTGAGCCAGGGCTTTGGGGGCGAGCAAGCCGAGGCCAAGATTGACAGCTGCCTGGCCGACATGGCTGCAGTGTCGAACAAGTTCCGAGATCTGCTGCAGGTGAGCTGCTCGCCGGACTGCGGGGTGCGCGGCGCTGGAGGCAGCCCGGCCTCGCCGCTTGCCTGGCTCAGAGGTGAACTCCCAGCCGCCCAGGGTCTGTGCTGGCTCGGGTACGACGGTGCAGGGGGCAGCTGTAGCGGAGGGGGAGGAATCGGTTTCCATGGGCCAGGCGGGACTTCACAGTGCGGCCTCTTGGCCGGGCAGGAGCCAGCATTCAAGGGGCGCTGCAGAGCAGCTGGAAGGCGCATCCCCTTTGCGGCTGAGTGCTTGGTGAGACCCCCTCGGAAGGGCCCTACTTCTAACGTAGAACCCCACGTTCTCAGATCTCCCTTCTCCCTCTCTGGGGGCCTTGGTGGGCCCGCGCGGCTGAGGGCTGCAGTCTCCTGCGGAAACCAAGCAGGAAGCTGCGAGCCGAGCCGCCTTGGTATCGCCGGGTGGGAGGCAGCGGAGCTGGACGCCCCCGGCCGGGGGAAGGGCAGCTGCCAGCGCAGACGCTCAGGCCTGTCGTAATAGAAACCGCCTGGGGAGAGGCGTCCTGCTGTGTGGCCCCTGCGTCCCACCGAGCCAGGCAGGAAGTCCGCCTGGCGCCGGAGCCCTGCAGCCGTGCAGGGTCCGAGACCGTCCCTAGGCCCCCCGCCACCACCGCTCTCGGCCGCCGCGTGTGCGCGATGGGGCGCTGGCTCCTGGCCACACCTTTCAATCCAGCCATGGCCAGGCCTGCCCTTCCCCAGTGCCTGTCTGGGTCCTGTGCCCTGCCACCCCTGCGCCAGGCTCTGCCGGCTTTGTGGCCCCTCTGGAGGGCGCGCTCCCCGCAGGCAGGCCAGGGAGGCTCAGCAGAGCGGTTTCGTGGCCGTTGGTTGGACTCTGGCGTGCTCAGCCTTTGGCCACATCCTCTCCCCTCCTCCCCAGGAAGGACTCAGTGAGCTGAACAGCACAGCGGTCAAACCACAGGTGAAACCCTGGATCAACCTCTTCCTTTCCGTCTCCCATAACATCGAGGAGGTGAGTCTCCCCTCGGCCTCTGGGCACTGGGCTGAAACTGCAGCCCAGTGGAGGTAGGAAAAACGTCCTGCCTGTCAGGGGGGTGAAACACTGGGATAAATTACCTGGGGGGGTTGTGGAATCTCCATCCCTGGAGATATTGAAGAGCAGGCTGGACAGACACCTGGCAGGGATGGTCTAGACGGTGCTGGGCCCTGCCGTGCGGGTCAATGACCTCTCGAGGGCCCTGCCAGCCCTAGGAGTCCATGCAGAGGACATGGGGGAGGGAGGGGTGTCCTTCCTGTCCCCAAGCAATCCATTGTCCCTGGCTTTCCATCCCCCCGCGCTCGCTTGGCGACATGCTCCAGGTGCTATCGACTGGCCTGCGTGCTGGGCCCAGGGCAGCCGGGACCCCGTCCTTTCTCCGGGCCTGTCCCACGTGGGGACCCAGCTGAGTGGGAAAGGCGCTTGTTTTGGCGCAGAGCCCCCGGGGCTGCTGCCTCTTGGCGGAGGACTGAGCAGCTCCTAACCCGCCCTGCCTCTGCTCCAATGCCAGGAAGAGTTCAACGACTACGAGGCCAACGACCCCTGGGTCCAGCAGTTCATCGTGAACCTGGAGCAGCAAATGGCCGAGTTCAAGGTGCGTTCTCCCGTGTGAACAGCCTCGGCCTGCAGGCTGGGCCCGGTCGCGCCCCGTAGCATCGCCGGCCTCCAGTGCCCATGTTCCACCACCCGCAGGCCCAGTTGTGCCCCGCGGCATCGCCCGCCTCCAGCACCCATGTCTCCCCTCCCTCCTCACCGGCCCGGTCGCGCCCCGCGGCATCGCCGGCCTCCAGTGCCCACGTTCCACCACCCGCAGGCCCAGTTGTGCCCCACGGCATCGCCGGCTTCCAGCACCCATGTCTCCCCTCCCTCCTCCCCGGCCCGGTCGCGCCCCGTGGCATCGCCGGCCTCCAGCACCCATGTCTCCCCTCCCTCCTCCCCGGCCCGGTCGCGCCCCGTGGCATCGCCGGCCTCCAGTGCCCACGTTCCACCACCCGCAGGCCCAGTTGTGCCCCGCGGCATCGCCCGCCTCCAGCGCCCATGTCTCCCCTCCCTCCTCCCCGGCCCGGTCGCGCCCTGCGGCATCGCCGGCCTCCAGCGCCCATGTCTCCCCTCCCTCCTCCCCGGCCCGGTCGCGCCCCGCGGCATCGCCCGCCTCCAGCGCCCACGTCTCCCCTCCCTCCTCCCCGGCCCGGTCGCGCCCTGCGGCATCGCCCGCCTCCAGCGCCCATGTCTCCCCTCCCTCCTCCCCGGCCCGGTCGCGCCCCGCGGCATCGCCCGCCTCCAGCGCCCATGTCTCCCCTCCCTCCTCCCCGGCCCGGTCGCGCCCTGCGGCATCGCTGGCCTCCAGCGCCCACGTCCCCCCTTGGCTTTGACCCTCCGGAACTGAGCCCAGATAGGTATGGCCGGCTAGGCCAGAGAGCCTCACGTCTGGGGTGATCCTGGGCCAGGCTGCTGGGCAGTTCCAGCCTTGTCTGACTGCTCTAAGCATGGCTGTTAGCCCCGGCAAGGGGGCTGTTCGCACTACCCCCGGGCGCCGCTGCTGCCTGCCCTGCGCCCTGACGCGGCTTCTCTCCCCAGGCCGGGCTCTCGCCCGTGATCTACGACAGCCTCAGCAGCCTGAGCACCAGCCTCATTGCCATCGAGCTGGAGAAGGTGGTGCTCAAGTCCACCTTCAGCCGGGTAAGCAGCCGCCGAGCCCTGCCTCCCAGCCTGCGCCGGTGGGGCGGGGCGGCCGGGCCAGACCCCGGGCAGCTTCCCTGCTTGGCCGCGTCCCGCCCCCTGCTCCCCTGCACTTCCAGCCTTTTTCCCCCGCTCCTGCCTAGACCGAGCCCCGACCCGAGCGCCCTCTCAGGGCAGCGGAGACCGTGCAGGGAAGAGGCGTTGGCCCCGTGTCGGCTTTCTGCCCCAGAACCGCCTCTCCCCGCCGCAAAGCTGGGGGACGGGAGGAGTCACGCGCTTCCCTGCTGCCCTCAGCTTGGCGGCCTGCAGTTCGACAAGGAGCTCAGATCGCTGGTGGCCTATCTCACCACTGTCACCACCTGGACCATCCGGGACAAGTTTGCGCGTCTCACGCAAATGGCGACCATCCTCAATCTGGAAAGGGTGAGTCCCCCTCTGCCTCGGGGCGCAGGGACTTGGTGCTTCTCCTCTCCCCCTCCCCCCACGGGAGTGTCTGTCTGGGACCTCCCAGGAGCCGGGGGGCAGACCGGCCTATCCGAGGGTTGTCTGCCCCACCGCCTGACTCTTTCTCCTGCAGGTGACGGAGATCCTGGATTACTGGGGCCCCAACTCGGGCCCCCTGACCTGGCGCCTCACGCCTGCCGAGGTCCGCCAGGTGCTGGCCCTCCGCATCGACTTCCGCAGCGAGGACATTAAGAGGCTGCGCCTGTAGCTGGCTCATCGCCGCAGTCCTGGGGACGCGCCACAGCGCGAACGGAGGGACCCGCGGGCCAGGCCTGGCGCCTCCGGCACTCGCTGCAGCAGGGCCGGCCAGCTCCGCCTCCAGCCCTGGGACGACTGGAGTCTTCTCCCCGGTGCCCCACACGCGGGGAGGGAGACCTGGCCAGGAGCAGGCCATGTCCTGCTGGGGGCAGAGTAGGGGAGGGGCAGCCCCGCAGGGCTCCTTGCGTGGGCGGCTGCGCCGTGCCACTGGTGCTCGAGGATCAGGCGGCCCTGCCCGAGGGTTAGAGCTTGTTTGTGCCTCCCGGCAGCAACGGGGCGCATGCGGCCCCAGGCCTGAGCCTGCCCCACGCGTGACTCAAGCACCAGGGCCCTTGTGCCACTCCCCACCGACCATTGGCTCAGAGTCCATGGTCACCCCTGCCCACTCGGGCCGTCGCCCTGGCGCTGACTGGTCGCGGGGCAGCTGCTGGGGGCCCGGGGGCAGTGCCTGCCTGGGAGGGGGAGTGGTCTCTGCACCCATCAGTGGGGATTGTTGGGAGGTCCCTTCCAGAAGGGGGTTCTGGCTCCCCTGGGGTCTGCGTTGCCCTGCTGTGTGGCGAGGCAGGGCATAGACACAGCGCCGGGGCGTAATGTTCCTGCTGCGCCCGGCACGCACGCAGCCCATGCACGAAAAGGTCGGGACCGACTGCAGGCTCCCTGCCGCCCTGCACTGGTGCACGCTGGGCCTGTCCCTCGGCCCGTGCAGGCGCTGCCGTGCTGTTCAGCCGACAGCTCTGCTTGCCCATTCCCCTACCCCGCAGCCGCGAGGGGCGCAGGCGAGCTGTGCCCCCCACTCTGCGCCTTTCTGTGGGCTCGGCTAGGCAGGCCTAGCCCCTGCTCTCCGGCTGGGCACCAAGTGGCATACCTGTGAGCTCCCCCGCCAGAATCAGCCCTTGGGAGCCAGGAGGGGGAGGCGGCAGCGACGCACCGCCCCAATAAAAGCAGGCTGAAGCACTCAGCGCCTTGCCTTTTTCTGGCCGCCAGGCCCCTCCCTCCTTCCTGGACGGTGAGCCGCTGCGTCCCGACCCCCATGACTGCCACGGGGACTGCGCATCTATAAACCCGCAGCTCTGAGGCAAAGGCAGGGCTGAGCTCCTGCCCTGCACCCGTCTCCATGGTCTCCGGACCCATCCCTGTTCTGCTCCTGCCGGGAGTCGCTCTGGGGCCTAGTCGGCCTGGGCCGGGAGAAGCGGCGACAGTAGCCTGCTCTTGTGGGAAGGCTGAGGGCAGGGGCCTCCAGTGCCTGAGGGGAGGGGGGCTAGTTACTGATGCTGCCCATATGCAGGTACAGGCCACGGTGGCTGTCTCTGCTGGGCTGGGGCCGGGAAAGGTGTGAGCATAAAACAGGTGAGAACTGGCCGTCGGGCAGGCCCGTGCGCCGCCGGACCCTACCTGGGGCCCAGTGAGTTAAAAAGCCTTGGGGCTCTGGGCTGGAACTGCTGTGGCAACGGCAGGAGCCCTGAGCCAGTCCACGTGCCACCTGAGCCCATGGGCTCTGGGGTGCAGCAGCAGCCACGAAGGGCTGGCTGAGGGAATAGGGCCCATTCTCGGGGCCCGGAGCCCACCCCCCCACCTTGCCAAGGAGCATGGCGTGCTGGCCAGCCCTAGCTCTGACCGCTCCACAGCTTTCCCTGTGAGAGCCTGGGCCGTGAAATAATCAACTCTGGAAACTGTAATTGCTCAACACAGACGCTTAGGAGCAGCCACCTCGCCGCTGGCGTTCTGAAGCGCACAAACCCCGCTCTGCCTGCCCGGGAGTACTGGCAGCCTACGCCAGCAACCGCTGCCTTGGTGCCAAAGGATGGCTGCAGCCGCAGCTCCTGCGAGGGGGGTCCGAGGGCAGGTTCCCATGCTGGCGTGGGGGCTCTCGCGGTGTCTGAATGGACCCTGGCGCTGCACGAACCCCAGGGCCCCGCTGGAGGCTTTCATGTGGCCTCTTGGGCCCTTTTGCCCCCCACATCTCCTCTTGCTGGGGGGTCGCTGCCCACTAGCTGCAGGGAGACGCCAGCGGTGTCCACCTCCACAGTGTGGATGCTGAACTTCCCCAGGCCCTGCAAGAAAAGGTCCTGGCTTAGCCTCAGCAGGGGCCTGGCTGCCATGTGGGCGCAGCCCTGGGCATGTGGGCACCTCACAGCTTAGCACGGGGCACCCGTGCCAGGCTGCTGGGTCGTTCTGTTCTAACTCCTTCCCCTGCCTCGCCTGCTCCGTGCCCCCCTGGCCGTGCCGGGACCCTGCCTCCCCGCAAGGGCCAGCCGCTGTGCTGACGGCCGCTGGGCAGGCTGGATGGGACCCGGCTCACCTGGGTGTTGGCTAGAATTTGCTGAATCGCGTCTTGCTGGCAGGGCTCTTTGGTTAGGACGTAGAGGAACCCACCGCCACCTGCCCCAGCCAAGCTCTGCCCATAGACGTGGGGCTGCAACGCGTCCATCATGCGCCGGACGGCCAGCGGCTCACAGCCCGGGGCCATGCACTTCTTCTGCTGCCAGTAGCGGTCCAGGCACGCCCCGAGGAGAGGCAGGTCGCCTGCAGCGGAGAGAATGATGCCAAGGGCGGGGATAGAGCCAGGAGAGCAGCAGCTCTTCCCTGCTCTGGGTCTCGCGGGAGAGGAGCAGGGCTGCTCTACGGCCCAGGGGGTTCTGGCACTTTTGGAGCGCCTAGCACATCTGTAGTCGGTAAAGGGGCCTTTGTTCCCAGCACCGCTGGAGCCCCTCGCCTTGGGCTGCGGTGGGACAAGGCAGTGTCGGAGCTGCACGATTTCCAGCACCACAGCAAGGTGTTGCGACCCCGCTGCCATTGCACCCAGCAAGAGCAGGACTCCCCTTTACCCAGACACCCCACTCCACACCCCTTGGCCCCAGCCCCGAGTCCCCTCCTGCACATGGCCCCGCCCCACCCCAGCTGGTCCACGTGCTGAATAGGTGGCTGTGCACCAGTGCAGAGGTGCTGCGTCACACTCCATCTCCATGCTGGTGCCCACCATAAAATTCATTCCGCACATGGCCGTGACCCGCAGAGGGCCACTGCTCGAGGGCATGCCACAGCTGCTTTACCTTGCTGGAAGGCCCGGGCACACTCCTCCGCGTTGCTCACCAGGGCGTCGGCATTCTGCACGATGGCGGGCAGCCGGGCGTACCAGTTCCTGAGGACGTCCTGCCGGGGGAGGCCAGCCGTGAACCGCGTCCCCCTTCCCTTCCTCCCCTGCCCCAGGCAACACCCTCCCCCAGGAATTCTGGGGGAGCGAGAAACTGAAACTGGGACTCGGCCCTACAGCCGGGCTCTTAACTGCTGAGCAGGCGGGCAGGGCACCTGTGGGGACAAGCCCTGTGTTCTTCCAGCAAGGGCATGCCACGTGCCGAGACCAAGCGTGGGGCAGGGCTCCGTGGACTGCAGGGCGGCGCTGCTGTCTGCCAGCCCCGGCCCTGCCTGTCCCCACTGGTTTGCACCTGCCTGACTTGTGGCAACGGGGTGGCCCAGCTGGGCCATGTCCTGCAGGCCGGCACACGCACTAAGTTGCTGGGCCTCCTCTCTGAGCACTGTCCCCTCATACTGGGCATGTCTGAGCAGCCCCTTTCCCTGCGAGCCAGGACAGAGCCTCAGCCAGCTGCTCAGTGTTCGTTGTCACTGCCCCGGGCCCTCCCTGCTGTGGGGACAGGGCCAAGGGAGCCAGGTCAGTCCTGTGCCACAAGCCACAACTGTGCGGTATGGGGTCATCTGGTTGTTCTGGGGCCGTACAGCGCCTGGCGGAGCAGGGGCCGGTCCATAGCGCGGCACCTGGGCCCAAAAAACTGAGCAGGGGGGCTGGGGTGTGACCCTGCTCTGCAGAGCACAGGGAGACCTACAGGGAGGGAAGGCTGAAGAGGTGGGAGGGGGCTGCTATTTCTGCCCAGGCCTGCTAGGGGCTGGCTGGGGAGCGCCCCTAGGGCCTGGAGGGGCAGAAGGGCATGTGCTTTACCTGGAGCAGGTTGCGGGCCAGCCGAGTCTTCCCTGTGTAAATCAGGAGCAGGTGCTGGTTCAGGATCTGGGAAAAGCCCGCTGGCACGGGGATCTGCTCCACCTCCACCTTCAGGGGCAGCCGGGCCTGCGATCTCCCGATCTTGATGCCTGGCACAAGGCCGCCAACCTGGTCCTGCCAGCCCCCCCCTGCCAGCAACAGGGCCCGTTACACAGCAGCAGGCCCTGGGGACACTAACAGTGTCCAGCCCAGCCCTGCAGCCAAGGGCTGGAGAATGGGCTGGACTCTAGCTTCCCCCCCCCGCAGCTAGGACTGGAGTGGCCAGTTCCGAGCAGGAGCACGCATGGGGCCTCTCCCGGGTGACTTGTGCGCCACAGCGCAAGCGCAGAATTCATGCTCCCCGCAGATTTTATTTCCCCCTGCAGAATAAGTGATCCTGCAGGGACGCCTTTTGCCCACCAGGAGCAGCTGGGGCCCCAGAAGAGAGGGCAGCGGGGCCCCAGACTGGAGCAGCCAGCCATGGGGGGGCAGAGGCTGCCTTCAAAGCACCCTGCCCCCAGACCAAGAGAGGAGATGGAGGTTCTGGGGGGCCGGACAGAGCGAGGCACACAGGGCTGGCGGGGTGGGGGACACGGATTCAGAAGGGCGAGTGGGGAGGGATAGCGTGTGGGGGAGGGGACACAGGAGCTAGTGGGGGGACAGCACCGAGCCAGGGGCAGGACCACATGGGGACAGGAACAGAAGTGCCTGGCTGAATGGGAGCGGCTAAGGGGCATCCAGGGTCTGCATGGGGAGGCTCCCAACTCCCTACGATCCCTCTACACCCAAACCTCTGTTCCCTATTTCTCCCACCCACACCCTGCGACTTCCCAGGTTCGTTCCCCGGCTCCTTCCCTCTCTGCTCCTCCATTATCCCTGACGCCCCCCAAGCCCCGGCACAGCTTCTGAACAGTGCGGGAAATACGGTTCTCTAGCGCACCCCAGCAGTCCATGATCACCCCCAGCTCCGGATCAACGGGCCTCGTGAGGGACTGGTTTGTACAAACCATCTCCTGGCTCGTGGCGCTCGGTATTGGCGCGGGGAGACTGGCCGAGGGGTAGTTTGAGACACGTCCAGAATCCCTGACGGGCGTGAGCACGGGGCTCTTGTGGCCAATATAACGGGCTGATTTTTGAACTCTGGAGCACAGAATGCAGAATGTGCTGGCACAGACCTGCCCTGGGAGTCCAGCAGGCAGGACTCGGGGCAAGGGCCAGGCCACGGCAGGGCCCGGCCGTGGTCTGTGCACCGGTACCTGTGGTGAGCACCTGCTCCAGGTGCAGGACGCCATGGATGAGGGACTCTGCGCTGGCGGATTTCCCAGCCGCCCGGTACAGCGCCGCCATCACCGCCCCCGCCAGGATGCTGCTGGTGCCTGGAGGAGCCGAAGGGGGGCAGGGAGGTGAGGCAGGGAGCACGTGGGGCTCACTTCTCCGTGTGCCCCGTGAAACACCCCGCGCCCTGGGGTGGGGGTGCAGCGCTGGGGTCACAGCCCCATCTCCCAGCGCAGCAGCAGAGAGGCAAGAGGCCGGGGCAGCTCTCCATGCTGGGCGGCCCGAGGGCCCCAGGCTCTGTTCCATGCCCTTCGTGCTAGGAGTGCCCCAACCAGGGCGGGCCTGGCCACTTGGCGTGGTGCCTGATAGTGGCCTCTCCTGGGCTCAGTTTACCGGCGACATGCTGCCCAGCCCGTGCCCTGGGCAAAGCCCCCCGAGCGTACCCAGGCCGGATCCGTGGGGCAGGCTGGACCAGCTGTGCACTTCAAAGCCTCCGCCAGCGCCCTCCAGCAGCTGGGCCTGCAAGGGCTTCTGGGACGGGAAGGTAACAATCTGGGTGCAGATGAAAGCCGCTTTCAGCAGGGCCCCTGGAAAGGAGAGGCAAAGCCCTGAAAGGCTGGACAGCGCAGCCCAGTCCCCACGCCCCGGCTCCTCCCCCCTTCACGCCAGCAGCCTAGCCCCAGACCCCGGCAGGGCCGTGGCTTTTGGGGCAGCCACTAGGACATGCGCCTGACAGCCAGGCAGGGGCTCATGGCGACCTCTCCCCACAGGCCAGCCCCAGGCGGGTGTTCCAGGCTGGGAGGCCTCTCCACACACGGCGCAGCAGGGCCTGGAGGAGGGCGAGGTGGGGCTGCAGGCTGGGGGAAAGGCGCCAGCAGGATGAGCATCTTAAGCTCCAGCTGGGGTCTTCTCCCATCCAGCCAGCCCCTGTTATCCCCTCCCACCCCTGGGATGCAGGGCAGGACTCCCTGGTCCCACAGGGAGTCTGTAGCAGAGCCGGGACTAAGCCCAGGCCCCGACCAGCACCAAACCCACTGGGCCTTGGCCCGCTGCCTGGTGGTGGGTTTGCGCTAGGAGGAGTGAGCCCCAAACGCCTCCGCCAGCTGCTGTACGGCTAGCTGCTGGGTCTGGCACAGCAGTGGGGCTCCGAGTGGGGCCTCAGACACCTCTCTGGCTCTGGGATGAATGGGAGGGGGACATTCCAGCCATTCAGTTAACTTAGTTGCCTGCAAGGGTGAAACCCAGAGCCAGTGGGTCCCAGAGAGTCTCCAGGAAGTGTTGGCAGGGAGGCAGGAGAGGGTGAGATCTGAACTGAAGCAGTGATCTGCCTGCTGCGGGCTTTGTGGGAGCTCAGAGCAAGAGCGGGGGGAAGAGAGACAGGTGGAGCCAGGAACAAGGCATGGTATGTCCAGCGATGTCCACGCCTCGGGAAGGACTAAACCTTGGAACAACAGAGATGTGAGTAGAACAGGGACTGTTTAGTTAGACGCAGTCTGGTTATTTTCCTTATTTTGGGGTTTGGTTGGACTCCTCTGTGTGCTAAGACAAGGTCCGCTGTAACTTTAAATTGAATCCCCGGGAAGCAATTCTCATTTAATCTGCCTTTTTTCAGTTGCTCTGTCACACCTAGCAACCAAGCCCTGCTTCACCAAGTGGGTCGTCTTTGTTTTGCTAACAAAATCACCTGTGTAAGACTAGGATCGGATTCCCGTGACTTAGAAGGCAGGAGGCCCTGTGTGTATGTGCCTGAGAGCAAGAGGTCAGCTATTAAGAAATTGCGTTTGTTTGCAAGCTCTCTCCTGGGGGAGGGCTAAAGAGCTTGTGGGACCCCACAGGAAGAAATTCCCAAGTGTGTCTTCCTGGCATCTCAAGGGGGTTTTGCATTTGGGGATGGCATGTGCCACCCAAGCCAGGGAATCTGTCACCGTGGGGAGTTTGTAAGTGGAAGCCTTTAGTGGCCAGGTGTTTTAAAGTCTCGTGGGGCCCCCGAGTGGGGAGCAGCCTTGACAGACTCTTTGCTGATCCCCCAGGCCACCCTGCCTCCTGCGTTTACTCTGCTCGGATTCCCTGCCCCACCTGCAGAACCCCCCTGCGCCATGTGTATGCCATGCCTGCCGGCCTGACCTGGCAGGGACGTTGCTTCAGAGCCCTCCAGTGCACGGGGCAGGCGTGAGCCCCCTGCAGCACCAGCCAGCCTCGGTGCCACGAGGATGCAGTGACGGGGACATGGCACAGGCCACCGCTCGCGCCCCGGAGGGGCCAATCCAAGACCAGCCCTGGAGAAAACAAGCGCCAGCGACCCCCTCTCTCCCATCCGGAGGCACTGCAAGCGACCCCCTGCCCCTCTCTCTTGGAGCAGCTGGTGAGGCGGGATCCCGAGCAACAGGCGGGTCTTACCTGGCGCGTGAGGCTGGCAGTAATCCTGCAGGTCCTCCAGGTGCCGGCACACCAGCTCCAGCACCACCTCCCCCTCCAGGGCGCCGCTCGCACTGACCAGCCGGAGCTCCGGCTCCGCGATGCGCCGGGCCTGGGCCCCGATCGGCCTGCGCCCGTCCACCAGGATGGCGATGTCCACCACGGCTCCCCCGTGCTCATACGTGATGGGAGGCGTGTCGCTCCAGCCACCTGCAAGCACAGAGGGGCGCGCGCTCAGCGGGCACTTAGGCAGGGCAGCCGCCCGCAGCCCAGCCCTGCTCCCCTGCCCGCCTCGACCTCAGACCGGGCACTGCCCTGGCCGGTGTCCTGCAGGGGGTGAGCCCCACCGGGGGTCAGCAAGGTGTCTGGACGTGGACACTCGTGTCCGTGGTACAAATGTTGAGGTCCGGGGTCGTCTTTCCGAAAACGGAACAACTGAATGACCCTCCCCCCCCCGTGTCCGTCACTGAGCACCGCCATTTGTCAAGTGTCCATCAAGCCACACGGCGGGGCCGGGCCCCGATCCCAACAGCCCCATAGAAGCTGTGACCCGCCCCCTTCGTTTCCTTCTCCCGGCTTGCCTGCCCCTTCACCACCAGTGCTGTGACCTCCCTCTGCCCCAGGGCGCCCCACAGCCCTGCCTCATCCCCCCCGCGCAGGGAGAGGGCGGGGGGCCAGCCCCCGTGACGCCCAGGCCAGCCAAGAAAGCCCTCGGCAGTGGGGCCAGAGATGCTCACCTGAGACGTCGATCCGGGCAGGGCATTCCACCCGCACCCAGTGACCGACGGGAGGGGGCTCCGCCCGCCCGATGCTGACGAACTGGCAGGCCGACATCACGGCCTGCCGGACCAGGATCTGCTCGGCCCCCTCGTAGTGCCGGGCTGCCCTCACCATCAGCGCCGGCCTGCAACGGCAGCGGGAGACGGGCGCCGCTCACCAGCAGGCCTCTCTCCCGGGGTGCCTGCGTGGCCCCACGGCGCAGACACACGCGCCGTGGGCCCCAGCAAGGCACTGGTGCCTGTCTCAGCCGGCGGCACGGGTTGTCATGGTTACAGAGCCGGGCCTTAGCCAGGGCTGTGGAGCCAGAGATGCCTGGAGCATGACCAGCCCAGCACAACACCCCCCGCAGGGCCATGGGGCTCAGTCCAGCATCCGCTGCGGGTGGAGGGGGGGGGTTGGGTTTCTAACAGGGCCGGAGGGCCAAGCTCCTGGTGGGGAGGGGCACTCAGTCCCCAGGCCAGTCCGTCAGTGCCTGGCTGAGAGACCTGGGACCCCACAGCCAACCCCACCTCTCCCTGCAGAAAGGCCACGAGAGAGGGGGCCGGAAATGCAGCAAAATGGTCACATCCCCACATCCCGTCCACTCAGTGGGGTGCGCCCAGCCCCACGGCACCTCTGCCGCGCCCACTGGCTCCCGGCCGCACCTGTCCAGCCATTTCCTCCTCTCTCTGGCGAGCTCCTGCACCCCTCCGGCCACGTCGCCGCGCTCCAGGCGCTGGAAGGCCGGGGCCCATTCCCGGTTGGCGGCTGGGCCGCTCCGCAAGCCCCCGTCCCCTTGGGCCATGCAACCCAGCACGTCGGCGATGCAGGCGAGCGCCCGGGCGGCCACCCCCGGGTTCCTGGCTACAGAGGCCACTGGGAAGCAGAGGGAAGCCGTGAGAGCCGTTCCCCGCCGCCACAGCCTGGCAGGCCGCGGTCCGTGGCAGGGTCCCATCCCCCACCCCGAGCACGGAGGCCCCCTTTCCCCTGCCCCTGCCAGCCCCTCGTCTAGTCGTCCTGACCCAGAGCATGCCTCCGGGGTCCCTGCATGGAATGAGGTTCCTGGGTCTCAGCCCATGACCCACCAGCCCCCTCGCCGACTCTCTTGGGGGCTGCCGAGGGCTGATGGAGCCACAGAGCGTCAACTCCTCCTTTGGGGGCAGCCCGCCGAGGCTGGCCCTGACCAATGCCAGGACAGGGCCCGTTCTGGAGACAGAGGGCCCCTCATGGCCAGCCTGCGGCCCACTGACCCCAGCGAGCCAAGGCAAGCCCAGCTCCCCTTTCCAAAGCCCGCAAGGCCTGGCAATTCCCAGAGCAGCTGGGAGCTACGTATTCGCACTTATTCACTTAGTCCCCCAGGCTCCACCCGCTCGTGGCCATGGGCCGGAAACCTGCTGCTGGCCACAATGGGATGCGTGCGCCGGCTCTGGCTTCCCCACGGCCTCGCTAGTGAGAAGCAGACCCGCCGGCAGCCTCGGTGAGCCGTACGCCGGTGGAACGTTCCAAGCAGCTGGGTTCCTCCCCAGAAGCGAGTGCGTGGCAGGGGAGGGGCACCGGGGTCCTGCCGGTGCCCAATCCCACCTGCATTCGTGGGCCTGGAGCGAGGGGGAAAATCGCCACAGGGCTGGAATCCGCTTCCAGCTGCCCCACAACGGCCCCCCCCGGCTAGCCACAGGCCACGGGCAGCCGCCCTGCCCGCCTCTCACCCTGGTCCAGCGTGTCCAGCACGGCCTCCTGGTAGCCCTCGTGGACGGCGGAGCGGATCAGCGGCAGCAGGCTGCAGTCCCTGTGCTCCAGCAGGGCCCCGCGCAGCTTGCTCTGCGCCTGGCGGAAGAAGAGCGCCCGGCGGGATGCCAGCTCCGCCTCCTGGTCCAGGCAGGCCAGCAGCTCCTCCCAGGACATGCGCCACGAGGCTCGCCAGCGCCCCAGCTCCTCGCCCCCCGGGGAGCCCAGCAAGCACAGGACATGCTGGAGCCCCAGGGGCTCGGTGGCGTGCAGAACCGGGAAGAGGCGGGCGTTCCGCAGGCAGCGGCTTCCCTGGGGCACGTCGGAGCCCCAGATATCCCCCTCCCTGGCGGGGCAAGAGGCAAACTCAGAGCGCAGGCACCTGCCATGGGCAATGGGGCCAGGGCAGTGGGCACTGGCGCCTCTGGGCTCCCCAGCTACTGAGGGAGCCTCGTTTCTGCCCCAGGGGCAGCAGCCCCCGAGAGAGCCTCCGTCTGCGTAAGGCCAGGGGAGAGGAGAGCACGGTGCGGAGGCTGGGCCGGGGGCTGCTCCCGCCAGCTCTCCCACGGGCTAGACAGCCCCACGCCCAGCGGGACTGGCCCCTACCCTGCCCCCACCGGCCCAGCTGGGATGGGACGTCCTCCCTCCGGCAGGACGCGGCAGCCAGCAGGAGGCGCTGTCCATGCACAGGCGGGTGGTGCGGGCCACTCCCAGCCATCTGAGCCCGGCCTCTTCCAAAAGGCCCCTTCTGCCCCCCGGGGTGGGCACGGAGCTCCGGAGGCTGGTGCATCGGGCAGCTCCTCCCGCCCCCTTCCACGTGCACCGAGACGCTTCCGGGGCAGCGTGGTCCAGCGACTTTCCCAGGCCAGGGCTCGATGCGGGGCGGGAAAGCCGGCCCCCCCCGGGCCCCACGAGGCAGGGACTCCCTGCCCAGTCCTTCCCTGCCCCGCCTGCGCGGCACTCACCGGATCCCCGTCCGGCGGAAGAACTCTGCCCAGGGCACGTTCAGGTAGGTGCTGGCCTTGCCAGCAGGGCACTGCGGGGGAGAGAGGGGAGAGCGCTGGGGCAGAAGGGGACAGGCGGGGACAGGACTCCTGTGTGGGCCGCCCGCGGCTCTCTCCCGGCGCCAGCCCCTCCACTCGTCCCGCGCAGGCTGGCAGGGAGGCAGGGCAGTGGCCAGGGGAACGCCGGATGCTGCTCCTGCCCTAGAGTGCTCGCTCTTCAGGGTGACCCCGCGCCCCGTTTCCCTGGTCCCCAACACCCCCCCTCAGCCACGTGTCAGGTAGCCAGGGGCCCAGCGGGCGGCCCGCAGGCATGCCTGGCCATGGAGCTCTCCCCGCAGGGCATCCCAGGCAGCGCCCCCGGCGCCCCATACCTGCCAGTCGTCGTGGTGCCCGGTCAGGGTGAAGACCCGGCACAGCACTTCCCTCAGCCGGATGGCGTGCCCCCGGAGGACGACATCCCGCAGCCGGCAGCGCTGCAGGGCCGGCGAGCAGGAGGCCTCCAGCCCCGTGAGGAGGCAGCCGGAGCCAATCTGCAGGGGTCCCTGGGAGGGCAACAAAATGGGCTGTGGCAGAAACGTGGGGCGGTGCTGGAGATCTCCCCCTCCCCCCGAGCTCTGAGGGGCCCCTCCCGCTCACCTCGTCACAACCAGCCCATCACGGTGGTCTCTGGGCGCCCTCCCGTACCCCTCCCTGAGGGCTCCGCAAGGCTCTGAACGCCACGGACCACGCTCTGAGCAGCGGCAGGGCCGGGGGGGGGGGGGCGGAGACGGTCTGCAGTGAAATCCAGCAAAGGGGGGTGTTGCGGGAGCCCGGTGTTCGCTCCCTACGGCTCTTGGCCACGAATTGAGCCAGGAGCAAGGCCAGAGGGGATGCCGTGGCAGCAGGGGCTGGCCAGGCAAATCCAGCCCCTCGCGCCCGGGGGGGTGGGTCCGGCCCACGGCTCAGCAGCCAGGCCCAGGCTGGGGCAGAGCGAGAGCCCAAAGCCGTAGGGCGAGCCAGCCCCATGCCTGGGGCGCAGGGCCCTGCCAGGGGAGCCGTACCTGCAGGTGGCAGTGCTGGAGGATGCTTCCAGGCCCCACGTGCACGGCTCCTTCCAGCAGGCTGTTGGTGACTGAGCAGCCGTCCTCCAGGAGCTGTGGCTCCTGCAGGAAGGGAAGGATCCGGCATCAGGAGGGCAGGAAGGGAGCTGAGGAGAAGGGGGTGCAAGGGGGAGGGACAGGGGAGCACCCCAGACCCAGTCCCTAGCTCCACGCAGACACAGCTGACAGCAGCCAGCGTAGACAGGAGGGAGGAGGGGAAACTGAGGCGCAGCGAGGGGCAGGGACTTGCCCAGGATCACTCGGCAGCTCCGAGGCCAGGCTGGGAACACAGCCTAGGTCTCCCCCCCCCCCCCCCCCCGGGCTGGTGCTATATCCAGTAGGCTGCTCTGCCTCTCCCCCCGGGGCGGGGAAGAGTGGGGCCAGGGGACGTGGCTCAGATGGCACCGGCGCGCCTGGGCTGGGGGCAGGACAGGAGGTGGGGGCCGTGGCAGCAGGCCAGGGGCCGGGCTGGGAGGTACCTACAGCCACGTGGGAATGCGCCACTTTGCGGAAGGGGAGGGCGCTGGCGGAGCCGGCGGGAAGCGTCAGGCTGCGGATGTGGTCGCTGGCGGCCGTCGTCATGTAGTCGTAGCGCCCGCCAGGGATGCACGCTGCCGGGAAAGACGGGAGGCAGCCCCGTTAAGGCGCCCTGGCCCGGCAGGGTGGGGGGTGGGTGCTGGACCCCCGCAGGCTGGCATTCGGGGGGCGCACTCACCCATGCTGAGCGGGACGGCGTGGAGGGCTTTCCACAGCACGGAGCGGGCGCTGCACAGGGCTGCCGCCCCCGTGGCCTGGCTGCTGCCCAGCTCCTGGATCCGGCCCCTCACAAAGTCCTCCTCGGTCACCCCCTCGGCCATGCAGAGTAGGATGTCGAAGAACAGGGACAGCTGGGGGAGGCAGAGAACAGGGAACACTCGTGACGGGTCAGCCCCCGGCCCCGGCCCCCCACCAGCAACTGGAGACCGCCACTGCCGTGTGTCCCCGCTGGGCAGGCACCGTGGTGATCCTGGGGGGGGGGGATTCCAAGGGAGGGGTGACAGCAGCGTGTGGGGTGCCGTAGCGCCTGGCCCCAGAACGGCAAGAGAAACTGGCACCAGGGTGGCTGGTGTCAAGATGGCTGCTGCTACCCAGCCTGGCCGCAGACAGCACCTCTCCGGCCTGCCCCGCCATGGGGAAGGGGCGGCAGCGCGAGCAGGCCAGAGGGCAGGGGCGGGGCGGGGCGGGGTGGGGGGGTTGCGCTTTCCCTAGGACAGCACACGGGGCAGCCACGCGGCGGGGCAGGCAGAGGGGGGCCTGCAGCTCAGGGCTCTCTGGGGCGCATGGGAAGTGACCCCATGGCTGTACACTCCCCTTGCAGCACTCCCAGAGAGCCAGCTCCCTGCCCAGCAGGCGGCCTGGAGCTCCAGAGCCCTGTCCAGGGCTCCCTGCTGCTCGCCGGGGGGTGCCGTGTGCTGCTGGGCACGGAGGCCCCGCTGCTTGGGGCCAGGGGGAGGAAGGGCCGACTGGCAGGCCATGCTTCGGCAGCGGCCGAGCAGCGGGGGATCCCCTCACCTGGATGGGCTGGGCCCCTGAGTCCAGGCCCAGGTAGGTGCAGGCGTCCAGAGGCGGCACGACGTGAGTGGCCAGGAGCTGCTCCGCCGTCTCCGAGGAGAAGAAGACGACGCCGCACACCTGAAATCACAGAGCCAGCAGGGGCGGGCTGGGCTGCAGATCACGCCGGGGCGGCGGGCAGAGTCCCCACCACTGGCTCCAGTGGGCAGACTCAGGCCTGGCCACCAGTGCGCGATTGCACCAGCCCCGTGGGGCTTGGGAGCTGCAGAGGGAAAACCCTTCGGCCAGCAGTGGCTGGTGGTGACTCCCTCCTGGCTAATGGGCATTAATGGACCCAAACTCCATGAATGTAGTTCTCTTTTAAACCCTGGTATAGTCCTAGCCTTCACACCCTCCTCCGGCAAGGAGTTCCACAGGTTGACTGTGCTCTGTGTGAAGAAACACTTCCTTTTGTTTGTTTCAAACCTTCTGCCCATTAATTTCATTTGGTGGCCCCTAGTTCTTGTGTCAAGGGAACAAGTAAATCACTTTCCCTTATTCATGTTTTCCACACCATGCATGATTTTATAGACCTCTCTCATATCCCCCCTTAGTCTCCTCTTTTCCAAGCTGAAAAGTCCCAGTCTCTTTGATCTCTCCTCATATGGGACCCGTTCCAAACCCCTCAGCATTGTAGCTGCCCTTTTCTGAACCCTTTCCACTGCCAGTATATCCCCGAGTGGCTCTGAACCGCGTGGCTAAGGCCAGAGTCGTAACTAGCTAATTTGGCGCCTGAGGCCAGACCGTCCTTGGCGCGGGCGGGGTGCTGACGTGGCGCGAGGTGCGAGCGAAGGCAGCACAGCAGCTGTCTTTTCTGTGCCCCCTCAGGCAAGTGCCTCACTCGCCCCGCCCTTGTTACGGCCTTGGGCAAGGCCCAGCTCTGTGTAAACCGAGGCAGGGCCAAATTCACAGCTGGTCCCGCCTTCACCAAGCCAGCTCTGAACCCAGCCGCTTCCCCAAGACACCCAACCCCAGCGGCAGGGTTCCCCCGCCAGTTGTGTCTCCACAGCCTCATGTGCCCGCTCTGTGGGGTGGGCCACTGCCCCTCGCTGCAGCCACGGGCCCCCGCCCTGCCGCCCCCCGGCCTGTTACTCCACGGCCTGTGGGGCAGGGCCTGTCCCCCACCGTGTGTGTGCGTGAGGCCCTCGGGGCCCACGGGGGGACGTACCAGTGGCACCTTCCCGTCCGGCCCCGCACATCGCCGGATCTGGGCCTCCGGGCCTTGGTAGATGATGTCACGCACGAGGCCCTGTGAGAGGAGGGACGGTTAGCTGCCACGGCAGGCAGTGGGCTCATCGGGCCTGCCCGCCTGGGGATGGTGCCACCCGGACGTGGCACTGGGGCAGCCAAGGAGCAGCCTGGCCCCTCCCCACAGCCCCCCCGGGCCTGCAAGTGCTGTAGGAGCCCAGGCGCCCACGCTGGGCCGGGCGCCCTCGGGGTGCTGCAGAGAAGCAGCTGGAAGGCTGCCCCCGAGGGCTGCATGGGTAGCAGCTGCCTGGCTGAAGGGCAGAGCCAGGGACCAGGTCGTGGGCACCCCAGGGCCTGCCCCTCCCTCAGCAGCTGGGAGCCCCATTCAGAAAGGCTCAGAGTCGGGGAGGGGTACCCCCAGGAGCAGAGCGCCCTGGGAAACCACTGGAGCCGGCCAGCCCCAGCCCCAGGTGTGGACCCCATGGTCTCAGGGACGCAGGGCCCACAGGGGGTGTGCCACCTGCTCGCCCCATGTCCCCGCTGGCACCAAGAGGAGTCGGTGGGAGCCCAGCCCACGTCCCGCCCCGGTGTCCCCGGGGGCTCGGCGTACCTGCTGGTCGGCGAGGTAGACGCCGTGGTCTCTGGCATACGAGACGCTCCCCGGCACGGAGATCACTCTGGCGCCCTGGAACCCGTCCCAGGAGATCTCTGGGAGGGAGCAGACGCAGTGCCCGGATCCCGTGTGCCCTGCACCCAGCTGGCAGGGTGCGGCCCCACCCCCTCCAGGCTTCCAGGCCAATCCTGAATTCTGACACCCCCTCCCCCCGTATGCTGCCCCCAAAGCTCCCCCGGCTCAGGAGAACACAGTACCCTGTGGGGAGCCAGGGCAGGACGTACCCCCCCCTGGAGCCACACGCCAAGCCCTGGCTGCACCCTGCCCCGGCCAGCTTTGGCCATTTCCCCCGCCGTGCCCCTCGCCCTGGGACCCCCAGCACAGGGCTGGGACGTACCTGCTTCCACGGGCAGGCTGAGGAGCATGTCGGTGCTGCAGACCCACACTCCTGGAGGGGAGCCCCGGCACAGCTAGGGAGGGACACACCACGGGAGGTGAGGACGGGCCCCCGGGCTGCCCGGCTCAGCACGGGGCCCAGCCCCCCAGCCCTCCCCAGAACCCAAGAGCGCTGGGCCCCAGGCCGGGGGGCGGCAGCCACTTCCTGTCTGGCCACGAACCCCAGCAGCAGGGGCGCCCCCAGCCTCGTGTGCATGAACCGGAGACAGCTGTGGTGGCCCCTCTGCCCCAGAGACGGGGGTGGAGGGGAACAGGGCGTGCCGGAACCGGGAGGAGACAGTCAGGGTCTAACCGGGGCCCCATCACGCCCTCCTGGAGGAGTCCCACCGGTGCGTCTCCCGTCCCCGCCCAGCCCGCACCTGCCGCGTCATGGTCCCCAGCAGGCTGTCCAGGTTGCAGGTCAGCGCCTCGGCCGGGGCCTCGGGGTCCTCCACGGGCAGGCAGGTGAAGGCCCGACCGCAGTCGTCAAAGGGGAAGTCGCGGCCCTGGCGGGAGAGGGAGCTGGAGCCGCTCAGCGGGGAAAGGGCAGGGAGGGCCCCAGGCTCCGTCCTCGGCTGCTTGGCTCCCCCACACCACCCCCAGCAGTGCCCCAGGTGCTTGCCCAGGCCCCCAGCAGCGGGCGCGCCCCTTCCCGGGCAGGGGCAGGGTGGACGGGAGGGGGCTGCAGATCGGGGAGCCCTGAAACGCTGGGCCCCGCGGAGCAACATGAGGGGCAGCCCCCGCCAGGGGTGAGTCCCCTGCTGCATAGTGAGGTGCCATCTGGCAGCCACGGGGCCCGCTGGGTCGCATCGCCCCTCCGCCCAGGGCTCCCCCAGCTCCCGTGGAAGGGCGATGCAGCCGGCCTGGGAAAGCAGAGCCGTGGTGCTGCTGGGGCCCAAGGCCGGGAGACGGCTCCCGCCTGGAGCCAAGCTGGCAGGGAAACCTTCCAGCCAGAGCCAGGCAGGCCAGCGGTGCAGACTCCGTCACGACCCGGGCAATCGTTCCCATCGCTGCCCACGATTTACCCCGTCTGAACCCTCCAGCCCCGGCCCACCCCTAACCCTCTGTCCCCCGACGGGCTCCGCAGACCCTGCGATCCAGCCCCCTGGTCCTCCAGCGACTGGGTCCAGCCTCCTCGCGGCTCCTGCTCCAGACGCCGCCCAGCCTCGTGCTGGCCACGTGCAGCTGATCCCATGGCAGAAGGCCGGGGATTTCTCCGCGGGGAGCGCGGCTGTCCCGGTGACACCCCCCCCATAGGGCCTACCTGGGCCCAACGCAGCCTGCTGTGTGCACTGGCCTTGAACAACGGTTTGCACGGCCCCGGTGTCGACGTGCGCCCAGGTTTGGGGGGCAGAGCCAGTGCCCCTCAGTGCCAGGAGCTGGGTTTGTGGCAGAGGGGCTGATGGTGGGAAGTAACCTGACCTCCCCCCCCCCCCCGCCCCCGGAGTTAGGGGCTTTGGCCGCCAGGGTGGGGTCACGCGGTCCTGGGCCGGCAGCCCCGGGAGGAGGGGCAGGGGGACGTTGCCCACCCCTGCGCTCTCACCATGTGCAGGATGAGGATCCGGGCCTCGCGCAGGACATCAGCGGTGACCACCTGCGGGGAGGGGCAGAGGGGGACCCCATTAGCCACGCTGAGGAACTGGCCCCGAGGCTGGGCAGTTCCGTCCAGCCCCCAGCAAACGCTACAGCCCAGCCTGGCGGAGGGCACCCTAGCGGCCAGGCTCCAGCGCCTCCTGCCCCTGCCCCTACCCCCTGGGCACGCAGCTGCAGGCTCTCACCCAGATCTGGGTCCGGAGCCACCCCGCTCCACAGCGCCTTCCAGCTAGGGGTGCCCGCAGGCACTGGCTGGCACCAAGACACCAGGCCCATGGGGCGGGCAGTCTGTGCTGGTCATGGGGGCAGGCCACCTGAGCCTGGGGGAGGGGTAGGGGAGGCCCCGGGGGAGACAGGGATGCCGGAGCCGCCTGCCCAGGCGCACACTCAGAATCCCGGAGCCCGCTGGGCCACGCCACTCACCGTGCAGCCCGCCCTGGCGCTCAGGTGCTCGGCCGCCACCAGCAGGGCGTTGAGGGTGGCTCCGCCGCTGCCCACGCGCGCCGTGGGGTCCTCAACCGTGAGCAGGAGGGGGCGTGGGCCCAGCTTCCCCCGGCGCCGCCGGATCTCCAGCTCTGGCGAACGAGAGCAGGGACGTTGGGCGGCACTGAAGGGCTAGGCTGGGGGGAGGACCCCCGTCCCACCCACTGCAGCCGGATCCCCACACCGGACCGGGCCAAGACCTGGCCCTACCGGCACGGAGCCCCCAGCGCAGAGAACGTGTCGTCTGAGCAGCCTGCGGCCCCCTGACTTGTGGCCTCCCGGGCTGCTAAGCAGAGCCACAGCCGGGTGCGTCACCCGCCCCCCTCCCGTCCCGAGCCCCTCGCCAGGGCTGGCCCCAGGACAGCCGTGGGCGGTGTCCCGGCGCTGGGCTGGCAGGGGCTGCAGGTGGGGTCAGTGAGCTGCAGGGAGGGCGCAGAGAATCGACCCGGCGTGATCTGTCCCCGCACTGGGCCTGCAAGCGCTGACCAGGGCTACCTGGCCCAGAGAGCCCCGCCCCACAGCCGGCGGGGCCGTGCCGCCTGGAGGACAGGTCTACAGGCCGGCGGAGCTGCCCGGTCTCGGCTGACCGCCACACGCTGCCAGGGCTCCGGAGGAAGAGCTGGGGCCGGAGGCCGGGCAGCGGGGAGAGGCCGGAGAAGGCCCCCGTCCGGCGTGAAGCAGCGAAGGCGGCGGCTGCGGGGAGCCTGGCAGGAGTTAGACCCCCAAGAGCTCGGCGTGATGCGGGCAGATTCCCCGTTGAGCTAGTGATGGCCACCCCACCAGACAGGGCCCGGAGGAGGGGTCCTACCCCACCCCTGTTTTCCCCCAAGTGGGGGTGCTGCCAGAGCGACTAGGCTGCTAGGCCTCGTTGCTGTGGGAGCAGGGACCGACTGACACCGTCCACTGGGCCTCACTGCCCTTCAAGGGGGTGTCTTACTGACTGTGGCCACTGGGTCGCGCTGCCTCCTTGGAGACGGGGTGTAGCGCTTGGCCTGGAGACGCCCCCGGGGCAGAGCACCCCACATCCTGCCCCAGCTTTGCAAACAGCCCCCCGCCGGGACATGCCCATCTCAGCGCCCGGCCCCCGGGGCGCTAGCCGCCCACTTGCCTTTCTGGAAGGCAGCAACGCTGTCCTTGTACTGGCAGGTCAGGACGATGACGGTCCACTCCACCCCTCTGGGCGCCATCCCGGTGCCCTGGGTCTCCTGCCCAGCGCCTGCCATGGGCCGGGGAATCACACGCCGCAGCTCTTCCCCGGATGGGAACCCTCCAGATGCCGAGCTGCAATTATTACACCTCTATTGGGGGGGTTGCTGGTCAATTGGAGACATTTGCTTTATGTTCAGGGAGAGGACACTGGGTTCTTCAGACAGAACAAGCCTGCCGAAGTGGTCCCGGCTCCAGGGCCACACTGCTGACTCATATCCAGGATGAGAAGCTGGAGATGAGCTGGCAGCGTGCCCTTGTGCCCAAGCGGGCTAACAGCATATTGGGGTGCATTAGGAGGAGCGTTGCCAGCAGATCTAGGGCAGTGATTAGTCCCCTTTATTCAGCCCTGGGGAGGCCACATCTGGAGCGTTGTGTCCAGTTCTGGGCCCCCCACTATAGAAAGGATGGGGACGCAGTGGAGGGCGACCAGAATGCTGAGGGGGCTGGAGCACACGGCCTGTGAGGAGAGACTGAGGGATCGGGGATTGTTCAGTCTGCAGAAGAGCAGAGTGAGGGGGGATTTGGTAGCAGCCTTCAGCTTCCTGAAGGGAGGTTCCAGAGAGGCTGGAGAGAGGCTGGTCTCAGTGGGGGCAGGTGGCAGAACAAGGAGCAATGGGCTCAAGTTGCAGGGGGGAGGTCTAGGTTGGATAGTAGGACAAGCTATTTCCCTAGGCGGGTGGGAAGCGCTGGGCTGGGTTCCCAAGGGAGGGGGTGGAATCTCCATCCCTAGAGGTGTTTAAGTCTAGGGCTGATTGAGTTGGGGTTGGCCCTGCTTTGGGCAGGGGCTGGACTCAATGGCCCCAAGGTCTCTGCCAGCCCTGGGGTTGGATGATTTGAAGGGCCAAACGCAGCTCAACATTAGCTATGCAGGCACAACCTCTCTAACTTGCCTTCCGGGGGGGCAAGAGAAAGCCCTCAGGGCCCGCCCTACATCCCCATCTGCCCAGAGTCAGAGCCAGAGCCGCCCCCGCCCGGCCTCCCCGTGGCTCCCGCTGGCTCGATGAGCTCCGCTTTGTGCTCCGGGCATGGACGTGCGAAGACTTGCCCACTCAGACAAGGTGCACGGAAGCAGTAAACCAGAACAACCCCTAGTGCAGTGACAGCAGGGGGAGGGTGCTTATCCCGGCAGAGCTAGTCCCGTTTGGAAAGGGGAGTCAGCTATGCTGGCAGGAGGCACGTTTATACATCGTAACGGCGTCCACAGTAGGGACGGAATAGTGGAGTCGATTAACCGATAAGCAAAAGCGAGTCGGTTAGTGCTATAGACGACACGCACCCCCCCCAGTAAATGTTTTAGCAGGCTGGCCAGCAGTCCGGCTCAGCCCTGGCTTGCGCTGGGTCTGGGACCTACCCCCACTGTTGCTCTGCATTTAAGGAGCCAGGCGGGCAGGCAGCCCGGCTAAGTTCCAGCTCGCGGCGGTTCCGGGCACTCAGCCCCCTCTTGGGCAGGGGTTGCTGCCGCTGTATCAGAGGCAGCAGCAGAGAGGGCAACAGGGAGCCGGTCCACGAGGGGGGCTGGTTTTTAAACTGGCTCCTCTCACGGCCCAGCTCCCGCCTGGCCCCCCACAGTGCAGAGTGGGATGGGGCTCCGCAGGAGTGGGGCCAGAACACACTGGCTGCCAGCCCCACCCCCAGGGACTACAGACCAGTCAAGTAACCAATAAGAATTCAGGAGGATAATCGACTATGCAAGTAACGGATATTTAACACCCCTAGTCCATGCTGGACCCATGCCAGCATAACCATGGCGGTTAGGTTGATGATAACTACGTCTCTCCGGGAACGGATTTTGGCACCCCCCCGAGTGGTGCAGGTAGAACTGTGAACGTTTGTAGTGTGGGACCTGGCTCGAGCCACGAATGCCCAACCGCTCACGTATCAACTCCTGCTGCCACAGAACCGAAAAGCAGCGCCAAGACGCGTCAGCACGCTCTTATCTCTTCAATTAGAGTGGTGGAGGTGCCCGGCCCCACGACAAGGCCACCAGCCACCACAATGCAGGGGCAGGACTTGTTGACAGAGACAGGATAGGAGCCGGACGAGGACGTATATATTTCTGGACCATCTTCTAGAGGTGGAAGGAACACGCTCTTGAGCTGGACCGACCTGAGAAAGAGCTCGATGGAGCTCGAAACGTGTACCTTCCACCAACGGAAACGGGTCCAATAGAAGACAAAAGGCCTGACTAATTGCAACTGGCACCTAACGAGCAGATTACACCCCATCGTTCCAAAATGACCAGTAAATCACATGCCTCATTTGGAACGGGAGCCGAGCCCATAAGAAAAAGGGCACAGCACAGAACTGCATTAAGTGTACACTACTGGGAAAATAGAGGGAAAGTTAAAAAAAAAATTAAAAAAAAATTTTGACAATGAAAGGAAACTGCATCTGTGTTTGTTTCGTGTCAATTCAGAGAGTTGAATGCAGCGTTTTTCCTTTGCATAATAAAGCTTCGAAGCTGTCTGAAGGCAGTGTCCAGTTGCAAGCTTTTGAAAGCACAAGCATGTCTCGTTCAGTTATGAACATCTCAGCGCTCCAATCACCCTTCCTTTGGGAGGTGTTGGTAAGTCGGAGGTTCGTAGCTAGGAAAGAGTGCTATGAAACAGACCAGGAGACGTTTGACGTTCACAAAGCATAGGGAGGGTTGGTTGATCTTAGCTCAGTTCCCCAGGGGCACGTCCAAAAGGATTTCTCTCCAAAGCCAAGGCGTTTCTTGGAAAACCCAGGCGGTTTGCAGAAATCAGAGGGCTCAGCAGTCAAACTGAATCTTATATTACCTTGGAAATGCTTATCCTGCACATTGTGCCGGTAGCATATTGTGCAAGCACAAGATGTAATTTGTTTCTACAGGGAGTCAGAATCTACAGCCAGAAGGGGCTGTCATGGTCACTTGTTTGACCTCCTGCACATCGCAGGCCATGGAATCTCACCCCTCTCCTCCTGCAATAGACCCAGAACCTCCGGCTGAATTCCTGACATCCTCACGTCATTGAAAGGCTTCACGTTACAGAGAATCCACCACCTACTCTAATTCAAAACAGCAAGTGACCATGTCCAACGTTCCCCGGAAGCTGGGCGCTCGTACGGCCTCTCGGGAAAGACGCCAGTGCCGCCCAGCTGATTAGCAGAGTGCCCACCGCGAGGTGTTTTCTTTCTACTGGTGGTGCACATTTGCACATGCCTCAGTGCACATGAAAAACTGTGTTCCACACATGGATGGAAAAGATTAGAGGGAACATTGTCCATGTCCCATGCTAGGGAGGAAGGTGAAAACCCCCCGGGGCCCTGCCAATCTGACCTGGGGGAAATTCCTTCCCAACCGCAAATATGGTGATGAGTTAGACCCTGAGTGTGTAGGCAAGACCCTCCAGCCAGACCCCTGTGGGGAAGAATGCTCTATAGGAACTTGGAACTACCCCATCTAATGTCCCACCTCCGGCTGCTAGAGATATTTGCTACTAGCCAGACCACATACCATTGTAAGCAGCCTCATCTTAGCACGGACCCTGTGCTAAGAATCCACCATGCCAGTGTTTCTCCACTTTCTAGACCCAGAAATGCTCAACCCCCCCCGAGAAACTCTTGGTAACGCAGCCCACCATGGAATGGCTTGTCCTAAGAAGCATCACAATGAGAAATACCATGAATGGCGCTCAAAACACCCCAGGGCACATCTCAGTCCAGGGCAGCACTGCTGCCAAATGTCCCTGAATGGAAGCACAGAAATGAGAGCCAGAGAAAGGGAAGCAAGACACTGAATTATAAGGGGAAAGTCCAGAATAGTTCACCTGCCCCAGTGCCGGAATCCAAGAAAGCCCGAATCTCATATAAATAAGACACAGGTTTTTAGCACCTCGGATGCTGGCCCAGGCTCAAACGCACTGGATCCCAAAGCGCGCTGCACAAAATGCAAACGGGTCACCCCCCGCCACGCTGGGGCCTCCCCTTTCCCCACACTGCCCCTCCAGAGGTCTTGGGCCAGCACACGGCACTGCAGTCCCTCGCAAATCCACCGCCCCGGAAGAAACGTGCAACCATGCTGGCAGGCCAGTGGCAGGAGCAGCCAGCTTCAGAACCCCTGAGGAGCTGAGCTCTGGGAATTTAAGGGCAAGTGCTTGGACATGCTCTGCAACCTGGGTTTTCCTCCTGCACAAAGGACACCCCAAGAATTGGGGAAACACACTCCTGTAAGCTCGGGAGGGAGGGCAGGTTCGAGCATACCCTAGTTACCTGCCCCAGAGCTTCAGGAATGCGAGGAATGCTGCCTCTGCGTCCCGGGGCCCACGTGAAAGGCACAACTGTTGTGCATCTGCACGTATGTGAGCGGGAGCAGCGGCCCCCAGTCTGCATGCGTGCAGGGAGCAGCTCCCCCGCCCCCCCCCCCCGCACACACCTAACAGCAACAGGGAGGCAGCTGTGCACCTGCCTGCAGGAGGGCATCCCGTGCCGGCCTCTGGGTGCCAGCCTGTATCCTGCCTGCCCCGCTTGCTTTCAAGCGAGCCATTCCACCAGCGCCCTCTGGGGAATTCCCAGCAGGTGCAGGGCTGGCCCTATACAACCCCCACCCGGCCCCCAGCAGAGGGGTGCGGGGGGGGGTGGGTGTGCAGCCAGGCTGTTCTTACCCCCCAGCTGCCACCCTGTGCGAGGTGCCCTCTCCCGCTGGCACTTCCACCCACGCCAGGTGAGGAGAGGTGCCAAAGCCCCCTCACTTCCTGCTTAGCAGTGGGTGTGAATTCAGCCCTGGAGCTGCTGGGTAGGGCCAGGAGCCCAGGCTCCGGGGCTAGCAGGGCCCGAGCAGGAAGCCAGCCCTCCCCCAGCACGGGCCGAGGCCTGGAGCATCGCTCCTCGCTGCGGGCCGGGAGCCCAGGCGCCTCTGCAGTGCAGCAGGGGGGAGCAGTGCAAGAGCGCAGTAGTGCAAGAAGTAGTCGTGCAAGAAGCAGTAGTGCAAGAGTGCAGTCGTGCAAGCGCACCCTGGGGGCAGGGCGGGGGCAGCTCGCTGCAGAGGCCAGGGCGAGCCTCGTTGGGTTGTGCCGACCGAGCCCCCCGACTCCCGCTCCGCAGGCCCGGCCCGCCTTACCTCCTGCTGCTTTGTTGCAGGGCTGCCCCTTTAACTCAGCCGCCGCCTCTCCGCGGTGCATGCTGGGAGCTGTAGTTCCTTCCCCTGGGCCGGCTTAAGGAGGCACCGCGGCTCGCGGCTCACCCAGAGCTGGGCTACACGTCCCAGGGTGCATTGCACCCCCAGCCTCTTACAGCACAAAGGGAGGGGGAGCATTTCTCCGTGGCATGGGGCAGAGAGACTCCTGCCAAGGGCCTCCCCCACCCCTTGCCACCTTGCTGGGGCCCCAGCGCTCTTGGCTTTGCAGGGCCCAGAGCATGCAGCCTGCTGGGCCCCCCTGGTGGGGGTGCAGAGAGGGCCACCCAGAGGGGCAGGGAGGGGGCACCCCATTTAGCAATTACACTTTTCCAGCGGCACCTGGGGGGTGCACCTCCCTGCTCGCCAAGAAAGAAGCCATCTCTGAAGGGGGGCTTTGGGGCAGGGAAGCACACGCCTCTTGATCAGCGGGTTTTATTGTCCTGATGGGGAGAATGAACCGCTGATTCTGAGCAGAGCCCCCCACCCTACAGGGGGACAGTCACGGAGGCCTCTGCCTCCAAGATCTTAACTCTAATAAGAGGAAGGGTGGAGGGAAATGGCTTGGCTAAGGCCACCCAGCAGGGCACAGAAGTGTCCCGGATGCTTGATCCCAGACAGCGGTGCCTCTCGGCTCCACTTACAGCACAATGAAAATGCAGTGTCCCTCTCAAAGTAACTGGCAGAGTTAAGCAGTACAACTGAACACCCCCTCCGGCTCACAGGTTTGAGATCCTTAGCTAAAGATGCTATGGAATAGCTGCCATTTGTTTTTAACATGAAAAAAAATCAGAATACTCAACTTGGGTTTACTGGAGGACTCGAAGATTTACCCGGTGTGACGGGGTGAGGTCACAGATGACCCCTTGGGGGTGCCTCGTGGGGTGCTGACCTGGCCACTGCTACTCGCCTTCCTGCTCTCTGGGGCTCCTCACCGCCCTGTCCTGCTGGGCCAGCTCCCTGGTCTCCCCCAGCCAAGGCCCCGGGCTGAGGTCCCTGCCCCCACCGAGAAGCAGCACAGACACTGAACCACTCCAGGTCCAAGGAGAGGGCAGTTTAGGGCCCAGCCTCCTGAGAGAGCACTCCCCGGATGGGATCAAACCCCAAAGAATTAGGTCAGCCCCCTTTAGCAATGAAAGGGGGAATGTGCACACTGGTTGCCCCGCCCCCCCCCTCCCAGGTAACAATTGCTTACACTGGGTTTGATAGAAGATAAAAATGGTTTTATTAAATCGAAGCAGTAGGATTTCAGTGGTAATAAGAGAAAGTAGGCAGAGCAAAGTAGGTTACAAATAATCAAAAGAAACAAAACTGCTTGGCTAATTCTCCACTGAAACCTCAGTGCAAACTTAAACTCACCCTAAAACCTCTTTTCCGGCTGCCACTCTAAACCAGGGCTGTCTTCCACGCCCTGGGGTCCCTGGCCTCTTCCTTCAGGTGCAGCCCAGCCAAAAGACCAAGGCCTCTCCTCTCCAATCCCTTTTGTTAAGGAGTTGAGGCCCCTCCCTACCAACCACTGCTCAGACTGAAGGACAAAAGATTGTTTAACAGTGGCCATCTAGAAGTTGCAGGTAACACCCTTCATGTCTCCCATTCATACATTTGAAACTCACCAAGTATTCCCCACTCCATGTGTCTAATTTTCCACACACAAACGCTACGTACAACAGAGTAAGATAAACAGAACCAGCAGCTCATGACATGACGATCGATGGGTTACATGACATAATTCGCTCAAACCACCTTCGAGTTATGTATGTTCATGTCCATGAGTCCATTTCCAAAAGCATGGGGGGGGGTCCGTCACACCCAGCATTGCTTTGGTCCTTAACTCAAAGAAGTTTTGGTTTTCTTCATTTAAATAATTGCTCTGAGGTGGGGCTGGGTTGAGGGGTTCAGGGTGCAGGCTGCCCCAGGGAAAGAGGACACTCCAGCCCTCTCTCACTGCAGCAGCTTGGGACCAGGTGAGAAGCATCCATCCATGGCCGATGCAGCTGCAGCGTGCACAGTTGAGGGAGGGGTACATGTCCCCCAGCTGGGGGACAGACAGACAAACAAACTCTCTGAAATACATAGGACAGGGGTGGCCAACCAGTTAGACACTAAGATCCAAAAGAGCTGTGGATAGTAGTGCAAAGAATCACACATCCCTCCACCAGAGCCAGGCACCCCCCCCCCACTCTAACCCAATGCTCTCCCCCAGGCACCCCCAGCCCCCCCACTCTAACCTAACGCCCTCCCCCTCCCTCTCCCCCAGAGCCAGGCATCCCCAGGCCCCTCCCATTCTAACCCAATGCCTGGGTCTCACTGGAGCGCCCACCGCCACAGCCACACACTTCTCCCTGCGGGAACTGGGCCACGTGCACAAAGTGGGCATGTGGCTCTGAACGAGCCGTAACCCTGAGAGCCGCATTTCTGTGAGCAAAGAACCGCATGCGGCTCAAGAGCCACAAGTTGGCCACCCCTGACATAGTAGATAGCTGTCCTTTTCTCCACCCCTGTCCCCTGCAGGCCCAATGGGATTATAGCTGTCCCAGTCCCCATTTCTGGCCCCTGCTGCCCCCCCACCCCCCATGGTCATTCTCTAGTATAACCGGCCCTCCCGCCAGACCCCTCCTTTTCCATCTGACATGAAACAATCACATTCCAGGCGCATCCCATTGTCCGAGCACAGCCAAACCCTGGCCTTGATTGACGTTATGATAAGAGGAAGCTGCCTAGCAAATGTGGTGGTCCTAGCTCTTACTGTATAGCAGGAGTTCTTGAGCCAATGGACTCACAGACGGAGGGACATACAGACAGACGCACATTTCTCAAACATGCAGTCAGATATTTTGAATTCCAGGCAGTTAACTGGGTTCAGAGAAGTGGGACACAAAGTGGATAACGAGTTTATGAGCTGAACTGGGTATTTAAAGAAAGTCTTCTAAGGCTCAAAGCAGTTTAACTTTCAATGAGAGAGCAAGCAGGACTGATAAACACATGGTCCGGGAGCTGCAAAGGGACTTAGTGTTGCTCTGATCATCATTATGGTTCCTAAGAAAACACAGGCACCGCACTGTGCTGCAAAGCATGCGTGAGGTTCTCAGGCACCCTGTGCAATGCATGGGGAAAGAGAGGTGCCTGAGAATGGAATCATGGGTGTGGGGTTTAATAGGCTCTGCCTGCCCTAGTGTTGCCGTGGCCACCCATTCCTCAGGCCCCCCTCCGCGCCCAGCATCTCCCCGCACCCAGGGAAGGACATGAGAACAGCCACACTGGGTGAGGCCAAAGGTCCATCTCGCCCAGCGTCCGTCTGCCCACAGTGGCCAGCGCCAGGTGCCCCAGAGGGAGGGAACACAACAGGGAATCACCGCATGATCCCGCCCCGTCGCCCATTCCCAGCCCGACACACAGAGGCTCGGGACGTCCTCCCTGCCCCGCCCGGCTAAGGGCCACTGGTGGCCCCAGCCTCCGTGCGTGCAGCTGGCTCTGTTGCCCCCTGCCCATGCCCTGGTCTGCACCACAGCCTGTGCCAGGGCGTGTCAGTGGGGTGGTCCCTGTCCCTTGGGGAAAGCACAGTGGGGCCAGACCCCAGAGAACAGCCCCCCAAAGGGCAAGGGGCACACAACAAGGGCTTGGGCTCCATGCCCCCTCCCCCCAGCCTGCTGGCTGTCCCCGAGTCCCGTCCCCACCTCTGGCCAGCGCAGCCCGCAGCAGCTGGGGCGGGTTGGCTAGGGGCGCGCTGCATGCTGGGAACGGTAGTTTCCCCGGCCCGGGGAAGAAAGCCTCAGGAGGGCCACGTGACTTCAAGTCCCAGCAGCCCCGGCGGGAGCTGCCGCTCGGCGCGCGGCGCATCATGGGAACTGTAGTTTCCTCCTCCCCCGCAGCGCTGCGGTCGGCTGGGGGCCGCGCGTTCCGCGTGGACTCCAACTCCCAGCGCCGCGCGGGACCGGCCCCCGCCCCGCGGGAAACCGCTATTGCGGGCGGGGTGTCCCCCGAACTAGCGGGGCTGCCGCGCGGGGCGGGGAGAAAGGCGGCAGCCGCCGGCCGGGACCAGCAGCAGCGCGAGGTGGGTGCGCGCCCGGCGGGGGGGCTGGGTGCGGGGAGAAGTGGGCGTGGGGGGGGCTGGGTGCGGGGAGAAGCTGGGCGCGCGGGGGGGCTGGGTGCGGGGCGAAGCTGGGCGCGGGGGGGCTGGGCGCGGGGCGAAGCTGGGCGCGGGGGGGCTGGGCGCGGGGAGAAGCTGGGCGCGGGGGGGCTGGGTGCGGGGAGAAGCTGGGCGCGGGGGGGCTGGGTGCGGGGAGAAGCGGGCGCGGGGGGGCTGGGTGCGGGGAGAAGCTGGGCGCGGGGGGGCTGGGTGCGGGGAGAAGCGGGCGCGGGGCGAAGCGGGCGCGGGGGGGCTGGGTGCGGGGAGAAGCGGGCGTGGGGGGGGGCTGGGTGCGGGGAGAAGCTGGGCGGGGGGGGGCTGGGTGCGGGGAGAAGCTGGGCGCGCGGGGGGGCTGGGTGCGGGGAGAAGCTGGGCGCGCGGGGGGGCTGGGTGCGGGGAGAAGCTGGGCGCGCGGGGGGGCTGGGTGCGGGGTGAAGCGGGCGCGGGGGGGCTGGGCGCGGGGCGAAGCTGGGCGCGGGGGGGCTGGGCGCGGGGAGAAGCTGGGGGGGCTGGGTGCGGGGAGAAGCGGGCGCGGGGGGGCTGGGTGCGGGGAGAAGCTGGGCGCGGGGGGGCTGGGTGCGGGGAGAAGCGGGCGCGGGGCGAAGCTGGGCGCGGGGGGGCTGGGTGCGGGGAGAAGCTGGGCGCGGGGGGGCTGGGTGCGGGGCGAAGCTGGGCGCGGGGGGGCTGGGTGCGGGGAGAAGCGGGCGCGGGGCGAAGCGGGCGCGGGGGGGCTGGGTGCGGGGAGAAGCGGGCGTGGGGGGGGGGGCTGGGTGCGGGGAGAAGCTGGGCGGGGGGGGGGCTGGGGCGCGGGGAGAAGCTGGGCGCGCGGGGGGGCTGGGTGCGGGGAGAAGCTGGGCGGGGGGGGGCTGGGTGCGGGGAGAAGCTGGGCGCGCGGGGGGGCTGGGTGCGGGGAGAAGCTGGGCGCGCGGGGGGGCTGGGCGCGGGGCGAAGCTGGGCGCGCGGGGGGGCTGGGTGCGGGGCGAAGCGGGTGCGGGGAGAAGCTGGGCGCGGGGGGGGGCTGGGCGCGGGGCGAAGCTGGGCGCGGGGCGAAGCTGGGCGCGGGGGGGGGCTGGGCGCGGGGCGAAGCTGGGCGCGGGGGGGGGCTGGGCGCGGGGCGAAGCTGGGCGCGGGGGGGGGCTGGGCGCGGGGGGGCTGGGCGCGGGGAGAAGTGGGCGTGGGGGGGGCTGGGTGCGGGGGCTGGGTGTGGGGCGAAGCTGGGCGCGGGGGGGCTGGGTGCGGGGAGAAGCTGGGCGCGGGGGGGCTGGGTGCGGGGAGAAGTGGGCGTTGGGGGGGCTGGGTGCGGGGGGGGGCTGGGTGCGGGGAGAAGTGGGCGTGGGGGGGCTGGGTGCGGGGAGAAGTGGGCGTGGGGGGGGCTGGGTGCGGGGAGAAGCTCGGCGCGGGGGGGCTGGGTGCGGGGAGAAGTGGGCGTGGGGGGGGCTGGGCGCGGGGAGAAGCTCGGCGCGGGGGGGCTGGGCGCGGGGAGAAGCTCGGCGCGGGGGGGCTGGGCGCGGGGAGAAGCTGGGCGCGCGGGGAGGCTGGGCGCGGGGAGAAGCTGGGCGCGCGGGGAGGCTGGGCGCGGGGAGAAGCTGGGCGCGCGGGGGGGCTGGGCGCGGGGAGAAGCTGGGCGCGGGGGGGCTGGGCGCGGGGCGAAGCTGGGCGTGGGGGGGCTGGGCGCTGGGTGCGGGGAGAAGCTGGGCGCGCGGGGGGGCTGGGTGCGGGGCGAAGCGGGTGCGGGGAGAAGCTGGGCGCGGGGGGGGGCTGGGCGCGGGGCGAAGCTGGGCGCGGGGGGGCTGGGCGCGGGGAGAAGCTGGGCGCGGGGGGGCTGGGTGCGGGGCGAAGCTGGGCGCGGGGGGGCTGGGTGCGGGGCGAAGCTGGGCGTAGAGGCATGCGGGGTGCTGGATGTGGCAGCTCAGGGGGCCGCTGCAGGGCTGGGCTAGGGGGCTGCCAGGCCCGCTGTGCTGCCGCTGCTCAGCCTGGGGGCGGGAGCTGTTTGTCTCCCCAGCGCGCTCTCCCCCGGGGCCAGCGCTGAGCTGGTGCCGGGCGTTGTGGTTTGGGGCGCGGGCTCTGGTGTCTCCTGTCCAGGGTGGGGGGTGGGTGTGTGTGTGTGACAGCAGCTCCGAAGGGAGGGGCTGGGCTTGCAGGGGTGGGTGGGTGCAGCCCCCTTCCCTTCCCTCGCCTGGCGGTGGTCTCGCGTGCAGGCTGTCTGCAAAGGGGGGTCTCGGCAGGCCGCACCTGGGGGGACTCTAAGCTGGGGGGGTCTGACTGGCTGCCAGCCCACAGAGGATTTGCAGTTCGGGTCAGTGGCTCGCCACATCCTCTTGGCACAAATTATTCCGCCTCCTGTCCCCCCCCCGTCCCTCCCCGCCACGATGCCTCTTGCTTTGGCTTCCTTTCGTGGCTCGGGGCGAGCCCAGCAGTCCTGGGGGCTGTCCGGGCGCGCGGGTCTCGTGGGTCCGGCTTGATCCCTGTGCGCGTTTCAAAGGCTCCTTGTCTGTGTTTCCACTTGTATTGGGGCCTTTGCTCCAGGCCCTGCCCTGGGCTGGGAGGGGTGCCCTAGATTAGCATGCTGGAGGGGCTTTGGGGCTTCTCTGGTATCCCCCATGCCTGCTGTTCCTCCGAGGGCAGCTCCTGAGCCGAGCCCAGGATGTGCTGGGGGAGGGTCGGGGGTCACCCCGTAGCACCGTGCTGCGAAAGGTCTCAGATCAGGCGGTAACGCAGGCAGTTGGTGCGACGTGCCGGGAGGAAGCGCAGGGGAGCCGGGCCGCGGGACGGAGTCGCTTTGTGTGGGTACGGTCTGTGGTGGTCTCTAGCTCGCTGTGATTCGGCCCGGGGCTGGTTTGCTCTGCATTTACTTGGCAAGCTGTCCTGCCAGACGTCGGCTGCAGATTGGCACTCTGGCGTTCTCTCCGTGCGCTCCCCCAGGGCCGGGGGCCCCTGGCCTTTGGGCATGGGGGCAGGGCAAGAACCTGGGCCTGGGGGCTGAATTGGGGGGCCTTCCGTTGCAAACTGTCTCCACGTGCTCCCTTCCTTCCTCCCTCTCAGCAGTGGGAAGGAAGGGAGCCTGAAGCTGTGGCCAGGGGGAAGGAGGGGGTCGTTCCATGGGGTACTTGCCGTGGGTTTTGCCCAGAATTGAAGTGCTCTACAAACCGGCAGACATACTCACGTGATCCCGGTTCGTTGGCTCACCGGTTCAGTGCATTGTTTAGCCAGTTCACCGTCCGGGATGCTGGAGCAGCCTTTGTCCGTGGTGGCCCCTCGTGGGCCCCGTGGCAGGCGGGGATTGGCTCCAGCCCTGCCGGTGAACCGTAACTGGTAAGGATCCCCCGTTAAAGGGTGAGGCTAGCCAGCTCACTGCTTCAGCCGTTACATCCCTAGTTACGAGGCCCCCCCGTCCTGTGTGTCGCCGACGTCGGGACCCCGCCGGCTCGGTTCTCCAGCCATAATTGTTTGTGGCGTCTCCCCACACCCTTGGCTAACTCACGTCTGGACTCTCCAGCCCCCCAACAGCGTTTCATGGCCCCAGCAACAGAGGTCGGCTCTTCTCCCTCCTGCTGGGGCTGAGTGGGCAGGCCCGTGAGTGGTGCGTGCACCTCACCTCGTGTGGCACTGTGGCGTCCGTCAGGCCCGGGGGGCGCCTGCCTCTCCTCCAAGGAAGCCCCCTGCTGTGTGCTCCCTGAGCCCCTGGCCAGTAAGCCCAGCTCTGATTTCTCCCTCTTCTCCAGCTGGGGGGGGATGAGTCAGTCTGTCCCTGGCTTTCTGTAGGGGTGCCTGCCCACCTGCCGGGCTCCCTGTGGGGCACCACCGCCAAGAAAGGCTCGGGTGTGCTTTCGAGGGCGCTGCTGCTATGTGCCGGTCTTCCCTCTGCGCTTGGGCCGCCGCCAGCCGAGGCGCGGACGGGAAGCCCGGTGTGGAAAGCGACGCAGCGTGCGGGAGGGAGCAGATTTCGTCAGGGCCAGATGTTCCGTCTGCAGCGGGGCTGAGGGGAGGAAGGGGAAAGGAAACTGTGAATCTTGTCATCTGAGACGGGCTAATCTCTACGGCTGTGTGGCAATGGCGTTCAGCCCTCCGCAGACCCGTTTGCGCAGTGTCTGCGGCCGCATGGCATACGCCGTCCGACCGGCATGCATCTTGGGCCCGTTGGCTTGGCACTAACCGTTCCCAGCTCTGCAGCCAGAGAGCCCCAAAGGGGAAAGGAAAGAGACTTAACAATGGGATGCAGCTGCCGGCATCCTAGATAACAGGATGGGAGCCCCGTCACCCACAGCCACCTGTCCCGCTGCACTCAAAATGCTGTCCGTCTAACAGGCCTGGAATTGGCAGCTTCCCAGCGTTCGGAAAGGCTCCTGCCAAGCGAAGGTGCTGGCGCCAGTCGGACTCTGTCAGCAGTCGTTAATTAGAATGGAAATCCGAAGCCCGGCTTCCATCCTGGTGTGGAGTCCGCTGCTTTCTGCCAGCTTCGCGTTGTCCCATCCTGCAGGGTCCCTGTGTGCACGGACCACCCTTTGGGTCGTGTGCATGGAAGAATCCTCGTAAGAACGGCCAGACCAATGGTCCACCTAGCCCAGTGTCCTGGCTGCCCACAGTGGCCAATGCCAGATGCCCCAGAGGGAGGGAACGCAACAGGGAATCCTCATGTGATCCCTCCCCTGTCACCCACCTCCAGAGAAACAGAGGCTAGGGACACCGTTCCCACCCATCCTGGCTAACAGCAGTCGATGGACCTCACCTCCATGAATGGACCTAGCTCTTTACTGAGCCCTGTTAAAGTTCTAGCCTTCACCACCTCCTCTGGTAAGGAGTTCCACAGGTAGAACATAAGAATGGCCAGACTGAGTCAGACCAAAGGTCCATCCAGCCCAGTACCCTGTCTGCTGACAGTGGCCAATGCCAGGTGTCCCAGAGGGAGTGAACCGAACAGGGAATGATCAAGCGATCTCTCTCCTGCCATCCGTGTCCACCCTCTGACAAACAGAGGCTAGGGACACCGTTCCTTACCCATCCTGGCTAATAGCCATTAATGCACTTCACCTCCATGAATTTATCTAGTTCTCTTTTAAACCCTGGTATAGTTGTAGCCTTCACAACCTCCTCAGGCAAGGAGTTCCACAGGTTGACTACGCGCTGTGTGAAGAACTTCCTTTTATTTGTTTTAAACCTGCTACCCATTAGTTTCATTTGGTGGCCCCTAGTTCTTATATTATGGGAACAAGTAAATAACTTTTCCTTATTCACTTTCTCCACACCACTCATGATTTTATAGACCTCTATCCTATCCCCCTTAGTCTCCTCTTTTCCATGCTGAAAAGTCCCAGTCTCTTTAATCTCTCCTCATATGAGACCCGTTCCAAACCCCTAATCGTTTTAGGTGCCCTTCTCTGAACCTTTTCCAATGCCAGTATATCTTTTTTGAGATGAGACTACATCTGTATGCGGTATTCCAGATGTGGGTGTACCATGGATTTATATAAGGGCAATAAGAGATTGTCCGTTTTATTCTGTGCACTGAGTGAAGAAAAACTTCCTGTGTGTGTGTTTGTTCCTTTCTTATGTTTTTTTAACACAGCCGGGCGGCAGCCTGGGCTGGCCTCCAGCTAGTAAGGAAAATTTGTTGCCTGCTGAGCTCGGTTCTGCAGCTGGCGTGTGTGCGTCTGCGGGCACTGCGGGGCTGTTTGTCTGGTGGTGATCACCTGAGTGGCTTGCTTTAATGACCAGGGATCTTCCGCTGGCCATGTTGGCTCCTGTGCCCTGCAAGTGAGTCCAGCTATTCCGCCCGGTGCATCCGCAGTAGGGATGTGATAGTGCAACCGTTGACACGGGGAAGCACGAGCTTATCGGTCACTGTAATGGGTACAAGCCGGTTGCCAGCCCCGCCTCGGCTGCTCTGAGCCTACGTCACCGGCTGCTAGGGACAAGCCAAAAGCATCTTTCCCTGTGAGTGCCGCTGTGTGCGGCCGGAGGGGAAAGCCCTCCTCAGCCCGGTAGAGCTGAGTTGGTCTTCGGTGGCTGAGCGGCTGCGCCCCCGAACTTGGCTTTTTTTGGAATGGCCTTTTAAAAGCCTTGTGCGCCTTAGGTACGTAGGATCCTGCCTTCCAATCCCGACTGGGCAAGGCTGAGTCTACCTCCAGCCGGGACCCTTGCTCCCCCGTCCCTGGCGCTCGCCGGCGAGTGACGGTGCTGGAGAGTGGGTTATGGGGCACAGGGCTGGGTGCTGTTGTAGGACACAGCTCCCCAGAGCAGAGCCTCCCTCAAAGGGCTCCAGAGCAGGGCTCCTCCTTCCTCTCCTGTGTGTGGAGCTGGGGCAGGAGGGACGGGCGCACAGAGGTCCGGGGATGTAGTCAGGGTGAGTGGGGGCAGGGAATAGATCTCTGTTCTCCTACCCCCCCCCCCAATCTCCTTTTCTAGTGCCACGAGCCCTTTAGCAGGCTCTGGCTGCTACGTCAGCTGGTGCGAGCGATCCAACGAGAGGCCCTTGCTTATTAAGTCCGGACGGCGCCTCGGCCGTCCTCTGGTCTAACAGGGCTAGGGGATTGCGCTGAGTAGTTCCTAAATAGGGAGACTTCCTCAGTTGCTCCTATGCAGTGCTTTGTTTGCCTGGCGACAGGGCCCAGGCGGCCCCGCCGTGGCCGGGCCCCCGCTGCGCTCGGAGCTGTCCATGCAGAACAGAGACGTGCAAGGCAGCGCTGTGGTCCTAGTTCCGTGTAAATAATTTCACGTGGCGGGTGTTTGCCCTGCCCCGAGCACGCTGGGCCCAACCTGGCTGTGGGCGCTTGGTTCTCCCACAGCACGAACATTAACTGGTGGTGCGGTGGGGGCAGCGAAGAAGAGGGGAAGTAGTTCTCTCGGGTCCCTCGATTTGCTCCCAGCCGTACGAGAAGGTACCCACAAAACAAGCGGTAGCGGCATGGAGACAGCCGCCCGTGGAGGGACGAGTCTCAGCGTCCCTCGCAGAAGCAGTTCCTAGCAATGGGTGGCCAAGCTGGCAAGCATGTCTCTTCTTGTCTGCGCTTCAGAGAGAGCCAATAAAACCAACGAGGAAATTGATCGGTGTCCGGTGCTCAGCTCAGCAAGGCCAGTCTCCCCTCCCCCCATCTCGTTTTCCTCGGATCAAGGCTCGCTCGTTCCCACCCTCCCTCCAGAGTCGCTTCCACGGCCCCAAACTGCAATTTCAGGTAAAAGCTTAGAGAGCTGGCCCTTTCCCACTGCTGCTGGGTAAATCCAGAGCTTGCGGCGCTGGCCAGCCGCAGTGAGATCTCTCCAGCCGGCGTGCGTTTCTGATGAGTCAGTCCAGCGCACGGCCCCTGAATTCCTCCCACCTGGCCGGGGGAAGCCAGGCAGGTTGGAAATCCCTGGCACAGAGCTTTGATTTGCTCTGGCCGGCTGTCTTCCCCTCCCCCTGCCAATGCTGTAGCTTGCTGCTTGTGCCTCTGCTGATCAGATGTGTGCGAGTGGCAAATGGTGTCGCCTCCTCTCAAAAAATATATATTGGCATTGGAAAAGTTTCAGAAAAGGGCAACAGAAATGCTGAGGGGTTTGGAACGGGTCCCCTATGAAGGGAGATTAAAAAGACTTAGACTTTTCAGCTTAGAATAGAGGAGACTAAGGGGGGATATGACAGAGGTCTATAACATCATGACTGGCAAGGGAAAAGTGAATAAGGAAAAGTGATTTACTTATTCCCACAATACAAGAACTAGGGGTCACCCAATGAAATGAACAGGCAGCAGGTTTAAAACAAACCCAAGGAAGTTTTTCATCACTCAGCGCGCAGTCAACCTGTGGAACTCCTTGCCAGAGGATGCAGTGAAGGCGAGGACTTTAACAAGGTTCAAAAAAGAGCTAGACAGATTCATGGAGGTTATGTCCATCAATGGCTATTGGCCAGGCTGGGCAGGAATGGTGTCCCTGGTCTCTGTTTGTCGGGAGGTGAATGACAGGGTGGGGGATCACGTGGTGATTCCCTGTTGTGTTCCCTCCCTCTGGGGCACCTGGCATTGGTCACTGTGGGCATCCAGGACCCTGGGCCAGATGGACTGTTGGTCTGACCCAGTCTGGCCGTTCTTATGTTCAAATGGGTGCTTGTGGCATGACTGGGTAGGAGCTGGTGGAGGGTCCCTGGCTGACGGCGTGGTCCCCCCTTTGGGGTCTCGTCCCCCTTTGGGGCAGAGGGCCGATTCAGTCTTTAAGGCAGGAGCGATGCAGACAGAGGGGGCAGGGCTGTGGTGGGGAAGCTATTCGCACAGCTCTGCGCCGGGGCCCCATTCATGGCGAGGGCAGGGCGTGCGTGGGACGCAGCAAAGCCACTCAGCCTGCCGGCATGCTGTCAGCGGAGCACACGGCGGGGGGGCCAGGGGACCCCTCCTGTTTGCAGGGCTGGCCCCTACCGATGGCCACGTGCGCTTGGTGGAGAACGTCCAACACCAGCCTGTAACTCCCTCGTGCTGCATCTCTCTGGGTGGGCGCCCCACGGCCACCGATCGCCCCAGGGGATTTCCTGGTGTCTGTGACGCTGTTACACGAATAGCCTGCAGCCGTGCCAAGAGTGCTCGTCGGTGTGGCTACCGCCCCCAGGCTCTGCATCACCGGGCTGGAGAAGGCCTGGCTCTGTTTTCCCTAGGAGGAGGCCTGGTCTCCGTGGCTAGGCCCTAGAGGGAAGGCTTGGAGTGGCAGCCGTCTGCAGACTCGGCCGTCTCTGCTCCGGTTCCTTGGGGTCTCGGACGGCAGGCTTGCCCCTCGGGGACTCTCACGAGGGCTGAGACTTGGCAAAAGTTGATCTCACTCGGAGAGGAGGGGGGATTTCCCCAGCCCTCCCCGGCTATTCTTCCCCTCCCGGGCGCGCACAGGATCCAGGAGCTGCCTGCTGCAGTGGAGTGAGATTTATTAATGTTGGTCTGTGGTAGCACATGGGCTAGGACTCCGCTGTACTGGGTGCTGTGCAAACCCGGAAAAAAGAGACGGCCCCGGCGCTTCTGCTGGACGGGAGAGCTTCTAGCTTTCGGAAAGGCGGCTGAGCCCCAGGCCGCAGCTGGATCCTTTCATGGAGCTGCTGCTCCAGTTCGACCGCAGGCTGCATCGTCCTCAGCATGACCAGAAGGAACCAGCCTTGCCGTGGTGCCGAGAGGGGCATTGTTGGCCAGATGTGCTTGGGAGCTTCAGTTTCTGATGCCACGGGTCCCTTGGGCTCCAGGGCTGGGCATGTCCCCTCGACATGCTGGAGGTGGCAGGTCCCAGCGTGCAGTGTCCGTCTCCAGGGGGTAGCCCGGCAGGGCGGTGTGTGCCGGGGCCTGTGGCCGACACTGGTTGCCCATTCTGAGCTACAGGTGGTCTGCGGGCTACCCACCCTGCCCCATGCTCGGAAACGGTGAACGGGCGTGGGTGGCGAGTGAAGCCTGTGCCCTGGGTCGGGGGGGAAGTGGCTGGCTGGCTGGCTCAGAGCGTTCTCCCCCTGCCTTGGCCTGCTGCGGTGCCTGGGTGTGCTGCTTCGGCCTGCAGGGCCTCCTCCTGTCTGAGGCGGCTCCAGCCCCCTGGGAACCGTTGTTAACCCACGTCCCTGCTCTTCCCAGTCCTGGTCTGTAACCTCCGGGAGCTGGCCTCCCTGGCGTGGGGCGAGGACAGGGAGTGGCGCACTCCCTGCCAGGCCTGCCCAGTGCGATGGGGGCACCCGGGCGGCTTCCTGCTGCGGGGGGTGCGGGGCGGGGGAGAGAAGCAGCTGCCCTGCCTGCCACCCCGTGGTCAAGCCCCTCCTGAGGGGCCATGTCACCTGGGCCCATCACTGCGCAGGAGCCCTCTCTCCCCTTGGCTGCTTTCTGGACCTAGTGCAGCATCGTTGGGGGGGGGGGGAGGGATGCTGCCTTCCCTTTGCACTCCCCCCCACTAGTGCACTTCAGCTGCATGCCTGGGGGCCCCCTGGGGAAGGGTCGGCAGAGCCGCTGCGCCGGGGAGTTTGCCCGCTGCCAAGGCTGCTTTTCCTGGATCTCGTGCGGGCAGGGCCTGCGTTACTCTTCCCCCCGCCCCCGCCGCAGAGCGCGACTCCTCCTGGAGCGCTTAGCGCCGATCCACCCAGCTCCGCAGCCGGGGGAGGAGACTGCGATGCGGGCGCCCCAGGCCTGGGCCGGCGGAGCCCTCTGGAGCCATGTGGCTCATTTACCCTGCCTCGCGGCTTCCGGGGCACCCAACGTGCGGGGCAGAGCTTGCTTCCCTCCGGAGAGGCACTGTCACTGAGCAGCTACCACCACCGGCTGGGAGTCGGGAGATCTGGGTTCTATTCCTGGCTCGGCCGGTGACCTCTCGTCTTGTGCCTCAGTTTCCCCTTTCAGGCTTTTATTTGTCTAGTTAGGCCGCAGGTTGTATCTTCAGCGGGGGAGCCCTAACCCTTACCCGCCACTCAGTGGTAATGGGCCTGCGAGGGAAGGCTTTTGTGGCTAAGCGACTGGCGCAGTCAGCGGCACAGAGGTTGCAAAGAGCAAGGACATGTTGGCTGTGTCTAGACTGGCCAGTTTTTCCGGAAAATCAGCCGCTTTTTCAGAAAAGCTTGCCAGCTGTCTAGACTGGCTGCTTGAATTTGCGCAAGAACACTGACGATCTAATGTATGATCGTCAGTGTTCTTGCGCAAATACTATGAAGCTCCCGTTCGGGCAAAAGCCCTCTTGCGCAAATGCTTTTGTGCAAGAGGGCCAGTGTAGACAACCCATTCTGGGTTTTGTTTTGCGCAAAAAAGCCCCGATGGCTAAAATGGCGATCGGGGCTTTCTTGCGCAAAAGCGCGTCTAGATTGGCACGGAAGCTTTTCCGCAAAAAGTGCTTTTGCGGAAAAGCATCCGTGCCAATCTAGATGCTCTTTTCCGCAAATGCTTTTAACAAAAAACTTTTCCGTTAAAAGCATTTGTGGAAAATCATGCCAGTCTAGACGTAGCCGTTAGGTTTAAATTCCTGCTCCCAGGAAGGAATGGCACTGACCCACAACTGCAGGGGAACAAACAAAACCACTGGGCGAGGCCATCTTCGCCTTGCCCCCTTCGATGCCCCCAGGGGAGTTTCTTCTAAATGCAAAGGGCCCCCCCTCAGGTAGGTTTAGAACCCAGGACCTTGCGGGGTGCGTGAGGAGCAGCTCCCGCTTGTGCTAAAGGAGTAATGAGGCTAGTGGGCGGCAGTAGTAGGCTGTTAACCTTGAGTGAACCGGCTACTGGAGTGCCCACATGAGCACTGTCGTTCTGTGCTGTAACTCGGCCGTTTGGGTGGGGCTGGAAGGTAGAGGGTCTAGCGCAGTGGTTCCCAAACTTTTTGGCATCACGCCCCCTTTTTGATTTTTGAGAAACCCTTACGCCTCCCCGCCCTCCCCCCCCCCCAAAAAATAGCAGTAAAACTGGGGTGGTATTGACGGGGGTGTGTATGGCTGGGTCGCCTCGCGCCCCCTCTGGAATTTCTTCATGCCCCCCAGTTTGGGAACCCATGGTCTAGAAGCTAAGAGTGGCCATTTTGGGTCAGACCTGGGGTCCCCCTAGCCCAGGGTCCTGTGTGACCGTAGCCCGTGCCAGACGCTTCCAAGGAAATGAACAGAACGGGGCAATGTGAGAACGCTGTGACAGGGGCGTTTGATTCCATCGTAACGATGAATCATTGAGGAGCACAACACAACTGGCCGTGGTCTGAACGCCCTCGCCGTCTCAGATGTCCCGTCCCCGTCTCAGAGCCCCGGGGAAGCAGGCGACGGTGCTAGATCTTGGGGAGGAATCGGATTACAACAGCGTCCGTGTGAAAACTTCACGTCGTCCACATACGCTCATGGCGCGCATGCCAGCGAGAACAATAGGGGAGGCAATTACTGCCTGGCAGACGCGGGGCTCGCGGGTGAGTAGTGACTTGAACTGTTGTGAAAACTGGAGCGCGCGCCAGAGGTTCATTAACTCTTCCCACGCCAGGGGATGGAACGAGATACCCGGCACTTGGGAACAAGCTAACCTAGCTGATCGGGGGAGGGCTTCCAAACGTGGCCCCTCTTCCCCCCACCCCCTCCGAGCCTTTCACCCCTTTGTTCCTCACCTCTAGGCTGGGGAGCTGAGGCACAGAGATATTAAGAGAGTTGTCCAGGGTTACGCTGGAAATATGTGGCAGAGCAGGGAGTTGGCAGCCGTCGCTCTCCAGGTCCCAAGCTAGCACCCGAAGGTTGGGACCATGCGTCCCCTTGGGGGCGGCCCCCCGGCGGGTGGAAACGCGCACAGCGTTGACCTTGGTGTTGCTATCCCGATGGGCCGCCGCTGAGAGTCGACTCCTAGGAGCCCTGGTCATAATGCATGGCCAGTGGTGTCGCCCCCGGAGGGGTGAATTGGGTCTTGTGCTCGGCCCTTTTAAAGCCGCCCCGCCCCCCTGCTGATGGGCGAGGGCGTGGACAAGCTCTGGCCTGCGTGAGCCGGGAGGGTGCTGAGCCTGGGCTGGCTTCTAGCACTCCGGGGCTGGGGCCAGCTCGCTGGCGCCTCTGGAATGCAGCTGAGGAGGGGGTGGAGATCGGCCACCTGCCAAGGGAGGTGGCCCAGGCCAGAGCAGGAAATCAGGCTGCAAAGCGGAGGCCCAGGGACTCAAACCGAGCCGACAGTGGCGTCAGGCTGCCCACCCGTGGGTGCTCCTGCATGACGACGTCCCTGCCCGTTCTCCGCCCTGGAGCACCCACAAGACTGGCCGTGGCTTCAGCCGGCAGTGGGGGGCCGGCTTCCTGTGATGATCCTTGTGGGTTCAAGCCCCCCGCGGATGGCGAAGAAACTCTGCACCTGGCTTGGGCCATCGTGTCTGGCAGGATGACCAGAGGCCCCAGGGTGCGCTGACCGGCCCCCTCTGCAAGGGTGGGGGGGGCGGTCTCTGAATCATGCCGAGGTGGTGGGGGCGGGGAGGGGGAGGTGCCACCAGACGTAGGAAGAACCTCAGGGGACGTCTCCGTTCTCCAGGACCGGGTGTAGCAGGAGCTGTCCCCGCTGACCCTCAGGGCATGGGACTGACGTGGGCCGAGGGCGGAGGAGGCTGGTCCTCTTGCCCCACTGGGCCGGGTGCCTCCCACCTCTGCTCAGCGGTGCCGGTTTGAGCTGGCATCTGTTGCTCCCGCCCCGGAGCAGGTGGGGACGGGATTCTGGCCTGTCAGCCGGCAGGGGCAGCTGTGTCTTCCGACCCCCACGTGGGCCGGCGAGGCAGCTTCTCTGGGACTGGGGCGACGCACAAAGAGGCTTTGGGCCTTTGGATCCCCGAAAAAGTCTCCCTCCCAACTCCGCCCGCAGCGGAGGGGCCGCCTGGCGTCGAAGCCCAGCCCAGGCCTCGGGCCGTCTGGCTCTGGCTGGGTGCTGCTCAGAGGAAAGGAAATGGGCCGTGTTCTGTCCTGGGCTGGCTTTGGCTGCTGGGCTTCACAGAGCGTTCCTCTGGGTAGGTCTCCTCCGGTCTCCTGCTCCAGACGGGTCACGAGGTGTGTGTGTGGGGGGGCCCACGGGGCATCCCGGCACAGCGTGCAGGCTGGCGCTGGAGCCCGAGTCTGACTCCTGCCTTTGCTGCTAACCCCAGTGAGTTGCGCCTCCCGCATCCGTTTCCTCCTTGGTCACCGCGGGGAAGCTCTGGCTGCGTGGAGGCTGAGATTCTGAGGGTGTCCCAGGAGATGCGCTCGGGCGGGCTGCATGGGCTGCCCGGCCCCCTCGTGGCTTCATGCAAGCCGCCCGGCCCTCCCTTTCAGGTCCCGCTAACCCTGGGCCTGCTGCCTGCGCTCGCGTGTGTGGATCGGGTTGGAATAAAGGGCCCCAGGAGTCAAGTAGCTAATGTCAAATGAGGTTCGGGGTTTGGCATCCAGAGACGCCGGCCTGCTTCCTAGGGCAACTGCACCCCTACGCATGAGGGCTGACGCTGTAGCTGCGCAGCGGTTAATCGATAAGCCTGGGCTGCTCCCCTGCAGCAGAGGCAGCAACGTGGGGGTGGTAGCCAGCTCCCCGGAGCAGGGCTGCAGGCTGGCGCCGACTGCGGTACGGGTACGGGTACGGGTACCCATGTAACCACAGAGGGTTTCTAACGGTTACCTGTTAACACAGTTACCTGCATTTTAACATCCCTACGCAGCATCCATTTGACCTGGCCACTGGAAGACGGGCTAGATGGACCTTGGATATAGCCGTGCTTATTAGATGCCAAAAAAGGCAAAACAATTAAAGCAGTAAGTCGGGTTCGGTTTTAACCTGGGCGGGGACGGGACGGCTAACGGCCCCCTGGGCGTGCAGAGGATGTGCCTTCGTCCTGCCCAGGCCTGTCGGAGCCGCTGTGCCCGGCACCCCCCCTGCCTGGTCCTGGCGATGGCTGCAGGTGCTGCCCCCCCTCCCCCGCTTACATTCTTACCCCCTTATCTGTCCATGGGGTGCGGGGGGACCCTGTAGCCCTCAGCGGGAGTGCTGGTCACTCGCTGCTCCAGGCTGGGACACGAGCCACGGCTGAGGCATGGGCCAGGCCCCGGGGCTAGCGGGGGAATTGCTGCCCGCCAGGCAGGCAGCGCTACTGGCAAAGCCCCTGCAGCAATGAAGGTCGCCTTTGCAGGTGGAGGGGGGGCTCAGCTGGCACCCTGTAGCCAGGTTGTCTGCTCCGTCACGCTCCTGCCGAGTGCCCAGGGGTGGGGTGCATGGCTGGCTCTACCCTGTGCCGGCTGGCAACATCCCTCACGGGGCCGTTCTCTGGCCGGGTGGGGTGCATCAGGCTGTGGGCTGAGCCGGAGGGAGCAGCGGGGAGCTCTGACGAGTCTCCAGTCGCCACCGAGTCGGAGTTTCCTCGGAGCATCCATCTTCCCAACCCACCTGGGAGGCAGGAGGGTGCAGTTCTCCCCGTTGCTCAGATGGGGAAACTGAGGCACGGGGCAGGGCAGGGAGTGAAGCTGGGTCTCGGGCTTGCTCCTGCCCTTTCTTTGGGGCGTGGGGCTCCTCTCTGGGAGGAAGGGCGTGGTGGTACTAGCCCCAGCCTGGCAGGACTGAGCCCAGTGTGATGTTCAAAGGAGCAGGCCCGCACAGGGTACCCTGAGGGTGCTGGGCCAGGGGGTTGGGAGCCCTTGCCAGTGGCGGGAATTGTCCGTGCCTTGTTCCCCAGCAAAGAGAGGTGCACACGCCCGCTGCCAGGGGTCCCCCCCCGAGAGTGCCCGTCAGTGTCTGGGTTTGGAGTCGGACCACGGGCAAGCAGCCTGCTGGGATTCCCCTGCGTCGCCCTGGCCAGGTGCCTCTGAAATCCGGCCGGTTCGCCGCCCTGGGGACGTGGCAGGAGCTGTGACCTCTGAAAACGCCTCTAGGTAAAGCCGGGGCAGCATCACTGTCTCCCGGCCTCTTGCTTCCCTCTCTGTCTGGCTGCGAGTGCAGTGGGGTGCTGGCACTCCGGGGTGTGCCAGGCTAGCACCCCAATGGGCCAGGCTCCAGGAGAACAGAACCCTGCCCCATGGCAGCCTTGCTGGCGTGTGTCCCCCCGTCCTTGTGCTCACGACTGGCTTCCTTCTGACTCCCGGACGGCCAGCCTGCTCTGTCTGCTGGGACCGCTGCCCCCGTTGGGAGCCTTGGGGTTCGGTTCCATGCAGTGCCACGCCCCAGCGGGGCCAGGGGGAAGGGCACCGCTTCTGCAGCGTGACCCACAGCTGTTGTTTTTCCCCAGCTTGGGCGCCGAGCCACGGCTGATCCGTCACATGCTGGGATTTTACCAGAGCGCTTTATCTCTCCCCTGCCCCAGCCTGCCCACCCACGTCCAGCAGTGCCTTGTGATGAAGGACGAATGGGGGAGCTCACCAGCCCCTACGTCCATCGAGCATGGGAGAACAGAACCCACTGAGATGGGGGATTTGCTGTGTCTAACCCCCCCCCCCCCCCAGCAAGCTGGCTCTCCTTTTAAACCCCTCCGGGGAGGACATATCCGCAGCCTGCCTCGTCCTTCCCACTGTCCTGCTGGTCCAACTGCTAGGAAGTTATTCCTACCAATTAATCTGAACCTGTAGGGCCTAGTTTGAACCTACTGCCTCTTGTCCTGCCCTGTGGCAAAAGAGAATGACGTTTCTTCCTCCTTTTTTATGGCAGCCTTTCAAGTATTGGAAACTGCAGTATGGCCTCCTCCCCTCGCCTCTGTTCCAAAGTAAACATGCCCGACTCTTTCAGCGCTTGCTCAGATGGCTGCGTTACCGCTCTCTGTTCCTCTGTCACCCGCCTTGGGAGCCTTGCTAGTTTCTCCACGCCCTTTCGAGAGGTGGGTGACCCACACTGGACACACACTACTCCAGCGCCAAGTCGAGAGGTTTCATCATCTCACGGGAATGGCAGCCAGGAATTTGTTTGCAACAGCATTGCATGTCTGACTCCCGTTGGGGCGGTGATCCACCAGGACCTCAAGCCCCTTCTTGGAAATTCTGCTGCCATACAGCGGCCTCCGTTCCACATCTGTACGTCTGGCTGTTCTTCCCTAGGCATAGCCCCTTTGGCGCTGCTGAATTTTGTTTCATTGTCCTATAGTTCTCCAGTTTATCAAGGTCCCTCTGAATTCTAGCTCTTGTCCTCCAAAGTGTCGGCCATTCACACCCTCCCCCCAGCTTTGCATCCTCTGCAAATAGAGAGCCGACTGATCTAATTCCTGCATCCAGGTCATTAGGAAAGGTGTGGTACAATGCCGGACCCAGAGGAGATCCCTTGTGGGATCACTCAAGGCTGCTTTCCCATCTGGCGATATTCCGTTCATCGCTGCTCTTCATTTGTGGTTGTTCTAATCAATTAGGTATGTGCTGAATGGGCTTTCTGCCAAGCCTGCGTTTCTCTAGCTTACTTACCACAATGTCATCTGGGACTGGGCTAAAAGCCTTGCAAAACTCCGGGTATGTTACGCCTACCACACTCCCCTTACCCACCAAACCAGTTACCTGCCACAGAAGGAAATCAAGCTAGTTTGGCACCAGAGCCAAATACAGAGGTGACGTAATGTTAATGCGTCCCAGGGCCCTGTTCAGCTGATTGTCCACCACGACCCCCCAGGATAGAGCCCCCGTCCTTTAGGTAGGGTCTACACTCCTTGTTCTTGGATGTTTTCGTTTACAGTTAGCCACGTTCAAACCGGTGTTCCCTGGGAGCTGGGCACTTGTGTGGCTGCACCGGAGAGATTCAGATGCTGATTTGCAGTGTGCCCACAGCCAGGTTTTTCTGTTTCTGTGGGTGGGCACATTTGCACATGCTGCGGCGCACATAAATTTATTCCACACGTGGATGGAAAAAGTCTGCCCAGGGATGAAAGATTAGAGGGAGCATTGGTCATGACATCAGAAGGGTGAGGTCCAATCTTTTGCTTTCCGAGTCTGCCTTCTTCCATTATAGCTGTGCATTCTCTCATTCGCATTCCGATAAGGTAGTTTATGATCCTCTATTATAATTCATCTGCTACAAAGCTTGACTGATATTTATACTTGCTCCTTTCCTTTCATCTTTCTTGAAAGAACACAGGTAACTTATTCCTAAGCTTTCTGTTAAATGACACCCGTGCAGGCGATAAGATAACCCTTGTCCTGTCTGTCCGTCACTAATGCCGAATAGAAATAGTTTATTCATCTTTGTGTAGTCACTCGTTTATTACTGGAATGCCATTCTCAAGTAGCCCCTTAGATCGTGGGTAGCTTGGACTTGCTGGGACGTGTTTGAAATCATGCGCTATGATCCAACTTTTATTTAAATGCTTGACTGTGAAACTGAGATCCACTATCGGCCGTGATTATATTGGGAATGCCACACCAGGCAAAAGTGGACTGCATTGTACTGGACTGTTTGGCATGTGTGGTTTTTATAGTGCAGCTGTTTCAGGAAAATGTGAAAAATAATCAAGAATGGCAACATCTGCATGTCCTTTACATATTCAAATCGCCCTAGCCCAAGGTCTTAGGTTTTCTTGGACAAATGCCATCTGTTTAGCATGTTCACATTGCTAGGTTTTCGACATGTCACTTTCTTTTATACCATCCTCTCTGTTTTGCTTCATTTGTGACCAATATAGAACTTCTCTTGCTCTGCACTTGCGTTTTTCTGTGCCTAAATGTTCCTTGTGTGCGCGTTTCAACATCTCGCCGATTAACCTTAAAGGAACTGCCATTCTCTTCCTTGGCACAGAATCCCTGCAGTTACTGGGAGGCCCTTGAATACCTTGATTTATATGGCGGGGATGCACTAAAAAGTGCTATTGTTTTTCAGTAGCTGAAATAACCCTTTTGTAAATTCTCATCCTGCCTCGTTGCTTGCGCAATTGCTTCCGCTATGTGTTCGCGTGTAGGAAACAATTTACCTGCCTCTCCGCGTGCTGGATCATTTTCTCAAATTACATTGATTACAGCAGAAGCTTTAAAAAGAGACTCCAGCCACAATGATTTGCCTGGCTGATGTTCTAATTTTAAGTCCTATAAATACAGTAAGTCTGTCATGTTTCCGTTTGAAGTATTATTGACTAGAGCGTGAACTATTTCTGCCAGCGCAGCGCTAGCCTCTGTAAATACGTGAATTGTTTTTGTGCGCAAAAACCAATGCTAATCTAATACTATCCTATATACGGGGGTTGGCAGCCTTCCAGACCCCTGGGCGAGATGGGGGTGGGCAGTGCCATGCTCCTGGAAGGGGCGTGGCCTTGAGTGGAAGGGGCGGGGCTGAGGGCAGCCAGTGCGGCCCAGAACACACCACTCCCCTTCCCCCCAGCCAGCCTTTTAGCCCTGCTCCGAGCACGGTGATTTAAATGGCTCAGGGCTGCAGATGCAGGGAGCCCTGGGCCCAAGGACAATGCCCTCCCGTTGCTGGGCCTGCACATAGTTTTAATATCCGAGCTGTTTTTATTAGTTGCTTGAGCTGCTTAAATTCCTGATGCCGACAGTTCCCCTCGCCACTGTAAACCTAAGCAAGGTAAAGCCCTCAAAATATGATGGGTTTTTTCCCTGCTGGGTTCTGTATTTCCCCACAGAATTAAGCACTGCCCAAAACGTCTAATAATCCCTAACCTTCTGGGTAAGCATCTCACCGCTGGCTTGTATCCGCGGTGGGGCCGCCTGCGCCCCTGACGGGTCCGTTTTTCTTCTTCTAGATCTTTTCATTCTTTCCCTTTAAATTTACATTTGTAAACTTTTGCTTGTACTTCAGTCCCGCTGTTTGGCTCTAGACAGTGCTTTGGTTAACCTCTTGCCGTGCTTTTCCAACGGTCTTCCCCGTAGCGTTACATCATCGACTCATACTCCCGTACCGCCTCTGTGTTCAAACATCTTTTGTAGGGCTCTGTCAAAAGCCTCTGGCGAGGAACGTCAGCCGGAAAAGGAATATTTTTCAACTAGTGACAGCCAAAAGGTGTGTGAAACCTACTTAGCATTTGACTTTCTTGCTCTGCTGCTGTTTGCCAAAATCCGACCGAGGCATCTAAAGAGGAAAAATATCTTGTTCCCGACGTTTGTCTAAATATTTCTTTCCTTGTACATATTTAACATGTCCCCTTTTAACATTCATATGTAAATCCTTTTGGGAACTAAACGTAACGATCTATTTTTTTTCTACTATTACTAATGAATTCACCCACTCAGCCAGCTCTTCCAGTTCCTTCAATTGTATCTAATTAACGAGCAAACCTTTCAAATGCCTTTTGTCCCCAGGTTCTTAAAGTTAAAGGTATTTGTCTAGTTGCATGTACAATCACTGTCTTTTGTTTCATTTAACTCTATTTTCTATCCAATTCCCCCATCTGTGAATAGCTCGGTAAATTGGTGTTCTATTTCTAAGGGTTCCGAATCCTGAAGCGTCGGAATTGAAACAATTAGATGTAGTGCCAAATGTGTTTCTAAACCTACATGAGAAATGCCTTGTCCATTTCAGATAGGGTTGCCAGGTGTCCGGTTTTGAACCGGACAGTTCAGTATTTGAGCTTTCTGTTCAGGAAACAAATTGAGACAATAGAAATGAGACAATAGAACTGTCCGATATTTTCTAAATAAGATATAATGTAGATTGTGATGTCATGTCAAGTGTGTCCGGTATTTTTGTTGAAACCATCTGGCAACCCTAATTTCAGAAAAGAGAAGATTTATACAGCAGTGAAGCTGGAACTGCCCCTCACTCAAGGTAGTTTCCATCATATAGACCAGTGGTTCCCAAACTTTTCAGCATCATGCCCCCTTTTTGATTTTTGAGAAACACTCACGCCCCCCCCCCCCCGCCCCAATAGCAGCAAAACTTGTTGAGCAAAAAAAAAAAAGGAACTGACTGGGGCAAAAAACAACTTGGGGGGGGGGGGGGGGGGATTGATGGGAGGGGCTGGGTTGCCTCAGGCCCTCCCTGGAATTTCTTCACGCCCCCCCAGCGGGGCAAGCCCCCCAGTTTGGGAACCCATGATATAGATCATATTGTTCCCCGCAGCAGTTGTCATTAACGATGACCTGTGATTTACGAATTTCCCCAACAGGCGTATTTTCACCATTATAAGTTTGTAAATTAATACATATTCTTGTTTTACTTAATTCTTTTGAAGTTACATTGGATTGTGCACCTGTGTCTATTGCATGTGAAAGAAATGTTCTGTTCGCCTCATTGTCCACCACTCCTTGTAGGTCACAAAGTGATTCTTGTTCCTGAAAATTTCGAAACAAGATTTGTCGGTAATGGCAGGGCTACTTGTTTCTCTTCTCTGAGATTTTTGAATTTTGAACAAAAGGTGACCCTTCCCCCCCCACCCCCAACACCACTTCAGTATGTAGACTTTTTGCAAAATGGTTGGTTGTTTTAGATATCGCAGGTTTTGACCATATGCGGGAGATTGTCTGGGTTGGTGCCTCCTTCCATGTCTAGAACATTCTTTTATATGCTCACATGTTGTCATTTTAATAGTTTCACTCTGTTTTCCTCCATCATCATTTTTCTTACTCATCCTTATTAAGTCTGCGTTCACATCAGTTTGTTTTCTTTCCAAAATGTGCAATTGTTAAGTTCAGCAGTTTGGCAAATTCTCACTGCTTTAAGATGTAGGCCTGGCTGTTCTAACAGTCTTTTTTCTCACATAAACAACGAGGAGTCCTGTGGCACCTTATAGACCAACAGATGTATTGGAGCATAAGCTTTCGTGGGCAAAGACCCACTTCGTCAGATGCATGTCGTGGAAATATCCAGAGGCAGGTATAAATATGCAGGCCAGAATCAGGCTGGAGATAATGAGGTGCCTTAGTGAAAGAGGGGACCGGAGATCAGGGGGCGTGTTGCTAGCGTCAAGGCTGCTCTTGCAGATCTCTCTGCTGGGCTGTGGGTTTCCAGGCTCCCCTGGGGAGGGCCGTGGAACGAGGATTCTGCCCTTGCCGACCTGACCCCCCCATAGATCCATTGTAGCCCATTTAGGGGTGTCTTTCAGGCGGGCTGGATTAGCCCATTTGAAAGGCTCCATGAACTCTGGGCCACGTCTCACTTTGGGGCCTCTGTTAGGAAAAGTAGGAACCTTCCTCTTGATCATGTTTTCCTCCACAGTCGGGAGCAACATTCACAGCCTCACCTGCCCCCTGCAGCTAGTCTTCCCCCAGACGCCCCCCCAAGAAGCCTAACCCGCCCGGCGTCCCAGGAACCTGCGTCTGGCTCTCCCCACCCATTCACCAGGGACAGCTCCGTGGCAGGGGCTGAACTCTGCAGGGATGGGCGGGAGGACGGGGCCCTATGCGAGAGGACTCGGGTCGCCAGCGCTGTCTGCCTGGCACCTTTTGGCCCTCGTGAAATGTTCGCTCTGCTACGTAAATCTCAGCTATTGCCTGATACATCTGTTTGGTGCACACGCTGCTCAGCAAGGTCGTTTGCCAGGTGCATCCTGCCCGAGCCGGCTGCAGACAGATGTGACTTCCGAAGAGAAACCACGTCCTTCCTCTTTGGCCATGGATGTTTCTGCCGCTTGCTCAGGAGCTCTTCCCCGCTGTGATAACTCTCTGGCTCCGCCACCTTCTCTGGCCCCCAACTCCAGCCTTTGATTCCTGCTTCGCTGATGAAAACTTGCGGCCAACTATTGCCCTGGTGGGGTTGCCTTTGGAGATTTGAAACGGGGACTCCCGGATCAGAAAGCAGGAGCCTCCTCGGCCTGGCCGGTAGGTGGAGACCAGTGGCTCCCAACCATTTGTCACATGCGATCCCTTTGGAAATGGCGAACGGGGATGCAGACCCCTTTGGAGCGCTTTTGTCTGTCTACACGGTTCCATTCCGCTCAGGTTTCAGTCTGTCGTGTGCGGGCCCCGTGGACGTAGCCTGCAGATCCCACCACAGGCTGAGAAGCTGTCGGAGACCCCCCGACCTCAGGCCATGGATTGCTACTAGAGGCAGACAGCAGGCTGCATGGCTAGCCTGGGTTGTGTGACTTGCATCGTTAAACCAAAAGGTAGTTTGTGTTGATTTGTTAAAAGGCACCTGCCTGGACACTTGGCGCCAGCTGGAGTCACCTGCGTTTGCGGCAGGCATTTCACCTGGCTTTCTTGGGTCAGATCTTTAGCCTCGGTGAACTGACCGTGGGCTAGAAGGTCAAGAGCAGCTCTCCCTCGAACTCTTTTCCTTGTCCCCGCGCCCCCGCTATTAAACGGAGCTCGAATGAAAATCGCACCTGGAAGAGAAACTAAGAAATAGTAAAATAGCCAAGTCTTGCGCCATGTCGCAACCTCCAGTCACAGTGGGGAAACACGCAGGCAGACTCCCCACCGCTCTGCCCCGCGCGTCGCTTGCAAACGCTTGAATCTGTTCAAATGTTAGGTGTGAAATTTCATCCCAGCCTCGGTTTAAGTGGCGTCTCGGCGCCCAGAAGGCTTTTGTGCTGGGTAACTGAAAGGAGGCCACTCGGCTTTTAAGCTTCATTGTTTGTTTGTTGTTGTCGGTTTTTTTTTTTTTTTTTTAAGACAATTTTTCCCCCCAACATTTGGCTCTTCTCCCAGGTGCCCGACGTGGCCTCGCCAGTCGTTAGGGGCCTGATCCAGCAGAGCACTTGGCGTAACGTTGCGCGATCGCCGGACTGACGCGCTCACGCCTCAAGCAGAAGCTCACGGTGCTGGGGTGGGCGGGGGTTACTCAAGCGTCCCGCCCCGAGCCTACTTGCTCGAAGCGATGAGCTGCACGAGCCGTTCCTACACTTGGATCCAGCTCCTTTGTGCGACCTTTACATTCTCCCCCCAGGAAGCCGTCTACTTCCTCTCCCCGCCACGCTTTTGGCAGGGCTGCAGCTTTCCCTCCCGAGCATGCCTAGCGGATTTATCTCTGTTTGCTTTCCCAGCGCAGCTTCCCCTCCGCGTGTGCCGCAGCCGTTTCCGGTTGGGGTTAGAAGACGCTCGGTCGTCGCTTTTTAAAAACAGGCTGGCAGTGCGGTTGGGCTCCCAAGCAGTGAGAAGAGTCCAGGTGGGTGAGGGGATCTCTCCAGCCCCCGTGGCGTTGGGAAGCCACCTTGTGAGACCCCATCCTGTGACGGGCAGCTCGTGTCTCGTCTTGCTGCCCTGGGAAGCCAGTCCTCACGGCTGCTGTGTCGCCTGGATCTGTCGCCTGGCCCGTCCCTCTGTGCGCCCTGCGGTGGAGCTGCAGGAGGGCAGGAATCTGTAGGGTCCAGGCAGCCTTTCCTTCTCCGAGGTTTGCTCCTCGCTGGGCAGGGGCGCGGCGCCTAACGGACAGCGCTAGTGAGGCCGCAGGGCGAGCAGTCCGGCAGGGTGTGGCTGGCCACGCGCGGGGGAACAGTTAAGGCTTGGCCTGGTGAATGGTTACCCAGTTGGCTCTGCTGGGCGGTGCAAGGTCTGTCCAAGGGACACTGAGAATGTTTGGGTTACACAGGTGGGCATGGGGGTGGGGCAGAGAGATGAGAGCCGCATGGGGCTCCCAGCGGCAGGTGGCATCTCTGCTTGGCTCGACTGGTCTCACCGCAGCGGTACCTGGGGGCAGGCCTACCCCGGGCGGAGCTCTCTGAATATGAGATCAGTCCGGCACCGGCAAGGACAGGACAAAGGTGTGGAACGTAACCCAGCATGCGGGACTCTTTTGTATATCAATTAACAAGCTCCATAATGCTTTGGGAGCGGCGGGGGGGGGCGGGCGTTTTATCTTCATCTGACGGGTGGGGAAACTGAGGCGTGGCGGTGCAGTGACTCCCCTGAGGCTGCCAGCAAGTTGGGAGCAGAGCTGGGACGGACAGAAACTCTTGTGCGTGGTCCCTGGAGGAGTTTTCTTTTGGGCTGAGGAGGCACGGAGGAACTCAGTCGTCGTCTGCACCCCCTGCTTGGTCCCTGCCCGGACTCAGGCTGCTGGGTTGCAGAGGGCAGGGGCCATATCTAGGCCAGTCCAGGCAGCTGGCGGCTGTGGCATTTCCCTCCCGGGCCCCTTTGAATCACTGGGCCCTGGGCAACCACCCCCTCTTTTCCCCCCTTCCTTCCGTGGGGGTGGGCCTGGTTAGTTGTGGGGAACCCTGTGTGTAGAAAGGCCATAAGGGCCGCTGTGATCTACTCTGACTGGTACCACACGGGCTGGAAACCTGCCCCCAAATCATTCCTAGATACGAGATCTTTTCAGAAGAGCATCTAGTGCTGGAGAAGCCCCCCCACCCGGCCCTTGGTAGGCTGTGCCAATGTTTAATTACCCTCACTGTTAAAAACGGGCGCCGCGTTTCCAGTCTGAATTGATCTAGCTGCCACTTGCAGCCCTGGGACGGTGTCCGACCTCGCTCTGCTGGACTGAAGAGCCTGGCCTTAAGTATCTGTCCCCGTGTTTGATACTCGCCGGGTGCGATCCACTCGTCCCGTAACGTTGTACGGTAAATTGAGCTCCTGGAGTCTGCGTCATGCATGTTTTTCTGACCCTTTCGGCTCTTCTCTGACCCCTCTCCAATGTAGGAACATCTGTCTTGAGTTGTGGGCACCAGGACTGGGCACTATACCACCATACAGAGGTGAAATAACCTCTCTACAGCAACTCAAGAGTCCCATTTATGCGTTCCCAGCTCCTGCTAACCCCGGTGGCGCCAAATCTTGCCTGAACAGCGGGCAGTTGGGATCAAGGTCAGATGTCTGTGGTACTTCCCTTAGAGTGAGTGAGTGTTGCATTCTCTGCCTAGCAATCAAACTCGGAAGGCATGGAGGGTTCCTAATATAGGACCTCAAGAGAGCAGAGATGGAGTTGAAGGGCCGGGGGGCCATTACAAAAAATGGAGAGCTCTTTATTCGATGGAAGAGGATAAAGGGAAACAGAACAGTCTACAAACGTTCAGTCGGGGAGAATTTCTGGATTTTGGTGTATACCTTTGTTGCACAAGTGAGGCCAAATGGTAGGGTTGCCAGGTGTCCCGTTTTCGCCCGGACAGTTCAGTATTCGGGTCTCCCCGTCCTGTAAAAAAACCCCAGAAAATACGGGAATGTGAAATGTCCGGTACTTCCTGTTTCCCTCAGACGGAAGTCTGGCGGGGACAGATTTCCCCTGGTGGGGGTGGGGGAGTGAGGAGCATGGAAACGTTTAAAGGTGCAGTGTTTTTTTTTTTTTTTTTTTTTTTTCCCTTTCTCAACCAAGTTTGCCATGTTCGGGATTTTTGGTTGAAAGCATCTGGCAAGCCTACCAAATGGCCCAGACTCACAAGTTAATCAGAGAGTTAATTATTGTAAATCGGCCGGGGGGGGGGGGGGGCGGAATCCCTAATGATAAAGCTCATGGAGGTCTTGGCCAAAACAGCCTCTCCATGAAGGCTTGAGATGGAATGACCAGATGGTTTCCAGGCTGTGGAGAGCCTGATCAAGATGGCCTCCTGGGATTTTGTTGGACTCGAAAGCAAATCTCAGGATTTGGACAGTGGGAGTTATCCATCCAATCTGCTTTGATTTTCCTCCAGGAAACTTGGCTAGCCGTGAAGGGGACTTTATCTCCCAGGCTTTGAATCCGTGCGAAGCGGAGGAGACCCATGTTTAGTCATCTCGGGTTCCACTGCAGTTAATGTTACAAGGGTCCGTTTAACATCGGATAACTCCGGTTGCCAGGCCTTTAGTTTTATTGTTCCAGACAAAGCTGCTCTAATGGGCCTGAGTGTTTACTTGTCCTCCCCTTGGGGTCTCTCTCTTTCATAATGATTCCCTCTAGGCAGAGCTGGACTGGCTTATGGAAAACAGTCCATTAGCAAACGTTCTCCTCAGAAACGTTAAGAATTTTTCCACCCCAGTCAAGCATGAATCTCTCCACTGACTGGCCAAAAAAAGGCCTTTCCCAGTCTGTCCAGGGGGGAGGTGGGAAATAATTTGGGTTGCAATTTTTCAGTAACCTGAAATTACCTTTTGGTTGGATCCTCTGCCATTCAGCCCCTCCAACGCAGCTCGGGGCTGGTTTGCATTTCTCTCGAGTTATGGGCACAATGCAATAGCTTTATTGAGTTTGGATTTTTCAGCTGGTCTAATAGTGCTGTGGCTTCTAAACTGGGTAGTAGTAATCCCGCGCTCCTTCGGTTGTTGGTTCAGTCGTCCCCTTCCTACCTAAGACGGCAGGGCAAAGCATTTTCCGTTCTTGAACTAGGTACACATTTTATAGCTTCATGAAGAGCCAACCACTGGAACTTAGAGATGCACTTCAAATCCATCTAACATTTGCCGAGGTACGTTTGTTTGCTTTAAAAAGGTGCAGTTTGGCAACTTAGAAGAAAGATACCCATACATTGGCTCTGGTGTGATCTGTATTGTGTTGCTTAGAAGAAACATTGTCATGTTCTTGCCATGTCTATTAGAGAACTGGGCTTACTGGAATCTGTTAGGAAATGTGGTTATTTTTAGAAGGAACGATAAAGAAATGAAAAATAGGAAAAACGTTTGACCTGAAAGGGCGCTTTGGAAGGGATTTGAACTTGCTGTCACTGAGAAGTTACTTTGGGCCCTTGGCGGCAAGGGGAAGATTGATGTAAATAATGAAGTTCTTATCGCTAAAAGTTGTTGGGGGAGAGGGGTTTTTTCCCCTCCGTTCTTTGTGATGCCTTACCGACCAGTCTAGTCAGATGGTCTGTGTCGATACTCTTCTGGAGTAGCTGCAGCATCTCCACATTGAGGATATTGCTTCATTCTAATTCGAGCAAAATTATTTGTTATAAATAATACAAGGATTTCCCTTGCAGGCCGGTCTTGTCCCGCTTTGAATGAAGGTGATAGAAATCCCCAGAGTAATTAAAAGGCTTAATTGGATGATAGAGGAGGTATTTTGCCAAGCAAAGAGCCAGCTTTTTACAGATGGCCACTCAACTCTAGACAATCATTTTGTGCTCTCACATTCATCTATAAATACTGGTGCGCCCAGGGGGAGAAATGCGACGCAGCCCTCCTTGATTTGAAATCTGCCTTTGACAGCACAGGGTACCTCTGGGGGAAACTCCAAGGACTGGGCTAGATCCTGGGTTACTTTACCTTTTTTGGAGAGCACCTTCGTGGCCGAACTGTGGCCAGACTAGGCTAGGGTGGAAGGATCAGATAAGCGACCCCGTTGCTGTTCCAACAGATGCGTGTCAAATTTTTTTTTAGATGTTCTACTAATGAGGGAGTGAGGTTCCCCCTCCCCCAAAGTTCTGATGCAGCCAGTGTGGGTCCGCTAGTCCCCAAAGAGTTGTGTGGTCCCACACTCCTTGGGACCTGTCAGTAGGTAAAAGCTGTGGGCATGCTAAGATAATGACCTTTGGCCATAGATCCAATCTGGTTAAACAAACAAGAGCTGAACACTGCATTGAACGGACAAGTCCTTTTCTTATTGCGCTTTTACATACGGGGTGAATGGGCGAAACAGATACAGGAAACTCAGCGTGAGTCATCCCTGAAGACGGTTTGTTCTCCTGCCTGCCCTGGGTGGGTAGTTGGATTGAGAGCAGAGGCAGAGAGTTCAAGGTTCAAGTTCGTGGAAATTCAGGGCAGGAAAGATCTTCGGTCGTTTGAAATAGGGCAAAACTTGGGGGAAATAGGGTCTCCCCGACTGCATCTCAGCTGCTGTGCAGAGCAGGGGTGGAGGAACGTTCTGTTTCAACTAACGCCTCTTAATGATTGGTTATGACTTGGTGTTGGCGGAAGAGCGTCCCTGCAGGCCTTGCAAGCCTATCGCTCTCCACATTCTTGGCGTATTTTGGATGCGATTTGGTCAAGACCGTTGCAATCTGGCTTGGAGCTGAAAGTATTTCTAAGCCGCAACCCACGTCCCCCTTGCGTTAAAGCCACCCCTGGACGTGAGAAGTACGTGGGAATTCTGAGTTAGAAGCCAGGGCGGGGCCTTGGTTGCGCTGACCTCGCACGATGAGGCTTGGTTCTCTGGAACGGCCCGGCGAGAGCCCTGCTGAAGATTTGCCATGCTATGTACCAGGCCAGGTCTTCTCCTGTCCCCACTCCTCCCCCAGGGGCTGTGTAGTGACTTTGTGGTCAGAAGGGGGTTGTGCCGGGACGCTTAGGGGTCATGCAGGCAGTTGTCCTCCTGGCTCTCGCCCTGGTAAGAAGAAAATGTGTGTGGAATTAATTTTCTGTAGGGATCTAGTTCTCCTTTTCCACAGTTGTACTTCCGTGGCTTCGCTTTCTTGAATGCGCTGGGCGGCTGGTAGGCGTCATCTGAGCTCGGGGAAGGGTTTTGACCCTGGTTTTGTATTGAGGGAATTTTGTCCTGATTCCATCGGCGCGTTGGGGCTAATTCCTAAGATGCTGGACCAGGAAATCCCTCGAGCGGGGAGCTCTCTCAATGCCTGGCAGCATCCCTTGGCGTCCATTTGGGGGGGCCGAGCCCCTCTGCTTTTGCCAGGGCACGGGACTGAGGCCTGTCTATCTCCTGGAGGAAGGGGGGTGCCTGCCCAGCAGCTGATGGCTGTGGAGCTGCTGGGAAGCTCCATCTCCATCCAGCCTGTTCCCTTTGGCCCCGGGGCTGGTGCCGTGGGCTTGGTCCGGCAGGCTGTGGGAACGTTGTGGAGCACGTGGCAATGGTGGGGTGACCCAACCCGGCGTGGCCGCACACGTGGCTTTCCCTGTGTCCATAAATCATTTTTAATGTGATTAAAATAAATGCCGATTAGGGCAGTGGGAGCATATTCCTGGACCTTGCAGGCGGGGAGCAAGGGAGGCAGATCTCAGCTGTTCAGTAGAAATAAAAGCTGATGGGATCAGCGGCATTAGCATAAGCCTTTGTGCTGGGCGCGGAGGAGGCCGCTGGCGCCGGAGATGGGCGCCAGGGGCAGGTGGAGGCGATTTGCCTCATTTGATCTCTCGTGGGGCCTGCAAGGGGTGTTGCAGGGCTCCCCCGGGGCTCCCCGGTTCCGTCCTGCCTCAGGGAAGGCCTGTGGGACAGGAATTAAGATGATGGTCCAGCGTGTGGGCCAGGGGCTGTGGCTGGGCTGAGGGGAGACCCTGGGCCCCTTTCCCCGTCTGAGCTGCGAAATGGCCCCGGTTCTGAGCGTGGGAAGGGAGCCGGCCGCCAGGCCCGCCTGTGACCGAGCAGCAGCTCAGGTGCCCGACGCCCCGCCCCAGGACTGGGGGGCTCTGAGGAACTAGGACTCTGTGCCTGGGGGGGGCAGGCGGTGGAGGCCGCTGGCAGTGGAGGATACCTCATGGAAGAGACGCCCACGGTTCTTGTGCCGCCCGCTCTGGGACCGCGGCCCGGGAGGCCTGTGGGGAAGGAAGGGGCAGCTGACTTGGCCCTGCCGCTGTGGGAACAGGACCAGGCCGGGCTGGGCTGGAGGGGTAGGTCAGGGCTGGTAGCTGGACAACAGGGGCTGCGGGGAGGGGGCAGCATTTCTGCCCCTTACCCACTGTCCCCTGCACCGAATGCTGCGCTCAGCAAGGGGGGGGGGGGCGCGCGCCGCATCGCTGCATCGCAGGGTTTCCCGGAGGCCCCCGTTGTGCCGGGGGAGGTCAGTGAGCAGCGGGCTCAAGGGCCCGCGATCGCCCTGCGACTCTCTCCTGCGCATGGTCCCCGCTGGCTCGTTCTGCCGAGCAAGTTCCAGGCCTCTGGCAAAGGGGTTTTAAGGGAGTCGGCTGCCTGGTGCCAGCGTCGCGCCGGCAGGTGGCGCCGAACCCGGGACCTCCGGGGCTTCGTGCAGGAGCCTCTACGGCAGGAGCTAAAAGCCACCTGGCTCCCAGCTACGGCTGCAGCGCAAACTCCTTCTCCCTGAGTGGTCCCAGTGCCACGCCGCGGGGCAGCGCCCACCCTCGGCCGGTGGGCGAGTTACGGCCACTCTCCGCCGCCTCTCCACGTGCCCTGCGCTGGCTGGGTCTCCCTCTGCGTCAATGCGCCTGGCTGAGAAATCCGAGCTGCAGGGCACTTTCCAACCCCAGCCAGGCAGCGGCGCCTCCCCTGGGCCTGAGACAGCCCCCGCTGGGAGAGCGCGCTGGGGCTGGAGCCCGGAGACACGAGACAGGCGGTTAGGGCTGGGAGTGGCCTCCCGTGGCTGCTGGGGAAATGCAGCCACCTGGCTTCGGGGGCATGTGGCAGGGGATTCTGCTGGGCTGCAGCATGGGTCAGGGCAGGCCACAGTCATTGCTCAAAGGACAAAGCAAGAGCCGTACTTCCGTAGGTCCTATGGGCAGCAGGTGCCGGCCCAGCTAAGGGAGGCAAGCCCCAGCCCCGCCCCTGCTGCCTGAGGCCCCGCCCCTGCTGCCTGAGGCCCCGCCCCTGCAGCAACCTCCCCCCCTCCCCGCATATGGAGCCAAGCCCTGCCCACACCTAGCTCTGAAGCCCAATTCTTCCTGGCCAGTTGGGGAGCACCATGGCCCCAGCCCTCCTGGGCAGCTGGGGGTGTGAGCAGTTTTGGGAAGGCAACGCCTGCCTTGCCTCCGGCCTGCTGTGCTGAGGTCCTGTGGAGGGCCACTGGGTTCGGGGGCTAGAAGAGCCTCCTGCAGCCTTGGAAGAGCCTGGTTCAGCTGTGGGCAGCCTGGCTGACGGTCCCGTCCGGAAGCCACCTTGTCTCTCGTGGGCGTTTCTGAAGAGCCGAGGCAGGAAGCGATTCTCTCCTGCCCCTTCCTCGGAGCTGACCAGCGCAGGGTGTCCGAGGGCCTGGCTCTCCTGGTCGTGCGCGCTGTGTGTCCCGGCTGGACGCTGTTGGCTCGGCAGAGGGTCTCGCAAGCTGTCCACAGCTGTGACTCCCTGCCGCCATGTAACGGGCCCCACAAAGCTCGCCAGAAAGATGGCCGATAGGAGGGGCGGGGCTGGGCTCCCAGGAGAGGGCTCCCGGGCTGTAATTTTTACAGGCTTTGCAGAGGCGGGGGCTTGCAATGCGACCTCCCCCCCATGTGGGAAGAGCTGTGCGCCTCTGGAAACGCTCCCCAGGTTGGGCGTTGAGGAGCCGATTTTCAGCATGGTCACATCCCCGTTAGACATCGATTCCTTGGCTGTTTGCGCTGCCGTCCCTCTCTGCCTCTTGCTCGTTTTCCCCTCCATTGCCCAAGCTGAGAGAGTCCTTTCCCTTCCCCCGCTCCAGTTCCCATGCATTCCCACCGCGCCGCCGCGTTTGGCTCGCTCTTTCACTCCTCTCCTTCGAGGATTTCTATTGATCCGGCACTTTTTACAGGTGTGCATTTAAAGAAATCTGGCTCCGGGCCCAGATCGCCCTGCACAGCCGCACTGAGCACACTGGCTTCTCGTCCTGGGCTGGTCCTCCCAGCGTGGGGCCTGGTGTGGCACGGGGGGGTTGGAGTTCCCCGTGCGCGCTCGCCCTGGGCGGCTGAGGCACAGCACGTTCCCACGAGCCCGTGCCCTCTCGTTCCTGGCGAGTCCTGCCCTCCCGGGCTGCATCTGGGCGTGGACGCGGGAGGTGACTCGGCCGGGGGTGCTCCGGGGTAGTGAGACTTACGGCTGCGGTGGGGGAGGAAATGCAACGTACACGGGCTCGGAACTGGGCCGGCGTGGCCTCTTTGTTCCGGGAGGAAGGGGCCAGCGCTTCCCTCGCTACAGCTGTCTGCCCGCAGAGCGGGGGCTGCTTGGCCAGGTCCCGGAGGAGGGTGCCCGGTGCCCACATGGGCAGTGCTGGGCACTGTGGTGACCCTCTCCTCTCGGCGTGCCCAAGGGAACCCGCTAGTGGGGCAGTTCTTGGGGAAACTTGCCAGGAGCCCCGGAGGGAGCGAGCCTGTTCCAGCCCGTTTTAGCTGGCTGGAGGAGGGATGCGCAGAGCAAGGGCCCTGCCTCCGAGGGGCGGGGACAGGTTGCTGTGCGGGGAAGGCTGGGCTCTGCCGTTGGGCCGGTCCTGGTCCCGTGGAGAAGCCAGACCAGAGCTCTGCCATGGGAGCTGCCGCGGCGAGGTCTGGGGCCTGGTCAATGCTATTACATAGCCAAGCGGAGCCTCTTCTGCCCCTGGAGACAGTGGGCGAGGGGGGAGAGTGCCTCTGAAAGGCACCTGGGCCCAGTTAGCTCAGTGGCTCCCAGCTGTGGTCTAGGTGTGGCCTGTGAAACTAAGCGGAAAGCTTTGGTGATGGGACACGGGGGGGGGGGGGCGGTTGGTTCTCGGCCCTGCACAGTGCCGGGGCTGGAGAGCCATCAGGTTAGGCCCCGAGGGAACGGCGCGCCCTGTGGACCACGGCCGGCACGGGTGCCGCTTTTCCGTGGCAGGTAGCAGAAGGGGTGGGGGCTAGCCGAGGAGCTGCAGGAGGGAGCGGCAGGCCGGGGAAGGGACAGAGGGGCCCCAAAGAGGTGAGTGGGTGGCAGGGAGGGATTGGCTCCGGATTTGGTCCCCACTTGGATTCCTGGTCTGCATGCCCCAGGCAGCGGCGTTGGGGTGCTGCGACGGGAGGCGGGGACGGTTCTTCCCTGAGGGAAATGCTGGATCCCAGGGACCACTGCCTATGCCAAGGCAGCTCCCGTGTGCCACGGGCTCCTCTTGTCCTGGCCCTTCGCGGGCCGCCTCGGCCTCCCGCGTCGCTGGCAGGGAGCCGTTTGCCCAGCCCCGCGCTGGGGCGGTCCGAGCACCTCGCGGCGGTGCCGGCACTGCTCTGGTTCCCCCCGCCGCGGGGCCGGCGCGTTGAGCTGCCGAGCGAGCGATCTCGGCCAGGCCCTAGGAGTGCAGGGCTGCCTGCTGGAAACGCCTGCACCCGTCTGTTCCAACCAGCCCGTCCGCTTGCGGCTTTCAGTGCTCACCCTGCCTTGGAGACGCCTCACCGGTGTGGAGGCCACGTTCACCTGTGGCCTGTGTTGAGCCCCACATAAATCCAAACCACCCTGTGGGCCACAAACAAACGGGCCGTGGGCCACATGTTGTGTAGCCCTGCGCTAAGCCTTTGCTTATCAGATAGTCAACTTGTCCTTCACATCCCTAGCAGGGGCGCCACTCCAACCCGGCCAGCCCAGTTAACTTGTAAAACGTTTATTTTACAATCCGTCAAAAGCGAAAGCAGGGCTGTGGGGAGCAGTGGAAGGAGGGGACACGAGAGGGAACTCCTCCATGTGTCGGCAAACCTGCTGCAGGAGGCAGGGCTGCGAGGTGGGCTTGTAGCGGCAAATATCCTTTCCATCATGGTGACTTCCTAGAATACCAACCAGGGCGCATGCGTCTTAATTGCTGAGGCATCATCTGGAAGGAAGAATTGACTCCGAAAAACAAGCAGGGCCAGTGGGACTCCTTGGGGAGCCTGCCCAGTGCCCAAAGAGCCATCCTCAAGGGAGCAGGCCGGGCCAGTGGGAAAGAACAAGCTGGTTTGGAGGGAAGGGGACGGCAGCGGTAAAATATAAACAACCACGTGCAGCAAGGGGAACGGCTAGCAATGGATTATACGTCACATGCTAAGGATGTAGCAAGCAGGCCTTGGCTCCAAGCAAGGGAGCGGAGCGGCTGATAACGGGACTCGATTGAACTGAAGAATCAAAGGAGGATAACGTCATTAATGCAGAGCATCAGGGTTTCTGGGAAGAGAGATCTTGTCCAACTAGCTCGATCTCTTTTTTAGGAGGTTACCATTTTGGTTGATAACGGTCGTGGCGTTGACACAGTGGACTTTGGCTTCTGCACGGCATTCCACATGGCAGTTATTTAAAGAGAACCCAACTAGGGCGATATGAAATACACACGGACGTGTTACGGAGATTAAACGCTGGCCAATGAATAGGTCTCGAAATGCCAGTGTACAGGGGGAATCCCGGGGTGTGTGCGTGCTTGCCGCAGGCGAGTTCATATTTTTCTGACTGCACCGGAAGGAAGCGTAAATCGTCGCGGGTTGTGTTTGATAGGTGACCGGCGGAGCAGGGGCTAGATCCTGGGCATGGCAGGGGTCTCCAGGTAGTGAGGGACTCCCCTTGGCTGCCAGCCCATCCTGCGGAGGCTCCCCGGGCCATGTGCCCCCTGCCCACAGGGGCCGATGGGCTCAGCACGAGCTCCTGCCCCAGAAGGGTGTGAAGAGGCCTCTGTCCGCACCTGGCAATGCCCCGTTGTGGTTCAGGGCTGAGCTCCCCGCCAAGCTCGCTCCTGGCTTGCGTTCCCCCTGCCGTGGGATCCCTGGGCCTCTCCAGGCAGGTACCCCTAACCACGCAGCATCTCCTAGGAGATGGCCTCCCGACCTCCCTGTGCTTCTGACTGGTGCCCCCCGGAACAAGGGACCCTGCAAAGTGCCCCTTCCTCCCCGGCGCGCCACGTACGCCGTGGCCTGCGTTCAGAGCGCGCACGGGGTGGGCGGGGGGCGGGATATGTGGCAGGACTCTCCCCGACCACTCCCGGGAGATCTTCATTCGGCTTCGCCGGCCCCCAGAGGGCTGCGGGGGATGCCACCAGCTGTGGGTTTAGCTGCTGGGCTTTTTAAATGCTTTGCTCTTAGTGAATTTTTTTCCCCTCTCAATTTCTCTCTCCTCCCCCGTCCCTGCCCCACTGCAGGAGAGGCCTACGCAGCGGGGAAGGCCAGCCGGGGTCCCTGAGAGCATGGGGAAGGGCTGAGCGGGGGCCGTGCGCACAGTCCGGAGGGGGGGGGGGCTGCTGTCGAGCGCGCCCCGCGAAGCCGCAGCTGTTCCCAGGCCCTGCCACAGATGTGGAGCTCCTCACCGGCTCAGCTGTCTCCCAGGCAACCGGAGCCGGGAGGCCCCCTCAGCCGCCAGGAGACGCGGATGGAAAGCAGCCGCCAGCCAGGTGCAGGCGAGGCAGGGAGGGGACGTGGCTCCGCGTTCCCCTGAGATGCGCTTGTCTTCCACCCCCCGGGCCGCCCCGCGCAACCAGTGACCGGCCGGCGCCGAGACGTGCTCCCTTCACGCCGCCGGCCAGCGGCGCTCGCAGCCAGCTTCTCAGGGCAGGGAGATGAGGCACCTAGCTCCCCTCTGGGGCCTAAGGCAGGGGGGAGCCCCTGGTGCCTGTTAATTCGGGGCGTGAGGATGCCGTGGAGAGCCCCAGGGACCGGCAGCCGGACTGCCTGCCTTGGCCCGTAACGGAGCAGCCGGGCCTGGCCCTGTGGGTGCTAAAGGGAGCTGGACACGTGGCTGAGCCCATCTGCAGGGTGCCCGGCCAGCCTTGTCGCCCCCGAGCGTGCCCTATGCCCTTCGGCCGCCGCGGGGAGGGCAGGCAGCGGACTGGACGCGCAGGCCGGCAGCCAAGCCAGCGGCCGCGGTGACCCCCGCCCCAGCAGGGCGGTCCTTTCCTCTCCCAGCTCCACCATGAAGTGCTCCCTGCGGTTCTGGTTCCTCTCGACCGCCTTCCTGCTGGTCTTCGTCATGTCGCTGCTCTTCACCTACTCGCACCCCAGCATGGCCTACCTGGACCCCGGCGGCCCGGGCGGCATCCACCGGGTGAAGCTGGTGCCCGGCTATGCCGGCATGCAGCGTCTCAGCAAGGGCGGGTTCCTTGGGCCGGGCTGCCCCTGCCGCAGGTGCACGGAGGACGTGGCGGCCTTGGAGTGGTTCAACAGCCACTACGACGCCAGCATTTCCCCGGTGTGGACCAAGGAGAACACGGACCTCCCGCTGGACGTCCAGAGGTGGTGGATGGTGAGTGAGCCCGGCCGGGGCCCCACGTTGGTGGGTCTCAAGCCCTCGCGCTGGGAGGGGGTCCCTGTCTGCCCCCACCTTGCCCGCTCGGCGCTGTACCCCCGGCCCACCCGCCCCCTACAACCTCCCCTCTGCTCTGCAGCTCAGGCTCCGGAAACAGTGCCCCCCCCCCCGTCCCTGCGGAGCCCAGTCCCAGTGATGTTCACGTGCAGCCACTGGGCAGCCCCCTTCATTGGCCCTCGGGGGGTCTGCTCAACCCACTCCCCCTAGGGAGTCTCCTGGGCTGAGCGCTGCCCTGGAAACTCCTGTCTAGCCCCACTGTCTTCCCTGCAGTCTGGGCGCACCAAACAGAGGGGGGACTTCGGAGACATAGGGGTGCATCTGTGTCTAGCCTGCAGGGAACAGTGTGGTCTAGTGGTTAGTGCACACAGCACAGCTGGGAGTTGGACCCTCCTTTGCCCACCCCTTGTCAAGTCACTTTCTCCCGGGAGCACAGCGCTGCGGTTCTGACCTGCCAGCACATGGTGCAGGTGTAAAATCACACCCCAGTGAGTGTGGCAGCAGAGAATCAGGTCCTAGGCTCCCATCCTAGCTCTGTCACTGACTTACCCCAGCCTTGGGGGAGTCACTCTCCTTGCCTCTGTTTCCCCACCTGTAAAATTGGGTGAGCCTCGCCTTGCAGGGGGTGCCCCCAGAACGTACGTTTCTCCCCTCCCCCCCCCCCCCTGGTTCCTAGTGCACACGGTCAGGTTAGACCCCTCTGTCTGGAGGTGAGCATGCAGCCGGTCTCACGTGCTGTAACTGTGCAGCAAGTGAAGATCCCGTCTCCCTGCTACCCTGGCTGGAGAATCTGGCAGGTTCCTGGCGCAGCCGGCTTGGTGCTCATGCAGCTGCGGGGCCGTGGGAGCAGCCGGCTCGCCTCTCTCAGGGGCCAGCGTGAGGCAGATTAAGGATGTGAAAGCGTCACTGGTTAACCAATACGCTTGATGCTTATCAGTTTCCCCTGACTATTGCACTGAGCTGGGGGCGCTGGCGAGGGCACCATGCCAAGCTGGCAGCCAGAGCCGCAGGCACGGCAGCAGCTGGGACGCTGGGTGTGCGGGGCTGGCAGCAGGGTCCCCCAGTAAAACGTGGGCCCCCTTAGCTCCCCGGGAAACCTTTACCCGTGTCACTGGCAGTGCACGTTACTGGCATCCCTAGGGCAGCTGTCCCCCGCCCAGTTACGAGGCCAGATTGCTGGGCCTGGGGGGTGGGAGGGAAGCGCTGCTGCTGGCACCGCTGCCCTGCGCACAGAGAGCGTGTTCCCTCCACAAGGCAGCGGCGATGTGAAAACGAACCTTTTCGCTCTCGCCCTGCTGCTGGGGGCCTCGTGCCACGGGCAGGGTGGGGGCCGTGGGTCTCAAGCCAGCTGTCCCTCCATATGCCTGCCTGGCAGCTGCCAATAGCCACTTGGACATCTCAGCCTCACAGACGTGCCAAGCGCCTCTAGCTGCTGCTGAGAGGAGGGGGCTCGGTGCACGTGGCACCTGGACCAAAGGCAGTGTGCCCAGCGCGGCAGGCCAGGCGAGCTGCCCGGGGCCTGGCGGCTGCCTCCTCCTCCAGAAGGAGGAGGTGTTGGCTGCTGCAGCTCGGCCTGGCTGCGGTCCCCAGTGCCTGGTCTGTGCTCCCGCTTTGCCTGCCAGATAGGATCTCCTTGCCTGTGTGCAATGCTGGGCCCTACCGGGCGAGGGGGGGGGCGGGACTTATGGGTGGCAGCTGAAGGCCCAGCTGTGGTCCCAGCCCCACTCCTTCTGACTGAGGCCCCACCCCTTCCACCCAAGACTCCTCCCAGTGGTGCCAAGACCCCGCCCAGCCCTGAAGCCCGATCCTTATTGGCCAGCTGGAGGACTCCCGGATTGAGTGTCCGCTTTCAGGCCTTCTGAGGACAGCCAGCACAGTTGATGGAAGGGCTGAGGGGGGACCCCTGGCCCCACCTCCTCAGGAACATTAGCCCCATAGGTAGGGTGCTCACCAGGGCTGGGGGGATGGCTTCAAGTCCCCTACTGCCTGCTGTGGGGAAGGCCTCTGAGGCTGGCTCTACCCTGTAGCAACAGGGAGCTACGGGCTGTCCAGGACCGGAGCAGTGCTGCCCTGCATAAATGGGTCACTGGAGCAGGGCCTGGAACGTGGGTGTCCCACCTCCCAGGCGAGCGCCTGAACCCCCTGGGCTGTAGAGTCCTTCTCACTCTTTCCCCGGCACGGCTGGATGGTTGGGTCCCGTTCGCAGCCCGTGGCAGTGCCAGGCACACCAGGGCAACACTGCTAGCCAGGCATGGGGGCAGCAGGCCGTGTCCCCCCACCCGCTGCCCCAGCCTGGCTGAGCACCCCTAGGGATGGGGGGTGGAGGGGGGGAGGCTGCAGGCTGCGCAGCAGCTGCTGAAGTGGAATGGCCTCATTTCCAGCAGACAGCCTCGCCTCGCCTCGCCATGGGAGCAGGCACGTCGGGCTGCTTTAAGTGTCGATGCCAGCCCCGGTGCAGCGTCAGCCCCGGACAGTCCCCACCCTGAGACTGGCGCTGCTTCGGGGTGACCCAGCCGGCCCTGCACGCTGCTGCCCCCCCAGGGGAGGGGTCTTCAGGGGCAGATGGCAGGGCAGGCCGGCGGGCGGGAGCTCCGGGGTGTGTCCTTCGGCAGGGACGGGAGAGGCTGGGCTTGGCCCCAGCAGCTCTGGAGGCGCAGTGTCTCGGAGCCAGTGCTCTGACTTTCAGCGCCAAGCTGCCACTGTGCCCCCCCTTTCTGTAGCCTGCAGCGCTTGGCTGCGGGGCAGCACGAAGCAGGGGCTTTGCCTGAGATGCTTTCAGGGCAACATGGGCTGGCACCTTGAGACTCCCGTCCTCCACAGTGCCTGAGCCCCACAAACACCGAGTTCTTTCATGCCCCCAGTGGCACAGGGTGAGATAAGGGATGTGAGCAAGATCAGCCCAGAAGTCTGTGGCAGAAGCGGGGCCCTAACCTCCAGATGTGCACCTGCTCCTCCTCAGGGCTCTTCCGCCTGGCTGGCAGCGGGTTTCGTTAGAGGTACCGCTGCAGTGCTGGCCAACCGGCTGCTGCCATGCCAGGCTGTGAGTCCGGCTGGGGGTGCACAGGAAAGCAGGGTGACTTTTTTTTCATCTGTCAGTTCTACTGCCCAAAGCAGGAAAAAACTGCCAAGAGAAGGGCATAGGGACAGAGGAGACCTTGTGGGGGGCATTGTCCCATGGCTGCCAACCTAGGGTCTCTGCAGTTGCCGGAGGTGGAACATGGCTTAGAAGAGGTCTCGGCGTGATCCATCCGGCAATTCCGTGTTCTTACTAATGGTGCTGAATAAAGCGCTCTCAGACCTGAGAACAGGATGTGGAAGGGGTCTCGCTGGGTGGCCAAGTGCATCGCCTAACCCCATCTCGGGTGTAAGTTCCACCTTCAAAACCAAACCAAACCAAACAGCGCCCCCCTCTCCTTTCCTGCGCATGCTGCTGTTCCTGTAACGCCTTGCCTCTGTTCCCCATGACGTGTTGCTGGCCCTGGTGTCTCCGCAGATGCTGCAGCCCCAGTTCAAGTCCCACAACATTAACGAGGTCCTGGGCAGGCTCTTCCAGATCGTGCCGGGCGAGAACCCCTACGGCTCCCGCGACCCGAGGAAGTGCCGGCGCTGTGCGGTGGTGGGCAACTCAGGCAACCTGCGCGGCTCGGGCTACGGGCGAGAGATCGATAGGCACGACTTCGTCATGAGGTGAGTGGCGGGGGCGGCACCGCTCCGCGCGCGCTGGGGGCTGGCCTGCCGGCACTGTAAGCAATATCTGAGCAAATCAGGTGGAAGCGTGTTGTCTGCATGTGCACGCTGCTGCCAGATGTGTTTGAGAGCAGCCTCCCTCTGCCGGGTAGTCAAGACTTGTGTCTCACCCCCGAATCCTCAGAGGTGCCTTCTCCATCGGCCTGGCTCTGCAGCTGGCGGGGCCCCTGCCGCCTCCGACCTCCCAGTCCTTGGTTCGTTGAGCAGCTGGAAGGGGTGGGGCAGAGCTGTGTGTAACGGGCTGTCGTGTCACCCCCTTTCCCTGGCCAGGCTGGGCTCCGCACCACGGTGTGTGTCGCTGCTGCTTGGACCGTGGCTCCAGTCCTGGCCTAGACTCTGCCACCCTCTGCCCTTAGCATGAAAATCCCCCTCATCTTAAGCCGGCAAGTGGTCCATCTGGATGCGGCCCAGTCGCCTTTGCTGCTGGCCTGCCATGCTAGCTCTCTGGCCTTGTCCTCGGCCGGCTGGCGCTTGCTCTCCATGACGGGAATCAATACAGCCACGCCCTGTGGCTTCTGGCACGTGGTGGGTGGTGTTTGTGCAGGGGCTGGATTTGGTCTGCACTGTTTGCGGGTGCCCTGGGTTGCACAGATCAGGGAGGGTATCTTTGGGCTGCATTGTCCCAAGGGCACTGGCTTCCCATGCGGAGCTGCTGCTCTCCAGGGGAGGTGGAGGAGATGTCAGCCCGCTCCTCCTCCCAAAGCATCCTAACCCCGGGGAGGCCACGCTGCCTCTCGGCTCCTCCACAGGGAGTGTTAAGTGCTGGGATGTTGCAGTGTAACTGGCTGGGGGAACCACCGGTTAAAACTTTGAAGTGAGCTTTGAAGTGGGGCCGAGACCTGCCTTGCTGCTGAGAGTCTGCCTGGATCAGTGCAGAGGCGTAACCCGCCGCCGCGGGCCCGAATAAGCCTTCGCTGCAGTCTGGCTGCCCCAGCGGGATCGCGTCGACCCTTGGGTTAGGGTGCTACTCCGGAAACCTCCTCTGACGCGGACCGGCTCTTCTCTTGCCACCCTGTCACTAGTCGCCATCCTCAGGCAAGCTCATGGAGACTGTTCTCCCGGCTGGCCCGGCCACGGAGCAGGGACTGGCCTCTGGCTTGAGCAGGGAGCCGCGTGACCTTCTATTGTGGTGTCAGCAGCCCGTGGCACTGTGGGGGGGGGAGCAGGGACTGGGTGGCTTGAGCGGGGAGCCTGTGACCTCCTTTCGTGGTGTCAGCAGCCCGTGGCACTGTGGGGGGGAGCAGGGACTGGGTGGCTTGAGCGGGGAGCCTGTGACCTCCTTTCGTGGTGTCAGCAGCCCCTGGCACTGTGGGGGGGGGAGCAGGGACTGCGTGGCTCGAGCGGGGAGCCTGTGACCTCCTATCATGGTGTCAGTGGCCCGTGGCGCTCTGGAGGGGGGGAGCAGGGACTGGGTGGCTTGAGCGGGGAGCCTGTGACCTCCTTTCGTGGTGTCAGCAGCCCGTGGCACTGTGGGGGGGGGAGCAGGGACTGCGTGGCTCGAGCGGGGAGCCTGTGACCTCCTATCATGGTGTCAGTGGCCCGTGGCGCTCTGGAGGGGGGGAGCAGGGACTGGGTGGCTCGAGCAGGGAGCTGCACGACCTCCTATCGTGGCATCAGTGGCCTGGGGCGCTGTGTGTGGGGAGAGTAGGGGCAGGCCTGTGGCTTGAGCAGGGAGCCGTGTGACCTCCTATTGTGGCATCAGTGGCCCATGGCGCTGAGTGGGGGGAAGTCTGGTCATGTCAGTGCCTGCATCCTCCGGCATGGGCTCAGCCTGGCTCCTCGTCCAATTGCTGCTCCCTTGCTGCCACCCAGTGGGGACCGGCAGGAGGACTGCGGACGATGCAGCAAGTTGCAGACTCGCCAGAGAGCCGTGGTGATGGGAAGAGCCACCAAGTTCCTCCCTTAGTAGTGTTCACGCTCCAAAGGGGCCGATTAGAGCAGCCCGGGCACTCGGCTACCCCACCTTTCACCCAGCGAGCCCTGGATGGAGCCCAGTAACTCAACTTGGATGAGATCTTCCCGAAAGGCTTCCAGCCTCAATCTGAAGACCTCGAGAGATGAAGAAATCCACAGTTTCCTGAGGCTCTACAGCGAATCAGCCTCACTGGGAACAGCTTGTGCCTAATTTCCAAATGAAATTGGTCTGGCTTCAGCATCCAGCCACTGGTTCTCGGTCGGCCTCTCTCCTCTAGATCAAAGACCCCGTTAGTCCTGGGGGTTTTCTGCCGGTGAAGGAACCAGCACCCTGATCCGGTCACCTCGCATCCTCCTTTTGGTCAGCTAAACAGACCGAGCTCTCCTTTCTCGCTCTGAGGCATCTTCTCCAGCTCGCCGGTAACTTGGGTGGCTCTTTTTCGGCCCCCTCTGCAATTTTTCAACATCCTTTGCAGGGCATGGGCACCAGAACCGGCTGCGCTGTTCCCATGCCGTGTTCCGAGGTAAAATCCCCTCCTTGCTCCGGGTCTCTCCTTCCCTTATTGCAGACGGCGCGAGTGTTCCCGGGGCGTTGCTTGTCCACTGTGATCCCCTCCCCCACACGTCTTTCTCCGTCGCTGCTTTCTAGGACAGTCTCCTATCTGGAGGCCCTGCCTGCGGTCCTGGCCCTAGATGTAACTCTGCCTTTGGGTGTATTTATCACCATCTCGCCAAGGAATCCAGATCCCGCCAGAGGAGTGTCCTGCCCTCCCCTCGCTATCTAGAACTGGGGCACTCTTGGCGGGCGGGGTGGGTGGGTGTGTGAAATTCCCTGGTCTGTCCGAGGGGCCCTGGGAGGGGAAGCTGGGGCGGGGTTCTCGCGTAACTAGCGCAGGGTCTCTTGCTCATTCTGCTGAAGCTTCTCGCACAGGCTGTTCCCAGGCAGGACAGACCTCTGGCCTGCTCCAGTGCGGCAGTGTCTGGGTCCTAGGACTTGTTGAGTTGGGGCCCCACCGCACCAGGCACTGTAAAGACACCGACCGTGAGACAGCCCCTGCCCCACCGGGGAGAACCCTGGCTTCAGGAAGCCACCTTACCGTTGGGGGTTGGGTGCCCAGTGGCTGGACTGCAGTCCCGCTTGTACCTGCTGCCCTGACCCTGCTCGAGGGGCCGCAGGGTTACAGCGACCACCAAAGGCTGAGCGCCCAAGGCTGGTGTGGGCATTTAGCATGGCTGCAGTGGGGGCCTTGTTGGGTCTGAGCGGCACAGGCGTAGGTGTCCTGGCTCGGGGCATGAACCCCGCAGGGTCAAGCTGAACATAAGAATGGCCAGACTGGGTCAGACCAATGGTCCCTCCAGCCCAGTGTCCTGTCTGCCCACAGTGGCCAATACCAGGTGCCCCAGAGGGAGTGAACACAACAGGGAATCCTCACTTGATCCCCCACCCTGTCACCCACCTCCAGAGAAACAGAGGCTAGGGACACCATTCCTACCCAGCCTGGCTAATAGATTCATGGAGGTTGGGTCCATCAATGGCTATCTAGCTCTTTTTTGAACCCTGTTAAAGTCCTGGCCTTCACCACATCCTCTGGCGAGGAGTTCCACAGGCTGACTGTGCGCTGAGTGAAGAAGAACTTCCCCGTGTTTGTTTGAAACCTGCTGCCTATTCATTTCATTTGGTGACCCCTAGTTCTTACATTGAGGGAATAAGTAAATCGCTTTTCCTTATTCACTTTTTCCACACCAGTCATTTTATAGACCTCTATCATATTCCCCCTTCCATCTCCTCTTTTCTAAGCTGAAAAGTCCAAGTCTTTTTAATCTTTCTTTATACAGGACCCGTTCCAAACCCATCATTTTTGTTGCTCTTTTCTGAACCTTTTCTAATGCCAATGTATCTTTTTTGACATGAGGCGACCACATCTGTACGCAGTATTCCAGATGTGGGCGTCCCATGGTTTTATAGAGAACTGGGATTTCTTTAAAACCCCGTGTTTTGTCCGTAAAGAACAGAGGAGGAAACTGGAATTAAATGCAGATCCCTTGATGAAGGCACACCAACCTGGCAAGGGAACAGTGTGGGAGGGTACACAAGGGGGTCCTGGCACGGATTACTAAGCGCGTAGCCGGGGTGCCCCGTGGAAGCAAGGATTGCAGTCTCTAATTGCTGCCCTGGGGTCTGTGTGCAACGGGCCTAAAGATCACCAGACTGTCGCGCTCTCTGCAGGATGAACCAGGCCCCCACGGTGGGGTTCGAAGCCGATGTGGGGGGCAGGACGACCCATCACTTCATGTACCCGGAGAGTGCCAAGAACCTGCCTGCCAACGTCAGTTTCGTGCTGGTGCCCTTCAAAGCCCTGGACCTGCTGTGGATCGCGAGCGCCCTGTCCACGGGGCAGATCCGCTTGTGAGTAGCCAGCGGGGCTGTGGGAAGAAAGGCTCCTCTGTGCCGCCACGGGCTGGCGCTGCTTGGGGAGCACAGAGCGCATCTGGGCAGCTGGCTCTCGGGCAGGGTGTCCGCATGGGCTGGGCATGTGCCCTTGCTGCTCAGTCCCCAGAGTGAATGGGAGCCGTTCCTAAGGCAGGCCAGGAGGGAAGGGGTCGCGGCCTGGCCTGAGGAGCCTGGTATTCGGAAGGGCACCTCCTCCTAAGGCTGTCCCGTGGCACCACTGCCACGGTGACTGGCAGGGACAATGGGGGGCCGCGTCGCCTCTCTGGGTCTCTTTCCCCATCTGTGGCTGGGGATCTGTCTGTCTCCCTCCCTCCCCAGCAGGACCCAGCGGCTAGGCAAGGCGGGAGGAGTGGGCGGGCAGCTCCCCCTCCCCATGGTGCAGAAGGGGACTGTGGCAGGCCTGGGTGTCTGTTTCAAAGGCCCCGATTCAGGACGGTATTTAGGCATGGACGTAGCCGTAAGCACCTGAGTGTTGCTCCCTAATGTCCGTGGGACTAGGCATGTGCTGCCGGGCCCTTCTGAATCGGGACCCCAGCGACCGACTTCTCCCCGTTAACTGGTCTGCCTTGTGTGCGCCCTCTAATGAGAATGCCATGTGGGGGCTGCGTGGCCTGGGGTGTAACCTGCCTCTCTGCTATTCCAGCACCTATGCACCCGTGAAGCCCTTCCTTCGCGTGGATAAGGAAAAGGTAAGGCTGGCTCTAGGTTCCCTCTCCTAGCCCCGCCCTGACTGCTGGGGGGCTGCAGACACCCTGCTCACCATCCCATGGGCTAGAGGAACCCCCACTACTGACTCCTCCTGCGATGTTTCCCTCGGTGGCCCTCCCCACCCCCAGAGTCTTACCCTTGGTCCCCCCTCCCCTCCCGAGCATTTCCCTTGGTGGGGTCCCCCCCCCGGAGTCTTTCCCTCAACTGCCCTGGCTCTTCAGCCCTGAGAACGTGGGCTGGAAAATGAGTGGTGGTGTCCCTCGCTCCGGCAAGGCCAGGCAGGCTCTGGGGTAGCTAGATGTCAGTGGCCGCTGTTGTATGTCCGTGGTGAGGGATACCGTGAACCTCTCAGACTCTTTGCGTCTTGGGGTTCAGAGGTCATCTTCTTCCCAAGGCTGCACCGGGTGGTGCTGGTCCCACGGCCAATCTTGTATTCAGTCATCTTCCTCTGAGAGGGCTGGGAGAGCTGGAACCAGGCCGTGTGGGACTGACCTAGCAGCGCACAAATCAGAAGCATGTTTCTGCCCGGAGGAGGAGGGAGGGTCTAGACCAGCTCCCGGGCGGGGGAGTGGCGGCCCACCTCACTAGAATGGAGCCTGAGAAGTTTCACGAAGGGGCAGTGATATGCTGGGGTTGCCTGAGAGAGCCAGGCAGGGACTGGATGAGTCAGGAGGTCCCGTGCACCTGTGATCGGGAGGTCTGGGAAGAGCTGACTCTACTCCTGAGCTGCCAGTCCATGCGCTTCTCCCCTCCCTGTCCTTTGTCTTGGGGAGCATTTCCACAGCCTGCACGCTTGGACCTTGGCTTTCTTCCAGGTGCAGATCTACAATCCAGCCTTCTTCAAATACATCCACGACCGGTGGACCGAGCACCACGGGCGATACCCCTCCACAGGGATGCTAGTGCTGTTCTTCGCGCTCCACGTTTGTGATGAGGTGAGTGCCGAAACAGTTGGGTCCCATGTGACGTGCGCTTCCTTCCATGCGCCACGTCACCATGCTGGAGAGAGACAAACCAGCCAGCAGGGCACCGGTCGGGGCACTCCATCCTGGCCAGCTTCATGCGGCTGGCATCAGGCCTCGTGTCCCTGCATGAGAGCGCAGCCCTGCTGAAGTCTGCCCGTGGTCACCTGGGGTGACTGTCTCCTTGACAGTGGCTTGCCCAAGAAAGCCAAGTCCTGCCGCAGACTTGCAGGCTTGCTTACTCGGGGAAGCCTCGGCTCCCTCTGGGAGTGCTGGGATTTGCCAGGAGTTGGGGCAGGGTTACATAGGCTGGGCTTTGCTCTCAGTAGGGTTCTGGGCTCTGGTTGCGTCTTCCTTATTTTGAGTCCTGGGTGCTGCTTGGTACTTTCCCCAGCCATCCCTTGAAACCTCTTCCTTCAGGCCAAACATAGCCAAAAGCTGTCGTGTTTCCGAGATGCCCCGTTGTGCTCACCCGGTCCGACTTGCATGGCACGTGCCAGGGACTCTGTCACAACATCGGCACCCCAAACTGTGCCCCAGACCCTAATTCCAGCTCATGTCGCTGACACGCCTCTCCAGGCCCTTGGCTGGCTTAGCACGCCGGGGGTTATGCAGGTTAAGTTGGAGCAGAGGGGTTGCTTGGGGCTGTCAGTCCGATTGACCGCACATATCAGTATTATGCCTCCTGGTGCTGGAGCTCCGGCCTGGTGCATGGACTGGCCTCCCTGAGCAGATAGCTGTAATGTGCCATGCTAGCTGGGTCTGACGCTGGTCCGGCACCCTGGGTCCAGCCGTGCTAATGCCTGACGTGTCCAAGGCAGGTGGAAAACCCCCGTTTGCCTTCCTGCCCCGTGCCCCATGAGAAGCCGGGTCTCTGCCGCTGAGCTCTGATGTAACTGTTGTCCCCTTCTCTGGCTGCAGGTGAATGTCTTTGGATTTGGGGCAGACAGCCGGGGCAACTGGCACCACTACTGGGAGAACAATCGCTACGCGGGGGAGTTCCGGAAGACGGGGGTGCACGATGCGGACTTTGAGGCGCACATCATCGACATGCTGGCAAAAACCAGCAAGATCGAGGTTTACCGTGGCAACTGACGCTCAGGCGCTGGCCTCCCTTTCAGAATCAGGTTTTGCGAGACGGGGTGGAAGACCCCCGATCAATCCCAGCGAGCTCCGGGGTCAGTGGAATGGCCGAGAGGACGCTTGGTGCTGCCTGCCAATCATGTCCGGTGAGAAACGGACCCTTTTCTGGGTGGAGGAGTTTCGACTGAAAAGGATTGACAGAGCCAAGCGGCTCCTGATTACACCGGGAGCTTTTGGCCTGGTTCTCCTCCTAGTCAAACCAAATGCTGCTCCTTTTTTTAAAACACAATCATGATCAATTCAGAACAAAGCCCAACCGACTGCGCCCACAGGCCGAAGGCCAAGCTGCCTGTGTTGACCAATCAGCCCAATGCAACGACCTCGCCTGTGCGGTCCGGCCACAATTGACCCTATGGTATTGACACGAGTGGCCCATTTGGAGCCCCAGCCGGAACTGTTCAGAACAAGCTCGGGGTGGTCCCAGGAAACGTCCCTTTTGCGGGGATCTTGGCAACTGGCAATCGCTCTCCCACTGTCTCTTCATGCTGTACAATCGGGTTCACAATGCTGAACGGACAATCAGCCCCAGTCTGTGCGCCAGGGGACAACCTGGCTTGGCAGAGGCTGCGGGGAGGGAGCAGAGGAAGGGCCACAAGGTGGTTCTTTAGGTCCCAACCCTTAGGAATGGAGCCTGCTGAGGAGAGGCCTTGCAGAGCAGAGGATTACAAAGCTCTTGGACGCGTCAAGAGGGAAGACCCTGCCCCGGTGGAGCAGCAGCATCCGGGCGCTCCTGGCTTAGGGTCTTGGCCGGGGGGAAGCTTCTGGGAGTGGCCAGTGGTTCAAGCTGCCTGGGAGCTCGTCCCAATGGGCGGGAGGAATGGGGAGGAGGGGGAACCTCCATTTAACATCTGGGCTTCGCCTGTACTCCTGTGAGAAGGGGGAAGTGTCTCGCTCTAGGACGAACCGCCTGTCACCGAGAAGCCATGCCAAAGGTAGCCAAGCTCTCTGCAGAACCTCCTGTGGCTTAGGAGCCACAGCCCACCTGGGTTCAGAGAGGGAAGGGGGGGTTCTCTACTCTAGAACCACCAGGCATTTTTCCCTCTCCTTCCCCAGAACCCGTCCCTCCCCCACAAACGGTGGCTCCATTCTTTCTTCCGCCAGGGCATGTTCTTGCAACAAGCTGGCCTTTGAAGAATGCTGGCTTCTTGCAAAGATAAGTTCTGATGACCGGAACCATGGTGGCCTGGTAGGGTCCTGCTTTTCTTGGGTCATTGTCAACTACCCAGCTCCTCCGTGCATGGGAATGGAACTGCAGTAGCCCCTAGCCCGTTAGCTGATCGCGATGAAGGGATTGTCCCACTGGATAGACAGCTGACCTCATGGCTGATGTTCTGGGCAGAGACTCTCCTCTCTCTAGATGCCATTAATTTGCCCCAGCAGAGAGACGGCTGTGGCACAGAAGACTTGTAAGGGGCGGGGAGCAGGGAGGGTGGATTTGTAGAGAACTGGCCAGGGAGGCACCAGCTGAAAGCTCTGAATCAAGGTGGGGCAAGCTGGATGGAGAGGGCAGCATTAGTGCTTGGTCTAGGGGTGCTTCTGCACACAGCGTGAAGGGAGCAATAGATCCTTTCTGTTGCTAGCCGGAAGAGCAAATTGTAGGGCAGTTAGAGAGAACTTTGGTGAGCAACGTGTGTTTTTAAAATGGAAAGCTAAGTCCTGAGGCCCAAATCCTGAGGCTAAATCTCGATGGCCCCATCTGTAATCATGGAGGACCTCTAGGATTTGACCCATCCATGCCCTTTAGGTGGGACGCTGAATTAAGGGTAATGGAAAAGGTAGCTCCTGCCCTTTTGGAAGCAGAGATCTCTTTGCCCAATGAACTCTTCTTGCCCAATGGGGATGTTCTGTCCTTCCTGGGCGTTCGTTGTAGCTTGACTTGGACCACCCCACAGGATTGGAGCCTAGCCTAAGCCCTCTAAGCCAGTCCCTGCTTTGCACTAGGAAGGGCTGTCTCCTTTGTGCGACTCCAGGCTACGGACGTGGTCCAGTCAGAGCTCCTGGCCTAGTGGTAGGGTGCCAAGAGAGGGTGAAATAACCTCATCCCGCTGCAGAAGAGGCTTCCCCATTGTTTGGGGGATTGGTCCAAACTGGGGGGTGTTCCCTGAGGGAGCAAAGACCGGCGCTGAGCAAGATTATCTGCAGGAGAGGGGCTGAGTCCTTGCTTGGTTGGGGCTTTCAGGTAGGTCTTGGATGGACTAAAGAAAATGCAATCATGCCAAACAGTATTGAATGGAATCATGTATCCTAGTGAGGTTGGGGGGAGACGGGGCTGGGAGCGGCCAATCTCCTTGTTGCAATAGTTATTTAAAGAAATTATGATGGGGGAAGGGGGATCTTTTTGGATCTGGCTTTTCTGTATGGCACTCTCTCCTGTGTTGAGCTTTCGGTGGCAGCTGGGAAAGGCATGCCCGTGAAGCTATCGCAGCAGTCAAACGAATGGCTCGTTTTCTGTCTCCTGGGCTTGTTGCGGAGCGGGATGTAGGCCACCTGAGGCTGTGTGCAAAAGCCAAAGGTCCCGCTTGCACTGTTGTGCGATCACATGACCTGTCATGCGATCACATGACCTGCTTGCCTAGCAGTCACTCTGGGTAATCCAGGACGAAAGCGGGAGCTCCGTAGTAGCAGTGACCCTCTGAAGCTTGTGAGTGTGTGTTGGAAACCCAAAGTCCACAAGTCACCGCATGCTGGGGTGTTGGTTAGGGCAATGCAGCCTGTGTTCTTTCTGCACCCCTCTCTTCCCGGGAACCAGGGGAGGAAGACGCGCTTTAGGTCAGGCCCAGGCGCAGGCCCAGCTGTCTAGTTTTTAGAAACAAACCATGAGCAACAAAGAGTGCCTTGAATCACATATGTCTGTCACACTGGACTCCACCCACTGCCCATGTCGTGGGCGGGGGTTCCCCCCAGGGGGTTGGTGTTGTCTGCGTTTAGTGGCAGTCTTGGCTGCTTCCTACATGGTTTCCATGCCGCCGTGTTAAGGTCAAATCAGAGCGAGGTGCCGGAGTTAGCTGGAAAGTGCCACGCCTGGGGAGAGCAGCCAGAGACCCCCTTTTCAGAAGCTGCTGCTGCTTTTCCAACCCTGCTGCTGCGCTCCGTACTGGCTGGTGCAGCAGGAGACGCACCTGCTGAGAAATCCAGGGGCTGCCTTTGGAAGGGCTGGTCTCGCTGCTGGGCAGAGGCGGGACTGGCTTGACAATCAAGGAGAGACGGAGCCACCCTATCGACAAGGGGTGTTCCCATGTTGTCTCGAATCCAAGAGCCGGTCTGGTGCCTTGATCTCCAGCAACGCCCACTCCCTGCGTGATGAGTGAATCTGGTTTTCAGTTAACTCCACCTCTGCTTCTTGGGAGCCCATCTTTCGTTCACCCTGCTGCGCGGACTCGCTAGCACGTCTTTCCTTGGCAGACTGGCCAACAAACGCCTGCATGAGCATGCTGCAACCCAGCCCCGCGGAAATGGGAACGGGGGGGGCGTTGTCTACAAAAACCACTGTACTGTACATAGAGGAAACTACACAGAGGCTATGGGTTAGGTGTACCAGCGCCTTCCGGCATGGAGCAGAGATGGAGAGAAGGCCAGTGCAACCAGCTTGCACTCCCCTCGTTGATGGTCTCCATCAGCATCAAAGCCGCTCAGAAATCGTCCTGCACGTCAGAGTAGGGGCTGCCCATGGGTCTGTGCAGTCCCTCGGAGAGTAGGTTTGCCAGTTCATGGCTGGTCCAGGATAGTTCAGTCTTGAGAAGCTTTGCGAGACCACCGAAGGTCCCAATGCTGCTTAGGTTCCTCCTGCATTCAGCTGAGCTGCACCATTGGAGTCAGGGGAGCTAGTCCTGTGCATCTCTCGTGGACTGGGGCCCAAAAGGCCACCCCGCCCCTGGAGAAATGGAGGGTTCCTCTGGTATCCTCCTGAATGTAGGGTCCCCTTCTGAATGCCTTGCGCTGGCAGGGCTCTTGGTTAAGCTGACTCCTGGTCCAGCCCTGTTGGTAGCCACCCCTCCAAGAAGCCAGTCTGAAGAGCAGCTAGTCAGCCTGCCCAGTAGCCTCTGTGTACTTTGCTACTTCTACACACGACTGTCTTAAACCAACTTCTTTTTGTTTAGTTACGACAAGGATTCAGCTGAAATCTTCTGTCCCTCCTGCTGTTGTAAGCAGCCTGCCGAGCGGTGCCGGTTCTCCTTTGCCCTTTGGTTTCCGTATTAAGCGCACTTTTACTGTAGGGGAGGGGTTTTTCTTTCATGTGCCACAATTTGGAAAATGGTTTTTATTTTATGTTCTACTGTACGAAATAAAATCTGTATCTGTTCCTTCTCCTGGCGTGTGTGTCCACCAGGCCTCCGGGCTTGCAGGGTATTTCATCTGAAGCCAAGCAGGAGCTGGAAGGTACAACTCTGGCCTTAGGCGGAAAGCGGGACCGATGGGCCAAAGCTAGCCTCTTCCAGTCTGTCTGCTGGGGAGGGCCAGAGGCCTCTGCCTTAGCACACTCATGCAAAGTGTCACGTGTGAATTGCTCCCCAGAGTTCCTAACAATACAATCTCTCCAATTCTTGTCCTGCTCACACCGTCCTATCATAACACCTGCCTCCATCGGCCATTGCAATTCCTGTGATAAACGCACGCTCCTTCAGTGACAGAGAGGATGAGAAGTTATGTACAGGGCTCTGTTCAAATTTATTTTGGGACGAGTTTTTGGCTGCCAATTTGCCAACCCATTCTGGGCTCCCACCTTGGCCTACAGGCGCACAGGGATTTGGGGGTGCAAATCTTTTTAAATATAGTTTGACATCTCATATTGTACTTACATGGAAAAGAACATACATAATCCGTAGACCATTAACTCTGTGGGAGTCACTTCTTTCCGTTAGAGAGGACAATTGTTTAATTGCCCTGCATGACAATACTGACCATAGTCATAGGCTGCTGAGCCAGGAGGAATTCTTTCCAAGAGTGATTGCTCCCTAATGATGAGTTTCTCAGAAGGAAGTGTTGTTTTTCCCGAATTAGGAGTGTGCTCTTTATTAAGCTGTCGCAGCAGGAAGTTGTTTGTGGACACTAAAGACCTGGGCAAGATGGGGAAGAGATGGTTATAAAATTCGGTGACTTTGTAATTTGCAATATGTAATTCATACTTAGGCCCTTCCCTCCCACCAGCCTTAGGCCCCTCATAACCATGCATTCATCCTAATGAACTGCAGTATATTTTATTTTGGGGAATGCATTTCACGTCGCTTCCATGTCTTCCAATTCATAGTAAACAAAACATTAAAGTGTGTAGGCCATGTGTGTCTATTTCAAATCACTTATAACCCCAGTCACATTTTACATTAAGTTCCATTTATAATTTGTTTATCAGGGGCTAAAACGATTGACGTTATAAACTTGTTACAGACAGGAGTAACGTGTGATGGACAGCTAGAAGCGCATCCGTAAAAAGTTACACTGTACATGATAACCTCTTGGCCTGATGGAGAACGGATTAACGGCCCTTAGAATGCATGGGGCTAGATTCTCAAAAGGAGACTGTTCACACCTAACCCTGATCTTGTACTTGTGTGACAATCACTGTTCAGTACCTTACTTAGAGGAGATGATGAGTCTAAAACCTGATTCCTTTTAACGAGTCAGAATTATTGTTCCCCCACCCCAGGGCACTGATGGGTAGACTGATCTACAGAGGGATGGAGCACACTTTGCTCTCACTGATTTCCATGAGTTGTGTGGGATCAGGACCTTTGAAACTTAGGCCGGAGGCTGTTTTTCTGAACGTCTCTGGGCCGGTCTCTACTGAGGCTACTGCCGACGGGAGGGCTTCTCCATCAGCTCGGAGGTACTCTACCTCCCTGAGGTGGTAGCTATGGCAACAGGAGAAGCCCTCCCATTGCCATAGGACTGTCTACACTGGTGGTTCGGTCAGTTCCACTGAGTCAGTCAGAAGTGTGGATTTTTCACATCCAGAGCAATGTAATTCTATGTTTCCTAGTGTCGACCTGTGTGTGTGTAAAACGTCTCGCTGTCCATCGTACCTCTGGCTGTCCTGTAGAAGATTCACAGTCTCCTGCAGTTTCTTAAGTTGTTTTAATTCCAGTGTTAAGTTCTCCACTTGGACTTTCAGCTGCTCGTTCTTCTGTAGCAACTCACCTAAAAGAACGATAGTGAGTTGGGCTCAGCAAACTACAACGCACTATGCCAGAGCATGCATTTTACAGTGTGTAATGAACATCAGTAATAATGATAGAACTCTGAG